>OZ018375.1:159078301-160359644 GCA_963969555.1 Polydrusus pterygomalis | reverse complement strand
GTGTTTTGAATTTGTTTTCTGTAAAAACTTCCATAAACGACAATCTGTTGTAGATAGTCCTTGGGAAAAACATTTCTCATCAAAGATTGTACTTTATCTGTAAAAAGTTCTTCGATGCCACTTGGGTCCACTTGGATGTTATTTTCGTTTACGTACAAAAGTCTTGCACCAAAACTAAAGTTAATGGTGTCCAATATCGTGGTAATATATGAAATACCTTGAGACTCCAGGATATTAGTTAAATTTGCGTATAAGTTCTCAAAGTTACCAGATGCCAAAGTTATGATCTCCTCTAGAATATTTGTTCTCTCAAGTTCATCAAGGATAAATCTGAATTTGACCTCTGGGGATTGATCAACAGTGAATTCTTTAGTGAGATGACTGGGACATACTGACCTTAGAAGGGCCAATGTGCACTACAATAAACAAACGTCTATTAGAAATTACGTTTTTTGAAGTACCTAATTGAATTCTTATATTAATTATTTTGACAGGTCAGCATTATTAATTTATGGAAAAGAAAAAGTGATTTACCAAATGACAAAAAAAAAATATTGGCAATCGTCGTAATCTTTTAACTCACAATTTGAAAGGATGCAACTGTTTTTTCGTTTATTGAATATTGTTTTCGATTATAGTTTAGTTATTGTAGTGCCATTTTATATATGAAAACTTGAAATAACTACCGGGCTAAGAGCCGAAAATCCATAATCTCGTTTATTCCTTGCTAAAATATTTTATTAAATACATACAAATGTTTGTAAATTTCTATAAGTAGAAATAAACTTTTTCCTATACGAACCATATTGCCATTATCTGGCGTACCACAAGGCTCCATATTAGGGCCGTTACTTTTTCTCATCTACACGTCCGATATTCTTAAATATTTAAAATACTGTAAAGTACAAGTTTATGCTTATGACACTCACATTTATTTTTGTTTTGATTTTGATGAATATTTGGACTTTGAAGAGTTCTGACTTGCAAACTCTAACTAGTTTGGTGTCAAATCATAATTTAAAATTAAACCCCACTAAATCATATTTGATGTTATTTGGCAATAGAAATAAGGTTGCTTATCTTAGGGATAATGTTCCTTTGAAAATAAATGAAATTAGGCTTACGGTGGTTGATTCTTAAAAAAATTTGGATATAGTTTTAGATAGTAAATTACGGTTTCGAGACCATTTAAAAAAACCATTACAGACATATTCTAAACGTTAAATTAAAAAAGATACTTGGCGAATCACTACTACTTTCAAACTTTAATTATTTCGATTTTGTTTATGGTTATTGTATAGACAATATTGGGAACTCTCGTATTCAAAAAGTGCAGAACGCTTGCGCAAGGTTTATTTATGGTCCTAGGAAATATAACCATATTTCGCATACATTCTCGAAACTAAATTGGCTAAAGATGGATAACCGTAGGCTTCTGCCTAATAGCGATTTTTTTAAAACTTGTAACAGTCGCCATTTTAAATAGCTTGACAGAATCGCGCCAAAATTTACGAGCATACTGTACAAGATATTAGCTTTTAAATGATGTATCACAAGCTGTATGTGTCCATTTAAAAAAATATTGATGTCGTCATATCTTTGACGAATGTCTATAAAAAAACAAACGGATAACGTCAAAATGTGAGTATACAGGGTGATTCAAAAGTACTTTGACAAACTTCGGGTTTGTTCGGGTTTGTTCGGTAATTGCTGGCAATATTTTAAGATAAAAAGTTCTTATAAACAGTGGTTCTTGGCGACTTCGTTACGGAGATACAGGGTGTTGAAATGTTAAAAGGAATAGTAATAATTTTTAAATAACTCCTTAACGAGTTATTTTTTTTTATGAAATTTATTGAATTAAATAAGCATCTAAGAACACTTATTTTCAAAGTACAACACGTTCGTAAATTTAACCAGTGGCGTCGGTACAAAATGTTACTATCATATTTTTTGTGAAAACTATGCTACACCACTGAATTATTTTATTTTAACTTTTTTCTTATAAATCCCCCCTTTATTTACAACAAAAAAGATTACGTGTGTTTTTTTGATACGAGGGACGGTTTAAGGGTAAATGATTATTTTATTTGAATATACACAAATATTAAAAAATGTGTTTTAAACTGATCAACCACTCAAACTCAAATATTTATTAAAGTATTTTAACGAATACCTACCTACATACTTACTAATAATAGTATATTAAAGTACACGTTTCATAAGAAGCGGTCTCAGCGCACGCGTCTATTGTAAAAAACGAGCCATGAAGTGGCGAGTTTTTTAATTGACACGTGCGCTAAAACGCCTTATGAACCACGTGCTTTATACCATTTTTCTATTTGTAGTTTTTTCAATAAAAAATACATATTTAAAAAGAAAAAAAATCCGCAAATTTTTATGTCTAAATTTTATGTTGGTAATACTATTTTTTTATCATAGTAACCTGTGGACAACAAAAATTATTTTGCGAACTGTCATTTTTTGATTTATTGACCCATTTTCACCACGAGATTCTAAAGTTATTTTAGCGATATGAGATTTAAAATTGGACGGAATACGTTGTGTGATCCTTGTACATTCGGTACATATACAGAGCGTTCGGAAATTCGGGCGATTTTGCTAATTTTTTTTGAATTTCAAAAGACGTGATTTTACGTCAATTTTTCAATTTCAATGTTACCAACATCAAATAAAGAAAAAACGCGTATCAAAATAGCTTCATTATGAACTTCATTTCAAGTTCATAATGAACTTATTATGAACGTCAAATAGAAAAACAAATATGTATATGCCTAAGAAAGGCATCTGAGGATGCCTATTTTCTAAGTATAACACGTTTTCAATGGCATACATATTTATTTATTAGTATGTTATTTTTTAATATTTTGTGTTTTGACAAGGCGGCTCTGGAAATGAATTTGTCGATAAATTAAAACATATTTGACAGTTAGTTGCCATTGAAAATAACAAAACTCTGAAGAAATAAAACTCAATGGTAACTAACTGTCATCATCAGTTTAAAACACATTTTTTAATATTTGTGTATATTTGAATAAAATAATCATTTACCCTTAAACCGTCCCTCGTATCAAAAAAAACACACGTGATCTTTTTTGTTGTAAATAAAGGGGGGATTTATAAGAAAAAAGTTAAAATAAAATAAGTCAGTGGTGTGCATAGTTTTCACAAAAAATATGATAGTAACATTTTGTACCGACGCCACTGGTTAAATTTACGAACGTGTTGTACTTTGAAAATAAGTGTCTTTAGATGCTTATTTAATTCACTAAATTTCATAAAAATAAAATTACTCTTTAAGGAGTTATTTAAAAATTATTACTATTCCTTTTAACATTTCAACACCCTGTATCTCCGTAACGAAGTCGCCAAGGACCACTTTTTCATCTTGAAATATTGCCGGCAATTACCTCCCGAAGTTTGTCAAAGTACTTTTGAATCACCCTGTATATAAAACTAAATTGACGTGTCCGAGCGTTTTTCCCAAAAGCTGAAGGTTAATTTTATTCCGGACTTCTGGGCAACCCTGTATAGTCCAATGTCCATCTTACAAGGACCTTCAAAAAAATCTAATACAATACTGGTGCAAAATTTATGGTATTGGCTCAAGTAGGAATTTCATTCTAGGTAAGCGAAACAAACTATTAAAATTTATAGGGTATTTAAATAATGTAAACTTTTTAGCAGCAGAAAAATTTTAAGGTTTTTACACTTAAATTACGCTTTCAAAATATTTTAATTTTGCTGTTCCTTTTATCTTAACTAAATACAAATTACATTTTGATTTACAAATTCTTGTAATCAAGTATCTACGTACCTACATAGGATACGTCATTTATAATTTCCATATAGTTCATTACCAAGAATACCTTGAATGGGCTTAATATGTCAGGGTGGATTATACGTACAAACAAAAATATTACATAGGGAAATAAACACGAGCAATTTAATCCCAAATCCAATATAATTTTTGGTAATGTTTACATCGTTGTTCCCGCTGGCTCATCTAAATATAGTTTTTTTCAGACCGACCAGAAAACATACACTTTCTAGACAATTTTTGGTCCAGAAAATAACGTATCGTCGATCAAGACCGGAAAATGGACATGAGGGACCGGCAATAGTAATTTACGTTACAAGACCGGAATAGTGTTGCCGCCGAGACGAGAGATTCTCGTCTCTCGTCTCGTCTGGCCCTCTCTCGACGAGACGAGAGAGATATTTTCTCTCGAATAAAGATCCGAGACGAGACGAGAGAAGTACCCTCTCTCGTCGAGAAATTCGCGTCCCTCTCGATCTCTCTCGAGCAAAAAACGTTACTTTTTTGAGCTTTTTTAAATCTTCTTAAATTCCTCTTTGCAAAAATATACATAATGTCTATATTTGGACCAGCGGTTTTCGAGTTATTTAACTGCAAATAGTTTCATCTAGTTAGCCGTGCCTGGCCATTCAGAATAACATATTATTATGACGTTTTATCACTGGATATAGTTATTTTCCTAACAAGTGCGCAAAGTGATACTTTTCCGCACGCAAGTACAGTTGGACGAACGACGCGAAGCGGAGTTCGGATAAGTTCTTGCGTGCGGAAAAGCACTTTGCGCACTTGTTAGGAACAACATTTTTCCTACGAGCTTCATATCAGATAACAACAAAAATAAAAATATGATAATTTATTTAATAATTTTTAATTCGACTTTAAAGAAAGAACTATAATATACTTACAACTAAAAATTACATAACAAAAAAAAATAATAGAAAATTAAAAAATTACATAACAATAAAAAAAATAATAGGAAACTAAATTTTTCGTTTTAAGCTGAAATACAAATATCGGGAATTACGATTAAAAGATAAAAGAGAATACTCTTGCAACGGCTTCTCACATTGCCATAAAATAGTTTACAGCTACTAAAATAAATATAAATATTCCCTACCAAGGAGATTTTTGAATAGTTTTACTTTTCCGCACCCAGTGCGGATAAAAGTCTTATCCGCACTAGTGCGGAAAAGTGTAACTTTGCACACAAAAATGCGTGCGCAAAGTACTACTTTGCGCACGCTCGTAGGAAAAAATTATTTGCAGTCAAGTAACTCGAAAACCGTCGGTCCAAATATGGACATCATATATTTTTGATGAGGAATTTCCAAAAAAAATATTTTTTTAAATTTGCTGATTC
The DNA here is from genome assembly GCA_963969555.1 of Polydrusus pterygomalis. Taxonomy (NCBI): domain Eukaryota; kingdom Metazoa; phylum Arthropoda; class Insecta; order Coleoptera; family Curculionidae; genus Polydrusus; species Polydrusus pterygomalis. Next base: position 160,354,443 of record OZ018375.1, on the reverse strand, counting down.
TACATAAATTTATAATTACCTTTATTAAATGCATTATTAATAGTTTCCAAGATATTGACTTTTGAAAAATAATATTTTTGAGTTTCGACAGCCTATAGCTTTCTAACAGTACAACTTAGAGCAAAACCGCATATGTCCATATCTTCCATTTTCACTATCTTCCCAAATCAATAAAACTTCCGGCTAAACCGGATGTAACTCGAAAGCAGGAAATGTAGTTTCACCTTCCGGTTGATTTTATTGGGAAGATAATAAAAATGGAAGATAGGGAGCCGTTTTGCGCTAAGACGTACTGTTAGATCTGTCAAAACTCAAAAATGACATTTTTTGAAGTCAATATCTTGGACATCGAGATTTCTTACCGTGCTGGTGTTTTGGAGCACCCTGTATAGACAAAAATAATTTTATAAGAGGCACCTCTTAACCCTTAATAAGCTTCGTCAAAAGTTTTCCGCTATCTTAGTGGTACAGGAGATATTGACCTTTGTCGCACTAATGGGCCACCCTGTAGTAAATACCAAGCAAAGTTTTAACGCATTTAGGTTAGGTTCTGTCATATTTGACATATATTGCACACAATTTATGTCAAATATGATAGAACCTAACCTAAACGCGTTAAAATTTTGCTTGGTTTTTACTATATTTGGTTTAAATCACGAGAGAAGCGAGACGAGACGAGAGAAGGTCGTCTCTCGTCTCGTCTCGCCCTCTCTCGACGAGACGAGAGACCCATTTTATCTCGTCTCGCGGCAACACTAGACCGGAAAGTAGTGTTTTTCAGGTCGAGACAAGCCTTTCCAGGGCGAGCCGAAGGCGAGTCCTGGAAGCTTGGAGAGACCTGGAAAACATTAATTTTCGGTTGCGTGACGTACAATATTTTTTTTAAGACCGACACTTCGATATACTTACATTAAATTATTTTATATTATTTTTAAATGCGTCGTATGACTTCTCGTAACGGGCTTTGATTTTACTGGCAATATATCGTAAGTCGCTTTCCTTGCTGTTTCCAAAATGTTTTCTGAAATCTCATTTTCCGTGTCGGATAATTCAAGATCTGAATTCATATTGTTAAATTTGCGAACTCGCGAAACAAGTTTGACATAAACAACAAATTAAAAATCAACGAACTGTCACTCGACAATACATCGAAATGTTGTTGTCATAGTAACGAAATCAAGGTAGCTTGTATTATCAAAGAGCGATTGGAAAAACAAAAAACAGTGACCGGAGACAGTTTCCGGTCTCTAACGTCACTTTTTCCGGTCTTGCGATCGGAAAAAGGTTATTTTCTAGACGAAAAATTGTCCAGAAAGTGTATATATTCTGGTCGGTTTTAAAAAAAACCTATTACATCTTAGTAAATCCTATAAAGTGCCTACATTTTAAATCACAAGTGAGTTATCGACAAATATTTTTGTATTAAATTTGGATGACGCGTATTGAAAGTTACTTTGATTTGAGTGACTTCCTAAAAAGTAAAAATATGAAATATAGGTACAACATTCGTTAAAAATAAATTTTGTCAAATTTATAAACGAACTCTATAAAATTGGTTAAATAGAGCCGCAAAATGGTAAGAATTAAAGGAATTACTATATAAATGAATAGACCTGTCAAAATTTAAGAAAGAACTCGTGTCAAAAGGCAACAAAAAATACTTACCAGCACTAAATATATTTTCCCAACCATTTTAAGGTTTTTCAACTATTACCAGATGGAACAAATGAAAAACTGATACAACACCTCTTAAACACCTAAATTTACATTTTATAAAGATAAATTAACTTTTAATAAAGACTGATATTTACTTACATACATGTCATCTGTCAGAAAACAATGGCAAGAAAGATTAACACATCAGCAACATCCAATTTTTTAAGAAATTCCGACAGCAAGATAAATGAACAAACATTCTTTTTGCGCTAGTTTGTGTAACAAACTGAAATGTCGTATTTTATGCAAAATATTGTTAATATTTTCTGCTAATACGCCCGGTTATAAGAAATGCTCAAATTTGTCAAATTTCTTAGATACACACTTTTAACAATAACCGGCGTCGCTCATGATCCATTAACGAAAGCCAGGGGGAGCTTAAGGGCCGTAGCCTACCCACAAAAGGCAACTCCGAAAAACATCTTACGGATTATTTTTATACTACCAATTTCCTAATTTATAGACGACCCGGTTATGACAATATTCACGACTTTCATCTCAATCTCAATCTCATATGTACTGGTGATTTTAATATAAATACTCTGAATTTACATTGTGTACATACAGAACGTTTTTTGATGCTGTTGACATCATACAACTTAACACAAATAATTAATGAGCCTACTAGACAGGGCGCGAATAATGCAACGCTTATTGATCTAATTTTATGCTCTAACATGGATTTGGTTCAGGATTCTGGAATTGATCTGACGTTCGACGGCTCTGATCACTTTTTAGTAAAATGTCAGCTTAAACTTGAAAATGTTAAGCCGCAGCCATTCTTTGCCACTTATCGGGATTATCGACATTTTGATGGTGCAACTTTTTATAGGGATCTTCAAAATGTGCCTTTTAACGATATATATTATTTACCTACTATCGATCAGAAAGTAAATACTTTTAATATTTATTTATTAGACCTTTTTAACATACATGCTCCTGTAAAGACATCGCGCATTACCAAAAAAAAAGGCGCCCTAGCTTACTCAAGATATAAAATTATATATGTCCCTTCGAGATAAAGCTTTATCAAAATACAAAAAAAACAGAACAGCTGCTAATTGGGAGTCTTATAAACAACTTAGAAATTTTGTAAGTAACACTATCAATAGGGATAAAAAATCATATCTTGAAAATAGTATTCAAAATAATAAGCCAAAGGATAATTGGAAACTGTTACGCGAACTTGATGTTTACTCAAGGGTGAAAAGGGTGGTTCCTGAGAACCTGGGTACTGCTGATGAAATAAACAATTTTTTTGCAGGGGCCACTCAGTCAGGTGATCCAGATCCAACTACTTTAAACTTTTATCTTAGCCGTAGAAAGGAGACTGCTGGTGACTTTGGGCTCAGACTGGCCACTGTTGGTGATATTGAGGGGGCATTATCTTCTATAAAGTCGGAGGCTATAGGTTGTGATGGGATTGGCTTAACAATGATATCTTACTGTTGTCCTTATATCATACCAGTAATTACTCATATAGTAAATTTTTGCATTGAAACTCAAACTTTTCCCGAATGCTGAAAAACCTCATATGTGCTACCATTTCCAAAATGAACATCTTTTGCAAATCAGCCTAAACAATGCTGTTCTGAATACATGTTCCACAGCAAAAAATCTGAGGCTACTAATGGATACCGATCTAAGATTCTCGGGCCATGTTAACAACTGTGTCAAAAAGGCATTTGCCAATCTTAAATTAATATTCCACCAGCGGGCGCTGCTTAACGCGAACCTTAAAAAAGTTGTGTGCGACTCTATTGTATTATCGCATTTTAACTACTGCGATGTATTGTATGGTCCCTGTCTTATAGACTCTGATACTAAGAGAATTCGTGTGTGCGATTAATAGGCGGTATTCGAGGTCGTGAAAGGGGTGTGAGTGCTAAATTACGTGAGATTGGTTGGTTAAGAATGAGTGAGAGACGCACCTTACATAGTTTGGTATTATGCAACAAAATAATTTGTAAAAAATGCCCTGATTATTTATATAAAAAAAATTAAATTTAGATATGACGCCCATAATTTGGAACTTAGATATAAGTTTGTGATAACTCCACCTAGACATGTCACCTCTTTATACGAGCGCTCTATCAGCTACCAAATCTCAAAAGTCTATAATAAGGTACCTGCCGACTTTAAAATGGTCTCTGGTTATAAGTTCAAACGGTTCGCAAAACAAAATGATCGGGACTTCCTGTAGAATTTGTATAGAGTCGTGTGTATATATTAAACCGGAGACAGGTTAGCAACGGCCACTGGCAACGCGAGAAATTTTCATCGCAGGCGGACGCCGCGATCCTTCATACCTCGCTGCTCGACGAGCGGGGCCTGGGCAATCTGCATTGTGACGGTTAATAAAAAAGCATATTAATTTAAATATTTAGATAGACTCTTACTTATTAACAATGAAAAAATGTATAACTGTCAATAATTTCTAATTATCTGTTTAATAGCTATATTGGGAAAAAAGAGGAATTAAAATGTATGCACGTCTATGAACTTTTACGAAAAAAACACCGTTGCTGCGAGTCGATTTTCTTTAAATTTTGGATATGTGTTAAGTATACCATAAAAAACATGGTAGTGGTCAGATCGGCCCGTGGCCGATCGATTTGTTTTTTTTAAATGGTCTCAAAGTTGAAAATTTGTAACTATGAAGAAATACGTTTTTGTAACAAGTGATGGTTTATATTAAATAGGAAGAGAGGGACGTTATCCTGTGACCTGTTAGGGGGTTTAAACTAAAGAACACTTATCGCTTAATCGATTTTTTCTAATATCCCCAACGACCAGCCGTAATACGTCGATAAAATCAGTGCCGTATTAGAAAAAACAGGTATTAAGATAAACGCACGTCTATGAACTTTTACGAAAAAAACACCGTTGCTGCGAGTCGATTTTCTTTAAATTTTGGATATGTGTTAAGTATACCATAAAAAACATGGTAGTGGTCAGATCGGCCCGTGGCCGATCGATTTGTTTTTTTTAAATGGTCTCAAAGTTGAAAATTTGTAACTATGAAGAAATACGTTTTTGTAACAAGTGATGGTTTATATTAAATAGGAAGAGAGGGACGTTATCCTGTGACCTGTTAGGGGGTTTAAACTAAAGAACACTTATCGCTTAAGCGATTTTTTCTAATATCCCCAACGACCAGCCGTAATACGTCGATAAAATCAGTGCCGTATTAGAAAAAACAGGTATTAAGATAAACGCACGTCTATGAACTTTTACGAAAAAAACACCGTTGCTGCGAGTCGATTTTCTTTAAATTTTGGATATGTGTTAAGTATACCATAAAAAACATGGTAGTGGTCAGATCGGCCCGTGGCCGATCGATTTGTTTTTTTTAAATGGTCTCAAAGTTGAAAATTTGTAACTATGAAGAAATACGTTTTTGTAACAAGTGATGGTTTATATTAAATAGGAAGAGAGGGACGTTATCCTGTGACCTGTTAGGGGGTTTAAACTAAAGAACACTTATCGCTTAATCGATTTTTTCTAATATCCCCAACGACCAGCCGTAATACGTCGATAAAATCAGTGCCGTATTAGAAAAAACAGGTATTAAGATAAACGCACGTCTTGCTCTTGCTATCTTAATACCTGTTTTTTCTAATACGGCACTGATTTTATCGACGTATTACGGCTGGTCGTTGGGGATATTAGAAAAAATCGCTTAAGCGATAAGTGTTCTTTAGTTTAAACCCCCTAACAGGTCACAGGATAACGTCCCTCTCTTCCTATTTAATATAAACCATCACTTGTTACAAAAACGTATTTCTTCATAGTTACAAATTTTCAACTTTGAGACCATTTAAAAAAAACAAATCGATCGGCCACGGGCCGATCTGACCACTACCATGTTTTTTATGGTATACTTAACACATATCCAAAATTTAAAGAAAATCGACTCGCAGCAACGGTGTTTTTTTCGTAAAAGTTCATAGACGTGCGTTTATCTTAATACCTGTTTTTTCTAATACGGCACTGATTTTATCGACGTATTACGGCTGGTCGTTGGGGATATTAGAAAAAATCGATTAAGCGATAAGTGTTCTTTAGTTTAAACCCCCTAACAGGTCACAGGATAACGTCCCTCTCTTCCTATTTAATATAAACCATCACTTGTTACAAAAACGTATTTCTTCATAGTTACAAATTTTCAACTTTGAGACCATTTAAAAAAAACAAATCGATCGGCCACGGGCCGATCTGACCACTACCATGTTTTTTATGGTATACTTAACACATATCCAAAATTTAAAGAAAATCGACTCGCAGCAACGGTGTTTTTTTCGTAAAAGTTCATAGACGTGCGTTTATCTTAATACCTGTTTTTTCTAATACGGCACTGATTTTATCGACGTATTACGGCTGGTCGTTGGGGATATTAGAAAAAATCGCTTAAGCGATAAGTGTTCTTTAGTTTAAACCCCCTAACAGGTCACAGGATAACGTCCCTCTCTTCCTATTTAATATAAACCATCACTTGTTACAAAAACGTATTTCTTCATAGTTACAAATTTTCAACTTTGAGACCATTTAAAAAAAACAAATCGATCGGCCACGGGCCGATCTGACCACTACCATGTTTTTTATGGTATACTTAACACATATCCAAAATTTAAAGAAAATCGACTCGCAGCAACGGTGTTTTTTTCGTAAAAGTTCATAGACGTGCGTTTATCTTAATACCTGTTTTTTCTAATACGGCACTGATTTTATCGACGTATTACGGCTGGTCGTTGGGGATATTAGAAAAAATCGATTAAGCGATAAGTGTTCTTTAGTTTAAACCCCCTAACAGGTCACAGGATAACGTCCCTCTCTTCCTATTTAATATAAACCATCACTTGTTACAAAAACGTATTTCTTCATAGTTACAAATTTTCAACTTTGAGACCATTTAAAAAAAACAAATCGATCGGCCACGGGCCGATCTGACCACTACCATGTTTTTTATGGTATACTTAACACATATCCAAAATTTAAAGAAAATCGACTCGCAGCAACGGTGTTTTTTTCGTAAAAGTTCATAGACGTGCGTTTATCTTAATACCTGTTTTTTCTAATACGGCACTGATTTTATCGACGTATTACGGCTGGTCGTTGGGGATATTAGAAAAAATCGCTTAAGCGATAAGTGTTCTTTAGTTTAAACCCCCTAACAGGTCACAGGATAACGTCCCTCTCTTCCTATTTAATATAAACCATCACTTGTTACAAAAACGTATTTCTTCATAGTTACAAATTTTCAACTTTGAGACCATTTAAAAAAAACAAATCGATCGGCCACGGGCCGATCTGACCACTACCATGTTTTTTATGGTATACTTAACACATATCCAAAATTTAAAGAAAATCGACTCGCAGCAACGGTGTTTTTTTCGTAAAAGTTCATAGACGTGCGTTTATCTTAATACCTGTTTTTTCTAATACGGCACTGATTTTATCGACGTATTACGGCTGGTCGTTGGGGATATTAGAAAAAATCGATTAAGCGATAAGTGTTCTTTAGTTTAAACCCCCTAACAGGTCACAGGATAACGTCCCTCTTTTCCTATTTAATATAAACCATCACTTGTTACAAAAACGTATTTCTTCATAGTTACAAATTTTCAACTTTGAGACCATTTAAAAAAAACAAATCGATCGGCCACGGGCCGATCTGACCACTACCATGTTTTTTATGGTATACTTAACACATATCCAAAATTTAAAGAAAATCGACTCGCAGCAACGGTGTTTTTTTCGTAAAAGTTCATAGACGTGCGTTTATCTTAATACCTGTTTTTTCTAATACGGCACTGATTTTATCGACGTATTACGGCTGGTCGTTGGGGATATTAGAAAAAATCGATTAAGCGATAAGTGTTCTTTAGTTTAAACCCCCTAACAGGTCACAGGATAACGTCCCTCTCTTCCTATTTAATATAAACCATCACTTGTTACAAAAACGTATTTCTTCATAGTTACAAATTTTCAACTTTGAGACCATTTAAAAAAAACAAATCGATCGGCCACGGGCCGATCTGACCACTACCATGTTTTTTATGGTATACTTAACACATATCCAAAATTTAAAGAAAATCGACTCGCAGCAACGGTGTTTTTTTCGTAAAAGTTCATAGACGTGCATACATTTTAATTCCTCTTTTTTCCCAATATAGCTATTAAACAGATAATTAGAAATTATTGACAGTTATACATTTTTTCATTGTTAATAAGTAAGAGTCTATCTAAATATTTAAATTAATATGCTTTTTTATTAACCGTCACAATGCAGATTGCCCAGGCCCCGCTCGTCGAGCAGCGAGGTATGAAGGATCGCGGCGTCCGCCTGCGATGAAAATTTCTCGCGTTGCCAGTGGCCGTTGCTAACCTGTCTCCGGTATATATTAATATATATTTTATTTTCTGGCTGCCTCTTGGGCCATTACATATATATTTATATTCTACTATATTTATATACCAATATTTTTTTTATATACAACTTCTTTTGCATATTTATACTCATCCTCTGGTTGTCTGCAACACGTATGTCAATTTTATTATTTAGCGCCTGTGTTGTATTACCTAGCAAATTGTAAAATGAATTTAAGTATAATACTAATTAATTAGAATAGAATTTCGGTTGAGATAGGAAGCTAAGCTTCAACTCCGCCAATTGTAATTATTACACTTTTGTAAATTACAATAAAGCCATATTTATTTATTTATTTTTTGCTAATTTCGATCAATATTTAGATCTCGCACCCTTTTGGTGTGTGTGGTGACTTAAAAAATAAGGTTTTAAAAAATCGAGGGGTAAACCTACTGATGATTTTGACAGTCAACTGCCAGTGACTGCTGATAACGGTACTAATTACTAATGACTGTCACTGATTGCCAATGACTGCTGATGTGCAATGATGTGTGTTGCAGTTCCGAGCGGGTTTTTTCGGGTTTACGGTTGAAGCGTCTCATGTTATTTGTCATTTTGCCACCTAAGGCGCTCCAATCCAAAACTAAAAATTCTTATTGGTCAGATCAAAATGCTGGCCAATGACGGAGAGTGATTGCCAGTCATTACGAATGATTGCTTACCAGTAATATTATACAGCTAATAACTGCCCGACATTTGTACCCTGCCTTAGCGAAAGACACCCTCCAACAAAGATACCTAGACCTACTTATAGTCACCTTTTCAGGTAATCAAATTAAAGGTATTTCTAAACCAACCTGTATATTGCAACTAAGATTTGGGCATAGGGTTAAAAGCCCCCTGGTATTATTTTATTATTAACTGTTCACCAGTCTTAATATTTAAGAAATACCGTGGGAGCAAAAGTTATTTGATTTGCATCAAAGACGGCCTTGCATCTTAAGCTGGGCAACACTTTCGAAAACATGAAGAGACGTGTGAATTTATGCTTGGAGTATGGCGGTGGCCAATTTCAGCAATTTATGTAATTATTTTTCTTTTTCTTTCTGTATATTCTTACTTTGTTAATTTTGTAAACAAAAAAAATAAATTTTTCTAATTTTGTATCATAACAAATCTATTACGATACGCATTTGCGTATCGTAATGAAGCTATTTCGATACGCGTTTTTTCTTTATTTGATGTTGGTAACATTTAAATGTTTTATTTCATTGACTTGCGCGGCCTTTGTGATTTACGAGAAAACCCATTTTTCGCAGAGGAAAAATAGCTTGATAACTTACTTTTTTATTCTGTGTGGATAACAGTTATGTATGTTGGTTGCATAAATCTATAAATCAATCTTTTGTAGATGCCTCAAGCTATCATTTTCTGCCAAATCCTATCCAAAATTCAATCTACTAACCTTCCAATGTCGATTTTAACTTCAACTTTATTTGAATTTTCCATCTTCCCTATACTAAATTGCAATGCCGTGACGGAAAATCACGTCTTTTGAAATTCGAAAAAAAGTAGCAAAATCGCCCGAATTTCCGAACGCTCTGTATATGTACCGAATGTACAAGGATCACCCAACGTATTCCGTCCAATTTCAAATCTCATATCGCTAAAATAACTTTAGAATCTCGTGGTGAAAATGGGTCAATAAATCAAAAAATGACAGTTCGCAAAATAATTTTTGTTGTCCAGAGGCTACTATGATAAAAAATAGTATTACCAACATAAAATTTAGACATAAAAATTTACAAAATTTGAAGAATTTATTTTCTTTTTAAATATGTGTTTTTTATTGAAAAAGCTACAAATTAGAAAAATAGTATTAACGAACGTGTTATATAAAGCAGTTTTAAGCACTTGTCCCGTTATAAAACTCGCTCGTTTTTTAACATGGACGCGTGCTATAAAATGATGCTTTACAAAACGTGTACGTTAATATACTATTGTATTTGTCTACTTATTTTATTACTCATTAGTTTGGCATATCATGTCATAATATCAATTTGACAAAATTTTAACCTAGATTTGGTTAGATATATCGTCCCCATATCATTGTGATCTAAACCAAGCCCCACGTTTTTTAATCCAAGCCCACTTTGATGCAAATAATTTTTGCTCGTACGTTATAAATTATAAACATTTTTATAAGCTAATGTTTTCCATCAAAAAAATTGTAATTTAATTATGGTTTTAGAAATGGTAAGAGATAGTTAGGTATAGGATAATGTTAAAGAATGTTGTTAAGAAATTAATAGGGGTTTCGAAAATAAAATAAAATGTTCTATTAAAAATATGTAAAATAATGTTCTATTTAAAATATCGAAGTTACTACTAATTATTGGTAGACTATCGTCAAAAATATTTTAGATAAATATAGTAAGTATGTCCGTTTATGTACCCAAATGACTAAATTTTCAGAACGATCCGCTGGTTCGTCATAGACGTCCATGCACTGTGAATCATCCTGTATTATGATTTTTTGAATTGTTTAATCAATGCTAAGAATATTTTGTATAACATATTCTAAGCTTATAAAATAGTTTTTAAATTAATAACGATTTTTTAAAAATTTGGTGTTTTGCGATACCTACTTAAAAAACATGTGGGTAGCGTAATACATGACATTTGGGTTATACAATAGGAGTGTTAAGTAGCGACTAAAGCATATTTCAAAAAATAAAATTATATAAGTACTTACTGGTCTTTTGAAATTATTATTTACAACTTTAAAAACTAAAAAAGTTCTAAACAATGATCTGGTCCCTATAGATGGCACCTGTCATTTATAAGCGCTAATAAAATGTGTTGGGAACATCGTTTGTAGGAGAGAGGCCGTGAAGAACTGGGTGGGGCAGGGAGTAGGGATTACAGTGGATTTAACTTTGAATGTGATCTTGCTACTATAGTTTAAGCCTAACCTACGAATAACCAAACTTTCTACCGTGCAAGCAAAAATTATTTGCATCAAAGAGGGCCTTGCATCTAAGGACGTAATGCTTAGCCGTAGACCTTAATACCTGTTGGGTGTAACTACCTGAATTAACAATCAATCAGTTATTCTGTCATCTTTGGCAGTCGTTACAAGTAATTTGATTCATCGCTAATTTTTCCAATTTTTTGAACAATTCGCACAATGGGCTTTACGGAACGCACAAAACAGTCATGGTTGAAGCGTATTTTCGAAACGGGGTTAGAGTAAATGGTTAGTGGCAATACAATCCGGGTTTGTGCATGGACGATTTTCACGAACATTTTCCTAACGTTGCTTTTATTGCTGGGGATTTTTATCATTGCCTGAAAAGAATCGTGGCTGTGTTTAGGAAAACAGGTTCTATACAACACAAAAAAGGAGCAGGAAGACCATCTGTAAGAACAGAAGAACTTGTTGCAAACGTTCGTGAAATAGTGCAAAATACCTACGCCACAGTTCCTACGCCAACAAATTGTATAAGACGCCTGCCTGTCCCAAGAAGTGGGAAGATCTTATGAAATATGCAGGACTATTCTTAAGAAGCAGCTAAATTTATTTCCTTATAATGTGCAAGTATTCCAAAAAATACAAGCCGCAGGAATCAGGAATTACTCTCAATGGTTTACCTAAAATGTATTGGAAAGAAATGATGAATGTGAATTTATGCTTGGAGCATGGCGGTGGCCAATTTCACCAATTTATGTAATTATTTTTTTTTCTGTATACATATTCTTACTTTGTTAATTTTGTAAACAACAAAAATAAATTTGTATTTGTCTACTTATTTTGTTACTCATTATAGTTTGGCATATCATGTCATACTATAAATTTGACAAAATTTTAACCTAGATTTGGTTAGATATATCGTCCCCATATCATTGTGATCTAAACCAAGCCACGTTTTTTAATCCAAGCAATCTTTGATGCAAATAATCTTTGCTCACACGGTATTTACTTACTTATGAAAGTACCTGCAGAATTATTATTTTCTGAATTCTTGCATACTTGTTACTTGCGAATTACCTTAAGTAGTCTCCAAAAAACATCACAAAGCACTTAAAACACAGCAATTATACACAAAACCATAATTTGAAGAAAATTTCAGACCATTGTCAAAGAACACCGAACGAAAATAAGGATGTGGACTCGGATGTGGATATATACTTCATACGAAATCAGTTGAGACAACGTAAATATTGGGGGTACTATCAATTTACTGCATCACACATTGAAACTACAATACAAATATAACAAAATTTGTATTGATCGCTCCCTATACAGATGTTCGAAGATAGTCCACGTGGACTTGACAAGTCTGTCATGAAAATTTGTTTAGTTTTTTTTCTGTCTCAACTAAGATCGTATACACTTTACCTATATCGAAGGATCCAAAATAAAAACTTCGATATAATACTGTAACTTTGCAAACTATTTTAAAACTATTCTTAAGTAGGGAGTAGAAAAAAAAAACCTCGGAAAAAACATATTTTAAAGACTACCTACCTGTTTAAAGAAGGTGTCCCCCCATTTAAATATGAAGATATCATTGTACTAAAATTATTTAGATTAAGAATCAAGGTAAAAAAAAATTGGGATAAAATCTTAAACTACTGCAACTGAAACTACAGGGAAACAAAAGTTTTTAGTACCGAGGTAGGTATTAAGAAAGGTGCTAACTTCCTCCTAAGGGGGAAACTACCATTATATACCTAATAAAACACCCTTTTTAAGAAAAATACCCAAATTAAAAACAGTAGGAAAACAATATTTCTATGTGTAATAAAGTAGGTAGGTACCTATCATTATTTAAAATTAGTATCCACCTTAAATGCCTACTCCCACAAACACAAAACCATAAAAATGTCCCTCCCCTCCTCAATTAATTTTTTTTATTAAAAACTTACCCGTAAACTTTAATTAACTTATCAAGTGTCCTATTTTCTTCCTCCGCGAGGGCTATTTCTTCCTGAATAAGCAATATTTCCTCCAAATTTCTAGCAGCATCCAATATAGAAAGGTAATTTGGATTAAGTGAGGCAAGTTCTTCCACACACTTGTTAGAATCTAAAGGTTCTAGTTCATCAAATCTGGAGAAAATATCTATACTTATTTACTTAGGTAACAATACTTAACAGGTTTAAAAAGCATTATTCTAGTCTGAACATTAAAACCAGTGTTACTCAAAGAAAAATGAGCTAACTATTGCAGTCACCACACTTAACACATAATAATTAAAATAAACTACCAACTGTGTTGGTAAGAAGTAAAAAAGAAAGATAAACTAGTAACGAAACTAGTGGGTATTAAATGCATGGTAAGGATTGAACGACCGTACTGAGGACTGTACCTAGGTATTTAAATTATGACAAATATGACTTACTCTGCTTTCTCTAATGGTGGCATATAATTAACATCTGATAAAGAAAAACACATCCAATTTAACAACTGCTTTGTTTCCTTACAATCTGTATCAAACCAAGCGTGTATTACATTAGGGCTTAAATTTCTTAAACCTACATTTAAAGTGCTTAAAGTTTCCAGAAGATCATCTCCTGTGTAATTATACATAATTTCCTCTAAAATTTAAATATTATATACCACTTCTTTTTATGTAAAATAAGAAATCTTTTTCAGTTTTCAAATGAAATAATGTTATAAGTTATAACCACACTTTTTTTTAATTTTATAAATCCAAACAGAAAATAGAAAGAGCAAAGCACAGAAAACAAACAAAGCGGCAAAGCAATCAACCAAGCTAATAACCAGCACAAAAGTCAAGTAGTCAAGTCATTTATCATGAAACTGTACAGTGTAGTGGCCAAATTTTGGTTCTTTTATAAGATAGACATACTACAAGCACAAAAACAAAAACCCTTGTAACATTTAAAATATCCAGCTTGTTGTAATAATCACATGAGCATTTAAATAAAAGGACATAAAATAAACATTCTATAGAAATTTAAACTAATTTTATTATTTTAATTTTTTTTCGCTACGCTAATGAATTGTAAATTTATGCACAGAGGAAGGAATGTGGCGAAGCGGTCGCATTTATCGGCATTTTTCCCCTACCTGTATTATTATTAGGCTAGAAAAAAGAAGAAGAATAGTTATGCAACCAGAACTGACCTATTCTGACGTGTATAATTGGTTGCATATTACAATAAAAGCAAGACCCAGTTTTATTATTGGGCGTCTTGATTTAACCATATTATTCATCATTATATTTAACACAAATAATAATATTTGAAGCATAGACATCTCCCGACATAGTTCCGACCATAGACGATTTATCTTTAGATAAGCAAACAATAATCGCGAAAGTGGCAGTTTTATGGCCTCGCGCATGTAAACAAAGCTAGACATTATTAGTAGTGTTGGGAAAAATCGACTTATTTTAATAATCGACTACCGAGTATTCGAGTGATTTAAAAAATCGGATGATAATCGATTTTTTTTTCACTCAAATTCTAATATTAATTATTAATATTGGCGGTTCATCGTTCATGCATGTTGATATACCTACAGCATTTGTATTGGGAAACTGACTCGGTGTTGTTAATCGATTGATTTTTTGCGGATTATTAAATGTGGCGGAGATATTTGTGGATTTTTTGGCATGGTTCCCAGATCTTACAACTTACAATTTAATTTAACTAACCACTTGACTACTTGACCTTGAGATGTCACGATATTGCATAACTCATGATATTTATGAATACTGAATACTACCAACTATAATAAATCCTATTATCCTACGCAGGCAACCCGTAATGCAGTATTTAAATCTAAATAAATCATATTTAATATCTTACGCCGGCAACCCGTAATGCAATATTTAATATGAATAATATCGCCAATATAATAACCGAAAACCACTCGCGGTGTAGCCGCTCGCTACGAGATGGCTCTGGCCGCAGTGAGTGATTTGACAGGCGGGCAGCAACTTTGGAGACGCGTTGAAAAATAAAAACCATATTTTCGTCACTCATTTCGTCACTCGAGTTATTTCCGAAGATAATCGAATAATTCAAGTGATTGAAAAAATCATGCACTGCAACATTATCGTTTGACGAATGGAAAAATAGACAGGTCCGAGCTTTAAAATTTAAATTCTTGCCAAAAAATTGGAATTTCTTCTCAATTTTTGATCAAATTGGGAAAAAAGGTAGTGATTTCTGGCATTTACAGTAGTAGCAAACCTATCAGATTTTAAGGATAGAAAATTGTTTTTACGGTTTTGTTTTTAAAATTTGTTTAAAAATTATTCGTCGTCGTGTTTTTAGTTCGAAAAGGAAGAGGACGAACAGGTAAATTAAACTAGTCTTATAAAATCGAATATAAAAACAAACAAAACCAGTAAAATAACCAATCTACGGTGTTATCGCGTACCTAACCTCAATACAGCACTACTTACCAAAAATACGAAATACCAAGTATTTTAACCCTATTTGGGCTTGGGCATAATAAAATTATACAACGGCTGCTACTAGTACTAGTCATTGTTTATATTCCAATCCGAGTCACTATAAAAGCATCAAACACAATTCACTAAACTATACAAAAACTAGAAATCCGTAAATAGTAAACACCCACAAATCCCACAATCCACGATAGCTAAGAAAACTACAAGAAATCCACAGAGAAACCTTAAAACACAATAACAAAAATGGCGGCCGAGCCAGTTCTGGAGAGTCAAGGTCTCTAGAGACCTTGCTGAGAGACCTTGCTGGAGAGTATCTTAAGCATATCGATTTCTGTCGATAAAGTAGGACAGGCCGATAACACGAGGTTTGTGCGCATGCACGAAGGTGTCCAGAAGGAAGGCAGCTGACCGGCGAGTCATGCGCTCGGACGTATTTTTTCACCCATAAAACGTAACTTTTGTTTGCGCAGGAGATAAGCTGCGTAGGTATCTAAAGGTAAATTGTCTATGCTTCCGACCCGTCCCGCCAACAGTGTTCCGCTTCTGTTAGGTGCTTGGCGTGGCTGAAAGCCTTTTGTGGAAATGGAATGGATTTTTCACGATCTACAGCATAATGCTGTGCAATAAAACAATAAAAGTTAAATGTCGAAATTTGGGGTATTATTTTTATGAGCTGAGAATCTAATCTGTTTTAAAATCAAAGATTTTCCATTTTCCTCAATTCCAACTAGTTCCTGTTTCCTGGAGCGCATATATGGCGGGTTCTGATAAAGAAACGGTTCTACCCTTATATAATATAGAATACCGCCCACTCCCACAATTAAGAATCGCTCGGACCCGTAAAATTAATTTTTTCTTTTAAAGAATTTTCGTTAGAAAAATTATTTATAGATATATTATAAGTACTTAGGGTGGATCATAAAAATACTATCCTACATCTATGTATAAACTAATTTAGCCATAAATACAAAAAAAAAAGGACCAGACAGCACAAAGACATCTTAAAGATATCCAAAAGATGTCAACAATAGACATTCATGACGTCTTATGGACGTTTCTTAACGCCATCAAGACATCTTATGGATATCTTAAAAAGGTCGTATGTTACAAAACCCAACGTCTATACCACATCTTATGGACGGCTTACAGATATCTTATGGACACCTTATAGATGTCTCATGGATACCTTATGAACATCTTATAGATGTCTTATGAATACCTTATACATGTCTTATGGACGCCTTAGATACATTTTATAGGCTAAACCGCAGAGCCCTAAAACATTTTGTTTTGTTTGTTAAACATGAAACATCATATTGCTTAATAATTGGTTTTATTAACGTATTACATAATTAAAACTTTTTTAATAATGAATTTCGCCTATCTGTGGCCCTTCTTAGCCACGTCGCGATGGCATCCTCGGCATCTTTTCTACTGTTTTGAAGCCATGTTTTGTCAGCAGATTTATTGACACTGCATCCACTGATTATAGACCAATTTTAATTATTCGAAAACTAAAAACAAACACCACATCACAGAAAAATATGTACCATACAAAACGTTTTTTAATCTACAATTCGTTTTCTTTTAACGGTTCACTAAGTAGAAAGTAAAAAACTGCCAGTCATCATCAGCAAAACTATCAAAAATCAAGCCCATCGACAGTTGACAGTGTTGACCTTGCGTCAATTTCAAATGACAAAGGGGAGCGCTTTGTTTCCAATCCTAAGTTGTTCGCGATGTTGCCAAATTTACCGATTCTAAAATTTTAATTCTATTGTTTGTCGTTTACAAAAAAAAAAACGATTCAAGAAAACGTCCGAATTGGTAACAATCATTTAAATTCGATTAGACAAGTATACAAAAAAATAATAAAAGTTCTGAGAACGGCGACGGTCGGGTTTGTTCGGGCTGACGATCCGAGATGGCGGCAATCCAAAGTGTCCATTTAAAAAATATATAAGCTAGAGAAAGACAGGGATACTACAAAGACAGAAGAGAGACAAATCTCTTTCTGTGCTATAACCTAAAAAAACACGAACGTCATATTTACGATATTTTAGCGACTTCTTATGGACGTCATCTTACAACATCTTATGTATGTCTTGAAATAAACGTCTTTAAGATGTCTTTTGTAGGTCTGCAGGCGTTCAGACATAATTAAGACCTAAAATCGACGTCTTTAAGACATTGTGTGCTGTCTGGGAAGTGGGCGAAGGAATGGATTTTAAAGAGAAACCAGTTCTCCCATATATTAACCTGTTATACGAGCCTGGAGATTTTAAAAAATATTTGCGAATGCATGAAGATTTTATTTTCCATAAACAAGTAAAACACTGCAGACAAGGCTACACCCTACACCAGTGGTTCTCAACCTTTTTGTGGTGGCGGAACACTTTTGGTAGCAATAGGAAAATGGCGGAACACACCTCGTCTAAGACCTTTGCCAACAGATTTGCGGTGAAGTAATCAGTTTATCAAATACTATCTCATGATTCAGATTTGTTGATATTACTAAATTATTTCGCGGAGCACCTGGAAGAGGGTTTGCGGAACACTGCATGGTGTTCCGCGGAACGGCGGTTGAGAACAATCACTGCCCTACACCCTTCTATAAAATATATGTAATAAATACCTACTTTTCTACTCATCTATCATCTATCTAGCGATCACCTGTCGTGTTTAAACAATTCGTTGGCGAATACAAACTGGTCCAAACTTGTTCCCCGAGTCTGTCTCGAATCTTTAAACTAATTATTTGAATAGTTTGGAAAATTTTGTTTTCTATTTCCGTCTCGATTAAAATTAGATGAGCTGTCAAGATTAGCAAATTTGGTGTATTTCGTACTCATAAGATCATTTTTAACGTTCTACCTCTATCCTACTTATAAACTAAAAATTTGTAGGTTAGGTAGATTATTTTTGAGAACTTAAGTTTCTACTTTGACAAAAAAAACGAATAACCGGTATATCCGATGTGTATTTGACTTTTCAATTTTTATGCAGTGTATTTTTTTTTCTTTTATAATTGGTTATAGATTTATTAAATTTCGTTGATATTGTAGGGGGAATAAATTAAACACTAAAAAAAGGTTTGCAGACCTAGAAAAAAAATCAAAAAAACAATCTAAAATTTGTTTTAATTACGGCATTGTGTGAAATTAGGGAAAAGAGTTCTAGTGATACATCAGGAGAGTCAAAGTCAACCAATCAAACTAATCCTTTATTATTCCAATAAGTACCATTACCGCACAAAAAAACACCTTAAATGGTGAAATTAAATGAAATTAAATTATTTTTTTTCTACGAGCGTGTGAGAAGTTAGACTTTTCACGCCCATTTCAGTGTGAAAAGTTTTACTTTAACGCACTAGTGTGAAAAGTAAACTTTTCACACGCCGCCGGGTGAAAAGTCTAACTTTTCACACGCTCGTAGAAAAAATCTTGTACTTTTCACACGCTCGTAGAAAAAATCTTTTATAATATACGTAAGAAAATATCTCGTTTAAGGCACTCATATGAATTGCGAAACTCGCTTCGCTCGTTCCGCAAATTTTCATATGCGTGCCTTAAACGAGTGTTATTTTCACACTTATATCATAAATAGCTATTATATGATATCTACGCATTAGGATACACAAAATACACATTTTCTGAAAAATATCATGAAAGGAAAAATTTCGTTTATTTCGATCTATTTCGATCAATAATACATAAGCACAAAGGTGTCCCGCGCTGATTAAGGTTTTGGCGTTATTTCAGGATTTTGAAATCTTTGCGTTTATATTCTAGAAACATAATAGACGTATATCGCTGTTGCTCTAAGTAAGACCGTTAACGCTAAAAACAAAAAAGGAGAAGATAAAGCGAAAATATTAATTTAGTGTGTAGAGGCCTAATTTAAGTATAATGTAAAAATGACACAAAATCTCAGATGAGATTATGAAATGAAACCCCAAATTAAATCTATAACATTTAAAGGTCAAGTTAGTAAATATAAGCAAAACAATTAATCTACCTACCATTTACTTTTGCGTTTTATATAAAACAGATGGCTCTCGAAATTAAAACCATCGTTTATGCAGGTAAATAGTGCTTTCTTGGCTTTAGGAATTTGCAATTTTTCAAGCAAACCTATATATCGATGGTGTCAATACAATACCACTTATCTCCTTGGAAGCCAATTTACAGGAATCTAATTTCACAAGTCATCACATCGCCATGTTATATTGGAGATAAGAGGTATTGCATTTTACTTTTGACAAATAGCGGGCTTAATAATCAGATTATTGCCATTGTGGTGCCATCTATCGAGTCATTATATATTTGTTAACCAAAGGCAACAGAAACCTTCATTTTTAAAAATTGTGGAGATACGAGGTATTGTATTGACACCATCGATATACTTCATACGAAAGTCAGTTGAGACAACGTAAATATTGGGGGTACGATCAATTTACTGCATCACACATTGAAACTACAATACAAATATAACAAAATTTGTATTGATCGCTCCCTATACAGATGTTCGAAGATAGTCCACGTGGACTTTGACAAGTCTGTCATCAATTTTTTTTTAAGTTTTTTTGTCTGTCTCAACTATAAGATCGTATACACTTTTACCTACCTATTGTAACAACGAAAGGGTAACCGGAAAATCTGCTACATGAGCAACAGAGTTTAACGCACGCGTTGACTGCCATTCCGGTCTATAGGACCGAGATAAATGGTTCACTTTAAAAACGTGGCCTATTAGACCGTGATGCAATTTGTCGCACGCGCCAACTAGGTCCATTGGACCGAGATCATTTTTATTTCCCCAGGGCCAACGGTCTGTTCTCATCGGGAAATATTCGCTGTGATAGACCGAGCTGACGCATGGGAGAAGTTTGCACCACTCAGTCAGAAATTCTGAGTCCGCAAGGCGATTTTTTTTTTTAAATTGACGCCAGTGCCCATTTCATTTGTCCTACTTTCTTTATGCATGCAATGTCACAAATGGCCCCTCGGACTTTTTTTTTGGCATGGCGTCATGATCAAAAAAGCGACTATGGCTTCGGCAGTCAACGTGTTAAGGATAGATCTTTCAATATTTTTAAATTAAAGTAAATCGTATTTGCGGTTTTCGAGAAATTCGGTTACCGCGGAGGACAAAAAATTAGGTTCATTATACAGTGTCCGCAAGAAAGTTCGCATCAAATGGGATTTTTTTTTATTATTAGGTATAGGTAAAAATTGAAAAAGCAGTTAGTTTTTGCTTGCCTAAAAACCAAAAATGACGTATACTTAAGTAGCTGCACGACTTGCGTTACCTGTCAAATTTGACATTTTTAATAAAATAGGTTCGAAAATGCCATTATTTATCACAATATCGAAAAACTTTATTCGAGAAAGTTGTTTATTTAGGCATTTTTAGCTTCTGCACGGAATTTTGACAGTCTAATACAATTTTTATTTTTTGCCAGATTCTTGAAAATTTTGATCAACCCTCGTAGATTAACTTTTATGCATCGATGTAAAACCATTTGCCTTTACTTCATTTGTAATCTTATTGCAATTTTGTGTAAAATTTTTGTTTCCAATTATTTATTTTGCTTCAAAAACTGAAATTGTTATTGATCAGTATGTAATGTTTGATGCAAAGTTTATCTTAATTACATCAGTTTTGCCAAAACCGACGATTCTCATTTTTCTTTGCAATAACAATTTCAGTTTTTGAAGCAAAATAAATAATTGGAAACAAAAATTGTACACAAAATTACATTAAGATTACAAATGAAGTAAAGGCAAATTGTTTTACATTGATGTATAAAAGTTAATCTACGAGGGTTGATCAAAATTTTCAAGAACCTGGCAAAAAATAAAAATTGTATTGGACTGTCAAAATTTCGTACAGAGGCTAAAAATGCCTAAATAAACAACTTTCTCGAATAAAGTTTTTCAATATTTTGATAAATAAGGGCATTTTTGAACCTATTTTATTAAAAATGTCAAATTTGACAGGTAACGCAAGTCGTGCAGCTGCTTCAGTATACGTCATTTTTGGTTTTTAGGTAAGCAAAAACTAACTGCTTTTTCAATTTTTACCTACACCTAATAATAAAAAAAAAATCCCATTTGATGCGGACTTTCTTGCGGACACTGTATAAGGTGATGTACTCTTAACTTTTGGTCATTGCGATTTACCGAATATAATGTTATCTTTGTTTCGATAAATTAAATAGAAAATGAACAGTATATATAAATCGAGATGCATGATTCAGGTGGAGGAGCTAGAGAATGAGTTCGACTGATATGCTACTTGCGTGGATCAGTTTTCGCTAGGATTTATGAAAAGGACTTTCGTGTTCACTATTTAGCACTTTTCTTTTTCGGCAAATCTTACTTTTCCGAAGATTCCGCTTCGGAAATCGGATTGATTAGCGTTTTATTTGTATAAATTCTCTAATATTTACCTCCTTATTTATCGCAAAACGGTAAAATTTGTAGTAGAGGGTTCTATTTTCGGTGAAAATTACGTAGAGATGATGAGATTCCTCTGAATCACAAAATGATCGGTATATATTTAGAGTTTGTTTGCATCAACGACTTCAGTTTAGTTTAAAGTTTAGCCTGAACTTCACCATTAAAAGTGTCTGTGATATAAATAAAATTATTTAAGGTAGGTAAGGATTTTTTAAGATATATAGCATATTAAGGGCAATCTATTACTTTCGTTTTCTATCAGCATTTTGACTTTTGACGATATTTATTTTCTAAAGCTGTAATTAAAAATTTGGCCACCCTTAACTCTGCAGATATAATAAATTGTTCATCTTTAGTGATAAGAAAATCATTTTTCTTCCAACTACCATAGAAAAATTTTGGATAAATAGAAAATTTAGAATTTTTGGTTTGCTAAAAAGAAGATACTCCTAATTAATAGCCCTACGCTGAATGACCTATTTTTTTTATTAGTATTACTATTATCATTATTATAAAATCTTTATTATTGCTATTTATTAGTTACTATTATACTCTAAATATATTTAAAATAAAAACTAATTGATTAGCTCTTATACAGTGTGTATCAGCCGAATGGAATAAATTCGATAATAAATACACGCCCTCCACGCTCGAACACTTCAATTGGTATTTCTAGTTACGCGTTTTTTTCAATAAAAACTTTGTATACAGGGTGTATCATGTAACAGCGGCCAATACCAACTTTCTTATTTTAAATGCAACACCCTGTATGTTATTCAGTTTTTGGATTCCTCGGAAAATCTTAGACATATTTCATGTACCGGGTGGTCAAATAAGCTAGGACGTCGGCTTTATCTCGGAAACCATTAATCGTACAACTTTGTGAAAGTTTTTTTTATTATTAAAGTGGTCAAGAGAAATTGCTGGAAATTATTTCTAAGTTCCTCATTTCGCCGCAAGGGGGCACAATTAAAAATTGTTTTTTTAAACTCTAAATTTCTCCGAAAATTCCCATATTAAGGTATAACTCTGATTACATCATTGGAAAGCTTAGACAATTCTGCATCATTTTGGTTTAAGGCTCATTGGCGTACCGACCTTGATAAGAGTGGGAGAAGCTATTGAAAGTGTAAACATTGAAATCGCTGTAACTTCTAAACGACTTATCCGATTTTACTAAATTTAAGCTTGTTTGGAAGGGGAAAATAAGTTTCTTCAATTGCCGTATCCAACAGTACACAGCACACAGTAGTGTTTTATAAAATTGCTAGAGGGCGCAATTTGTAATAATAACAGTTATTTCGATTTTATTCCGAAAATTTAAACCATACGGTATAACTATAACATCATAATCGAAAAGTAGATAAAATTTGCAAGCAAAGATGTGAAGACGGCAGGTCGATATCTTTGTTCGTTTCAGAGTTATTGCCAAAACAATAATTTTTAATATAAATTGCGCCCTCTAGCAATTTTATTAGAAACTATCGTGTACCACTAGATACGGCAATTGAAGGTACTTCCAAACAAGCTTAAATTTAGTAAAATCGGATAAGTCGTTTAGAAGTTACAGCGATTTTAATGTTTACACTTTCAATAGATTCTCCCACTCTTATCAAGTGAAAGTGTAAACATTAAAATCGCTGTAACTTCTAAACGACTTAACCGATTTTACTAAATTTAAGCTTGTTTGGAAGAAAAAGGTAAGTACCTTCAATTGTCGTATCCAATGGTACAAAATAGTTTCTAATAAAATTGCTAGAGGGCGCAGTTTGTATTAAAAATTATTGTTTTGGCAATAACTCTGAAACGAACAAAGATATCGAACTGCGGTCTCCACATCTTTGCTTGCAAATTTCATCTACTTTTCGATTATGATGTCATAGTTATACCGTATGGTTTGAATTTTCAGGATAAAATCGAAAAAACTGTTATTATTACAAATTGCGCCCTCTAGCAATTTTATTAAACACTATCGTGTACTGTTGGATACGGCAATTGAAGATACTTATTTTCCCCTTCCAAACAAACTTAAATTTAGTAAAATCGGATAAGTCGTTTAGAAGTTACAGCGATTTTAATGTTTACACTGTCAATAGCTTCTCCCACTCTTATTAAGGTCGGTACGCCAATGGGCCTTAAACCAAAATGATGCAGAATTATCTAAGCTTTCCAATGATGTAATCAGAGTTATACCTTAATATGGGAATTTTCGGAGAAATTTAGAATTAAAAAAAACAATTTTCAATTGTGCCCCCTTGCGGCGAAATGAGAAACTTAAAAGTAATTTCCAGCAATTTCTCTTGACCACTTTACTAATAAAAAAAACTTTCCGAAAGTTGTACGATTAATGGTTTCCGAGATAAAGTCGACGTCCTCGCTTATTTGACCACCCGGTACAATATTCTATAAGTATCTATTTTCAACTGTTTTGGAAATATTAAGTGTTTTCAGATTTATTGCAAAAATTAACAAGACACTCAAAAACTAATAAGTAATACTGTTTATTACTCTATATTATATAATAATAATGGTGAAAAAATACGTCTGTACGCACGGCTCGTCAGCCAGATCCCTTCGCGTCAACCCTCTTGTTATTACGTTTTCCTTTTTATCGACATTATACACACTCCAGAACCGGCTCGGCGCCATTTTTGTTGTTACGTTACGTAGATTTCTTGTATACTTTGGTATAAGGTACATTCCTTTTGCTTCTTTTAAACAGCCCCTATATACAAACAATTATTATGGTCTAAACAGGCCTACACCAGCTTATTACCTTGGTTTTATTCCCCACAAGGTAATAAGCTGGTGTAGGCCTGTTATGGGCTATGAAGTTTATAGAAAACGAAAACCACAATTATTTTAGAAAAAGATGAAAATATTATGTGGTTTTTATTTTTATTAAAGCGCAGGAGGCGGCTTTTAGTTATACCGGAAGTTATCTCAAACTTGGAACACCCTGTATAATATGATTTCTTGTGTCCGTTTATTTTCAATTAATTTTAATATAAGTTATTAGAAACGAAGAAAGAAACATAATAAAATATATATTATACAGGGTGCTCCATTTAAGATTCCTAAGCAAGTTTAAGACGCTGTTAAATCGCTGTTATTTTATTTGAAGAGAGCGTGTCCGAAACTAGGTACATATTTCGCAAAGCGTTCGTCTCAAAATATGTACAGTTAAATGTAATTAAACAAATAAAGAAAGAAAAGAGAGGGCGGCAATAATGCATAACGCTTTTAAATTTGCGATTGGGATTTAAGGCAAATTTTTCAGTGTCAATTTTAAAATAGCATAGGAGTGTATGGTATCAAATTGTTGAAAAAAAAATGCTCGTTTTAAATATCCTAGTGAACCACCATCGTTCCATCTGAAAAAATGGAATAAACGTCAAGAAAACAAAATTTCATTTTTTAAACGCTTGCGAAACTTAGAAAGTTAATTATTGTGACATAAATAAATAAATAAATAAATGTTTATATTTCCAAAGACATTTTACAATGTATAGGTTTCGTTAGTTGAGTTGCGTTTAACATGACACAAAAAATAAAAACGATTAAAAAAAACATAATTTTAAATTTCATATACTACCTAACTATAAATAATTATCAGATTTAATTAATTTTAAGCACTCTAGATTGAAAATAAAAAATAAACATAAAAATGTTATAACACGTCAAAAAATTACAAGTGAAGTGTCATTTCACTCATAATATGCTGAACCCAAATAAGTAAAATATACAAGATGTCCCATTTAAAATATCAAAGTCAAGGTTACTTCCGGTCAAACCGGAAGTGCTAACAAATTGAAAAGTATGCCAATAACTACAGACTCATCTGTTATGCATAATCTTAAAATTTCATTTTAATATCTATAAATATAAAAAGTTATAGGGTCTTTCGAGAAACGTCTTTTGAGAAACGCCCGGTAGATTTTTAATTTAGAACTTTAATTGAAAAAAAAATCAATCCTAAAGATGACCTATTTAAAGAAGGGAAGGTTAAAGAATGTCTCTTTCAATTTAATACCTCTAAAAGTGCAGTAAATCAGGTGTCCCTATTCGAAGAATATCATTTACTGCGGAGGGCAAAGAAAATAGGTTTATTGAGGTAATGAATCTTTAATTAAATCGATTACACCTTAAACAACACCAGTCTAGTAATTTTTAATGAAAATAATTTAACTAACTTTCTATTAGATGCTATTTTCATCCGAAGTGAATAATCAAATCTATTCATAGCACTAACATAAAACATTTTGGGACATTAGGTGAAAAATAAAACCGCTTGCCAAAAGTATATTCAAAAAATGTGTAATATAAATAAATCATATTTTCAGTGTTTTCTATTCGAAAACTAATAAAATACATAGTAAATTAAACATAAGATGTTCAAGATTTTTATTAAAAACGCTCTAAAACGGCTGAAATAAGAATGTTTTAAGGCCTTTACAAAGTATTACAATAGATTCTTAAGAGGCTATACCAGTGGCGTATTTAGGGGGGGGGGGGGTCCGAGGGGTCTGGACCCCCCCCCCGTGGGCTCAGCATTAAAAAAAACTCAGAACAGATCAGATGCCTTGTTGCATTTAATGTAGACAGGGTGAACTGAACCTCGCCGATGTAATAATTTTCTATTTTACAATTTTTGAATAAAGACCTTTATTATTATTATTATTATTATTATTATTATTATTATTATTATTATTATTAAATAAAATTATTAAAAAATTGAAATGATCTTCACTTAGTTTTGTAATTTTTTTGCAAACTAGAACTATTAGCAACACTTTGTTTTTACAAATAATGAAGTAGGTAACTGTGTCACAGACAACAAAACAACATGGCCAAACTTGGCAAAAAAAAAATGGCAAAAATAACTTGAAAACCAATCATTCTGGGCTATACCACCATAGTTTTTATTCGCAACATGCATTTATTCCATTTACTCGAAACCCTCGAAACCTATCGAAAAAAATTACCTTGTCGGACTTACATTGTCTTTATTTTGTAACTTAACACAACGTTTTGGTTAGTTAGTATCTCTAACCGTGTAAACAGTTTACACTTTTTGGAAATAATAAAATAATTTTTGTATATTTAATTTCTATACTTTTACAATCGCCAAGATAA
Source organism: Polydrusus pterygomalis (assembly GCA_963969555.1). Taxonomy (NCBI): domain Eukaryota; kingdom Metazoa; phylum Arthropoda; class Insecta; order Coleoptera; family Curculionidae; genus Polydrusus; species Polydrusus pterygomalis. The sequence continues at coordinate 160,327,303 of OZ018375.1, read as the reverse complement.
ATATCCAAAAAATAGTCGCAGGAGTTGCACCAAATATCACCAGTAACATTTATTTAGACATGTATAAAGTTGGCATCACTGGATAGCTGAAGGTTCAAACGTTGTTTGTCTTGTAACCGATCTTTGATTTAGATTTTTCCCAACCATGGTGGGTGTGGGTAGGTAAAGGCGGAAAATACTAACAAGACAAAGGTAGTTAGGCACCTTTTACCAGAGTTACAAATTATATTTTCTATATAATGGGTTTTCCAATAAGAACGATATGATTTCAAAATGAAATAAAATAAAAATAATTTCAGATACAACAAAACGTTTTATATTATCTTAAAGTATAGTCGATAACATTTATGTTTTGAATAACACATCGTTTAAATGTCCTCCGCGACTTCGTGTACACGAGCGAATTCGACGAACCCAATTTTCGATGACTTTATGCAATAAATCGGGCGTGATCTGACGAATGCAGGGTTCAATGTTCAACCTTAATGCATCAAGTGTTTGTGGTCTGTTTTCATAAACCTTAGATTTCAAATAGCCCCACAAGAAGTAATCTAAAGGAGTTAAATCACAGCTTCTTAGAGGCCACTGAACAGTAGCATTCCTTGAAATTATCCTTTCGTAAAAATTTTCTTGCAGTATATCGATAGTTTCATGAGCAGTGTGACATGTGGAACCGTCTTGCTGGAACCACATATCCTTCAAATCAAGTGCATCTAAATTTGGCCACAAAAAAATTCTTAACATCTGTCGATATCGTTCACCATTCACTGTAACTGCATCTCCTGCCTCATTTTGGAAAAAAAATGGTCCGATGATGCCACCATAGCATAAACCACACCATACAGTTACCTTTAGCGGATACAAAGGCTTCTCATGAATCTGTTATGGATTGTTTTCACACCAAAAACGGCAATTTTGCTTGTTAACGTATCCACTTAACCAAAAATGAGATTCATCTGAAAAGATAATCTTTTGGCAAAATTAGGATCCCTTTCAAGTTGTTCTAAACTCCAAGAAGAAAATTCTCTGCGCCGACGATGGTCCAGTGGCTTAAGTTCTTGAGTCAAAACAATCTTATACGGGTGTAAATTCCAGTCTTCTTTCAAAATACGCCAAGTTGTCGTTTTTTTAATCCTTAACTCTTAAGCACGACGATGAATTAATAAATTTGGATCCACTGCAACACTAGATCTTACAGCAGCAATATTCTCAACAGTTCTTGCGTTTCGATGTCTTCTTGGTGTTTTTACATCGTAAAGAGTAAAATTATTTTCAAATTTCTCAACGATGCGACGAATGGCAAGCAAAGGAGGACGATTATTTACACCAAAGTTTTCGCGAAGTGCGCGATAAATGTTCACAAAAGATCGTCTATTTTCGTAAAATTTTTGGATAATAACCAAACGTTCTTGAAGCGCGTATTTAGCCATAATAAATTGTTATAGTTTACTGACAATAACTGACAACTGGTGACAGGTATAACTTTATTACCATGGTAACCATATCGTTTCAAAATCATATCGTTCTTATTGGAAAACCCTTTATTATAATATCTATTATAAACTAGACAACACAATACTTAAAAATCACACAAACGCAAAGCTATATCTCTGGTCCCCGTAAATAAGCAAGCAAGTCACCAAATTTACAAAAATGAGATATTTACTTATGATTGTGGAACAAACCATTACCTTTTTTGTGAATAAGCAAATAAGTCGAATATCACTTATCTTACGTATTCTGTGAACATGTGATTTTTCGAATGTAACAAAAATTTATGCTTTAAATATGATAAATTGAGTTATTCTACTTCTTGCTCATATTAGTTTTTAGTAATAAGCAGATAAGTAAACTTATCTTGTTGTTCACGGCGGCGGTGTTACAATCAAATAACAGATAGAGTTATTTCATGATGCACGGAGGACCTCAGCCACGCTGAAAACTTGTTAACTTATATCTGATTGTTCTCTCAGCCAGCAGGTGGTTGTTTTTGAGGTTATAATAATTATCCAGTAGATAGAATATTATATCGACGAATTTGTATTATTATTTAAAATTGGAAGGAAAACAAGCAGCAGCACTCAGACTGTCAAAGCTGCATACCTAATGGACCCGTTGCAATTAATAAAGACAAGAAAAATAACCCTTATGATTTGGCCCTTATTGAGTTTCGACCTTTTTACGAAGGTATTGGTAGCTGATGTTGTGTTGTTGTGTATAATACGTTTTTACTATTGCAAAATAAAAATAATGATAAATGAATATTACCTTTTATATAATATATTGAATAAGTCGTCCTAAGTATGTATTTTAAAACACACAGTTAAGATATCTCGAGTTATCCTAAAATGTAACTTAAACTATAATTGTGAATATCCGGATAGTCGCTCAAAATACACTTAAGATCTCATTTCATAGCATATAACAAAATTCTAACTTCTACTTTACCTATTTTAGTTGTAAAAATCAGTAAAAGATTTCCATAATACCTTTTAAGCAATTTACCTCAACTAAATTAATATTGTTTTGTCTCTCCTGAAAAAATTTTATAAAGTCGTCTTATCTGTTTATTCTTCGGGACCAGAGATATATTCTGTGATATTGTGTAATTTTTCTATTTTTTTTCAGATGTCCGTGGTGCCACTTATGTACCGTGATTGGTGGGATGATGAAGACTGGTTTGCCCGTCCATCCCGTCTTTTGGACCAGCATTTTGGAAGCGGCTTAAGGAGGGATGACCTTCTTAACTCTTTCAGGTAAAGCTAATGCTATGATGGTGCAGTTCAGATAATGGAATATTGCCTATATTTCCGATTGAGCTATTTTTGCCGTCTAAATATGTAGGCCGGCGGCTACCTACCTACCTGTACACCAAACAATTTATTTAAAATTTAAGACGTTGATTTCTACCGGTGCAAAAATTTCCTGACGCCGCGAATACTCCCTGGCGCCTCGCTGTGCCAAAATATCTGGACAGGCTGTCTCATAAAACACAGAGAGAGATAATAGTATATTAAAGTACGAGTTTCATAAGAAGCGGTTTTAGGGCCCGCGTCTATTTTAAAAAACGAGCCACGAAGTGGCGAGTTTTTTTATTGACACGGGCGCTAAAACGCCTTATGAAACATGTGCTTTATACATTTTTTTCTATTTCACCTTTTATAATCAAGAAAAATACATTTTAAAAAGAAAATAAATCCTTCAAATTTTGTAAATTTTTATGTCTAATTGGTAATACTATTTTTTATCATAGGAGCCTCTGGACAACAAAAATTATTTTGCAAACTGTCATTTTTTGATTTATTGACCCATTTTCACCACGAGATTCTAAAGTTATTTTAGCGATATGAGATTTGAAATTGGACGGAATACGTTGTGTGATCCTTGTACATTCGGTACATATACAGAGCGTTCGGAAATTCGGGAGATTTTGCTACTTTTTTTCGAATTTCAAAAGACGTGATTTTACGTCACGGCATTGCAATTTAGTATAGGGAAGATGGAAAATTCAAATAAAGTTGAAGTTAAAATCGACATTAGAAGGTTAGTAGATTGAATTTTGGATAGGATTTGGCAGAAAATGATAGCTTAGCATCTACAAAAGATTGATTTATAGATTTATGCAACCAACATACATGACTGTTATCCACACAGAATAAAAAAGTAAGTTATCAAGCTAGTTTTCCTCTGCGAAAAATGGGTTTTCTCGTAAATCACAAAGGCCGCGCAAGTCAATAAAATAAAACATTTAAATGTTACCAACATCAAATAAAGAAAAAACGCGTATCGAAATAGCTTCATTACGATCCGCAAATGAGGGTCGTACTGAACTCATTATGAACGTGAAATAGAAAAAATATAATAATATCTTCCTTTCTTACTTGCTCATAGAGATTTTGTGCCTTGGCTAGATCCCAAACCATACCGCTATTGGCTAATTTGCACGTGATTAATTTTGTCTAGCCGACTACTACCAATCGGGTTAGTCCTTTGTCTTTGGTATCGCTACCAGACTCCAGATGGCAGCTATTTTAGATAAGGTTTTCCTTGTTGAAATTTTAACTTTCAAATATGTTTCTATAATAATTTAGCTATTGTAGGTTGCATGTTAGGTTAGGTCGGTGTATTATCCGTAAGTTGATCAGTTTGTGTTAATCCTTTATCTACTTTCATTTGGTAATATGAATTTTACAGTTCTGTAAATCGTTTTGTAAGGGCATCTATTACAGCACTAGTGCTGTAATAGATGCCTTTACAGCACTAGTGTTGTAATTAAAAAAATGGTTTTATTAACATTTTGCTGTTAAATAAAACCACACTTTTTAGAAGAATGATTTATTATTAACAATTATAAAATTAATTACCAATTATTAATTAAAATTAATTATTATTAAATTATAACACTTAAGGTTTATTATAAACATTAATAATACACTTTTTACAGTTAGAAATTTGTAAACCAGAAGTGGATGTGATGGAGCCCTTTACGTTCGAATTTCCAATCATTAAATCCGTGTCTGACCCCATGATCTTCTTTGCTATTTGTTTCATATTTTCTAAATAATTCTCAACGTAGCCTTCTGCCGTAGAAGAGGATTTCCAGCCCACATGACGCTTTAACATCTGCATATCTGCACCACCATCAACTAGAATGGTGGCTGAGGACCTCCTAAAACAATGTCCACTGTATCCTTCGGGATTATTTAATCCAAGTTTTGTTGCAATCTTTTTTAGTATACTTCCAAAAGTATTAATTCCGACAGGCTGGGAGGTGCATTTTCCTTTTCCATAGAATACAAAAAACCGCCTGTGAGTTGCATTAAGAGGACGAAGTTTAGCATACTTTCGAAAAATACTTAAACAGTTGACACCTGTCACATTTCCTTCTGTTATAACAAATTCTCGCATAATTTTGGTTTTCGAGAATGGAGTCACAATTTTTATATACAAATCATTGTGTTCAATATGATCCAACATTAACTTAGCTAGTTCTTCGCGCCGACAAGCCCCAAAAATGCCGATTATCTTAACAACCTTCATAAGTAAATATGTTTCATCATCTGCAGTACTAAGAAACTTACATACGTCTTCCTTTGTGAAAACTTTGGACTTTTTGGCCTTGCAACCCTCTGAATTTCTTTTCAAAAATGCGATTAGTTGAAAAAATCTGCTTATATCTTGATTTTTCTTGATTGAAATCATAGTTCTCAACATTGAGTAGTAAGTCCATAGTGTAGATGGTTTCTGGGAGCGTTGCTTTCCGGAAAAATAACCCAAAAGGATTTTCTCAGACACCTCCTTTATTTTGTTAGCTTTGCACCAATCTTCAAACTTCTGGTACTCCAACTCATTCCGCTTGAGATCGCTTCGTTTGCCGCTGCTTCTATATCAGAGGGTAAACTTCCATCAGAATCGCTCATTTTAAAAAACGCTTTTAATATTTTTGAATTTGTTTGACAAAGTTTCGACAGTAACCATGCAAAACAGTAACCATGCGAAAGGTAACATAAAAAACTTGATTAGTATTAACTTAATAGCAGGTGCATTTTCATTTTTAAAAATGCCTTGCCAAATATTTTTATTCATAGATGAAAGTAGATAAAATTTTGTACAATATTCTTGTTGTAAATTCATATTACTACACTCGATGTTTTATTAAACTCGGCTGACGCCTCGTTTGACAACTTTAACATCTCGTGTTGTAATATGAATTTTTACAACACATATATCGTAAATAACTATTATCGCGTTTCAAAATAAATAAAATCAGTTTTATAAAACATTTTTTTACTTAAAATAAACGCTGTTAGTAGTAGTAGTAATTATGTTTTATTTAGCAAAAAGCTAAAATTAAATATTTTTTAATACATTTTTTAACACATTTTTATAGATTCATTTTTAAATTTTAAAACGTAACTCTCTTTTAACAAAAACAGACAGAAAAGTTAAACATTTTGTAAATTATATCAAATATTACGTATCATTTTGTTTTTTAATTAAATGTAATTTTAAAGTTTTTTTAAACAGTTTTAATGATTTTAAAGATTTAATAGAATTTTCCAAATTATTATATTCTATCAAACCTTTATAAAAAATAGATTTATAAGCTAATGTTTTAGACACTCTATCCACATAAAAATTTTGATTAGTTCTTGTTTTATAATTATGCTGGTCATAATTAAAAGAACAAACAATTTTTAAATAATCAGGCAATAAATTATTTTTAATTTTATGTATAGGTAAAGATACATACTAAATAAAAAAGTTAAATTTCCAATCTAAATTTTTCGACATAAAATTAATTTTTGTATATTAATTTGCCACAATTTAAAATAATCCGCATTGCCTTGTTTTGTAAAATTTGTAATTTATCAAATATTTCCTTACTAGCACAATATAAAATGGAAGAACAATAAAGAAAATGTGGTAATATAATAGTATTAAATACAGTTTTTTTAGAAAACAAACTTAAATTAGAACTGATTCTTTTAAAATAACCTACTTTTCCGGCCATGCTCGATATGATACTTTAAAAATAATAATTAATAATAATATTTAAAAATGTTAACTAATTCCAATTTTTCACCATCAATTACAAAATTTATATTTTGAGAATTTAAATTATTACCCATAACCATACATTTAATTTTTGAAATATTTAATTTTAATTTATTTACTTCTAGCCAATTTAATAATATATTTATCTCAGAATTTAGAGTATTATTTAGATTAGACCATCAAAAATATTTAAAACATTAATAATTTAATTTATATATTTAATTATTAAATTATTTGTTCTGGAGTAAGTAAAAAATAAAGGTGATAATTCTAACGTTAATTTAATGTTGAATTTTTTTTATAGTTACACATTTTTCTAACGTGCTTTATTTATGGTAATAGCGTCCCTAGTCCTACCTTTTCTTGCAATATAAAAATCCGACACTATTATAGGTACGCGAGCAACAATTTTTAAAAAGGTATGATATTTAAATACGAGCATTTTTAGGAACATTGAAACTGCACTTAAAGCAAATGAAATTATCTTTTTCTTATACTAACTCTGTATGTAGCCAACCCAATCTATACCTGGTTTTGGGCAGAGTTAACACTTAATACATAATATACAAAATTTGGTCAATCCCGTTCAGTCAAGTAGTTTTAGTGTTTTGAGCCAATAGACAGTCAGACTGACTAAAATAAAAACATGCTTTTCCACGATTTGGAAACCCAAAAAAGTCGATGGGAGTCTAAAGCTTTTTTGCAATATCAATATTTTCCTTCTTGTGAGGAAATCATAATAATTAAATTTACCATTTATTTGATATTATTCTCCTAGTCTTCTAAAATTTTATTTTTATTTTTAGGACATATCCTAGAAGTTCTCTGACCAGAAATTACATTAGACCCTGGAATACTGCCAGCGTTCTCCAGAGACAGGAGTCGGGGTCGACAATTCAACAGGATAAAGATAAATTTCAGGTAAGAACGCGTTGTTTTGTAAGTGCCGAAATCTTATATTGTACGGTGTGAGTGTGTAACTTATTATATAATATACATGTTATATTAAATATATTATATTATTTTTCAATTAAATTAATTTTTGTTTGTTTAATATCTTATAAATGACAAGAAGTAAAAATTTGAAATTTGGTACTTATGTACATTGAATATTAAACTATAAGAAGGTCATATAAGCAGATTTCCCAAATCTGCTTCGTTAAATTCATAGATGGCACAATGAGTCACCAACAATAAAGCGTGTTGATGCAGCCACTAACGACAAGCCTTTTCACTGCTAAATTAAAACATTGTTGCCGCCTGTCTGTTTGCACAAACATAACTTTTAATAATTGGACCCTAAGTCGTCGAGTTTTTTGAATTTATTTTTATAGCTTATCGAAAAACTTGATTTCACATACGTACCTACACCTATCCTAGATTTAAGTAGCTTACATTTATTTTCCTACCTATAGTATAGTCTAGACCTAAAAATGTCCCTATTTTTAATTGCTTTGTAGCATATAATATTTTCAACCTTTTGACGTTAATTACATGAAAACATATTGACTGCCATGTTTTCTATTTCTAACAGAATTAAATGACGACTCTCACTATTCAATACATACCTAGGCTACAACGTATATGATGGGTAAAATATGAATGATGTGCGGTTTGTATAACTTGGTTTTTATTTGCAATTATTACTACTTTTCAAAATGGTTAAAACAAGTATGTTTTACATTCTTACTTAAGAAACATCCAGTTTGTTTGTATTAGTGTATTACGTATTTTGCTATTTTTCGACGAAATAAAACCTATTTTAGTTATACTTGCTGTCGCTTTTTATCTACTTTTATTTGTATACCATTTAACACCTAATGCAACGGTAAAATCATTACGAAAATTGGTCCAATTACCCCGGAGTAATCAGCGTACATATATTATCAAAAACATACATTCGGCTAGAATTAAGAACCTCGTATTTTATTGTTAAAAATGCCAGATCCGTAAAAATTCCAATAAAATACTATATGCGGCAACACCACGACATCACATCAGTGAATTTGAGACATCTGTTGCCGAGGCGCTGCATTTATAACTATAGATTTATGATCAACTCCACAATGGCGGCCAAACCGTCTCCAATACAGTCTAAAACAGGGTTGTCAAGTTTTCTGAAAGATCCGCTATTCTTATAGTTTGATATGCAATGTTATGTATAACTTAATATGCCCTTTAAAAGTAGTCAATAGGGTTGCCATTTAAAAAAAATATCGATATCGTCATATCATTAATATGGGACACTATGTTTTAATATTTTTTTTTTATAAAAACTACCACAACTGAAAATGGTAATATTCGCGTTTAAGCATTTTTTCAAAAAAAAAATTTTTCTGGATTTATTGAATTTATTCCAAACTTACACTGTATAAAACTGTAGTGACTGTGATTCATTAACGCCCAGCCTAAACCCCTAATCCCAGAATTATAAAATTTCAAGGAATTCTTCTTCCTATAACGTAGACATTCGCAAAGAAGGGATTTTTTGAAAATTAACCCCTAGGGGGGTAAATACGGGGGGTTAAAATTTTTATAGGAATTTCTGTATTTCAGAAACTAAAACTGGCGGAGGTCTAAAAATTGGTATATAAGTTCTTATATGAAAACACTAATATATGTGTTTCGTAATTTTTTTCCAAATTCACTTGGAAGATGAGAAAACGGGTGTTGCCTATTTTGACTGGGGACCTGTTTTGATGTTTTGGGTTTCTTCTATTGAAAAAAATATATTTGTCATATTTTCTTGAAATTAAGCAGAAATACTCAAGTAGTGGAACACATATTATTATTTATTATTTTTTTTTGGAATCGGCCCCTAAAGGGGTGAAAACGGGTTATAAAAACTTTTTGACTAACTGTCTTGACGTATTTCAATAAAATCTAGCCCTAAGGTGGTAGTCCATGGAAAGGTTCTGTAAGTGTTGTAATCAGGGTTGTTATGTTTAAAACAAAATGTTTTAAACCAGATGTTTTAAACATGTTTTAAACACGACCTGATGTTTTATTAGGTGTCTTAAACAGTGTTTTAAACAGTGTTTTAAACAGGTGTTTAAAACATTTAATAAAATATACTGTTTTTTTTCTTTTTTTCTCAATGTAGTAGATGTCAAATATCACTTTTTTTGTCTCATATCACCTAAAAAAATTAAAAAAAAAAAACACAAAAATAATTGGAACATACATTTATGGATATATTATTATTAACCTAAAGTTGAGCATTTAACATTTAACAGGACTTATACTTATAGCTTCAAACAAATAATGCAAAGTAGTAAGCTTAAATATTAGTGTAGATATTAAAAGAAACAGAGAAACTAGCAGTTTTAAATTTGTTCTATTTTCATAGATTTCTTCACTTAACGTGAACATAATTAAAAATTTCTAACAATCAATTTTATGAGTTTCCCCATATTTTAACGTAAAATTAGCCACTGAAGGCCACGCTGTAAATTCGTAGTTTACATTCAAAATTATTTTATTTTTGCTTAAACTTTTGTCAGACAGTAAATATAAAATTGCCCACGAGATAGGTACAAGTCGTCAAAGTTGAATTTATCTTTTTAAAACGTCTTTTAAACATGGGTATGTTTTGTTTAAAACATGTTTTTAATTGCCTAATAAAAAACATGTATAAAACAAAAAACTGTTTTAAACAATAAAAAACACATGTTTTGTTTAAATATAAAAAAAAACATGTTTTTTTTTTCAACCCTGGTTGTAATAGATACATTTTTTAATAATGATGATAAATCTATATTTTTATTGGAAGAGAAAGAAATAATGTAAGCAAAAAAAAAATTCTCTCCACATTAAATTAAAATTTTTTATCTCAATCAACAACTTTTGAGTCGAATATTATTATTCCATAGCCGGCATCAATTTGTTACCACTAAAAACTATTGTATACAAATATTGAATCTTTATGTACTTATATGAAATATATATATTTAAAATTAATTTTAATTAAAAAAAAAATTTACAATATAATACAACAGTTTTTTTTGTTTTGTTCAAAAACTAGAATGCGACAATAACAGAGATCCAAACTAACCAAGAACCTAGAGCCAACACTTGCACATGCCGGTCAAAAGATAACTTTGAGGTAATTTTTTTACAATTAATAAATTCCTAAACATTAACACAGGGAAGTAGCCGACCCGAGTAAATTATAAATATACATCGCAAATTAAGAAAAAAAATTATTATTTTTTTTTAACTATTGCTATACCGGGTAGCCAAATAAGAAACCGCTAACCTTACAGCTTTAGGGAAAAAATATTGTTAATGAATACTGCCAAGAGAAATCACTGGAAGTGATCCAATGTAAAATTAGATTTTTCTCGTTATGTTGCAGAATTAAGAGGTAACGAAAATATGCATGCATCCTTAGGGTATGCTGAATCCTTTTTGTTATAAACATTTTATTCTATCGTCTAAACTAAAATAAAATGGTGGGCGAAGTTTGCTTTGTATAAAAGTTTACTAAGTTATTTCGTTTGGCCTGAACGGATTTTAACAAATTTGATCTTATTTGAGTTTTCTTTCGAGAATTAAAAGTTCTAAACGCCAGTCAAAATCGTAGCTCTCTAAAGTGTTTCTAACCACATATTATATTGACGACAAAAGTTAGAAGTAGGTATAGATAAGCTTGCCTAGGCGACTTTCTAAAATGTACCTTTTTACATTAAATTTGCAATATATGTATTTAATTTAAGCTAAAGTTTAATATTGACATTTTGGCTACGTGGAATAATTATCAGTGAATAGTTAAAATAAGCTAATTGTTATCAATCAATCAATCAAAATGCCTTTCATTTTGGTAAACATAGTGGTTATATAAAATTTGGAAAAGTAATGGCGGTATCCGAACCAGCTGCTCTATACTACAACCATCCTAGATAAGTTATAATAAAAGATATTTCTACATAACAAAATACTAAACTGTAACAATGAGCTAGTTAAAAACCTATTAGAAAAATGTAATTTTCTATTTGACCATGTCTGTACGCCCCCTAGCGGACGTTTCTTGAACTTGTCAGTAATTTCCTGCGATTTCTCTTGGCAGTATTTACTAACAATATTTTTTTCCTAAAGCTGTAAGGTTAACGGTCTCTGTAATACGGCCGAATGCCGTTCTTTCTGGGCCACCTGGTATAATTATCACCATATTCATTACAGACAACTTTAAAAGTATCTTTTTAAAATCGATTTTCTCTCTTCGAAATTTGAGAAAAAAAAACTGTAAAAAATGGTAACATGGCAGCAGGATTAAAAATTTTCTAATTATTATGAAAAAAACGGTACTAATTATTGCATGAAGTGAATAAGGTCTTTATTTTAAAACATTTTGTTTTAGAAAACAATTTTTTTAAATTAACTCGGATTTAAACAGTCTTAGGCTTGCGAGCTTTGAAATAACACATGCATAATATATCATATATTTTAAACAAAACATATTTCTCCACTTACATGCTAGTCGATGCTACGTCTCTGCTGTTATCTAAATTTTAAATTTTCTTACAACTAAAAGAAGTCGAAGTCATTAGCAACATATTTTTTTATACGACAATGTTCGGAAGTATCATTTTTAGTTTGTATTTTTTTTGCCGTCTTTTTTGCAGCAATCCTTTTTTATTTATTAAAGATAAAATTATTAATATTTGACAAAAAAACTTATTTTGAAGTTTGCCTTTTTTTGGTGTGTGTTTGCAATTTGAACCTCTACTCTGTAACGATTTTTTGTCCTTCACAGTTTCCCATTGCTTATTTTCCTTAACACTATACATTTTGTAAATTAATAATTCCAAATTGCTTTTTATTCTATTACTTTAAATAAAATGGTTAGGTCTTATACAAAACTATCCTATTTAAATAGGTACTTATAGTTGTTATTAAGATAAAAAATTGACAGTTTCGTATTTAAATAGAAAACCTTATTACGATTTTTGGTACATCTCATACCTGTCCATCAGCATCAGCATTATACTCTAATCTTGCTGATCTTATAGGGTTTTCCGTTTACTGCTCCTTTTGTTCTGAGGACTTTTTACTAATTTTTTTTTGCCCTATACACCTTTTATACAGCGTTATGATAAGGATCAGCCTTTTATATACAGTGTGACCACTAAAGTCCGCATCATATGGGATTTTTTTTTATTAATAACTTTATTCGAAATTTGACTTTGGCATCAAGTTCTGCTTCGATCGAGATGAAAATTATGCAAAAAATAGTAGTCACCTGATTCGCATTATCTGTCAAATTTAAACTATTTCCAAAAAATAATTCAAAAGTGGGGTTATTTCTGGAAGTATCGAAAAAAGTTATTGGAAAAAGTTTTTTTAAATGCAGTTTCTAGCCCACATGCAAAATTTCAGCTGCATAAGATAATTTTGATTTTTTACCATATTTTGTAAATTGCACCACTTTTGCAAAATAAGACTCAACGCAACCTACATAAAACTTCTTAGTTTTGACAATGCTTTATTTCAGATTCATTTTCTTTAAAGTAATTTTTATATTATTAAATGTGTGTTTTTCTACAAAATCAAAATTGGGCTGTTAAAATTTGATCGCATGTGATGCAAAGTTTATTTGTTTTTGACCCTATATAAGATACCTTCATAAAATAAGTATTTTTGAAAACATAGTTTGTGTCTGAAAGTAATTACACCTTAATATTAAGACAAAAAAGAACACAGTGTCATCAGTAAAGTGTTCATTAAGTGGAAAATAAATTTTAGTAGTGGGTAAAAATCAAAATTATCTTCTGCAGCTGAAATTTTGCATGTGGACTAAAAACTGCATTTAAAAAACTTTTTTTAATAACTTTTTTTCGATATTTTCAGAAATAACCCCACTTTTGAATTATTTTTTGGAAAAAATTAAAATTTGACAGATGATGCGAATCACGTGACTACTATTTTTTTTGCTTAATTATTATCTCGATCAAAGCAGAAATTGATGCCAAAGTCAAATTTCGAATAAGGCTATTAATAAAAAAAAATCCCATATGATGCGGACTTTACTGGTCACACTGTATAGAATACTCCCCACTTAATCACTTCAAAGGGAAACTAATCTTATTAAAATGCATTTTTTTTAGAAAAAGATATTGTACAGGGTGCATCGTGAAAATGCTACGTGTTTCAACTTTAATTTTTTTATTGAAACATAGGTACCCTATATTACATATTTTTGCATTTTTTGCATTCTACAATCAATTCTAGACTTTTTCATAAATCATGCCCTATATACCTATCTTCAACCGTTTACGAAATAATAACTTTTAAAACAAAATAGACAAACGACAAAGAATGAAACAAAACTATTTTATAAGATGTTAAAAATGTTGTCCACCAACTGTTCTGCAGTAGATCAATCAATCTAGTAATTCCTGTTGTACATGTTATACTACTTGTCCAATGACATACTACCAGGGCTGACAAGAGGGAGGGGCTCGGGGGGCAAATTTCCCGGGCCCACGTCTCTTTTAAGGGCCCGTGCTCGGGCTGCGCAGTTAAAAAAATATGATAAATTTAAAAAAAATATATAAAATCTCTGTTGACAAAAAATTACTTTGTAAACATTAGGTACACAGGTATGTAAATTGTTAGGCGAGTTGGCGAATAATTAATGTTCTAATTATCAAATATCGATACATTTTGTCTTCGCCGGTCGGGCCCAATATTTGTATTAACATCGATTTATTATTCGAAGAATTTATAAAACTTTCATCTTTTTTGGAGAACCTACCCGAAAATTTTGCACGTTTTAGAATTGACCAACAATGGGGTTCTTATTTAAAAATTATATTTTTGTTATTATTTTGGGGTAGTAAAGACTTATTTTAATAAAAATGAACAGTTTTAATGCCAAAACGACTATGATTGTGGAATATTTGAGAAACAATTTTAGCTCATTAAGTATTGAGCAAAAAATTGAAATTAAAATTGAGGAAGACCTAAACTTGAAATTAACTTGACACAGACTACAAAGTGTAAATCTAGGGACTTTATTGTTATTGATAAGTTTGCTGCAAATAAAAACAGAAGAATGAACTTTACTTTTAAACAAGGTGCCCAGTAATGAAAAATAAATTGGCCTTTTTTATTTTTTTTATCTTATTTCATTTTCAATAAAATAAGTAGGTAATCATAAATTTTTAAAATATTTATTAAAAATCTCGTTAAAAATTATTGACCAAATTTGGGCGTGGTCTAAAAATTTTTTCGCCTGCGGCACATTTCGTCTGCGGCGGGCTTTTAGTGCACCCCCAAGTTAATAAGTCACAAGCCGCCACTGGCTAGGACCCTACCTCCCGCTTTTTAATACAGGGTGGGGATTTTAAATGGAACGCTGCTTATAGCGGCTCTGAGAATAAGATTTCTCTAAAATCCAAAAATACGTCCTCAAAGATTTTTTATGGGCCACGCCTTTGTCATGTAAAAAAAATGGGGACCCCAAAGGGGGGGCGCAGCCCTAACCAACTTTCTTTTTTTAAATTAGACGATACCACTTGTGGCACCTTTTTGGGAAGCTTATTGAAGAAGGAATTTGTCCATATTATTTTTTTTACATCTGTCAAACCATGTGTCAAAAATGTAATAAAAACTACTTTTTAACGAATAATTACATAAAACAACTTGAAAACTGTAATGCCACTTTTTTAGCGTAACAATTGTTGAAAATGTGCCCCATAAACCTGTTGGCACAGACCCAACCGATGGTAGAACTCTTCCCTTACTCTTTCCAAAACTTCTGGAGTAATTAATCTTATCTCTGCTCGAATCCTTACGAAGAGTTAAACTCTTCCAGATTTCTAGGTCTGGTGACATAGACTCTGCTTTTTAAATCGCCCCATAAATAAAAATCTAAGGGTGTAATATCCGGGGATCTGGGTGGCCATTCTATAAATCCTCGGCATCCTATCCACCTATTTGAAAATGCCATATTCAAGAATTCTCTTACATTTCTTGCAAAGTGCGTGAGGGTGCTGGAAAAAAATCCTTTGATCTAGATTTCCATAATTAGGGAACATTCTTTGGAGTTCTGGTATTAAAAATGTTTGAAGAAAATTTAAATACAGTTCTCCATTTAAATTGCTTTCAAAAAAGTATGGACCAATGATTCTGTCGCCTATTATTCCAGCCCAAACATTCACTTTGGCGTTGAGAATGACATTCAACAATCCAATGAGGATTTTCATCGGAATAATATCGGCAATTTTGTCGATTAACCTAAAATGGAAATTAATTAATAATATGTTTAGATTTTGCCCAGCGATTGAATAACCGTAAATTGCCTTTAAAACATAATTTTTTGCTTAACTTTCGAACTTACTTTACCATTTAAAGTAAATGTTGCTTCATCAGAAAAAAAGTATCCATGCTAAATCAATTTGTCGGTTGTCCAATGCGGCCATCATAACTTCGTAAAATTCTACCCTTCTGTCTAAGTCTTCCTCCAATAACTCCTGTACTGGCTGCATTTTGAATGGTTTTATCCCAGTAGACTTTGTGATCTTTAACACCGTTTTATGATCGATATTGTGAACACTAGATAATTGCCTTGCTGGTGTAATTGGGTTTTCTTGATAGGTCAATATGATATCCAATTTAGTTTCATCTGATACTTTTGGGGGTCTTCTTCGAAGAACATGTCTAACATGACCCAATTCTCGAAATTGCTTTTCAATTTTACTGACTGAACTTCGCGACAGAGGTGGCAAATCCGGATGACTTTCATGAAACAACGCAGCAACTTCTTCTTAACTCCGTTTTCTTTCTCCAAACCCGATCATCATCAATATTTCAATTTTTAGCGTTTCAGTTAAATACATTTTTAAAATTTCTAAATTAAATCGATAAAATTTAAACACTTGTCGAATGTAACAAGACAGGCTGTTTAACCATGGAAACAAGGTAATTGGCGTACGGATGGGTCTGTCTCAAATGGGGCACATTTTCAACAATTGTTACGCTAAAAAAGTGGCCTTACAGTTTTTAAGTTGTTTTATGTAATTATTCGTTAAAAAGTAGTTTTTATTAAATTTTTGACACATATGGTTTGACAGATGTAAAAAAAAAGAATATGTACAAATTCATTTTTCAATAAGCTTCCCAAAAAGGTGCCACAAGTGGTATCGTCTAATTTAAAAAAAGAAATTTGGTTAGGGCTGCGCCCCTCCTTTGGGGTCCCCATTTTTTTTTTACATGACAAAAGCGAGGCCCATAAAAAATCTTTGAGGACGTATTTTTGGATTTTAAAGAAATCTTATTCTTATAGCCGCTATAAGCAGCGTTCCATTTAAAGTCCCCACCCTGTATTTTAAATCTGGCAGCCCTATGAGTGGGCCCGAGATGCCGCACAGCCCCCGGGCCTGACCTGGCTCTCGGCGGCCCTGCATACTACAATCCAATGAACTCCTTAAGCTCATTTATCGATCAGGCGATTTGGGTCACCACTCTTGTGACCCCCCATCTACCTGTCCACCTGTCCACCCCACCGTCGGAAATTTTTTTCATGAGCAGCATAATGTGGGGAACATCATCCTGTTAAAAACTTGGTAAATCAGGATCATTATCATCTGGGAATAGAGTGGCAAAAGCTAGAACCATCAGATTATTTTAAAAGAAATTTAGATATATTTCTCGAGTAAGGGTCTTATTAAAGAAAAATGGTCCGATTACCCTATTTTCAACACATTCTCGTCCATACAATAACCTTTTTATTATACTGGGTGCGATTTTCTATGAAACAGTGAGGATTTTTCATTGCCCAGTATATGTAGTTTCGTCTATTATTAATCTGACAATTTAAAGAAAATGTATAGCTTCATCGAGAATCTTCTGTACAATTACTGGTTTATAGGGTTAAAACTCCTCGTGTAAAAAAAATACGGTGGTTTGGTGAGTATCGTAGTCACGCCCAAGTTGTGGGCTTGAGCTATGAGAATATTCCTGTAGTGATAATAATATGTTTATTTTTTCCCCTCAGATATACCAGGATGACCACTTTTAATACTACTTTAACACTACGGAAAGTCCTCCAGACACTATCGATTAGGCCTAAGAGGTAGTCGATTTAGGTATTTTTAATTGAACATAATATTACTAGTTCCCTATGACTTCTACCTTTATCTCCACAAAACATAATTAAAATAGTTCATCTTCAGCGAGGCTCATTTTGGAAGTAATATCCGCTTAAAAAAATTCAAATTTGATCAACATTCACTGATGTCTCAAACTTAAGTAGCAACTTGTCATTGTCAGAGCCTTAAAGATTATGACATGAGTTCAGAACATTATATACTAAGTCGAGAAACATATCAATGGTGCATACCAGCATTAAAGTGCTAATACTTCGTAAACGGTTGAAGATAGGTATAGGGCATTATTCAAAACAAAGATTTATGTCGTGCGAGCAAAAATTATTTGCGTCAAAGAGGGCTTGGATTAAAAAACGTACGGCTTGGTTTAGATCACAATGATATGGGGACGATATATCTAGCCAAATCTAGGTTAAAATTTTGTCAAATTCATATTATGACATAGGTAATATGTCAAACTAATGAGTAATAAAATAAGTAGACGAATAAAAATTTATTTTTGTTGTTTACAAAATTAGCAAAGTAAGAATATACAGAAAGAAAAAGAAAAATAACTACATGCATTTTGAGAATTCACATAACCGGAGAGGTGGAACCAGGCTTCATCCGAAAAAAATGTCAGGTCTAATAAATCATTTATTTCCAATAAATTTTGGGTAAACCATTGAGAATAATTCCTGCGTCTTTCAAAATCTGCGGCTTGTATTTCTTGGAATACTTGCACTTTATAAGAAAATATATCCTGCATGTTCCATAAGATCTTCCCACTTTTTGGAACAAGCGTCTGATACAATTAAACACAGCCACGGTTCTTTTCAGGCAATGATAAAAACTCCCGGCAATAAAAGCAACGTTAGGAAAATGTTCGTGAAAATCGTCCATGCACAAACCTGGATTGTATTGCCACTCACCATTTGCTCTAACCCCGTTTCGAGAATACGCTTCAACCATGAATGTTTTGTGCTGTTCCGTGAAGCCCATTGTGTAAATTGTTCAAGAAATTGGAAAAATTAGCAATGAATCAAATTACTTGTAACGACTGTCAAGAGTCAAAGATGACGGAATAACAAATTTATTATTAATTCAGGTAGTTACTGACACCCAACAGGTATTAAGCTCTATGGCTAAGCATTACGTACGTCCTTAGATGCAAGGCCCTCTTTGATACAAATAATTTTTGCTCGCACGGTATAATATCTATAATAAAACTGTCAAATAAAATAGTTATGGGCAATGGGATGAATTTATAATATCTAAATATTTATTTAGTATGTTTTTGTGCAGTATTTTAACTGATTCTAGAAAAGTTTATGACTGTCTAGGCAAATATTTATTATTGGGAAATATTTTAAATAAATTCTTATTCAGAATGTTACGAATTCTATCACCTGTGTTGTTAAGGTAGAATAACCACTAACCAGAGAGATGGATGCATAAGAACACTTATAAATTTAGGAAATTTCTCTAAATACAAAATTGCTGAGATGGTTGATATTCGTAGATATTTGGATATTTCTATTGTTTCCATCAGAACATGATCGAGATCCAATCGTATTATGACTAAATAAGGGTACCATAAGCAAATAATGAAAAACGTAGCTAGTGAAATGTAGACTTTGGATAATCAAATGTTCATGCTTTGATTACTTTACCAATCAAATACTTTAATTAATTTAACTATTTAAAGTTACCTTCTTGTTTTAGGTTATCCTAGACGTTCAACAATTCGCGCCCAATGAAATCACAGTAAAAACCACTGGAAACAGCATTGTCGTCGAAGGTAAACATGAGGAAAAACAAGACGAACACGGATACATCTCCAGACATTTTGTGCGAAGATACGTCCTTCCCGTTGATAACGACATCGAAGATGTAGTGTCATCTCTGTCTTCTGATGGAATTTTGACAGTCACTGCTCCTAAGAAGTCTGATAAACCCAAGAATACAGATAGGGTTGTACCAATCCAACAAACTGGACCAGCCAAAGCTAATGTAAGCGCAGCTTCACCAGAACCAAAAATTGAACACCCAACTAACTAAATTCACATTATTTATTATGTATACCTATAATTTTTTGATCGTATATACTAATTGCATATATTATATCAATACCCATTATTATGATTAAAGCTAATATTTTTATACCTATACAAAATGTTTGTCTATATTAAACCCTATATCAACTCAAAGGTATTGGGTAGGTATATTTATACTTTGTTTTCAAAATATATGGGTATTTTGATTCATAAAAGCTGGTTCTTTGAATTTGCGTTTTCGCCAGTGCTGTTCCGTGTCTAAAACCTTGGTTTCTGACACTATATTGGTTGGTCTATACCTACATGTTCCTATATACCCGATCGCGAAGATTCACCTCTTTAGGTATGTATCAGATTCAGTTCTTTAACTCGTACAGAAAGAGGTTTCTTTGTTTTTCCAATGTACGATTCGCCACGCTCGCAAAAGATTTGACAGATGCAATTTTTTGTGTGTTTACGTGGGGATTTTACTTTTGTAAGAAAGCTTCTAAGCGTATTTCTGGATTTGAAAGCTGTTTTGATATTACATTTTTTGGTTATCCTGCTTCTTTTCAGAAATCCCTTAATATAAGGTTTGTTAGAAATGCTTGCTCCTTTTTTGTTTCTAGTTTTGACTTCTCGATTATTAAGTTTTGAAATCGTAAAGGTTTCAGGGTAACCATTCTGTTTTAAATCTTTTTTGATATCTGAAATTTCAATAATAGGTAAGGTCTTCCGGATTGTTGGAATCGTTAGTAGCTCTGTAATAAAGAGTTTAAATTATGATTATGCCCTGTTTTATGGAGTTTGAATGATTTAATCCGTGGTTAAGGTACTGCCCCGTAAGAATGGGTTTCCTGTACACTAAAGTCTTTATGATCTGTCAGCAGTTCATTTGACGAGAACATCGAGAAAAGGTAAATTGTTGTTCTGAGATCAGGTATATCGAGACATGTATGGACCAACCAACATAATACACAGTGGTCAGAAGCCAATAAGGTCTTGGACACGGAACAGCACTCGCGAAAACGCAAATTCAAAAAAACAGGTTTTACGAATCAAAATACCCATATATTTAGTAAACCAAGTAGATATCCCCAACATCTGAAAGCCTCTCCTTGTCCAAAACAAACAGCTCAAACTTTACACTCAAGGTTGCCAGGTCTCACGATTTATCGTGAGATCTCACGATATTGCCTTTAATCTCACGATCTCACGATATGATGAGTAATTCTCACGATTTTTAGGTTTACTTTTAAAAAAACTAATAAGCCAATTTACATACTTCTTAAATTATATTTTTATAAAATGTCCATCAATTTGTACTGATTACTGGATAATCCGTTTTCAGAACCCAACACAAAGCTATATTTGGAATTTTTGTCTTATTCTTTATCTTTTTTCAATAAACTTAATATTCTCATGCAGAGTGAAAAGCCAATAAAGATTTATATATTATATAATGAAGTTCTTGCCGTAGTAAAAACCATTATGGATTGTTTTATTAAAGAAAATATACTTCAAAAAAATAATGTGTATGATATAGAATACAAAAATCCAAGAAATTTCTTAGAACTTGAAAAAATGTATTTTGGTGCAGTGATTAATTCAAGCCACGAAAATGCTAGTGTCCCGCAGCCAGTAAAACTTAAATGTCTTGATTTTTATATTGAAAGCATTAATCAAATTTTAGCAAGATTTCCATTAAAAAACTCTGTTTTAAAAGAATTAGAGTTTCTAAACCCTGACAAGGTCATGAATAAAAAGATTGCGTCTATATGTCACATTTTTGAACATTTTCCTAATTTAATTAAAGATATTCAGGAAATAGATAATGAATGGCGGGAACTTCGTAATTTTGAGTTTACTGATTTTAAAACACAAAATGATCCTGATATAGAAGCATTTTGGGGAAAAGTTTCCAAAATAAAGTTAGGCAGTGGTGATTATAAATTTTCCAAATTAACCACACTAGTTTTTAACCTGTTATGTCTTCCGCATTCCAGTGCAAATGTGGAAAGAATTTTTTCTCAAGTAAATTTAAATAAAACTAAAATCAGAAATAAACTTAATAGCAAAACACTAGAGGGGTTGTTGTTAACAAAAAGTTTGGTTGGTACCTCTGGAGCCAGTTTTAAATTTCAGGTTACGCCAAGTCTTCTTTAAAAATTCAACAATAAAATGTATTTATCTAGCAGCCCTGCAGAATCCGATATTGATTCAGACTAGACACAGAGTTTATTAGTTTATGTACATATTATGTACATACTTTATTATTTATTTGTTATAAAAGTTATATTTATATTTTTATTTTTTACTTAATAATTCATTGCAAATAAATGGACATTAAAGGAAGTTGTTATTTTTTTCTTATAACTAGGGTGATTTGCACTCTCACGATTTCTCACGATTTTTTTTGTCATGTCTCACGACTTACTATCTGTATGACCTGGCAACCCTGTTTACACTCATCCAATAAGCACGTAGGCGGAAGCATCAAGTTTCATTGCATATGTACAGGGTTTTTCCGTATATTTTGGAGCACCCCTGGAGCTTTTATTTGAAGACCTAGGAAAAACTTTAAATTACCAAAGTTGCATGATTTCTCCTGAACTTCCAGAATTTGTTATCGGACAAAACAAATGAACATCGTAAATTTGTTTAATAATGCCAATGTCGATTTTTTAAAATGGAACACCCTGTATATTAATTTTTTATTTAACTCCTCACTATTTTCTGATTCCAAATATGTATATATGTTATATGTTTACTGTCGTCGTTTAGGCAAAATTTCATTTCAAAATATTGCAGATTAGAAAATCTAGATTGCCCTGAGAAACAATTTGGTTGTTATTAATCGCTTATGGCAACTGACTTATGTCTCAAAAATAATATTTCATACCTTGAATGGTCTTGTCTTGGTATAATGGGTTACTCTAAAGATGAAAAATTCAATAATTATTAATAAATCGCAATATTTTGAAATGAAATTTTGCCTAAATGACTAAAGTAACCATATAACATATATACATATTTGGAATCAGAAAAGAGTGAGGGGTTAAAAAAAATAATAATATACAGGGTGTTCCATTTTAAAAAATCGACATTGGCATTATTAAACAAATTTACGATGTTCATTTGTTTTGTCCGATAACAAATTCTGGCAGTTCAGGAGAAATCATGCAACTTTGGTAATTCAAAGTTTTTTCTAGGTCTTCAAATAAAAGCTCCAGGGGTGCTCCAAAATATACGGAAAAACCCTGTACAGTATTTTAAGTTAGTAGCCTTAGAATTATAATTTTAGTTTACAATTGAAAACGGTTTGAGATACTAACTGTAACTAACCATTGAGTTAGGTAATAAAATAAGGACAATGGAAGTCCGACAAGGTGATTTTTGGAAAGAAGTACATCATAGGCTACTTCAGCATGCTGTGTGCATTTAGCTTAGCTTGGCCAGGTTGATGTGATGTTTACCGACTTTTTAAAGGCATTTGATAAGATTAATTATGGCACTATACTGGCAAAGCTTAAGTTGTTTAGATTTACAGATAACTTTCTATCTTGTTTTACGTCGTTTTACCTAGGGCGTTCCTCATGGTTCTAATTTGGGATCACTATTGTTTTTGATTTTTATTAATGACATATCAACGGTTATTGATGTCGAATACAAAATTTTTGGAGATGACTTAAAGATATATAAATTTATCAGGAGCCCTGAGGATTATCTAAGGTTGTAACAAGCAATAAATGCAATTTATTGCATTTTATTGGTGTGTAAAGAATAAACTACTACCTACTCAACTATATAATAAGTGTTCGGTGATGTCCCTAACTAAAAAACATTCTCCAACCCTATATGACTACTCCATTGACCAAAACATATCGCTACAAACTTATTGGACTCTAAGCTAAGTTATAATAGCAGTCATAATTAGGGCTGGGCAAAAATTCGATATATCGATATTTTTATCGATATGTCAATAAACGATATTTAAAAAATAAAATATCGATATTATCGATATTATTGATATATCGACTATATCGATATTCGATTGGAATTTCAATATCGTCCTTATAAGACATTAAAGGACCAATATTTAATTCAATATTATTTCTTCATGTTTTTATAATTAGAGTCTCCCCTCTCACCAGTAAAGTCCGCATCATATGGGATTTTTTTTATTAAAAGCTTTATTCAAAATTTGACTTTGGCATCAAGTTCTGCTTCGATCGAAATGAAAATTAAGCAAAAAAAAATGGTCACGTGATTCGCATTATCTGTCAAATTTAATTTTTTTTTCAAAAAATAATTCAAAAGTGGGGTTATTTTTGAAAATATCGAGAAAGTTATTAGAACAAGTTTTTTTAAATGCAGTATTATGTAAACTACACCACTTCTTAGTTTTGACAATGCTTTATTTCAGATACATTTTCTTTAAAATAGCGCCATATTAAATGTGTTTTTCTACAAAATCAAAATTGGTCTATTAAAATTTGGTCGCTTGTGATGCAAAGTTTATTTGTTTTTGACCCTATATAAGTTATCTTCATAAAATAAGTATATTTGAAAACGTAGTTTGTGTAAAAAGTAATACACCTTAATATTAAGACAAAAAAGAATACAGTGTCTTCAGTAAAGTGTTTTTTAAGTGAAAAATAAATTTTAGTTTAACAACGCAACGTAAAGTTTATCTATTTTCAACGATTTAATTAAAAACCCCTATATTATAATTTATTATTAAGCTATATGCCATAATAACGTTTTTGTAGAAAAACCCACACATTTAGTATGGCGCTACTTTAAAGAAAAATGTATCTGAAACAAAGCCTTGTCAAAACTGAGATTACTGAGGAATTTTATGTAGGTTGCGTTGAGTCTTATTTTGCAAAAGTGGTGCAATTTACAAAATATAGGTAAAAATCAAAATTATCTTATGCAGCTGAAATTTTGCATGTGGGCTAGAAACTGCATTTAGAAAAACTTTTTCTAATAACTTTTTTCGATTTTTTTTAGAAATAACCCCACTTTTGAATTATTTTTTGAAAAAAATTAAAATTTGACAGATAATGCGAATCACGTGACTACTATTTTTTTGCTTAATTTTCATCTCGATCGAAGCAGAATTTGATGCCAAAGTCAAATTTTGAATAAAGCTATTAATAAAAAAAGTCCCATATGATGCGGACTTTACTGCTGGTGACACTGTATTTATAATATAGTATTTTTATGTTTTATCGATATTATATATTTTCGATATATCGAATAACGATATTTAAAAAATCAAATATCGATATTTATCGATATATCGACTATATCGATATTTTTTAAATATCGATATTTGATATTGGAATTTCAATATCGCCCAGCCCTAGTCATAATAATATAGAAAAAAAAACAGTGTCAGAGGCTACTCAAATGGATTTATATTAAGAAATTGTAAGTCATTTACAAATATCGATGTGTTTAAAACCTTGGTTTTTACGCTAGTGAGAAGCAAATTGGAGTATTGATCATTGATATTATGGTCCCCAATGTAGGTACTCAAAATATATTATGATGGTGGAACGAGTTCAAAGAAAGTTTTTTGAATTTTTATCGTTTAAAGAAGAAGGGTATCCTCAGAGGGAGGTGGATAACAACCATACACTAGTTACAAAGATTTGAAATTGAAAGCCAGCAGGAACGCAGAGACATGACAGCAGTGATATTGTTATTTAAAATTATTATTACAGTTTGTCTATCCTTCTTGGAACAAAGAAATTTCTTAATACCTAGAACTAGCTAGCACTTGTGTTTACCTACCAGCAGCTGAAATAAATATAATGTTGACCGCTCCGGTCTACAACATGTGTTCCAGGTATAATAGAGTAGCAAACTACGGTGATCTAGATGTGTCTTTAAGTTTTTTGGTTCGGCGCCCTAGCGCACTGGAGACAGATGAATGTAAATTAGGTTAAGTGAGTACCTATCTCAAACCTAATAATTTAGTAATAGATTTATTAAATTATGTAATTTATTCTATCGGCCCTATTAGTTACATTTCTGTTGAGCCTAAATGTATTAAATAAATAAATAAATAAATATTAATCAACGTTTCTATATACAAAAAATGTTTAAACAATGAAATAAAATACATTTTTTATAAAAACAATATTTATTTCATAAAATAAAATAGTATAGGTACACATCGACAATCTTTTTACAAATGAAAAACACACCATATAACGTGTATGTTTTGAAATATATTCCTCAAAGAATATAATATATGATAAATAGACATTAATGCACGACCAGCATGCACATTCAAAAATGTAGGTGATAAGTATATATTTATTTTAATAAAAATAGATACATAAATAGATATACATTTAATATTTATACAAGAAATAGGGGGGATTTGTTTTAAAGATATGCGCTATTATTTATTCAGGTAATGTGGTTCAAAGTTCTTTGAGTAAAAATACGTCTTAAGTCACCGATGTCAACACTGTGACCTGAAACAAAAATAAATATATAGGCATAGTAAAAAACTATTTACTTATAATCTCCCTAGCAGCAGAATTATTACCGATAAATTTTTTTAAGGTCACGAATGGTTTTGTAAGATAGAAAATTATCCCGAGTCGAAGACGAGGGAAATTTTCTATCAATAAAAACATGAGTGAAACAGAGAAAAAAATTATCGGGAATTAATTCTGCTGCGCGGGAGATTCGGTAAGAAAATTTCATAAATTGGAGTTTCTTTTAATGTTCCTGAAATTTTAGTAATAACCTTAGTTACTAACAATACTAACAAGTAAAATCAACTTCTATTGTAAAAATACAGTGCGTCATATTAAACTAAACTCATCGGAAATATGTTTTTTAAAGTTATATTTGAATTTAAAACTATAAAAACACTGGATTTCAGATAACAAATTTGTTATTTAATGTTTCTCACATTTTAGTAATAAAAATGAGTTACTAACTGCCCAATTTCTTTAGCAATCGAACTGGCTGATTCATTACCAAAACGAATCATTTTTTACACAATATTATTGTAACAATAAATATTACGGGTACGACTAAAAAACTGATTGTTACTTGCTGGTTTGTCTCACCTGTCATTTCGAAATGACTTGACATTTGAATTAAAATTAAGTCGTAGGTCGTAGTAGCTATACCTACCTAAGAAAAATTATCACTTATTGATTTCATTAGGTTAATAGGCTATAGACTATCGCGATAGTCTTCCGTTGCTATAAGCAACGTAAACAAAAAGGAGCCTTCTAATTGGTTAAAAATAAATTTATGAAATTTTCGGTGTTAATTTGATATGATATTATTAATATGCTTATAACTTATTCTTGATACTTACGAAAAAACTTATGCTAGTCAGACTTAATACTGGAAGATACCATAGGTGCTAAAAGAGTGGCTTGAAGTTTCTGGATATCACTTAAAGTGGTATGACCCTGTTCATCGAATTCTTTCCACCTTATGTAGTTCTGCCTCATATACGTTAGGAGCTCTGGCATGTCAATAAAAGCTAAAAACAAAACTTGTTGATTTTGAGCCGTTTCTGTATTAAGAACTTCTTGTACCTACAGGGTGCCCAAGCAACAATATAACGACGGGTAATTTATACTAGTTATTATAACTAGTATAAACTATAATAGTTAAAAATATAAATTACTGGGTGTGTTCTATTTTAAAATGTAGAGTTAATTTATTTAGATTGTCAATATTCTAAGATGACCATATTTTAGAAAACATACAGTGTGACCAGTAAAGTTTGCATCATAGGGGATTTTTTTTATTAATAACTTTATTCGAAATTTGACTTTTACATCAAGTTCTGCTTCGATCGAGATAAAAATTAAGCAAAAAAATAGTAGTCACGTGATTCGCATTATCAGTCAAATTTTAATTTTTTCCAAAAAATAATTCAAAAGTGGGGTTATTTCTGAAATATCGAAAAAAGTTATTAGAAAAAGTTTTTTTAAATGCAGTTTCTAGTCCACATGCAAAATTTCGGCTGCATAAGATAATTTTGATTTTTTACCCACCACTAAAATTTACTTTCCACTTAATGAACACTTTAATGATGACACTGTGTTCTTTTTTGTCTTAATATTAAGGTGTATTACTTTCAGACACAAACTACGTTTTCAAAAATACTTATTTTATGAAGTTACCTTATACAGGGTCAAAAACAAATAAACTTTGCATCACATGCGACCAAATTCTAATAGACCAATTTTGATTTTGTAGAAAAACACACATTTAATATGGCTCTACTTTAAAGAAAATGTATCTGAAATAAAGGCATTGTCAAAACTAAGAAGTTTTATGTAGGTTGCGTTAAGTCTTATTTTGCAAAAGTGTTGCAATTTACAAAATATAGGTAAAAAAATCCAAATTATCTTATGCAGCTAACATTTTGCATGTGGGCTAGAAACTGCATTTAAAAAAACTTTTTTTAATAACTTTTTTCGATACTTTCAGAAATAACCCCACTTTTGAGTTCTTTTTTGGAAAAAATTAAAATTTGGCAGATAATGCGAATCACGTGACTACTATTTTTTTGCTTAATTTTCATCTCGATCGAAGCAGAACTTGATGCCAAAGGCAAATTTCGAATAAGATTATTAATAAAAAAAATCCCATATGATGCGGACTTTATAATATACTGGTCACACTGTATGTAAAAATTTTGACTTTCCAGGTGCCTTGGTCACAAATATATTTTGCCGTTCTAGTGAGCATGTTTTGGCCCTCAAAAATTGCTTATTATTAATATGCTTAACTATTACAGATAGGGCTAGTTTACGTGTAACATATTTTTGTATTATTAAACGGAATCAAAACGTCAAATAATACACCGGGTATCGTATTTAAAATTCCTAAGTTGCTTTGAGTTTTAGGATACCGCCTCTTAGAAAATATTTTTGAACGATAGAACACCAGTTCTTGACAATGGCCCGCAAGGGACGAAACACGTGTCAGTAAACAGATTATATTTGTGAAACATAACAAGTAGTTATTATTTTTTCTTCCTGTGCAATGGAACAATAGTTTCACCAAGCATGTAGCCCAACACAAATTAATTAAAATATATTCTGTCGTTTTATACCTATCTGTAATAGGCCATCACTGAGGATGGCGTATCCTGTATTATAATCTTATAAACTCATTTGTCAACAATTGCAGAAGTTAAGTGGGATACAAAAATGATGACTTAATGCGGTACCATTTAAAGATTTGATGTTTTCCTCAGCAGGGGGCGTCAATTAGGGGGGTGGGGGGGAATTTGCCCCCCCCCCCATCCCTGATTATTCACAAACAAAAATCAAAATTTTGCTTTTACAAATAAAAACACCTTTTAACTTAAATATACCTACTACGGTTTACTGCATCGCATATAGTTTGTACACTTTGTTGCAGAAAAAATGCGTAGGTACATGGAAAAGCAAAATACATGTTTGTTAAATATGTCGTGGGATTCAATATCTGTACCTATAAGCAATTTTTGTGCAACTGAGTGTACTTCTAGAAACTAGTTGACGAATTTGCTGCAATAAGGCATCGCCGTTACCCACTAAATTTAGTGAAAGGAGAGAAATAAGACACTTTAAGTCTTCCTCCAATGGTATATTAAAATAAAGTTTTAATGAAGGGTAAATTCTCTACATATCTCGAATATACAGTGTGTGTATAAAGTCCGGAAACGGCTTAATAACATCACAATTTACTGGCCGATTTAAACCAAATTTGGTACAGTTGTGTAAGAGGATCTAACGCACCGAATGACGATATTGGCGTTGTTGCCAGCTTTTTAGTTTGTCTGGAATTCGAACGAATTTAATATTTTTAAATATAACACCCAGTATATTTTTACATTTTTAAATTCCACATAAAATTATAATTATTTTTTATTAAATGCATTATTAGTCTATACTTCATAGCTTCTGAGATATTGACTCTTGAAAAGTGACATTTTTGAACTTTGACAGCTTATAACTTTCTAACAGTACGTCTTAGAGCAAAACGGCTTACATGTCCCTATCTTCAATTTTTATTATCTTCCCAAGAAGTTCGAATTCCAGACAAACTAAAAAGCTGGCAACAACGCCAATATCGTCATTCGGTGCGTTAGATCCTCTTACACAACTGTACCAAATTTGGTTTAAATCAGCCAGTAAATTGTGATGTTATTAAGCCGTTTCCAGACTTTATACACACACTGTATATACATACATTCATCATCAGGAGGATAGAATAAGAAATACAATAGGTGCGAATAGTACAAACGAAGCTACAAGACGATGGAAAGTAGAGATGGGTTGCTAAATAGCAGCCTGCTATTTTTTAACTGCTACTTGATTCGATACAGTGCTAAATGCTACGAGCTTTAAAATTAGCTGCTAATTTTTTAGCTGCTATTTGTGTGACCCGCTATTTTTGTTGTCTTTTTGTTGTCTTGTTTAGCTGCTTGTGCTATTGGTAAACAAAAAAAAAAAAAAACCGTAACTGGCGCTAATAAAGTGAAATAAGCGTCCGTGTCTTGTTTGCTCGTGTGGCGACCTTTTTTTTTTTAGAAATCACAATTTTTAAGGCAAAAACATAACTTATTATGGGGTGGAATAGTGCTAAAATAGCAACTGCTATTTTTTATCTGATACTGTAGGTGAGATTATCATACTGCTATGCTAATTTGGAACTGCTATTTGGTGGACGTGTCGTTTTTCTTTTTTTCGACACGAATAATGCTGAAATAGCAACTGCTATTAAAATAGCAGCTATTTCTGTTATTTTTGTTTAGCAATAGCAGAAGCAGCTGCTAAACAAAAATAGCGGGTCGGACCCACCTCTAATGGAAAGGTCGAGTTAGGTACCTATTTGGAGAAACTTCAAACATAATGATAGACCTAACGAGAGGCTATTCGTAAAGTAAGTATAAGCAGAAACCAAGTCGGAAAGTTATCACAGCAGTAACTTATGTGTTATGTGTCAACGTAGAAGTATTTGTAATAAAGAGAGAAAAAAGCTGATTGTTGTGAAGGAAGAACAGAAAGAATTGAATAAACTGTAAGTGTGAGGAGAGAAAATTATATATAAAATTTGATAAGCAGTAGATGTTATAAGAAATTTTTTTCTTGTTTCATGTAGGCATCCTTTGTTTAAGAGAGAAGTATTAATAGTTTAAAATCTTGGCTTTCGACATTCCTTAATTAGAAATTAAAGTTTTAAAAGTTTTAAATGTGAACTGGAGCTGACAGTTCTGAAAAGACAAGGTAAAAAAATTAAAAAAAGATTAAATACATTTTTTTTTATTATAATACCTATCATTAATTTAGTGTTTAGGTCTGAGCTTCTTTGTTTTTTTAAATGTATGTTTTACCAAAAAATGTGTTTTGGGTTTTATGTTTATTTTTGTTAATTTGACATTCATAAAGTGTTTTTTTCGTCCATTTTAAAATTAGGTATGCCCCCCCCCCCCCCCCCCCAAGAGAAATGTGAAATGACGCCCCTGTCCCTCACTGATATAAAAAAAAACGCTATAAACAAAATAATATACTGACCATTCCAGGCCTCGATCATATCATTAATAATATAATCGACAAATCCAATCTGTGATTTGGGTATCGAGCACGACTGTCTATCGAACATCGGCATGACGACCGGTAATCCCCGAGTCTTTTCGTCGTCCGTTTGTTGGAAATATTCTTCGGCTATTCTTCGGGCCCATTCGACGCACAGCCGAAGCGGCCGGGTGGGATTCGAAACGTCGGAACACTTGATCATCATTCTTTTAACTAAAGTGGTGTTTTCTTGGTTCAGGATTGGTGCATATTCTTCTGAAGGCTGAAATTTTTAAAATAATTTGGTTGGTAGGTATACTTATGCATTTCTTATCGTCACATAAAGTATTCTTGACATTTGTTTCTTAAATTATCTTTTTACTACCGTAGGTATAGTAATTTAATTTCAAAAAGCCTTCAATCAGTTAATGTTAGAATACTTCGGGAAGCCGATTTGTTTCCAAAGAATCGCAAGTGGATTGTTAAAGGCACCATAAATTTTAATATTACCCTTTAGAAAATGGAAAACGCTCTCCTGTAAAACTAGTAACTTTGTCTTTATTTTGTGACTTAAATAACTTAATAATAAATATTAATTATCATCTGATGGGTAGAGAGTAACAAAGAGCTGACGGTTTTTAGAATATATTAATAGTATCGATGTTCTCGCCAAACGAAGTGCCGAAAGCATAAAAACGCCAGTGTACAGGAAACGCACTCACACCTAAATCCCTTATACCTTGAATCATTCAAACTCCATAAAAAGGGCATAATAATAAAAAAATTTTTTACAGAGCATCTAACATTTGCAACAATCGGACAGACCTTATATTTGAAATTTCAAACATCAAAAATAATTTAAAACAGGATGATTACCCTGAACCTTTTGTAACTAATACCATCTCAAAACTTAGAAGTCGAGAAGTCAAAACTAGTACAAAAACGAACAAGGAGCACGCATTTCTTACAATCTCCATGTTAAGGGGATTTCTGAAAAGATTAAGAATAACGAAAATATAACATCTAAACAACCTTCCAATCCGGAAATACGCTTAGAAGCTTTCTTACAAAATAAAACCCCGCAGTAAGGAAAACACAAAAAATTGTATTTATCGATTTTCTTGCGAGTGTGGCGAATCCTACATTGGAGAAACATACGAGTTAGATAACATCTAAACGAATCTAAAGAATACACAGCGGTCAGAAATCAAGATTGCGGACAAGGAACAGAACTGGCTAGAACGCCGATTCAAAGGCTAGATTAGCAAACCAAGTATAGATATTCCCTACATGTGGAAGCCTCTTAACCAAAACAAACAGCCCAAACTTCACACTCCCGCAAGCACGTAGGCAGAGTCATCGAGCTTCATTGCACATTGATAGTAGCCTTAGAATAATTTAATTTACACTTGAAAATGGTTAGAGTTAGAGATACCAACCAACCGAAACGTTGTATTAAGTAACAAAATAAAGACAAAGGAAGTCCGACAAAGTAATTATTTGGAGATTATTATATTACAATGATATTTTTTTTTATATCTGCCAATAGCATTGCTGTCACAATGGAACAACATGCAGTAAAATTATTGATAAACGATCCAATTGCAAAAAAAATCAAATTAAAACGAAACTGTCAGATTACATATGAAAATAATTACACAGTAAAAAACCCAAGTGGGAGATTATAAAACCAAAACATTTTAATGGTCTAACGAGATCTAAACGTAGACTTAAATCTTGGTTTAGACCATCAATAGATATGGTGTAGCCCTATTTCATATAAGGGCATTCAAAAAATATTATTATTGCTCTGTGCATGTATTATTACAAATTTCAGCTATTATTCCAAGTATTTTAACAATATTAATATTTACCTCAAATTCTGATGAAGTTCTGGTACAAAATACATTTACAAATTTTGCTAAGTGTTCAAAATGTTTTGTCATTTCTGTTGCTAGAATCATATCTATGACGTTATGCCTGGCAAGTTTGTAGGTATCTCTGTCCAAGTTTTTAAATATATTTACTCGTTCGTCTCCTAAAAAGAAAAAAAAATGTTAAAAAGTAACTTTGGATTGAGAAAATAAAAATAAGTAATAAATATAGGCAGTAGGACACAGTGCGATAAAATAGGAAATAATGTTAGTTTCTATCAAACAATTACTTGTGGAGTACCACAGGGTTCCATTCTAGGACCAACATTATTGTTTCTTATTCACATCAATTATATTTCAAAATTAAAATTACATGGATAAATAAACTTATTGCCGACGACACAACAATTATTTATTATGCTAAAGATATTACGGGTACCCAATTAAATATCAAAAAAGATTGAAAATTTAGGTATATTAATTGGACCGGTTAGAGTCTTATAAACTAACATTAAATTTCAATTAATTTTCTTTTATGTAAATTACCAGACAAATACTAGATATCGAAAAGCGACCAATAATATTTAATGGAGAAAATATTGATTACACAGATAATATAAAGTTTTAAGTTTTATTTAGGTATATAATTTTTTTAATCCATATATTTTTGATATGCTACCACAGCCAATTAAAATAATTAAACCGTTAAATAATTATAAAAATAAAATTAAAAATTGGATATTATCTAATCCAAGAGATATATTCAAGAACGTCATTAATAAATAATTAATAAAATAAATAAATATATATATTATATACATAACGTATTGTATCTTCGTATATTATAGTGATATAAAATATACCAATAAAATATTGTCATATTTGTTTTATATTATAATCCAGTTGTGCCTGAATTATGAAATATATTCTTTACAATAAATATTATATTATTATATTTAACTTTAAATTTATATTTAACTTATTATATTTAACTCAATACGAGTATTTTACGTCTGAGTTGGGAATTGATAGTTTATCCAAAAAAATATATAGGTATTAGCATTAAATGTAAAAAAAAATTGTTGAATAAACTTTTATTATTATTATTATTATTATTTGTTCTTTTTCACAGGTTTCTACCCTGGGTTTAGAGCTAGAGCACATCGGTCAGTGACAAGATGGCCTGCTCGTTGGTGTGGTTCTAAACCACTTAAAGTTAAGTTTCGCCTAAAACCCTACGGACTATGCTGCACGTGTCTAACAACACAGACTTTGCATGGGTAAGTATAAATCTACATCTAAACCAAGTTGACCTAAACTCTTCTTAATTGTTTTAGGTATTTCACCAGTCGAGCCGATGACTATAGGTACTATCGCCACTGTCTCCATGTTCCACATTTGGCGTATCTCATCGCTCAAGGGTAAGTATTTATTTATCTTTTCAGAGTAAGTTTTCTCGATGTTGGTTGGAAGGGGAATGGCAAAATCAACAATGAGTGTTTTCTTTTCAGCCTTGAAGGTAAGTACTAGGTCGGGAATGTTGTTTGTTATTGTTCGGTCTGTGATTATTTTTCTGTTCCAGTAGAGTCGCATGTCATCGTTCTCACATACTGGTGGCGGCTCGTATTGCTAATATGGTGTGTGTTCTGTGAGACCTAGGTATTTTTTCCGTAGACTTTGGTGGATAATTTTTCCGACTCTATTATGCCTGTCTAGGTATGCTTTCGGTGCAAGCACTGAACATCCAGCAACTATGTGGTCTAGCATTTCATCCTTCTGGTTGCATATTCGGCATTTGACACTGTCCTGTTGTTCTTTTAGGATATTTCTTCTATAACCCTTTGTCGCAATGACTTGGTCCTGGATAGCAGCGATGAAGCCTTCCGTTTCCAAAAACAAATTACGAGTTCTGAGATATGTTGTAGATGCATTCCCGTCGATATGTTCATTCTCTATTCCAGCTAAGTATTTACCGTGAAGTGGTTTGCTTCTCCATTGTTCTAATTGTTGATCCGGAGTAGAAGTCTCTTCAGTTGGGTGGTAATCTGTTTCTGACAACTTTAGGGGTATAGCCTTTTTGTCCGCTCTCACCACAGCACGGTGCATCTCACTGGATATTGCTTTAATATGAAAGTATTCCCTTAAATTGGTAAGTTGGTTAGCATGTCTCGCCACTAGGTCGGGAATACCTCGGCCTCCCATTTTTCGAGGTAAGTGAAATCTCTCTATAGAGGAACGAGGGTGGTGTGCTCGGAACTTACGGAATTCTTTTCTCGTTTTTATATTAAGGTCATTGAGTTCCGTCTTGGTCCAGTGAATGACACCAAAACTGTAAGCGATTGCAGATTATTATTATTATTATTATTATTATTATTATTATTATTATTATTATTATTATTATTATTTTTATTATTATTATTATTATTATTATTATTATTATTCTCAAGTTCCACAGATTTTGTATCTGGATATGGCTTCTATCCTGTTTCGGCATTAGTTGCAAGAAAGCAGGTAGATTGGTAGGTTTGGAAAAGTTCAAGTTTCAGTTGTCGGCGTCATTTAGTACACGTCTGACAATTCCGCTGGTTTCTATAAGAACAACTTTTTGTAGCTGGTAGTATATTTGTTCTTTAATGTTTAGTTTTTTTAGGTTTTCGAAGAGTGTGTGTGGTATTTCTCCAGTTGCACCTATGATGATTGGTACTACCATCACTTTTTCTTGGTTCCACATTTCTTTTATTTCGTTGGCAAGAGGTAAGTATTTACTAATTTTTTCTTTGTGTTTTTTTTGTAGGTTTGCGGCAAGCGGAATAGAGAAGTCGATCAGGTAAGTATGTTTGTTTATTTTGTCAGTGAACACCATGTCTGGTCTATTGTGTTGTAAGGGAAGATCCGTTATTATTTCTCTGTTCCAGTATATCTTATAGTTTTCTGTTTCATGGATGCTTTCTGGGTTATATTTGTAGTATGGGATTGTTTCGGTGATTGTCGGTTCGTGGATTTTTAAGATCTCTTGGTGAATTACTTTGCCAACATTGTCGTGTCTTTTGGTATATTCTTTTGGGGCTAGTGTTTGGCATCCGCTTATGATGTGATCGATGGATTCGGTTTGTTCTTTGCACATTCTGCATCTATCTGTTGGGATACGTTCTTTCATTATAAATTTTTTATAATTGTGTGTCGCGTGTACTGAAACTACAATTTCGACTATCAGATTTGCGATTACTATACAGTTTGTCACAAACAACATTTTTACATTTAGGATTTTTTTTTCAATTTTAATTTCCGATTCCTTAATTTATTAAATGAGTTTTGCTTGTGCTGAAACTACAATTTCAAAATCACATTAGCGATTACTATACTGCCGTCCTAAAATCAGATGCCGTATCTACAGAAAGCACCAAACGGAGATAATTGAGTTTAAAGTTTTCTTAATGGCCTGTAAGTACTTACAATATTTTAAAGAAATCAAATGTACTTTTTTTATTTAAATCGTTTTAAAGAAATTTAATATTAAACCAAAAAAAAAATTAAAAAACCATACATTTTGATTTAGAAAGTTAGATACGGCATTTTAAACTATCATTATTTCTTAGTGAAACTAAATAAAAATGCGGTATATGAACATGTAAGTGCCAATAGAAACATACTTTGCAACAATGACATACATTTAAGTGTTTATATTATTTACAGGTTTGTAATAAGACCCCAAAAATATTTAAAGCATATCAAAACGTACCAGAAAATTCTAAAGAAATTTTTACATTTTTGCACAAAACCTATCATTGAATAAAGTAAATTTATAGGGACTATTTAATGCATTTAAAAAATATCTTTATCGTCGTATTATTATACAAGCATCTGGGTACACCCGAACGTGCTTCGCGCATTGTATAATGATATCTATATATTGTTTTTATAAAACTTTCGTAAATAATAAGGTGCTAACCCGTTACACATTAACTTTAATAAAAATTTTTAAAAAGTAACTTGGCCGATTTATTATGGCTTTCCTTCATAACGAAAAAAAAAATTTTCATATTTTGTTCAACATACTTAATACACATATTATTATAATAATTATAATTATTATATAGTTGCTGTACGGTAAGCTTTATTAACACTATTAAAAGGTATTCAACCTATTATACAACTTTATTTAATTTATACATACCCTAAACGGTGTAAAAATTGTAAAAATTACACTTGTAACTGCGCACCAAACTAACACGTTGACACTCGCAATGCAGTCTGACTCCTAAACTACAGTTGGTGAATTGTGAATTAAGGCACGTTTTCTAGTAATAAACGCCGCATCTGACCTGTCCCAACGGGAAACGCCGTATCTACACAGGCGTGGTAGTAGATACGGCATTTGTTATTAGTACTATGTACGTACTGCATTTTAGCTTAGAAAATATGACCAATTTTGCAGATACGTCTAAATATCATGTGATTTTTTAATACTTAGGAAAAATATACGGCAATTCTGCTCAGTAAAATGTTTCTTTAGCTTGCCACGAACCTATTAAGCAAAATATCTTACAAAATTTTTTTTGTACATACGGCATCTGATTTTAGGACGGCAGTATACAGAAACAACATTTTTAGTTTTTTGGATTTCGTTTAAAATAAATTTACGTAAAAACAAACAAATATTGTGGCTTTCCTACTTCGAATATTATTTTATATCTGATGGCCGAGAAACGATTTTGTTGTAAGAAAAGCATTTTCTATTTGCCTACTTTTAAAGTATTTTTATTATTACACATGTCATATTTCTTCCATTCATTCAATCATAAATTATAAAGCTTTTATTCAAACGTGGTACCACCGAGTTAGCGCATAGTTCAACTCGACATCTGCATTCCCGATAACAGTTCCCAACTTGCTGTATTGGGATATTTGCAATAACTACTCTTATTTTTTCTTTTAAGAGATATCCCCATAAATGCAAGTCGATAATTATTGTGAGATCGTGACTCCTACGTGCCAACTGATTTAGACCATTAAGGTACCTTCCCATACACTTGTTCCCAAAGTTATGATTTAGCCAATCATCAAAAGGAATTAAAAATTAGAATTAAAAAAAAATCAAAGTGCAAAAACTGTTGTTTCTGACGAACTCTGTATAGTAATCGAAAATCTAATAGTTAAAATTGTAGTTTCAGCACTAGCAAAATTCTAAAAATCTAATTTTTCTTGTTGTTCATTAAGCGATTATCCAAATCTTTATATTTTAACTGTATTTTTTTTATACAGGGTGTCCGGAAATGACGATCAAAAATTTTAAGGTGTGATTTTACATAAAAAGATTTGAAAAAAAGTTCATATTAACATAGGTCTGGAAATGCTTCCAGAGGGAGCTACAGGCCCTTGAAGATGGTGTCATAAAAGTGGTTTTTATTTAATTTATTAGGATCTACTTACAATACAGAAATTAACGTCTACTTAAAAGTAAAAATAATAATACTTTAAAGTCCGTTTATCTCGAAAACGGTCGACTATACGACTTTATACCAAAGAAACCTTTTTTACGTAAAAATGTTCAAAGAATCATAATTTATTTTAAAGATAGCGAAAATACACTCGGCGAAAAAATATAACCCTCAATATCAAACCACCCCTTTGTTCCCACGCCACTGGTTGCAATTATGGGTCACTTGATATTTTCAAAGAGTGACCTCCAACCACTCTAACTTATACGTAGAAGTTAATTCCTGTATTGTAAGTAGATCCTAATAAATTAAATAAAAACCACTTTTATGACACCATTTTCAAGGGCCTGTAGCTCCCTCTGGAAGCATTTTCGGACCTATGTTAATATGAATTTTTTTTCATATCTTTTTATGTAGAATAATACCTTAAAATTTTTCATCGTCATTTCCGGACACCCTGTATAAGTAGGTATACTAAGTTGGAATAATAATAATTGTTATTATTTTATATTGTTATTTAAGTTAAATAAATTTATCCCCGTAATAAACTTAAAAAGTTGGTTGAGAGTAAATTAAAAAAAAATCAAGTATACGAGACAGGTTTAACGAAATATAAATATCGTGTAATAGGGAACTTGACAAAAATTTTAAATGGTGAAAAATTTTTATAAATCATAAGTATATTATATTGTCATAAAACATATGGCAGCAAAAAAAACAACATTTTTCGTCCCAAAAGACCGCTTGAAAGATTTAAAACTGCCCCAAAATTCAAATTATCCCAAGCGGGTAAAAACGGGTCGTGACGTCACGAAGTATTATTTGTCATGATGACATCAACAAAATAGGTTATAGGTTGGCAATAAATTGAACGACGTTGAGAATTCCACCTTAAAACAACAATACAGTAACAATAAATCAAAGCAATCCAAATGCAAACTCGGTAGCTCGGCCACCGGTCAGGATGACGGATGACGGAAAAGTCATACTTCGTGACGTCATCGGGCTTGGCGCGCTTAAAAGGTCGTTTGAAATGCTTTTGACACGCGCGAAACTTTAAAGAATTTTTACCAAGTTATTACTGATTTTTAAGGAGTAATAATTGGGGTATATTTTTTTAGGCCTAACTAAATCATATTATTGAAAAAAAAATTGGAAAGTTCCCTATTTGCGAATTACAATCTCTGATCGGAAACTTATTTAACATTTTAATGTACCTACCTACCTCCGAGTCTATGTATATATGTCGTAGGCTGATAGTGAAATCCGTCATTTCATGAAAAGCCTAGTCACTTCATGAAGCGTCGGCAGATTGTGTTAAAACATGAAATTACACGATCTGCCGCGTCACTTCATGAAGAGACCTTGACGTTTCGGCGTATTATGTATAACACAATCTACCTAATTTTAAATATCGTCACTTCATGAAATGCCACAAAAACAAGGCATATTGTGTAATTCCGTCTAAAAGGTATATTGGCAACTGGTTTGTTCGGGTTTGTCAGAGCATTTTTTTTATTTTTATAAAATAATATTAGTTGAAAAAATTTAATTAAAAAAAAATGCTCTGGGGAACAACGAACAAACCAGTTGCCAATATACCTTTTAGACGGAATTACACAATCTGCCGACTAACATGACATCGTTAGGTACCTACTACATGAAGTGACGATATTTAAAATTAGGCAGATTGTGTTATACATAATACGCCGAAACGTCAAGGTCTCTTCATGAAGTGACGCGGCAGATCGTGTAATTTCATGTTTTTACACAATCTGCCGACGCTTCATGAAGTGACTAGGCTTTTCATGAAATGACGGATTTCACTATCAGCCTACGACATATACAACAATTTTCAAATTAAATCATATATTAAATATTTTTTCTAACAACCTCTATAAGAATGACATGTTACCTAAAGTCAGTTTGAAAGTTAGTGCCGCATGATGCGACTCCAGTACTGTGACGTCATTATATAAAACAGCTAGAGGATTGTTCGAATTTGACAAGAATGCACTGGATTTTCCTGGATGATCCAAGTCATGGGCTGCTGCGGCAATCAGACTAGTAGCTTCGTCTAAAGGTTCCATTATAGATTTCATTCGTTCTTTGTCTAAAAAACCTGCCGTTGCCTAAAAAAAACATTTTTTTATAGTTTGTTATCAGCTATAATAACCCTAGGACATTGATAATGGACGAGATAATTTTAGTCGAAAGCACGTTGCCTGGTAACAACCCGACGCTAAAGGCGGAGGGTTGTTACCTTGGTTACGTGCTTGAGATAAAATTATGAGGCATCGGTAAATGTCCGAGGGATATTCGGTCAGAAAATTTTTTGATACATTTTTGATAAAAAAATTAAATTTCTCGTAACCAAACAATTATTTATTAAAAGTACAATTTGTAAAGGTGCAGTTATTAAAATTTAACGTAACATTTGATTGGTTATTTTTTTCTACTATAGAAGCTCCATTACCACGCATAGTATTAATAATCTTATTGTGGTGTTCTTGGTCGATGTTTAAGTATGGTTTTATAGAATTTGGATCGTTATGACTAGTGATTTTCAGCAATTGTTGTTCTTGCACACCTTTTTTGCCAATTCGCTAACAGCAGTTGACTTGTTTGAATGGTTTGTTATTTTTTTGTCCTTTACATTCAGGCCGATAGCTTCAGCAGACGATCTTGTCCATCCATTATTAATATTTTTTCCAACAGGGACATTATCGTACCAACTATCGGTTTCCGTTTCCAGTGTCGATTTGGTTTTAAGAACAGCCGTGGTGAGGTTATATGTACGCCTCGTTTTGATATCAATTTATGAAACAGGCGTACAGGGCGGGCATCTTTGACTTTCACTATTGACAATCAACCATTTACTACTTGTACAGCTTTTTAAATCGCCTTGGCAAGTTTTACTGAACACTGGATTATATTATTCAATACGATTTGTTGGAGAACCATCGTTTTTTTCTCATATTAACCGCCCAATCTTTCAGTATCATTACCAGCTCTTCTACGCTTCTATGTTTATTTAACTCGTATTTGCGTTCACAGAAAAACTCCATAAATATTCCCCACGTGTATTTGTGACTGTTTCTGGTATTTTTTGGGATTGTTTCATTAAATAGCGCGTTAATGCAATGAAAATTTGCATTGCCAAAACGTGACGTTTTGAAATTTATATAGTTGGAATATAAACTGTCAAAGTATTGCTGTCATAATAAATGATGCCTGGGTGTCATAGTGATTGAAAACCACACGGAGTGTTGTTTTCACTTAAATGTTGATATGATTGGGTGATTTATGTAAGATGATAAAGAATAACAAATTTAATTGGCTGTTGGGAGTGTCAAAAAATTTTCAGCATGATAACTGTTCATTTTACATCGGTAACACGTTCGCAGTTTCATAAATAGGGTGTTATGCAGTAAAAAATGCTGTTTACTATCCTTAAATCTATGAACGGCTTTCGACACCGTAAATTATACAATATTGGGATAAGTGGAAATACACACAAACTATTTCAAAGTTATTTAAGCTATCATAAATAATTTGTTCAAGTTGGGAAAAGAAAATTCGGAAAAAGAAATAATTCCACAAGGATCAATACTAGGTCCATTATTATTCTTAATTTACATTAATTTCGTTTTCAAACTGAACTTAAAGAGCAATATAAAGCTATTTGCAAATTATACAACAATTATTAAATATTGCTGAAACTTTCGCAGAAATGTATTTTGATACCGGTAGTGATCTAAAAATACTTCTTTCTTGGCTTCAATCAAATAAATTTACGTTAAATTTTACAAAATCTTCTTTTGTGTTTTTAACTGAA
The DNA here is from genome assembly GCA_963969555.1 of Polydrusus pterygomalis. Taxonomy (NCBI): domain Eukaryota; kingdom Metazoa; phylum Arthropoda; class Insecta; order Coleoptera; family Curculionidae; genus Polydrusus; species Polydrusus pterygomalis. The sequence goes on along the minus strand of OZ018375.1, from coordinate 160,284,902 downwards.
AATAAAATAATTGCTATCATTAACCCTTTAACATTTAATAATGAAAACATTCAATATTCAAAAACGATAAAATTTTTAGATTTAGTGTTAGAAGTAAATTTAAATTGGAAAGGCGATATCCAATATATTATACAGGGTGTTATTTAATAAGTGTCCGATATTGTACAGGACGATTACCCAGTTATTTATAAGGTGAAAAGTTCATATAAGCAAGGCCTTCATTTTTAAGATACATGGTGTTAAAAATTGTGGGTGTAGGTGGCGCTCCATACAATTAAGGGCCAAACTAAGATCAAATTTGAATTTCTCATAGTAAAAATTCACAAATACTAATTTTCTTCTAAATATCATTCAAAAATTATTTACGAATAACAAAAATAAAATAAAATTTTTAACACCCTGTATCTTAAAAATGAAGGCCTTGCGATCCCATGCTTATATGAACTTTTTACCTTATAAATAACTGGGGAATCGTCCTGTACAATATCGGACACTTATTAAATAACACCCTGTATATTAGATATTTTCTTTGGTATCTATTTTGTACAGAGCTAGATATTACATTCTTTTAAAATACTTAAAAAATATGTATTTTTCATTATTATAGTTAAGTTACAATTCTTAGCTTCTGTATAGGATCTGCATGTTTATCGAACCATTATAAAAATTGCAAAATAAAGTTATTAAATGTATACACATAGAACCAACTGTTAATCTATATAGACTGAAGGGGTATTTATACGTTCAAAACATTTATAAATATAACAGCCCCCTTAAGGGGCCTACAGACACACGTACATGTATTAGTACATGTGCGCGCGTTGATGTACGCGCGTTGATGTTCGCCAGTGTGTAGACAAAATACCGACAACAAAACCGACGCACATGTTTCCTGTTCCCGCTTGAATTTATGTACGCACGTACCTAAACGCGCGCACATGTATGAAGGTGTGGAGACAAAAGTTTGTTTGTTTCAAGGATTTTGTCAGTGTCGTGTTAGTTTTGTTGTTGTAGTTTGATTTGAACATGGTGGATTTATGAAGATTTTCTTATAACACACACGCAAGCCACTGCCAATAAGTTTAGTTCATCGTCACTCCACATACTGACACCGCAACGCCTAGAAGACTGCATATAAGTACCTGCTGTGACTGTAGAGAAATGTGATCCACACACATCAACGCGCGTACATCAACGTGCGTACATGTACTAATACATGTACGTGTGTCTGTAGGCCCCTTTTTACTAGTAGATTTAAATAAGTATAGCGGGAATGAGGGCAGGCAATGAAATCACACAATTGTATTTCTCCCAACGTTTCGTTTTATATTAAAACTTTATCAAGAGTCAATAAAAAGGTATTTAAGCCTGTATATTCATACTGCAGAATATGACAACACATTTTCTCGAACACACATTGGATACCTGTATATTATATACGAACTGTCAGTACCAATTTGATAGTAAAACGTGTGCCCCTCGTCTACCTATACAGTTTTGGAAAATTTGTTTTTAAATTATGTGGAGCACTATATACCCTCTTGAGGGATGTACCAAGAGGTACACAGATACCATCCGATAACGAATTTCGATTGAAAAATTATAATGAAAAAAGCTCCAAAACTTTTTAAAGAAATTTGACATTTAGAGAAAACTTAAGTAAAAAATAATCTATTTTTCTAATTTTCTAACACTAAAACAAAAACAAGTATATTACAAAAACCGAGCACATAAGCGAACTAATTTTCCCTAACATTCCTACAAGCACAAAATATTGGTTATATTTTAAATTTTTTGTATTTTCAATTTTAATTTATCTTGTTTTTTTTTTAATTAAATGTCTTTTTTTCCGGCGCGCGGTTAGTTTTTCAAGGTAAAATTGAAATCTGTGCGAAACCTGCGCAGTGCGCAACTAATATTTCACTTCGCATATCGATGAAATAGTGATTTTATAAGTATCTATATACTACCCATATATCTATCTATCTATATACTACTCCTCCATTTAATACCGTCTGACATGACATGTCCTGATTTAAGAAAACTCTCCCCTCCTGCACTTTGATAAAAATAAAAACGAAATAGTATTTTCATATTTTTCTAAAATAATTGTGGTTATGGGTTTCTTTATAGCCCATAACCGGCCCAACATAGGCCCACAAAGGTTAAATATAGGTAAAAAACACCTCTCTACTATCACGAAGAAGACTATTACTTGGCTATATCTATAAGGCCCAATTGTCATAATGACAGGTGTTTTACAAGTTTATTACCTAGGTTTTATTGGCCCCTCGGGGTTTATAGTAAAAACCTTAGGTAAAAGTCACCTTTTTAGAATATAATTGTTTATTGGGTATAGAATTTTTTGGTATGTGATTGCAAAATCGATAGTACGTCAATTCTGGTATAGTCTTTTAGCATGAGATATACCGCCGTCCGTAAAGTAATCACTACCCGGACGCTTTTTCTTTTGAAATAGCAGTACTTTTCCGGCCTAGCCCGGAAAATACAAAAACGTCAGGAAAGTGGATGGTTTTTCAAAAAAATAGTGCACGCAAAACACCCGGAACCTGTTATTTTTTTTGGAATCTTGCCTACTTGTCCAAGAAGACTGGTTACGTAAATTACTATTACATATCACGTGAGATAACTCCAAAAATTTAATGGTTAATTGTACAGATTTTTTCTGAAAATTGCAATTTAATAATTTTTTTTATCAAATCTTAAAAATCAGCAAGATTAAGAGATGGATGGATGGATATTTTACTAAAAAGTGTGTAAATAGGCAAATATTAGACTGAGGCATGCCCCCCCCCCCCCTTCTAGAGCCGCCACAGTTGTACCGGGTGGTCAAATAAGCGAGGACGTCGGCTTTATCTCGGAAACCATTAATCGTACAACTTTCGGAAAGATTTTTTTATGAATAAAGTGGTCTAGAGAAATTGCTGGAAATTACTTTTAAGTTCCTCATTTCGCCGCAAGGGGGCACAATTAAAAATTGTTTTCTTTAATTCTAAATTTCTCCGAAAATTCCCATATTAAGGTATAACTCTGATTACATCATTAAAAAGCTTAGACAATTCTGCATCATTTTGGTTTAAGGCTCATTGGCGTACCGAGCTTGATAAGATTTGGAGAAGCTATTGAATGTGTAAACATTAAAATTGCTGTAACTTCCAAACGACTTATCCGATTTTACTAAATTTAAGCTTGTTTGGAAGGGGAAAATAAGTATCTTCAATTGCCGTATCCAACAGTATACGATAGTGTTTAATAAAATTGCTAGAGGGCGCAATTTGTAATAATAACAGTTTTTTCGATTTTATCCCGAAAATTCAAATCATACGGTATAACTATGACATCATAATCGAAAAGTAAATGAAATTTGCAAGAAAATATGTGAAAACCGTGGTTCGATATCTTTGTTCGTTTCAGAGTTATTGCCAAAACAATAATTTTTAATACAAATTGCGCCCTCTAGCAATTTTATTAGAAACTATCGTGTACCATTAGATATGACAATTGAAGGTACTTCCAAACAAGCTTTAATTTAGTAAAATCGGATAAGTCGTTCAGAAGTTACAGCGATTTTAATTTTTACACTTTCAATAGCTTCACCCACTCTTACCAAGTGAAAGTGTAAACATTAAAATCGCTGTAACTTCTAAACGACTTAACCGATTTTACTAAATTTAAGCTTGTTTGGAAGAAAAAGGTAAGTACCTTCAATTGTCGTATCCAATGGTACAAGAGTTTCTAATAAAATTGGTAGAGGGCGCAATTTGTATTAAAAATTATTGTTTTGGCAATAACTCTGAAACGAGCAAATATATCGAACTGCGGTCTTCACATGTTTTCTTGCAAATTTCATCTACTTTTTGATTATGATGTCATAGTTATACCGTATGGTTTGAATTTTCGGGATAAAATTTTATTAAACACTGTCGTGTACTGTTGGATACGGCAATTGAAGATACTTATTTTCCCCTTCCAAACAAGCTTAAATTTAGTAAAATCGGATAAGTCGTTTAGAAGTTACAGCGATTTTAATGTTTCCACTTTCAATAGCTTCTCCCACTCTTATCAAGGTCGGTACGCCAATGAGCCTGAAACCTGAAACCAAAATGATACAGAATTGTCTAGGCTTTCCAATGATGTAATCAGAGTTATACCTTAATATGGGAATTTTCGGAGAAATTTAGAATTTAAAAAAACAATTTTTAATTGTGCCCCCTTGCGGCGAAATGAGGAACTTCAAAGTAATTTCCAGTAATGACCACTTTACTCATAAAAAAATCTTTCCGAAAGTTGTACGATTAATGGTTTCCGAGATAAAGCCGACGTCCTCGCTTATTTGACCACCCGGTACAATATATAGTATAGATGGCAAATATTAATCCATGTACAATTAATATTTTCAAATCGTTTATGACAGCCAATCCCTAGGGGGAGGGAGGGGCTTCTAAATGCGCCACTGCCCTAGTAAATGCAACTTTGGTATCAGAACCCTAGCCTTTATGCATAGACACTTTAGGAAAGAATATCTCAAAAACTAAACGGTTTTAACGAAAATTGTTTTCAGAATCTTAATCTGACACAAAATTAATTTTATTCCTAAAAAATAATCAATTTTGGCAGGGTATTTGTATGATAGGTAATAAATTAGAATTATGTTAAAAATATACTGACTTATTGTATTTATGCCCCCCCCCCCCCCCCCCTATATAACTCTGGCCACGTCACTGTCGTGGTATGCTTTCTGGTGGTTTTTCTCGTATAAGTAGATATATTTCGAAATCCAAAACAGCCGTCACTCGTGAAATACCGAATTTCGTGCTGAAAACTGAAAGTTCGATTAACTTCATTCAATAATTCAACACTTAAATTGCACAAGAGGATTGAGCTGGGGTCGTAACGGGTCGTAAACCAAATGAAAAATTCAGGACGCTAAACCCGCATTAGAAAGATAACGGTGGTTGAAAGCAAAATATATTTTTCTATTAATTCTAGTGGAAAACCCAACACCTTGATATAAGAAACTCCCGTTTCAATTTGCATATAATAAACGGTAGAATAAAATTTTATTGAGGCCAGTTTAAAGAAAAAACAAGTACCAATTAACTATACCTACGAAATTTTTAAGAATAATTAACGTTGTCCGAACTATGTGGCAAGGGCGTCCGAAGGGGGGGGGGGGGAAGGGGGTGCGCTTGCCCCCCCCTGGCCCAAGTAGATTTGAGATATTTTATTTAACTGGGATATACATATTTATTGAGATACAATTCAATTGACAAAATTGGAAAAACAAACTGTTGTGTTGCATAAAATGAAATGTGGAATTCAAAAATCCTCACTAAATAGCGAAGGAAAAATATTAGAATAGAATAAATAAAGCTTTATTTTAATTTACACAGCTAGTCATAATAGCAATATACAAATAGATATACAACCAACACATCTAATTCCCAATCCAAAAATGAACGACAAAAACAAAACACAATGTGTAACAAACCGCCAATTTAACCGAAAACTAAAACATTTCTTATACTCACTGCAACGAATCCGCCAAACTGCAGATATTACAGAAGATACATCCATGTTAGAATTACTGGAACATTGCCAGTTCTATCCAGCTATTGGTCAGGCAATCGCGATAGCAATTTGTTTACCTCCAACTACATGTACAGTCGAAAGATCATTTAGTACTCTCAGAAGAGTAAAAACCTGGATTCGCTCGACTATGACTGAGCACCGATTGGACGGTTTATGTATGATGAGTGTTCATCGCAAATTTGTAAAAGAAAAAAAAAGACATTTAATTGAAAAAATTATTGATGAATTTACAAAAGATTTAAGAAAATTAACATTTCTTTTCTCCAATAAATCTGAATAACTTATAAGTTTTTTGTTGTATTTTTTTTTTGTTATATTCGAACATTTTTAAATATTTTGTTTAGCTATTTTTTGTTATTTAATATAAGTATTAGGTGTTTTGCTCTATTCTTTTATTGAAGGTTTGTTGAAGTGCTAGAAACAAAAATAATTCCAATTATGACTTGCTCCCCCTTGGAAAAGTTCCTTCGGACACCCTTGCTATGTGGTATTTTTTTTATAAAATAATATGGATACAGTGGGTCCCAATTTAGAGATATGGCGATATTGATTAAAGGGCGGAATATACCTATGCATTATATGCATTATAATATGCATTATATGCATTTTTTGCATATTTTGTCAATTTTATAATAAAATGCATATTTTTTATAAATTATTATTTTAAAAGCCTATTTTTATGTTTTCGGCTTTATCAAACATTTTAAAACGTTAAAGGTTTATTGTACAGTTCGGTACTTATTTCAGGGATTTTCCAAAGTGAAGATTATAATAATTATATTTACATTTTCGTTATACCCAAGGTATTTATTGGGGGTTTCCGGGGTTTGCAGGTATATTATTAATGATTGTTTATTGTCACTTAATAATGCGTTATTATTACCTGCCTAACAACCTGTATTTATATCGATTTTTATACATACTTCTGAATATCCTTGGGTAAATAAATTAATTTCAAATGTAGGTACTTCTGAGAGTGCAGTTGTATAAGGAGAGATTACCAAAAGTTAGTTTACCACCAGAACCTGTAATTACCCGGTGGGGAACATGGATTAAGGACGCAATATTCTACGCAGAGCATTTCGCAAGCATTAAAGAATAATTTTGGATTTAGATGGCGATTCGCAGTGTGTTGTGCAAAGTAAAGAGTTGATAAAAAGTGCAAGTGTAGCTAAAGATCTTGTTTTTATTAAGCGGACATAATATCCTCGTTGCAGTGTAGAAGTGTAAGTTTAAGAGACTCAATTAGTATTGTTGAAACTTTTTCCGCTAAATGTAATAATATTCCCGGTAAAGTAGGAGGTCAAGTTAGGAACAAGTTGGATGTAACTGTAAAAAGAATGAGGGATTTCAATACTTAACTGCAGTAAAAAGCATTTATGAGTTAACGAAGTTGTGTCTTGGCTTTGCTACCTAAGTTGGAGTATTGTCCGATTACATCAGCAGATGTTGAAAATGTTTCTTTGTTTTTTTTTGGTTTGCACCTGCCTCATTTACTATAATAAATTAAGAAATATTGCATACCAGTATGCATATTTGGTAACGAAATGCAAAAAACTGCATATTTTAAAGGCAAACAAGGCATATATATGCGCATATTTTGGCTGAATTTAAGTGCATATTCTAACCCTATAAATTTTCTTTTATTGTAACGTTGATATTACTAGCTGCAATCAAATTTGACCCATGCACCTCTTAAAGAAACTCTTAAGCCTCGTCAGCTTACCAAATATTTTGTAACTTACCTGCATCACATCAGCAGCATGCGTCGAATTGTGATACGAATTTTCAGCATGGTAATTGGCCTCGATCACAGTAAGCCAATTATTCAACGTCCTTTCGTCGCAATTCAGTGCACTGCAAACGTCAAAGTGATTGAACAGGTTCATGCCTATATGTTGCAGCGGCCTTTTCCGCGTCAGGTCCTCCAATTTAAAAATGTCGAATTCCCACGTCAGCGCCGTTTCTAGCAATTCTCGAATAGCTACGGGAGCCTGTAAAGTGAAAGATTTTTAGACGGTTTTTGTTATTTTTTAGTATTGAAAATACTACTGGGTGCGTATATACGGGCATATTTCATGAAAAATGAACGCGACATGCTACATGCACATAAATAACACGGCGGTGAAGTCTAAACAAACATCCGAGCAGCACAGGATCGATGACATCATCTGCTATGTATTAATATTGTTTTGTTTTGGGTTTCGGCATTTATTATTATATTTGTTGATATTAAGATAATATGTCCGGGAGAGAGAACAGTAGAAGTCTGAGAACAGTTAGTAGATAGTTATTAATGATACTATAGTTCGATATGAACACTATAATGAAACGTGTGCAACGTTAAACCACGAGGCGTCAGCCGAGTGGTTTAATTGCACAAGTTTCATTAACAAAGTTCATATCGAACGTGTATCATTCAAAATTTAATCTACGACAGTGCAAATAGATTTTATTCGTCTAAATTTCATTGATATCAGATAACGTTTTCGTAATTTTTAAAATTTTCAGGTGTCCATATTAGCCGATATCATGATAACCGCATTTTTGATTGTTTCAATTTCGATAAAATTGGAAAAAAATAAACAGTGAATGTCGCTGAAACAAAGCGAAATAGCGCGGCGGTCTTGGCGTAATACACAGAAAGTCGGAGGAGAATATACCAATCCAAAACATTTCATAGCCGACTTAAGATTTAGACATTTCATGAACAAAGAGTACAAGGACCAGCAGGTAAATGGCTGTGTATAGCTAAAGAAATAATTTTGTCGCTGTTTTTGAAAAGGTGGTTTTGAGCTCTCTTCAATATGTACTAATATACAGATTATCCTATATTTTTTATTTTAACAAAACAGTCAAATTTACACATTTCTAAGTATAATTTACACATTTCTTAGTTTAATAATTTAATTATTATTTCAAACTAAATCGGAGCATCCATGCCGTCATAATAACGCGTGATAGCGGCTCCATTGTGTCAACACGTTACATACTCACAGATAGGAGTAATCTGTGCTGTGACATAATGGTTTTCTTCTCGCCACTGTATGTGGTAGGTATTTTCAATACGCCTATGATACTTGCGTAAGATGCAAGATCTGTGAACTTTTACATACAGTACTGGCAAGCCTGAACTTTCTTAAGGCTTTTTATGTAAAGAAATGCGTACAAAATTGACTTGGCGCGAGTTAAAACGAGATCGATAAAGTTCAACGTTGTCAAGTGTCAACTTCTATTCGAGAACGATTCACATTCCGCTTTTGCTCCATTTACCCCCCATAGCAGCAAATACATTCCGACTGAAATTTTTAGGTAAGCAGGCGGTGAAATATCTGCTGGTGTATTAAAATGATTTATTCCCAAAAACAAGAGAGCCGGGTCTATTCTGCAAGGACGCGAGTGATGCGGCATTAGAAACAATTGTGCATTCCAATGCAATGCGTTCTGAGACCAAGAACAGTGCGAGACTTCGATTTCGAATGCAAAAAAATCGATTTTTACGTGTTGCGGGTTGCGTATGTCGGTGAATAGGAAATATGGTGGTTGACCTTTTTTTTAGAAGTCAAAAATAAATGTTGACGAAAAAAAAATTTGCTATCCGTAGGAGACCAGAATATTAAATCGATTCGATGTATTCGAATAATCATTCGATTCTAAAAATAATTCGATTCTGAAAATCATCCGATTACCCCGTCACTAATTGTCTGATCTGTAGAGCTGATTTCACCAACACAAATAATCCCCTCTCTTTCATTAACCAGGGATCGAGTGGCGATAATTATTTAGCGCTGCTCCAAAATAATGTCATGTCAACTTTGACAACCTTATATCCTGATCCAGCAAACCCACAACTTCCAGCGAATATGATATGGTTTCAGCAAGATGGAGCATAGCCCCATTACCAATGCCCGGCAGTAGGTACCTCAACCGAATATTTCCAAATCGGTGGATAGGGAGGCGTGGATCGATGGAATGGCCAGCACGATCCCCTGATCTGACGCCATTAGACTTTTTCTTATGGGGTTATGTCGAAAATATTGTATACAAAACTAAACCCCTCGACTTAGCTGACTTAAGAAGAATAACGCTTGCGATTGCTGTTTACAAGAAGCAAACGGAAACTACCTAATATTACGAGATTATTTTTGGAACAAGCAATGTATATTTTTAGTAGGTGCATAAGATAAAGTTATCATTAAATGGTCGTCAAATTGAGACTATTCTGCGAAGACTCATTGCACGATATAAAATAAACAAACATGTCTTAAGTTCTACAAAGGCCAAACTACCAAACAAAAGTAGGTATATAGGCTATACCAATATACTATTCTTCAAATATAATAATAAAAAAGTTACGTGACTTAACACTACTAATATTTCCAATTAGATCTCAATTAACCAATAATTTACCAACTACAAAAGGCAACAACACAAAAATTCACAAATACTACTCTGGAAGTAAACGTTGAATAGCAATGTTGCTTTATATCCCAGTACTCAAATTCTCATGGGCCAAATAACCTCACTTCTCACAACTGATTGGTTAAATCGCAGTAAAATTAAGTTCTGACCACAACTCGACTAATAAGCCTCCTCGGAACATCACCAAATTTTACAGCAGCCAAGCATTTTTTATAGTACCTGTCTTATCCTTGTTTGTCTATAAAAAGAAAAACGAAACAGATGCGATCACGCATATCTCGTATTATACCACAGACAACTAGCCTTGAATCCCCGACTGGTCGACGCGCGTGCCGTATAATCCAAGGTACACTAATATAAAAAGTATTAAGTAATTTTAGGATTCAATTATATAGTATAGAAAGGATCTAAAACAGTAAAAAAATATTTAAATAAATGTGAAACCTCTGGTAATACGATATTTTAATTCTTTTATAAAATATATTATTTTAGATTCTTTTTTATAAGCATAAATACAAATACCATCACTCTTATTAAAGGACCGAAAAATTTTGGGCTTATATTATACTTACTTACTTATGTACGCATAAATCCAAATAAAACATTTCATCTTATAAATTCCGAAAAAAATATACCCACACAAAACCTAAACCTGACGGATCTTTATAAAATGTGAAATAAAAAAATAACTTCTGAAACTTTACGAGGTTTTTCGGCAGGGTACTGGTGATTCGAGAAATTTTCCATTCAGCCTAGTATGTTGATTGTACAGTTACAGTTCAAGGATTTCTTCAGTTGCTTGACAACCCCCCTCACACCCATCATTACGAATAAGGGCAAACTTTGCAGACAATGCCAACCAAGATAATAATCTACTTAAATTTACTTATTTATACCTCAAACAAGCTAAGTTTAGTAATAAGACGTAAGAAAACAACAACGGGGTGTCTTATTATGCGGTTTCCTTTTAGTAAATTATACCATTATTATTTATGACGCTGCCTAAAAAAAGCGACGTGTTTGTGATTATGTAGGGCTAGACCAGTGGCGGCTCGCCAGGGGTTTCAGTGCCTCCCCTGGAAATATTAATATAATAATACCTTATTTTATTAATGTATATTAATATATTGTGGCATATGCATATCGGACAAGAAGTGTGTAACTATTTTTTATATTGGAATACGCAGGGATCCAAGTTTAATGGATACCCTGGGGCGGGTAGACCACGACGGCCGTTTCGTCCTTGTTAGGACTCTACGGGCAGCCATAACCCAAGCAATTCCAAGAACGACGGAAAAATGTACTTAAAGCCTCCTTGCAAAATCAAGGCGGCTATCAATACACCGTAGCGCCATCCCAGCGGAAATGACTCCACTATAAAAGGCACTAACTAACTAACTAAATAAACCACAAAGTGCATCACAATCTAGTATAGGGAACGCTATTCGCGTTTTCACCGAAAACATCTGCCATTTTGCAGACCAGAAAACGGATCAACGCTGGCACCCACCAGAATGCACGCAATCCGTCTGAGTTTTGAGCCATAAAAATGTTTAGAAGATGATATAATGTACGCGAAAAATGTTCGCTACGGTGTAGTGATGGCCGCCTTGATTTTGCAAGGAGGCTTTTAGTACATTCACATTCTCCGTCGTTCTTGGAATTGCTTGGGTTATGGCTGCCCGTAGAGTCCTAACAAGGACGAAACGGCCGTTGTGGTCTACCCGCACCAGGGTATCCATTAATCTTGGATCCCTGTGTATTCCAATATAAAAAATAGTTACGCACTTGTCCGATATGCCACAATATTTTCTTTTAATTATTTTCGCGGACATTATATATCATCTTCTAATTGTAGTCACTGTTTTTGGAAAAGACAATAGTAAAAACCAAAATATTTATGAATTTCAGAAAGCGCAGTAAACTTTTTCGCATGACGCAAAGCGCGGCCAGGAGGCAAGCACGCTCACGGCGTTTTAAACCAATAAGATTTTTTGAATTTCGAATTAGGTCCTGTAATTGGGTCGTTGCACCGGTTGCCGTTATATTAGTGTAGGTTATGGATAAATGGATTTCTAATTTCTTTTATAATTCTTACTTCTTGTGATTTTGTGATACGTGAAGGATTATCGCAGGCGAGAGGGTAAGTTTTTTAAATTTAATTTACTAATTTAATTTTTTGGAAATAAATCTAAGAAACACCAAGGACGTCGTAAAATTTCTTATTAAATTTAAAATTAACATACTTTCATACGACAACAAATTATTCGTGAAAGATTTAGGGATTCCGCGTCCAGATTTGAGTAAAATAATAATTATTATTAGGCGGGGAGAACCGTATCGTAATTTTGTCAATGCTTAGTATTATAAATGAAAATGTTTAACGGGTATATATAGTCAAAATCACGTAAAGTTGTAACGCGTTTAGGTTAGGTTCTGTCATATTTGACATATATTGCTCACAAATTATGTCAAATATGACAGAACCTAACCTAAACGCGTTAAAACTTTTCGTGATTTCGACTATAGTCAAATTTAAAAAAAAGTTTGTTTTGTTGGCAATGTTTTTACCATACGAATATACGAAGAAAACACTATATTGTGTTAAAATTCCACTATATTAAAAAAAAAAAACATTTGTCGACTCAACATGTTTCGCTACACTGTAGCTTTATCAAGAGTGAATAATCAAATATATAGGTATAAGTATATATACCTTAGATTGGGGTTTCCAACAATTCAAAACAAATTTAATAGGGGTGAGTTATTAAGGTGGGAGTATCAACATGCTTGCCAACCTATAACCTATTTCGCGTATATTTATTTAATTTTTCTAGCTTTCACACAAAATTTAAATAAAATCATTATCGTCTTCATATTTTATAGGTTTTGACATATTATTAAATAAATATCAAGGAATTTCATTAAATATTTTAGGAGAATTGTATAGCGAAAAATATCGGGTAAGATTTTTTTTAACATTATTATGTCATTCTTCTTTCACTATACAATTCTCCCAAAATTAGCAATGAAATAAATTGATATTTTTGTAATATATCAGATATTACCTAAATATTGTACCGACGATATTGATTTTATTTAAATGTTGGTTAATCAAATAATAAACTAAAAAAATAACTCGAAATAGGTTAGAGGTTGGCAGAAGATGGAATGACGTTGAGAATTCCACCTTAAGATCTAATTGACAATTTAGGAGGTTATTTGTATTTTTAAGTTTATTTATTTCTAGGGATTCCAGCAAATTAAGTTTATTACCCTTATTTTCTGTATGAAGAATTTGGAAGTTGTAATTAAAATTATGAGAATATTCTAGTAAATGATTTGCATAAAGGGAGTCTGTTTTTTCCAACGTAAAGCTAGAACTGTGTTCTCGAATTCTTTTTGAAAAGCTTCTACCAGATTGACCTATGTATGTTTTGAGGCAATCCTGACAAGTTAGTTTATAAACACCGCATTTATTGTAATTTTTTGTTTTAGTTTTATTGTTTTTAATAAATTTCCCTGTTGAGTTATTGGTTTTGAATGAGACTGTAATATTATATTTTAAAAAAAAATTAGATATATTTTGGCTTGCTGTACCAATATACGTAATTGACTTATAAATTCTTTGATCTTTGGTGAACGGATAGATACTATTTAACGTTTTTTTGTATAATTTTTTATTTAAAATCTTATTTATTATTTGGCTTGTATAAGATTAGATAAGATAAGATAGATTTTAAATAAAAAATTATACAAAAAAACGTTAAATAGTGTCTATCCGTTCACCAAAGATCAAATAACTTATAAGTCAATTACGTATATTGATACAGCAAGCCAAAATATATCTAATTTTTAAAAAAAATATAATATTACAGTCTCATTCAAAACCAATAACTCAACAGGGAAATTTATTAAAAACAATAAAACTAAAACAAATATGACAATAAATGCGGTGTTTATAAACTAACTTGTCAGGATTGCCCCAAAACATACATAGGTCAATCTGGTAGAAGCTTTTCAAAAAGAAGTCGAGAACACAGTTCTAGTTTTACGTTGGAAAAAACAGACTCCCTTTATGCAAATCATTTACTAGAAAATTCTCATAATTTTAATTACAACTTCCAAATTCTTCATACAGAAAATAAGGGTAATAAACTTAATTTGCTTGAATCACTAGAAATAAATGAACTTAAAAATACAAATAACCTCCTAAATTGTCAATTAAATCTTAATAACTCACCCCTATTAAATTTGTTTTGAATTGTTGGAAAACCCAATCTAAGGTATATATACTTACACTTATGTTTGATTATTCACTCTTGATAAAGCTACAGTGTAGCGAAACATGTTGAGTCGACAAATGTTTTTTTTTTTTTTTGAATATAGTGGAATTTTAACACAATATAGTGTTTTCTTCGTATATTAAAATGGAGTTCCACCAAGTAAAGGCAGAATCAATTCAATGTTTTTACCAATAACATATTTTTTAAAGCATATTAGGTAGGTATAGGTATAATAGTAATTAATTGACTAAGTAGAGGTCCTTTTGATTTCCTAATAAATATTCGGTTTTGTTAGAAAAATATTTGCCTATACCTCCTTTAAAAAATTGCCGTACTAACCACCACAGAAAAAAACGGTTTGTGCGGGTTTGTTCTAACCACAATATTTTTAGTGTCGCCAAAATTCGGTTTCCGGGGTCACGATAAAACAAACGAAGCGGTAATTATTACAATGAGTTACTTTGTCTGTTTGGAAAGTGTAACTCAAACTTTAACAATATTTTTTTAGGCAATAAATACCATTTTCGGGACCTCAAAATTGAATTAAAATGATTTAATTATATTGTTTTAAAACATCGTAAATAAAGAACTTGCCAAATTAATTTAAAACAATTAAAGCAGTTTGTTCAAATGGAAAATGTTAAAAGTTTACAAAAAAACATAACTTGTGGTTTTCCGCAAGGGTAAACCTTAGGACCTACTTTTTTTAAATATACATTAATTCTATAGTAAAATAAATTTAAAAGCTAAAATAAAAATTTTTGCCGATGATACTACTATTGTATATTATTATTTTCATGAAGACTATGCTCAAATTCATAATAGCATTATCCACGACCTAAATATAATACCTATGTAAATAGCTTGAAATTAATAAATTATTATTAAGTTTTAAGAAATTAAATATGTTTATAAGTAAATCAATAATAATAATAATAATAATAATAATAATAATAATAATAATAATAATAATAATAATAATAATAATAATAATAATAATAATAATAATAATAATAATAATAATAATAATAATAATAATAATAATAATAATAATAATAATAATAATAATAATAATAATAATAATAATAATAATAATAATAATAATAATAATAATAATAATAATAATAATAATAATAATAATAATAATAATAATAATAATAATAATAATAATAATAATAATAATAATAATAATAATAATAATAATAATAATAATAATAATAATAATAATAATAATAATAATAATAATAATAATAATAATAATAATAATAATAATAATAATAATAATAATAATAATAATAATAATAATAATAATAATAATAATAATAATAATAATAATAATAATAATAATAATAATAATAATAATAATAATAATAATAATAATAATAATAATAATAATAATAATAATAATAATAATAATAATAATAATAATAATAATAATAATAATAATAATAATAATAATAATAATAATAATAATAATAATAATAATAATAATAATAATAATAATAATAATAATAATAATAATAATAATAATAATAATAATAATAATAATAATAATAATAATAATAATAATAATAATAATAATAATAATAATAATAATAATAATAATAATAATAATAATAATAATAATAATAATAATAATAATAATAATAATAATAATAATAATAATAATAATAATAATAATAATAATAATAATAATAACAATAATAGTAATAATAATAATAATAATAATAATATTTCTTCACTACCTATCTTTCAATAACCATATAATTAAATATACTTACTAATACAATTAAATTTTTAGGTTTATATACTATTGATGAAAATTTAGGTTGGAAAAAACATATTGAATATTATTAAGAAGTTACATCATTCTCACCAATAATTGGCATTTTGTTTAAAGTTAAAAATTATACAGGGTTAGGAAAAATTACCAGAACGGTCGATTATTTCAAAATATACAGGGATTATCAAAAAACGTCTTATATAAAAAATGTAGGGCTATTAAACATCTACATATCGGTGATAAATTGAAATATACAGGGTCGCCCACAAAGTTTTGGAGAATGATAGTTATATTTTTTTAAATGGAACACCCTGTATATTTTTACATTTTTAAATTCCACATAAAATTATAATTATTTTTTATTAAATGCACTAATAGTCTATACTTCATAGTTTCCGAGATATTGACTCTCGAAAAGTGACATTTTTGAACTTTGACAGCTTATAACTTTCTAACAGTACGTCTTAGAGCAAAACTGCTTACATGTCCCTATCTTCAATTTTTATTATCTTCCCAAAAAAATCGACTTCCGGTAAACCAGATGTAACTCGAAAGCAGGAAATATAGTTGTTCCGGTTTAACTGGAAGTTGATTTTTTGGGAAGATAATAAAAATTGAAGATAGGGACATGTAAGCCGTTTTGCTCTAAGACGTACTGTTAGAAAGTTATAAGCTGTCAAAGTTCAAAAATGTCACTTTTCGAGAGTCAATATCTCGGAAACTATGAAGTATAGACTATTAGTGCATTTAATAAAAAATAATTATAATTTTATGTGGAATTTAAAAATGTAAAAATATACAGGGTGTTCCATTTAAAAATATATAACTATCATTCTCCACAACTTTTTAGGCGACCCTGTATATTTCAATTTATCACCGATATGTAGATTTTTAACAGCCAGACATTTTTTATATAAGACGTTTTTTGATAACCCCTGTATATTTTGAAATAATCGACCGTTCTGGTAATTTTTCCTAACCCTGTATATTATTATTAATAAACTTTTTTTTTCTATTTCACGTTCATAATAAGCTCAGTACAATACGCATTTGCGTATCGTAATAAAGCTATTTCGATACGCGTTTTTTCTTTATTTGATGTTGGTAACATTTAAATGTTTTATTTCATTGACTTGCGCGGCCTTTGTGATTTACGAGAAACCCCATTTTTCGCAGAGGAAAAATAGCTTGATAACTTACTTTTTTATTCTGTGTGGATAACAGTCATGTATGTTGGTTGCATAAATCTATAAATCAATCTTTTGTAGATGCTTCAAGCTATCATTTTCTGCCAAATCCTATCCAAAATTCAATCTACTAACCTTCCAATTTCAATTTCAACTTCAACTTTATTTGAATTTTCCATCTTCCCTATACTAAATTGCAATGCCGTGATGTAAAATTACGTCTTTTGAAATTCGAAAAAAAGTAGCAAAATCTCCCGAATTTCCGAACGCTCTGTATATGTACCGAATGTACAAGGATCATACAACGTATTCCGTCCAATTTTAAATCTCATATCGCTAAAATAACTTTAGAATCTCGTGGTGAAAATGGGTCAATAAATCAAAAAATTACAGTTCGCAAAATAATTTTTGTTGTCCAGAGGTTACTATGATAAAAAATAGTATTACCAACATAAAATTTAGACATAAAAATGTACAAAATTTGAAGGATTTATTTTCTTTTTAAAATGTATTTTTCTTGATTATAAAAGGTGAAATAGAAAAAAATTATAAAGCACGTTTCATAAGGCGTTTTAGCGCACGTGTCAATAAAAAAACTCGCCACTTATAGACGCGTGCGCTAAAACCGCTTCTTATGAAACGTGTACTTTAATATACTATTAAACATCAATCCATATATTTTTGATATGCTACCAGAGTCAATTAAAATAATTAAATCGTTAAATAATTATAAAAATAAAATTAAAAATTGGACATTATCTAATCCAAGAGATTATATTCAAGAACGTCATTAATAAATAATGAATAAAATAAATAAATATATATTTACATCACGCTATCAATTTGACAACCTTTCACAGAAGCGTAATATGGCATCCACTAGAACCAATGGATATATATAGGTTTTGACTGCGTATACTAACCAATTTAGCAGTTGTAAACAGCAAACTGACCTCAAATTAAAACTTTTTTTTTTGTTGATTTTTTACATTACTATCAATAGAAAGACCTTTTACAATCAGTGAATTTGACGGTCGAAATATATGTATTTTTTACTCTCGTATTATTTGTACGGCCGTATATTACACAGCAACGCTAACAAGACGACCGACAGTGTTGTCAGTTTTACTTCAAGCAATCAACTCTATCATTTAATCTTTATTTCGTCAATTTGTATATTTAAATTTCATTCTGCTAACTGGCAAAAACAGTTTTTTAGCTTAATTATGCCAATGCAATAAGTACCTATATATTTTATTAGACCCAATCAAATCAAAAATTTTCAGTAATAGTGCTGAGTTCTAAGTGTTATTAGAAAACAATTTTAATAGTAAAATATAGTCCAAATCAGGTAAATAAGGTAAGGGGGGATAAAAAGTTTTTTACCTAATTATGGATAAAAAGTTTTCTTGCCTAAATACCTTAATGTGGTATAACATCTTAGTAGGAGCATCAAAAATAATAATAGTAGTAGTAGTAAACAGCAGCAGAAGTAAAAGAATTAGTAATTCATAGAAACTACTAGGTAACTTATTTTTTTTATTAAATATTTATCCTTAAAATTAACTTATAACCTATTTTATTTTTAACTTTTGATAAAAATAATACCAATATTAGGCAAGAAATAAAGCATATACAGGGTGAGAACTACTGAAAATATTTATTTAAAACTTAGGGATTTTATATTTTTTAGATGTAAGTACCCTCTTAAATTGAAATATTGTCGTCTTCCAATCACTTTTGCTTATACCAAAAGTAGCTGTCAACTTGGTTATTAAAAATTCTAAACTTTTTTTGTATAACAGTTCAAAGGTCTAAACTAAATTGTTTTTGAGATTTAAGCATTTAAAAAATGACATTTTTGGCAGTGGCGGATTTATAAATTTGCCGCTAGTAGGCTATTCAATTTTTTCCGCCCCTACCAGTGACGGCTCGTGAGTTGTGAAACAGGTGAAGCGTTCGGAAAAGAAAAAGCCCGCTGCAAGCGAAAATTTTTTAAGACCACGCCCAAATTTAGTCAATAATTTTTATTAAATATTTTAAAAATTTATGATTACCTACTTATTTTATTGAAAATGAAATTTCTTTCTGCAAAGTCAGTAAAGTTCCAACTACCTTTTTTTATCCCCATTAACAGACACGGCCAACAATAAAGTTTATTTAAAAAAATACTACCCGTCAACCATGAATAAAGATTGTACCATTTATTTCTGTAAGATAAAAAAAAAATTTTGAGCCAAATTTGCCGCCCCCTAAAATCTGCCGCCCTAGGCTCCAGCCTACTGGTAAGTCCAGCACTGATTTTTGGCTCTTTGACCGGCTATAACAACTTAATGGTGCCTCAAAGAAAAAAACTGCTTTCACGTTCCTATCTTACAGTTTTATTTTCTACTTAAAAAATGCTTCTACGGTTAAATTCCGGGTTAATTTAACAACCGAATGTTAAGCGGAAGTTATGTTTTTAAGTAGAAGAAGCGCGTCGATTATTGTCGATAAAGTAGGACGGCCGATAACACGAGGTTTGTGCGCATGCACGAAGGTTCCCCGAATGAAGACAGCTGACCGACGAGTCATGCGCTCGGACGTATTTTTTCACCCATAAAACGTAACTTTTGTTTGCGCAGGAGATAAGCTGTAGGTATCTAAAGGTAAATTGTCTATAGTTTGACCTGGTGAACCCAGTCAATGGACGAGATCATTGATAAAGAAGGCAAAAATTGGAGGAAAACAGTACATTTCTACTTCAGGAAAAGTTATTGAAGCTAAAAAATTACTAGAGCCTTGTAAATGTAAAAGAAAGTGTTACGAAAAGTTTGGTTTAGATGCACGGAAAAATATGTTCAAGAGGTATTTTGAGTTTTCATTCGAAGGTCAAAATCAATTCCTAAATTGTTCAATTGAGGAAATTAGTAAGCAGGTTGAAAGGAAGACGAAAGACTTAAAAAGTAAGCCGCCGCAAATTCGCAAGGAAATAACAATGAAAGAAAGGTTGAAGTTTGTCAAGTCATGTTTATGAACACTTTGGAAGTATCTTTGAAGAAAATACGCGTTATTGTTGAAAAAAGACGCAACTCAGAAAGCGAAATATGTCTGTCTGGAAATGAGACTTAAATCTGTCAATAATTAGGTCGAAGCCCAAACAGTTGAGGAAGGAAAATAAACATCTAAATTTGGCAGAGTCTTCCTATAAGGCTAAACGAAATGATAGAATGTTATGCCTTGAGAATTCAGAAGTTGTCACTTTATCCTTTGATTTACAAAAATGTTATAGCTGTAAGAATTCGAAATTAAAAACTTTTCAGGTACCTAAATAAGAATGTTTTATACGATAGCGGTCAAATTTTGACAGGAAAGTGTAAATTTTTAATCCTTTTCGTAGCGAGGGTTATAGCTGTAAAAATCCTAAATTAAAAAGTTTTTCAGTACCTAAATAACAAAGTTTTATACGATAGCTGTCAAATTTTGGCAGGTAAGTGTCAATTTTTTTTGCCTTTTCATAGCGAGGGTTATAGCTGTAAGAATCCGAAATTTAAAAAATATCAGGTACCTTAATAAGAAAGTTTTATACGATAGCTGTCAAATTTTGAGAGGTAAGTGTCAATTTTTTTTAGCTTTTTCTTAGCGAGGGTTATAGCTGTAAAAATCCCTAATTGAAACATTTTTCAGTACGTAAATAACAAAGTTTTATACGACAGCTGTCAAATTTTGACAGGTAAGTGTCAATTCTTTTTTAGCTTTCTTGTAGCGAGGGTTATACCTGTAAGAATCCTAACTTGAAAAATGTTTCAGTTCCAAAATAACAAAGTTCTGTACCATAGTTGTCAAATTTTGACAGGTAAGTGTCAATTTTTCTTAGCTTTTTTGTAGCGAGACTTATAGCTGTAAGAATCCGAAATTTGAAAAATTTTCGTTACCTAAATAACAAAGTTCTATACGACAACTGTCAGATTTTGACCGGTAAGTGTCAATTTTTTTCGGCTTTTTTTTCTAGAGGATTATAGCTGTAAGAATCCTAACTTAAAACATTTTTCAGTACCTAAATAACAAAGTTCTATATGACATCTGTCAAATTTTGACAGGTAAGTTTACATTTTTCTTAGCTTTTTTCATATAGAGGTTTATAGCTGTAAGAATCCGAAATTTAAAAAATTTTCAGGACCTAAATAACAAAGTTCTATACGACAGCTGTCAAATTTTGACGGGTAAGTTTACATTTTTTTTAGCTTTTGGATATAAGGGTTTATAGCTGTAAGAATCCTAAATTTAAAATTTTTTTAGTACCTTAATAACAAAGTTCTATACGAACGCTGTAAAATTTTGACAGTCAAGTGTCAATTTTTTTTTAGCTTTTTCGTAGCGAGAGTTATAGCTGCAAGAATCCGAAATTATAAAATTTTTAGGTCCCTAAATAACAAAGTTTTATACGATAGCTGTCAAATTTTGACAGGTAAGTGTCAATTTTTCTTAGCTTTTTTGTAGCGAGACTTATAGCTGTAAGAATCCGAAATTTGAAAAATTTTCGTTACCTAAATAACAAAGTTCTATACGACAACTGTCAGATTTTGACAGGTTAGTGTCAATTCTTCTTAGGTTTTTTCGTACAGAGGATTATAGCTGTAAGAATACTAACTTAAAAAAGATTTCAGTACCTAAATTACAAAGTTCTTTATGATATCTGTCAAATTTTGACAGGTAAGTGTCAATTTTTTTCAGCTTCTTTTGTCTGGAGGATTATAGCTGTAAGAATCCTAAAGTGAAAATTTTTTCAGTACCTAAATAACTAAGTTCTATACGACAGCTGTCAAATTTTGACAGGTAAGTTTAATTTTTTTTAGCTTTTTTCATATAGAGGTTTATAGCTGTAAGAATCCGAAATTTAAAAAAATTTCAGTACCTAAATAACAAAGTTCTATACGAGCGCTGTCAAATTTTGACAGTTAAGTGTCAATTTTTTTTTATCTTTTTCGTAGCGAGAGTTATAGCTGTAAGAATCCAAAATTATAAAATTTTCAGGTCCCTAAATAACAAAGTTCTATACGACAGTTGTCAAATTTTGACAGGTAAGTTTACATTTTTTTTTTTAGCTTTTTTCATATAAGGGTTTATAGCTGTAAGAATCCGAAATTTAAAAAATGTTCAGTACCTAAATAACAAAGTTCTATACGAGCGCTGTCAAATTTTGACAGTTAAGTGTAAATTTTTTTTTAGTTTTTTCGTAGCGAGAGTTATAGCTATAAGAATCCGAAATTATAAAATTTTCAGGTCCCTAAATAACAAAGTTCTATACGATAGCTGTCAAATTTTGACAGGTAAGTTTACATTTTTTTTAGCTTTTTTCATATAAGGGTTTATAGCTGTAAGAATCCGAAATTTAAAAATTTTTCAGTACCTAAATAACAAAGTTCTGTACGAGCGCTGTCAAATTTTGACAGTTAAGTGTAAATTTTTGTTTAACTTTTTTGTAGCGAGAGTTATAGCTGTAAGAATCCAAAATTATAAAATTTTCAAATCCCTAAATAACAAAGTTCTATACGGCAGCTGTTAAATTTTGACAGGTAAGTTAACATTTTTTTTAGCTTTTTTCATATAAGGGTTAATAGCTGTAAG
The DNA here is from genome assembly GCA_963969555.1 of Polydrusus pterygomalis. Classification (NCBI taxonomy): domain Eukaryota; kingdom Metazoa; phylum Arthropoda; class Insecta; order Coleoptera; family Curculionidae; genus Polydrusus; species Polydrusus pterygomalis. The sequence goes on along the minus strand of OZ018375.1, from coordinate 160,262,004 downwards.
AATCCGAAATTTAAAAAAAATTTCAGTACCTAAATAACAAAGTTCTATACGAGCGCTGTCAAATTTTGACAGTTAAGTGTCAATTTTTTTTAGCTTTTTCGTAGCGAGAGTTATAGCTATAAGAATCCGAAATTATAAAATTTTCAGGTTCCTAAATAACAAAGTTTTATACGACAGCTGTCAAATTTTGACAGGTAAGTTTACATTTTTTTACCTATTTTCATATAAGGGTTTATAGCTATAAGAATCCGAAATTTAAAAATTTTTCAGTACCTAAATAACAAAGTTCTGTACGAGCGCTGTCAAATTTTGACAGTTAAGTGTCAATTTTTTTTTAGCTTTTTCGTAGTGAAAGTTATAGCTTTAAGAATTTAGAAATTATAAAATTTTGAGGTCCCTAAGTTAGCTGTCAAATTTTTACAGGTAAGTTTACATTTTTTTTTAGCTTTTTTCATATAGAGGTTTCTAGCTGTAGGAATCCGAAATTTAAAAAATTTTCAGTACCTAAGTAACAAAGTCCTATACGAGCGCTGTCAAATTTTGACAGTTAAGTGTCAATTTTTTTTAGCTTTTTCGTAGCAAGAGTTATAGCTGTAAGAATACGAAATTATAAAATTTTCAGGTCCCTAAATAACAAAGTTCTATACGATAGCTGTCAAATTTTAACAGGTAAGTGACAATTTTTTCTTAGCTTTTTCGTAGTGACGATTATAGCTGTAAGAATCCTAAATTGAAAAATTTTTCAGTACCTAAATAACAAAGTTCTATACGACAACTGTCAGATTTTGACAGGTAAGTGTAAAATTTTTTTGCTTTTTTTTATCTAGAGGATTATAGCTGTAAGAATCCTAAAGTGAAAAATTTTTCAGTACCTAAATAACTAAGTTCTATACGAGAGCTGTCATATTTTGACAGGTAAGTTTAAATGTTTTTTAGCTTTTTTTATATAGAGGTTTATAGCTGTAAGAATCCGAAATTTAGAAATTTTTCAGTACCTAAATAACAAAGTTCTATACGAGCGCTGTCAAATTTTGACAGTTAAGTATCAATTTTTTTTTAGTTTTTTTGTAGCGAGAGTTATAGCTGTAAGAGTCCGAAATTATAAAATTATCAGGTCCCTAAATAACAAAGTTCTATACGATAGCTGTCAAATTTTGACAGGTAAGTGTCAATTTTTTTTTTAGATTTTTTGTAACGAGGGTTATAGCTGTAAGAATTGTAAATTTAATAATTTGTCAGTACCTAAATAACACAGTTTTATACGACAGCTGTCAAATTTTGACAGGTAAGTGTCATTTTTTTGAAACTTTTATTCTGCAACCCTTAAACCAAAACCTGAAGTCACTGTTACCACTTATAAGCAAATCAATCCAAATGTATTTTGAACAATTCCTATATGTTTTAAATTCTGCTCCAAATATTGATGACACGCTGTCCGTGGAAGAAGGAGACGAAGAAAATTAATAGTTAAAACAAAATGTGTTTTTATGTTAAAATAAAAAAAAAATAAAATAGTTACAATCATGTCGTTTTGTTTCATTTAAAGGGCCAAAGTCAAAACTTAGTTAATTTTGAGAGTGGTATGTGGTATTTTTCTTGTAAATTTTGTTAAAAAAAATTTTTTCCTTAATAATATAAACGATTTTAAAGAGTATCACGTTTAAAGAAGAACTTGTAAAATGCTGTCAACAAATAGTTTTTGAGATCAACTTCATACAAAAAATTTAAAAACTCTTTATTTTAAAACGATCAATTTTGACATTGGCCCTTCTTGCACCAAGCCACAGAAACCATCACAATCTTAAAAAGCGCAATAATTATAATATTAACCCCCATCAAGAGGTCGTCAAATAATCGGCTATCTAAAAGGACACAAGCTTTATATACACATTGCGATGTTGCCTATACATAGGCCGTTAATTAAGCGATGATATAAAAGACAAATATACGTTAAAATATACGGCGCTTGCAGCGACCTCTTCTCGCGGGAAATGACGCGTAACTAAAACTATACGAAACTTTCATACGACCGACTAAATGACGGCCGACCAAAAATTTGGCATTTGTCAAATGACGTCATCAGCATCAATTTTACATGGTTTGCTATTTGACGGCCATATATGGCCGTCAAGTGCACCTGGCCGTCAAATTGAATGTAAAATGACAATGTATGGTCGTCGAATTGATAGCGGGATATATATATATATATATATACATAACATATTGTATCTTCGTATAATATAGTGATATAAAATATACCAATAAAATATTGTCATATTCGTTTTATATTATAATCTAGTTGTGCCTGAATTATGAAATATATTGTATGAACCAAACGAATATTTACATTTAGAAGAGCTTTATAAATTAAAATTATACATTCTAATACTCTATTAATATTAAAGAAAAACAATCGAATATAATATTTCCTTCAACCAACATTATTCACATAACGAGACAGAACCATCATATTCATACACCTATTAGTACCTATGGTAAAGAGTACTTTTAGCCAAAGATCAATATTATATAAAGGAATAACAGTTTACAATAGTTTACCGAAAAAAAAGAAAGAAATATTAAAATTATGGACTTTTAAAAAAAAACTAAAAAAATATTTTCTTAAACTAAACTAACTTAAGGTATTATATAGGTATTATTATTCTTTTTTTTGTAAATGGGTACCTACTATATATATTTTTTTAAATACTTTTGATGGAGTTATTACTAATTACTAAACATGATTTTTATTCCACTGCACAGGAAGAAAAAATAATAATTACTTGTTATGTTTCACAAATTTAATTAAAAAAAAGATATTCTTGTACTCCTTTGATAATGACCCGCAAGTGCCGAAATACGCGTCAGGAAACTGATTAAATTTGTGAAACATAACAAGTAGTTATTATTATTTTTTCCTGTGCAATGGAACAACAGTTTCACCAAGCATGTAGCCCAACACAAATTAATTATGATTTATATTATTTGTGATTTTATATATTGTACATTTGGTGTTATATTCTCTGTAATAAACTTTTTAAGTTGGTTGAGAATAAAGATATATATAATTAATAAATTATTTAAAAAAAAATTTATATACGAAATTTGACAGTAACGAATTGGGTAAATTATCCACGAATTATGGGAGTAGCCCCGAAATTTTTTGCCTGCGGCGCTTTTCCGTCTTGTTGCTTCCTTTTGCCTCCCCATTTAAATTAACCACGAGCCGCCACTGATCTAGACGGACCTTCTTTGTAACGGTCTTAATATAATTTAATATAAAACTTTTATAGCTACAAAGGATTATTTTGGATAAGTTATTAGAATTCCAGGCCGCCGCAATAAAACTAGTATAATTATACTTATTTTGACTAATATTCAACCACTTATTTTTCTTGGCTAGACACTTTTGATTGGATGATTTTTTATTCATTTTTACCCAAATATGCCTATTTTTTCGGTTATCAAAAACCGGATTCGTATAGTCAGTGTTCTGAAAGAAAAACCAACGCCGATGGTCATGTTGTTTGTAATTCAGAGACCCTGCGAGACCTAAGAATATCTCAAAACCTTTTTTCGCGATTATTATAATATTTTCTCTTGCGAGAAAAGTTATCATACGACATACAAAAATAAATTTTTTTTAAATAAACACCCTACTTATAACTTACTTACCTTAATTAGCCCCGTCCTTGAAGGCCGAAAGACCGACGAATCATTACTGCTTCTCCTAGATGATGCAGTTACGGTAGGTTGAGGTGTTTTCTATAACAAAAAAAATTTAATCGTTTTTAAAATTTTTCATAATTTTATTAGTGTTTAAAAAAGTATGCAGTATGGAGAACTTTTTATATTACCTATACTGATTCTACAGAAAACTTAACTACCGCTTGCATCAGCACAGTTAACGAAAAGGTCATATGTCATACAGTCTTATAGTAAAAGAGCAAATTCCATTTTTTTCAAGAGTAAAAGTACCTTTTTTTAAGGTTAAAGCAAAATTATATAGGAAAACGTGGCTGCAAATTAAAAATTTAACGCCTGGCCAATCAAAATGAACACGAAACATGTTTTGACACAGACACCAGATAGTGATGCATGGGGCGACATATAAGATCGCGATAATTAGATTGTGGGTACATCCCGGATAGTTGTAATGGTTAAGGGGAAGTTTCGAATCTGGCAAGAAGATCAATAGCGATTTCTTTTGCCTACGCCAGAGTATTTCCCCAATCATTCTGACCACCACCTTAAGCTTTGCCGACACGTTGCGATCTTCTTGTATATCGCTCCAAGTGAAGGGTAGAATGAAAGGATCGCCGATCCTATTTCCTGATGACTGAATCTTTCCAGGGCGGCCCAGAAAGCACCCATAAAATGTAGCACAGTCTTCTCTTCCACGAGGACGTCTATTCTCCAATTTAAGAGAAGTGAATGCTCTCTCGCGAGAAGGGACAATTCATATTATATGCTCACATCGTCTGACCTTTCGATGGAAAGGAATAGTCATTTTTAGTTTCAAGAATACAGTTTAAACATTTTTAAGAGAAAAAGTAATCACTTCTCTTGAAATGATCATTCGCCTATTTCGAGAATAGACGTCCAGATATCCAGCGAGGATTGGGTCTTTCTTGACGCCGATCAATGCTTCCTCAGCTTACAGTGCCCGGTTGAAATCCTCTTTATGGGATTCAGGACACATCGGTTGATCTACTCCAAGTTAGTCTTTTTTTTATCAAATTATGAAGAGTTATATTTGTCTGCACCTCTGAACCGTTTGCTATTGAATTATGAAGAGGCCTTTAGGTCAGTGTTGCCGCTGGCTTCTTTTTTATTGGGGTAGACTACAGCCAGAGAGAGGGGTAGAACTGGGTCGGTTCGAGGTAGCTTAGTTAAAATTTGAAACTTAACAAATATTTTTTTGCCTAACGACAAATATTTTGTGAAACCGAATTCAACGAGACACATAAACAAAGTGAAAAATTAAATGAACTTTCAATTATCATTTTAATATGAGCAAGTATCGCACTAGGTACTCGTGCAACTTAGGGATGTTCGATTCGATCGATTTTTTTTAAGATCTTGATTTTTGTAATCGATCTTGCTCAATTTTTTTTTATTGCGTTTTATATTATTTGTAAGTATTTTTATTACTTAAACAAATTTTGTTGATTTGATACTGTAATCGGGGTAGATTTGCGTGAGGGGAGCGAGCGAGCGAGATTTCTCTGAAAAGGGGTAGATATACCCCGTTCGGGGTAGCGTTGGCAACACTGCTTTAGGTCACCATCAATTATTCTCTTTTATTCCTATATAGCTAGTTTCGGAATGGCACAGTTAATTATTTTTATGGTTACTAGATATTATATACAGCGTGTCCACGGATAGAGTTCGGAAGAGGAAAAACTTTTTTATTTGTAGATTTAGAAGAAAAAGTTATTCTTTATAAAAACGTCTGCTTGTGTGGAAACTACAATTTCGAGTACCAAATTTACGATTACTATACAGGGTACATCAAAAATAACATTTTTAATGATTTTGCTTTCGATTTTTTTTTTGAAATTTTATGAAAACATTTTCAAAACCGTGATTTATTACACCAATTGTGCAAAAAATTCTAATAAACATTTTTCTCAAAGTGGTTAATTTCATCGTTTAAACGAAATCCAAAAAAACTAAAAAAGTTGTTTGTGACTAACCATGTTTTAAAACGTTTTTTTTTTTGTAGAGTTAGAAGAAAAAGTCACTCTTTATAGAAACGTCTGCTTGTGTTGAAATTACAATTTCGAATACCAAATTTACGATTACTTTACAGGGTTAGCCAGAAACAACATTTTTAGTTTTTCGAATTTCGTTTAAATGATGAATTTAACCACTTTGAGAAAAATGTTTATTGGACTTTTTTGCACAATTGGTGTAATAAGTCACGGTTTTAAAAATATTTTCATAAAATTTCAAATAAAATCGAAATCAAAATCATTAAAAATGTTATTTTTGATGTACCCTGTATAGTAATTGTAAATTTGGTATTTGAAATTGTAGTTTCAACACAAGCAGACTTTTTATAAAGAATCACTTTTTCTTCTAAATCTACAAATAAAAAGTCTTTCCTCTTCCGAACTCTATCCGTGGACACACTGTATATAGTAAAATCAAAACAATTTCCGTTGCACGTCATACCTTCAAGTATCAGCAGTGTTGCCAGTTTGTAATCAAAATACCCCAGTAAGGGAATTGCAAAGCATTTTTTAAAATAAAAACAAGCCAAATTAACCTAAAACAAACGCAGATTTATTTATTTTATTATATACCGCCCGAGAGATTGGGTTACATAGGCCTTTATTTGAATTAACGTTTTCTAAGTATGTAGGTATATATTATAAATAACACGATATTGTATTATGAACATGTACATTACTATTAAATATAATATTTACATTTGATTTTTGTTTCCGGTTCAAAATTCTATAAATAAGTTTGCCCTGTTCAAAATGCATTAGCCTTCGCAAATCAAAAGTACCCAACTCCTCGTAGAGCTGTTCTGTATACGTTAACTGGTCGTACCCAAAAAAATCTTTAAAACTTTCAAAACACCGCATGTACCCCACACAGGAATTAAGTACCTGAAATGCGAAACGCAAAATGAGTTACAAACCTGTTAGCTATTAGCTCTTTCCACCGGCTATTTAAATGCTGCGGCATTTTTCAATAAAGGTAAACAACGTAATCAACAGAGATATGTATGTATCCCTTTGGTGTTCTTAAAAGAACAGTTTTATAAAAGAATTTGCACGAAATGAAAAAAATAAACGTCAATCAAAATTCGCCAAGAAATATACTGGCACCACCGATGCGTTGACACTACTGTTAGCCCAAAAAATTCAAATGTTATTAATTTTTAAAAGGTTAAATTTTAAAAAAACATTTCCTTTAAGCGGCTTAGTATCAAATAATAATACATTAAGTTTCTTTTACATTTAATATCGCATAAAATTTATATATTTTTTGCCCAAATTTAATTTTCTTATGTTTCCTGACCGATTTTCAATTATCAGCTGATTAATGACGTGCAACGGAAATTGTTTTGATTTAACTATATTATGATTACTATATAATCATAATTAATAAACTTTGCAACTCTACTTTATAGTCGACCGACTGAAAGAACGGCGGTGTCATACATATTACATTTAAAATAGCAAGGGAAATCTAATGCAACAATTCTTAGCGCTGATAAAATAAATGTAGCAACATAGTGTTTGGTTGACTTGACCGGCGAAAAGCCGTAAAAACTAAGTCTTCTCAACGGGGTTTCTGCACTATTTCAATTGATTGTTTTATAATATATTTCTTCACCTTAATTGTGTGTAAATGTGTATGAGTATTTTGTGTACAAAATTTGTGGACTTATAGTATAATAGGTAGGTATTTTCCTTCGTAGTTTTAACAAATATTATTTAATGAAATAATTTGCCAGAAAAAAATGCACAATTTCACAGCAAAGGAGCAGTCGTTTATGACAAATCTTATCTATATATATAATTTTTTTAATCTCAAAAATGTTTTTGCAAGTTAAAATTGTTGGTGAGGTATTTTTGTATTTTTTAACATACTTTAAACGGTAAAGCTTTCAAAGCAAACGCTGTTCATTGAGCATTTTTTAAATGATAGCCGCCTACTTTGTGATTTTAAATAAAGAAAGCTTCGGAAAATGGACGTTTCAGGTTTTCAGAATAATTAAAGCACACAATGTGATTTTTGTAATGAAAACTGATGAACTAATTAAACAATTTTTTCCGGCAATTAGTATTTAAAAAATATTCTTCCGGTGAAAATTGAAACGCATATAAGGTAGGGTAACCTATTTTAATGGCACAGAAGCAGAGTGCGGTAAAACAAAAGCACGGGGAGCGGTGCTCCCATCGCTTTCATATTCCAAGGTTAATAAATAACTATTTTTTAGTTTAGAAAACAATACAACAATAAGTCGATAATTGAATTTTGTTACATTCGTTACATAAAAAATTATGGTTTGGACGGCAGGCACTTTTAATTTTAACCTTTTCATCCAAAGGTAACGAAGAAAAACAAACTGTTTTTAAGTATTGCCAGTCAAAAATTCTGTCATATTTGTAGACTGGAGAGTTTTTCTACGCTGTCAAGTCAAAATAAACTAATAAAAAAACGTAAATTGTGCAGGCATTTTGGGTGTACATAAAAAGCGACGTAAGAATTTGGACTGTCGCGAGGAACAAGGGTTTAAAGGGTTAGCGGGCCAGCGACTTCTTCACTTAGAATTCGAGGTTGCCGAGCAGTGAACGAATAACGAAGGTGGTAGCAACACCATGTAGTTTAAACGAAACTTTTCCAGAACCTCCAAGCCTCCTCCATTCATTGAACCAAAAAAGTTAAGGTTTAAACTTTACTTTTAGGAGCCAGGTTCCTTATATATTGTAATAATTATTTTGTTAATATTAGTAATTCCATTGTTTATTACTTTATATGCGTGTTTGTTACAGGGTAACATTGATGCATTCGTTGTTTGTTGAATAAAAACTTATTTCTTTAACCACGTTAAACAAAAGCCTAATAAAACTTCTATATAATAATAATAATAATAATAATAACAAATTCTTATTAGTTCATTGAACTATTTAAGTACATTTCAAATTGTAAATTTTTTCTTCTCTCCTGATAGATAATTACAATCTAGAAAGACTATTTTAATATACTTTTTTACACAAAATTTGATTCTTTAATTTTTTTACAAATAGTTTTAAATTAAGTACACCTTTTAATTTAATTTCCTAACTTGTTATATTCTATAGCACCACTAAAAAATATTGATTTTTGAGTCGATTTCAAATTTGTATGATCCAAAATAAAGTTATTTTTTCCTCTTGTTTCATGAATATGAACTTCATTAAATTTTGTCAAGAAATTTTCATAATATGGTTCTGTTATATTTAAATTTATTTTATGAATAAAAATCAAAATACGAAATAATAAAAAAATTTCTATATTCATCCAATGTAAACAATTTAGCATTTCCGTTATTTTAGTGTATTTATTACATCCCAATATTATTCTCATTGCTCTATTTTGTAAACTCTGTAATCTGTTTTTATCTTGTTGTGAACATTATATATAAAATTGAACTACAGAAAACAAAATAAGGTAAAATAATACAATTCAAAATCATTTTTTTACTATAAATGCTTTAGTATCCGCTTAATCTATTTAGTACTCCTATTTTTTTTTTATTTTTTTACAAATATAATCCATATGATCATGAAATTTAAAATTTTTGTCGATAATAACTCCTAAATATTTAACTTTAGTAACAATTTCAATAGCTTCGTTATTTATTTTAAAAGAAAGATTTTGATTTTGAAACTCCTTATACTGTTTATCAGACCTTAGTAACAAACATTTTGTTTTATCAATATTTATTTTTAATTTATTTTCACACATCCATTTATATATTATATTCTAGTATATTGTTCATATTATTTATTAGAGATATTAAATTACAATCTGAAATATAAATTACTGTACCTATCATCAGCGAAAAAATGATATTTACAAATGTCTAGATTGTAGGACAAATCATTAATATAAGTTATGAATAATAAAGGACCAAGTATACTGCCTTAAGGTACACCAACATTTATACCTTTTTTATTTGACCCATACTCGTTACATTTAACTACCTGCCATCTATTCATTAAATAGTCATGTAACCATTTATGTGCCTGTCCACCAATTCCGTAATGTCGTAATTTTTCTAATAATTTTTTTCTATCAATTGTTTCAAATGCACGTTTCAAATCTAAAAAAATAACGGCCACCATCACCCTTATCAATTTTTCCAATCATTTAAAACATATTGTACAGCAGTTTCACAACTATATTTCTTCCTAAATTCTGATTGAAATTTTGATAATATTTTATTTTCCTCTACAAAATCTAATAACTGATAATAGACTATTCGTTCTAAAAAATTTTCGACAGCTACAAAAGTGTATTTATTGCTCTAAATTCTTCTGGTTTTGATGTATTTTTAACCTTTCTTATTGGCGTTATTGTAGTTATTTTTAAAATTTCAGGGACAATACCAAATTTCAAACTAGAATTTATAATATCCAATAGTTAAATAGATATTTCATTAAAATATGTTTTTAAAAAATTTATTGATATATCATCTGTACTGGATTGATTTGAAAAACTAAAAATGATTTTTTTTTAGCTCATTTAAGTTTAACAATTTAAATTTATCAAACCTAGTATAATTTTCTTTAAAAATAAAGTTTTCATTGTAATTTGGTATTGAATTAACTATATGGTTTATGCTTTCTATAAAAAAATTGTTAAAATTTTCCGCAATTTCAATATTATTGTTTAAATTAATATGACAGCAAAGCCAAGATCGCTGCCACGTCAATCAGTTGTCTGAATGAAATGCCGTCGCGATTCACACAAATTTATAATTTAAATTATTAAGCCTTTTTAGAATAGGTAAAAAAACGTAAAAACGTTTTATGTTAATGGAACCTACTTACTTTATGATAAGAAAATTAAAAATATCATGTAACAGAGTGATTGTGGTACTGAAATTTTTAATAAGTTGTTCAATTACCCCTTTTATTAATTTTAAAGTGTAAAAACTTTTTTTTTAATAACTACCTTTGTTTGTTTGAAGGTGGTAGACAATGAAGTAATAATAAAAAAGTTACCTTGTCGGACTTCCATTGTCTTTATTTTGTTACTTAACACGACGTTTCGGTTAGTTAGTTTCTCTAACCGTTTTAATAATAATTATAATAATTATAATAATAATAATAATAATAAGTTTATTTAAAATTCAATAATATAATAAATGTATGTTGTCTTCTATAAACTTATTCTTCAATCCCCTGAAGCTGAGCTTGTTAGGGGCAAATCTTATTTTTTGTTTTAGTATGCAAAATCATAAATCATAAATATGCATTAAAAATAAAGTTTTAAAGTAAAAATGTTAATTTATAAGGTAAACGCAGTTTTTTATGAAGAAATATATTACCTATAATAAAATTACTAATTTATAATTTTTAAGTAAAAAATATTACTTATATAAATTAATCCGAACAATATTAATTAATTAAAGCATTTCTAAAAATATTAGTGTAAACAAAATAAAGACAATGGAAGTTCGACAAGGTAATTTTTTTGAAATAACTACCTTTGTTACACGTATATTGTTTTAAATTTCCTTATTCTCCCTTTTCCACCTACCTTTTCACCCATATTAAAGATGATTATCAATCGGTTGACCGATTGGTTTATTGCGCGTTCTGCATTATTCTAGGTCGAAGAGTAATTTCTGCAGGCATACATCTTTTGTACTTTTGTCTATCAATTGTCTAGTTTACTGGTTATTGAGTAGCAAACTCAACGAAAACTGTAAATTTGCGCCCTCTTTTGGAAGAGTGTGAGTAAAAATGTGTCCATATGAGGAGTATGATTGTAAAAAAAAACACGAATTTACTTACCGACAATAGGGCGGTGATAAGATCCGATACAACAGGTTCGTCAACTTTAAATTTGTAGTCCTCCTTCACATGCGACTCGTACAATCCTGATCCTTTTAATATATCCTCAACTTTGTCAATCAGTTGGATAACTGAAGGATTTGTTCCTAAACTATCTCTTATTTGATCTATCAGGCCGATTATCTAAAAAAAAATGGAAAAAAGCGGTTAAATATATATCGACTGTTTACTACCAATACCTTCTATCTACACTTTTGGTCAAAAATAAGTTAGTTACACCAATAGGTAGATCTTTGTTAAATCTTTGGAATAGAAATACCTCCTAGTTACTAAGATTGATATTTTCGCGCCAGTTTTCAAATGGAAATATCACCAAACTACACAAGTCTCATACAGTGTAAGCAATACCTCCTATCTCCCATTTTGTTGTGAACGGTGTTGTGCTGCCAGCTGATAAGTTTCATTTGATTAGGTACTTGTTGTTTTATGTATTTTTTTTTGTTTTTCCGTTATAAAGTAGTAATTTATGTCTCTTGTGATCTGTAATGTAATAGTTTTAATTGGGACATGCTGATTTATTTGTTAAAATGAGTAAATCAAAATTCTATTGTAGATAGGAGATCTTTTCGTTCTATAAAAGTAAAATTATATATTATGATAAAAGTTAAACAGTTTTTTGTCCCTCCTAAACATTTTTAGTTTTTACACTTAGGAGGTATTGGTAGTAAGCAGTCGATATAGGATATAGTTAAATTTTTTGAACTTGAGACCTGGGATTTACATGATATTAATTGTTCATCCCATGTTAACTTTTGTTCTACTTGGAATAAAAGATACAATTTTTAACAGGGGTTATTTAAATTTCCAAACCGACCGCTAGGAAGATCAATTACTATGATGGAACTAAAAATTCGTTAATTATCGTCGTTAGGGTCCTCATTTAATAAAAGAAATAAAAAGATCATTAATTTTCGATAATCTGTTCGTGAGATTATTTCCGTATCGTCAATAATCGTGATGGGCTTGTAAAAACGTTTTAAATTACTGTATCTTTCATACCTGTTGTCCAAATTTAATCGGCATAAGCTAGTTTTAAGAATAATTTCACACTTATTAGAAATCTGACTTGGTCGTGATCGATAGTTTCCACTGCGTCTTATAGATGGCGCTTTTACCCAAGATTTAGTTTTTTTAAATGTTCTTAATATGAAATTAAATAGCTTGACATATTATTTTATAACGGTGCACAAGAGCACAAAAATAACTCCATTTTGGCGGAAACAGTAATTCGATATCTTTATGCTTTCTCAAGTTATTTACAAATAACCATTTTAATTAGAAAAATTATCACTTATAATCTACCTAGCAGCAGAATTATTACCGATAATTTTTTTTAAGGTCACGATGAGGTTTGTGGATAGAAAATTAAAAATTTTATATCAACAAAAACATGAGTGAAACCGAGAAAAAAATTATCGGGAATTAATTCTGCTGCGTGGGAGATTCGGTAAGAAAATTTCATAAATTGGAGTTTCTTTTAATGTTCCTGAAATTTTAGCAATAAACCTTAGTAACAAGTAAAATCAACTTCTATTGTAAAAATACAGTGCATCATATTAAACTAAACTCATCGGAAATATGTTTTCTTAAGTTATATTTGAATTTAAAACTATAAAGACATTGTATTTCATTACCAAAACGAATCATTTTTTACACAATATTATTTTAACAATAAATATCACGAGTACGACTAAAAAACTGATTGTTACTTGCTGGTTTATCTCACTTCATAATGACTTGACATTTGAATTAAAATTAAGTCGTAGTAGTATACCTAAGAAAAATTATAACTTATTAATTTCATTAGGTTAATAGGCTATAGACTAAAGAAAAAGGAGCCTTCTAATTGGTTGAAAATAAATTTATGAAATTTTCACTTATAATCTCCCTAGCAGCAGAATTATTACCGATAATTTTTTTCAAGGTCACGAATGTTTTTGTCGATAGAAAATTATCCCGAGTCGAATACGCACTGTATTTATAAAAGTTGATTTTACTTGTTAGTAGGTAACTAAGGTTTATTACTAAAAGAACTTTAAAAACATTAATTCGTTTTCAACCATAACAGCTGATATTACATGTCTACAAATGAAACTTAAAAAACATATTTCCGATGAGTTTAGTTAAATTTTTGATGTGTCTCTTTTAGCCCCGGTGTTCGATATATAAAGCAAATTGGTTAATATCAATAAAAATTATAAGTTAGCGACAAAATGTATTTTGATTTTATTCTGAGTGACTTTTGCCAATAGATATAAAGCACTTCATTTTTGACAAAAAAATTATCACTTATTAATTTCATTAAGTTAATAGGAACTAACAAAATTATCGCGATAATATCTCGTTGCTATAAGCAACGTAAACAAGAAGGAGCCTTCTAATTGGTTGAAAATAAAGTTATGTAATGTAAACATAGTAATTGGTCATTTTGGAAAAAATGTTTGTTAATAAATTTGTTTTCTCAAAGTCATACGGTTTTCATAATATCATATCTCGCCCACCTTAGTGGGATACCCGGTACAATTTAATGGCACGTTTATTTTATTTCTATTTAAAATAAAAAAGGCAACGTCACTGTGTAACTGGGTAAAATTCTTACCTTAGTTATGGGAGCTTCTAACGGAAGCGAATTTAATTTGGCTAGGGACGTCCGTCGTAGATAATCGCTGCCCACACTCCTTACGTCCGTTGACCCTCTTCGAATCGAGTGTATGCTCCCTCTCGACTGGGATAAAATATTCGGGTCTATCGAATTCGGATCGAAGACTAAGATAAAGTGGGTTGGCATTCTGAAAATAAAGACCACAGGTTAGATTACAGCTGTTGAAAAAATTAAAATATTTTTTTTCCAGAAATTGCCGATTGTCTGGAATTTCTCACTTTTTCTATGGACCCGTAATTTTTCTAGGAGTTTTGGGGAAAAAAAGTTTCCTTAATTCAACTTAAACTATGAACAGCTAGTAGCCGCAATTTTTATTTTTAAACAGAAAAATAAACTAAATTTATGTCCCGATGACATGTAGGTGATACAGTAGTCAGGGTGGATCTTTATATGTGCGTCATCGTTTAACCATTAAGCGACAACGTGATAAATAATAGCTCTCAATCTTTATTTGTTATCAACATAAAGGTAAATAAAAAGATAACACAACGGCTTTCAGAAATTATTCGCTCTTCGCAATACTTCGTTGCCAGAGAAATGTGCTAGACAAAGACAGAATTAAATGATGAAAGAATTTTGGACTTCCATTGTCTTTATTTGCTTTAAATCCCAACGTTTCAACTGGTAAGTATCTCCAGTCGTCTTCAGGTGAATACTAAATAAGTAAAGTAACTACAAAACTATTAATACTAGCTAGGTGCACTGAAGCATAACTGAGGTGGGTGCAGTCATGCGTTCAGTTGGCAAGCGATCTTATCCTAAGATTACATCTATCTAACAAAGGTTTCCAGATATTTCTTATGTCTAATGATAGTTTACTAAAGCAGCCTGGGTTCTGGTGAATAGCAGCAGCTTCCTTGAACTTTCTTTTTCTCCAGTGTGGTTCCTTATGTAGGATTTCAGCTTCTGACCACATGATATGGTGACCATATTTCCAGGCATGGTCAGCTGCATTTGACTTTTCGGTCTCTCCTTTTAACGTATTGTTTTTGTGTTCTTTAATCCTTGTCTCGAGTGGTCTTAATGTCTCACCTATATAAGCTTGGCCGCACTCGCAGGGGATCTGGTAGTTGAGATTTTTTCATTCATGAGTTGGCTGTAAATTTCGAAGATATCTAGGGATTCTACCGTGCGAGCAAAAATTAATTGCATCAAAGAGGGCCTTGCATCTAAGGACGTAATGCTTAGCCGTAGAGCTTAATACCTGTTGGGTGTCAGTAACTACCTGAATTAATAATCAATCAGTTATTCCGTCATCTTTGACAGTCGCTACAAGTAATTTGATTCATCGCTAATTTTTCCAATTTCTTGAAAAATTCACACAATGGGCTTTACGGAACAGCACAAAACATTCATGGTTGAAGCGTATTTTCGAAACGGGTAAGAGTAAATGGTGAGTGGCAATACTACAATCCGGGTTTGTGCATGGACGATTTTCACGAACATTTTCCTAACGTTGATTTTATTGCTAAGGATTTTTATTGAAAAGAACCATGGCTGTGCTTAGAGAAACAGGTTCTATACAACACAAAAAAGGAGCAGAAAGACCATCTGTAAGAATAGAAGAACTTGTTGCAAACGTTCGTGAAATAATGCAAAATACGCCAACAAGTTGCATAAGACGCCTGTCCCAAGAAGTGGGAAGATCTTATGGAACATGCAGGACTATTCTTAAGAAGCAGCTAAATTTATTTCCTTATAAAGTGCAAGTATTCCAAGAAATACAAGCCGCAGACTTTGAGAGACGCAGGAATTACTCTTAATGGTTTACCCAAAATGTATAGGAAAGAAATGATTTATTAGACCTGACATTTTTTTTGGATGAAGCCTGGATACACCTCTCCGGTTATGTGAATTCTCAGAATACATGTCATTATTTTTCTTTTTCTTTCTGTATATTCTTACTTTGTTAATTTTGTAAACAACAAAAATAAATTTGTATTTGTCTACTTATTTTATTACTCATTAGTTAGGCATATCATGTCATAACATAAATTTGACAAAATTTTAACATGATTAAATATAAAAAAAACACATTCCACAAACAACATTTCATAAAAAGGGGCAAGAGTAGGGCTTCCTGATTTAATAAAACTATTTTTAACTAAATTTTTACATATAATTTTATTTTGTATCCTATAGAAAACATTGCAGTAGAGATAGATGGGGAGTTCTGCACAGGTGACAGATGACAGGTGACAGATGGCAGGTGACATCATAGTCATCCTTTGTAGGACGGAGTGATGCAGGGTTCACAATATATAAGCTAAAAAACAATCTAAGAAGCAAAAATGAAAAATGTACCAATAATTTTCAACGAAAATTAGGATTACTTTTATGTAGCTAAAATAATCTGAGCCACTTTTTATTTAAAAGCAATAAATTATATATAATATTGATACAAAAATGAGAGGTCTTATAAAGTATATGTTATGAATAAACATGGCTTATTCTAAAACTTTTAAAACAAATCAATATTTTTTTAAATTTCACTTATAAAAAAAAATTATTTTTATGTTCTTAAACAAACTTGAAATGAGAAAGTAATAAAATTTAAAAGGTCCAAAGGTTTCCTTAAAAAATATTATTGTCATTACTAAATTGAAATATTAAATTTACCTGATATTTTCCGAGAAAAAACTGTTTGTGGGTAGAAGTTACTCAACTTTAGAAGGTTTTGTAATTAAATTAGGAAAAGTAAGGATATAAACCTAAAAGTCGAAGTCAAGGGTTATAAAATATTTTCGTAAATTTTTGTTATATAAAAATGTTTCTAACTTTATTCAGATGATAAAAATGTGTAAAAAAAAAGTCAATATCTTAATATGTGGATTCATTTGTATCTACCGTGCGAGCAAAAATTATTTGCATCAAAGAGGGCCTTGCATCCAAGGACGTAATGCTTAGCCGTAGAGCTTAATACCTGTTGGGTGTGAGAAACTACCTGAAACAATCAATCGGTTATTCCGTCATCTTTGACAGTCGTTACAAGTAACTTGATTCATCGCTAATTTTTCCAATTTCTTGAACAATTCACACAATGGGCTTTACGGAACAGCACAAAACATTCATGGTTGAAGCGTATTTTCGAAACGGGGTTAAAGTAAATGGTGAGTGGCAATACAATCCGGGTTTGTGCTGGACGATTTTTACGAACATTTTCCTAACGTTGCTTTTATTGCTGGGATTTTTATCCTTGCCTGAAAAGAACCGTAGCTGTGTTTAAGGAAACAGGTTCTATACAACACAAAAAAGGAGCAGGAAGACCATCTGTAAGAACAGAAGAACTTGTTGTAAACGTTCGTGAAATAATGCAAAATACGCCAACAAATTGTATAAGACGCCTTTCCCAAGAAGTGAGAAGATCTTATGGAACATGCAGGACTATTCTTAAGAAGCAGCTAAATTAATTTTTTTTTCTTTCTGTATATTCTTACTTTGTTAATTTTGTAAACAACAAAAATAAATTTGTATTTGTCAACTTATTTTATTACTCATTAGCTTGGCATATCATGTCATAATATGAATTTGACAAAATTTTAACCTAGATTTGGTTAGATATATCGTCCCCATATCATTGTGATCTAAACCAAGCCCCACGTTTTTTAATACAATCCCTCTTTGATGCAAATAATTTTTGCTCGCGAGTTATGTCAGTATGTATTTAGTTGTTCATTCTGATGGTTTTTACATGGCCGCCTAGCTATTTTGTTTATAAAACTTTATTAGAGATAGTGACATTTATGTTTTTGCTAGATTATGAAAACGGTTTGGAATTTTAAATAAATCGCAAATACAAAACAAAATTTGTTTTAAAATTCTTCATCAAATAGAAAAAAATATGTTTCATTTGAAAAAACTTGAGAAAAATTAGTTTAAAGTGTCTCACTTTTGAAACCTTATTTTGAATACCCTGTATAAAATAGATAAAATCTATTCAATTTACAATATCACTTGACCCCTTAACCAGTGGCGGCTCGTGACTAGCGAGTCAGGGGGGGCGCTGGCTTTAAATAAAATTTTTTTAAATGTCTATTATTTTCGAAAGTACATGTCTGTTTTTTCCGACGTTTTTTCTAACTTTCTCGTTGTGAATTTTAATTTCATTAGCATAAGCACTACTTAAACAAGTTAAAATATTAGTTTGTCCTAACATCTTAAAACTTGCCACATTATGACGATGTTTTGCACTATTTTCATGTTTTTTTGTTTTCTCTGACAGATGTTTTAAGTCCTGCACCCCATTTATAGTCCAATTATCATCCCCGTCAAAAAGAAGACACACCAGTGCCTTACTTTTACATTTTGATTGCACTTGTACTATGTTCAATTTCTAGCATTTTTCAAGTTCAAGTTTTTCACTTAAGCTCAGAGAACTAAACACAAGCTTCTGTAAATCACTGACCTTCATATTACACGACATTTTCCACTTTTATAACGTAATTAATAAATAACTCAAAACAAATAAACAAAACGTCAGAGAGTCAACGGCAACGACAGACGACAGGTCGCATCGCGATTCGCGAACAGTGGGCGCGGAAAATTGGAGCTCTCCGTGGCCGCTCGTTGTGCGATGTGTAGGTGACGTCAGGCCTCCATCGTCATGACAACCCATCGAGAAAGCGCGTTGAATCGGGACGGATAATCGGTCGCCCGCCGCCGCCCGCGCTTAGTACAACCTTGAGAGCGCGCAACTCGCTTGTCTATGAGTATAGCCTGCCCGTTAGAATAGGGCTACGTTTGGTTTGAATTATTTTAATTGATTGCTTACATACATTGCGTTATTGGTTTTTTAAGTAAAGTATTTTTTGATTCTGTTTGAAATAATAGCAGGGGGGCGGCGCCCCAGAGCCCTTCATTATTCAGCCGCCACTGCCCTTAACGTTAATCGCACACAATGGCCGTAATTTAAAAAGTGCTTTTATATCATTTATTTGATTATTTTTTCCAGGACTGCAAAACTTTTTTTAGTTTTTAATTTATTACTCCTAAACGACTAAATGAAATTACAAACAATTATAGTAATTACAAACAATTATGAAGGACACTAACCTGAACCTAAAAATACAAAAGAATAGGGTACGGTGTCACATTAAAAAAAATACAACTTTATTTTAGCAAACATACAGAAATAGCTGTAGGAGGTTACATAACAAATATTCAAATTATTATCGACAGCAGAAAACATTTCGTTTGCTATCCGATCTGTGATCTCAGAACTGTGTAAGGCTTTTGACACCGTAAACCATAATATTTTATTAAGAAAATTATACAGTATTGGGATAAGGGAAATACACACAAACTACTTCAAAGTTATTTAAGCTATCGTAAAAAATTTGTTCAAATTGGGGAAAAAAATATCGGAAAACGAAATAATAAGTGGAGTTTCACAAGGATCAATATTAGGTCTATTATAATTCTTAATTTACATTCATTTCGTTTCCAACTTAAACGTAAAGGCTAAAGGGTAATATTTTCTTTTGCAGGTGATACAACAATTATTTATTTTGCTGAAACTTTCGTAGATATGTATTTGGATATTAATAATGATTTGAAAATAATTCTTTCTTCGCTTGAATCAAATAAACTTGTTACATTTTACAAAATCTTCTTCTATGTTTGTAACTAAAAATGAAATAAATTCATTAACCCCTTAACATTTAATAATGAAAGTATTCAATATTCAAAAACGACAAAATTTTTAGGATTAGTTTTAGACGAAAATTTAAGTTGGAAAGGCTATATCCAGTATATAATCAACTCGATATCTTCCTTGGTATCTGTTTTGTACAGAGCTAGATATTACATTCCTTTGAAATACTTTAAAAATATATATTTTTTATTAATATATTCAAAATTACAACACTTAGCTTCTGTATGGGGATCTGCTTGTTTATTAAACTTAAAACCATTACGAAAATTGAGTAATTGAAAATTAAGTTATTAAATGTATACACGAATTACCACATTTAGAATCAACTGTTAATCTTTATAGACCAAAGGAATATTTACACGTTCAAAACATCTATAAATTAAAAATGTGTATTATAATTCACTTATTTTAAAAGAAAAAAAAACGCGAACACAACACTTCAGGAAAATAAGATTTTAAATGAACATAACACCAGACAATGTACAAATTAACAAACTATACCAGTAAAAAGTAATTTCGGAAAAAATCACTTTTATATAACGGAATAACAAAATGTAACAATCTTTAAAAAATATCAAAAAAATTTAAAAAATTGGCAACTTTTAAAAAACAAAAAAAGAGATATTAATTATAATTAAATATTTTTTTTTATTGTTATATTTTTTATTGGTTAATGTTGACATTTTCCATGTAATGAACTGTAAAAGTTAGTTTGGAATAAAGGCATTTTAAAACATTTTTGGGCCACCCTGTTTATGGGAAAATATTTTTCTAAAATACACCCCGTGAGACAGTATAAGAATGAAATTCCTAACTTAATTCGTAAAGGAGTTATGGAAGCCTGACGCACTATTGCAGGACCTTGTATAAATAGGTTAAAAAAGTGTAATAACTTTAATTTAATTAACCCACTAAATAAAATATTCCGCCCTTAGAATTTCAAAAATACACGTCACTGGAATTTTTCCCCTGCCCTAACATGACCTGCTACTGTCTATATTACTCTATATAATAATAATAAGTTTATGTAAAATTAATAAATATGTTTATGTTGTCTTCTATAAACTTATTCTTCAATCCCCTGAAGCTGAGCTTGTTAGGGGCAAATCTTATTTTTTGTTTTAGTATGTAAAATCATAAATCATAAATATGCATTAAAAATTAAGTTTTAAAGTAAAAATGTTAATTTATAGTATAAACGCAGTTCTTTTTGAAGAAATATATTACCTATAATAAAATTATTAATTTAACGGACACGAAAAAGTAAACTACCTAAGTATTAATTTATAATCTTTAAATAAAAAATATTACTTATATAAATTATTCAGAACAATGTTAATTAATTAAATAATTAAGGCATTTCTAAAAATATTTTCAAATTGTGTGTTTTTAATATCCATGTTTTTATTTCGACTTAAAATTTTTTTAATGAAATCAATTTTTTAATTTTTGTTGGTAAATAATCGTTTAAATAAAAACATAAATATTTGAAATTTTTTTTGTCCTATGAACTTATTTATTTTAGGTTTTATGGTTATTTCATTTTTATGACGTGTATTATTATTATGGTTTTTAAATTGTATAAAGTTTTTATTTTTAAATATTATATATTAAGATGTTATAAATATAAAGTTGTGTTATGTTTAACTTTTTTGTTGCTGAATATAATTCTTTTGAAGGATAAAGATAAACTTTATTGAATATAATTTTTAGAAACCCTTTTTGTAGTATTTCTAATTTTTTAAGTAAAGTTTTATTTATTCCTCCCCAATCTTAAATTCCGTAATTTAAATGAGTTTTACTAACGCGTAATTTCCATGTCTTATAATTAAAATTTTTTTAATGTTTTTAAAAATCGGTAGTAAACTTCTTAATTTTTTAATTAAGTATTCTAAGTGAAAATTCCAATTTAATTTACTATCAAAAATAATTCCTAAATATTTTATTTTACTAACTTTAAAAATTTGAAAATTTAAATACATACTATTCATATTTCGTGGTAGGTTATTTAGGTTTAAAGTAAAAGAAATATAATTTGTTTTATTAAAATTAATTGTTAAAAAATTGTTATGAAACCAATTTTTTATAATTTTAAAATCTTTTTTAATTCTATTATTTAAGTTTTCCCAATTTGTATCGGTATTCCCAATTTGTATCGGTACAAAAAATTGCATAGGATAGCGGTGAGTCATTGATAAAAATATTGGACTTCTAGTATTGTTAATTAACAACACATTGAAAGGTTAAAGTAACAAGAAGCACGTTCCAAAATTGACAAATAATTGTTTACCTTCCGGCACAAGAAAACGGCACAGCCCTGCAGGAAGTCACTATAGACTCTTGTGTTGATTTCCTTTTTAATGTCATGGGACCACTCCATTCCCTTGCCCTCAAAAGAGATGAACCCATTGTGTTGATTTGCACAGTATCGTATACTAACTGCTCCTGAAGGGTCTTCCCCAAAGTATCCTCTTGTCGCAGGCCTAACTGTCTTTCGCACGCCGCATTCATATACTGAAATAATAAACCAAAATTAATAGCGTCAATAATATCAAATTGCAATGGAGTAGATATTGATATAATTTAAAAATTGTATAAAAAAATAACACGGGCTTTAAAATGCTCAAAAAAGTATATAATATTATCGTTTTATGGTTATAGTCCGGTCAATCTAGACCAAAAAATGATAGTGAAGGTACATAAATTTACAACAAGCTGAAAATCAGTAAAATTGTTCAAAAAATATAATTATAAATAAAATGTATAAGTTCCCCATCATTCCTGTGTATGGAAAAAATTTTACTCGAGGTCAAAGGTCAAAAAAATGAGTTTTCGCGATTTTTTAGCAAAACGGTAAGTTTTATCATAAAAATACCGCAAACAAAAATTGTAGATCATAAAATTATTTATAAAAAATGTATCAATACTTTTTTCCTACTAGCCACCGTTTCTAAGATATAATTCTAATTTATGTATCTTCGAATGTCTAGATTGACTGGACTATTAGGGTTGACAGTACTACATTAGAATAATATTCGTTTGTTGGTAATATGATAATATTATACATTTTATACATTACATGTGAGAAAAAAAACGTTTTGTTTTTACTAATATTAGTTACTAGGTTAAGGCAATTAAAAAAATAAGCAATATGCAATAAGAAATAGGTAATAAGAAATAAAAATTATCATATATAATATAACAAGTGCATTGATAATTATCGGTAATTTTAGAAAAATATGTTTGAATGCAATTTGGAGCCAGCTGCTTGCTCCAAATTGCATGAAGGCTTATTTGCCTAAAATTACCAATAATTATCAATGCCCGCGTTATATTCGTAGGAGAATTTCATGAACGGATTTTGCTTTACCACGTATAGTTGAACGTTTTATGTCATTCTCACAGAAAAGTAGCTGGTATAACATTGTTAGGGTAACCAAATAACATTTCAATGCATCTGTCAAAAAAATTTCGCAATTTGGAATCTAGTTAATGGAAACTATAAATGAAAATATTGAGAATCTAACGCCCACACATACTAAACGATCAAAGCAGTCCATATGGTCTCAGTTTCAACTATTCTGCGAGGAAAAAAGTTATATATTAGGTCCAGACACCGCTGAAGAAATTTTTGTGACTTTATTGAAAGATTGGGGAGCCAATATGCGCAAGAAAAATGGTAGTGAGTACAAGGAAGCAGTCGTCAAAACAATGTGGAACGTCACTGCAAAACTTCTAAAAGAAAAGCACTACAACGAATATAACAGGAAGATAGATCCTTTTACTGACATTTCTTTTAAACCAGCAAGAGATGCTCGCGATGCTGCAAGAAAAATGTTACAAAAAAACCCAGAAAAAAGGACAGCAAGTGCAGTTGCATTTAATCATAAGCAGTATTTGCAAATGGTACAAATTTGGGATGAAAATACACCAGAAGGTTTACAGAAAAAAAATTTTCATATCGTTTCCTACAAACTGGCTTGGCGAGGTGGGGAAGCTGTGAACTGTTTGGTCGATTTCTTCAAGGAAGATGGCTTAAACCGTGTTGAGTATAACCCGATATTTTCAAAAACGGCACAAGGTGGAGCTCATAATTTAACAGATAGTAAATGGTTAGTACAGAATAAAGCAAATCCTGATATTTGCCCGCTTAGACATTATAAGAAGCTTATTTCTAAGAGGGACCAAAACATTAAAACAAACCGATTTTTTAACTCCTAATCTTGACTGGAAAGTAAACGAAATATGGTTTAAAAGTTCACCAATTGGCAGGAACGAAATTTCAAAATGGACAGCAAAATCGGCTGAAAAGTCAGGTATAGCGCCAATGAATAAAAAAGTTAAATTTACCAACCATTCACACCGGTCGACAGCAATTAGCCAACTATCAAAAAGGGGAGTAGATGCGTCACAAGTTATGAAGATGAGTGGCCACTCAAATGTAAGTTCCATCAAGCCTTATCTTCAGCTAGACTCAGAATTTCACAACTCATTGGTTACTAAAATGAGAGCTATTGGAACTTCATTGAAAACAACACAAAATTATGGCAGTAATCTGGAGAATGTGTCGTCAGATTTTCAACAAAAAGGTCCTGTGACAATCAATTATAATAACTGCACATTTAACAATTAAAATTAAATTATTCATATTATTATAGGATTGTTAATATTGTTTTTTTCTTCTATAATAAAATATAAATATAGGATAACATGCCTGTTGTTTTTGTTAACATTAGTATAAATGCAATGAATGTTTTGTTTGTGTATCATTATGACTGACAAAAAAAAAATATGTCAAAAATGATCATAATAATTTTTTTCTGTCAAAAAATTATCGGGGGTAAGTGCACAAGTGCATCAAAATTACCGGTAATTTTTGAATGAAATATGTTTTTTTATAATTGCAAGAGTTTGTTTTCATATTTTCGCGAAAAAGCCCGACTCCGCAGGAGGAGTAAAAAAAACACATTGAATAAAAAAATTATCTGGTTATTTTTATGCACGAGTGTAATTTATTTGAATATTTCCCAAATTAATTAAGAACTCGAATCAAGTAAATTTAAATATTTTATTTAACAGAATGCAAAGAGATAGTTATTAACAATTCTTGACAAAATGAAAGGAAAACATTCGTTGACATTGACTTTTTTGTCTCCTGTCACTCAATAAGATGACGTTAATTGTCAGAATATTACATTTTTTGACGTTTGTTAACAATAAAATCCCGCTTTGACGTTTCGTCAACAATATAAACTTGCGATGCAATTTTCGATTTCTGGCTGTTTTCGCTGTAATTTTGCGAAAATTGCATTTCTCTTTTGGGAACTTTAACATATGAGGGAAATATTCGCTGTAATTTTGCAAAAATTGCATTTCTCTTATGGGAACTTTAACATATGAGGGAAATATTAGGGATAATTTTTTGCAACAATAGAATAACCAGGGTAATACACAATAAAATTATGGTATTTGATTGTTAAAATACGGTGAATGAAATTCTCATATATAATATCACAAGAGATAAAATTTTGTCGGCAAAATTTTCGAAAGGTATGAAAGTTTGTTGCTTGGCAACTTCGCGAATGGCATTTTTGACAAAATCACGAGCCGTCAGGCGAGTGATTTTGTCGAAAATGTCATGAGCGAAATTGCTTAAAAGCAACAAACTTAAATAAATCCTTGAGAACAATTTTGCTTACACAATTTTTTCTCGAGTGGTATTCGACATGACTATTTAACTAGAAAAAAGACAAAGAACAATAAAATTAGAAAACTTTTATTTAAGAATAAAACAAAAAAATTACTTATTTATTGATGTGTGTATTGATGATAATTAAACGTTTGTGCATTATTTGATTGATTTTGATTTGATGATATTACTTGATCTGGTGCTTTTTCTCTTAAGTTTGCAATTAATTTTATTAAAATTTTGCCGCGGCAAAAATCACATGTGAATTTTGTCCAGGTAGGTGCAGGTAGTAATTTTGCCATTAGAAGACCGGCCGTTGCTATGACATTTTGCCAGTGTAAAACACTCTAGTTAAATAGTCACTTGTAATACCACTAGAAGTCAAATTAAATCCAGAAATATTTTTGAGCACACAAAAATATTCTTAAAATATTCGTGTGCGAGAAAAAATTTCTGGATATAATTTGATTTCGAATGGTATGGTAGTTATACGTCAATAATGCTTGCTTTATACCTCTCGTTTAAGATTTAATTTAATTTAAGATTTAATTTATCATTTAAACTAAGCTAAGAAATAATTTTGTTAATTTATACCTCGAAAACGTGCCACTAAATTAAATTAAATGAAGTGCAAAAAAAAGAAGATTTGTCCAGCTGTTGTTACAACAATTAAAGCAAGTAGTAAAAAACAAATCGTAGTCTTCCATTACAAATCACAAGAATTTAGATCAGTCAAAATAAATAGAGAAAAACCACTTTATTTGTTGATAAAAATAAAAATTCCAACAATAATTTTAGGTTATTGTCACTGATCAAAATATTCATCTTTCTTCCTGGCCAATCACGGACAGTTGTGGAGAACGATTTAACGCGATTTAGCACGATCTGGCACGATCTTTTACCTTAAGTTGAAAGTTGGTCAAATCTTTAAATTAAATTAAATGATAAGTTAGTTTAAATGAGAGGTATAAACGCATGCATAAGAAAATTAACTTTCAACTTTTAAATTCTTAGTTTAGTTTAAATCTTAAATTAAATTAAATGTTAAATGGGAGGTATAAAGCAGGCATAAATATAGAATGCTTTGAAATTACGTCAAATGTCAAATTTTTATGTTAGAAGTAAAACTATCATTAATATCAATCATACTTTACAGTGCCTAATTATTATGAATGGATTACATTTTTAGTTACCAATTTAGTAACACGAAAATGCCAATTCTAGGTTTTATATAACTCATATTGTTTCGTAATATTGGGTTTAGTTTACTAAAGTTGATAGAAAATTATATATTAGAAATAAATCTTTCCTTGCTATATTTCCCAAAACAAACCGAGCGATTTTGAGCATGACAAAACATCGCCTACTTATTATTGTTTTATCTAGAAGGCCATGCAAATTTTGAGGATATAAAATGTCAACAATTAAAAGTCGTTCGTAAGATCTGCATCTGGCTGATAGTTGTTCGTCGAAGTATTTAATTTAATATTCTAAAATAAAAAATACAAAATTTGCATTTTGTGCAAAAAAATATCCGACGTTAAAACCCATCACCGTACTATGTTTTTTTGGAAGATCTCATTGCCGAATGCGGTAGCGTTTAGTTTTCTGCTTTTATTAAACTAAGTTTACTAGAAACAATAGCCATCAAAAAAGCTATAAAAAACAAATGTAATGTTGTTAATATAATCAAACCGAAATACCTTCAGGCGCTTCCCTAATTCTTAATAGCACACTAATTTGGGACTAAATATGTATCTTTACCTTTAAAAGTTAGGAAAACCCTCAGTTGACCATTCAATCCTCTAACTCTTATTTTAATTTTATTACATGTTTAAAACTACCATAATATGATATAAAAACCTTTGTAATGTCACGTAGAATTTACTTGTACTCCTTTGATAATCGCCCGCAAGGGCCGAAACACGTGTCAGGAAACTAATTAAATTTGTGAAACATAACAAGTAGTTATTATTATTTATTATTTTTTCTTCCTGTGCAATGGAACAACAGTTTCAACAAGCATGTAGCCCAACACAAAATAATTTATTAGGTTTTTGGCGTACGCTCTAATATTGCTAAATTTAGTCAATACTTTATAGTAAATCTACTATAATAACTCACAGCAAAAATGAATTCTAATTTGATTTAAGACATTGGAATCTGTTTCTGTCCACTTTTGCGTTTTGCATGCTTGATTGTTTCGTTACGGTATGCAGAATTTAAATAAGTTTGAATGTTAATTTTACCCAGCATACAGAAATTAAAGATGTTAGGTTATGTACTTTTGAATTTTCATCTGTTATAATTTTTTCCCAGATATGGACAAGGTCATTGGTTCCTTATCAGGACCAAGTTTCCTCCTCTCTAAATAAAACACACATAAAACAAATTAGTCAATTAAATACATAACACCCGTAGACCCATGCCGTAATCCTGAAAGTAAGATTTTGCTAAAAAGCGCTGATACGCCATCTGGCGGCGCAAAACAACTAACAATGCCGGGGCAGAAATATGAGCAAGTCGGTCGGCGGAGCGTCGAGAGAGCAGTGTATCTTATTGAATGGTAAATAGGGAAATATCTTTTCATTAGCTATCGCCCTTAATATTGAGAAATAAGAAAAGAAGTACGTTAAAGGTTATTTTTTTGATTTAGTCTAGAGAAACAGGATTTCGTGATGCAAAAACTCCCTTAGAATAAGAATGATCCTCGCGTAGTCGGTTCTCACGCATGTGACGATATTGTCTATTCGTTTTGTATAAATGTTTTCATTTCCGCACACGCACTTTTTGTCCGCACTGAGTTTTTTCATTTTTAAATCGGGTAACGGTCGATCTAAGTTCTTAATTTCCCATTCTTGTTCCGAACACATTGTAGGAAATGGATTGTCCACTAGAAACTTTTAAATTATAAAAAGTTAGAAAGAAAATTACTTTTTGTATGACCGCGAAGAAAGTAAAACAACACGCATTCGCGACGTACGAACAAATAGCTGCCTCGCGCCACCGCGTGGCAGGGTCTACAAACGTGCCTACAGCAATTGACTGAAATATTGGGAGTGGAACTTGGGCGCCTGGCTCTTACAAAATTGGGTACCTACCTATTATTGGCAAGCTAATTGGAAAAAAATGCATATAATATACAGGTCATAATGAGCTAGGCTCACGAGAACTTTACTATGTTATCGATTTACGTATAATCGCTTTGATAAAGCGTAATCATGCTAACGACTGCGCTCCACTGTTAAATATGCTTTACTTCAAAATACGAATATATACTGTTGGTGGTAGGCACTCCGATGAAACTTTAAATAGGCGATCTTGCATCACAAGGTCATATTTATCTCAAGTTGCGGCCAGCTGGCCATCAGAGTCAAATTGGCGCTGTTGTCGCTTGATGGTTCTCCAGCTGGCAGAGTAACCGGGTTCTGTCGCATATTTTTGACGTATAGAAGAGAAGGACAGTTATATTCTGCCCCACTATAACGCTTCCCAAACTGCGCCAGGTACTCTCAGGAAATTAAATTAATTTTTTATTATCATTTTAATATTTTTAATACAATTCTATTAGTTTCTATTCTAGAAAACTTCGCCGATTTGTGTAATTTTTCAGTTATTATTCCAACCTACCATGCAGGTAATTATTTTTTATTGTTTATCAAATTGATTTTCCACTTATACCAATTTTTTATATTGGACATCCAAGTTTACAATAAATAAATTAACATGAAATGTTTCACATACGTAATAGGTATTGGTTTACAAGCCAATCTTAACAAAACATCACTGGGCAGCCTGCAGATAACTGCAACACATTTGTGCTCGAGGTAATAGCTAACAATCTATCAGTTACGAACAGATTTAGTATCTTGAAATGATAATTTTAACATTTTTAATTCGAAGAAATAGTCCATACTTTTCTTTTCTATTTAACATTTTTGTTTTACTGAGTAGATTAAAAGTATAACATGATGGCCATTAGCCATATTTTACAGAGAAATTTAATGTCAACCCGATACTGTTTCTTTTGTTTCAGAGAATGCTGTAAGAATCATATATTATATGAATTGAGACAATTCCTGATGAGTAAGACCTGTGAGACGTAACCTAAGGACATTAGTTTATTCTAAACAGTTATTTTTTGTTATGCTTGTCAATGCAGTTTTTATTTATAAATAAACGTAGAAAAAATTATTTACCATAAAGTGATTCCATCTTTATTTTCCAAATCTTGGTTAATATAAAAACGTGCCTTTATTTCATAAAATAAATACTTTTATGCGTCTTTTTATTGATTTAATTTGTGATTTAATAATATTTATATTGAATCACAAAATAAATCACTAAAAACTCGATCAAACGTTAATAATAAAATTGAAAAGATCTAAAACTGCTGTTCAAATTTCCCGCCATTGCGCCTCTGATGGCCAGCAAGCACACTAAAACCGCTCTCTCATCTCTCTTCTTTCTCTCTCCAGTGTGTTGCGATTTTTTAACAAGGGGTTAACATTTCTAACCCTATACATTTTCTTTGGTGGTAGGACACGGCATTGTGGATTTACCTCACGGGCGCTACTACTTATAAAATGTATATTTATACAATGTACATACCTTAAAACTCCGGAAAAGGGTTCGTTATTTAATTATATAATTAATTATTAATACAGACACTTTGTCTTAATAACAACGCAAAATTATGAGACCATGCTAATTCATAAATTTTGTGACAAATAAATGCTTTAAAACGAATTGCAGGAATTAACGGTAATAATGTGGGTGTACCTAATTAGGTTCAAAAAAGCTTCGCTTGGTTTCAGGGAAAATATTTCCCACATTTTTTTTTAATTCCATTAAAAATTTGTTGAACATTTTCAGCCATATTCACTAAAGGGGTTTAAATTTAAACCTAAGGGTTTTAGCCTAAATTTGGTTGTAAGGGTTTTTAAAGCCTATATAGATAGGGCAGGTGCAATAAAAATGATGTTTCTGTAATAATCTAAAATGGCATAACGAGAAATGTTAGCGCTGGGGGCCAAGCCTATCAGCTGACGCCTAAAGTAAATCCTTGTACGGGAAACTCCACACGGTGGACCAAAGTTTTTAACAAAAAATCATTGAAGGTTGTGATACAAGGAAGTGTATGTTATGCTTTTTACGGTAAGCGTCCTTTATTATGGAATATTTCTTACCCATTTCTTATCTATAGGGAGTACGAAAGTATATATTATAAAAAATAAAAAGGCTGATTATTATTTAAAAATTGTTTATAAACTTAACATAAAAATTTCGATCTTGGTATTAATTTATGGGTGTTGTGTGATTCGTACGGAAGGCAGTAAAAGTACTAATTGGATAATAAGGATTAAATACACAAAATATCATTAGTAAGGTAAGTTACAATTAAAAATACCTAAAATCTTATAACTAGTGTTGCCGCGAGACGAGACGAGACGAGAGAAGGTCATACGAGATAAAATGGGTATCTCGTCTCGTCGAGAGAGGGCGAGACGAGACGTCTCGCTTCTCTCGTGATTTAAACCAAATATAGTAAAAACCAAGCAAAATTTTAACGCGCTTAGGTTAGGTTCTATCATATTTGACATAAATCGTGTGCAATATATGTCAAATATAACAGAACCTTACCTAAATGCGTTAAAACTTTGCTTGGTATTTACTACAGGGTGGCCCATTAGTGCGACAAAGGTCAATATCTCCTGTACCACTAAGATAGCGGAAAACTTTTGACGAAGCTTATTAAGGGTTAAGAGGTTCCTCTTATAAAATTATTTTTGTCTATACAGGGTGCTCCAAAACACCAGCACGGTAAGAAATTTCCATTTTCAAGATATTGACTTTTAAAAAATGTCATTTTTAAGTTTCGACAGATCTATAACAGTACGTCTTAGAGCAAAATGGCTCACATGTCCCTATCTTCCATTTTTATTATCTTCCCAAAAAAATCACCTTCCGGTTACACCAGAAAAACTATATTTCCTGCTTTCGAGTTACATCCGGTTTAGCCGGAAGTTTGATTGAGTTGGGAAGATAGTGTAAATGGAAGATATCGACATATGCGCCGTTTTGCTCTAAGATGTAGGTACTGTTAGAAAGCTATAGGCTGTCGAAACTCAAAAATATAATTTTTCAAAAGTCAATATCTTGGAAACTATTAACTATAGACTAATAATGCATTTAATAAAAGTAATTATAAATTTATGTAGAATCTGAAAATTTAAAAAATATACAGGGTGCTTTATTTAAAAAATGGAAAATTTTTACGGTGACGGTTTTTTGAAGAACGACGAAAATAATTTTAAAAGAGGCACCTCTTTACCCTTTATAAGATTGGTCAACAGTTTTCCGCTATCTTTAATTTCATAACTGTATGTCTGTCCCAGTGTCATCAGCAAATTTAAAAAATATTTTTTTTTGAGAGACCCTGTCTATTATGGGATTTTTAAAATCTTAAATTCCTCTTATCAAAAATATATAATGTCCATATTTGGACCGACGGTTTTCGATTTGACTGCAAATAATTTTATCCAGCGATAAAACGTCATAATAATATGTTATTCTGAATGGCCAGGCACGGCTAAAGATAAAACTATTTGCAGTTAAATAACTCGAAAAGCGCTGGTCCAATTATAGACATTATCTATATTTTTGCAAAGAGGAGTTTAAAAAGATTTAAAAAAGCTCAAAAAAGTAACGTTTTTGCTCGAGAGAGATCGAGAGAGACGAGAATTTCTCGACGAGAGAGGGTACTTCTCTCGTCTCGTCTCGGAGCTTTATTCGAGAGAAAATATCTTTCTCGTCTCGTCGAGAGAGGGCCAGACGAGACGAGAGACGAGAATCTCTCGTCTCGGCGGTAACACTACTTATAACTACATCTTATTTCTAATTGAAAAAGAAATTTACAATAGGTACAAAACAATTTCAACAAATTAAAACCAGGCGGGTGCGGCATGAAAAGAAATACATTTTAATAAATGTAGTCTACTGATTTCTTTGGTTTTGTATCGATTAATAGTTTTATCGACAAATTCTTGTCGTTTCTTAACTTTATTATTATGAATGTTTGCAGTAGAATTGACGCTCTAAATTTTAACTTGCGTACTTATTTGAAATTCATTTATTGTGTCCACAAATACAAAAAAAAATGGATGCGCCATTATAGAATTATATTGGTTATGAAACGATTCATGCACATGCATTAGTTGTACGTGCGAGTGTTGCTGACATTTTGGCCCAGATTGTACGGGGGAAATATAATTGTCTGTTAAATAATTAGCATATTATCTTAAAAGTCTTTCATTATTTGGCATTATATCAAACAAATCAAGAGCGAAGCTATATATCTTCTACTTCACTAGGATCCAAATAAGGTAATGCGATAGTTGTTCGCAGCCATTGACTAACCAAGCTTAATTTGTCTTGGTACTCCTTAGTTAAACCTAATTTTTGCACTTTCTATTTCTAAGCCTGACTGAGATGAAACGTGCATCCAATAATTTGAGCTTTGGGTCAAACTTCATTCACAGCTTTACGGATATCTTGTTCAAAGTCCACGACGACTTCGTTAATATTTAATGAAACGTTATATTTTAAACACTCGTTTTCTATTAATGAAAATAATTTACTACCGTGCGAGCAAAAATTATTTGTATCAAAGAGGGCTTGGATTAAAAAACGTAGGGCTTGGTTTAGATCACACTGATATGGGGACGATATATCTAACCAAATCTAGGTTAAAATTTTGTCAAATTCATATTATGACATCAAATGCCAAACTAATGAGTAATAACATAAATAGACAAATACAAATTTATTTTTGTTGTTTACAAAATTAACAAACTAAGAATAAACAGAAAGAAAAAGAAAAATAATTACATATTGCTGAAATTGGCCATCGCCATGCTCCAAGTATAAATTCGTGTGCAGTAATTCCTACATCTTTCAAAATCTGCGGCTTGTATTTCTTGGAATACTTGCACTTTATAAGGAAATAAATTTAGCTGCTTCTTAAGAATAGTCCTGCATGTTCCATAAGATCTTCCCACTTCTTGGGACCGGCGTCTTATACAATTTGTTGGCGTATTTTGCATTATTTCACGAACGTTTGCAACAAGTTCTTCTGTTCTTACAGATGGTCTTTCTGCTCTTTTTTTGTGTTAAATAGAACCTGTTTCCCTAAACACAGCCACGGTTCTTTTCAGGCAATGATAAAAATCCCCAGTAATAAAAGCAACGTTAGAAAAATTAAAATCGTCCATGCACAAACCCGGATTGTATTGCCACTCACCATTTACTCTAATCCCGCATCGAATAATACGCTTCAACCATGAATGTTTTGTGCTGTTCCGTAAAGCCCATTGTGTGAATTGTTCAAGAAATTGGACAAATTAGCGATGAATCAATTTACTTGTAACGACTGTCAAAGATGACGAAATAACTGATTGATTGGTAATTCAGGTAGTTACTGACACCCAACAGGTATTAAGCTCTACGGCTAAGCATTACGTCCTTAGATGCAATAAACAGAAGAATAAAGGGATATAGTGGCCGTTAAAAAATTCATGAATAGTGAATAAATGAGAGAAATATATGTCCATATTATGGGTTTATTTTACCTGAGCGGTACAAATCGCTATGTGCCCTAATTTATATATCAAAACTGCTTTCTTGTAACCACAAAATAACGAAATTGTTTTTGGCAGCTTATCGGTTGTCATAATATTAAAGAAGAAATGTTGTCAACTGGCTGTATAGCCCTAGCAGCTCAGGCCACTCAGCACGTCAATCATCGACATTGGCGAGCAACCGAATGAAAAAAAAAATAAAAAAATGTTGTCAAATTAATTTTCACATTTTACCTTGGAAGCAGAAAGAAAGGAATACCTAACATACTATCTAATCGGTTCCAAAAAGGTGTATTGGCAACCGGTTTATTCATTGTTACCAGATAATTTTTTTCTCCACATTACTGAATGCAATAATTCCAAAATCATTTTTGATAATAGAATGTAAAAATTCTCGCTCTTGAGTTGGAATATTTATTCTGAAACACTTGCTTCTTATGCGTTTTGCGTGTATTTTCATTCCATAACAAGATACGGAATGAATATTCTGTAATTGATATAAACGACATAGGTTGCCATGAATTTCGAAACTGTCAGTGTCAGATAAAAATGGCCGCGTTGTAATAATTATTTTCAGACGAATTTTAGTGCAAGTCAAAAAATGAGTGAAAAATCGGATGAATCAGATATGGAACTGGATGGTCGTGGAGAAAATATAGTCTGCTACTCGGTTAGAATGAAAATTCGATACTCGTGGTTTCTCACGCTCGCTACGCTCGCGTTCGGAATCTTCCACTCGAATCGAATTTTCATTCCAACCTCGTTACAGAATCTAATATTCTTAATTTAATTTTTTGAATTTAATGAAATCAATTTACATTTTTACATTCTACTATTAATGCTAGACATTTTTCATAAATCATGCCATGTACCTTGTCTTCAACCGTTTACGAAATATTGAGACATTAATGCTGGTATGCACCATCGCTATGTACCATCGCTATGTTTCTCGACTTAGCAACGTTCGGTACTCCAATCACAATCCCTAAAGCATTGACAATGACAGTTTTCTATTTAAATTTAAGATGTCAAAAAATGTCAATGAATGTTAATCAAATTTGAATTTTGCTCGGCTGATATTACATCCGCCTCAGTGACGATGAACGCAGAGAAATGTTGATTATTTTGGATTGTGAGATAAAAGTAGAAA
Organism: Polydrusus pterygomalis; assembly: GCA_963969555.1. Classification (NCBI taxonomy): domain Eukaryota; kingdom Metazoa; phylum Arthropoda; class Insecta; order Coleoptera; family Curculionidae; genus Polydrusus; species Polydrusus pterygomalis. The sequence continues at coordinate 160,226,620 of OZ018375.1, read as the reverse complement.
TCATAATAAAACAATTAAGTGATGAACTTTCCGCACTGTTAAAGATAATGTTAAAAGTGGTCGTCCTGGTATACCGAAGGAAAAAAATAAACAGATTATTATCACTAGAGGACGATTCTCATAGCTCAAGCACACAATTTGGGCATCGCCACGATACTCACCGTATCTAAATTTTTAAATGACGAGCAGTTTCATCCCTACATACCACTAATTATACAAGAGTTGTTGGACGACGATCCTGATAGGTGAGACCAATTTTGTGAAATATTGATTGATCTAACAGATAATCCCGCACTAATATCCAAAGAATTTGTTCTCCATATAATCTACATATTACTTTTTACTTCGTGATAGTTTATATTTTACTCTTATAACTTATTGCTGGAATGTGGGCGAACAAAACAATTCCATACCTGTATCTACGCAACGTACATATACCCTATATTTCATTTCGTCCCATTTGCCTTTAGCGATAAACTTAAATAATACTTGCGTGAACATATATTGTTTCTTTCCAACAAAACAGAATTTCCCAGGAATTTAATAAATCAGCGCCCGCGGTCTCATTAATCCGAAATATTCTGGAATATACGGAACCTCTGCGGCTGTATAAATCAAAACTTGTTCTGAACATCTTTCCAAGTTTACTGATGACGAGTATTATGATTATGATCGACTATTTTAATTTATATTTATGAGATCGATTTTCGGACCAAACTTAAAGTTACCCGTAATTAGAGTTTGTTGACCGATTAACATATCAGCAAAAACGTTTTTTTACTAATTAATTTCTAATTTCAGACCTGTACACTAAAAGCGGATAGTATTCATGTGTGATACAAAGCATTGAATATCAAACTATAAGAAGGCCATATTATAAGCAGATATCCTAAATCTACTACGTTAAATTCATAGATGGCACTATGAGTCACCAACAATAAAGCTTGTTGATGCAGCCACTAACGACAAGCCTTTTTACTGCTAAATTCAAACATTGTGGCCGCCTGTCTGTTTGTACAAACATAACTTTTAATTGGTTTTTTAAATTTATTTTTATAGCTTATCGTTACACCTATCCTAGATTTAAGTAGCTTACATTTATTTTCTTACCTATAGTAGGTATAGTCTAGACCTAAAAATGTCCCTATTTTTAATTGCCTTGTAGCATATAATATTTTCAACCTTTTGACGTTCCAACGTTAATTACATGAAAACATATTGACTGCCATGTTTTCTATTTCTAACAGAATTAATTGACGACTCTAACTATTCAATACATACCTAGGCTACAAGCTACAACGTTTATTGTATATGATGGGTAAAATATAAATGAGGTGCGGTTTGTATAACTTGGTTTTTATTTGCAATTATTACTACTTTTCAAAATGTTTACAATAAGTAGGTTTTAGGTACTTTCTTACTTAAGAAACATCCAGTTTGTTTGTATTAGTGTATTACTTATTTTGCTATTTTTTGAAGAAATAAAACCTATTTTAGTTATACTTGCTGTCGCTTTTTATCTACTTTTATTTATATAACATTTAACACCTAACGCAACGGTAAAATCATTATGAAAATCGGTCCAATTACCCCGGAGTAATCAGCGTACATATTATTATCAAAAATATACATTCGGCTGGAATTGAGAACCTCCTATTTTATTGTCTGTTAAAAATGCTTAAATACTTTAATCCTTAAAAATTCCAATAAAATACGATATGCGGCAACACCACGACATCAGATCAGTGAATTTGAGACATCTGTTGCCGAGGCGCTGCATTTATAACTATAGATTTACTATCACCTCCACGATGGCGGCCAAACCGTCGCCAATACAGTCTAAAACAGGGTTGTCAAGTTTTCTCGAAGATCCGCTATTCTTATAGTTTGATATTCAATGTACAAAGACAGAAAAGAAAGCGCGTTAAATTTCCGACTCTGGGTGGAATTGTAATGCCTAAAGGATTCGGAGCGATAAGTCAACACCAGCGGCGTAGGGTGTGGCAAGGATTTTTAATACAATAAATAAGTAATAATTAAAAAAGTTGTCATTAAAGTATTAATAAATTTTTACTTAAGTGAAGATGAAAAGAACCCTTTGAAAAAGCCTAGACTGTGAATGTAGAATGTTAATTTTAATAAATAAACTTGTTCACATGCATCCGTCTTTATGTAGATCAAGCCTAAGAAAAATCATAACCTTTACCACCGGTAAGTCAAGCTGACTGAATTAATTTACGACGTACCGCAAATATGGAAACATTGACGTAACGGTCAGCGGTCATTGAACAGACTTTAGCACATATGCTGAGCACCCTAACGAAAAAATAATTCTACTCGTTTTTATAATTATAGAATACACCATTTCCGAATTAAATTAAATTGGCAGAAAAATATACTAAGTGATGGCAAAAGCTAACACGTAAAGTTTTAAATGATTTAAAGATGCAAATTTTATTGAAGATTTTACAAACAAGACTAATAAACAAGTAGTTGCGTTATTGCAAAAAAAAATAAAGAATTCTAGCACTAAAATAGTGTTTTGATTTATGCTTGCCATCATTTTTCATCATTTACGTTTATTTTCTAATTTTTTTTCCTGCTAAATTTTCCAAAGGCTTTTTAAAACAGTTTCTCAAAATTTCGTACTTAAACCTCAATAATTTTGCTATCATTCATATTATTTTTGTTAATATGCAATATCACAAAGTAACGGACTACTCAATCCAATTTTGCTATCGTTGAAAAACATTTTTGATAAGCTTGCAGGAGAGGTGAAATTTTTGCCTTCAAAATTTCCATGTAAATTCCTGGATACATCGCCACTGCTTTTCAATAAGAAATATTTCAATAAAAAAATAATTCGGCACACACACTTTTTTATTTTACCTTTTTCGCCAACAATTCCTTACGGAATATCTAAAAACTTTTCGCTAAAAGCTCTGAAGCAAGTAATTCCCGAGATCCCACTAAATACAACAGAGGAAAAATCCATTTTATGTAATGTAATGGGTAAATGTAACACCGGAAACAAAGGAGTTATTAAATTTTGGCTGGATTTAGTTTCCCCGGCCGAATTTGAAAAGTGTTAATAAAGCTAATTTGTGTCTTAAGGGAACTTATACGTTACGAAAACTTCAATAACGGAATAAATTGTCGTAGTACCACTGTTCCATGTTAATTTTTTTAATAGGGAACTTGACAAAAATATTAAATGGGGAAAAAATTCTATAAATCATAAGTATATATTGTCATAAAACATATGGCAGCAAAAAATACAACATATTTCGTCCCAAAGGACCGCTAGCAAGATTTAAAAATACCCCAAAATTCAAATTATCCCAAGCGGGTAAAAACGGGTCGTGACGTCAAGAAGTATAATTCGTGTGTGACATCCACAAAATAGGTTATAGGTTGTCAATAAATTGAACGACGTTGAGAATTCCACCTTAAAACAACAATACAATAACAATAACACAGGGCAATCCAAATGCAAACTCGGTAGCTCGGCCACCGGTCAGGATGACGGATGACGGAAAAGTCATACTTCCTGACGTCATCGGGCTTGGCGCGCCTAAAAGGTCGTTTGAAATGCTTTTGACACGCGCGAAACTTTAAAGAATTTTTTCCAAGTTATTACTGATTTTTAAGGAGTAATAATTGGGGAATATTTTTTTTAGGCCTAACTAAATCATATTATTGAAAAAAAAATTGGAAAGGTCCCTATTGTTATAAGAACGTTTCTACTTTTCTGTACTATGTTTTGAACTTATTACTTTTCTTCTCCCGACTGGTAATTATTTTAGGGAATGATTTACAATTTAAGACGTAAAAAATTCCTGGCTTGGCTAGGCCTAGCCATTCTGTTAATATATCTCCCTCTCTTAGTTGCTCATAAGTAATTTTGTGCCTTGGCCAGATCGCCAATTCGGGCCGCGATTGCCGTATTTTCACGTACTTTATTTTGTCTAATACCAATCGGGTTAGTCCTTCGTCTTTGCTACCCCTACCAGATACCAGATGGCAGCTGTTTTTAATACAGTTTTCCCTGTCGAAATATTGAAATATTAACTTAACGGTTGGTTAGAAGTGTGTGTTTTTGTAAATAGCCTATGAGGATTTTATATAAATAGTGGTTACTGCAGTACTTATCAAGCAAAATAAAACATTTATAATTCTTGTAACATCACAAAATATTAGGAAAAGTCAAGTAACGTTCGTACGCATAAATCCCCATAGAACATAAGTATTATAAAGTCCAATGGATTTTATTATGTTTTCACTAAACCCCAAGAAAAAATCCACAAAAAATTGATTTTCTATGCACCGTATGCGGATTGAATTAGCAACCTTATTCCTCTTAACCTCTTAAACCTTATTGCGTTAAATATTTTATATGATAATAGACATATTCTAAACGTTAAATTAAATAAATATAGTTTTAAAAAAGTAAAAAGCTGCTCGATATACGAAAAATATAGCACAAAGCGACCCACGCTTTTTTCACAATAATACTAATGTTTATCGTTCATTATTATTTTCTGCCTATATTAAGAATTTCAATTTCAAGAATTATTTTAAACTATATTTATTTATTTTCCGCTTTTTAGTTGAATAATTATTAAAGCGTGTTTTTTAGTTTTTTTAAACTATATTTATTTTTCATTTTTTAGTTTGAGTTATTGTTAAGAAAAATTTTTTTTTTGAGTAGAGATAGTCATAGAGAGGTCCGGAGTAGAGATGGAATACTGTCACTAATTTAACAATGACTTTTTAAAATGGCTAGATTTAAAGCAGTGGATCCATTTTTTTAAATGGCTAGATTCAAAGCATTGAATCCATTTTTTTCTACAATATAGACTTTATTGTCCTTCTTTAACAGTTGCTCTATCATGATTTTTCCATGGTTGTTATCGTTAACTGTAGTAATCTCCAAAGTCATTAATATTTACCGCAACAAGCCCGAACGAACCCAAAAATTGCTGAAAAAATATATGTACTTTCAGCCATCGACGGGATGTGAATGTGAACCCACGCATGGTTGCTATCGTTAACTGTAGTAATCTCTAAAGTAATTTTTATTTACCGCAACAAACCCAAACAAACTCGAACAAACCCAAAAATTGCTGAAAATGAGATAAACTTATCAAATTATTGTATGGTCAGCGGTTCTTGATAAGTCTACAAAATTTAAACTAAATCTGACCGTTTAAAGTGGGTCAAAATCGGGTTCAAAGAAGTCGGCTACAAACAAACATACACATACAAGTGAAGCTAATAAAAGCGTGTTAAAAAGATGCTTTGCGAATCACTTGTACTTTGAAACTTTAATTATTGCCATTTTGTTTATGGTTATTGTATAGGCAATTATCGTATTCAAAAAATGCAGAATGCTTGCGCATACATTCTCGGAACTAAATTGGCTAGAGATGGATAATCGAAGGCTTCTGCATTTTCATAGTTTTATATAAAAACTTTTAAATGAACCTGACTCTCCCAACACTCTTCGTGAACGCTTAACTCCTCGCTCTAATATCCATACTGTTAACATTCGCTATGGAGATAAGTTAACTTTGCGTCACCATCAGAGTGCCTTGGTTCAAAGGTATTTTACTTCTAATGCTGTCATCTCTTATAATTCTTTGCCTAGAGAATTAACTACTGTCTCTAATGGTATACTATTTAAAAAAAGGTATAAACAATTTCTTTTGGGAGTACAAAGTAAGTAGTTTTGCATTTTAATTTGGTTCTTTGGAAACTATTATACTAAAATGTCCAAAAAGTGTATATTTTTAATTTTATTTAGTAATTGACAGGCAGTCAATAAACGATGTATCTTTTTAACATATTTAGTCAAAAGTTTTCTTATTAGCATTAAATTACTTTGGTGTTGTTCTACTTATAATTTACAGTTTTAAATTAGTAGTTGATAATATATTTTTTTTAAAGCAGTTGTCATGCGTGGTTCAGTAGAGTATCCGTTTCAGCACGGTAGCATCTGAACGTGCGTTCCGATAAAAAGATTTCTAGCTAACTCGTGAATGTATTTTATGCACCCGTAACGGTGTCGATCGTTCGTGCGTTTGTCATATGACGTGGAAAAACTATTCCGTGGTCCAATCAAGCAGCAGTCTTCTCTCAGAAAGCATTTAAGATGGACGCGTTTTATACCGAAGACAGGAGCAGAGGTAAATGTTTTGTTTTTTTGTTAAAATTTGTAGTTTTTGGTTTTTGTGCATGCAATTTAGTACATTAAATGTTCTTCTACTGTAATTTAATCAAATTTCATACCAACCAAAGTTATTGGACACTGCCAAATGTTGCTAATGTTTGAACGCATGATCATGCGGTATCATTTTATATTGTACCACGAAGGCTATTTGTTCAGGAAATAATATAATACTTTTTCTCAAAAAGGACGTTCTCTTACTGAAGACTTGGTAAATGAATTGCTGGATGATGGATATCTGTGAGATCTGGAATTCTCCAGGGAGGAATTAGACCCAGAAATTAACGTTTCCGGACTGTTGCACGAAAACTTACAATATGAAAACCTAGCTGTCAGTGAGGATAGTAAGTCTGTTCCAGAAATGAATGTTCTACTTTCATAGTTGCTCAGTGGGAGTAAAGAGAACTTACCACCTACAGAACAAGCTGGGAGCAGCAGCTTTAGAAAACAAGAACAGAGATCCAGGATCTGGAAACAAACAGAGTTTACAAATAAGAGACATGACTATCCTTGTCGTCTAAACTCACATGAAGTTAAGACTCCGTTACAACATTTTGAGGCATATTTTAATGAAAACTTCTTCGAAAATTTGGCAGGTGCACGAATCATCTACGTAAAACTGGATCGATATTAAACACGAATAATTAAGAAATGCGGTCGTGCGCTTTACAACATAATCCGGCAAGGTGGTTTAGCAGGGTAGACGTGAGGGAGAAATTTTTTAATTATTTTTCCCAGATACCTTAGTGCCTATAGGTCAAACTTTTAATGATATGAAATAAATTAATAAAAATAAAAGTTTTCGTGCTGAAAGGGGTATAGCTATTTACAGCTGGACTGCGACATGCTGCAGCAAATACCATAAAAAAGTATAGAGAAATAATTATAGAAATTCTTCCAAATTCTTATTTTTCTTATTGTTTTGTACTTTTTTTTAAAGGTAAAATAAAGCCATTATTTATTTATTTATTTACTTATTTATATTTAGATCCTTATGCAATATTTAAGAGAATTTATGAGAACGAGGTTTTTTCGGCAGAGATGTCATTAATATCACGAGAATATGTCAACATTGTGCTGAACCTAATATTTAAGTATACATCTTATATGTCAGCAATGCTTCAAATAATAATAAAAAAGGTTAATTTACTAGTTTTATATCCTGACTGGAATATTTTAAAAATAATGTTTTATTACTGCGTATTTTCTACGCAAACCAGAGGGACGCAATTTCCATTGTATAAATACTCTGAAGAATCAGATTTTCCGGTAAATCCTTATACTAAATTATCGAAGTTTCTGGCTTAAGTAACTTAATATGGAAATTTATTAAGGTGTATATTTACGACTTCTTATTCAATATAAAGGGTATTTAATTACTTTTAATGGTAAAAATTGTTCTCTTCATTAAAGCCGCAAAAGTAAAGACGGCATACTTGCGCCAGCGGTATATTACTGGGTTCTGCAATACAATGTAATTAAAATTAATGAAATTATTGTAGGTGATTTATGATATATTAGCATCTGTAAAAATTCTGCGATCTTTTCTTGTAAATTAACAGCAAATATTTTATAGTAAAATATACGTAATCTTAAAGTAGTATACAGTGTCACCAGTAAAGTCCGCATCATATGGGATTTTTTTTTATTAATAGCTTTATTCAAAATTTGACTTTGGCATTAAGTTCTGCTTCGATCAAGATGAAAATAAAGCAAAAAAATAGAAGTCACGAGATTCGCATTATCTGTTAAATTTTAATTTTTTCCAAAAAATAATTCAAAAGTGAGGTTATTTCTGAAAATATCGAAAAAAGTTATTAAAAAAAGTTTTTATAAATCGATGGTTAAGGTGCAAAACCTCGTAAGTCGGTTTTTTTCCATTTAACCTTTTATTCGATAAACACTTAGAAAAAAATATATTCTTTAAGCTTACAAAAGCTCGTAAGTCCATTATTAATTTTACGGACCCTGGCGCCATCTGCCAAAACCTCGTAAAATTAATTTGCCAGACAGTACTTAAATGCAGAAATCTCTTAATTCGACTTACGAGGTTTTGATACTAGAGTTAATATTCTATACACGAAGATCTGCGACTTGTGAGGTTTTGATATCACATATTATTCATTTCACATCACATTTCTGAATAAACAGGTTTGGTAAATTATGTCGTTTTCTTTATTTAACCCACATATTTTATTAGTATTGTTAACAAATTAATTTTTGTTTTTAAAAATTGATATTTCGTTTCAAAACGAAAAGTTTAAATATTAAAAGTTTAAACCTCGTATGTAGATTTTTTTTTTAATTAACAAAAATTTTCAAAAAGTATGTATATCCCCAGAAAATGCTTCAGCAAATCATATAATTTTGTTTAAAATACTTTTTCAAATTTCTCAATTAAAGAGTTTAATCGTTTTTCGCTTCTCCTGTAAAATTTATAAAAATTGACTTACGAGGTTTTGCACTTTAACCATCGAAATGTAGTTTCTAGCCCACATGCAAAATTTCAGCTGCATAAGATAATTTTGATTTTTTACCTATATTTTGTAAATTGCACCACTTTTGCAAAAGAAGAGTCAACGCAACCTACATAAAACTTCTTAGTTTTGACATTGCTTTATTTCAGATACATTTTCTTTAGAGTAGCGCCATATTAAATGTGTGTTTTTCTACAAAATCAAAATTGGGCTATTAAAATTTGGTCGCATGTGATGCAAAGTTTATATGTCTTTGATCCTGTATAAGGTAACTTCAAAAAATAAGTATTTTTAAAAACTTAGTTTGTGTCTGAAAGTAATACACGTTAACGTTATTATGACATAGCATAATAATAAATTATAATATAGGGGTTTTAAATTAAATCGTTGAAAATAGATAAACTTTACGTTGTTAAACAAAAATTTATTTTTCACTTTAAAACACTTTACTGAAGACACTGTGTTCTTTTTTGTCTTAATATTAAGGTGTATTAGTTTTAGACACAAACTACGTTTTCAAAAATACTTATTTTATGAAGTTACCTTATACAGGGTCAAAAACAAATAAACTTTGCATCACATGCGACCAAATTTTAATTGCCCATCATTGATTTTGTAGAAAAATACACATTTAATATGGAGTTACTTTAAAGAAAATGTATCTGAAATAAAGCAATGTCAAAACTAAGAAGTTTTATGTAGGTGCAATTTACAAAATATAGGTAAAAAACCAAAATTATCTTATGCAGCTGAAATTTTGCATGTGGGCTAGAAACTGCATTTAAAAAAACTTTTTTCAATAACTTTTTTCGATATTTTCAGAAATAACCCCACTATTGAATTATTTTTAGAAAAAAATTAAAATTTGGCAGATAATGCGAATCACGTGACTACTATTTTTTTGCTTAATTTTCATCTCGATCGAAGCAGAACTTGATGCCAAAGTCAAATTTTGAATAAAGCTATTAATAAAAAAAATCCCATATGATGCGGACTGGTGACACTGTAGGTATAAAAATACCAAATTGGATTAAATTTACAAAATACTTTTAAAATAAGGACGTTCTATAAAATTCTGTAAATATACTAAAGAGTGCGAAAAATAGCCCTGGGTCTGAGGCGATTCAACCTGAAAATTGCATTTTTATCAAGATTTTTTTTTATTTATTAATTTATTTTCAACAAAACAGCATCTGTAAGAATGTACATATATAAATCTAAAAAAAATACATGAATTACTTACTGTTCGTTGAAAAAAAAAAGGATAACCTTTAAGCGAAGGTGTATTTGCCTACACACAGAGCTTACTTCCATATATAGCCCTAAAATCTATATCTTAAACAATCTGAACTCTAAGATTTATGTTACTATTTTAACAATATATAATTAACAAATTAACCTACCCATTTCAATTAATCTATGGATTCATTTCATATTACATTTGAGCTAAATATTAAAATTAACTATAATTTTATTACCTATCAGCTGTTTTTTTAAGGTACGCTTAAAATTGTTTGGCTCAAGCTTCTTTAGATCATTCGGTAAGACATTAAGACATTTGCAAATAGTATAAGAAAAAGCCCTCTGAAACTGTGATGTGCGATGCTGAGGAATAGTAAGCTGATCATTCCTACAAATGTTTATATTATATACGTCCAAACGAAACCGAACACTAGACAAAGATAACTTGGTTTACAATATTTAACGACATTGTGAAACAGGGTGGAGCAATGTAGAAATCACCTTTTAGAAACATTTAGCCAGGATAGCTCAGTTAGTCTGTCAGACACAGATGCAAGCCCCCTGAGGTCAAGTATATAACGCACGCAGCAATTTTGAATTTTTTGCAGATGTCGTCGGTGGTTATACTGCGTTAGGCAATTTCCATAGATGACGTCTCCATAATTAAGGTCTGACAGTACCAGGGATTTACATAGGATTTTTTTAGCTTGCTTGTTCAGGATATCACGATGATTATAAAGGAATCTTAGATTAGAAAAAGCTCTTTTATTAATTTCCAAGACCTGTCTGTCAAAGCGCAGGTCCGGCTTAGAAGTAAAACATTTTAGAGAGTACCGGGTGAGTCAACGATTGCGCAGACTAATTTTAGGCCTTGAAGATAAGATTTGTCGATAATGAGCTTTTGTAATAAGGTATGGTTAGATATCTGGGACATTTTAAAAACATTTTGAATTATACAGGCTGCGCCCAAAAAGTGTCATAAAGGTAAATTTTTTTAAATGGGACACCCTATATTTGAATACATTTAATAATTCTACGTGGTATTTCATACATTTTTATTAATGGTTTAATATACGAAAAAGTTATAGTTTTTTAGATAATTCGACTTATAATGAAAATTTTGCATTTGCAAGCATCTCGTTGTTGTGAAAATGCTACTTAAATTTTGACACTAAGCGATTCATAATTTTTATACTTACTAAGTAAAGTCAAAAATACCTACATATTCACTATGAAATATTTGTCCTCTCATACAGGGTGTTTACTTTCTAGGACCAAAGTCAGAAAACTTCTAATTGAAAAATATCACTTTTTTTAAACGGAACACCCTATATATTTTTCTGTCATCTAATAGCTCGTCATAAACTCTTCAACTTTCGTAAAGAATGTCCCATCCCTATCTCTAATAGTTTTTGAAATATTTTGATATTTAGAGATTTAATGTCCTCGTTATAGCATTTTTTGTCAATGGATCACGCCTGTTGAATCAAACATTTCCATTAAATTTTGAAAACTTCAAGGACTGGGTGTTTGCCGCTCGGGATATTTCATCCTGTATAGTTGTTTAGCAAACATACACTTTTTATCCGCCTCGCCCAAAACATAAATCATATCGATTTATTCATTTTTTGAAAAATTCATTTTGAGTACCAATTTATAAAATGACTGGACAATAAACTTTGCAGTAAAAAGGCATAATTTTTACATTGATCTGATTCTTAATGTGTCATCCACTGCCATTATTTTCATTTATTTTCCATGGCTATTGTGATCCATTGACAAGAAATGCTATAACGAGGACATTAAATCTCGAAATATCAAAATATTTAAAAAACTATTAGAGACAGGGATAGGACGTTCTTTACGAAAGTTGAAGAGTTTATAACGAGCAATAAGATGACAGAAAAATATATAGGGTGTTCCATTTAAAAAAAGTGATATTTTTCAATTAGAAGTTTTCTTACTTTGGTCCTAGAAAGTAAATACCCTGTAAATAAGACGTCAAATATTTCATAGTGAATATGTATTTTTGACTTTACTTAATAAGTATAAAAATTATGAATCGCTTAGTGTCAAAATTTAAGTAGCATTTTCACCACAACGAGATGCTTGCAAATGCAAAATATTTATTATAAGTCGAATTATCTTAAAAACTAAAACTTTTTCGTAAATTATACCATTAATTAAAATGTATGAAATAACACGTAGAATTAATAAATGTATTCAAATATAGGGTGTCCCATTAAAAAAAATTTACCTTTATGACACCATACTTTTTGGGCGCACCCTGTATAATTCAAAATATTTTTAAAATGTGCCAGATATCGGACCATACCTTCATACAAAAGCTCATTATCGACAAATCTTATCTTCAAGGCCTACAATTACTCCGCGCAATCGTTGACTCACCCGGGACATAGCAATCCAGATGAAAAAATAAAAAGGAAAATTATTAGTAATACTTAGGTGTCAAAAAGTCATATAAGGAGTGTCGTTAAATTCGCAATGGTGTTCTGAATCGATATAGCCCAAAATATACGGTTTAAAAATCTAAAGTTAAAGTTATTTCCGGTTAAACTGGAAATGAACTAAACGGCATCCGTCGTGTCATAAAATGCAAAATAATATCGCATATAAACCCACTAAATTTTATTTCTGTAATTTAAACAATAAAAAAGTTATAGGGGTCAGCGTTCCTCCTGAAACAACCGATATTTTCTATGTATATTAAATAACAACGCAGCTGTGTTGTACCATTGCGATAAAAAAAAAGTAGTACAACAAAATATAATTTAATCTGCTGGTCTATTATAAAATATTTTCTTTCAAAGTGATAAGTCAGTGTCACCAGAATTCTTGTGTCAGTGTCATGTCAGTGTCACGTTTATTACAATACTGTCACCAGAATTCTTCATGGTAACGCCTAAAAAGTTAGGTGGCATAATTATATTGTTTTCATAGTGACGACGATATTTACTTCTAGATATCCTTATAGACCAAGAGTTCTATCTGGGACTACTAATTCTTGTACTACTTTTTTTTATCGCAATGGTACCTTGCTCACGTGCCTCTAAAAAAACCTCAAAAAATTAAATTTACATACCTGAAATTTATAACTATCATCAGTCACGATTACCAGGTCACGGCACTTGTCCAACGCTGTATACAGAGCCTGGCACGTTGCGTGGTGCGCCATCTGTCGGAGGTCACTGTGCTTGAGCAATATCATCTCGTTTACACATGTCAGCAAATTTGTAGTCTCTATAAGACACTAACAAAGTATTTATGAATGATATATTTCGGACATAATAAAGTATTTAAAAAAAATATTATTAGAATATAACGCTTAACGAAGAAACGAAAAAAATTAATAAAAATAACAACAAAACAGGTTATCAACACGTTTGTTTGAAGGTGGTAGACAATAAAGTAATATCAAAAAAATTACCTTGTCGGACTTCCATTGTCTTTATTTTGTTACTTAACACAACGTTTCGGTTAGTATCTCTAACCGTTTCCAAGTGTAAACTAAATTATAATTCTAGTCTTAAATATTATCCATGTGCAATGAAACTTGATGACTCCGCCTAGGTGCTTATTGGGGTGTGAAGTTTCAGCTATTGGTTTTGGACAAGAAGAGGCTTCCAGATATTGGGGATGTCTATACTTGGTTTGGTAAATATATGGGTATTTTGATTCATGAAAGCTGCTTCTTTGAATTTTCGTTTTCTCCAGTGTCCGAAGTCAACTTCCAGTTAAACCAGAACAACTATATTTCCTGCTTTCGAGTTACATCCGGTTTAACCGGAAGTTGATTTTTTTGGGAAGATAATAAAAATTGAAGATAGGGATATGTAAGCCGTTTTGCTCTAAGACGTACCGTTAGAAGGTTATAAGCTGTCAAAGTTCAAAAATGTCACTTTTCGAGAGTCAATATCTCGGAAACTATGAAGTATAGACTAATAATGCATTTAATAAAAAATAATTATAATTTTATGTGGAATTTTAAAATGTAAAAATATACAGGGTGTTCCATTTAAAAAAATATTCCAAAAGCGGACCCAGCTGTCATCTTGACATTTAAAGATGTCATTGGTATGTCAAAAAGTGCAAGACTTGCTCAAATATTATCGTTCAAAATTTCATTAAAATATAACGAACGGTTTAGAAGTTAGAGGGGGGGACGGACTTTAGGTCCTCACCGTATACAATTTTTGAATCATGAATCAAAATATCCATATATTTAGTAAACCAAGTCACCAAGTACCTATAGATATCCCCAATATCTGCTGGAAGCCTCTTCTTATCCAAAACCAACAGCTCAAACTTCACACTCCAATAAGCACGTAGGCGGAGTCATCAAGCTTTATTGCACATGGATAATATTTAAGACAGTATCCTTAGAATTATACTTTAGTTTACACTTGAAAACGGTTAGAGATACTAACTAACCGAAACGTTGTGTTAAGTAACAAAATAAAGACATTGGAAGTCCGACAAGGAAATTTTCTTAATAGTACTTCATTGTCTACCACCTCCAAACAAACATTAGATATAATATGAAGATATCGATATATTTTTTTAAATAGTAACCCTAGCTTTTTATTGAGTATTTTTAAAGTGCACATAAGTTATACATAAGTGCCATCTTTTAAATTTTATTCACAAATTTTACCAAACATGAGCCATGCCCAGCCTAAAGACACTATTTTAAAACACAGTGTCTTATGAGAAATAAGTACCTATTCTACTACTTTTTCTTTTAGTTCTGTGACGTGATTGATACGCGATGTCACCGTAAACCCTATAACGTTGTTTCAACCCAGCAAGACGCTCGTGTTACTAAACGGTCATTTTTAATCGTTCAACAAATTTGCCAGAAGAACAATCGATTGCTAAGTTCAATATTTAATCGGTGGGCTGGAAAGTATTGATCGGTGACAAGTTTCTTGCTAGTTTGGATCAAAGCTTAGAGCTTGGCTGCTTTGGCTGTAAATTTCTACATAAAATGCAATATAATATGTTTTTGAACTAGCACATTCAATATCTTTACGAGTATTATCTTTTAGAGTCCGGATAGCAAGTAGTGAAAGGATCGTAAACCAGAATCGGCATGGGGACTCATTGAAAAATAATTATTATTATCAGTAAAGAGACTAAAATTTTACAGGCAATTAGTCCTTACCACAAAGGGCATACAAAAATTTTCGGCCGCCCATTTTCCCCTAGAAGGGAGCTGTCCCCAATGTAATATCATATTTGATTCCGCGACAAAATTGTAGGTAGGGGAGACCGGGGCTAGTTGGCTACAGGGGCAAGTTGACACGGTGCCTATATCTTCGAATGGTGTGCATGTGTAAATGCAAATACCATTGAAATAGATGATCGACAACTTGCGGCAACCTTGTAAGTCAGGCGTTAAACAGTTGTTAGTTGTGTTTGTTTTTTTTTAATACCGGTAAGTAAATTTTTGTCCTCTTCGAAATTTATGAATAACCTGTTTAAATTAACGTATTTAATTTGATTTTTTTACTTTTTGTTTTGTTGCTAGACGGCTAGTTGACATACTATGCCAGGCAAAGGTATGGAATAATTGTTTGTTTTTGTAAAAAATATATTTTGTTGTAAAACCTCTGTCGGGGCAGGTTGGCACATTAGTTTCGGGGCACGATGACACAGTGTGCCAACTAACCCCGGATACACAAAAAAAAACTCCAGCAAGAAAAACTGCCACTGCGCGGCGAAAAAGGAGGTCGACAGCTATTCTTACGGATACCCTAATCAAAGATGCGTTGGAAGAAGAGCAGAATGCTTCTAAAAAGAAAAATGAAGCTGCAGCCGAAAAGGCAAAGAAGAAAGTATTTGGAAAAAAAAAGAAAAATAAAGCCAAAAGAGATAACCAGGCCCCGTAACACATGTTTTTTGTGCAGAAGATTCAACTTCTGATGAAGAGGAGGAAACTTTCTGCTTGGTCTGCATGGACAATTTTGCGAACAGTGAACCAGGAGAAAAGTGGGTTCAATGTGTGGCATGCTATATGTGGTCTCATGAGGCATGTACAAACAAAGAGAGCCGCGATACATTTGTTCGAATTGTGACTCGGATGATTCTGACTAACCATTTACTTTAATTTTTGATGTTTATATAACTGTAAGCTTTATTCTACTTTCTGTTTTAGCTTTTCGACGTTTTTTATTCTTTTTTATATTGTATTCTTTTAGTAGCTAATAAACGTTAAAAACTATAAAAATATAATATAATAAGTTGGCACACTAACACTGATGTTTTTAAAAAATTGTAACTATTTAACTTTTTTTTATATAGACACGGTAAATACCTCAAAGTGTAGGGAAATTGTGTAAAACTATTTTGTATATTTTGTTGTAATTCAGTTCAATTTTCTGTAGTAGTAAATAAAAAATAAATTCTAAAATGTGTGCCAACTAGCCCCGGTCTCCACTACTCTTTGATTTTGTCGCAGTTAGGTTATTGCGACGTGGTTTACTGGCCTGGGCTTCTGCAAGTGGATAAAGATAGTCTCTAGAAACTTCAAAATACATGTTTAGGGTTTAGCTATAGAATACGTAAGTATGACCATGTATCTCCTGCTCTTCGGGAATCTGGTTGGCTAAATTTGCAGGAAAGGTATAAGCTACACCTTGCAACTTTAGTATTTTCAATTGAAAAGAAAATTTACAAGGGGTTCAGACATACATGATCGACAAACCCGGTATCTGGGCCTGTATTGTGTTCCAAAACACAGTTCTACTCTTTTGCAACGTCGTTTTCTTGTAATGCCGTCAATATTTTTAATTCTCTTTCCAGTGATATCAAAACAGCGTCCAGCTCTACTAAGTTTAGTACTGAATTAAAAAAATATATCACCAGTAATCGAAAATAATACACAATGTTTTTATGTTGAAGTTTTTAAAATATTAATTGTAAGCGAAGCACAAAGAGCATCGATGGAAATTGTCTGTTAGTGAGAAGTAATTTTGTATTTACATATTAAGATAGACTATAAATTGTAGTTTATATTTAAGTTTATGGTTTATATATACTCGAGTATATACTATATAAAATGTGGTTTCGCTGTTGTTTGTGTATTCAACTTATTATTTTTTTTTTCTCGCGCTATTTATTGTAAAACATTATCTAGTATATTTTACTTTTAAGTGCTGTAGTTCTATGAGCAGCAGCGTCGGATACCTTCAAAACGGTAAGGCCCAGGAAGCTGAAATTTTGCATACCTTATGTTGGAATGCACAAAGATTTTTAACAATAATTAACTAACCAGTGACAGTAAAGACATTGACAAACATAATTTACTGACAATCAAAGTGGCTGGGTTAGCTTTTGTACAATTTTTGTACAAGTATTGTTCATGTCGTGTGAACAAGTCTTGTACATTTGTGTACAATACAATAAACTTATAAATATAAAAGCTAACATCTCTGCAGAAATGTTACCACATTTTTGGATAACCCTTTCTTGTAATTGTTCTAAATTTGCAACTGGTGTTTTAAAAATAGTGTTCTTTAAATGAGGAAAAACGAAGTATTTCTTGGAATACTTAGTCTACCCACACCATATATTGTTATAAAGTAATTTTGACATTTAACTAAATGAGAAAGAGAAAAACGTTCAATTTTGCAATCCTATAATTAGCAGTTCAGATACATGGTATTTTTACCCTCCTATTTCGTTTACTTTTATTTCTTTGATGTGAAATATTTGATGATGTTACCGTTTCGGTGTTTGTATGAAATTAATCTCCCCATATTTTTGACTTAATTTAATATACTTCTTTTCCCTACAGAAAATAATTTGGAAACGTCTAGAAAATTGTAAATGTCGGCAACGTTTTTACATTTATCAGATTTGTTCCAGCTGCAGTGCCGTATTCAAGCAAAGGCAAGGTTGCAATCTATAGGCCGCACCACAAATAATGGTCCCGCGATCACATACTGTCCTGGTGAAAAAAGAGTCTACGTCATTTTTCAAAATCAGGGTTTTGTTTTAGTAAATAAATATTAACTATAGAAAAGTTTGGTTATCATATTCATCGAAAAATTTCTAACTATTTTTGAATTTCCTTGCTATCATAGATCAATTTGAATAATCATTGCGGCAGATAATTGAGGCATACAAACGTATTGATACCCGTTTTGGGGTTTCTTAACAAGTTGAATAGCCCCCCATACACCAGCGGATAACTTAACGAATTCGATATGGCACGAGCCGAATACGGCGATAAAACTTTACGTGTATGTGGCAAGCCGAGCTTTATCGGACCGTGTAATATCTGCCACGGATGAAATCAGCCGGTTTTAACCCGCCAGTAGATTCGCTAGGTTAATTTGGGACGCGTATCAAGTCGTCCAACTTGGTTTGAGGTTAAACTAAAATAATAATAATAATAACAAATAATGTCTGCCGATTCACGTTACTTGTCAAAAGAATTTATTTTCAAATGTACTTCCACCATACTTAACATGGCTCCCAGAAATTCAGCTGAAGGTCGAACGCCACGTCTACCCAAATATCGGACGGCTTGTTTTTCTATTTTTAAGCTGTTCTTGTCTATTTAGTTTATCAAAACAAAGATAGCAATATAATCCATCGAGGCTGACAAATAAAAGAATTGCGCGGATAATGGGATGACATAACAAGGATTTAATCAAATGTTTTCAAACTTTCTGCTTTTGGGGCGTGTTTTTAATTGTCTTCAGGAAAGATTTGTGACCCTCTAGGAATACTTTTATTATTAGGATGTTTTTTCAATAGATTCTAATTCAGGATGTTAATGTTGAATTCGTTTATAGTGAAAAGGCCCATTGCAGTAGATCAAAACTTAGCAGACCCTATAACAGTGGTTCTCAACCGCCGTTCCGTGGAACATCGGTGTTCCGCAAACCTCTTCCAGGTGTTCCGCGAAATAATTTAGTAATATCAACTAATCTGAATCATGAGATAGTATTTGATAAACTGATTATAGACCAGGGTCGATAATTTTTGAAACCAAAAAAAATAATAGTAAGATGAAACCCATTGGAAAAGGAAGAGAATATGACAAAAATGAAAGGAAAAATAATTTTTTTTATTGATACCCCATTTCGCTTGTATAAAGTACGCCTCAGCGTGTTTAAATCCCACTTTCAAAAACGCGCGTGTTTTAAAGTTACCATGGCAACATCAACAACCCGTGAAACGTGAAGTCTAAATATGTCAACTTTTGAATTATTGATTTGACAGAATTACCTTTTAACGTCAAATAAAATATTTTTTTCTATTTGACGTTCATAATGAAGCTATTTCGATACGCGTTTTTTCTTTATTTGATGTTGGTAACATTGAAATTGAAAAATTGACGTAAAATCACGTCTTTTAAAATTCAAAAAAAATTAGCAAAATCGCCCGAATTTCCGAACGCTCTGTATATGTACCGAATGTACAAGGATCACACAACGTATTCCGTCCAATTTCAAATCTCATATCGCTAAAATAACTTTAGAATCTCGTGGTGAAAATGAGTCAATAAATCAAAAAATGACAGTTCGCAAAATAATTTTTGTTGTCCAGAGGTTACTATGATAAAAAATAGTATTACCAACATAAAATTTAGACATAAAAATTTAAAGGATTTATTATTATTATGTGACAGATTGGAAGATATTTTTTGTTCTCCTCATTTTCATGACAACGACAGGTATATCACATCACGAATTCGACCATTTCACTTACTTACTAAGTTATTATTTCCATTTTTTGTAATATAAATACCAATAAGTGTACCAATAAAAAAAAATAATGTAAAGTATTCGTGGATAACTGGTCTTTAAAACACTTGCTCTATTTCAAGCACTCCGGCTGCGCCGTCGTGCTTGCAAAATCGCGCTTGTTTTAAAGACCTTAATATCCACTTATACTTTAATATACTATTACGTGCGATCCGAGGTCGGGAAGTGGAAGGGGGTGAGTTTTAAAGGGTATAAAACGATTTATCTCGATTTCCCGCAAAACTACAAGTCCTATAGAAAAACGTTAAATGGCAAAGTTGTAAGTAATAGAAAGATCTACAACTTTTGTATTTACACTTTTTTCACATAACCTCAAAATTTATGTAAAAAATTCAAATAACCAATTTTTTATCTTTTACAAAAAAAAATTTTTCACGAAATTTGGTGAAAACTTACCTTTTTATGTCCCAAACACAGTGTAATTTTTTTGATTTAAAATATTTATTTTTTCACCTTATTTTGACTTAATATCGAAATAATCGAAAAATATTTTTTTACACCATCAGAGAATTCAACGAACAAAAAGCACAACAACTTTTTTAAAAAGATGATATTTTGACGTGAGAATTTTCGATTGAAAAGTAGGGTGCTTTTTCGATATTAAGTCAAAATAAGGTGAAAAAATAAATATTTTAAATCAAAAAAATTACAGTGTGTTTGGGACATAAAAAGGTACGTCTTCACCAAATTTCGTGAAAAAAAAATTTTTTTTGTAAAAGATAAAAATAAAAAACCAAAAACTTGGTTATTTGAATTTTTCACATAAATTTTGAGGTTATGTAAAAAAAGTGTAAATACAAAAGTTGTAGATCTTTTTATTACCTACAACTTTGCTATTTAACGTTTTTCCATAGGACTTGTAGTTTTGCCGGAAATCGAGATAAATAGTTTTCTACCCTTAAAAACTCACCCCCTTCCACTTCCCGACCTCGGATCGCCCGTAAATTATTTTTCCTTTAATTTTTGTTATATTCTCTTCCTTTTCCAATGGGTTTCATCCTACTATTATTTTTTTTCACTTTTTACCATTTTCAAAGGCTTCAGCCCTGGTCTATTACTTCACAGCAAATATCTTGACAAAGGTGGTGTTCCGCCATTTTCCCATTGCTACCAAAAGTGTTCCGCCACCACTAAAAGGTTGAGAACCACTGCCCTATAACATCGACAGACTATCATCTGGGAAAGTAACTGATTCAGTCAAGTTTTAAAAAAATTACGACGAAAATTAAGAAGTCATTTAGTTAGGAGAGGTAAATGTATAAACTCACTTTGGAAAAAAATGTTAAAAGTTGTTTTCCTCATATTGAGATGGCCTTATGAATATACTTAATGTCACAAGAAGCTGTGGAGAAAGGTCATCTTCAAAACAGAACCTCTATGTTAGAAGGCAGGCTCAACGCTTTAGCTTTACTCAGCATTATAAGTGACATTTTAAGACATCAAAATTATAAAGATATTATAAGTAGCCTCATTAGTACGAAGTACAGGCGTAAACCAATTAGCAATTAAGATTATGTGACAACTGACACTTTTGTAATAGTTAGATTCGTTGGAAAAGTTCTCTATTTGAATTAAATAATATAATATGCAGGTTGTATAAGTTAAGTAAACTTTGCTTGTTTTTAACATTTCTTTTTGTTATCTTGCATTTTTTAACATACAGTGTGACCAGTAAAAAAGTCCGCATCATATGGGTTTTTTTTATTAATAGGTTTATTCGAAATTTGACTTTGACATCAAGTTCTGCCTCGATCAAGATAAAAATTAAGCAAAAAAATAGTACTAGTATAATTTAAACGTGGGGTAATTTCTGAAAATATCGAAAAAAGTTATTCAAAATAGTTTTTTTTAATACAGTTTCTAGCCCACATGCAAAAATTTCAGCTGCATAAGATAACTTTTATTTTTTACCCACCACTAAAATTTATTTTCCACTTTATGAACATTTTACTGATGACACTGTGTTCTTTTTTGTCTTAATATTAAGGTGTATTACTTTCAGAGACAAACTACGTTTTCAAAAATACTTATTTTATGAAGTTACCTTATACAGACAGGGTCAAAAACAAATAAACTTTGCATCACATGCGACCCAATTTTAATAGCCCAATTTTGATTTTGTAGAAAAACACACATTTAATATGGCAGTACTTTAAAGAAAATGTATCTGGAATAAAGCATTGTCAAAACTAAGAAGTTTTATGTAGGTTGCGTTGAGTCTTATTTTGCAAAAGTGGTGCAATTTACAAAATATGGGTAAAAAATCAAAATAATTTTATGCAGAGGAAATTTTGCATGTGGGCTAGAAACTGCAATTAAAAAAACTTTTCCTTATAACTTTTTTCGACACTTTCAGAAATAACCCCACTTTTGAATTATTTTCTGGATAAAATTAAAATTTGAAAGATAATGCGAATCACGTTTTCTTGCTTAATTTTCATCTCGATCAAAGCAGAACTTGATGCCAAAGTCAAATTTCGAATAAAGCTATTAATAAAAAAAACCCATATGATGCGGACTTTACTGGTCACACTGTATATACTTAATATTACGATATCCTATTTTTGAAATCGTAATGCTTATATTTGCATATTTAGAAACATAGCATAGACTTAAATCTGAACTTTGTATTATTTTTTAATAATATAGTTCTTCTATGAGTACTAATAAATAATGTTAAATGCCATTAGGGTACCTATATTATCATCCCATGAATTCGTCCAATTCATAATACTGTATAGGAATGTCTTATGTAAATTTTCTATAATGTTTATTTATTTTTTATAAGTTTATTTTTAAGGTTTCAATTAGATAATTAATGGAAATGCGGTTCTTGTAGGTTAATGTAAAAAGAATATTTGTCCCGGTTTGACCTGCACAACAGGTTCAGCGTAGGTTTCCACAGATCCTAAATTCGGCCCTGGCCTATTGTGCATTATTACAAATATTCCTAAAAATTTTATGTAGGATAGTTACCTTCAGACAAATTGGGTTTCATGTTACATTAAGGATTTTGGATACGCTATATTTCAAAAATATTTTACTGCATGTTAGAAATTTACAGCTAAAACAGTAAAGCTAAATGGAAAAAATAAATATTTTCATGAAGGCAAACTTAAACTAAGTAAAAATTTGATTTATATAGACGTATTCTATAGCTTTTATTAAGAACTGTATTTGTGATAATATACATTCCCCTAACATGAGGTTTTCTGATAGGTTGACGGTGCCTCTGCATCAGAGTGCCATGTTTCAGAGATCATTTACCTACAACTCTGTTAAACTGTATAACTCTTACCTAATGAAATGATTTTCCTTGGCAGTAACAAATTTAAATTGCAATATAAAAACAATATCTACTCAGTTTTCAAAATGAACAACTTCGTTTTTATTATTTTTTGTTAAATTATTATTTTTATTAACGTTTTGCTGACCATTCTTCGAATCATGTATTTGTCGTCTTCTCCATCAGGTTAGAATGTAGCGTATTTTTCTTTTTTCTAGAATGTTAACTATTTGAACCAATTTTTTTTCTCTTTTCTGCGATATTTATTTAATATCTGTCCATTCATAATTCTTTATATATATTTTTTTTATTATTATTTTAGCAAGCAGTGTGGGGTTCAGTAGAGTAGCGTTTGTGGTTAGACTGCGCTCCGCTTTTGCTTGTCTGCCTATTATTATCAGTCTTTGTAATTATTTTCTTTATTCATCATAATAAAAGATGTTTATTATTATTATTATTATTACTATTATTAAGTTAATGTACTCACATTAAGACAATATTAATTTCGGCTCAATTTTGGCTTTGTTTCACGAAAGAAAAATGTTTCACCTAATAGGTTACCTAATTCGTTCAGAGTGCCAACTAAGTACCGGGTGGTCAAATAAGCGAGGACGTCGGCTTTATCTCGGAAACCATTAATCGTACAAATTTCGGAAATATTTTTTTTATGAGTAACGTGGTCAAGAGAAATTGCTAGAAATTTCTTTTAAGTTCCTCATTTCGCCGCAAGGGGGCACAATTAAAAATTGTTTTTTTTAATTCTAAATTTCTCCGAAAATTCCTATATTAAGATATAACTCTGATTACATAATTGGAAAGTTTAGACAATTCTGCATCATTTTGGTTTAAGGCTCATTGGCGTACCGACCTTGATAAGAGTGGGAGAAGCTATTGAAAGTGTAAACATTAAAATCGCTGTAACTTCTAAACGACTTATCCTCTTTTACTAAATTTAAGCTTGTTTGGAAATACCTTCAATTGTCGTATCTAATGGTACACGATAGTTTCTAATAAAATTGCTAGAGGGCGCAATTTGTATTAAAAATTATTGTTTTGGCAATTACTCTGAAACGAACAAAGATATCGAACTGCGGTCTTCACATCTTTTTTTGCAAATTTCATCTACTTTTAGATTATGATGTCATAGCTATACCGTATGGTTTGAATTTTCGGGATAAAATCGAAAAAACTGTTATTATTACAAGTTGCGCCCTCTAGCAATTTTATTAAACACTATCGTGTACTGTTGGATACGGCAATTGAAGATACTTATTTTCCCCTTCCAAACAAGCTTAAATTTAGTAAAATCGGATAAGTCGTTTAGAAGTTACAGCGATTTTAATGTTTACACTTTCAATAGCTTCTCCCACTCTTATCAAGGTCGGTACGCCAATGAGCCTTAAACCAAAATGATGCAGAATTGTCTAAGCTTTCCAATGAGGTAATCAGAGTTATATCTTAATATGGGAATTTTCGGAGAAATTTAGAATTTAAAAAAACAGTTTTTAATTGTGCCCCCTTGCGGCGAAATGAGGAATTTAAAAGTAATTTCCAGCAATTTCTCTTGACCACTTTACTCATAAAAAATCTTTCCGAAAGTTGTACGATTAATGGTTTCCGAGATAAAGCCGACGTCCTCGCTTATTTGACCACCCGGTACAAATAAAAAACAGCCATATCAAAACAAGAAAACTTATGTTTTGATTCAGAAATCGACAATTCTAAGCCAGTTAATACAAAAACTTGCTTGGAGAAATACCACCGACTACGATCAGCCAAGTAAGGCATAGCACCTTCAAGCTATCGAGGCTCCTACTTAATAATAGAAAAACTGCAGCGTTATAACGAGACAGTCAAAGGAAAAAGTATTAGTACTAATTTGTTAAAAAAACACTTGCACCTAACTAATTCTTGTACAGAATATTATTTATTGCAAAAGAAATAATTATGCATACCCTATTAAACCCAGAATCCAGAAGAGAAGCTATAGTGACTTCATCCCGTTCGAAAGCGCTGAAAAAAAATATATATGTTAATTTTTTGGTGGCATCATTTATTTATACGAAAA
The DNA here is from genome assembly GCA_963969555.1 of Polydrusus pterygomalis. Classification (NCBI taxonomy): domain Eukaryota; kingdom Metazoa; phylum Arthropoda; class Insecta; order Coleoptera; family Curculionidae; genus Polydrusus; species Polydrusus pterygomalis. The sequence goes on along the minus strand of OZ018375.1, from coordinate 160,201,518 downwards.
ATAAAAGGGTTCAATATAAGAATCACAATATTATATTAAAATAGAAAGCTTGAAAGTTAAATAATAATTTGTGATCGAAACGCGTAGACAGTTCTTAATTTTTAATGAATGAATAAATGAAGAAGGTGAAGGACAAAACCTAACTTCCCAAGAATTTTACTTGTTTAAGTAAATATTACTAGTGATATTTTGTGACAGTCGAAAGCTCAAAACTAATTTTGAAATGGGAAAGAAAAAAGCCTTCCCCCGGAAAATTTAATAGAATAAAAATTCGGTAGAGGTCTCTACATGTTTCGAACGTAGAAACGTTCATCATCAGGAGACAGAAAATATCTTTAATGCTGATGGTTTTAGCAGAAGAGGAAATGGTGTAGAACCTTAATGAAGCTTGCATGGAATTAAAAATTGATGTGTAGAAGAGACATAATATGAAGAAAATTGATAAAAGTTTAATCATACGGAGTATGTGAGAAGTCAATAAAGGGGGGTCTAAACCAACCAAATAAACTGGGGAAGAAGGAAAAACCTTCTAAAATGAAGGTGTCGAAGATTAATTAAAATTTTGTTGTAAAAAAATTTCTAAGTATCTATATGTCTAAGACATTATAAGGATGAAACTAGTCATAATTATTATGAAGATATCACAATAAAAGTACATTCCAGAAAAATTGTTTTGTGGGGTACTGATACCGTATAATTTAATGAAATTTCTGTATTTTGTGTAGGCCATAGAGACTCATCAAACCGTACTACATTAGATGTTTTACATCGTTAGGAAAGTCAGTAACGGACTTGCCACCACATTCGTTGGGCCAAAATTTTGACAGGTGTCATTTTCCAGAGCTAAAAACTGATTTCTCAAATACTTTAGTTATTTTTATTTAAAAAGGTACTCTACATTATTTGTCTCGATGGAATTAGCGGTTTTCGAGAAAAATAAGGTTTTTGTATACCTCGTTTAAGCATGGGTTCGAAATTTATTTAATAATCTAGTTTATTAACATAAGCTATTTGAACACAATAAGTAATCAAATAACTTTAAGATTAATACTACGCACTAAATAATTAAACAAATTATTACTTATAAATGCTCACATGTATCTAACGTATGTACAAGCACTCGGTAACTGTGTGGAGGTAAGAATAATTTATTCTGATACAATTCTAAATCGGCGTTTACTGCATCGAAAAACTTTTGAAAGGGTTGATCGTTGCTGTAAATATTAAATTATGAAAAGCACTTAAAACTGTAAAAGCTTTGCTTCTTATACTAGAGCAGATTTTCGAAATGGGCGCACTGTACCTCTATACATTTTCTTATTCGATGGATGTTTTCTTGTTGTACTTACTCTAAACAACATTCCAGGGTTATCTAAAAATTTCGTTGCAAAATTCGTTAAAAAAATCACTTTTAAGCTCTGTAACATGACATCTGTATGTTGGCCCAACGAGTGTGGTGGCAAGTCCGTTCCTGACTTCCCTGAAGATCGAAAACATTTAATCTAGTACGGTCTTATGAGTCTATGTCTACACAAAATACTAAAATTTCATTAAATTATTCGTGTCGGTTCAAAAGTTAGCGCCGGTTAAGTCGCTGGGTACCTCTTTGGGACCCTGTATCTTCGTAAAGGGACACTTGAGGTTTTTTATATGACAAAGTATAGTTAGTTTGACTTCCCTTATACGCTACTTACCGGACACCCTGTATATCTATCCAGTCATAAACTCAAATTTGATAAACAGCCGTATAAAATAATATGTAATTCTTACGGATTACTCTTCATTACCTTCGATAAAAACATAATAATTTCTTTAGGATTTTTTAATAAAAAGGTTGACTTCAAAATAAAAACGTTGATATACTTTTTATTGACAAAAGAAACTCCCAATTATTTTTAACATTGATGGATAAAACCATTCAGGTAAAAACCATCAAATATAAAATATAGTAATAAAATATTTGAAAATATATTTTCTGTGCAGCAATATAAGAAAATTCAATAAAGCTTGTTTAATAATGTTTCAGGAGATATAAATCTCTTTATTAGTTTTAAAGCTAAATTATTTTCTATATTGTTGAAATGTAATCACTTACCTTTTTTTTACTATTGCTATTATGACTGTATGCTGGCTGCCTTTGGTATTTCTGATTGATCTATAACAATAAAAAAATATTGTTTAATTATTTTAAATTTTGTTATGTATTATGAAAAATCAGCAAATACTTTATCTCGGTACTTTCTTCTCTAATATACTTTTTGAAAACTTACAATGGTTATACTTTCTACACTAAAGAAGATATCAAAAAAACAAATAATATAATTTTTTCAAAACTGCTGGGGTATAAAAATGAGATTTTTTGTGGACCATCACCCTCACCAACCTCTGAAGCACTACCCTAGTCCACTTTAAAACCTTAAACGTCACTACCATATTGTATAACACCTCTCTGGAAAGATTATCGGAAATGCTTTTCAGCGACAACAAAATTAATGAGATTTACCTACGAAATGTTAACAAAATTTTGAGATTGTGTTTCAAAACTGGCTTTTAGAAAATTTGGCAGAAAAAATTAGACATGACTAACAAGTCGTCAAGAAATTTTCGAAAATTCTGAGTATTTCCGAAGTATATCTAATTCTCGTTTCGGTTTTTATTTCTTCCTATCTTTATTTACAGAACGATTTTTACATTTGTATTGCACAGTTCTTTTTATTTTCTATATTTATATTAGATATTGATTCTGACGTTTAGTCTTTCGTGTATCATCGTCGGTTAAGTATTTTCAAAATGAACCTGTATTTTTTTATTGTAGTTTCGTTGACCTTTAATCAAATAGGAACGTTTTGGCTCCAATAATAAAATTAATTTTTATCTTCGTAAAACGGTGTGGGTATAGGAGTTATATATAAGATTAAATGGCGACAAAGTTGAGCAATTTGAAGCCGACTAACATGGCTCTGGAAAGTTTCGAGTACTTCCGAAGATATTCGTCAAAGACCGAAGCGTGTCGTTTGTGTATTTTAATGGCGTTATTTGCAAAGATGACGCATAATTATTACATTTTAATTCCTACTTTTTATTTTATCAGTTCAGCGTGGAAATATTTTAAATCCGACGTTTCGTCTTCTCGGTGCTATCCTATCATCAGGTTCGTTGTTTAAATAAGTCCTTACATCTTTACTTGCATATTTGTAAACCTTGTTCATTCAATCTAAACGCGATATGCGTTAAATTTGTAAATGGCACCACAAAAAAAAAGATCAACCGAGTCTTTTACGAATATTTTTGGAAATACTAGGACTTTCCCAAATTTGTTGATGCCCCAATTAAACCTAAGCTGGATCTCTTAAGGTTTAAGATATCCCAATGGTGAATTTGTAACACCCTGTATGGACAACAGCTGTCGGAAGAGACATATCATACTGTGCCCATATTGGCGCGTCATTGGCGACAATGCGGCGCAGCGCCAATGCCGGGCATACAGGAAAATAATAAATATGGAAGAATTTTGATTTATTTAAATCCGATCCATGAACAAAATAATGGAATATTAATGCTAAAAAATAAAAATGGAACAGTTTGTACATTATATCTACAGTGCTGATTCCCAACAAACAATAATTATTATAGTCTAAAAAAGTCACTTTTACCTAATGTTTTTACTATAAAGCCCGACATTCTGCATTACATAGTCAGACGTAAGTAATATAAACTATTTTCCGTCGACCGTATATTTACAACCTTAATTAATGTATAAAAAATCATACATTAATGGCCCCTATTAATGCATGATTTTTTTTTAATAATAAACAATTTTAGGCAACCAAACATACTACAAAGCACGCACTGCCGCGTACATAATGGCGTTGCCATAGTTTCTGTCGATGTCAATAAGTTTGAAATTCAAAAATTTGTTGGTTTAACGCTTATAATATGTAGTTTGGTTCTAAATAAAAAAAATATAATCTATTAACAAGACAATCGACGGAAAAATATTGTAACTAACGCGTATATTAAATAGCGATTAATAATCTCAACAAATTAACGTGGTCGCTGCGCTCACGCGTTAAAATTGTCTCGATTATTAATGGCCCTTATTAATACACTAGTTTGTTAAATGACTATTAATCACCTAGTGGTAGGTAATAAACTGGTAAAAAACACCTGTCATTAGGAGAATTGGGCTTTATAGACAAGGCCAAGTAGTCTTCTTTATGGTAGTAAAGAGGTGGTTTTTTTACCTGTATTTAACCTTTGTGGGCCTATGTTGGCCCTGTTATGGGATATGAAGTTTATGGAAAACCATAACCACAATTTTAGAAAAATATGAAAATATTATGTTGTTTTCATTTTTATCAAAGCGCAGAAGGCATGAGGTGAAAAATAAGGTGCGCGTAAAAAATATTCGTATAGATTTCAATTTTATCTTAAAAAACTAACAGCTTCCCCGAAAAAATGGCATATAATTAAAAAAAGGTAAATTAAAGGTAAAAAATTTAAAATATAGCCAATATTTTGTGTTTGGACGAATAAGTTAGCTTGCCTGGGTGCTCGGTTTTTGTAATCGATTTGTTTTTGTTTCATTGTTACAAGTAATTTAACAAAATTAATTTGAGATAATACACCAAACACCATGTTAAAGAAATCTGGCGTCAGTAAAATATTTTTCCTAAAGGTCGTAAGGAGTCTTTGAGGACTGTTTGGCTATGAAAAAATTATTTTAGTCAATACTATAACAAATTTTATAGTTTAAAGCCTTCTGGGCTTTAAGTACAAAATGTAAGAGTAATATAGAGCATACATCACCTCAGAAAATGTTTACTTTGTAACCTGACTAAAATATTTTTGGGTTTTAAGGCCCAATCTAAGGTAAATAAAATAATAACCTGCTTTTGCGTTTATTACTGACATTCCTTAGATCTACCTATCAAGTCGATTTACAAGGTAAATATCTACTATTTTGGACCATCTCTTGGGCCTCTTATATTTTCCGATTCTAAAGACTTAATAGTAAATTTGAATCACTTTCTATTGACCAAACAGTTTCTTTGGCCGTTTCGTACAAAAAGCTGATTTGGAAGTAAAAAATAGCCTATGTGCATACCAGCGTTTCATCGTAGGCTGATAAAAACAAATAAGTTGAAAAATGTAATGCAATAATTAATTAGTTTACTACATGAAATGAAAAATACGTAAAATAATTTGAGTGTAATTAAATGCGCGACACAACCAAAACGCAGTTCCAAATACCGTGCGAGCAAATATTTGCATCGAAGAGGGCTTGGATTAAAAAACGTAGGGCTTGGTTTAGATCACAATGATATGGGGACGATATATCTAACCAAATCTAGGTTAAAATTTTGTCAAATTCAAATTCAAATTATGACATGATATGCCCAACTAATTAGTAATAAAATAAGTAGACAAATACAAATGTATTTTTGTTGTTTACAAAATTAACAAAGTAAGAATATACAGAAAGAAAAAGAAAAATAATTACATAAATTGCTGAAATTGGCCACCGCCATGCTCCAAGCATAAATTCACACGTCTCTTCATATTTTTAAAAGTGTTAACCAGCATCTCTGGAGAAATGTTACCACATACTTGGATAATCCTTTCTTGTAATTGTTCTAAATTTGCAACTGGTGTTTTAAAAATAGTCTTCTTTAAATGAGGAAAAACGAAGTAGTGTGTAGTCTTGGAATACTTGCACTGTACAAGGAAATAAATTTAGCTGCTTCCTAAGAATAGTCGTACATGTTCCATAAGATCTTCCCGCTTCTTCTTGAGACACGCGTCTTATACAATTTGTTGGCGTATTTTGTATTGTTTCACGAACGTTTGCAACAAGTTCTTCTGTTCTTACAGATGGTCTTCCTCCTCCTTTTTTATGTTGTATAGGACCTGTTTCCCTAAACACAGCCACGGTTTTTTTCAGGCAATGATAAAAATCACCAGCAATAAAAGCAACGTTAGGAAAATGTTCGTGAAAATCGTCCAAGCACAAACCCGGATTGTATTGCCACTCACCATTTACTCTAATCCCGTTTCGAAAATGCGCTTCAACCATGGATGTTTTGTGCTGTTCCGTAAAGCCTATTGTGTGAATTGTTCAAGAAATTGGAAAAATTAGCGATGAATCAAATTACTTGTAACGACTGTCGAAGATGACGGAATAGCTGATTGATTGTTAATTCAGGTAGTTACTGACACCCAACAGGTATTAAGCTCTACGGCTAAGCATTACGTCCTTATATGCAAGGCCCTCTTTGATGCAAATAATTTTTGCTCGCACAGTATTTCTGTATATTGTCGGAATTTCGGTTGATTTCGCCAGCACAAATAAGCCTTTCTCTTTAACCGAGGGATCGACTAGCCAAGCGTGGGTGACGTCGGCATAACTAATTGATCTGTTGTCTTTATCGTGGGTACCTAACCATATCCTTTATTCTCTTATACCCAGATAAAATTTAAAATACCACTATAAGTTCAAGCTGGCGAAAACGGTATATGAACTAACCACACAAACAAAATAACATCATAAAATTGGAATAAATTTACGAAAATGTTTGGGCTATGGGAAAATGTGCAAACCCAAGGGAAATTTAAATAATTTTTAATTCATGTTGTTCGTGAAAATTTAATTATAAAGTTTAGATGACGGCAAAGTAGTATTAACCTGTCGAAACTTTTTGGCAAGCCAGATTTGTGGATTTTAATAATATCTGGTAGTTTTCTTTATGTGATGCTTTTTTTGGTCATTTATTTTATTAGTAGATATACAATAATAAGCCGAAATTTCTTTGCTACCATTAACCCAAATAAAGCTAAAGACCTTTTAAAAGTCTTTAGGTAGAGATCTTATTATATTAACAGCATAATTTTTACTTCCTATGTATAGATAGCGGCAGTGATTTCTAGGTTGGAATGAAATTTCTAACGAAGTGTATTGATTTATTGTCAGTATTCATACTCGACTGCAACTTTGTGCTTATTTATTCGCTAAATATCGTTAAAAAATCTAAGATGGCTAATTGGCGGTAAGTAAAATGAACATTTAAAATAAATATTGGTAAAATACTAACCAATTCTGTTATTTATGAGTTTTTGAATCATTATTTACATTAAACGTCACAAATTTAATTTACTGAAGGATGGTTTTTCCGAAAATGCCGTCCTTTTAAAAGGTCTTTAGCTCTATGTACGACTACTACGATAAAATGATTTTTTAGAGATCGACGCCGCGCTCTTATTCTAAGTGGGTTCATTCCGTTACCTCGAAAACCTATGTACTGGGAGAACTCACCTGACACTAAAAACGAACTTGTACAAAACATTGTTGTGACAATAACAATTTTAATGCTGATGATAAATTCGCCAATATCAGGCCGTTTATAGAGGTACTAAATAAAAAGTTGTTGGAATTTGCTCCCGTTGAAGAATCTCACAGTATAGATGAATCCATGATCCCATATTACGACCGACATGGGACCAAGCAATTCATTAGGGATAAGCCGATACGGTGGGGGTATACATTTTGGATGACTACAACCTACAACGCGACTTGGATATATTGAATGGTTTGATCCCTACCAAGGATCCTCCTGCATGAACCCAAATAAATATAGAAACATGGGATTAGGTTCTAAAATGTCGTCGTGTTGAAGTTTACTGATAAGCTGACAAAAAACTTTCTCAATATACCCTTTCATCTCTACTTTGACAATTTGTTTACGTCTATTACATTACTTTTTCATCTTGGGCAAAGACAACTAAAAGGAACAGGAACTATAAGAGAAAATCGCATTGCCGGGAGCATGCTGTAATAATATCTGGTAGTTTTCTTTATGTGATGCTTTTTTTGGTCATTTATTTTATTAGTAGATATACAATAATAAGCCGAAATTTCTTTGCTACCATTAACCCAAATAAAGCTAAAGACCTTTTAAAAGTCTTTAGGTAGAGATCTTATTATATTAACAGCATAATTTTTACTTCCTATGTATAGATAGCGGCAGTGATTTCTAGGTTGGAATGAAATTTCTAACGAAGTGTATTGATTTATTGTCAGTATTCATACTCGACTGCAACTTTGTGCTTATTTATTCGCTAAATATCGTTAAAAAATCTAAGATGGCTAATTGGCGGTAAGTAAAATGAACATTTAAAATAAATATTGGTAAAATACTAACCAATTCTGTTATTTATGAGTTTTTGAATCATTATTTACATTAAACGTCACAAATTTAATTTACTGAAGGATGGTTTTTCCGAAAATGCCGTCCTTTTAAAAGGTCTTTAGCTCTATGTACGACTACTACGATAAAATGATTTTTTAGAGATCGACGCCGCGCTCTTATTCTAAGTGGGTTCATTCCGTTACCTCGAAAACCTATGTACTGGGAGAACTCACCTGACACTAAAAACGAACTTGTACAAAACATTGTTGTGACAATAACAATTTTAATGCTGATGATAAATTCGCCAATATCAGGCCGTTTATAGAGGTACTAAATAAAAAGTTGTTGGAATTTGCTCCCGTTGAAGAATCTCACAGTATAGATGAATCCATGATCCCATATTACGACCGACATGGGACCAAGCAATTCATTAGGGATAAGCCGATACGGTGGGGGTATACATTTTGGATGACTACAACCTACAACGCGACTTGGATATATTGAATGGTTTGATCCCTACCAAGGATCCTCCTGCATGAACCCAAATAAATATAGAAACATGGGATTAGGTTCTAAAATGTCGTCGTGTTGAAGTTTACTGATAAGCTGACAAAAAACTTTCTCAATATACCCTTTCATCTCTACTTTGACAATTTGTTTACGTCTATTACATTACTTTTTCATCTTGGGCAAAGACAACTAAAAGGAACAGGAACTATAAGAGAAAATCGCATTGCCGGGAGCATGCTGAGTTCGTCTAGTGAACATAAAAAAAAATAGGGGTTCTTACGAGTATTTGCTGGATGTTGATAACCAATTTATTGTACAGGGTGTTTCATTAAGGTAGAAGAGCGGCCATATCTCGGAAACTACTGGGCATAGAAACTCAGGAAAAGAAAAATGATAATAAAAGTGGCCATGAGAAAATTCTGGAAATAATTTTCAAGTTCCGCATTTTGCCGCAAGAGGGCGTAATTGAAAAGTAAATTTTAAAATTTTACATAACTCCGAAAATTCCACATTAAGGTATATGTTCGATAACACCATTTTCAAGCTTGGATAATTATGCATCATTTTGGTATTATGCTCATTGGGGTACCGACTTTAATAAGAGTGGGGGAAGCTGTTGAAAGTGTAATCATTTAAATCGCTGTAACTTATAAACGACTTATCCGATTTTAGCAAACTAAAGACTGTTTGGAAGAGAAATGTATGCACTTTGACCAATCGTATTTAGTTGTCCATAATAGTTCTCAAAAAAAATGCTAGAGGGCGCAATTTGCAATAACAATACATTTTTTGATTTTCCTCCGAAAAAATAAATCATACGGTATAATTATGATACCATAATCGAGAAGAATATGAAATTTGCTAGAAAAAATATTAAAACCGCAGCTCGATATCTCCGTTCGTTTCAGAGTTATTGCCAAAACAATAATTTTTAAGACAAATTGCGCCCTCTAACAATTTTATTAGAAACTATCTTGTACATTGGCAGACTCGTGCGGAAAAATTCATTTTCCGCACTTGTTAGGTAAATAGCTATTTACAATAAGGAAGTTATGCGAAAAAATTTCAAATACAAGTTGGCGAAAAAGATTACCTATTGCATGGTTAGATCAAAGACAAATTGCGGTTTTAACATTTACAATAAAGGATCAGATCTGGATAATAGTAAAGCAGCATATCCCAAACTTTACAAGTAATCTAGAATGCGCTGTTTATTTTATTTTTTCATTATTTTGATTTTAATAGGATGTAATGTAAGCACTATTATGATGAAAAAATAATAAAATTATTATAAATGATGAGTGGAAACGGGATATATTTATCGATGGTTCAGATGCACTTCCCCTTATTATTATCTTGGACGAATCGGATGATGATGATCCTTGCAAAAATGATTAATTTTAATTATTAAAAAACTGTCATTTGTTATTATATTTTTTTATTATAATAAAGATGAACATATTTGAAACAAAATTTATAGACTGATGCACTAGACAAAAAAATATAAGATTCAATTTTAAATTTTATAAATGACTTTTATTTATTTTTCAGTAAATTTAAATTAATTAAAAATTTCATACTGATTCTGAAAAACAAAATGTTTCATCCCATGATACCTTTTACCACAGAAAATATAGCTACGCAAAGCTATATTTTCTGTGCTTTTACAAAACTACTTATTTTTGACTTGACAGTATAAAAATAATAATTAAAAATTTGAAAGAACGTGCTTGTATTTAACTTATTTATTGTATTTTACTTATTTACATGCATCCGTCTTCATGTAGATCAAGGCAAAAAAAATCTTAACCATTACCACCGGTAAGTCAAGCTGACTAAATTAATTTACGACGTACCGCAAATATGGAGAATATGACGCAACGGTCAGCGGTCATTGAACATTTTTTTAACACCTAACTGTATTAGATGAAATACAATCTTATTGTATAAGGATTAATCTGGTGGTTGAAAAAGTATTCTTTTAGAAAATTATTTTGTAATAAACTATAGGGTAAAGTTGGTAGAGATGCCCCAGTGGTAGAGATGGCCTACCTTTATAACTCGAAAACATTTACATATACGATCGTTTGGTTTGTCCAAACCCAATCAGTTGTTTATGCTAAAGCCTGAAAAGTGGTGTAGCTGCTCACAATTGTCTGGTTTTGACAAAGTTTTGTGATCGTTTTTTTGAGGTAGGTGCAAATTTTTATACATGATTACGCTATAGGTTGTAAAATCATTAATATGTTTTTATTTAATTTGCAATTTGGTCAAAGAATTGTGGAATGCATGTGCTACAATATTCTAACCTCAAAACACATGTACCTGTATATTTATACAAAATACATGGTGAGGCATCTTATACCATCTTTTGGTATAGATGCCCTAGTCAAAGTGGGTAGAGATGGCCTGTTAATATTGCGGGATGTGGAGAGAAATATTCCTAAACCACCAGAAAAGATGACTGGGTAAAATGTATACACTGCGAGCAATGGTATCACGATGGATGCAGCAAATTTGTTATTTTTTGCTATCCCTGTGGAAGAGTAGCTAGAGTCGATTCACTCAGTAAACCTGCAAGATGGCCGACATGTCATATGACAAAAGTCATATTCCAGCTAAATAAAGTGAATTTTTGCATTTTCAATGACTTTTGTCATATGACATGTCGGCCATCTTGCAGGTTTACTGAGCGAATCGACTTTACTAAAAAGAAGACCTAACTTATTTTGTATCCGCGTACATAGGCCATCACTACCACCCTGCGTGGGGCATCTTACCCAACCCCTAAGGGAGAGATGGCCAATTACAAAAATTTTTCTTTATGCATTATTGTGAAATAAAACTTGTTTTTTTTGCATCTTATTATAAATATCGTAACTGAATAAAGTTTCAATTACTGAAAAGCATGCTCATTTTTTTTATTATTTATTTTTATAAAATTTAGGCCAGGTTAAGAAAAAGTGGGGCATCTCTACCAACTTTACCCTAAGAATAAATATAGTGTCGTACGCACCGAGCGCGGGGTCCCTCGGGAAGTGAATCATCCCTAGGCCAGGGCTTATTGAGAAAATAGTCATAATTCTTATGCCTTTTCCCGTTAGATATTCTGAAACAAAAAGTTACATAATAGTTGCCTTAACAAGACCTGTTCAAGATAGGCACCCACAAGCTGGTCTATTTGAAGACTACGGCTTGTTTTAAAAAATCAATTACAAAAAAATTATAAGTGACAAATATGATGATGGGTAATTAGCAAAATAAATAAAGCTAAACTTATTTGTTTTAACTCACAAAAACGTTTTAACTTTCCTGATGGTTGTCCTAGAGATGCTTCCAGAAAAAAAGCAAATATTAAAATGGCAAAAAACACGTTACACGCTGTATAAAGCTTAATCGTGCGAAAATCCCAACGAATGACAGAATTCTCTAGCACTAACTATTGTTAAGAATAGAAATGTCAAACTATCGATAATGTCGATAGTTCTTAAAACACAATCGCTACTATCGATAGTTTATATTTAACTATATGTATTTTTGAAAATCTTCGACGACTGTACGACAGACTAATGAATTTTTTTGGCCAATTTAAAGTAATAAGGAACGATCAACATGGTTTTCAACGGGGTAAATCCACCGAGACAGCTGCATTCCAACGTATTCAATTTGTACATCAAGAACTACAATTAAACAAGGTTGTTGTCGGGATGTTCTTTGATTTATCACGGGCCTGTGATACTTTGAACCTAAAGTTTGTCGAACAGTAACTCTATGCTGTTGGAATAAGGGGAAATGCACTGTCCTTAATAATGTCATTTCTAACCGAAAGAAGGCTGTTAGTCAAAATCGAAAATCATACCTCCTCAGAATATGAACTAATATCGGACCTGCCCAAGGATCTGACCTCGCACCTCTCATATTCATATTATTTGTAAACCATCTATCACTACCGGAATTTACCATCAAATTTGCCGACGATTGCCATATCAGCACTAGATGACCCTGAAGCATACAGCTACACAACTTATACTAAACGAGGACAAAACGGTTCATATTTATTTCTACAAAACTTCTCCTAAAATGCAATTGAACCAGGCAGCATCCTCTTCCAAATTTCTGGGACGTATCTTGATGCCAAACTATTGTGGAAACCACAATTGGATCATGTATGCTCAAAACTGGCATAAGCTTACTAAGCTATACTAAAGTTAAGATACACAGTGCCTGTCCCTACTCAAATAATATCTTACTACGCATTAGCCTATCCTCATCTCAGCTATTATACTTTACTGTGGGGGCAAGCAGTAAACATAAACCGAGTATTTCAAACACAGAAACGTCTCATAAGGCTCATCTTTGGATTGAAACCAACACAAACATGCAGAGAAATATACAAAAAACAGAAAATCCTCACAGTCACACACACACATAATATATACATTCTTAAGTGCTCCACATATCGTCGCCTCAGAGCAACAGTCGGATATGTAAAAGAAATTGGTTATGAGAAAAATGCAAATAAAAATTTGGCGGGAATTCAATGTTTTATACCTTTTTCTTTTTTTATGAATTTAAATGAAATTTTGGTTAGTTACATAGGATTTTGAGCTTCGTATAAAAGTACCAACCGACAAAAAAAATAGTAAATAGGTATTAGAAAAAAATTACTTAACCTACTGTTGCACTAAACAATAATTAATTTTTCAAAGATATCTTTATAATTTTGTTAGATATCCTAGTGTAACACCAAACACGTTTGCAGTTTTGTTGTAATTATTTACCGTGTCAATACAAAAATGAAACGAATTTAAATATTAAAAGTTTTTAATAGAAAAGAATGCAAATAATATTATGGAAAAAAAGATAGACTAATCAGAAACTGGGAACAATAATAGTAAAAATAATCATAATTAATCAGAATCATTATTAGGGGTACTAGCGAATGCTGACAGTGATTTAAAAAAATATGGTGCTTCTTTGGGATTAAGTTATCGTTGCACAAACTAAGTAAGTCCTTTTTTTTAAATAAAAATTGGTAGTGCTGTGTCATAAGCAGGGATTAAAACCATTAGGTTTGTTGCTCGCTGAGTTCTAGTTTTTTTTCTAATGTCAATAGAATTCAATTCTTCGTTTGTAAGAAATTTTGAAAAAAAATTACTGGGTTCATTTTACTTTACTTTTATTATTTTAATATTATTAAATAGAACTTTTTCGCCTTTTCCAAATTCATTTATTTTTTTCAAAACAGTATCAATAGAACAGTAAGAAATATTTAAGGTATTTTTAAAGAAAAGAAGAACTTACACACCCTAACTCTTTGATTATTGACATTAAAAAAGTATGTGCATGTAAATGTTTTCTTTTTGTAAATATTGCTTTTCAGGTTTGTTTGACATTTTTTCAATATGCCGAGATAAAAACTCCCTTTGAAGAGACTTATTAGCTAGCTGGTAATAGGTACTAAATAATTCTTGCCTACTAATTTCGCTAACTTTCTCAGAGCATTTAAATAAAAATATTTAGGTTTGTGCGGCTTTCTAAGTCTGGAAATATATTCATTTCTGGAATTAATTTTTGGTTTTTTAACGCCCTTTTCCATGTGCCCATATTTTTAAATCGTTTTCTACTTTTTTGGCGCTTATTGTTTTCTTATATATCCTCCACAAGTATTTCGTCAACATTTTTACGTTAAGACATGTTTTTTTACTCAACAATAATCTTAATGATAAGTAGGATATGTTCATATCTTAGTGTTGCAATATTATTTTTTGTTATCAAACGGAAAAACAAAAATGAAACAGTAAGCTATCTGTATTATCCTAGTGCATCAAATAAATATAATCAAGATGCATTGGGCTACACAAGGATAAGTAAGATTCTGAAAACAATAATTTATTTTGAACATATCTTACTGTTTCACTGAACAAAAGGGTTTATTCCGCATACTTTGACATGGATATCTAAATACTCAATTTTTTTTATATAACCTACTGTTGCTCTGAGGCGACGATATGTAAACAAGAACAAGAACGAATTTCAAGAAAACAGAAACAATCACAACTATCCTACAAGAAACGCAAATGGCCTTATAGTCCCTAGACACACTTCAACACGATATGAAAAATCTCCCCACTATGCCTGCATCAAAATTTTTTATAAACTGCCAGAAGAAATCAAACAATCCATAACAAGAGGTATATTTGGAAGAAAACTGAAGGACTTTCTTATAAAAATGCATTTTACACACTAAAAGATTTTTTGAATGACTAAACGATGTCATATTAATTTGTGTAAAAGGTTTTCACCTTCTAGATTTTTCTCATACATTTAATTTTTATAATCTGAAATTTAGGTTAGTTAATTTTATAGTTTTATTTGACGCACCTCAAATCATAATGTACGATCCTTAGTAGAATAAATTTAATTTGAATTTAAATTTGAATTTGAACTAGCCATAGTGATAACTGCAAAATATCTCACATCGATTAAACTTCTGATATTTACTGAACTTCTTTTTTGAATTCTGAAAAGAAAAGTCAACGTTTACATTTTTTTAAAATAAGGATTATTATTTATTATTTGCTTTTTCAGTATCGATAGTACTATCAATAGTTTTGTTAAGTCACTGTCTATCACTAGCACTATCGAACGTCACCAATATCGACAGTTTGATATGTTGATATAATATAGGCAACTTTCCCCTATAACCAATATAAACCCTGGAATGTTTTATTATTTACCCCCTTGGCGAAATTTAAATTACATAACGCTTACAATAATATTAAGCAAGACGACAATCAAAGCGAAAATCCCTGTTCTAGCCCGGTTACACGCCGTATAACTGAAGGAATAATAAGGTACTTACAAAGCTGGTATTTAACATAAAACGTAATTTTCAGTGTTGCCGTAGGATTATGGGATGAGATTTTCCAATTAATGTTCGAGTAATATAATGTACATACTAAAACAAACATATATAAACAAAATAAAATCATTTGTCGGTTGATAAATTGGAAAAAATCCAAAAAAGGTAATGAAATAAATAAATTAAATAAATGCATAAATACAGGGTGTCCCAAAAGTAATGGGACACAGAGCAACAGCAGACTCCTTATTTAAACTTGCCTTATCCCAAAATTGATAACCACCTAGATACAGGGTGTCAAAGTTATAATTTTGTTTTCGTTTTTTTTAGATTATTTCTTAACGAAACGACATAGCAGCATAAAATTAAGGGTATAGGGGTTTTTTGAGGTGAGAAATTTAAAATTATCCATAGTTTTTGTGTGGCGCTGCCTACGGCATTGCCCACTCCCTTTAGCTGGCATAACTTTGTTTAGGCTTCTTATATCGATCCGACTATTAAAAAAAAACAAGTTACTTTACTTCTTCTACATCAAAAACGTAAAACTCATTGAAGTCGCTAGGAGCAACCATTTTCGAGATAATCGTATTTTATATGTCCAATGCAACTAAGTACGTGGTTCAAAAACAACAAAAAATCGAGCAACGTTGAATTTCTAATTTAAAATTATTGTAAATCAGCTACCTACATTTGCTAAGTGTCAAAGTTAATGTAAATACTTAAGGTTGACTATTTTTTTCTAATAAAAACGCTTTTTCGTATACGAAATTAATAATTTTATTCTAATCAAAAATTTTATTAACTTTGACAGATGATACATTATGTAACATATTGTTGCCTTAGAAATGTCGTTGTTTTTAATCAAGGCCAGCTGTGATAAATAATACCAATACGAATACACAATTATTTTAAATATTTTAGCATTCTTGCATTAAAAATATCAAATGCGATTATCTCAAAAATGGTTGCTCCTAGCGACTTCAATAAGTTATACGTTTTTGATGTAAAAGAAGTAAAGTAACTTATATTTTTAATAGTCGGATCGAAATAAGAAGCCCAAACAAAGTTATGCCAGCTAAAAAAAGTGGGCCATGCCGTAGGCAACGCTCTCTACTGCTTACACAAAAACTATGAATAAATTTGAATTTCTCACCTCAAAAAACCAACAAAACCCTTAATTTTGTGCTGCTATGTCGTTTCATTAAGAATTATCGCAAAAAAACGAAAACAAAATTAAAACTTTGGCACCCTGTATCTTGTTTGTTATCAATTTTGAGATATGGCAAGTTTAAATAAATCGCATTATTTCGCCTTAAGAAGTCTGCTGTTGCTCTGTGTCCCATTACTTTTGGGACACCCTGTATATGCAAGTAAAATATATAAGGTAAAGTATATCGTCTTGGCTTTTGCTGCCATTTATTTTAATACTACCTCATTTTTGTATACCTGAAAGGTCTACAGGATGACATATTTACAATTTTAATACTGTTACTTGTTTACCATTATTTTGCATAGAAGTGTTGTCCTTGTTATCAAGAGTAGAGGTCCACCACATATTCGATAATTTTTTGGCGATTGCAATTGTTATTTGGGTTAGGTATCCATATTAATTGACTCCAGAGCTGGGCCTGGTGCAATTAGGATATATAAACAGTTTTAAGAAAGCCTGTGTATTATGCGTTTGAGAAATTTGTTGAAGTGTTAATTCTGTGGTGCGTAGAAATATTAGTATTCAACTAGTTTTTTTATAATGTGGCGCATGTGGGACAATTATGGATCTGCATCCAGTAGAAAAAAAACAAAATCACATATCATAGGAAGCAAACAAATAATTAAAAATGTTTATGAATCATTAATAAAAAGAGGATTCACCAAGCAAGATGCTTTGAAGAAAACCTATTTACTTACAAAAACGTCAATGTCGTCTATAAAATATATCGTAAGCTGTACAGAAACGAAAAAGAAGATAAAGAAAAATAACTTATATTAAAAATTTCTTTTGCGCACTTTCATTTCCTCGAAGTTGCTAATTATCTTATTTATGTCGAAATTCTCCATTACGAATCCAAAAGAATAAAACATTTTTTACTGTTTCAATTTTTAGAAAAGATTTTCTGTTTTAACGTAAAAAACAATCTATCGCCGAGTGCATTGATCGTACGAATTGTTACAATTTAATACTATCTTCTTTCTGTATTGTTTTACTGAATACAACCATAGTAACTATAACTTTTGTAGTTTCTAGTTTAATATTAAATTAAAATGTATAAGTGCTAGCTAAGTTAGACACGCTGTTATATCAACAAGTGTTCTCTTGTGTGTCCGGACAATAGACTCTTCGCTATCCCCTTGTCAGTCCTCTAACTACATTATTCATGGCAAATCGGGTTTTCTACTCGAATCCCCTGTTTCATCGCCTTTATTAAATTTCCTGGTAAAATAGCTTATTCTTGTAAAAAAAGTTTTGGTAAAAATAACACTTTTTCCCATAAAAGTTTTATCCAGTCCAGAATAATCCAGGCAAAAAGAAACAGGAATGATGTCATGATCAACTAAAAAGGCACATTTCAAACTGTAAATATTTTAATTCGAAAGTTCCCAGCAAATCCGAGTATTTGAAAATGTTTAAAACCGGCCTTACCTATAACATTTGTGGAAACGAAAAAAAAAGCTTCTTCACTTTTGTATTAGAATTTAAAAAATGATGCTTTTAAAGGCCTTAACATGTTTCGAATGTGGAAACGTTTATCATCAGGAGACTGAAAAAGCTTTGTTGATGGTGTTAGCAGAAAAGAAAATGCTAGGTGGTATCGTATCCAACCTTAAAGCAGCTATAACATCAGGCGCGTATTCAGCTGTCAGTTTTGGGGGGGTAAGGAAAAAAAAAACAGCGCCGCAGGCGAAAATCTTTTGGGTGCCACGCCCTTTTTTCAACGATGTGACGTGGTTTTGAAGCAGAAAAAAACGAATAGTAGCGCCGCAGGCGAAATTTTTTTGGGTGTTACGCCTCTTTTTACTGATTTGTCAGTGTTGATTTTTTAGTATAGGGGGGGTAACTACCACCCTCAAATACGCGCCTGTATAAAATAGTGTGTTGCTATATGAATATTGAAGAAAAACATGAAAACATTTTGTTTATCAGCGAACCAAGTTTGTAGAAAAATATTTGCAGAAAAACAATTCAAACATTTGTTTAGAAAGAAACTCCAAACTAACTGAATGGAAGCGAAAGTAAAATAAAACTCGTAAAAAGATTTTAAAAGTGAATAAAGTCTATAAGACTTTGTAAAACATTATGTTAGGCTGTTTGGGCTTGGATTAAAAAACATGGGGCTTGGTTGTTGATATTATGGGGACGATATATCGTCGCCTCAGAGCAACAGTCGGATATGTAAAAGAAATTGGTTATGAGAAAAATGCAAATAAAAATTTGGCGGGAATTCAATGTTTTATACCTTTTTCTTTTTTTATGAATTTAAATGAAATTTTGGTTAGTTACATAGGATTTTGAGCTTCGTATAAAAGTACCAACCGACAAAAAAAATAGTAAATAGGTATTAGAAAAAAATTACTTAACCTACTGTTGCACTAAACAATAATTAATTTTTCAAAGATATCTTTATAATTTTGTTAGATATCCTAGTGTAACACCAAACACGTTTGCAGTTTTGTTGTAATTATTTACCGCGTCAATACAAAAATGAAACGAATTTAAATATTAAAAGTTTTTAATAGAAAAGAATGCAAATAATATTATGGAAAAAAAGATAGACTAATCAGAAACTGGGAACAATAATAGTAAAAATAATCATAATTAATCAGAATCATTATTAGGGGTACTAGCGAATGCTGACAGTGATTTAAAAAAATATGGTGCTTCTTTGGGATTAAGTTATCGTTGCACAAACTAAGTAAGTCCTTTTTTTTTAATAAAAATTGGTAGTGCTGTGTCATAAGCAGGGATTAAAACCATTAGGTTTGTTGCTCGCTGAGTTCTAGTTTTTTTTCTAATGTCAATAGAATTCAATTCTTCGTTTGTAAGAAGTTTTGAAAAAAAATTACTGGGTTCATTTTTCTTTACTTTTATTATTTTAATATTATTAAATAGAACTTTTTCGCCTTTTCCAAATTCATTTATTTTTTTCAACACAGTATCAATAGAACAGTAAGAAATATTTAAGGTATTTTTAAAGAAAAGAAGAACTTACACACCCTAACTCTTTGATTATTGACATTAAAAAAGTATGTGCATGTAAAATGTTTTCTTTTTGTAAATATTGCTTTTCAGGTTTGTTTGACATTTTTTCAATATGCCGAGATAAAAACTCCCTTTGAAGAGACTTATTAGCTAGCTGGTAATAGGTACTAAATAATTCTTGCCTACTAATTTCGCTAACCTTCTCAGAGCATTTAAATAAAAATATTTAGGTTTGTGCGGCTTTCTAAGTCTGGAAATATATTCATTTCTGGAATTAATTTTTGGTTTTTTAACGCCCTTTTCCATGTGCCCATATTTTTAAATCGTTTTCTACTTTTTTGGCGCTTATTGTTTTCTTATATATCCTCCACAAGTATTTCGTCAACATTTTTACGTTCAGACATGTTTTTTAACTCAACATTAATCTTAATGATAAGTAGGATATGTTCATATCTTAGTGTTGCAATATTATTTTTTGTTATCAAACGGAAAAACAAAAATGAAACAGTAAGCTATCTGTATTATCCTAGTGTTGCATCAAATAAATATAATCAAGATGCATTAGGCTACACAAGGATAAATAAGATTCTGAAAACAATAATTTATTTTGAACATATCTTACTGTTTCACTGAACAAAAGGGTTTATTCCGCATACTTTGACATGGATATCTAAATACTCAATTTTTTTTATATAACCTACTGTTGCTCTGAGGCGACGATATCTAACCAAATCTAGGTTAAAATTTTGTCAAATTCATATTATGACATCATATGCCAAACTAATGAGTAATAAAATAAGTAGACAAGTACAAATTTATTTTTGTTGCTTACAAAATTAACAAAGTAAAAATATACAGAAAGAAAAAGAAAAATAATTAGATAAATTGCTGAAATTGGCCACCGCCATGCTCCAAGCATAAAATCACACGTCTCTTCATATTTTCGAAAGTGTTGACCATCATCTCTGGAGCAATGTTACCACATTCTTGAATAATCCTTTCTTGTAATTGTCTCTATACCGCTGTGCTGTAACTGTGTCATGGAAAAAAATAGGACCAACAATTCTTCTTCGGGAAACAGCTAACCAGACACCAATTTTTTGAGGGTGCAATGTGGACTCTACAAAAAAATGGGGATTTTCACTATTCCACATGCGTGTATTCTGAGAATTCACATAACCGGAGAGGTGGAACCAGGCTTCATCCGAAAAAAATGTCAGGTCTAATAAATCATTATTTCTTTACAATAAATTTTGGGTAAACCATTGAGAGTAATTCCTGAGTCTTTCAAAATCTGCGGCTTGGAATACTTGCACTTTATGAGGAAATAAATTTAGCTGCTTCTTAAGAGTAGTCCTGCATGTTCCATAAGATCTTCCCACTTCTTGGGACAGGCGTCTTATACAATTTGTTGGCGTGTTTTGCATTATTTCACGCACATTTGCAACAAGTTCTTCTGTTCTTACATATGGTCTTCCTGCTCCTTTTTTGTGTTGTATAGAACCTGTTCCCCTAAACACAGCCACGGTTCTTTTGAGGAAATGATAAGTCCCCAGCAATAAAAGCAACGTTAGGAAAATGTTCGTGAAAATCGTCCATGCACAAACCCGGATTGTATTGCCACTCACCATTTACTCTAACCCCGTTTCGAAAATAGGCTTTAACCATGAATGTTTTGTACTGTTCTGTAAAGCCCATTGTGTGAATTGTTCAAGAAATTGGAAAAATTAGCGATGAATCAAATTACTTGTAACGACTGTCAAAGACGACGGAATAACTGATTGATTGTTAATTCAGGTAGTTACTGACACCCAACAGGTATTAAGCTCTACGGCTAAGCATTACGTCCTTAGATGCAAGGCCCTCTTTGATGCAAATAATTTTTGCTCGCACGGTATTTCGTTGTGCAATAAACAGTATGCAATAAATATTAGATATTAATATAGTGTAATGTGCCGATGCCGATGAGATACTTACGATAAGTAAGAAGATAATTGGCACTAAAGTTTAACTGAGATTTTTAAACTTTCCGCTTTACGGTAAAAATGTTTTTATATTCCGGCCATATTTATTTTTATAATTTCGTACTTAATATAAATATTGTATTATAACATAATATCCTAAAATTCTCAAACTTTAAGTTTACTGATGTTTATTTTCTATTAAGAATTTTTATTGGAAGTGTATAACAAAAACAACAACTTTCAGTTTAGTCAAATACATAGAATAAAATTGTATGCAATATTTTTGTCTGTGAATCTGACACACATAAAGAAACATTCGGATCCCATCCCACTAATTGAAATAGAACAACACAACAACCATTGTAGTATTTATAGAAAAATAATTAAGAAAAACCTACTTTTTAAATCCATTTGTCCGTATATTATTTCCGTATTTTTGTAGAAAAAAATACCTCTTATAGACCAGGGTCGATAATTTTTGAAACCAAAAAAAATAATAGTAGGATGAAACCCATTGGAAAAGGAAGAGAATATAACAACAATGAAAGGAAAAATAAATTACGGGCGATCCGAGGTCGGGAAGTGGGGGGCGGAGAGTTTTTAAGGTTAGAAAACGATTTATCTCGATTTTCGGCAAAACTACAAGTCCCATGGAAAAATATTAAGTGACAAAGTTGTAGGTAATAAAAAGATCTACAACTTTTGTATTTGCATTTTTTTCACATAACCTCAAAATTTATGTGAAAAATTCAAATAACCAAGTTTTTGGTTTTTTATTTTTATCTTTTACAAAAAAAATTTTTTATACACGAAATTTGGTGAAAACTTACTTTTTTATGTCCCAAACACACTGTAATTTTGTTAATTTAAAATATTTATTTTTTAACCTTATTTTGACCTAATATCGAAAAAGCACCCTAATTTTCAATCGAAAATTCTCACGTCAAAATATCTGCTTTTTTAAAAAACTCGGTGGGCTTTTTGTTCGTTGAAATCTCTACCTTCCGATGGTGTAAAAAAAATATACATTACTATGGTAAATATTCTCAAAAAATTCAAAAGAAACGAAAAAAAATCGAATCAGAAATTTTTTTTTAATCATTATGTACAATATTGAGCTATTTATTAAAATTTATACTTTAATTACTCGAAAACCGTAAGATTCCATGTTACATTGACAAACAAAAAAATACAAATCCATAAAACATAAAGATCGCAAAAAATATGTGAAAATAGTTGTTCTAAATATAATTAAAGGCAGGATTTAAACGGGATTTCATCACATATATCATAGTAATCTTTTTTTTTAACACCATCAGAAAGTAGAGATTTCAACGAACAAAAAGCCCACCAACTTTTTTAAAAAAGCAGATATTTGGACGTGAGAATTTTCGATTGAAAATTAGGGTGCTTTTTCGATATTAAGTCAAAATAAGGTGAAAAAATAAATATTTTAAATCAAAAAAATTACAGTGTCATTGGGACATAAAAAGGTAAGTTTTCACCAAATTTCGTGAGGAAAATTTTTTTCTTGTAAGAAAGATAAAAATAAAAAACCAAAAACTTGGTTATTTGAATTTTTCACATAAATTTTGAGGTTATGTGAAAAAAGTGGAAGTACAAAAGTTGTAGATCTTTTTATTACCTACAACTTTGCCATTTAATGTTTTTCCATAGGACTTGTAGTTTTGCCGAAAATCGAGATAAATCGTTTTCTAACCTTAAAAACTCACGCCCCCCACTTCCCGACCTCGGATCGACCGTAATTTATTTTTCCTTTCATTTTTGTTATATTCTCTTCCTTTTTCAATGGGTTTCATTCTACTATTACTTTTTTCACTTTTTACCATTTGCAAAGGCTTCAGCCCTGGTCTATTACCTTAAAACGTATTTAGACTATGAAACATCCTCTAATTTTTCCGTGCCCTGAATATAACAAATAAATACATTTCAATGGGTCCAATTTACACCAATAGGCCCATAGATTCGTATTGAAGTAACAACGGTTAGAACCCGAGAAGTATTAATTAACATTTGATAACATTGCTCAGAAATAATTGGATCTAATTAGGTGCGGAAAATAAGGGTGCTCATTCAAACGTTCCCAAAATAAATCATGCTGTTCTTGACACAAGAAAATAATACTAGTTGTAGATATCTAAACATATTAGTAATATAAGCAATACATGTAGATAGACAAAGTTTTTAGTTAATCTACAGTGTGACCAGTAAAGTCCGCATCATATGGAATTTTTTTTTTATTAATACCTTTATTCAAAATTTGACTTTGGCATCAAGTTCTGCTTCGATCGAGATGAAAATTAAGCAAAAAAATAGTAGTCACGTGATTCGCATTATCTGTCAAATTTTAATTTTTTCCAAAATAGAATTCAAAAGTGTGGTTTTTTCTGAAAATATCGAAAAAAGTTATTAGAAAAAGTTTTTTTAAATGCAGTTTCTAGCCCACATGCAAAATTTCAGCTGCATAAGATAATTTTGATTTTTTACCTATATTTTGTAAATTGCACCACTTTTGCAAAATAAGACTCAACGCAACCTACATAAAACTTCTCAGTTTTGACAAGGCTTTATTTTTGATACATTTTCTTTAAAGTTGCGCCATATTAAATGTGTGGGTTTCTACAAAATCAAAATTGGGCTATTAAAATTTGGTCGCATGTGATGCAAAGTTTATTTGTTTTTGACCCTGTATAAGGTAACTTCATAAAATAAGTATTTTTGAAAACGTATTTTGTGTCTGAAAGTAATACACCTTAATATTAAGACAAAAAAGAACACAGTGTTATCAGTAAAGTGTTCATTAAGTGGAAAATAAATTTTAGTGGTGGGTAAAAGATCAAAATTATCTTCTACCTACTATCTACAAAATGCATTTAAAAAAACTTTTTCTAATAATTTTTTTCGATTTTTTCAGAAATAACCACACTTTTGAATTATTTCTTGGAAAAAATTAAAATTTGACAGATAATGCGAATCACCTGACTACTATTTTTTTGCTTAATTTTCATCTCGATCGAAGCAGAACTTGATGCCAAAGTCAAATTATTTCGAATAAAGCTACTACTAAAAAAAATCCCATATGATGCGGACTTTACGGGTCACACTGTATGTTAGCGTCATGAAGAAGTAGTTTTACTACGAAACGGCCGTAAAGCCAAAACTTTTTTAAATACAGTAACAAATAATCAAAGTACCTATACAGGGTGTTCCTTAATGACATGCTAATATTTTAGGGTGTGATTCCTCAATATATTTTATGAAGAAAAGTTCATATAAACATATGTCGTAAACGGCTTAAATTTTTTGCTACAGGGTGTTGATTTTTTTCTTTTTTAATGAGTTTTTTGTAATATCTCCGAAAGTACTTTAGATAATATTTTCAATTTTGGCATGTGCTAATAGGACATAAAACCACATGTTTTAGTTATAAAAGTTATTTTTTTGTCCCACCAGTGGCGTCCCTGCAAACATGTCCTCTGATATTTTTTAGAAAAAAAGTGGTACGCCACTGACATTTTTCCATGTCGATATTATTTCTGATTAGCCTGATCAATTCTACATAAAAATGGTTTCTTGCGTTTTTCTCCTTAGGCACACTGTTCTTAATAAAAATAATTAAATTAAATTAGCTTCATTTTGCACTATTGACGAATAATTTTTGATCACATAAATCTAGTTATCCTGGAACGGTGACGTTCTTAAAAACATAATTAACACCATAACGGCAGTCTTATCTGCATTTCCTCCAAGAAGAACTACCTGTGTTACTTTAAGATGTACCATATGCGCTAAGGAATCAAATGTGGTACATGCATGATGGAGCTCCTGCTCATTTCAGTGTAATCGTTCGCGACCATTTAGATGCAGTTTATCCTAATCGTTGGATAGGTCGCGGAGGAGCTCAACAATGGCCAGCAAGATCCTCTGATCTCAATAGTTTGGATTTTTTCTTGTGGGTCATCTTAAAACTCCAATTCATACTTTGGAAAATTTAAGGGACTTCTGTAAAAAATACGGAATTCACCTGGAATATTTTAACGAGTGCGCTATTCGACGCAAAGATAAGCGAAAGCATGCGTATTAGGTGAAGGTGGTAATTTCCAACAATTTTTATAAAACAATATTTTGCATTATGAATCTTAATAATAATAAATAGTAGAGCTAATTTAATTTAATTATTTATTAATTAAGAACGGTGTGCCTGAGGAGAAAAACTCAAGATACCATTTTTATGTAGAATTGATCAGGCTAATCAGAAATAATATCCACATGGAAAAATGTCAATGGTGTACCACTTTTTTCTAAAAAATATAAAAGGACATGTTTGCAGGGACGCCACTGGTGGGACAAAAAAATAACTTTTATAACCAAAACATGTGGTTTTATGTCCTTTTAGCACATGCCAAAATTAAAAATATTATCCGAAATACTTTCGGAGATATTACAAAAGACGCATTAAAAAAGAAAAAATTAAACACCCTGTAACAAAAAATTTAAGCCGTTTAGGTCATATGTTTATACGAACTTTTCTTCATAAAATGACATGAGGAATTACACCCTAAAATATTAGCACATCATTAAGGAACACCCTGTATATTCGTTTCATTTTACATATTTAAATAATAATTTAATAATACTTTAACTTTTTTTAAAATTCTTGCCACATCCTACGCAGCTGATGTTGACTAATCGCTCCTAATCCTTGAGCCATTACAATTCCACGCGGAGTCGGAAAATTAATATGCTCTCTCTCTTCCGTCTTTGTTTTACACGTACGAATATTTGTTTGAAGGTGGTAGACAATGAAGTAGTATCAAAAAAATTACCTTGTCGGACTTCCATTGTCTTTATTTTGTTACTTAACACAACGTTTCGGTTAGAGATAACGTTGTGTTAAGTAACAAAATAAATACAATGGAAGTCCGACAAGGTAATTTTTTTGATACGAATATTTGATGCAAACAAACAGGCTATTCATAAATGGATGGCTTAGTCTATCCTATGACAAGACTATGGTGGTGTCTGATAAACATTTATGATAAAATGGACAACAAAAGATAATATACACTCACCGGCAAAAAAAACCGGCCAGTAAAAACTGGCCCCAATTTCAAAGTTAGCTTTCTCGCGAACCGCTCGTTGATGATTTTTTTTTTAATTGTCGATTGATTTCTCAGTAACGGTGCTATGTCAGAAATTTTAGATATGAATTTAAGCATATACGAGGTGCAACGATGAGACAAAATTTCTTGCCCGAAATTTGGAACATCCTGTGGACTGCAACAGTTATAGCAGCTATTGTTAACTAAAATCACATTAAACCTTGATCTTTTCTGAACATTTTGTTTTTTTAATTATGAAATTATCTCTGTTTTTATTGGAGATACACTGCTTCAAAACAAACCCTGAAAGCACAAAAAATAAACATTAAAACGTAAGTTTAATCATAAAATTAACAAAAACATAAAAATTTGAAAAAATAATGGAACAAAATTAAAGGCGCTAATATCTACTGTGGCCTCCTCGCGCCAAAATGACTTCATTCAGTCGATTTGGCATCGAATCAATAAGGTGTGTAACAAATTCTTGTGGAATGGCATCAAATTCTTTCTGAAGTGCAATTCGCAGATCATGAAGAATGTCGGGTAAAGAGGGTCGGCGACGAATGCGTCTTTGAAGTTGGTCCCAGAGATGCTCAATTGGATTGAGATCAGGACTGCAAGCTGGCCAAACCATTCGCTCAATATCCACTTCGTCCAAATATTCGTTAACTACTCGTGCCACGTGCGGTCGCGCATTATCTTGCATTAATATGAAGCCGTCTCCGATAAAATGAGAGTAGGGAACAGCAGCGTTGGAGAGTATCGTCGATATATCGATGCGCATTTAAGGCGCCGTTTTCAACAAAAATTAAATCTGTACGGGCGTCCCTCGAAATTCTCGCCCACACCATCACAGAGCCCCCATTGTAACTTACCCGTTCTGAAATTGTGCAGTCCACAAATCTTTTATTTCGAAGTCTCCAAACTCGCTCCCGACCATCAGGCGATCGCAGGCAAAACCGCGACTCATCCGTGAAAAGAACTTTAGTCCATTGTTCAAGCCCCCAAATCATATGTAGCCGCGCAAATTGAAGACGCGCTCGACGATGTCTCGGAAGCAGCTGGGGTCCTGTGGCAGGCCTCCTTGAAGACAGGTCGTTTTCTTTAAGTCTTCGTCGGATTGTCCTCTCGCTGACAACAATCCTACGAGCACGGTTTGTAGCCGATGTTGAATTTGAACAGCTGTAGTTCTACGATTTCGTTAAGTATTTAGGACAATAAAGCGGTTGTCAATTGCACTTTTCTTCCGTTTTCTTCCGGAACCCACTCGCCTGTTGAAATTTCCCGTTTCCATATACCGATTCCAGGCATCCTGGACTGTTGTTCGCGGTTGACCAAGGGTTTCGGACACATAGCGTTGACTTCGTCCATCCTCAATTAGAGCCACAATACGAGCATTTTTTGATTTTAAAACCGTTGACAAGCTCTAAGGCTCTTTTTATACTGGGATTCTGTATCTCGGAAACCGGAATCTCGGCTTCACATTTAACGTAGCGCTTAAGCGAAGCGTTTAGACGGGCGCTTTCTCGGATACAGAATCGCGATTCTAAATTTCGGAATAACACAAGATAAAGAAAAGTATGCACTCCGAATTTCTGTATGCGAGATACTGTATCTTGCATACAGAATCCCAGTATAAAAGGAGCCTTAATGTCGTCAATGTCGCGTATGCCGCCTTGATTATTTACACGTAGAAATTTTTGCCTGCAAACAGTTTGTCCAAGGCGTTTGCTTTGAAGCAGTGTATCTCCAATAAAAACAGAGATAATTTCATGTTTAAAAAAACAAAATGTTCAGAAAAGATCAAGGTTTAATGTGATTTTAGTTAACAATAGCTGCTATAACTGTTGCAGTCCACAGGATGTTCCAAATTTCGGGCAAGAAACTTTGTCTCATCGTTGCACCTCGTATATGCTTAAATTCAAATCTGAATAAAAATTTCTGACATAGCATCCTTACTGAGAAATCAATCTACAATTAAAAAAAAAAATCATCAAAATCTAATAAGCGGTTCGCGAAAAAGCCAACTTTGAAATTGGGGCCAGTTTTTACTGGCCTGTTTTTTTTGCCGGTGAGTGTATATTTTGATAAAGGTTTGATTATTCAACTTTTAACGGCGTGAGGAGCTTCTGTTGAACGAACGACTGACTTAATTTTACGACGTTACTTATAGCCGTATTATTAAACAGTTGAAATTAGTAAATAGATCTGCAGGGATCCATTTTACCTTAGATGAAACAACTATGAATAAATTAACTTTAATTTTGTTGCTTGCCGCATAATGTAACAAATTTTTTATACACAAGAAATATTTACAAAAGTTAAATAATTTTAAAAATTAGATTTAAAAGGGGGAGTGCCGTGTTGTGAATGTCAAATTTTTCAGCACTTCCGGTTAAACCGGAAGTGTAATAGTTATGATTGTCTTATTTATTTGTTTTTTGTAAAAACAATAAAATGTGTGGCCAATTTGACAATTTCCAAAGCCATTTCCTCGGAAACTGTCTTAAATAGGTATAGAATATTATACATGTTTTATGCTTACATTTCTTTGTAGAAGTGTAGGTACTATTTAAAATAACAAAGTTGCATGAACTTACGGTTCAACTGGAACTGACAATCAGACATTTGAGTACTAAAAGTGTGCGCACAATACAACCATATTAAAAACCTTGTATTGGTAGCTTATTTTTATTGACCCATATTAAATAAATTGCTAGTGTATCAAACCCGCTTTAGTGTTATATCAGATATAAATATTCCAGATTTGCTAGAACAGTGTTTTTATTGGTAGTAATCAATTCCATTATCAGCACAGTCTTGTTAAACAATGAACTACTTTTAATACAGCAATTGTGTTAAAAAATAAATTTTATCTTCTCAATGCGACGCATTTTGTTCCTAGTAAAGCGCTTTCTCTACAATTAAAAAAGCATAACAGCGTCCTCAAAAACGAATTGTGTCCATTAGAACCTAAAATCCACAAGACGTTATAGTGGGGGTTCGTAGCTATCGGCAATCGCCGCGCGTGTAGTATTAGTTTCGTATTTGTTGTGCAGGTCACATCTTAGTTCGGAGCCTTCTAGCTGTTCTGTCTGAATTTGAATTTAATTGATCGTACCAATACCTGTTTTAATTAATTTATTTTTCTTTGCATTGAAGTTTTTTAAACTTGTCAGATAAGGCACTAAAAGATTCTTATTTCGCATAACCCATCCCGTATTGCACAGAGGAAAATCGACTAATTAAACAGAATTGTTAAGAATTATCCTATATCAGTAGCAACATTTTTAATAATTACTATTAAAAAATCTTTAACTACAACAAAAAAATTAACTAACAAACAACATATAGAATTGCTAACTCGTTATTTATACGTACAATAAGACAGAATAATACTACATATAAGCCAATTATTGTAAGAATGTGTTTCAGTAAAATATTCTTATTCGAAATAAAATATTGTTTTTAGGATTATACCAACGATAAAACGCTTTATTTGGGGTATTATTTAAAATAGTGGTTCATATTAAACATTTATTAACGGGTATGCAACACACTTCTATTTCGCGATGAGTGGGGGAAACTTCAAACATTTACACGGGACATGGTGGCCATTTGCTTTGTTCCCCGGGCTTCGCGGATTGTGTGTTTAGTGGCTGAACTTTTTCTGTATGTATTGTATAAAATAATAAAATATGGATAACATATTCAACTGTACATAATCATGTTATAGTTTGCAAAACTCAAACCCAACCCATTTTAAGGGGGTAAGTACCTATTATTACTTATGTGTGGTTGGTTTATCTTAAAATTCACAAACATTAGCTTTGGCATTGCTTTCGTATAATATGACTGATGACTGATATATAGAAAATAAGATTGCCAGTTTTATAAATATAATAGTTTATAACGATTAATCAAAATATCTTTTCATTTTGTAAAATTGTTAACCTAAATGTTTATATAAATGCATTTTTAAGTCTCAAATAACTGAGTTTTAATGATTTGAAAAATCTATAACTGTCGATTCATTTTTAATATTTTTTATAATAAAATGCCGTAAACAATAAAATAATTTAGACTACCAATTATAATAACTTACAATTCTAATCCTACAATTCCAAATCAGTAGCTATTTTATTTTATTTTTCTTTGCAAAATATATAATATGAATACAACTAAAATAAAATTGGACGAAACGGAATAATTCCATACGTATGCCTTAGTTAATTTTTGTGAATTTTGAGATAAACTAGCTCATTATAATAATCCTAACTCACTTATATTATGTTTGAGTCTTAGTTTTGTAACGTCTGTATTTAGCAAATTGGAAGCCACATAATAAAGTGTAAATAATTTAAGTATTTTTGGTAACCTAAAAGCTGTATTTATGATTTCAGATTTTTTGTTGTATCTTAGTATTTGTAAGCGTTAAGGAGAAATTGCCTTGTGTTGTTTTTGTTCAAGTTTAATAAAGACCTTTGTAATGTTTACCTATTTTTTTTTGTTATCCTTTCAAATATATACTACCCCTAGAGGGCAAAATTTTAAAAACCAAAAAATAGTATAAAACCGTTTTGCATTAGCACTAAACAGTTTTAAAATAGATATAAAACTGTTTAGTTGCTAATACAAAATGGTATAAAACTGTTTAGTTAGTAAAAACTGTTTTGTATTAGCAACTAACCAGTTTTATACCCATTATAAAACTGGATTATACTCATTTTCAACTAATGTATAATGGGAATAAGCACGTTTTATATTCGCTATGGATCAAACCTTTAGGGTTATAATCCATGTCATATAAACAGTATAACATAGCTATTTACTCTTATGCACTGGTCGTAACTATATATGGTGTATATATGCTATTAGCACGTATTGCTGTCCCAAATAGTATTAAATATTCTTATGATGTTTATAAGAATTCTCATAAGGGTTATAATGCATTTCTCTCAGTGTGGACTTATAATCTATGGACGAATTTTAGGATCTCAGTAAACCATGTTGCATAATAGATAATCATATGCAATGTTAAACGACAATAACAATATCACACTAGACGCTATTTAAGTTTTTGAGAACTACAGTAGGTACTGGTTTTAGTGGTAAGTATATGCTATATTAACCGTAGCAAGCAAATAATTATTATGATTAATGTCAAGTTTTATTACAACTGCTAGTCAAAACTAATACAGTATATAAAACCAGATTACACACTCGATGGAGCTAGATAATTACTGTGAGTATTCAGAGCAATAACGGCTATAAACTACGGCTATGGTAACATTAACGTCTATTTTCTATTGACTAAATTACCGTGATATTATCACTATATACAACGGTCTAGCAATCTTTGTTATCTTATAGTAGGACAGCGCATTGCTGTCACATATTAAACAGTTGTATAAAGAGTATGTGATGGAATAAAAGGCTTTTTTCTCAGTGTCATTTCGTTTTCACCCGGTATAGTCAAGTAGGGTGATATGTCAAAAAACTATGTGATATCTATATTATCAATTGTTTCATATGAAAACTCATCAATAATCTTCGGGAGCCGTTAAGATTTTACGAAATCAAATACCTACTGCATATTTTTTTTACTATAATCTCCCGATTAGATTATATAAATATACACATGATTTAAACTAAAAAACAGATAACTTAAGTAGACGTTATGTTTGTTTAGTATTAAGATTTAATCCCAATTATAGCCAATTGGATAAAAATATTTCTATTTAAATACATTTCTAATGTCAAAATGAATTATTTGTTCTGGTATAGTAATTTCTAGAAATGTTTTTGTTATAGTGGGATGATGTACCGTGGTGGTACGGTGGTCAACTAAGAATGGCAGCCGGGTACCGTACGGCTTGCGGTAAAAAGTTTTTTATTATCTTGATAAAACAAAACAAACTCTATGTAGCGAGCTAAAATTTGTGTAAAGCAAAAAACTCGTACAGTAGGGCCATGGAGTAGGGCCACAGTGCCATGGCCCTACCTACCAGTAGGTAATGTAGGGTGGGGTAGGTTCGAAGAGTTTTTTTCAAATGGCCATTATTTTGAAATCAGTTACATTTAAATTAAATCGAAAATATTAGCAGAACCGCAGATTCATCTTTTATAAAATTACCGACTATACCTTTTCGGCAAAAATGCATTTTTTGTCAAATAGCGATTAAAAAAAAATGCAATTTGTCCGATTCTGCTCCATAGTGGGGTACTGACGGACACCCCATGGGGAAGGTCCGGACATATATTAAAAAACCCATATTAAGGTGAAATGACGAAAGAATGACGACCCTTGCAAGTTTAATATGATATTTTATTAATCAAGTCGGCATATATGTATATAATGTTATTGAATAATATATGAAAACCTATTTACATTAAATTTTAAAATTCCTGCTGTTCTGGATATTCCTGGAAAATCTGTGGGTTTTGGCAATTTTCTTACCACATCTTTTCTGGAAATAGTTGAAATATCCTTAACATTTGGAAAATGAAAGCCACTTTTATACTTCCTCAAAAAATCGACCAAATAGTCTCCATTGTCGAATATTTTGTCCACTACTCCAATATAGTAAAGTGTTCTCTTTTTGGTCGAGAATATTTCATCGTCCAAAATCTGATCGATAGCGTCATAGTCCGATTCAATATCCATCTCCATTTCTGAATCCGAGAAAATATTTCCCAAAAAATGTTGTTTTCCTGTCAAATTGCCTGGCAATTGTATGTCTGAGTGCCCCATATTACCAAGTGCATTTCTGGCGGCAAAATATCCCTAAATGCATTTGTATTTTAATTCATTTTAAGGTTAAGTGTAAGGAAAACAAGTTAATATTTATAAATTTGGTGAATATCTTACCTTAAATTTATTAGTAAAGATGTAATTCCTTACGACTTTCGCAACCTTTCTTACAACGGCAACGAAAAATTTAAACAAATGTCTACAAACTCCTAATATTTATTGTTGATAGCCGAACAATTTTCACAGCCACGGCCAATACAAATATAAATAAACATTTTTTGGTTGTCAAGAATCCAAGGAGTTAATTTTTTCGCGGTAAATTTGAAATGCCCCATGTCCGGACCTACCCCACCCTAGCCTACACCAAACGGTTTATTCACATTTATAATCATAACTTTTTTATTATATTTATTAGACAACTAAATAAACAACGAAGTTCATCACAATCCAGTATAGAGAACGTTATTTGCGTTTTCGCCGGAACATCAGCAGCTTAATTATTTTCGCGGACACTATATTATCTTTTAAATATTTTTATGGCTTTTCTTAAACGGATTGCGTGCATTCTAGTGGGTGCCAGCGTTGATGTGTTTCTAATCTACAAAACAGCAGACTGTTTCGGTGAAAATGCAAATAGCGTTCCCTATACTGGATTGTGATGCACTTCGTCGTTTATTTAGTTGTCTACCTTTCGATTATTACCAGTGTGATTGCCTTTTATATTGGAATTAATTCCGCTAAGATGTCGCTATAGTATATTGATGGCCTCTTTGGTTTTGCATAGTGATGTTAAAGAGCAGGTAAATTGCTGAACAGGTTCGAACAGTTCGGTTCTCACCCGTAAACCTGTTCACCTGTTCTTTTGATCATAAATTATTGTCACTCACTGACTTGGTTGTTAAAAAAAAGTGAAAAAGTGAAAGGTCGGGAAAGTAGTAGAAGTGGCGACCTTTTTTTTTTTTTTTTTTTTTAGAAAGTGATTAACAAAAAGCGGTCTTTTACTACTATGGCGACCTTTTACTTCTTTTTTTACCAAGTGAGTGACAATAGAACAGGTGAACAGGTTCCCGGGTCAGAACTACTGAACTTCCGTTCAGCAATTTCCCTGCTCTTTAACATCACTCGAGCGCAATCATCGGTCATAAGTCTATCTAAAGAACCGGTTCAGTTCTTTTACAAAGAACAGTTCACTGAACAGGCTATCTCTAACCTGTTCTAAAGAACCTGTTCGGTTCTTTTCTTAACAACTCTAGTTTTGCAAAAGACTTTTAATACATCTGACCGCCGCTGTCGGGATTGCTTGGGTTACGGCTGCTCGTAGAGTCCTAACAAGGACGAAACGGCCGTCGTGGTCTACCCGCCCCCAGGGTATCTATTGTGTATGGATCCCCGTGTATTCCAATATAAAAAACAGTTACACACTTGTCCGATTTGCCACAATATTCGCTTTTTAATAAATAATCTATTTTAATTTTTCTTATTATCCGGAATAGAAATACTAATTCCCCTACGACTCTGATATCGCATATCTTTTGGGAGATCAGAATCCAACTTTATTTAAGAGGTATGTGGAATATCCTTATGTCGTCTGTCGCCATTTACATATTAATGTGATGCCTCACATTCGCACCATATTGCATTTTCATTTTAGACATGGGGAATTTTTAACAGAAAAGAATAAGTAGGTTATTGATTCGACCTGTACCTTTTATTTATTATTATAACAAAACAAACGTACTAACTAGTTCCCTATGCTAAATTTGTTGATGTAAGCGCTAAGCAATATTTTTTTATTGTACCGGGTGATTCAATAAGAAAGGCAGCCGACTATATCTCGGAAACTACTAAACATAGAAACTTGGGATAAAAAATTATGATTAAAGCGGTCATGAGAAAATTCTGGAAATAATTTTTAAGTTCCGCATTTTGCCGCAAGAGGACGTAATTGAAAAGTAAATTTTAAAATTTTACATAACTCCGAAAATTCCACATTAAGGTATATGTTTGATAACGCCATTTTAAAGCTTCGACAATTATGCATCATTTTGGTCTTATGCTCATTGGCGTACCGACTTTAATAAGAGTGGGGGAAGCTATTCAAAGTGTAAACATTTAAATCGCTGTAATTTCTAAACGACTTATCCGATTTTAGCAAACTAAAGACTGTTTGGAAGAGAAATGTATGCACTTTCACCAATCGTATTTAGTTGTCCATAATAGTTCTCAATAAAATTGCTAGAGGGCGCAATTTGTAATAATAATAGCTTTTTTTGATTTTATCCCGAAAATTCAAATCATACGGTATAATTATGATACCATAATCGAAAAGTAGATTAAATTTGCTAGAAAAAATATTAAAACCGCAGCTCGATATCTTTCTTCGTTTCAGGGTTATTGCCAAAACATTAATTTTTAATACAAATTGCGCCCTCTAGCAATTTTATTTGAAACTATTGTGTACCATTGGATAAGACAATTAAAGGTACTTACCTTTCTCTTCCAAACAAGCTTAAATTGAGTAAAATCGGATAAGTCGTTTAGAAGTTACAGCGATTTTAATGTTTACACTTTCAATAGCTTCTCCCACCCTTATCAAGTGAAAAGTTTTAAAAAACATTAATAATTTCCGAAAATTTTTTTTTTATATTCACCATAAAGACCTTCACAAACTAATCAAAATCAAATCAATTTCACATATCTTTGTTCAAATTCAAGCATATTTGTAAAATGTACTTGATTTTTTAACTTATTAAGGAATCACAAACTTCATGTTTGTTGCAACGATATTAAACAGAACATTAAAATATCATAAAAATTCTTTTTAACAAGATAAAACATTAGAAATGATAATATGCTAATTAAAAAACTATCATTGAACGTGCAAAATTTGTATTTTAAATGTTTATTAAAAAATGTATTCTTGTGCAAGTTGTATATTTTTTGACCTACCCTGTACGCCGTTTGACTTGCAACCATTTCAAGTGCACCTAATATGATTATCGAACATGCACCAACTTTTATCAAGAATAAAACTTTCTGAGAAATCGGTAATAAAAAAAATGCCCATATGTTGCACACTTAAATAACCACACTATATAGTTAAATATTTTTTTTCTTAGTTTTTAACCATACGATAAGCGACAAGTAGTACATAACGAAATATCTACAAAATTTCTTTAAAAACTAATAAAAAAAATTATGACTTTTTTGAGTTACCCTGTATAAATATAAAAAATATAAATTCTGTTAGCTTGCTCCAACCTAATGTTATATACAGTATTACATTGTTGACAATTAATTTAATCCCGAAAATACAACAATTTAACAAAAAATATTAAATAATTTTCGTCACTCACCCGGTATATAATACGAAGTTTTAGACAATTTCTTAGTACTACCCTACCTACGACAGGGTCAACAAAAATCTAAAAAGACGAAACGAATTAATATTATAAACTACGAAAATATAATGTAGTGTAAATTAATATTTTGCAACTTGGACATCCTGTATCTCAAAAACTGGTCTGCCGATTTTGTTGTGGTCATGGATACTTTTGATCAGAATGGAATTCTCTACAACATACTAAAAATTTAGGAAATTTAACCGAGGGCCATTTTCCATAAGAGAAGTGCGGGGTTCTTTATTCAGTTTCCTGACACGTTGGTAATTATAAACATATAAAAATTAACATTAGGGTTGAAATTATTGAATGATCAACGTACGTTGGGTTGTTGACATTGTGGCTTTACCTCACGGACAGCCACTGCCTGGTGTTCCGGGTCGTTCCTCTGATCTAAACCGGGTCAGTCCAGCGCCAGTCCAGCGATCAGATCGAGCTGATCCGACTCACCCCGGTGAAGCTTAAATGGACGATTTCGCAACACAGTAGAAAGAGAAAGAAGAAAGAGAGAGGGTGTTAGTGTGCCCGCCGGCCATCAGGGCCAATTAGCGCTGTTGTCGCCAGCTGGCCGTGTAACCGGGTTCTGTCGCATATTTTTGACGTACAGAAGAGAAGGACAGTTATATTCTAACCTACTATAACGCTTCCCAAACTGCGCCAGGTGCTAATTGGAACAAACCAGCCAGCCGCCAGCCCGCCATCCATCCATGTCACAACTGTCAATTTTTCTTGACCACGTTTTTTTCTGAGGAAATTAATTAATTTTTTATTATCATTTTAATATACAATTCTATTAGTTTCTATTCTAGAAAACTTCGCCGATGTGTGTAATCTTTCAGTTATTATTCCAGCCTACTATGCAGGTAATTATTTTTTATTGTTTATCAAATTGATTTTACACTTCCTTACCTATTTTTTATATAGGAATATAGGAAATGTAAGTTTACAATAAATAAATTAACATGCAATGTTTCACATACATAATAGGTGTTGGTTAACAAGCCAATCTTAACAAAATATCACTGGGCAACCTGCAGATATCTGCAACACATTGTGCCCGAGGTAATACCTAACAATCTATCAGTTACGAACAGATAAGTTTAGTCTCTTGAAAAGAATTAATTTTAACATTTTTGTTTTACTGAGTGGATTAAAAAGTATAGCATAATGGCACAAAGATAATGGTTTGAGCTAACTCGATAAGTAGATACTTGGCCATCGGCCATATTTTACAGAGAAATTTAATGTCTACCCGATACTGTTTCTTTTGTTTTAGAGAACGCTGTAAGAATCACCCGATAGTTTATGGATCTTTTAATACGTGTCTCAATGCATCCTAGTGCTTGTGTTTATACAGTATTTGTGATAATATTATATGAATTGAGACAATTCCAGATGAGTGAGACCTGTGAGCCGTAACTTAAGGACATTAGTTTATTCTAAACAGTTATTTTTTGTTATGGTTGTCAATGCAGTTTTTATTTATAAATAAACGTAGAAAACATTATTTACGATAAAGTGCTTCCGCATCTTTATTTTCTAAATCTTGGTTAATATAAAAATGTGCATTATTTATTCCATAAAATAAAAGCGTCTTTTTATTGATTTAATTTGTGATTTAATAATATTTATATTGAATCACAAATTAAATCAATAAAAACTCGTTCAAAAGTTAATTAAATTGAAAAATCCTAAAACCGCTGTTCAAATTTCCCGCCATTGCGCCTCTGATGGCCGGCGGGCACACTAACACCCCTCTCTCTCTTCTTTCTCCCTCTACTGTGTTGCGATTTTTTAACAAGGAGTTAACATTTCTAACCCTATAAATTTTCTTTGATCCGACTGGACGTTCAGCTCAAAGTCAATCGTTCATTTGGCTATGAATATTTATATTCAGTGCTATAGGTAAACATTTTCATGTTACTTCTTATTTACATGAAATATTTTCTAGCCGGGAATTACGTCGAATCACTAACAACCCAACGCAATACTGAACCCGATATGGTATGATTAATTTTTGGGGTATACAGTAAACATGTTAACGCAATAGAAAACACAATACAAATATAAAAGTGTTTTTGTGTAATAGATATTTTATTTTTTTATTAAATTGTGGTTTTCTTTCCCGCTTTCCTTTTCCGTAGGATAAGGTTTAAAGAAAATTCCATCATGTTATCTTGTTGTTTTCGTTCACCTTCTCTTTATACTGTGTAAAAATTGGTTTATCGTACAAAAACCCCGTATCTCATGGGACACGGTTTCATTTTCTTTACCTAAAAGTACTTTGAGTTTTTATTGTCTATAAACGACTAAAAAAATCCTGTTTCCATTTAATTAAATACTCTATTATTATAGAAACAATTTTAATTTGTGTGGGTAATGTAGCAACTTGTGTTCGGATAACTGCAGCTTTCCGCACGCTGATCTGCGGAAAAACATGCATTTTTCCGGCCACTTACCATAACAACATGGTGATTAGTTCATATAGGTGCTACAGTGAGAAAAGAGCGTTCTATCCTTATAAGAATTTACAAACTTTTTATACAACTGTTTAATATTGTATGTGTCAGCAACGCGCCTATTGTAAGACAACGAGAATTGCTAGACCGTTATGTAGTGATAATACCACGGTAATTTAGTTAATAAGAATTAAAAGTTAATGCTACCATAGAATATGGTTTATATCCATTATTGTTCTGAATTCTCACAGTGATTATAAAGTTCTATTGGGGGTGTAATTTGGTTTTTCTACTACTGTATAAATAAATTAACTTTCGGGCGCTGGCAACACGAAAGAAAACCAAAGGAAATGTTACAGTTACCTGAATAGGGGAGAGCAAGGCAATATGACATACTATCTTTTGAAAATCAATTTTTACTAAACCCAAAGGTATATTAGGTTTTATTATTTTTTTTTAATATGGCCTCTTAACGTTTTAAGTGAATTAAAATATTGTACTTGTAAGAATTGCAACATTTAGGAAAAATTTCAAAAAATAACAAGCATTACAAAAACCATTTAACCTTATAGGGTAAGGCAAATACAACATACATACAGACATACCAAATTTTTCCCTTAAAGGCATAATGACATGGTTGTATGAAATTAACTGTCCAGTGAGTAAAAAAAAATAACAATGTAAGTGTAAAATGTAGTTTCTATTTTTTATATTTTAAGTTTGTTGTACATTAACGAAATTAAAAAAAAAATATTGAAACAAAATATGAATAAATTAAGAACGACATGCTGCTATACAGGCAAAACGACACACTGCTATGTCATTTTGCCCAATGTGCAATATAAAAAATAAATATATTTTCTAGGTTATAATTTTATTCAATCATTTAAATGTTAGCGTAATATTAAAACTAGAGGGCTAATAGTTGTGGGTTAACACTAAAACATTGGCAGCGACCTTATATATTTTAACCAAAAATATTTCAACAATCACTTATCTTGATATTTTACATAGGAAAATACACAAACTCTCTAGAAAACAACAAACGATCGACTATGCTATTTTATTACGACTGACGATCTTAGCGGTATTCAGTGGCGTAGCGTGCAGGGGGCCAGGGGGGGCGACCGCCCCCCCCGCCCTTTGAGTCCTTTGCCAAACAGCGCCCCCTTTCCACTCTCCCAGTAGTTTCCAGTTCAATTTCACTTCACATGATAATTGATAATATTGTTTACCTATCGACTTTCGCAGCAAGAGGAAATTTACTATGTTTATGGATATAAATAATAATTATATAACAAAACCCTCATCTTATCCGACTGAAAGTTTATATTGCCGACAGCCTTGTCCTACAGTCAATATTACGGTCGTCTCTTCGCTCTTCGTCAGAAAAACAAAAATTCCATTTTAACAAATAATTCCCGCCCATGAGAATATATGCTCCTATTATTATGTAATATGCATAATATATTTGATAGAGTTTTAACAAAATTTCCCTTGCCGTGTCATATTCTGTTTTCATGTGACCATTTTAGACATGACGAAACAAAAACTTTATTTCTAGGCCAAAATTTACTAAATAAACGAAATTATACATTAGCAGTGAGGCGCCCTTTGAATAAGGGCGTAGATAAGGGGGTAATTACCCCCCCCCCCC
Organism: Polydrusus pterygomalis; assembly: GCA_963969555.1. Lineage (NCBI taxonomy): Eukaryota > Metazoa > Arthropoda > Insecta > Coleoptera > Curculionidae > Polydrusus > Polydrusus pterygomalis. The sequence continues at coordinate 160,160,401 of OZ018375.1, read as the reverse complement.
CCCCAGGACCCATAATGAGCCATGAAAACGAAGCACTTTTTTTTTACTTGATCATTTTTTTTTGGATTTCTTGAGGATCTTGTGTATTTTATATTTTTCCTACTTGAATATCAGGTAACATCAGTGTAAAAAGGGCGTGGCACCCAAAAAATTTTCGCCTGCGGCGCTATTTTTCCCCCTCTTTTAACCCGGAAAAAAATTTACGCCCTTACCTTTGAAGCTTTCGCCCCCTCCGCCCCTTTAACCACGCTACGCCACTGGCGGTATTAAGATGTGTTTTGTAGTGGAGAACTCAACATGAATGTAATCGAACTGGGCCGAAAACAGGTAATATGTCATTTTGCCTGCTATGTTATTATGCCTTGCTCTCCCCTATTATCCGTTGCTAGCTACGAAAGTAGGTTGCTAGCTACGAAAGTAATACTTTCGGTGCCAGGACAAAAAAATCGAACTGACAGACTCTGACAGTACTCAAATAACTAGTTGTCAACAATACTCAAATAACTAGTTGTCATGGATTATTTTATAGGTGAAAAAAAAATTTATTTTATCATTTTAATTTGAATAAAATCAAAGTTTATTACTTAATAATATCTATTGATCAGAGAACAGTAGTAGAAAAAATTTAATACATTACACGATTCGAAAGCCTTTGGTGGTCGGGGGTATTAAATCACTTCGGCTTTGCCTCGGCAATTCAAAAACCTCCTCACACCAAAAAATTAACTTTCGCATCTAGTAATGTAAATAACTATTTATATATACTGTATCTATTAGTTCCGACTTGCCGTTGTAATGAAACTTGAGTTTATTCATAATAATATTTGCTTGCTACGGTTAATATAGACTATACTTACCCCTAAAGATCATTACTAAAGTTCCCAAAATATTAAATAGCTTCTGTGTGATATTGTTCTTGTCATTTAACATTGCGATCAATAAAATTCAAATTCAGACACGACAGTTAGAAGACTTCGAACAACGATGTGACCTGCGCAACAAACGCGTTAAAACTAAGGCTTCTTGCACACTTACACGGTGACCGTCCTAACGGCACCGTTTACGCGATTTACCGCGTTCGTGTTATCCTTGCACACATGCACGGTTTTCGTCAGTTTGATTCTATAGAGTTTAGAGTGTGGATCATAGACGTGCTGTGGCGATTTTAAAGTCTTACAGGCGTATCAAAAAACGAAGAAAGGCACGAAGTGGTCAGTTGAGGGAAGACGAAAAAAACTTTTTTTTACTATTTTAAGATGTCCATATCCAGCTTTGATGACCTACACGAACGATTAAAAAATTTGCTTCAACGTCAAGATACATATATGAGAGAGTGAATACAGCCTATGGAAATGTTGGCTGTTACAATCAAAATCAGGATTGACCTCCAAACATATTTCATTCCAGGCACTTCTTGTACAGTTCCTGTCCTTATATATAGAACTTGTCTTGTCCCAAATACCCGGCCTTGCTTCCACCAAAGATATAAGCATATCATATCTATATCTACTGAAATAAGATATGATAAAATAAACTAAATAAAATAATGTTCCCGCCAATGAACCAAGAAAATGTCGTAAGCGCGATGCATGTGCAAGCACCAATTAAATCTTAAACTCTACTATACTTAAACCCCAATATTATATGCAGTGACGTAGCAGTCGAAATCATGGAAACTGCCAAAATACTGTGTTATCATTGGCGGTTTGCCTTGATTTCAATGGTTTCGACTGCTACGTCACTGCATATAATATTGGGTTTTGAGTATAGGCATGTCTCTCCGTCAACACAGTAACGGTCGCCGTGAATTGTAGTGGGGGCTCATGGTGACATCGTGGTGGAACGGAATCGTGTACACGGTGCCGGTGCATGTGAAATGTCACAAATATGCTGCCTAATCCCTAAACCATATAAACGGTGCCGTTAGGACGGTGGCCGTGTAAAAGTGCAACAGGCCTAATACTAGGGCACGCGGCGATTGCCGATCGCTACGAACCCCCACCAACGTCTTGTGGATTATAGGTTCTAACAGATACAATTCGTTTTTGGGGACGCGGTACTGCTTTCTTAATTGTAGAGAAAGCGCTTTACTGGAAACAAAATGCGTCGCATTGAAAAAATAGAATTTATATCTTAACCAAATTGCTGTATTAAAAGTAATTAACTTTCAAAATGTCTTTATTCCAAACTAACTTTTACATATCATTACATGGAAAGTGACAACATAATGTAGAAAATAATAACCATTAAAAAAAAAAATAACAATAAAAATAATTGAAGTTAATCCAATTTGATTCATTAATAAAATCAATTAAAAAAAAATAGTATAAATAATTTAATTTAGTAAATATCTCTTTAATTGTTTTTTAAAAGTTGCCAATTTTTTTATTTTTCTGATATTTTTTGGAAGATTGTTATATTTTATTATTCCGTCATATAAAAGCGATTTTTTTCCGAAATTACTTTTTACTGGTATAGTTTGATAATTTATACAATGTCTGGTGTTATGATCATGTAATGTCTTATTCTCCTGAAGTGTTATGTTTGATTTTTTTTCTTTTAAAATGATGGAGTGAATTAGAATACAAATTTTTAATTTATAAATGTTTTGAACATGTAAATACCCTTTCGGTCTATATAGATTAACAGTTGGTTATAAATGTGGTAATTTGTGTATACATTTAATAACTTTATTTTGCAATTTTTGTAATGGTTTTAAGTTTGATAAACAAACAGATCCCCATGCAGAAGCTAAGTATTGTAATTTTGAATATATTAATGAAAAATATATATTTTTTCTTCAAACGTCAATAAACTTGACGTTTTTCTACTAATTTTTTGACGTTAAAGTTCTACTTTTTCGTCAGAAGGCGGTTGCTTTTGGCAACGGAAGAAAAAGTATTTACTTTTTCTTCCGTTGCCAATAGCAGCGGAAGTTAAAGTATGACTGTGTTCTCATGACTAAATATATATTAAATAATACCGTACAGGTAAATTCTGAGTCTGACATTTTAATTTGAAGTAAATGTAGTTTTAAAAAATTCTATTTTTAAAAGGATAAAAATTAAATAAAGTTACGCAATAATGAATACTGACACTTGTCAAATCGAATGGCACGTCGCTATCAAACAATATAATAATAAATCCATAGTAACGCTAGCCCCTTCTCAAAACTTAAAATTTTTAAATAAAACAATTAAAACATTTTGTATCTTTGTGTTTTCATATTTAAACAACGTCTGAAGAAAAAAAAAGTATGTTTTATTCGGAGTAAAAGCAACTTCTTATGACTCGTCCGTAATTGCCGGACTCACTTTGTTCGTCCGGCAAACCTACAGACTCGTCAGAAAAGTATCGCTTTTACTCCTAATAAAACAATATACTATTTTAAGTATCTCAAAGGAATGAAATATCTAGCTCTGTACAAAACAGATAGCAAAGGAGATATCGAGTTGATAATATATTGGATATGGCATTTCCAATTTAAATTTTTGTCTAAAACTAATCCTAAACATTTTGTCGTTTTTGAATATTGAATATTTTCATTATTCAATTTTAAGGGGTTAATGATGGAATTTATTTTATTTTTAGTTATAAACATAAAAGAAGATTTTGTAAAATTTAACGTAAGTTTATTTGATTGAAGCCAAGAAAGAAGTATTTTTAAATCATTATTAATATCAAAATACATTTCTGCAAGAGTTTCAGCAAAATAAATAATTGTTGTATCATCTGCAAATAGCTTTATGTTGCCCTTTAAGTTCAATTTGGAAACGGAATTAATGTAAATTAAGAATAATAAAGGACCTAATATTGATCCTTGTGGAACTCCACATATTATTTCTTTTTCCGAACTTTTTCTTTCCCCAATTTGAACAAATTGTTTACGATAGCTTAAATAACTTTGAAGTAGTTTGTGTGTATTTCCCCTTATCCCAATACTGTATAATTTTCTTAATAAAATATCATGGTTTACGGTGTCAAAAAGCCTTACACAGATCTAAGGATAGTAAACAGCATTTTTTACTGCTGTCGACATTAGCTTGAATATTTGTTATGATCTCTCCTATAGCTATTTCTGTATACTTAGATTTGCGAAAACCATACTGGTTAGCAAAAAGTAAATTTTGGCTTTCTAGAAAGTCGCATAATTTATTATTTATTATTTTTTCTAATATTTTTGAAAAGATTGGTAAAACAGATATTGGGCGATAATTGCTGCATTTATATTTTTTATCAGTTATAAATACTGGAGTTACTTTAGCAATTTTCATTTTTTCTGGAAAAATACCTGTATTTAGAGATAATTTAGTTAAATGAAATAAAATTGGAGTAATTTCATTTTTTAAACACTTTAAAATTTTAACCGATATATTGTCAAATCCATTTGCTTTTTTTGTCTCAAGGTCGTCAATAATTTGTTCTATTTCGTTTTGGGATATTTCCTCGGGATTAATAAAAAAAGATTTTTCTCGATACATTTTTGGACTTGCGGAATTTTGTTAGCCAGTACTTGTCCTACGTTTACAAAATGATTGTTCATTTCTTCATTCATTATTCAACAAGATCGTGCTGCTAATAGAACTAATAACTACCAATAAAAATACTGTTGTAGCAAATCTGGAATTGATATAATACTAAAGAGGGTTTAATACACTAGCAATTTATTTAATATGAGTTAATAAGAAATAAGCTATCAATACAAACTATGTCTTAGCAAACCTGTTGAATTAGATCATTTTCCTCAGTGTAGGCACTACTAAATTATCTTTTTTTGAGCTATTTTTTTTAGGATTGGCCCTCAGTGACGTATTCGCCATTTAATTTAATTTTTTATTAGATTTCTTTACTTTTCTTTAGCCAAATTAAATATCTATAGTAATCGTGACGTTTTGAACCAGTTACCTAGGTATAGGTATCTGGTTTTAAAAATAGAAGGAAAAATTAATATGGACAGTTGATGGTCTTATTATACAGGGTGATTCATTAAGGGTGGCGACCGGCCATATCTCGGAAACTACTAGGCATAGAAACTTGGAGAAAAAAAAATTATGATTAAAGCGATCATGAGAAAATTCTGGAAATTACTTTTAAGTTCCTCATTTCGCCGCAAGGGGGCACAATAAAAAATTTTTTTTTTAATTTCTCCGAAATTTCCCATATTAAGGTATAACTCTCATTAAATCATCGAAAAGCTTAGACAATTCTACATCATTTTGGTTTAAGACTCATTGGCGTACTGACCTTGATAAGAGTGGGGGAAGCTATTGAATGTGTAAACATTAAAATCGCTGTAACTTCTAAACGACTTATCCGATTTTACTAAATTTGAGCTTGTTTGGAAGGGAAAGATAAGTATTTTCAATCGCCGTATCCAACAGTACACGATAGTGTTTAATAAAATTGCTAGAGGGCGCAATTTGTAATAATAACGGTTTTTTCGATTTTATCCCGGAAATTCAAATCATACGGTATAACTATGACATCATAATCGAAAAGTAGATGAAATTTGCAAGAAAAGATGTAAAGACCGCAGTTCGATATCTTTGTTCGTTTCAGAGTTATTGCAAAAACAATAATTTTTAATACAAATTGCGCCCTCTAGAAATTTTATTAGAAACTATTTTGTACCATTAGATACGACAATTGAAGGTTCTTCCAAACAAGCTTAAATTTAGTAAAATCGGATAAGTCGTTTAGAAGTTACAGCGATTTTAATGTTTACACTTTCAATAGCTTCTCCCACTCTTATCAAGTGAAACTGTAAACATTAAAATCGCTGTAACTTCTAAACGATTTAACCGATTTTACTAAATTTAAGCTTGTTTGGAAGAGAATGGTAAGTACCTTCAATTGTCGTATCCAATGGTACAAGATAATTTCTAATAAAATTGCTAGAGGGCGCAATTTGTATTAAAAATTATTGTTTTGGCAATAACTCTGAAACGAACAAAGATATCGAACTGCGGTCTTCACATCTTTTCTTGCAAATTTTATCTACTTTTCGATTATGATGTCATAGTTATACCGTATGATTTAAATTTCCGGGATAAAATCGAAAAAACTGTTATTACAAATTGCGCCCTCTAGCAATTTTATTAAACACCATCGTGTACTATTGGATACGGCGATTGAAGATACTTACCTTTCCCTTCCAAACAAGCTTAAATTTAGTAAAATCGGATAAGTCGTTTACAAGTTACAGCGATTTTAATGTTTGCACATTCAATAGCTTCCCCCACTCTTATCAAGGCCGGTACGCCAATAAGCCTTAAACCAAAATGATGCAGAATTGTCTAAGCTTTTCGATGATGTAATCAGAGTTATACCTTAATATGGGAAATTTCGGAGAAATTTAGAATTAAAAAAAAAATAATTGTGCCCCCTTGCGGCGAAATGAGGAACTTAAAAGTAATTTCCAGAATTTTCTCATGACCGCTTTAATCATAATTTTTTTTTCTCCAAGTTTCTATGCCTAGTAGTTTCCGAGATATGGCCGGTCGCCACCCTTAATGAATCACCCTGTATATGATAGCTTCGTTCGTACAAGCAAATTGTCAACCGATTTTAAATATTTTTCTGCGCAAGCGGTTGCAAACTGGTTGGAAATTGCGTGCTGCAAACACATTCCCAAACTCCAAACGGATAAGAAACCTTTTTTTTTTCTGTATGGAGAACTGACAGATAATAGAAATTATTTGTAAGAACGATTAGTAAAAGGCATTTGTTGTATGAAAAACAAAACAATCTGCAAAACGCAAGTTAGAGAAGGTATGTTTTACTTTATTTCTTAAGTGACTCATTTCATTATTGAGAATTATTAGTTTTTACTTTACTCAAATGCGGAGTCGACGGCTAATTATTCCCAATCCCAAAATCGGAATTCACAAAACAACACACAGAAGCTGAATTTAAATAATAATGTTGTAGGTCTGCATTAGACCAGAGTTAACGCACTTATTTTAGTAGACCTTTATAAAAAAAATTCTATCTATTGTCCAAGTATCTAACAGTATTTTGTTTTTCTTTTCTAAACGTCATGATATGACAGTTTAAAAAATTCAAACTGTGCAAGTTTACACCTTAAAATTCGCTTCAGTGAATTATTCTGACAGTTACAAACGGATCCACAATCAACAATTTGGCTTCTGTGAACGCCGGGTTTTCTAGCAGCGGTTTGGGATTTATCGTGTGCGAATGCTTTTAAACACATGCGCACGCGTCGTCAGTTTGCTGACGGTTCCTGTCCGCTGTACGAACCAAGCTAATACTTTTTGAAGTGAAAACTTCTTTAGGCGCGTTTAGCACTTTTTGTGGGCACTGAATTAAACTGAGCCGTCACGCGTCAGGCGTCAGACTCGGGTGTGCTACGCTCGAATTCAACTGCTATATTCAATCCGAACTGACCCTGACCCGAATGAACGTTGTATGAAAGAGCATGCCGCCATCGGTCGCATTCAGTATCGACGTATCGATTTGGAAACAGTCAGTGTGCGTTGTCTAGACACTCGTGTATTTGATATTGTTAATTTCACCTTGTTGAAGTTTTCACTTCTGTCGTGTGGTCTTAAGCACACACAATTTTTTTAATTTATAGGTATTTTGCCCCAGCATCACCAATGATGTTTATTTTTAGAAAATAAAGTAAGGAAATCAAAATAAAAAATAAAATGGCGTAGAAGTTCTTACCTAAAGAAACATATCAGTTGGGATAAGGCTTAAGAAAACATAAAAATTAGCGACAATGTTTTTTTTTATATCAAAACATTTATTTTTATAACCACGTGGAACCAGAGAAGATCAGTTTTCATTTATTATAAAGGATGTTAATAACAACAGAGGATCAAGTTTATGATTAAGAGGGAAATAAATACAAATAATAATAGGTTTATTTAAAATTTAATAATATAATAAATATGTTTATGTTGTCTTCTATCAACTTATTCTTCAATCCCCTGAAGCTGAGCTTGTTAGGGGCAAATCTTATTTTTTGTTTTAGTATGTAAAATCATAAATAATTATAAATACCTGTGTATTAAAAATCACGTTTTAAAGTAAAAATGTTAATTCATAGTATAAACGCAGTTTTTTTTTAAGAAATATATTACCTATAATAAAATTATTAATTTATAATTTTTAAGTAAAAAATATTACTTATGTAATTACCTAAATTATTCAGAACAATATAAATTAATTAAAGCTTTTCTAAAAATATTTTCAAATTGTCTGTTTTTAATATCCATGTTTTTATTTTTTAAATTTTTTTAATGAAATCAATTTTTTAATTTTTGTTGGTAAATAATCGGGTGTAAGTGCACAAGTGCATCAAAATTACCGATAATTTTTGAATGAAATGTGTTTTTTTATAATAGCAAGAGTTTGTTTTCATATTTTCGTAAAATATGAAAACAAACGATTGCAATTTATAAAAAAAACACATTGAATAAAAAAATTATCTGGTTATTTTTATGCACGAGTGTAATTTATTTGTATATTTCCCAAATTAATTAAGAACTCGAATCAAGTAAATTTAAATATTTTATTTAACAGAATGCAAAGAGATAGTTATTAACAATTCTTGACAAAATGAAAGGAAACATTCGTTGACATTGACTTTTTTGTCTACTGTCACTCAATAAGATGACGTTAATTGTCAGAATATTACATTTTTTGACGTTTGTTAACAATAAAATCCCGCTTTGACGTTTCGTTAACAATATAAACTTGCGATGCAATTTTGGATTTCTGGCAGTGCTGTTTTCGCTGTAATTTTGCGAAAATTGCATTTCTCTTATGGGAACTTTAACATATGAGGGAAATATTCGTTTAAATAAAAACATAAATATTTGAAATTTTTTTGTCCTATAGACTTATTTATTTTAGGTTTTATCGTTATTTCATTTTTATGACGTGTATTATGATTATGGTTTTTCAATTGTATAAGGTTTTTATTTTTAAATATATATATTAAGATGTTATAAATGTAAAGTTGTCTTATGTTCAACTTTTTTGTTTTACATTTAAAATTTTTTTAATGTTTTTAAAAATCGGTAGTAAACTTTCATTAAAATTAATTGTTAACAAATTGTTAGCAAACCAATTTTTTATAATTTAAAAATCTTTTTTTATTTTATTATTTAAGTTGTCCCATTTTGTATCGGTATAAAAAATTGTAGTATCATCTGCCAAATAAAATAAGCCTTGAATATAAGGACACATCTATAGAACACTTATATATCACTTAACACAACATAAGGTTTGCAGTCATGCACCTCGCACTTGCACTAAAAGTACACCACACCATCAAAACTCAATCACCGACAAAGATTTGGAAAAAATCTCGTCTTGATTTGCGAGACGAGACAAGAGTTTTTTATAAAGTGCGACATTTCTTGTCTCGTGAAACACTAATATAAATTTGCAGGATTCAACTTTACTTTTTTTAGTTTTCGAAATATTCTAATGGACGTCGGTCACCGTGAGATACTCTGTAGAGTAGAAATTAAAACGAACTTACCTGCATAACAAATCATTATCAAAACACTTCACGCGTGCATCGACAATCACCAGATCGTGTGACTTCGCTTGATATTCGTCCAGGGCCGTAACGTCCGTTTGACTCAATGTGATTTCGAATCCCAACTTTTCTGCTGCTTTGGACAACGTATCGCATACTGGATCGGGATGAGCAAATACGAGGAGTAACTGGAACAAACTTCATGTTATTTAAGCTAAACATGTAAACATTGTAAATAAGAAACATCTGGAAAAATTTTTTCTCTCAACATAAACTAACTAAATAATTACATTTTACGAAATTAACAATCTATATTCGAAAATTGAAAAAGAACTTTACCCGGTATTAAAAGCGAATAATTGTGGCATATCGGACAAGTGTGTAACTATTTTTTATAGTGGAATACACAGAGATCCAAGCACCATGGATACCCTGGGGCGGGTAGACCACACGACGGCTGTTTCGTCCTTCTTAAGACTCTACGGACAGCCATAACCCAAGCAATCCCAACAACAGCGGTAAGATGTATTAAAAGCATTTTATAAAAGTAAAGCAGCCATCAATACATCGTAGCGCCATTCCAGCGGAATTAACTCCAATACAAAAGGCAGTCATACTGGTATTAATCGAAAGGTAGACAACTAAATAAACCACTAAGTGCATCGCAATCCAGTATGGGGAACGCTATTTGCGTTTTCACCGAAACAGTCTGCAGTTTTGCAGATTAGAAACAGATCAAGCAGCGGCACCCTGGCACCCACTAGAATGCGCGCAATCCGTTAAGAAAGAAAAGTCATAAAAACGTTTAGAAAATAATATAGTGTCCGCGAAAATAATTAAAAGCGAATAATTGTGGCATATTCTTTTACCAGGTATTTTCGTCGCGAATTTAATTACTTTGTCCGCAGCCAGCATCAAGGACAATCAAGCAAAGATAGATAAATCATTTCATTCATAAACATAGTTTTACGCCGAGCCGAAATCTCATTGTTTATCGAGAACATTCTATCGTATTATAAAGGGTGTTATTTAAGTATGTGGCCAAACTTCAAGGGGTGCTTCTTTAAGTGATTTTAAGAAGAAGAGTTCATATAAACATGGATCCGAAAATGCATAGTTTTTACGGTACAGGGTGTCAAACTTAAAAAAAAAAGTCGTAAATATCTCAATACTCTTTTATAAGATTTTGTTAAAATTTGGCAATTCTGTTCAAGAGAATAATTTTGCCTCAATTAGATTAAAATTATTAAGTTCAGTGGCGTCCCGGAAGACAGTCCAACCAATATTTTTGACAAAAAAATAGAGCGCCACTGACTTTTTTAAAATTATGTAGTTTTTCGAATTAAGCAACTACAAATACAACTATTTTATCTCCTGAGTTTTTTTCATATCTTTCTTTGTTTTCGAGAAAAAAAATAAAAACCACTTTATTGCAAGTCGCCAGGACAGTTATTGTTTAAAAAATTTCGTAGTTGTAAACTGTTGAGTTTTCGATTTGTAATAATTAATTTCAGTAGTGTATCTTGAAATATTACTTTATTTAATTATGATCAATTTAAACACATCTAACTAGGATTAGGCTACACAAATAAGGTGGTAAAATAAAGGGAAACACAACACGACAGACAAGGGCGTCCATAGAGCGTGTTTCGGGGGGGGGGGGGGGGGGGGGGGGCAAAAACTTAAACAATACTTTTTATATACAGTGTCACCAGTAAAGTCCGCATCATATGGGATTTTTTTTTATTAATAGCATTATTCAAAATTTTACTTTGGCATCAAGTTCTGCTTCGATCGAGATGAAAATTAAGCAAAAAAATTGTAGTAACGTGATTCGCATTATGTGTCAAATTTTAATTTTTTTCAAAAAATAATTCAAAAGTGGGGTTATTTCTGAAAATATCAAAAAAAAGTTATAGGGAAAAGTTTTTTTAAATGCAGTTTTTAGCCCACATGCAAAATTTCAGCTGGATAAGATAATTTTTATTTTTTACCCATATTTTGTAAATTGAACCACTTTTGCAAAATAACACTCAACGTAACCTACATAAAACTTCTTAGTTTTGACAATGATTTATTTCAGATACATTTTTTTTAAAGTAGCGCCATATTAAATGTGTGTTTTTCTACGAAATCAAAATTGGGCTATTAAAATTTGGTCGCATGTGATGCAAAGTTTATTTGTTTTTGACTCTGTATAAGGTAACTTCATAAAATAAGTATTTTTGAAAACATAGTTTGTGTCTTACAAAATATAGGTAAAAAATCAAAATTATCTTATCCAGCTGAAATTTTGCATGTGGGCTAAAAACTGCATTTAAAAAAAATTATAACTTTTTCAATATTTTCAGAAATAACCGCACTTTTGAATTATTTTTTGAAAAAAAATTAAAATTTGACATATAATGCGAATCACGTGACTACTATTTATTTGCCTAATTTTCATCTCGATCGATGCAGAACTTGATGCCAAAGTCAAATTTTGAATAAAGATATTAATAAAAAAAAAATCCCATATGATGCGGACTTTACTGGTGACACTGTATAAGACTATTTATTTAACTTATTATGCCTAATGTATTAATTTATTGATATGTTTTTATTATGTAATTGTTCAGTTTAGTGATTGGTTGGTCTACTAACTAACCACTGTCCTATTCAATATTTATACTGAATTATGAAATAAAATAGTAATGTGGGCGCCTAGGGGGGGGCAAGTGCCCGTTTTGCCCCCCTATGGACGCCCTTGACGACAGATGCATGTTTTGGTATATTTTACTAGCAGCCCTGCTATCTAATAATTAGATACGTCTATTTTTCGGGCAATATGCTTCTAAAAGTTTAAAAGACACTTTCCTCTTTACCTATATTATATAAAAGAAGAAAGTAAATATCTAGGTTAGGTATGTTTATATTAATCCACGGGTGTAAGTATTTCACGGGTCAAGTTCTCGGGCAAAAATTTCTCAAATTCTTGAACAAGAAATTGTGCTTGAAAATGTTCTTTACGTATCCAAGTTTTTGCCAAACTGTAAAAATCAATACAAGTTATATACCAAATAAGATTTTACTTGAGGTTAGGTACGCGATAACATCGGAGATTGGTTATTTTGCTGGTTTTGTTTGTTTTTTATATTCGATTTTATAAGATTTATAGTTTAGTTGACTTGTTCTTTTCCTTTTTGAACTAAAAACATGATGATGGATCCTTTTTAAACAAATTTTCGAAACAAACCTTTAAAGATAATTTTCTATCCTCAAAATCTGATAGGTTTGCAACTACTAAAAATGCCAGAAATCACTACCTTTTTCCAACTTGATCAAAAATTGAGACGAAATTTTAATTTTTTGCTGTTTACACGTGATTGCTGTGATTCATGTTTGCTTATCTAAAGGTTAATATCTGTGGTTAGAGTTAGTTGAAATGATGCTGCCAACTCAAATCATTTTCTGTGACGCAGACCGATCTTTTTTCTAGCTTTAAGAAGATTATCAACACAGCTTTTTTTTCTTTCAAAAAATGCCATAAATACCAAAAGAAAATTCATCTTCCAACAATGTTATCCTCTTGTTTATCTACTCAATTTTACTGTAAAAATAACAAAATATCCTAAAAGCATGTTACGCTAATTAACATTACCTCAATTATTACGAAGCAAACAAGGGAGAGATTTCATCGTAGCTTGTAGCTAAATTATTTTAGAATGAATATTTTTTTTCGGTTGCTTATATTATTTCTAATTGTATAACATTATTTTTGTGGTTTAAAAACAAATTAATGTAAATGAGTATTTGAAATATTTTTTGGGGTCGTTTAATTAATTTAATGAATTAAGTTAATCTTTCTCTGTCGTCAATGTGACCGGATTTCTGCTTTTATAGGGCCCCCTTATTGGTTGGGCACGACATTTTATTAAATTTGTCATACTGGGCCATAATCGGTCGATAATTTTTGAAACCAAAAAAAATAATAGTAGGATGAAACCCATTGGAAAAGGAAGAGAATATAACAAAAATGAAAGGAAAAATAATTTACGGGCGATCTGAGGTCGGGAAGTGGAAGGGGGTGAGTTTTTAACGGTAGAAACCGATTTATCTCGATTTCCGGCAAAACTACAAGTCCTATGGAAAAACGTTAAATGGCAAAGCTGTAGGTAATAAAAAGATTTACAACTTTTGTATTTACACTTTTTTCACATAACCTCAAAATTTATTTGAAAAATTCAAATAACCAAGTTTTTGTTTTTTTATTTTTCTTTTACAAAAAAAAATTTTTTTTCACGAAATTTGGTAAAAACTTACCCTTTTTATGTCCCAAACCCAATGTATTTTTTTTTTTTTTAAAATGTTTATTTTTTTACCTTATTTTGACTTAATATAGAAAAAGCACCCTAATTTTCAATCGAAAATTCTCACGTCAAAATATCTGCTGTTTTCAAAAAGTCGGTGGGCTTTTTGTTCGCTGAAATCTCTACTTTCTGATGGTGTACAAAAAAATATACATTACTATGGCAAATGTTCTCAAAAAATGCAAATTATAGTAGTATATTTCGACTTGCAATTTTTTGTTTATCAATGTAACATGGAATCTTACGTTTTTCGAGTAATTAAAGTATAAATTTTAATAAATAGCTCAAAATTGTACATTATGATTAAAAAAAAAATTTCGGATTCAAATTTTTTTCGTTTCTTTGCATTTTTTGAGAACATTTATCATAGTAATGTATATTTTTTTACACCATCAGAAAGTAGAGATTTCAACGAACAAAAAACCTACCGACTTTTTTAAAATAGCAGATATTTTGACGTGAGAATTTTCGATTGAAAATTAGGGTGCTTTTTCGATATTAAGTCAAAATAAGGTGAAAAAATAAATATTTGAAATCAAAAAAAATTACAGTGTGTTTGGGTTATAAAAAAGTAAGTTTTCACCAAATCTCGTAAAAAAAAATTTTTTTTTTGAAAAAGATAAAAATAAAAAACCAAAAACTTGGTTATTTGAATTTTTCACATAAACTTTGAGGTTATGTAAAAAAAATGTAATGTAATGTAATGTAATGTAATGTAAAGTTGTAGACCTTTTTATTACCTACAACTTTTCCATTTAACGTTTTTCCATAGGACTTCGGAAATCGAGATAAATCGTTTTCTACACTTAAAAACTCACCCCTTTCCACTTCCCGAACTCGGATCGCCCGTAAATTATTTTTCCTTTAATTTTTATTATATTCTCTTCCTTTTCCAATAGGTTTCATACTACTATTATTTTTTTTCACTTTTTACCATTTTCAAAAGCTGGTCTAATACAAGATAGTCTTTAAAATATCGTAGCGACTCGTCACATTTTTGTAAGGTAGAACGAAAAGTTGCTAAATTTATTCAATATTTTATAGTAAATATACTAGAATGTCCTCACCGCAAAGACGAATTATAATTTGATTTAAAACATATCTGGTTTTATCAACGTTTTGTTTTGCTTGATTATTTCGTTACGGTATGGCGAATTTAACTGAATTTCAATCTTAATTTTACCAAGCATACAGGTATTTGGTATATTAGGTATGTACCTTTGATTTTGTTCACGATGTACTAACCAATAACTGAATAGCGCCACCACGAGGCAGGCACGCGGCACGTCTACAGCAAATGACTGAAAGATTTGCCTTCATATTATTGGCCGAAATTTTCAATGTATTTTGAAAACGGCATGGATACGGATCGTACGGAGCCACGCTACGAGAACTACGTTACTGAATTACTGATTTACGCATACTCGCTCTGATAAACGGCGACCGACTGCGTTCGAGTTGTAAACATATTTTGCTAATGCATCGAAAACTCCATTCCATAATACCTATGTTTACTTTATAAAAACATTAAAACCGGACACATTGTACAGATCTGTACTCGGGAGGCATATGACACTATGTGCTATCAGCTTGATTTGTGGATATTTAGTAAAAACAATTAAGTTTAACATAATTTTGAGGTTAGTGTTGATTTATGGATGTATTATCTTACTTTCACTACACAAAGTATTAATTATTTATTGTTTCTTTGTATATAATTTTTTTTTTTTTATTTTAATTATCATAATACCTAATTACAATAATACAAATTATTTGTATTTTGATGGACATATTGTTCTATACCTATAAAAAATTATAAGCCATAATACGGTACTCGGGAGGCATACGACACTATGTCCAATTTTTACAAAAAATTAGTATATTAAATGGAAATGGTATGCATTTTGGTAAAAGGAAACGTAATATAGCTGGCGTTTAACATTATGTGTAATCCCCACCTACTATCATATAGATCTAGTTAGAGGCATATAACACAAAGTGATTATATAGTGTTCTATGCCGCTAAATGTGTTGCTAAAGATATTACTAAAGATCCTAGGCATACAGATATTATTACCTTGGTGTCTTAGGCCTCTGAATAAAAATGCACACAGTGTTAAAAGTCTACCCTGTTTCTCAGCTACCTTAACTAATTGGACTTGGTGTTGTATGCCCCACAAAAAAATTTAATTTTCTGAATAAAACTACATAGTTGCCTCATTTTTGTAAAAATTGGACATAGTGTCTTATGCCTCCGGACAGGGCCGTTTCTGAGTGGTGTGCTGGGAGTGCCCCCGCACAAGGGCGGCCAAAGTTATAGGGCGGCGAAAGCCGCCTGCAGTTTTACAGAAAAAAATGTTAGACGTAAAAAAAAATTCAAGGAGTTTTCATAAATATGAAGGGTCAAATAAGAATGGTAAATTCAGTTTTCAAAAAAAAATTATGCAGTAGCTGTCAAGAATGAGGCAGCCGCCCTTTGTGTTAATTAGAGATTTCTTTTTAGATAGATAAGTATCGGAAAAATAAAAAGAATTCTCAACGGAGGTGGCCGCCCTGCAACCCACGTCAATTACATTTTGTCTTAGGTTTACTCAAAAAATTAAAACTAATTGATATTATTTGAATAATTATGTAGGTATAGTTGAATTCACATAAACTTTTAATGCCGTGACATTTCAGTTCTGTCATACTTGTCAAATACTGCAGCAACTCATAAAATATAAATTTCTAATGGCTAAATTTAATTAGTATAATTGTACTGCACACAAAGTATGTCTATCTTGTATTATTTCATACGATTAAAAAGAGATAGAAATAAAAAGAGTTGGCCGAGCAATTCCAGAAAAGAAAAATTAAAAACACTGACCAATCTCAGCTGTATAAGAAATTTAGTAAGTTGGTGAAATCTAAAGTAACTAGACAATGACAAGTCTTGACATTTGGCATTAAAACTTTATGTGAATTTAACTATAGGTCTTATTAATTTGGTAGTAGGGTAGGTGGGGGCACAAATACTCACAGGGCAAAAGAACGCACCCTATTTAAATTTGCCGCCGATGTCAGGTTTGAAATGCTGTTACAAATAACTTTTCCGACGCCGAAAAAAAGTACCCAGACATTTTGATTACGAATTAAAAGATGACCCCATCGTCGAGGCCAAACAGAGTTTCAATGTGAATTTTTATTTTTCGATTTTGGATATATTTTTTTTTTGCCAGGGGCAACCCTTTATGGGCACCGGTTACTTGTTCTTTGGATATTGCGATAGAATCAATTAAGGAGAGATTCGTTTCACTTAATAAGTGTAATGAAACTTTTGGGTTTTTGTCGAACTTCTATGAAGCTAATGCCATAAATGACGAGAAATTGTTAAAATCCTGCAAAGATCTCGATATAGCGCTTCAATAGCAAGGAAGTCCCACAAACAAAGATATTGATCGCTCAGAGCTCGACCAGAAAATTTTGTCGTTCCGAGAAAATTTTCCAATAAAACGTACAAAATAATAATTGTAGATACGCTAAAATTCATAGCTGAAAAAGATTTCATCTCATCATTTCCAAATCTTTGTGTTGCGCTGAGAATTTTTATTACTCTGCCGGTTACTGTTGCATCTATCGAACGTAGTTTTTCAAAGTTAAAAGTAATTAAAAATTACTTGCGGTCAATTATGTCGGAAGAAAGGATTAGTGGCTTGGCCCTTATCGCCATTGAAAGCCAAATTGCTGAGTCCCTCTGTAGGTAAGTATGAATAAAAGAAAAATATTAAAAATAGACACCTATTAAAGATTTATTTTTCTGACAATTGCTTTGCGCCATAATTTCAGGTAGGTAATTGTAAAATAGTAACTGATTTGATTTAAAGGGCAGCCAGTTCATATGTCGCACAAGGGCGGCCAACAGGCCAGAAACGGCCCTGCCTCCGGAGTATAGAGATGAAAAACCTAGTTTTCCAAAACAAGTACAAAATAATATTTTGCCAAAAAACAAGCTTTGCACAATTTTACAACTATAAATGTAATAAAATATTTTGACGGACATTACAGCTGACGAGGAATTTTTGAGAATAATTGTAATTAAAAAACGGTAAAACCAAAATCATACGTACACACTTTTTTGTTCTTGTAAATGTTTCTGGTATACAAATAAATCTAATCTAATCTTCCCTATTTAATTGTCACAACGATGCAAATTTCTGTGATTTTTATAACTAATTGTCAAGTCAATTTATATCTTAACGGATCTTTAAAATGATTGATGTATCTCCAATATTGATCTATGATGTTTAAACTACTTAATTCATTAAAATTACTAGTTTCTTACCTTTAAATGATGTTTAGGTAACGGTGATATCAGTCCATATTTTGTATCATTTGGCCCTCTCTGAAACAATAGTAATTGATAAAATATATTAACTAAATTTATATGATTTATTGGATGAGTTTGTCAACTTGCATGGCCAATTTTTAAACCCCATTTTAAGAAAATTTATTTTATAAAAGAAAACAACGAATTATTCAGAAAGTTCAGTAATTTGCGTTGTTGCCAAGTTACCATAAAATTGGTAAGGTGATGGGGATAAGAAGGAACGTTCTTAAACTATTCAAATCATACCTGTCTAATAGATTTCAAAAGGTTGGTCTAAATTCAATTTCTAGTTCCTACAAGAGAGTTGAATGTGGTGTCCCGCAAGGTACGGTGCTAGGCCCGATTTTGTTCTCAATTTATATAAATAGTCTGGCGAGTGCGATGCCCAATATTAAAACTGTATGCTTTGCCGATGATACTGTTCTTCTGGTTAAAGGGGTGTCTTGGCATGAAGCATTTGAAAAGGCCGAGAGGACTGCTCGTCTAATTAAAGCCTGGATGTTTAACATTAAATATAAAGAAAACCAACTTTATGTGCTTTGCAATGAATTCAGTAGGTCTACCAATTAAAAATGAGATTACGATCCATTCTGCTAATTGTGATTTGTCAAGGGATTGTGTTTGATCTGGTAAATTTAAGTCAGTAGAAAGCATAAAATATTTGGGTGTATAATTTGATTCATTTTTTAAATGGTCAGTACATTGCGAATATGTAAAGAATTAATTAAGGAAAGTGATATATACATTCTACGAATTACGTAATATCTTAGTCAAAAATGTTCTAATTAATGGTTATAGGTCACTAGCAGAATCATGTCTAAATTAAGGAATTATCTGTTGGGGATCTGCTAATAAAAGTGTATTAAACAATGTTGTTGTTTCACAAAAATATATCTTAAAAATTATTCTATTTAAGTCAAGACGTTTTTCTTCTGGTCTTTTATTTGAACAGTCTGGCGTCTTTTCAATTACTCAGTTATATATTAAAAATTTCCATAGATTTTCTCTCACTAGAAAAAAATAAGGCATAACATCATGACTAGAGCTAATGTTAATCGCAATTTGATGCTACCCAACACACATTTTAACGCCACGCAAAGATCAATTTTCTATGTGGCTTCGAAAATCTTAAATATACCTATTAACAGTAGGTACAATTTAAAATCAAAAAATTTCAAAACACAAAAAAGATCTAAATAAATGGATTATGAATAATACCCAAATAATCAAAGGTATTATTAAATTTTTATAAAATTATATTATTTAGTATTAGTATCACCAAATAACTCAGATTGTGCATAGTTACGCATTGTCTGCTTTGAAATTTAATTTAATTTTTGAATGTTAATCTATTTTGTGTTGTATGCATACACAGACTTACAAGGTCCAAAGCGTAATGCAACTCATTATGAATGTTATATTTCTTGAATGTACATTGTTGTAATAATAAAATAAAATAAAAATAAAATTGATAGTCCTTGCCTTTGGAATTTTGACTCGAATTTTCCTTCTTTTTTTTCCTTTAAGATTAGCTTTTGATTCCGGGTCATTGTCCGTAATAAAATCGGAGGATACCATTTTTGTCTTGTTTTCATAAAGCATGCCATTATCGGCTCTGTTATTCAAACTAAATACTTTAAGTTCGGAGGTTTTAATAGTTCCCATTTAGTAATGGACTTACTGTAAGTGCGCGCAAGGAGAAAGTTTACACAATTTGTATATAAACGCTTTACTCATTACATATCGAAATAAACAATAAAAATATAAACATTTTTAAAAACATAGACAAATGTCATTTACTTATAAATGACACTGACAATAAAACCTATAAAGGAGTACATGCATTGAATCGACTCGGACCGGTCGACTCGGAAAAGAGCAGTCGGAAAAGAGCAGTCGGAATATCAACGCGCATTGAATCGACTCGGACCGGTCGACTCGGAAAAGAGCTGTCGGAATGACAACGTTAGCCGCGAATTGAATTCGCTTTGCCGGCAGTCGTCCACTAGTAGTCGAGTATAGAGGAGCAGAAGAAGTAATATTTCGTTAACTTTACTATGAAAAATACTAGGGTTTGTAGTGACATTAAGTAGTAGATGTAAAAATAATTAAAGGAAATATTTTTACGGTGTGTTAGCATGAAAAATCCTTTAATATTTATAATTTTCATAAAAATAAATTAAATTTTTTTGTAAGCTGTAAATTTAAATTGTATGCCTTAATTTTCCATAACTTTCCTAAAATTTACTTATATAAAGTTGTTTATTCCTCACTGTTAAAAATATCTTGTTTTATTGTAAAATTAAAATGAAATTTAATATTACAAAAACATTAATGTATCCTTATATCTACCACATGAAAGTATGTGTAAAATTTATATTTTTATATTTTTTTAAGGAACTATCATGTAAAATTCAACCCACTTTTTACAGTGTGCAATAAAAAGTTACACTTAAGTTTGTTTTACTAAAACTAAGGCTCGAGAATTTCGATGTCAAGGTAAATTAATATGTTGACATTTAAACTTTTTTTTAAAGTCACGGCGGCATCGATCAAATAGCACAATTATAACGTTTCTCTTTATTGGTGTTTTTCCGCTACACTAAATTTCATACAAAAATCGTAGTTCGCCGTCAGAGCATTCGGCAGTTTTTGCCCCTGCAAGCAATTCCGCGTCGAGTCGACCGATCCGAGTCGACCGGTCCGACTCAGTGCGCGGGGTCTAATTTAATTACATGAATATCAAAAATGTCCGACTGCTCTTTTCCGAGTCGACCGGTCCGAGTCGATTCAATGCGTGTACTCCTTAAAAGTGCATTCGAGATCCGGAATCTAAGGCCGGCCGCACAGAATCGTTTTCCGTATTCCGTTTCTGAATTCGAAAAACTCATAGCCTTCTCGATTTTGAAGAAGTGAGTGAGATAGCATATTTACTAGCTTGTTTATAAAGGCATTTGACTGATATAAAAACTTATGAAGGTACAGGGTCTTCCAACGAGGACTGAACAGGGGCTCATTTTTGAGCTTCCTTGTATGTAAAGAAAAATCCAAAATAGCCAATCGATGTACTTTTTCCTGCAGAATTCAAAAATGAAACCTATTTAAACCAGAAACAAAAGAGTTACGATATGGATAAGGTGTTTTTTAAATGGAACATAGCTTTTTTTATACGATTTTTGGAACGAGTGATTTTTTTTTTGTCCGTTCTGATTAAAATATTTAATATTGTGACAGCTATTTTTATTAAATTTTAATGTTTTATCCAGTATAATTTAACTTTAACCTGTTTGAAACATACACTAGGTAATAAAGGTATAATTACCTTTGAATCCTTCAAAGTCATTTCGGCAATATTATAGTAAATTTGTCAAATATTTTGACTTTGAAGGATTCAAAGGTGATTATACCTTTATTACCTAGTGTATGTTTCAAACAGGTTAAAGTTAAATTATACTGGATAAAACATTAAAATTTAATAAAAATAGCTGTCACAATATTAAATATTTTAATCAGAACGGACAAAAAAAATCACTCGTTCCAAAAATCGTATAAAAAAAGCTATGTTTCATTTAAAAAACACCTTATCCATATCGTAACTCTTTTATTTCTGGTTCAAATAGGTTTCATTTTTGAATTCTGCAGGAAAAAGTACATCGATTGGCTATTTTGGATTTTTCTTTAAATACAAGGAAGCTCAAAAATGAGCCCCTCTTCAGTCTTCGTTGGAAGACCCTGTACGTTGAAAATAATTGCCGAAATCAGAAAAGTTATCGAGAAGATACCGTGCGAGCAAAAATTATTTGCATCAAAGAGGGCCTCGCATCTAAGGACGTAATGCTTAGCCGTAGAGCTTAATACCTGTTGTAAATCAGTAACTACCTGAATAAACAATCAATCAGTTATTCCGTCATCTTTGACAGTCGTTACAAGTAACTTGATTGATCGCTAATTTTTCCAATTTCTTGAACAATTCACATCATGGGCTTTACGAAACAGCACAATACATTCATGGTTGAAGCGTATTTTCGAAACGGGGTTAGAGTTAAATAAATGGTGTGTGGCAATACAATCCGGGTTTGTGCATGGACGATTTTCAAGAATATTTTTCTAACGTTGCTTTTATTGCTGGGGATTTTTATCATTGCCTGAAAAGAACCGTGGAACAGGTTCTATACAACACAAAAAAAGGAGCAGAAAGACTATCTGTTGGAACAGAAGTTGTTGCTAACGTTTGTGAAATAATGCAAAATACGCCAACAAATTGTATAAGATGCATGTCCCAAGAAGTAGGAAGATCTCATGGAACATGCAGGACTATTCTTAAGAAGCAGCTAAATTTATTTCCTTATAAAGTGCAAGTATTCCAAGAAATACAAGATGCAGATTTTGAAAGACGTAGGAATTACTCTCAATGGTTTACCCAAAATTTATTGGAAAGAAATAATTTTTTAGACCTGACATTTTTTCGGATGAAGCCTGGTTCCACCTCTCCGGTTATGTGAAGAATACACGCATGTAGAGTAGTGAAAATCCCCGTTTTTTGTAGAGTTCACATTGCACCCTCAAAAAATTGGTGTCTGCATGGTTAGCTGTTTCCCGAAGAAGAATTATTGGTCTTATTTTTTTTCATGACACAGTTACAGCACAGCGGTATAGAGACAATATTTTGAATCCATTTGTGGAGCAATTACTTAACGACGAACTACGTTTTGGATATTTTTCAATAGGACGGTGCAACCGCCCATACAGCCGCCAAAACTATTAACTACTTACGCAATTTTTTTCGATGACAGATTGATCAGTTTTCGATCAGACATTAAATTCCCACCTAGATCACCTTGTTTAACGGTTATGGATTACTTCGTTTTTCCTCATTTAAAGAACACTATTTTTAAAACACCAGTTGGAAATTTAGAACAATTACAAGAAAGGATTATCCAAGATGGTAACATTTTTTCAGAGATGCTTGGAGCATGGCGGTGGCCAATTTCAGCAATTTATGTAATTATTTTTCTTTTTCTTTCCGTATAATATTCTTATTTTGTTAATTTTGTAAACAACAAAAATAAATTTGTATTTGTCTACTTATTTTATTACTCATTAGGTTTGGCATATCATGTCATAATATGCATTTGACAAAATTTTAACCTAGATTTGGTTAGATATATCGTCCCCATATCATTGTGATCTAAACCAAGCCCTACGTTTTTTAATCCCCAAGCCCACTTTGATGCAAATAATTTTTGCTCGCACGGTATAACCAATGCTAATTCCAGTATATCTTCAAGTGACTGAAATATTATTATTTTATCATAGCACTGCCGTTGCCGGTTCGTCCCGTCTCGTCTCCATAAAATTCTGTGGCGCGTGACCTTACGAAATCAGCTGGATTTATTCGATGTTGGTTTCACATTTAAAAATATTTTCTTTAAGGCATATTAACTAATAAGTGTCCTTGACTATTTTATTGAATAATAAATTTCTGATTTAGTTTTATAGTGAAAATGCCATATTGTTGTCCAACTATATAAATGCCGGTCACAATATTTTTGTTTTAACTTTTAAAATAAAAAGTAAATTCTTACATAATCTACGGAAAAATATGTAGGTATTCTATGAAATAATTTGGTCCGTAAATACATAGTTTATGATTAAAAACTATTCAAAAGATTTAAAAAAAAACTCGGGAGGATGCGTTATAAAGTATGTTCAATGACCGCTGACTATTACGTCATATTCTCCATATTTGCGATACCACGTAAATTAATTCAGTCAGTTTGACTTACCTGTGGTAAGGATTTTTCTTAGGCTTGATCTACATGAAGACGGATGCATGTGAACAAGTAAAATACAAGCGCGTTTTTTCAATTTTTTTTACTGTTAATGAAGGCAGAAATAAGTAGTTTATTTAGGGTAAAAGGTATCATGAGATGAAACATTTAGTTTTTAAAAATCAGTATGAAATTTTTAATTAATTTAAATTTACTGAAAAATAAATAAAACTCATTTATAAAATTTTAAATTGAATCATATGTTTTTTGTCTATTGCATCTCTATAAATTTTGTTTCAAATATTTTCATCTTGTTTATAAAATTATAAACAAGAAAATATAACAAAAAATGATAGGTAACACAACAAAATACAGTATTTTAATAATTAAAATAAATCATCTTCGCAAGGATCATCATCATCAGATTCGTCAGTTAATAATAAAGCAGAGTATCTGAAGCATCGATAAAAAATCTTTCCAGTTCCCACCCATCATTTATAATTTTATTAGCGTGTGTTACATAATTTTTCCATTTTTCTACTGTTACATTTTCTATGGCTTTATTCCACAGATACAAAACTACGTCATATGTTACAGAATGCTTAGAACTTATTTTTTTAATTTTAAATTAAAGTGGCAATGTTATGACTTTTTTTAAAAAAGTCGGTGGGTTTTTTGTTCGTTGAAATCTCTACTTTCTGATGTTGTAAAAAAAATACATTACTATGATAAAAGTTCTCAAAAAATGCAAAGAAACGAAAAAAACTCGAATTCGAAATTTTTTTTTAATCATTATGTACAATTTTGAGCTATTTATTAAAATGTATACTTTAATTACTCAAAAAACGTAAAATTCCATGTTACATTGATAAACAAAAAAAATTACAAATTCATAAAACATAAAGATAGCAAAAACATGCGAAAATAGTTGTTCTAAATATAATTAAAGGTAGGATTTAAAGGGGATTTCAGCACATTTACCATAGTAATGTATATTTTTTTACACCATCAGAAAGTAGAGATTTCAACGAACAATAAAAGCTCACCGACTTTTTTAAAAAAGCAGATATTTTGACGTGAGAATTTTCGATTGAAAATTAAGGGTATGGTCCGAATATCACCACCAGTAACCACGGTTAACCTCGACAAATGACAGATCAACCATAAAAATCCGGTTATATTCGGGACGAAAAATCACCATGTTCGTTAAAATCATAACCTTTAATTTTGAAAAGTTCACGACAGACTGATAATTTACAGAAATGCTAAATACACTTACTTATAATTTCATTAAGATTAATTCTCTGAATAAATTACCAACCATCGGCCAAATATTTTGAAATTAAATTTATAACAACATTTTATAATGACAAGTGACAGGAGAAACCACTTGTAACCGGCGTTTAAAGCCGGTGAGCATTTTGACATTTGGGTGACGTCGTATCCGAAAACCGTGTTCCAAAATAAACCTATTTTTTGGTTACCGCTATCATTTGGTTAAATACGGAACGCTAAACCACGACACTAGTTACTTTCGGACCATACCCTAAGGTGCTTTTTCGATATTAAATCAAAATAAGGTTAAAAAATAAATATTTTAAATCAAAAAAATTACAGTGTTTGGGACATAAAAAGGTAAGTTTTTACCAAGTTTCGTGAAAAAAAAATTTTTTTGTGAAAGATAAAAATAAAAAACCAAAAACTTGGTTATTTGAATTTTTCACATAAATTTTGAGGTTATGTGAAAAGGTGTAAATACAAAAGTTGTAGATCTTTTTATAACCTACAACTTTTCCATTAAACGTTTTTCCATAGGACTTGTAGTTTTGCCGGAAATCGAGATAAATCGTTTTCTACCCTTAAAAACTCACCCCTTTCCACTTCCCGACCTCGGATCGCCCGTAAATTATTTTTCCTTTCATTTTTGTTATATTCTCTTCCTTTTCCAATGGGTTTCATCCCACTATTATTTTTTTTTCACTTTTTACCATTTTCAAAGGTTTCAGCCCTGTTCTAGTATACAGTGTGTCCGAAATTCAAGTCTCTATATGGGTATCTCGCTTAATAGATGAGATAGAAAGTTGGTTAAATGGGGAATATTTTAGAGAATTTAATGCCGATTTTGAATCCTATTTCAAAATTATTAAAAGTTTTGTAGTTTTTGACTTATTAAACAAAAACTAAAAATGGCGCATTTCGTTTTTTTTAAATAGGGGCTTAACGGTTAATTTGACATATCCCAAAGTATTACATACTTAAGACACTTTTTAGAGAAGAACATTTCTGTACAAAAAGAAAATGCAGATTGTCTTTTGTTTGTGAGTTACCCACAGTAACTTTGTTATTTCCTATGGCGGCCATCTTGGATTTGTACATAAAATTATTTCTCTTTGAATTACCTTTTAAACGATGTGCCACATGCTACCAAAATTTTGGAGAAATACTCTTAAATTATTAAAAAACCAGTTTTATCGTTAACTTGGCAACAGCGCGTGCAACTAACATAGCAGATAGTAATTCAACCATTTAAAGCACCTCTTCAACCTTTATTTTTTTAGAATACAGTTTCTTACAAGATCCTTAAATTCTGAACCTGACCTAACCTAACCAAGTAATAGGTTTTATGCGGTTGATGTCTTTCTGGATACAATTCCAAATATCTAGCAGAAGCTAGTTCTAGTTCAGCATTTCGGTGTGATTGCAACATATCAAATTTTTATTCATTTAAAATTTGTGCCATTTTTAAAATAAGATAAGATGTAGGTAATATCATACAATTTAAACCACTTTTTAGAATCTTGAATGACAAATAAATAGGTACCTCATTTTTTCTAATATTGCATACCATGGCCTACCATGTAAAAATATCATGGCCTTTTTACCATGCAAAAATATCACGGCCTACCATGTAACAATAATCCTTCCGTTATTATATGATTATACCAAATAATTTTAATGTAATAATACCTACTTAGGTTTGGCAAAATTACAAAAGGATTGCATTTTTTTTGTTTGTAAAGTTTTTATTTTCTAATATTTTAACTAAATGTGGCAAACAAAAAAAGACGCGATTTTTAGTTGAAAGCCCTATTTTTTCTAACTGAATTCTTTTTCGTTTCATTCCGATTAAGATTTTTTTTTGTCGCGGCGTTGCCAAACCTATTTAAGACCGTAGACAAAAAATGCGTTAATTATTTTATTGGCTAGAAAACAATGATAACTTGGGGCAGAAAATGTTTTTGTTATTAAACTAATACCCTTGGATGTACCCACATGCTATGTTAGATGCATGCGCTGTTGCCAAGTTAACGATAAAACTGTTTTTTTAATAATTTAAGAGTATTTCTTCAAAATTTTGGCACATCGTTTAAAAGGTAATTCAAAGAGAAATAATTTTATGTACAAATCCAAGATGGCCGCCATAGGAAATAACAAAGTTACTGTGGGTAACTCACAAACAAAAGACAATCTGCATTTTCTTTTTGTACGGAAATGTTCTTCCCTAAAAAGTGTCTTAAGAATGTAACACTTTGGGATATGTCAAATTAACCGTTAAGCCCTTATTTAAAAAAAAAAACGAAATGCGCCATTTTTAGTTTTTGTTTAATAAGTGAAAACTACAAAACTTTTAATAATTTTGAAAAAGGATTCGAGATCGGCATTAAGTTCTCTAAAATATTCCCCATTTAACCAACTTTCTATCTCATCTATTAAGCGAGATACCCATATAGAGACTTGAATTTCGGACACACTGTATAATAATACCAAAGAAAGTTGTTAGGAAATTAGTAGGGGGTTCGAAAATAAAATAAAATGCAGGCGTGTTCCATTTAAAATTCCGAAATTGCTACTAATTTTTGGTACCAGTGGCAACACTGTATTGTCAAAAATATTTTAGATAAATAGAGCATGCCAGTTTATGTAAATGACCCAATTTTCAGATGGATTCACTAGTTGGTTCGTCATATATACGTCCAACGTACCAACCACCTTGAATCACCCTGTATATCAGAAAGCAGTAGTCCAACCTACCGCAGCTTAATTAACCATATATATAATATCTGACCAAAATGGCTCGCAGATTCCAGGACTATCTAATGTCATTCACGTCGCACCGCATTGATTTTACTATGGAAATGGGAAGTATTAATATACCCATCATAGGTATCTTCATTGAAAGGTTTCGCTTTGCGTGATTCACAACAGAATAATAGATTTTAAAAATAGCGAAAATAAAATACAATCGATGCTTGTAGACAAAGTATAGTATTTAACTCGTGTAGAATTGAACCATAATATACTGGGATGATTATACTATATTAAACTCGCCGCAAGCGCCTCGCGCTATAATCATCCTCGCTTATTATGGCCTACAATATACGCACGTTAAATAACATACTATAATATGCTATTTTAATTAGTTTTGTTAAGTGGTGCATTAGGAAACAAGTAATATGACAAAACTGAAACCTAGGTACACCGGTACCTAGGCATAGGTGAAGTACGAAGCAAAGCACGCACTAGGCGTCCAGAGTGGAAATACTAAGCGAGTGTTCTGAATATTTATACGCCCTAGGCGCGGAAACCGCAGGAACACGGCGAGTTTAGTCGGTAGGCAGCCTCATCAGGGTTGAATCCGACACTACTCTGCTTCACAGGGTGCCAGTCTTTAGAAGATTCTCTTCGAAAGAAAAAAAAAAAAGAGATTTTTAACCTTCAGCTGTAGTAGATCTTTATTTGAACTGACATGGACATTTTTAAATAATTTATTTAAGTAAAGCAGTCCCATCAGGGTTGAATCAGACACAACTCTGCTTCTGCTTCACAGGGTGCTAGTCTTTAGAAGATTCTCCTCGAAAGAAAAAAAAATAAATTTTTAACCTTCAGCTGTAGTAGATCTACATTTGAACTGACATGGACATTTTTAAATAATTCATTTAAGTAAGGCAGCTCCATCAGGGTTGAATCCGACACAACTCTGCTTCACAG
Organism: Polydrusus pterygomalis; assembly: GCA_963969555.1. NCBI lineage: Eukaryota > Metazoa > Arthropoda > Insecta > Coleoptera > Curculionidae > Polydrusus > Polydrusus pterygomalis. The sequence goes on along the minus strand of OZ018375.1, from coordinate 160,131,409 downwards.
GGTGCCAGTCTTTAGAAGATTCTCTTCGAAAGAAAAAAAAAGAGATTTTTAACCTTCAGCTGTAGTAGATCTTTATTTGAACTGACATGGACATTTTTAAATAATTTATTTAAGTAAGGCAGTCCCATCAGGGTTGAATCCGACACAACTCTGCTTCTGCTTCACAGGGTGCTAGTCTTTAGAAGATTCTCCTCGAAAGAAAAAAAAATAAATTTTTAACCTTCAGCTGTAGTAGATCTACATTTGAACTGACATGGACATTTTTAAATAATTCATTTAAGTAAGGCAGCTCCATCAGGGTTGAATCCGACACAACTCTGCTTCACAGGGTGCCTGTCTTTAGAAGATTCTCCTCGAAAGAAAAAAAAATTTTTTAACCTTCATCTGTAGTAGATCTACATTTGAACTGAGATGGACATTTTTAAATAATTCATTTAAGTAAGGCAGCCCCATTAGGGTTAAATCCGACACAACTCTGCTTCTGCTTCACAGGGTGCTAGTCTTTAGAAGATTCTCCTTGAAAGAAAAAAAAAATTTAACCTTCAGCTGTAGTAGATCTACATTTGAACTGACATAGACATTTTTAAATAATTCATTTAAGTAAGGCAGCCCCATCAGGGTTGAATCCGACACAACTCTGCTTCACAGGGTGCCAGTCTTCCTTCAGCTGTAGTAGATCTACATTTGAACTGACATGGACATTTTTAAATAATTCATTTAAGTAAGGCAGCTCCATCAGGGTTGAATCCGACACAACTCTGCTTCACAGGGTGCCAGTCTTTAGAAGATTCTCCTCGAAAAAAAAAAATTTTAACCTTCAGCTGTAGTAGATCTACATTTGAACTGACATGGACATTTTTAAATAATTCATTTAAGTAAGGCAGCCCCATCAGGGTTGAATACGACACAACTCTGCTTCACAGGGTGCCAGTCTTTAAAAGATTCTCCTCGAAATAAAAAAAAAAATTTTAACCTTCAGCTGCAGTAAATCTACATTCGAACTGACATGGACATTTTTAAATAATTCATTTAAGTAAGCTGTCTCCTCCAAGCTTCCATAGCAATAGCAAAATAATTTTAAAAATGTATTATTTAATCTTCGTAATCAGAAAAATATTATAAAGAGAAAGTTTTAGAAACTCAATGTAATATAAAAGAAGTTTGGAATATAATTATTGAAGCTACAGACAAAAAAATAAAACAAAATAAAATTTTTAAAATATTAGAAAAAAAAATTAATTCTGTTAATAATAGATAATAAAAAAGATATTTCTGAATTTTGTATAGATCATTTTACTTATATAATGGTCCTAAATTAGCAAAAAAAAAATTATAACCCCTAAGAATTATAATAAAATAGAACAAACTAATGCTTCTCATATTATCTTTTTTACTCCTATATCCGAATTTATTTTTTAATAAATAAACTTAAAATTAAAAACATCCCCAAGGCCTAATGATATAAATTAAAAAAAAAATTAAAAGCCACATCTGATAACATTTCCTTAATACCTACTTAGTTATCTTTTTAAAATGTGGCTTACTCAAGGAACTTCTCCAACAATGTTAAAAACATCTATAATTATTCCTATTTATAAATCTGGAGATAAAATACTATGCGATAATTATACACCAATTTCTTTAATAAATACAATAGGAAAACTTTTAGAAAAATGTATTAAAAATCAATTATATTCATATTTAGAAATTAATAAACTAATTTCACCCAATCAATTTGAATTTAGAGAAAAACTACGATCAGAAAATGCAATCTTGTTACTCATTTTACTTTAAAATGTTTAGATAAAGGTAAAAAAGTTATTGGCATCTTCTTAGATTTACAAAAAGCATTTGATACAATAGTAACATACATCAAACTTTTATCTAAACTAGAATCTAATGGAGTTAGAGGTATCGCGTACAATTTGTTTAAAAGTTACTTATCAGATAGAAAACAAATAGTAAAAATATAATGATTGCAGTAGTAAAACAACTACTTTAATTTGCGGTGATCCTCAGGGTACTGTTTGGGGACCTATTTTATTCTTACTTTATAGTAAAATCAAAGTTGAACGGAAAAATATTTTCATATGCAGATGCAATGCAAATCTATTGTTTTTTTCGAATAATAGTCTGAATTTAAAACAAATTAATAATATCTAATATATAATACAGTGTGTCCAAAAAAGTATGCAACATATGGAAAAGTTTTTATCACCGATTTCTCAGAAAATTTTATTCTTTTTAAAAGTTGGTGCATTCCTTAAAACTATAAATGCATATTTCATATTTCATCTGCGGCTACTAGTAGGGGAGCAAATGCCTTTTTTTCGACATTGCCTTAAGAGTAAAGTAGTTACCTTAATTATTAGAAATACAGCAAAATCTAATATGGAAACGTTTTTGCAAATTAAAAACTTAGTCCAAATACGAAATTTGAGTTAGGTGTGTCAATTTTTAATTTTATTTATGCGCATTTCTTTAAAATAGGTTTTTGGACTTCAGCGTACTGGGTGAAAATGACAAATAAATTATTAATTATTTCCAGTAATATGAATTGAGTTGGATTTTATCATAATTTTGTTTAGAACATAAGTTGGCCAAAATGTGTTTAAGTAGGCGTCCAACACGCTAATATCTGAACCAACTCGTAACATTGAAAGGTTTTAAAAAGTTTGCAACTACTTAATCCATTTTTATTATAAACCCACGTTTAAGTTATTCAATAAGTATATTAAAATTGCGTAAACAAAAAATCGACCAGAGGTGTACCGTTTAGGGGAAAATAGAGATCAACCAAAAAAAATTAAAAATTGTAACACCAAACTCAAATTTCGTATTTGGACTAACTTACTAATTTGCAAGAACATTTCCATATAAAATTTTGCTGTATTTCTAATAATTAAGGTTCTTTACTCTTAAGGCAATTTCGCATGGCATTTACTCCCTTACTATTAGCCGCAAGTGAAATATAAAATATGCATTTATAGTTTTAAGGCATGCACCAACTTTTATGAAGAATAAAATTTTCTGAGAAATCGGTGATAAAAAAACTTTCCCATAATAATGTTGCATACTTTCTTGGACACACTGTATATATATATAAATAAAACTCTATTAGATATCCAAAAACATTAATCATTTACACGAAACAAGACAAAAATAAATCTTTGTTTATATTATAATAATTTATTTGTTGATATCAAAATTTACTAATTTATTTAAAAACTTTAAGCCTCAAACATTTAAGAGAAAATTAAAATCGTGGATTATTCAACATAACATCAGGATAAGCCAACTTCTAAATAGTTAATATTTATATTTGAATTGTGGTTTATTTATAATTTTTCCTTATTTATAAAATATTTTTGAATTACTTATATTTTTAAATATATTATTAATAAAATTAAAGTTATATATAAATGTTTTTATTACAAAATCAGAAAGGTTATTATAAATCTATGACTTTGTGATAATGCTTTTATTGGATTTATTTTTATTAAAAAATAACAACTTCATTCATTTTTTTATTATTATAAAAATTCTTAAATAATTCTTCTTCGCAACCGAGGAGTGAGTATATAAAAAAGTTATAATCGTTTCAGTTGAAGAAAGAAAACATAATAGTAAATAGCTTACAAGCAAACAAGAGTTATTTTACGAATATTATATTAAAATCGGCAGCGATTTTAAGGAAAACGTCTACATTACTATTGTTAACACTACCTTTGTTGCTTTCAATATTGATGACGACACTGTCGACTGCATCCCCTTAGAAGAAACCGAACTGTTACTGTGCAACTCAAACTGTATTGTGTGGCGTTGATATCGTCCTTCCCTCAAAATCTCAGAGGGAACATCTGTATCCTTACATTGCTTCCTTTCACTACTTTTTTTAGAGCACCAGTTACCGAAACACAACCAACCACCATTCGAACTCTCTTGTCTCTCGTATAATGGTGTGGCCGCTCCGAAATTATCGTTGTTTACAATTATAGTTGGACTATCGCCATGTTCATAAGTGGACATTTTAACGAGAAACAAACATAACTGAATTTGATGGTTCCCTTCTCTCTAACTGATTATTATATTGTCCAATAAAAAAATATGGATTTGCATCTATCTTATCTAATAGATAAGACAAAGAGAAAGATTAAACTAGCTGTGGGATTGATAAATTTTGTCAACATTGGTTATTACACTTTTGGGTTATAAATATGCAAAAATGGAGAGATAATTACCGCTATAGCAAATCCTGGGATTATGTTACGTATTTTATAATGGACAGGTATGAGGTGATAATTTGTATATTGTAATAGAAAATCTGTAAACACATGGCAAAACAAAAGTCACATGTCTAAATTTGAATATAATAACAAACATGGAACATACAGGGTGTTGGAAATCATTGAAATTATTTAAATGGGTGAATATTCGAAGGTCTAGAAAGTTGAGTTCCTAAAATAGGACCGAATTATTACCGTGCGCCTATGGGAAAAGCATCGACGACGATTGGATCGTCATTGAAAAGTGTGATGTATAGGGAACCCACTTTACATAGCAAGAAGACAAGGAGGTGCGCAAGCCTCTGCTTAGGGCGAAAACCAGCAATCGATGTCCAGCCACGGGTCTGGTTACAGCGGATTTTAATGTTACATTATTTGACCTTGTGTTTTATAAAATAAACTAAGCTTTCAATAATAACGTGTTCGGCTTTGCCACCAGTATATTACAAAAAGCATAACATTTTTGAGTAAGAGAGATGGGAAAATCCAATAGTCTTTAGAGTGAGAGAGACGGGAAAGAAAATATCGATTTTTATCCTAACCTACCCTAACATATGGTCGGTTTCGCAGAAGGTTGTAATAGTAGTAGTAAAAAGCTAGGTTAAGTATGAAGAATCAAGTGTATTATTTAAGCCAAAAATCCACGGCGATGAACGATTGAACAAAGAATTTTCATTGTCGGGCTGGGTTCTGATAATGACTTGTCATTGTTCAAAGTGATGTGGAAATTAGTTGTCCATTGTGAATCCGGAAAAAGTACGAGTAGTCGTAGATTGGATTTATAACGATTTGTTTATTTTTATTATGGTTCTACATTTTGTAGCGGGCTTGGATTGTTAAGGTAGATTTAATTTTAATTTTGTATTAACATAACAATTTATATTGACTAATAAGGACTGCGCATAATTCATTTATTTAATTCGTTTTTGGTATGAATTACATCGTTTCTTAAAAATTACAGGTAAAAAATAATATAACAAAAAAGTTGATAAATTTCTGTATGCCTGGAAAAGTGAAGATTTAAACTCATTTAAATTGTATATACAGTATCAAAATAATTAAGCAAAACATCAAACTTGGTTAACGAGACTGTTATACCTTATTTAATAAGTACAGGGTCTTCCAACGAGGACTGAACAGGGGCTCATTTTTGAGCTTCCTTGTATTTAAAGAAAAATCCAAAATAGCCAGTCGATGTACATTTTCCTGCAGAATTCAAAAATGAAACCAAAAATTTATTTGAACCAGGAACAAAAGAGTTACGCTATGGATAAGGTGTTTTTTAAATGGAACATAGCTTTTTTTATACGATTTTTGGAACGAGTGATTTTTTTTTGTCCGTTCTGATTAAAATATTTAATATTGTGACAGCTATTTTTATTAAATTTTAATGTTTTATCCAGTATAATTTAACTTTAACCTGTTTGAAACATACACTAGGTAATAAAGGTATAATCACCTTTGAATCCTTCAAAGTCATTTCCGCAATATTATAGCAAATTTGTCAAATTTTTTGACTTTGAAGGATTCAAAGGTGATTATACCTTTATTACCTAGTGTATGTTTCAAACAGGTTAAAGTTAAATTATACTGGATAAAACATTAAAATTTAATAAAAATAGCTGTCACAATATTAAATATTTTAATCAGAACGGACAAAAAAAATCACTCGTTCCAAAAATCGTATAAAAAAAGCTTTGTTCGATTTAAAAAAAAACACCTTATCCATAGCGTAACTCTTTTGTTTCTGGTTCAAATAAATTTTTGGTTTAATTTTTGAATTCTGCAGGAAAAAGTACATCGATTGGGTATTTTGGATATTTCTTTAAATATAAGGAAGCTCAAAAATGAGCCCCTGTTCAGTTCTCGTTGGAAGACCCTGTACCTTTGTAAAATTTTATTAACGAGACATTATTTTTATCTTTTATTCATTTTTAAAACCAGTGGTGCAAAACTGATATTTTTTAGTTTTTATTTTTTTTACCTATTTTTGTAAAGATAATTATATTTAATTGTATCGCTAAGTCGATTTCAATAAAATCTTTGGGATATGATAACTATAGGAGGCACCCAAATAAGTAAGAAAATATATGACATGTAATAAAAAAAAATACATTCTTATGACGTCACACTTTACCAACCTGTATGAAAACAAAAAAATTTTTCTGAAATGCGCCCCAAGATACAGGTAAGGTCTGCAAAATATCAAAATTCTAACTTAATTACTAAGTTATAGAAGACGGAGGTGAGGTGCAGAACCCTGTATAACTGCTACCTCTATTTTATTATGGTAAACAATTATTATTTGTTATTATTAAACTTACATTTATTTACCAATCCATAAAAAATGATTTCTTTGGAATAAAGTAATATTATTTGTTTGCTGATATTTAAACATTTGTATAAAAAATAATGAGCCCGCTTTTTCTAGCTTTATTTCCAAAGATGGCAAAAACTAATTTTATATTTTCTTTGCCGCTTTTTATTTTCTAACATGTTGCTATCAGATATTGATTCCGACGTTTCATCTTCCGGATACCATCATCATGCGCGAAGTCATAGTAAATAATATTGCGTAACTGCTTTTCTATTAGAGTAACTATGCGTATGTGGAAGTGCGTTCAACTTCGGGATAATTTTTTTGTTTTTCATTATTTATCCGGAAATATTAATCTAAAATTTCTACAACAACTGCTATAAAATTGGCTGTTTTAAATTTAATGTGTAGGCTATTAAAAAAAAACTCTTAGCCAGATTAATGCATTAAAGCGCCCGGAGTAATGATCAAAACACGTTATAAACAATAAAACCCCCAATAAACTAAGCACTTTATTTCATTTCCCTAATTTTATATTCCCATCACCGGCAAATTTAATTCACTATTTTATGTCTTTTCCTACTTTCCATACTCACTCATCCATTAGGAAGTCAATTTATTACCATATTCATTTAACCAGAGAAGGTAATGGAAATTGGCAGTTTATTTTCCATTTGTCTCTGTGACGTGTGATAAATAAACGTAAAATAATGTTAAAAATATATCTGTAATATTTAAGTAAGGTAGAGTTACCATCTCCAAATTTTAAAAATCAGAATTAGGTGAAAATACCAGGAAATTGCAAAAATTATACAATTATTGTTAAACTATAAAAATTATACAATACCTATTAAATAGGAAAATGTTGTCCTTTTGTGACAATTGAATAGGTTTTATTCTTGCAGTAACTTGGGTGACAGCCGATCGCCAGTCAATATTTTTGAAATCTTTATCTTGGAGATCGTTTATGTACCAAAATTACTTTATTGGTTTTAAACAACCAAATATATCTTGAAATAAATTCGATAGGTGGTGCATGTCGCGAGTAAAAGCGATGGTAGACTCCTCGGTAGATACTTTAATGTATTATATTTACCTTAACATAATAGGCAGGTATGTTTTTATCTAAAAAAAGACAGTAAAACATCTAGGACAAACTAAGTAGTTAGGTAATTTTATCTATCTAGATATAGGTTTTCTCACTTATGCTATGTATTAAGTAACGCATAATTTATTTAAATGCCAGCTTAAATATGTAAATAACGATAGTTTCAAGTGTATAGGTAAATTTATAAGCCACACAAAAATATAAATCCTTGTATAAATCCCGAAAAACATAATATAATAGCTATAGCGTATTCATTTATTTATATGACTCCGGATGATGACGTCAGAAATAAGCGCTGTGTCCTTGTTTATAGGAGTTATTGGGTTGGGGCGAGACATAATTACCAAAAAAATAGAGTTCAGAAATTTATAAATATACGACTGCATTATTTCTTACCTAACTTGTGCGCATTATATTCAAATATCAAAAAAGGAAATATTTAGAAAAAAAATTTAATTCGATGAGTTTTTTGTATGCCGAATTCGTGGAAAAAGTTAGATATAAATAACATATAGCTGCTGCCAAATCATATATAAGTTTCACTTTACTACATTATGAAAAATTACCTTTCCTTCCCCAATGCCTAGTAGAGTGCAAACCCGGAAATGGAGTCTCCCCCCACTCCTATGACGTCACACTTGACCTTGACAGCACAAGTGTGCAGGTGTTTATTTGACCTTGAGGTGTGTAGTTGACCTTGAGGTGTTTATGTGTTCTTTGTTTACTCATGTGACCTTGGCCAAACTCTTTGGCAGTTGTTTTTAATGACCTTGGGTTTATTCACTACCTTAGATGTCGTCGATGTCCTTGACCACCATGAGTGTTTCTACCCCTTACAGTGGCTACTCGACTCTCATTGTTGTCGACCTTGAAAATTCCTATAAATTTGATTCACCTTCTAAACTGTTTACAGTCACACAAGCATAGCAGTAGTATTAACTGTGGCATTGAAAAGTGAATAGAAATATTTTTGTATTGTGTGTGTGTGTGTGTGTTCCGAGTGTATATCGAAGGTAGTTTAAATTGTTTTATTACATATTTCAATAATGAACATTTCACAGCAAACCTTGAGTGAAATTAATAATACGATAAACAAAGATATGGAATTTCCTGAGCGTAGAACGATTTCAACCTTGGAGGTGGGAAAAGTTTATATCATTAAAAAGCTTCAACCAACCACATCACGTTTTGGTAAAACTATTGTTGCCACGTTATACGATTCATTACATGATGCAACATTTCAAACATTTTTACCTAAACGTGCTGTTGATGTAATTACTGTCGATATTATCGATATTGTAAATATATCAAGCGATAAATATACATTAACTTATTTGGGGCAAAGTTTAAATGGATCACCGGGAAATGTCAAACGATCAATTATAAATTTTGGTTGCTTGGAGTAACCTTTTTAAATTTTCATTTAATCCTATTGTTTATCATATTATTTAATCATTAGCTGAATATGTAATATAATAGTGGAAAACAACAACACACATGTGAGGAAGCACATACACAATAATTTAAAGTATTTTCTATTTAAGATGTGTGACGAAGACGCTATTAGAGCCGCTCAAGATTCATATATTAATGAATTATCACATAAATTATGTGATATGGGTGAAGAAGCTCTTAAGTCAACCTGGGACCAGCCCGGTTTTGGTTTGTTTTTAAATCCAAGTCAATACAAAAAGGATATGGTGGATTCAATACGTTTTGCAGTTGGAGCTCATCTTTGCCAAAAATTCATATATGGTTCCATTGGTTTAGATGAATTTTGTACTGGTATGTTTAATGAACAGCTGGAAAAGTTTCTTATTGACATCCCAAATATTTCAAAAGAAACATTGTTAAATTATGGTAAGATGGACGTAGACGATGATGGTGACCATAACAAAGATGAAACTGATACCAGCAACTTGGGGATTAAAGAAAGCAAAGAAGAATTGAATAAAGAAGAACAAGAAGATGAAGAAAAAGAAGTAGAAGTAGCAGAAGAAGAAAAATACAATTCCTTGTATGTGTGTTGTGGTGGTGGTGGTGGTGCCGTCAGTAATGGGGAAGCAATTAATGATTGGTGCAGCAAATGCATTAACCTAATTTTTTATAATGAAAATTTGTAAATAAATTATCTTTTGTGTAAAACCATGTTTTATTTCCACCAACACATAAATAAGTATATATAAGTAAATGTAATATTAAAAACAGATTAGTTGTAAAGAGAAATGGGTCGTGTTAACAACACAATTGATAAATTTGGGCGTCATAGGGTAAATCAACAACAAGTGCAATTAGTGCGTGCTTTGCCTGGTATTGGTTTTAAACTAACCTCAGATGGACAATATGACATTGGTGGAAAGACTTTATCAAATGTTGCGAGCCCAACTAAAGATAATGATGCAACAACTCGAATATATGTTTTTAATGAAATTCACACTTTACGCAAACAGGTATTTGAAGCAATGAATAAGGATTACTTTCCCCATTTCAATAAACTTCAAAGTGATTTTGAGGAAAAAACTAATAAGGTTATCTCAGACCTTGAGATGAGAATTGTAGCCCTTGAGAAAGGACGAACAAACGCATCCACCTATTTAGTCGTGCCAAGGTCAGGAAAACCAAAAGTAAAATATTGAACATCCAACTTCATTGGTTTACCCACTCCCAAAAAATCCTTGAAGGTCAAATTAACAGAAGGTTATCTGTTATGTATAAATACACACACACACTAATAGTGGTTACTCATTCTGTATACCTACATCCATACGTATCTGTCAAGTATTCTTCTCAAAATTAAAAAAAAAAATGTCATCTGAACGTCAAACTGCATTGGTTTACCCATTTTCCAAAAATGGTCTTCAAATGTGTTTCAATTGCGAGCATTGGGAAATAATAGGAGGGACGAGAGGTTTCTGCGATTGGTGCACAAAAGAGTTCCCAATACAAGAACAATCATCGTCATCAACAAGACCAAATCCAACTCAAACACCTAATATATTGGGAGGTGGTGGTGGTGTCCCATCCCAATACAACAACCCAGCCGAAAACGTTGTAAGCGATGAAGAGGAGGATGCAGGAAATAATACAATAAGTCAACCAGTAGGACGAAGCCCATCACCATCAATGCCGGATGCACCGCTTGACACTTCAGACGAAGAGTATTTCAATGGTGGTGAGGATTGTGATGATGATACAGATGATGACGAAAATGAAGAACGAGGATTTCGCGCCATCTGCTTACGGAAGGATGAACTTCTCCAGTTTGGATATAGACCATAGTATATAATAATAAAAAATGTAAAATATGTAATAAAACAATATTTTAGAATTATAAGCGTTTTTTATTTCTTTTTACATACATCATCAATTATACAATATTAGACTTATTTATCCAAGAGTTAGCTTGGTTTGGAAACCCTAACCATTTTACAAACAACTGATCAACGTGATTTTTCTTACGTTTTCTGAGAATTTTTTCCACTAAATAAACATCTGGGCTGTTTGTTTTCTGCAACTCTGGCTCGTAAAAACATCCTTTAATCGGCTGTCCTTCTTCCAACGATTCCAATAGGTATGTTGGTGGGTTGGTTACATTAACTTTTGATATTTTAAACAGTTCCGTTGACCAAGAAGGTGTATATCCTTTGTCAAATATACTCTTATATTTGCTAATACGAACAATATCACCCAAACGGTATTTTCTTTTTTTTGGAAAGATTTTCAAATAGTCATAAGCATTAATTGGCGTATCTTCTTTCACATCTTTCGGTTTCATTCCAATAGTTCGATGTTTAGTGTTGTTATAAGTTTTCGTTATAGATGGTAATATTTGCAACCATCTATATGACCCCCTAGCTGAGAATTGCTTATACAAATTATTTTTCAGAGTTCGTATAACGCGTTCAACAATAGCAGCTTTCTTTGTGCTGTAGGTGGAATAATGGTTTATATTATATTTTTTCATAAGAGCTTGAAAGTTACTATTATAGAATTCTTTTCCTTGATCACTATTCAAATTGGATGGTGTATATGAGGCCTCTTTAATTATGCTCTTCATCGCATTAGTAACTTCAACACCGGTCTTGTTTTTAACAGCTCTAGTATAAACAAATTTTGAGTAACAGTTTATACAGACGACGATGTAACGGTAACTATCGTTTTCATCAGCATATTGTTGCATTTCAGCCAAATCAATTTGCCACAAATCTTTATATCCCTTTATTATAGTGTGTCTTCTATTAAAATTTTTTCTTGCATTTCTGTGTAGTTCGTTTACAATTTTAAGTTTTTCGGGGCTAGGATCCATAGTAGCTTGTCTTAAGGTTTGCTTAACACTAATGTAAGTAACTGATTGTAATACTTAATATATTATTCCCTCTTCTCGAAGTTCTTCAATAATTGACATAATTTCATTATCATGCCCTGTATGTCCGGCTAGTTTTGAACTCCACAATAGGCGTAATCGATCCACCAACTCATTGGGTTTATTCCAATAGACATATTGAGATTTCTTCGATGATAGTGTCTTCTTTACTGGCAACCGAGTTTTAGCCGTCTTCTTTTGTCGCACTACTCCAGCGCCAAGTTTAGTTCCCTCAATTAATGGTTTAATGATTTGCTTATATTTTGGCCATCTAGTTTCTGTTAAACCATTATTTTTATCATACTTGATGTATGCGGCATTTGTTACGTCCAAAATATCTTTGTAATTTTGAAGAGTGTCTTTATTCAATTTATCTTCGTTGCCTAGGATTTTTGGTGATTTTAGGAAAATCAGATCATAAAGATCAGTATTACCATCAAGTCTAGCAATATTTCTCTCGTTTTTATATAATGCAACTTGTCCATTATTAAAACGCACCTCCGCGTTACCGATATAAGTTTTTTCTTTATTAGTTTTTCCTAATCCATAATGAACACCATAAACGGTATCATAATGAGATGGGTGCTTTTGTAACCCTAATAAATAGTTATGAATACGTTTAGAAGGTGATGTAGATGCATTAGATATATTTGATGTTTGTTCCGACTGGTTTGATGGAGATGGTGTTGCAAAAACCGATTCGTACTGGCTATGCTTTGGTGTAGATGTTTGAAATGTTTCATTCAACAATTCATCAGATTTATCTTCATCTGATGCATCAGTCGATATATTTGATAAGTCCCTAGTTTTGCTTAAAGTGCGACGACTTGTTGGTTTAGTTTTAGTGTGTGATGGAGACGGTTGTCGTTGCTTCTGCTGCTGCTGTCGTTGTTTTACTACATTGGATATGGATGATAGTGGTTTAGTAATCGGCTCGTAAAACTTTTCTAAATCGACATGACTTTGCTCTTTAACTGCTTTAATTTGCTTAAATTTTTTTCTCACAGCATTGGTAGTTTCCAATAGCTTACGCTTTAAATCGATTTCTTCATTCATGATGTTTTCAAATTAACGGTCAATGGTGAAATGAACCTCTAGGGTTACATCTATAAATATATATATCTATCAAATCCCTTGCGATATCTCCCCGCATTGATTTCACTATCTTTATCGATAACTAAAAAACCATACTTATTATCCCAACATTTGGCACACATCTCTTGAAATTGCGGAAACATAAGATCGGGTGAAACATGGTCGGAAAATATGTGTCGCATATTCATCTCATCCTGTTTAAACATTATAATAAAGTTGGCATTATCTCGCACTAGTTGCTTTGGAACACGTGAATATGTTTGGGCTAAGTAAAAGGCATCCACGTTTTTGTGTCGCCCCATACTGAAGTAAGATCTTATAACATCCTGCTTCTCACACATAACATCATCAAAAATGAATACAGAGTTTGGTTTCGCATCTGATGGTTCCACTATATTATTTCCATCACTAAACGTGTAGTAACCAAGCCCTTTAATTGGAGAAAGAATTTTTTTTAAATACTCATATTTCGGTTGATAAAGCGACTTTGAGTAAATATAGATATTTTCAAAACGTAAACCCAATGGGTGGGTTAACAATGATATCATAACATTGGTTTTTCCACAATTCGACGGTCCAATTAGCAATCCGCGAATAGATGATGGAAGCAGCGGCCCATGTCTTCTTAATACTTTCGGTTCATGACCGGATCCAACCTTTTCATCAAAATTATCGACTCGCAGTTTCTGTTTAAGCTCGACAATTTTCATTTTTACTATATTTGCTTATTGTTTTCGCGTAGGCAATCATTCAGATGTTATCCGTCAAGCGAAGTAGACGGTCTCGTTTATCAAGTAAGACTGGAGCTGGTATTGTTAATTCACTTATTAATAGGTTACCAGTTGAGTTGCATATCCCCGGTTATCAATATTGCGGACCCGGTACCAAAGTAGTAAAACGTGTTAAACGTGGTGATCTTGGAATAAATCCATTGGATGCCGCATGCAAAAAACACGATTTAGCCTATTTGCATAACAGCGAAGATTTAAGTGCACGTCACCAAGCCGATTACGAACTCGAGCAAAGTGCTTGGAAAAGAGTAAAATCGAATGAGGCTAGTGCAAAAGAAAAGGCAGCAGCTTGGTTAGTAACAAACATTATGAAAGCAAAACAGCGTTTCGGTATGGGTATGTCAACGACTAGTCGAAATAAGCGTCGTCGCTTTCGACGTGTAAAGGTTTCAAAAGGGAAGGGAGTGAATAAGCTTAGACAACGGCGGCGACCAAGACGAAGACGTCAACAACCCAAGAAAGCGCGGGTGAATAAGCTTAGACAACGTCGACCGCAACGAAGACGTCATCAACCCAAGAAAGCTTTTGGATCTGCTTTGAGACAACCAATTCGATCTCAATTACTGAAAGCTGTTGCAGGGGGAAAAAAGGTTCTTGAAAAAAATCTAATGCAAGCATCGAAAATAGCTATAACAGCAGCACGTAAATCTTTAAAGTCAGCCGGTGGTAAACGGAAAATTCGCACTCCCAGAATTATACCAATCCCTAAAACTGGTGGATTATTACCCCTAATACCGATATTCGCAGGATTGTCAGCATTGGGGTCCCTAGCAGGAGGTGCAGCAGGGATTGTGCGGGCTTTAAAGACTGTAAAAAATGCAAATGCTGAAAAAACAGGTGCCACCTTACGTCTATGTTCAAAAGGAAGTGGGCTGTTCCTTAAACCATATCGTAACGGCATGGGCTTATATCTAAATAACAATGGTGGAAATTCAAAAAACTAATTGAGACCCTACCTCGAAGACCGCTATCCAATATCGATCTAGAAAAGTATGCGTTGCTAATGAAAATACCACATTTTCGAGGGGTGTATATGAGAGATGCGCTGCCTCTGCGAGCACCGAAACGTTACGAAGCCGCAATTATTAATTTGGATAGTATATCGGGAGGTGGGACTCATTGGGTGGCATATAGAAAAAACCGATTAAACGTAACATATTATGATAGTTTTGGAGATTTACCCCCTCCCATCGAATTGGTGTATTATCTGCAAAGGGGGCCCGAAGCATCAAAGAAAATTTACTATACATATGAGCGTCAACAAGATTTTGGAACAGTCTGGTGCGGACATTTGTGTTTGAAGTTTCTCTCCGAAAATGGAAACAATGATGGATGTGATCACCCCACAAATGGATCGCGATGACTACACTAAAATGTTGTTATCACTAAAAGCATACAATCAAGTCGGTGGATTGAATAAAATGTCTACAAAACAACTAGAATATATGCCTAAGGAAGTGATGATAGCGTTAGCCCCAAATGAAATTGCATGGGTTTGGCATAAGTTACCTGCACATTTAAAAAATGATTGCGACATGTTAAAATATCAGTACTGTAATGAACATTACAACGATATCAACGACAGCAGTAGCGGCATCGGTAGCAGCACCGGAAATAATTTGGAATATGACGAAGGAGATGGACCAACACCTAAAAGATTATTTTGTTGTTATTGTAAAATCAGCGATGTCAAAATAAAAGCTGAAAGATTGAAACGAAGTCCCAGCTTAAACCCTTTAAACTGTTGTAAACAACAATAAAATACCCACATAATATGTTTCATCATCAGTCATGTCTTACACATTCACGCTAACAGGACACTCTAGTGTTTTAAACGCGGATTTTTACCCGCCTATTGAATTGAATCCAGCCCATAAGTATGGTCTCGCATTGTTGGGATTTTACACATATAATTCAATTTTCAACGTCGATGAAAGTAATTGTTGGTTTGCCTACAGGAAAAACGATGGTGAAAAGTCGATTGATGTAAGGATTCCACCAGGAGCTTATGAAATAAATGAAATTGCCAATGCCATGCACACAAGCTTAGAAAAGTCGTGCAAACAAGAAAAGTGTGATGGATTATTCTCATTAGTGGCCAACAATAATACATTAAAATGTGAACTCAGGTCGTTATATAGGATTGATTTTAGTGGAAAAAACAGTATCGGTGGGTTATTGGGCTACGAACCGGTTGTGTTAGAAAGTGGGAAACTACATGAGTCAACTAGTAACGTGGACATAATGAAAGTTCGTATTATAAGGGTGGATTGTAACATTATTTCCGGAGCATATCTGAACTCCAAAGAAAGCCACACCCTATTCGAATTTGACATCGATGTTGAGCCCGGTTACAAAATTTCCAAAGAACCTCAAAATAATATTTATATGTCGATAATGCCAGAAGGACGTCAGTCAATAGACAACATTACTCTACGCATCTTGGACGATAACGGTGTTTTGATAAATTTTCGAGGTGAGAAAATTATTGTTAAACTGGAACTGAAAAGAATTTTATAAATATGGGTTTCTGTTATAATCGTCAACTGAATATGTTGTCAAACACTAAGAATTCTAGAAGCATTAAACATAAAAGTCAACATATAACACATCCCAGACTCATTCGCAATCCAGACGTTAGAGTGAAAAGACGTAAACAATTGTCAGCGAAAGATCGCAAATTTCTACAATCGATTGGTTTGAAAATACGAAAATAAAAATGGCTAGCACCAGTGACAAAATTGAAGTTTTTACCGAACCCATTTTCGATAATTCCATAATCAGTTTACAGGAACACACATACAAGCCATATGGTTCTCCGTCGTTTAACAACTCTGACGAAATTCGCATCCCAGTGCACTTTCAGGATATAATTTTGGACATATCAGACAGTTACATTTACATCGAAGGAAAATTTAAAAGTAAAGATGCTACTAAAAAATGTTATCTATCAAATAATGCCATCGCTTTTCTGTTCGATGAAATCCGCTATGAAATGGGTGGTGAGCAAGTTGTCCTCGTTCGAAAACCCGGCATTACTTCAACATTGAAAACTATGACGTCGTTGGGTGCATCCCAAAAAAGGACTCTCATGGCATGTGGATGGGGTTTGGATGATAAAAACCAGTGTATTTTTGATCCCACCAGCAATGTATTTTCGGGAAAGTTACCTCTTAAATATCTGATGGGGTTTGCCGAGGATTATACGAAGGGAATATTTAATGTTAAACAAGAACTAATTTTTATTATCGCCCGCACTTTTACCAATTGTTACATTGGTGAAGTAGATGCAGACATTACTATAGAAAAAATAGAATGGAAAATTCGTCACATTATTCCCGACGATCGGCAAAAATTAAAAATTTTGTCTCGCATTAATAAAGGCGGAAATAATGCAACCATTCCAATGGCATATCGTAAATGGGATCTTTACGAACTACCTGCTTTGCGACAAACATCATCAGATGTATGGGCCTTAAGAACAAGTACGAATCTTGAAAAACCAAGATATTTGATTATCGGGTTCCAGTCAATCTCCGCTTCCGATAATAGAGAAAAGGATGCTACTCAATTTACAACCGCTGATATCAGCGACATTAGGCTTTATCTTAACTCTACGGTATTTCCTTATGAAAAATGGAATTTGAATTTTGCGAAGAAACTGTATGCGCCAGCATATTACAACTATGAGAATTTTCAAGTAAGCTACTACCAACGAGAAATGAACGACCCAATGATGAGCTTTGCCGAGTACCTGAATAATCCCATATTCGTAATCGATTGCAGTCATCAACCAGAAGCGATTAAATCATCTACTGTGGACGTAAAGTTGGAGTTTGAAACACGTAAGGGCAAATTTCCAAAAGACACTAAAGTATACGCACTTATAATTCACGACGCATTCTTTAGCTACAATATATTAAACGGTTCCGTTACTAATAAATCAATGTATTAATTTTAAGTTAATATTATTATTCACGTAATTTAGAAATAAACTCATAAAATAGATATTCTGTGTTTTATTTTGTAACTATAAGGTACTACTACTAAAACTACATTAAAATATTTTGGTGCCCCATAAGGGCGGGTAGTCCAGGTGCGCAGCGGTCGTCAACATTGAGTGAAAGGATGCTTTACGGTGTGCTTGAGTCCGCAGGGCCAGATTCTACAGCGTCCTCGAAGTCCCACCATGAAGTGGAGTCGCAAGGGCCGCTAAATTCGTCATCGATGACGTCTAAAGACGACCCTGCTGAGGATGTTGTAGAATCGGGCTGTGCGGCACAATCACCCCCACTGTTGCCAGAAGGAGGCAAACCGTGGTCGTAAGCAACATTCCACTCGACATTTTCGAAAGTTGTGGCACTCCAAGTCGAATGGGAAGATGACCTGCTTTCAGGTCGTTCGCCTTCAGCCATGACTTGGTTTTGCATGAAGAAATAACAAATAGATTTCAAATATGAATAATTTATGTAGTTACCAGACGGTGTGAACTAAGCAGTGGAGCCCTCTTATATTAACTTCAGAAACTAACGCTGCGGTTCTCGAACCAAGCGTCAGACTCTAGTACTTCTTTCTTGACACATTTATTGATCGTACAGGAGTACTGATTAGCTTATGTACTACTCATAGAGATGGCGCTAAACGCAATATGTAACCAATGAATTTCTATAATATAAGTTTAAGTATTTTGGTGGATTGGCTAACGTCATTCCTCCGCTGGACTCACTATGTCGAGACTTATGCTTAAGTCAACAAGAGAGCCAATTATTGCGGATTATTGGGAAAAATGGAGGCTAAAGAACAGCCATAAGCCGACTCAGGTTGTCGAACCTGTACGTAGGATTCCGACACCACCACCACCACCTCCGCAGGTTCCTACCGAGCCTGTCGAGATGGTGGAAGGGGAGGAATTTGTCCTCGGGCCTGAGGAACGCGATGCTCTTTTAAGAGAGCTTTCGGAACGCCGACGCGAACGTCGCGCTGTAAGGCGGCTTCAGGCTGAAAGGCCTCGAAACCGCCGAGCACCGGCGCCGCGGTCGGTGCAAATCGCGAGGGGAGAGCAGCCACTCTAGCCGCATCTCAAATGAACCCTCCATTTTTCCTTGCAATCAGCCCTTTTCAGGGCTACCTGCCTCTTCGGAGGCTAATAAGAATTCAAAGTAGTTAGTAGGTCACTAAATGATACGATTTTCGACCGAAGCTAAACGGTTGGAATAACTAAGACTCTCTCTTAATAGGAAATATTTAAAAGTTCTTTACATATTATTATTGGAAAAATGCAACGTTTATTTCATAGAAAAAGTATAGGTTACAAGAAATTATTATACCACATTGTATAGAACATATTGTCGAAGTTGTTACTATAAACATGTAAGCTTAAACTCTAGGAACTTTTTCCAAAGTATCGATTAAAAATAAATATCCCATATCTAGGTGAAATGACCACACTCAAGTGTATATATGTAAAAACTATTTAAAATACACTCGTCATACCTCAAGATCAAATAAACATCCAAACACGTGTGTCGTTAAGGTCATAGGGTTGGTGGGGGGGAGGAGTCAGTTCTGGCATTTGCACTCCACTGAAATTATTGAAATGAAGTTTTTGGGTTTTCACTCCACTGAGATTATTATTAAAATACTAAATAATAGCAATTAATGCTTTTTTCGTACCATCTTAATACAACACAATAAGTTAGATAGTGCCCGCCTTTAGTTTTTTCTTTAAAATAAATTATGAACTTTGCTCTTGGGCAAAATATATATTTCTGACAAACCCCGTATACGCTTCAAATAATTTAATATCTGATAGTTGCATTTAAGGTTTTAGACCATGCAAAACTTCTTATTAAGAATACATTTTTTTCGTAAAAGTAATAATAAAAAAGTTTTCCATTTTTCGCGTATTTAAAACAAGTTAAAGTAAGTTATGTATATGTTTATTAATCGCTCAAGAACTGTTAAAAAATTTAATTTATAGCTTACATAGCTTACATAGCTTCTATCTCTAAAAACACTTTTTTGTGCTACCAAGCTAAAATTTGGTATTCGTGGTTAACTTTTAAATGCAAACCACATTTCCATAATAAAAAAACTTTATACAGTGAAAAATAAGGGTACTTTATTATTTAGGGTAGTTGTCGAAGCGGACGACTCGGCTGCCGGCTCGACAAAAACCGCTCCGTCTATTTTTACGTATTTAAAACAAGTTAAAGTAAGTTATGTATATGTTTATTAATCGCTCAAGAACTGTTAAAAAATTGAATTTATAGCTTACTTAGCTTCTATCTGTAAAAACACTTTTTTGTGCTACCAAGCTGAAATTTGGTATTCGTGGTTAACTTTTAAATGCAAACCACATTTCCATAATAAAAAAAACTTTATACAGTGAAAAATAAGGGTACTTTATTATTTAGGGCAGTTGTTGAAGCGGACGACTCGGCGGCCGGCTCGACAAAAACCGCTCCGTCTATTTTCACGTATTTAAAGCAAGTTAAAGTAAGTTATGTATATGTAAATACCGATCCGTCTGTTTTAACGTATTTAAAACAAGTTTATGTAAGTTGTGTACGTGTTTATTAATCGCCCAAGAACTGTTAAAAAATTGAATTTATAAGTTACATAGCTTCTATCTGTAAAAACACTTTTTTTTGTGCTACCAAGCTGAAATTTGGTATTCGTATATAACTTTTAAATGCAAACAGCATTTCCTAATAAAAAAAACTGTATACAGTGAAAAATAAGGGTACTTTATTATTTAGTGCAGTTGTCGAAGCGGACGACTCGGCTGCCGGCTCGACAAAAACCGCTCCGTCTATTTTCACGTATTTAAAGCAAGTTAAAGTAAGTTATGTATATGTAAATACCGATCCGTCTGTTTTAACGTATTTAAAACAAGTTTATGTAAGTTGTGTACGTGTTTATTAATCGCCCAAGAACTGTTAAAAAATTGAATTTATAAGTTACATAGCTTCTATCTGTAAAAACACTTTTTTTTTTGTGCTACCAAGCTGAAATTTGGTATTCGTATATAACTTTTAAGTGCAAACAACATTTTCTAATAAAAAAACTTTATACAGTGAAAAATAAGACTCTGTTTCATACAATAAAAGTATCATTTAGGAAGTGCCGCTTATGTGGCGGACTCGGCTGTCGTCTCGGCAGCTTTTAGTTTATTTTTAAAATATGTTATTAAGTAAATAAATGATGATGAAAAATATCAATGAAAAATTATAAGATGGTATGTATATTGACGGTAGAAATACGAAAAAATATCTCCTATCAAAATTTAGTATTTAGAAAAATCATACATGTACAGAAAAACACATTTTACATTCATTAAACTAATTAACTAAAAGGTGCATGTCTAGCATTTTTAATTATGGGTCAAAATAATTCTAAAAGGTGCATTTCTTACTAAAAATGGGGGCAAGCACTTATGTTCTATTCCATATAGGATTAAGGGTTGAGGGATTATGTTATCTTAATGAAAATATTATACTAAAAATCTAGGAAAGGCTCAGTTTAAACTTTAATGAAAATGACTATTCAATTGCAGTAGACAGTTGGATTCTTGTATCAATTTGTTACGGATTCAAATTCAAAAAAACGTGAGTGTGTCTTTACCGAAATTTCGAAAGCGCGTAGTAAAATCAATTTGTTCGAACAAGGACCGAAAACCGTGTGTAGTGTAGTGTTTTTAATAGTGAGAATTTATTTTACGGTAAAAGCGGATAATTAGTGTGTGACAAAAATACGTTAAAATTGGATATATGGATATTTATTTTATTTGGTAAGTGCTTCTGCTGTTATATATTTATTATGTAGTAGATGATTATATTCACGAGTTAAAAGTTGTATTGGAACGTATTGTTTTGCCTTATAGACATGTGTGTGGCTTCGCCGCCCCCGACGTCGCAATGCTTAGGGGTACTTACAGCGGTCTGTTACGGTTGTTAACGTAGGTATTATTGAATTAATGTATAATAATTCTTAGAATATCGGAAAACATGTGTAGCTTACAGAGCTAAAATTCAATACTCCCTGATACCGCGCCTAGCTGTAGAGAGAGATAGTATCAACGGACGTCGGTCTCTCTCGCACTTATAGACATTTTTGTAGAGTTTTGTACACTAGAAAGTTTGAGTTCCTTTAATTGGCCGTCGCCGTGGCCTCGTTGGTTCGTCCTTCGCCGTCTTATGATGGGTGGGAAAGGTGGGATTAAGACAGCAGGGTCGAATCCCACGCTGTCACGGCAGTTGCAGGCTAAACTTTTTTTTGCCAAAATCCGAGAAATTTGCGCTCGCGCGCGCAGCGCGCGCAAAAATCGTTCTTTTTTTGGTACCAGTGCATTCTCCATAAAATTTCAAAGCATTTTGGTTTTTATAAATTTTCTGTGGGCTTTATATTAAGGGCGCTACGATTTTTTGAAAATTTAATATTATAATCCATACCGAAAAAACCTACTGGCGCCACCTCACGTTCTTATTAAGAGAGTCTTAGTTTACCCGCAATATATTTACCGAAACAAACCTACTGGCGCCGCCTCACGGTCTTAGTTTATCATCTGTCGAACCTATTCTATATAATGTATCCAATATTTATGATTTTTTTCTTAAAAGTGAGATTATTTTAAATGGAAAATAAATAATGCACAGTACTTTAAAAATCAAATTTTATTTTAAATATAATTAAAAAATATACTTACAATACAGTGTGACCAGTTAAATCTGCATCATATGGGCTTTTTTTTAATAATAGATTTATTCGAAATTTTACTTCGGCATCAAGTTCTGTTTTGAGCGAGATAATAATTAAGCAAAAAAATAGTAGTCACATGATTCACATTATGTGTCAAATTTTAATTTTCTCCAAAAATAATTCAAAAGTAGGGTTATTTCCGAAAATGCAAAATTTCAGCTGCATAAGATAATTTTGATTTTATACCCACCACTAAAATTTATTCTCCACTTAATGAACACTTTACTGATGACATTGTGTTCTTTTTTGGTTTAATATTAAGGTGTACTACTTTCAGACACAAACTACGTTTTCTAACATACTTATTTTATGAAGTTACCTTATAATAGTAGTAGTATATTATACAGTGTGACCAGTAAAGTCCGCATCATATGAGCTTTTTTTAATAATAGCTTTATTCGAAATTTTACTTCGGCATCAAGTTCTGTTTTGAGCGAGATAATAATTGAGCAAAAAATAGTAGTCACATGATTCACATTATCTGTCAAATTTTAATTTTCTCCAAAAAAAAAATTCAAAAGTAGTGTTATTTCTGAAAATATCGAATTGAGCTATTAAAATTTGGTCGCATATGATGTTAAGTTTATTTGTTTTTGGCCTGGTATGAGGTAACTTCATAAAATAAGTATTTTTGAAAACATAGTTTGTGTCTGAGTAATACACCCTAATATTAAGACAAAAAAAGAACACAGTGTTATCATAAAAAAGTTTTTTTAAATGCTGTTTCTAGTCCACATGCAAAATTTCAGCTGCATAAGATAATTTTGATTTTTTACCAACCCCTATACAACATGAAATTTGACTTCGGCAGCAAGTTCTGCTTCGATCGGGATAAAAATTAAGCAAAAAAATAGTAGTCAAGTGATTCACATTAGCTGACAAATTTTAATTTTTCCCAAAAAAAAATTCAAAAGTTTGGTTATTTCTGAAAATATCGAAAAAGTTATTAGAAAAATTTTATTTCGATGTAGTTTCTTGCCCACATGCAAAATTTCAGCTGCATAAGATAATTTTGATTTTATACCCACCACTAAATATTATTCTACACTTAATGAACACTTTACTGATGACATTGTGGTCTTTTTTTGGTTTAATATTAATAATTATTTTATGAAGTTACCTTATACAACATCAAAGCCAAATAAACTTTTTATCACAAGCAACCAAATTTTAATAGCCCAATTTTGATTTTGATGAAAAACAAAGAACACAGTGTCATCAGTAAAGTGTTCATTAAGTGGAAAATAAATTTTAATGGTGGGTAAAAATCAAAATTATCTTATGCAGCTGAAATTTTGCATGTGGGCTAGAAACTGTATTTAAAATAACTTTTTTCTTATAACATTTCTCGATACTTTCAGAAATAACCGCACTTTTGAATTATTTTTGGAAAAATTGACAGATAATGTTTATCATGTGCTACTATTTTTTTTTCTATTAATAAAAAAAAACCCATATGATGTGAACTTTACTGGACACACACTGTATAATAAGTAATGGTACTTATGTATCAAGAAACAACATATTACATCCAATATTTAGAATTTTTTTCTTTAAATTGAGTTTATTTTAAATGGTAAAAAAATAATGCATGGTAATTTAAAAATCAAATTTTATTTTTATTTTAAATACAATATATACACATTATACACTTTCTACACATTTACATACAAACTTAAATTCACATTTCGTTAAATTAAGTTATGAAATCTCTTTTTTTTTTAACAATGTCTTTTATGTTTAAAAAAATATTATTTATAATAACTACATTTATATATACAATCTTAAATACTAATCTAACCTATGACTTAGACTTTTTCTTCATTTACAAAACTTATTGCTATTCTTAATCTAATTATAACTAAACATTTATTTACAAATAATTTACTTAACCTACTGTACATTACTACCATATGTTTCTAACTTAACCTTAAACCTACATACCTTACTCTTAACTACACCTAAACGCTCACGAGATTCCATTAACTTATTCTCTAAATCTAAAATTGTTTTTTCTAAATCTACAATCTCACTTTCACCATTGTCTATTTTAATTCTCCATTCATTCTTCATATTAACAAAGTCTTTAATGATTTTTCTTTCGTCGTCTTGGCTAAAACCATCGGTCACCCAGTCTGGAGTAGATGGTTGGATCTGGACCACAGTTGGCGATACTGATGTCTCGTACACCATCTTTTTCCCTCTCAAACACTTTCCTCGCCGCTTAGTGTTAAGAATCGGCGACTGCGGCCGCTCGACGGTTACAGTGGACGGCGATTGGGTCCGCTCGGTAATGATTGTGGTCGGCGATTGCGGCCGCTCGCTGATGATAGTAGTCGGCAATTGCGGCCGCTCGATGGTGACAGCGGTCGGTGATTCCGGACGCTCGGATTTGACATTGGTTTCAATTGTTTTCACCCACTGAGGCAACACATGTGGGTTTTTTGGTGTCTTAAAAATAAATTTTTTCTCTTGCTTCCTCCGATTGCTTCTGACAGGTGATGGTGTTGGCGGTGATTTTTGAATGCTGGTGCATGGCTGGGGTTCGTCCGCCCATACACGTTTCTTGCCTCGAGACGTAGTTGGCTGCTTTTTATTTAGTGATGAATAAAAATCAGCTTTGTTCGCCGGTCTAGGTCCTGTTAATAATTTCGCCAACTTGGATGTTGTTGGTGAAGACTCTGCCGGCGTTATTGGAGACACAACTACCACATCATGTGTTGACGGAGGCTCTGACGGCGTTATTGCAGGCACAACTACCACATTACTTATGATATTCACTTTTCGCCGAGCCTCTTCTTCGGATTTTTGACGCGATGTAATCTCGTCCAAAAATCGTTCACATTCTTCTAATTGTACCGAATCCATCTCCGGCATAATGTCCTCATCGAATGCTGTGGTAGTGATCTCATTTAAGAAGGTCTGGGTAAGATCACCCAAACCCATATCAATATCGCAACCGTTGAGCACTGGCAAACTCATTATTAATATTATGTAGAATATTAAACTAACTATCTTAACTTTACAAAACAAAACTGAACACACTTTAGACTTAACACGAACACAAATACAACTGAATGACAACAACTGAAAGATTTAAACTGAAGAAATTTGGCTGCTGTTCATTCTTTTATGGTCACCTACCTACTTCCACCCCACTTCTACTATCCCTTCCTTACCATCCCAACCTTATGCACTTCCAAGAATCCGATACACCATACCCTCAAGGTTCAGGTACGTCCTTGTGTGTTACAATGTATTCTTCTTCTTTGAATTCGGTATTTATTTTTAAGGTTATTTTACCTGCTTGGGTTGGAATGTGGCCTCGGTGCCGTTTGAAAGGTAACAAAATAAGTATATAAAATACCAAATACCATAATGTATTTTTCCTCGAATTACGTATTTATTTTTTAGGTTATTTTACCTGCTTGCGATGGAATGTGTCCTCGGTGTAGTTTGAAAGGTTACAAAATAAGTATAAAAAATATAATTTTCAATAAACAACTATTTAAAATATTATTTCTTAAATTGTTTATCATATATATAAAAGCGTCAAATATGGATTTTCCAGTAGGTTAAAATTATTTATGAACTTTCATTCTCATTAAAGGATTCGATAACTTGAAGCAACATTTCCAAATTATCCTCGGGCTTGCTTTGATAAAATTCGATGTCTTGATGACCCCAAGGTAAAGTTTTTGTCGTCGATGGAATAATGTAACGTTTGTCATCATTGTGGGAAAGAGCAACTTTATTTAGAACTTCCGTATATACATCATGTTTATTACTACGAAAAGTTTTCATTTTTCTAAATATAAGGCCACCGCGTTCTACTATTTTTCGATAATCTTCAAGGTGTAGATGATTTTCAACAACACATTTTTTAATACCCTTAGCCTTTTTTAATTCGTTGTTTAACGAGCTCACATAATAAGCTTTCGCCCCAGTACCGTAAAAACATGTTATCGGGTCACCTGGAAATTCATCCTTCATTCTACCCAATACCGATTTACTTTTTTTAATATTAAACAAATTTTGCTCGGGATAATTTGATGTATCAAATTTATCCGGATTCTCTGAAATAGCGCGATAGAAATTATCTGTATAAATTTTAAGTATAAGAGAATCGGTGTCAGTGTATAGCAAGGAAGCATTATTACCAAACTTTGCCTTAATAAAATTGTAAAAAAAATCGTAAATAACTGTTTTTGACATGTCCAATATGGAGAATCCAATATAAATTGGTTTATTGTAAATTACTTTTGTTTTACCCATATGAACTGCTACTAGATCTTCTGAAAATATTGAAGCACTTTTAAAATTAGGGCGAGCGATTAAAGCTCTAGCACCTACCTTACCTGAAGAATTATTCCAGGCAGTTATTAACTTTATATCTTTACGATTCTCCACGTTTTCCATTGTTTTACCAAAATTCGCGTTAATCATTAACTTAAATAAATCTTTACCAAACTTCGTTGTGGATTTATTTCGCAACTCAGTATTAAAATCTATGTACTTTTTTAACCATTTAGATTGATCAAATTTTAAAATTCTATGTGTTTGCATTACCATTAGACCGTTATTGATGGCTTGTTTTAACGTTCTATAATGTACAATGTAACGCTTTTTATCGTTTAAATTTGGTATTAATTTCGGTAGTTTTGCTGTTTCTGTAGGAGGGACTATGTTTTCCACTAAAAATGGAAGGTCGGCATGAGCATTATGTAAATATTCTGGATAATGCACATCCACCTCAAGAACATAACCTTGGGGGCTGTTATCGTCAATCGCCATAATATTTAAATCAATTATTTCACGTTCTGTCAGCCACCTGAAACCGCCAAATGGTAATGCCTGTGACATACTATGACCATATAGGTTAGTAGCATCAAGATATGTTATAAATGAAGATGGTTTTGTTGCGTCGTAGTTTGGTAAATATATATTATTGGCAATATGCTTTCTTTCCGTACACTGACTTAAGCCGCCGCGAATACCCTTTTTAAAAAAATGTATTGTGTCTATGTCAGTCAGTAGTTCTAACTCTACCTTGGTCATGCGCAGCATACAATCAAATGATAAACTTGGAAGCGTGTAGTACTGCGCAGGATCGAGCTTGTAAACACGTAAACACATATCTCGAAACTGCTCGAAAACATCTGTTAGTAATAATACATCTGACTTGAGATACAAATCCGAGTATTCCCCCAAATTCTTACATCCAAACATATGCCATACTTCTTTAGCGCGTTCATAACTCTCATCGCTAATGTGCTCTTCCCGTAAATTATCATAAAATTCATTTTTTAATGGAAGTGTTGTATTGTTCATTTTTTCAATGGAATCTACGAAACTATAGGGAAAAACCCCTTTTCTGCGCATCATATTGAATTGATCAGTGTTGGGAAAAAGCTTTCTTGTTTCTCTAAATTCAGTGATATCTAACCCATTGCCTAAATTCTCCAAGGACGATGATAAAAATTTAAAACTATCAATAAATCGTAACTTTAAATATTTACGTTTAGTAATACCACTCTTTTTCTCAACATAATCGTGCACGTAAATGCTCTTTGTAAACGATACATACTTTTCCTTGCTTTGAGCTATTACGTCAATTCTATCCCCATGCTTACACAATTCTTTTATAAAAAGATGACTATCGTAACCACTTAAATTATGAAAAACTATCGGAATAAAATTGGGTAATTTATAATTTAAATTACAAATAGAGTGTGCGGCACCAAATCTTTTTTCCCCCGTTATATGACAGTGATCTCTTACTTTTACATCTGTGTCGGTAAAAGGGTGTTCACATATACCACAAATATTAGCATTTGTGAACTCTTCCTTTTCCTGATCCGTTAAGTCTTTCATTTCTTTTATATCCTTTAAATATGTATTATAGAAAAACCTTAAATCGTTTTCAATCCGGGAAACAAAAACTTGAGCCGCATCAACCCCCCTATATAACTCAAACTTGGAAATTGAATCGTCAAAAGAACATTTAATTAAATACGAAAAAGAGTATGGCTCATGCTTAAAGCTTTGCATTGTGTAAGAATTCTGAGGGTTTGGTTCCACATTTACAACTGGTTTTAAAATAGACTCAAAGTCTGCATACACTACAAACGGAACTCGCATTTGTTTCTCAATGTTTTCAAACTTTAAAATGTTTTCAGCTACATTCTTTCCAAATTTATCAATTTTAAAATCCACTGAGGGAGTCAGTGAATATGTATGGTTACAATCATATTGTTGATGTGTTGCTAATTTATTTTCTGAACTAAAATAGGACAAACAACCATCACAAAAGAATAATTTATAATGATTTTGTGATATTTGACTAGACACTAAACGTGATAAATCCTTGATCCAACAATAATGACTTTTTGAACACTTTTCATCACAATTGTGTCTATTATTGTCTTTCACATTGCAATCTTTTGTTATTAACAGCAAATTAACGTGATTTAAACGTTTTTTTCCCGAATAATGTAATGGACCAACAATTTCATATTTTAACTTTTTAGCCACAAATAAAGATTCTAAACCATACACATTCACTGAAATATTATTCATTTCTTCAAATTTCTTTATATCACGTAACTTTACTGGAAAATCCATACCTGTGAAGTTAAGTACGCTGGAATAATGTGGATAGGATGATATCTGTGATGACATTGTTGTGGCAGGAAACAAAGCTGACACTATCGCCCATGCAAAACAACACTCGTCTTGATTGATGACATTAATAATGGCCATCTTAACCTGAATTGGGCGTGGTAATGCGATATACGACGACCCCCCTATCGGACTGTACTTATTAATGTTTACTTCAAGGTAGAGTATTTTCTCCAATGCCCATCCTGTAAAGAAAAACAACGCACAATTAATACCATTCCTATCAATACACTAAAACGTTTAACATACCTGAATCTTTTTCTTGAAATTCAGTTGACTGAGTTTTCATTGCTTCCGTAAATATCCCATACACCATATTTAAATCGCTACCTACAACAACTACCTCATTTGATGTATTAAACGATTTTTCGGCTATAATGTCTTGTGATGGTAAACTGTATCGTCCCACCACAACCATATTTATTTTTAATGACTGGTATACCACCAACAACTCTTTTATCAAATCTAACACTTTCGATCTTAATTCATCGAAGAATGCTGTAAAGTCTATATGATCGTTATCACTATTTACGCGGTAGGTCATGATTCTGTTTTTAAATGCAGTGTCAATAATTTGAACATTTTGAGACAATGGTGAACAAGCATTATTTCTATGTTGTAATGTTCTTTGATGAGCTGCCATCTGATTTGCTGTTAAAGTAACATTACATGCAGCGCAAGTCTGCATACGTGATGGCGAAGCCCTACCATCTAGTCTGCGACGTTTCTCTCCACCCACATTAGCGAATCTTAAAGCACATGATTCTCTTTTATGACGCAACATATTATAACTTCGCGTAAATGACAGTCCACATTTTTCACACACGTAATTATTCATGGTAACAGATAGGAACTCTTACACAGTCGATTGACGAGCAAATACTGAAATATCCAACTCCTCCTCCCTTTTTATAGTATGTCTAATAAAGTCACACAATGTAAATAAACCCAAGGTCATTAATAAACATCTGCCAAAGAGGGTGGTCAAGGACATCGACAACATCTAAGGTAGTAAATAAACCCAAGGTCATTAAAAACAACTACCAAAGAGTTTGGTCAAGGTCACATGAGTAAACAAAGAACACATAAACACCTCAAGGTCAACTACACACCTCAAGGTCAAATAAACACCTGCACACTTGTGCTGTCAAGGTCAAGTGTGACGTCATAGGAGTGGGGGGAGACTCCATTTCCGGGTTTGCACTCTACTATGCCTATATCATATTATATTTTCTAACCAGGTAAACGAAATTTGATTTAGCTCACAAAAGATACGTAGAAGCTACGCTGGGATATAAAAGAAACGAACAGACAATATGCAAGACAAATTATTATGAAAAAAAAATTATTTCGGTGTTCATGTCCACTGATGGTTTTATAGAAAAAAAAAATTATATCTTTATTGTTCCGTACCAAAAAGTGGAGAAACCTTAAGGGTGTAAGTAGTTGTTTTAATTTCATAGCTCTAACCGTTTTTAAGTGTAAAACTTAATTTACACTTTAAAACGGTTAGAGTTATATATCTATAGATATACAGCGTGATCAGTTAAGGGTACGGAGCGGCCATATCTCGGAAACTACTAAGCGTAGAAATTTGGGATAAAAAAAAATTATGATTAAAGCGGTAATGAGAAAATTCTGGAAATTATTTTTAAGTTCCTCATTTCGCCGCAAGAAGGCACAATTGAAAATTAATTTTTTAAATTCTAAATTTCTCCGAAAATTCCTATATTATGGTATACCTCTGATTACATCATTAGAAAGACTAGATAATACTGCATCATTTTGGTTAAGGGCTCATTGGCGTACCGACCTTGATAAGAGTGGGGAAAGCTATTGTTAACATTAAAATCGCTGTTTTATTCTAAACGACTTATCCGATTTTACTAAATTTAAGCTTGTTTGGAAGGAAAAGGTAAGTACCTTCAATTGTCGGCTAAACGAGACAATTTTTGATATAACTAAGTCGGCTTAGATCGACCTATTTTGACGTCAGGAGTCTGTCGTCAAACGTTGTACACGTATTTTCCGGACACCCTGTATATACTAACTAAGCGAAACATGTTAAATAACAAAATAAAGACAATGGAAGTCCGACAAGGTAATTCTTTTGATAATACTACATTGATTATCACCTTCAAACAAACATTGTTGTAGTTACTTACATTTATTTCTAAAGGTTCCTCTTCTGGGGTAAGAGCTAAAGAACTTTTCCTATGATGTAAGACACTGCGTCCAATTTCTGAAAAAAAGCAACAATATTATTTATTACATGAAAACAATTCTTTGACCTGCATTTTTTCCAAGAAAAGCGAGGAAAGTCGTGAAACTGATTTTCTTTATTTTCAAACGCAATTAAGGATAAAGGATTAACACAAACTGATCAACCTGACCCCGGACAACCCACTAAACACAACCAACACCACTCTTAACTCGCAACAGTATTTAAATTGTGATATAAAGATATTTTAAAGTAAATATTTCGACAGGGAAAACCGTATTATAAAGAGATGGTATCTGGTAGCGGTAGGAAGAATGAAGCAAAAAATCTGCCAATCGTGGTCCGATATGGCTTATCTGGCCTAGGTACAAAATTGCGACAGTAAGAAAGGTATATATATTTATTGTGGTTTATCTCCCTCATATTAACATATTTTATTCAATTAACAACCTGGCCAAATAACGCAACGGGCAGCGCAACACCAGGGAGTTTTCGCGGTGCCAGGGAGTTTTTGCACCGTTAGCCATTAGGTATTTTTAGATATCAACGTTTATTTAAATTGTCCACTAAAGAATTAAGTGTAGGGTAGGGAGACAAAGAAAAATTATGATTGTGAATGTGAATAAATAGCTAGAATTACATACTGATTTTTAAAAAATAATCCGTTTTTATCTCTAATCTAGTTATTGGTAGAATGCATACAATTTACTAGTAGACTGCTACTTTTTTATAAACATGAACATTGCGTGTATTAAATCTGCCTTTTAATTTCAGTTATTAATTTATTTAAAAAGCTCAAATACATACACAATGTACTGTATAATATCATAAAATAAACAGACTCTTTATTATTTCATCATTTCATTAATTACTTAATTTATTAAAAGCCTAATAATGTTTAGTGAATTTTTTTTAGTATCGATTAATACCTAAATTGAAAAAAATGTATTTATAATGTACTGTAGCTGTATTTTGAATTTTATACGGACGTTTAAAATAATTGACAGGGCTAGACTATTGAGTAAAAAGTATTCGCGGAAAAGATATAAATGGTTTAAAAATTAACAGGTCAAAAATAAATATTATAGGACCTCTTCAAGGAAGTGCGCTAGGTCCAATATTATTTATTTTATACATTCAGTTCTAAAAACGTGTAAATTACAAAATAAATGCTTGTTAATGACACCTTAATTATTTACATTAATGTTTTGACGGTCTAAATGTTCTAAATGCCGAGATAAATTATATTATTAAATTGGCTGAAAGTAAATAAATTTAAATTAAATATTTCAAAAAATAAATGTATGGTTATGGCTAATAATTTAAATTGTCAAAATTTAAATGTTGATGGTAAATAATTGGAATTAGTAAACAGTTTTAAATATTTAGGGATACTTATTATTTTAAAATTAAATTTCTTAAGTCTTTTGAGAGTATCATATCGAAGATTGCAGGAAAAGTAGGTTATTTAAAAAAAATCAGTTCTAATTTAAGTTTGTTTTCTAAAAAAAATGTATTGAATACTATTATATTACCACATGTTCTTTATCGTTCTTCTATTTTGTATTGTGCTAGTGAGGAAATATTTGGTAAATTATAAATTTTACAAAATAGGAGCAATGCTGATAATTTTAAATTGTGACAAATATACAAAAATAAATTTTATGGTAAAAAAATTAGATTGGTTGATGTTAGAAATTTAATTTTTAATCTAGTAAAATTAAAAATAATTTATGGCCTGATTGTTTTAAGATTTTTTGTTCTTTTAATTATGACCATCATAATTATTATAACACAAAAATTGTGACTTGTCAAGGGATTGTGTTTGTTCTGGTAAAATTAAGGCAGTAGAAAGCATAAAATATTTGGGTGTATATTTTGATTCATTTTTAAAATGGTCAGTAGATTGTTAATATGTAAAGAATAAATTAAGGAAACTGATATACATATTAATTTTAGGAATTACGTAATATCTTAGTAAAAAATGTTCTAATTAATGTTTATAGGTCACTAGCAGAATCATGTCTTAATTATGGAATTATCTGTTAGGGATCTGCTACCTAATAAAAGTGTATTAAACAATATTGTTGTTTCACAAAAATATATCTTAAAAATTATTCTATTTAAGTCAAGACGTTTTTCTTCTGATCTTTTATTTGAACACTCTGGCCTCTTCTTAATTACTCAGTTATAAATTAAGAATTTGCTTAGATTTTCTCTCACTAGAAATAAATTTCACAACTACATAACGCATAACATCATGACTAGAGCTAATGTTAATCGCAATTTGATTCTATCCAACACACATTTTAACGCCACGCAAAGATCAATTTCCTTTGTGGCTCCGAAAATCTTAAATATATTACCAGTGCAATTTGTAAACAAAAAATTTCAAAACACAAAAAATAGATCTAAATAAATGGATTATGAATAATACCCAAATAATCAAAAGTATTGTTAAATTTTTATAAAATTATATTATTTAGTATTAGTATCACCAAATAACTCAGATTGTGCATAGCTACGCATAATTTTCAGTTCTACAGGATGTTTGTTAAGTATATGGCACACTTTCTGGAGCGTATAATAACTCTACTTTGTCATTTAAAAAAAAAACCTAAAGTGCCCCTTAACGGAGATACAGGGCCCCAAAGAGGTACCCAGCGACTTACCTTTTCGGCTCTAACTTTTGAACCGACACGTATAATTTAATGAAATTTTAGTATTTTATGTAGGCCATAGAGACTCATAAAACCGTACTACATTAGATATTTTACATCGCCAGGGAAGTCAGGAACGGACTTACCACCTCATTCGTTGGGCCTAAATTTTGACAGGTGTCATTTTACAGAGCTAAAAACTGATTTTTTAAATATTTTAGTTATTTTTATTTAAAAAAGGGACTCTACATTTATCTCGATGGAATTAGCGATTTTCGAGAAAAATAAGGTTTTTTATATCACGTTTAAGCATAGACTGCTTTGAAATTTAATTTAATTTTTAAATGTTAATCTACTTACATGGTCCATAGCGTATGCAACTCAATATGAATATTATATTTCTTGAATGTACACTGTTGTAATAAATAAATAAATTAATAAATAAATAAATAAATAAATAAATAAATAAATAAATAAAATATTGACAAAACAGTTTAAAAAAAACTATTCACAATTTTTTGTGAATATCATAATATCTCAAACATTAACCTACAAATCTATGGTTCATAAAGGTTTGGTGGAGTAATGATATTTTGGAAAATCTATCTATTAAATCTGAAATATCATTACAACGTCTTAAAAAAAGTTTAAAATTACACAAAATGAAACGTAATATTTGATACGGTTTGCAAATTGTTTTTTGTCTGTTTTTGTTTAAAGAACCCCCTAAATGACTTTAATAAAACAAATGCCAAAAAATGTATACCTTCATCTGTTAAAATGTTATGTTAAAATTAAATACCCGTGATAATCATTGTTTCAAATATCTCATTCCCACCAACCAGTATAAAATGGGAAGAGCGAATGTGAAGATCGGCTTTTTTTTAGCGTTCCGTGTGGAAAATAATTTATGAAATGAACGCGAATCAAATAATACTCCTAATAGAAAATGGAATTCTTCTATTTATTTGAGAATAATAATTACGAAAATAAGTTAAAATAAAAATAAGTACCCAGGTTTTTTTACTTAAATAAAATATATGAGGAACTGATGTATATTATTTTAAACCTTTATACAATTGGTTCAATATGGTTTCCACACCTGATGTCTGTTTTCCAATTTCTTAAGGACATCTTCATGTCAGAATGTCAGAAACTAAATCAACTTTGTTATTTGGATACTGTGCTTAAAGTTATAAAGTCCCTGGAGAGATGCTTGTTTAGAATAAGTTTTATGCCTCAATCATGTGAAAGCATACAGTTTATAGATTCAAAGCAAGTTAGAAATGTTGTACTTTAATTCCAAAAAAAAATTAGTTAATTTTTTTTATAAAACAAAGTACCAATCTAAAAAATAATTTAATTGACTACAAAGTATACCCAAGTAACAACAAAGGGTTTTTCTTGTGCAATTTACAAACTATCTATTTTTTGATGATGATGATAGCTGTGGTCGGAAAATAACGAAAGTATTTGCAGAAGGAACAGTTCCAAATTCTAAGGATCATCAATTCCAAGAATCAAAGACATTTTACACTCATAAAATGAAATAGTTATAAAGGATTGGCGAATTTCACGAAAAGTAAGTTAATTTTTAATCTTCATCACTTAAACAAGTTTAAACTTTTAGATTTTCCGCCTTTTGAAAATTTCCTTAAAAATCGGTCAAAATTCTCCACTAACAAATATGTACCGTGCGAGCAAAAATTATTTGCATCAAAGAGGGCTTGGATTAAAAAACGTAGGGCTTGGTTTAGAACACAATGATATGGGGACGATATATCTAACCAAATCTAGGTTAAAATTTTGTCAAATTCATATTATGACATAATATGCCAAACTAATGAGTAATAAAATTAGTAGACAAATACAAATTTATTTTTGTTGTTTACAAAATTAACAAAGTAAGAATATACAGAAAGAAAAAGAAAAATAATTACATAAATTGCTGAAATTGGCCACCGCCATGCTCCAAGCATAAATTCACACGTCTCTTCATATTTTCGAAAGTGTTGACCAGCATCTCTGGAGAAATGTTACCACATTCTTGGATAATCCTTTCTTGTAATTGTTCTAAATTTTTAATTTGCAACTGGTGTTTCAAAAATAGTGTTCTTTAAATTAGGAAAAACGAAGTAATCCATAACCGTTAAACAAGGTGATCTAGGTGAGAATCAATGTCTGATCGAAAACTGATAAAACTGTCGTCAAAAAAATTGCGTAAGTAGTTAATAGTTTCGGCGGCTGTATAGGGGTTGCGCCGTCCTGTTGAAAATATCCAAAACGTAGTTCGTCGTCAAGTAATTGTTCCACAAATGGATTCAAAATATTGTCTCTATACCGCTGTGCTGTAACTGTGTCATGGAAAAAAATAGGACCAACAATTCTTCTTCGGGAAACAGCTAACCAGACACCAATTTTTTGCGGGTGCAATGTGGACTCTACAAAAAAATTGGGATTTTCACTACTCCCCATGCGTGTATTCTGAGAATTCACATAACCGGAGAGGTGGAAGCAGGCTTCATCCGAAAAAAATGTCAGGTCTAATAAATCATTTATTTTCAATAAATTTTGGGTAAACCATTGAGAGTAATTCCTGCGTCTATCAAAATCCTATATTTTTCCCTAAACACAGCCACGGTTCTTTTCAGGCAATGATAAAAATCCCCAGCAATAAAAGCAACGTTAGAAAAATGTGCTTGAAAATCGTCCATGCACAAACCCGGATTGTATTGCCACTCACCATTTACTCTAACCCCATTTCGAAAATACGCTTCAACCATGAATGTTTTGTGCTGTTCCGTAAAGCACATTGTGTGAATTGTTCAAGAAATAGGAAAAATTAGCGATTAATCAAATTACTTGTAACGACTGTCAAAGATGACGGAATAACTGATTGATTGTTAATTCAGTTAGTTACTGACACCCAACAGGTATTAAGCTCTACGGCTAAGCATTACGTCTTTAGATGCAAGGCCCTCTTTGACGCAAATAATTTTTGCTAGCACGGTATAAGTTTATCTATCTACAGGTGAAGCTCAATTTTGATTATAAAAAAGTTACATTCCAGAGAACCTTATTCTTTCTGAATTGGGATCCAAAGTTAGTTGCTGCTTCTCATAGGTTTCCGTTTTATATTTAAAGGGGGTTACAATAATAGAGCTTCTTTAAAACCATTTAGGTCTATAAAATTAATTGCTTAAAACGTTGAGCCTTAAATGAAAGAGCTCCTATTAATCGTAGGGGATCATAAACCTGTTACGTATCGAACCTTATCTTGTCCAATTTAATTAATATGGGTCGGCCCTATTAGTATAAAATCTATTCAAATTTCTTCTCATATAACATAATTTTGAAAATATTTTACAAAAAATTTAAAATATGCTCGTTTTTCTTATAAAATATTGAAGATATTAACCGTTTACTACAGGGTATCCCGATAGTGCGTAGTAGTAGTACAATAACTCTCTTATAGTGTTGAATAGAAAAATAAAGTTTTAAAAGAATTGTACCGAGTGTACAACTAAAAAGGGACGCCGGCTGTATCTTGGAAATCGTTTACCGCACGGCTTGTCGAAAAGAGTATTTACTAGAAAATTGACTAATAAAAATTGCTAAAAATTATTTTTAAGTTTCTAACTTT
Source organism: Polydrusus pterygomalis (assembly GCA_963969555.1). Classification (NCBI taxonomy): domain Eukaryota; kingdom Metazoa; phylum Arthropoda; class Insecta; order Coleoptera; family Curculionidae; genus Polydrusus; species Polydrusus pterygomalis. The sequence goes on along the minus strand of OZ018375.1, from coordinate 160,093,484 downwards.
GCCGCTAGGGGGCGGGGCGTAGCTATAGTTACTAAACAAAAAGCGGGATTTTCTCAAAAATCCTCATAGTAAACATGTACCAAAGCTAACATTTTATTAATCTAACTCACCATTTACTCTTACCCAGGCCCGTTTCGAAAATACGCTTCAACCATGAATGTTTTGTGCTGTTCCGTAAAGCCCATTGTGTGAATTGTTCAAGAAATTGGAAAAATTAGCGATAAATCAAATAACTTGTAACGACTGTCAAAGATGACGGAATAACTGATTGATTATTAATTCAGGTAGTAACTGACACCCAACAGGTATTAAGCTCTACGGCTAAGCATTACGTCCTTAGATGCAAGACCCCCTTTGGTGCAAATAATTTTTGCTCGCACGGTATTAACTCGATAGCAAGGCTTGCAGTTTGACGTTCCCTGACAGGCACACCGTATGATGTCACTAGCGTTCTAGCGCCATGGGGGTCGTTTTGAATGTTATTAGGATGGACGTGCAATTTGCTAACTTTAATTACTTATAAAAAAATTAAGAGACAGTAAGTAAAAGTTTGCAAATAATGATTTTTGATATTGCTGAACACATTTATGCAATACATACATAATATGTGGAAGTTCCCTGTTGTCGCGATGGTGTGGAAATTCTGACACATCTGTGTTTTATTCAACATTACGGCAGGGCTTTTTCAGTGGTCGCTCAACTGTGACAGACCTGGCCGTTTATCAAGATTTCTTGGTTTCCTCTGTTGAGGCCGGTCATCAGGTAGACGTCATTTACACTTATCTGCCAAAGGCGTTTGACAGTGTTTCCCATGTATTGCTTCTGAAGAAGCTGTCTGATATCGGTATTGGCGGAACTTATCTTACGTGGATTAGCTCTTACCTAGCTCATCGCCGACAATGCGTTAATGTTTGCGGATCAGTCTCCAAGGAGTTTCTGGTCACTTCTGGCGATCCTCAAAGCTCACATATTGGCCCTATATTGTTTTTACTATTTATTAACGATGTCACATCTTGTTTTAAAGGATCAAATTTCCTTGTATACGCTGATGACTTAAAATTTTATTCCAGAGTTTCTGACGAAAATCATTTGCAATTCGATCTGGACAGATTGGCTGCTTGGTGCAGAGCCAATTTGTTATATCTAGGTAAATGTGAGCACGTGTAAGGTCCTTCGCTTTTACAAAGGCAATTCTTCGATGAATCATGCCTATGGGGTGGAGCATGCTAGATTGGATGTTGTATCACACTTTACCGATCTCGGCGTCAACTTCGACAAAGATCTTACATTCAACCTGCATATTATGGACAACGTCATCCTGAAAAGTTTTAGAATGCTTGGCTTTATAAAGCGTAACACAGGACATATCTACGACACAAGGGTACTTTTGGCTCTCTATAATGGACTAGTCCGATCGCTGCTGGAGTATTGTTCCGTCATATTATGGAGTCCCAGTTATCAACGCTACATTAAAATAATCGAACGTGTCCAGAACAAATTTGCAAAATATCTCCTATTCAAACTAGGGTTTCCTTATCAAACAGTCTCCTATGAAACAAGACTTCTTCTCTGTGGTATGTTGAGCCTGGAGTGCAGACGCAGAAAATTTGTGTTGTTGTTTTTGTATAAATTGGTTAATGGGACAATCTGCTGTGAAGCTTTACTCGAGTCTGTTCTGTTTCTGGTTCCCATTAGACGCACGAGGCAGGAGCTACTGTTTTTCGAAAGAACACATAGGACTAACTATGGTCAAAAGGCATTTATCACCAGATTGTTACATAATTACAACTGTTATTTCCCTAACTGCGATATATTTAGGTTAAGCATTAATTCCATAAAAAATCTCTGATACAAAATGTTCGCCCTTCGTTTTTTACAAATTTTAATTTGTAACTCTGTTTTTTGTTTTGCATTTATTTAGTAGGTACTGTTCTATTGTTAATTTTTAACTTTTATATTGCCTTTATACATACCATTTAGAAAATGTTTCTGTAGTGTATTGTCATTGAATAAACAAACAAACAAATTATTATTTTTTAATTTAGAAAAATTATATACTGGGTTTACTAGAACTGGATCTTCCAACATCAAAACATATTTTTGCCGATTTATACTTACGTGTAGGTACAAAATTGGTAAATTGGTAAACTTATTCAATGACAGAAACTACCGGCTCCAATTATCACTATTTTATGCCCTTAAACTTACCCGACCAGAGAAAATAAGGGTCTAGAGGAAACAAAGGGCCAAGGGACTTCAAAGAATATGTATTTATGTAAACATGAGTGCCCTAAACGGCTCTCTTACAGAATAGACTAACTCGTTACAGTAAAATCTGTAACAAAAGAATTACACTTATAGAAGGGATTTTGCAAGGTAAAGAGTCAAAGTTAACAAGGCCCCTTTCATTGTTTAATATTTTTAGATTTTTTTATAAATAAATAAAAAAACAATTCTTTTGATTTATTTTAAAAGTCTTTTAAAATAATGATAAACCAACTTGTCAGAATGTAAAAAAAATTTACATTTTACCCCTTCTACCCATTCTTTATTTGCCTTTTTTTCTGACCTTAATAATCCCAGGTAAAGTACCACTTAAGATTTTTGCAAGAAATATAATTTTATTCTATCCATCTTATCACACCAACGTAACTTTTTTGATGTACATAAAAAATACATACACACCCACGTTACCTATACCTATACATTGAATATCGCTATATGTTATAATAATTGATCTAGTTTGGTCATTCGATTTTTTATATAAAATTTAACTTAAATTTTTAATGTATAGGTAGTACTAATTAGAGAAACAGCAAAAACAAATAATGGTATAAACGTAAAAACACAATATACATATTATGCTTTTAAGAATTCTGTATACCGTACTGGCAAACTTCAAGTAACAGGATTTTATGTGAGAATGAGAGAGCAAGTAATATGTTTAGATGCACGCAATAAGGACAGCAGATCAATCAGTATTGCCGGCAGGAACAACACATGGCGAGGTCATCCCTCGTTTAAAGAGAGGGGATCATTTGGGCTGACGACGATTGACGAAGTCAACTTATCGCCTCGCTTCATCGCCAGACATTCAGTATTCAGTAATATTTGCAACTTCGTTGAACCGCGCATTTATTTGACGTAGTTTTCATTTCATGCTAATAAGTGACCTTATAAGTTAGTATTGATAGTATTAGTAGGACGCATTTTATGGCCTCTCGACGTACACACGACGAAATGTATTAAGTATTTAATATTTCATATTCAATATTCATATTTCATATGAAATTATACAAAACTTTATAAATCATTTCATTAACATTAAATTTGGAAAAATCCTCTGTTTTATGTATAGGAAAGAAACCCAATTTATACAGTAAGGGTAGTTCTTACGAAATATGCTTAAACCAGAATTGGTTGTATGTCAAAAATTATTACGAGATATTTCATTAGCAATTGTGGTTTTGATAAAAGACCAACCTAACTTATTTAGTGATCTAAGTGGTCACACACTTTATCAAGAAATTTGGAAAAAAACGATATTTTAGAGATGAGGGTATAACGGAGATGAGATTTTGGTCATCTCTGCAATTGTTTTTATTTTTCCCGCTCTTTTGCGAGCATAATATCTTTCCCTTTCCTTTCTTTTTTCTTCTTCGTATGTCTGAGGATTATTTCTCCTTGATTCACGTAGTTTTCTCATGGCCTATCGTTGTCTTTGCTTCTGCTTTTCATGATCACGTTTTTTCTTTTTCTTTTGACTCGTGGAGGACGTGTCTGCCATATCTGAAAAGTATGTTACCATTTTATGCCTAAAAATCTTTAAAAAACGAAAAAGTATCTAAACTTTGTAAAATATTATCAACTCCGTGATACAGCCTCAGCTCCATGAATAGCTGGGTTCACTGAGCTGAGCTTCACGGAGATTAGGAATTAACATATTATTTCTGTTGAATATCTTCTTTGTAAATAAAAATTTAATATACTGTTCTAAACAAGTAACTAAAACTTTTAAAAATACTCCCCTGTATATAAAAACAATAGCACAAAATTATGTACTTACCTTAGAATTTAATTTCACGGAGTTCATATTTTTAAATTACCACACTGTAAAGTACGACGTTATAACGCGCTGATCAACAACCTACTACCCTCAAAGTCGGGCAATGACTGGCGTACCGAGACCGAGTTTACCGAAATGTACTTTATTAAAAGAGGGGAAGTCCCTAGTTTTAGCTGGTATTTAGCGACATCTTTTGCCTAGAAGCCAAACCTCGGTATGCTTCACGGAGCTGAAGTTACTTCTTGGGAACAACACTTTAAATGCAAATAAAATTGGGAATTTATAATATTTTCGTTGGTAATTCACTTGACATCCTTGGGCAGCGTGTTCTCTTCAAGTATTAAACAGAGTTAATGTTATTTTTATTTGTTCTAGCCAATACTAAGAAAAATGAATAAACATATTAGGACTGAGAACACTCACGGAGGTGAGAATTCTTGACTTTGTAGTTATTTTTTTAAAAAAGTGGTGCACTTTATGAACTAATTTTTGTAATACTAAAATCTATACATTTTTTACAACAAATCGCAAAAACTTTTTTGATTATATTTTCTTTCTTTGTGAAATTAAGGGGTGTGAACACCAAATAGGCATATTTCGTAAGAATTACCCAGAAGTGATTTAAAATTAAAAGTCGGACATTTAAAACAATCAAATAAAATTAAATTTTTGGGGATGATAATAGATGAAGCTATTAATTGGAGTGAACAAATTGAATATTAAACAAAAAATAGTTGCACCAGTGAGGATTTAAAAAAAAACTAGGCTTTTGACTCCAAATTATATGTTACGTCCTATTTATTTTGATATTATTCACTATCATTTACAATATTTAACTTTAATATGGGGATCAACTTTTCAAAATTTGCTTAACTCCTTACAAGTTTTACAAAATAAAGCAATTAAAAATATATTGCTTGGATAGACAATATTCAACTAAATTTTTATATAAACATTTTAATATTATGTCAATTAGGGATATTCACTTAATGCAAAATATTGTTTTTGTTCACCAAATTATATAAAAAAATTAGCATTCAAATATAAAGTTCAATTACAGACGTGACGTACATAATCATTTAACTAGAACTGTTTTCAATATTGATTTACCTTTAATAAACACTAGGGCAGGTCAGACCTCTATTTATTATCAAGGTATGAAATTTTACAACGAAATACCTCAAGAATTAAAATTTTTAAATATAAAACGTTTTAAAATGATAACTAAGAAAATACTTAAAAGGGGGAAGCTAAATTTTAAACTAAAAATATTTAAACGTGCACTTATTTTATGATTAATTATTATTTTCAAAATTATTTATAAATGATATCTAAACGATAACATTAGCTATATTATTTCATTAAAAGAAATAATAATTGGATAATTTTATACATATTTAATTATTAACATTTTAAATTTTGACTTACCTTGTATTTTTATTAGTTTTAACAATTACATTTTTAGATGTTGTTATTAGTAGAGAATCCCTCATAAACAAATGTTTTTGGGATTTTATTTGGAATAAATAAATAAAATAAGTAAAAAAATATCCCAGCCCCTCTCCCGCATCTACCTGAATACCATTACTCAGTTAATTTTATTGTGACGTCGAGTGCACAGTGAGCTTTTTGTGTGTCATATGTGTTGCAATTAGTACGATGCCTAAAGTAAATAGAAAAATAAAGTTGCAGGACACACCAAAAGAAATGGACACCATCATGGGTACCTTGCCCCATTTAAAAAAGATATTTTTACCAACGAGCAGCTCCTCTGGTAAAGGTAAGGAGGGACCAAACAGCTATGCAAAAATATTTATCACTTTGGTTCGGCTTATCGGAATTTGACCAATTTTATCAATTAAAAAAAAACTAAAAAGCTAGAGGGCGCTATTTAGTCGGTATACTTATATATTTTAGTATTGAAAATACTACTGGGTTCGTATATATGGGTATATTTCATGAAAAATGAACGCGACATGCGACAGGCACATAAATAACACGGCGGTGAAGTCTAAACAAACATCCGAGCCCGAGCAGCACAGGATCGATGACATCATCCGCTGAGTATTAATAATTAATATTGTTTTGTTTTGGGTTTCGGCATTTATTATTATATTTGTTGATATTAAGACATGGCCGGGAGTGATGGGATGTTCAACTTCATTTCTTAAAAACTCTAAATATTGCTGTCCTGTCAAAGTTCCCTCAAAAATAATTGGACCTACAATTTTGTTTTTAATTAAACCGCACCACACATGTAGCGACCTACGGCCCTGCTTTTTTATTGGCTCTATTTTATGTGGATTTTCGGTTGCCCAGAAATGTTTATTTTTTCGATTGAAAATGCCAGCTTTCGTAAAAGTTGCGTCGTCAGACCACAGAACTCTATCAAGGAATTGGTTATCATTTTGCAATCGCCCTAATATATCTTCACAGAATCCGTACCTTTGCATAATATTCCTTTCTGTCAAATGTTGGACTGGTCTGATAGCCGTATTTTTTTAATGTTATATATACCTTTTTCCAGGATTTTCCAGTAAGTCGTGAAACCTCTGGTATTGATCTATATGGATTTTCTAAAAAATATTTATTTGTAGAATAGGTTTTACATTTAAATAAAATATTTTACCTTCGAAATATAATAAAATTGCCAAATCTTCATCTGCATTTTCTTTAGCAACTCTCTTTTTCCTTTTAAGAGTTTTTCTATCGGCATGAGTTTTTACAATAAATGCTATTGTTTTTCTGGCTGGAACTCGATCGCCTGGATACGTAATTCTATATTAACGCCTCACTTTTGACGCATTATTTTCATTTGAATAATAAATTTGAAGTATACGAAGTTTCTCTTCCTCGGTGAAATGCATTTTCACGTCAGACGAAGAAAAAGATTTAGTGTCAAATAGTTTCTTTGTTTTTGTTTCCATGGCAAGAGCGATAAAACGTCATAATATATTATTCCGAATGGCCAGGCACGGCTAACTAGATGAAACTATTTGCAGTCAAATAACTCGAATACCGTTGGTCCAAATATAGACATTATATATATTTTTGAAAAGAAGAATTTAAGATTTTAAAAATCTCATAATATTTTTTCAAATTTGTTGGTTATGTGACAGACATACAGTTTTTCAATTAGCACAGTAAAAATGTTCGTGTAAAACCGTAAAACTTTTATATTCACTTTTTTGCTGTATCTCGTGAAATAAAGTCTTTAAAGGGGTGGCAAATTATAAGAAAAAACCCTGTACAATTCTTTTAAAACTTTCTTTTTCTATCCAATGCTATAAGAGAGTTATTGTAGGTACTACTACTACCACACCCTGTAGTATACATTTCATTTCTTCAATAGTATAATTTAAGAAAAAAAAAACATCTTTTAAAGGTTTTGTTGTTTTAAAATTCTGTTACATAAGAAGAAAGTTTAATAGATTTCATACTAATAATAGGGTGGACCCATATTAATTAAATTAGACAAGATAAGGTTCGATGCGTAATAGGTTCATAATCCCCTATGATAATTATGATAGGAGCTCTTTCATTTAAGGTTCATCGTTTTAAGCAATTAATTTTATAGGCCTAAAGGGTTTTTAAGAAGCTCTATTATAACCCCTTTAAATATAAAACAGAAGCTTATGAGAAGCAACAACTAATTTCGGATCCCAATTCAGAAAAAAGAAGGTTTTCTGGAAAGTCACTTTTTTCTTAATCAAAATTGATGCCACTTCACCTGTAGATAGATACTCATATCTGAACAAGAAAGCTTTCCTGACATAGCCAAATATATTGTTTTGACAAAATAAATGATATAATATTGTCAGTCCATTTTATCTCGAGGAAGTTAGTTAGTTACGGGACACCCTATATATATATATATCCATAAATAAAATTTCCACAAAAGTAATAATACCAAAAGGATTTCCCACATGGTGTTTTAATTAGACGTGCACCACAAAGCTTACACCTTGCAAAAAATGTATTACTTTTTCATTTCTTAATATATTTAAATACATAAATACCTATTTTGGCTTTTTATAAAGATACTAGCGTGTACCCGACCTGCGTTGCAATGCCAGGTATTATACGCCTCTGAGATAATAATAAGGCGAGTTCACCATCACGTCAAGATTTATAAATACAAACCCGAACAAACCTCTAATTTTATCAGTGTTTCTCTACAATATTATGCACGTATTATACATAAAAACCTTCCTCTTGAATCACTCTATCTATTAAAAAATAACGCTTCAAAATCCGTTGCGTAGTTTTAAAGATTTAAGCACATATAGCTAGGGACAGACGCGACAGCGACTTTGTTTTATACTATGTTAAGATTAAGATACTAAAAGAAATAAATGTTCTTTTCTTATTTTTCTTTAGTTTTGTAATATTTTGACATACTTATTTTGGTAGGTACGGGACTGTCAATATTTTATTTTATAAATAATAAAATTACTATCTACGCTATATCTTTACAAAATGTTAATACTCTCTTACAAAATTTAACAGATGGCGAATGCGAAAGTAAAAGAACTTATTCCGGTTCTTTTTCTGTAGCCAACCGCTTAACGTAAAATATATCAGACTTCAAGAGGGTGCCATTAATGACAAGTGATGCGGTGAGTTGTTTTATTAATTTGACTTTAGATTAGGCGTATTGCAAATCTTTTATAGAGATATAAAGGGTGATATTTAAGTATGTGGCCAAACTCCAAGGGGTGCTTCTTTAATTAATTTTAAGAAGAAAAGTTCATATAAACATGGATCCGAAAATGCATAGTTTTTACGGTACAGGGTGTCAAACTTTAAAAAAAATCGGATGTTCGAAAATGTCTGAATATTCTTTTATTCGATTTTGTTAAAATTTGGCAATTCTGTTTGTAATAACAAGAGGATAATTTAGCCTCAATTAGATTAATATTATTAAGTCCAGTGGCGTCCTGGAAGACAGTACAACTAATATTTTTGACAAAAAAATTATGCGCCACTGACTTTATTTTAAATTATCTATTTTTTTCAAATTAAGCAACTACAAATACAACTATTTTATCTCCTGAGTTTTTTTCATATCTTACTTTCTTTTCGAGAAAAAAAAATTAAAACCACTTTATGCCATGTCCCCGGGACAATAAGAGTTATAGTTGTTAGGTACTTTTAAAGCATTGCATTAATAAATTATTACGTTATGCGATTATTTTATGTTAATTTCTTTTATTGAAAACTGTTTTAATCTGTGCGAAAAAATTCAAAAGAGGACTTTCGTGTAATTTTAATTGCTTGATAGTTTGGTAAGTGGTTTAAATTTTTTACTCTTATTGTCCCGGGGACATGCAATAAAGTGGTTTATATTTTTTTCTCTCGAAAACAAAGCAAGATATGAAAAAAACTCAGGAGATAAAATAGTTGTATTTGTAGTTGGTTGATTCGAAAAAAATACATAATTTTAAAAAAAGTCAGTGGCGCGCAATTTTTTTGTCAAAAATATTAGTTCGACTGTCTTCCGGGACGCCACTGGACTTAATAATTTTAATCTAATTGAGGCTAAATCTGTGGTACTAAGGCAGAACCCGATATGTCAAAATACTTGATTTTTCAGAAAACGAATTTTTAACCCCGTATAATAATATGGATCAAAAAAAAATTAAAAATATTCCTTAGGTTGTTTTAAAATGTGCCAGTTTTAAAATATTTTTAGATGAAAAGTAGGTATTCCGAAACTACACTACTTACCTAAAGTTTTAAGAAAAAGAAGTCGGCCTACATTTTCAAACTTTAATAAAGAAACTACCGGTAACAATTGAAGGGGCAAGTGGATGAAGGGGTTAAGTGACATTTTTTGAATAATGACGATATTGTTGTGGATGAAGGAGTTATGTACGTATGCAACTTATACCCAATCCCATTTAACTCTACTTGCCTTTATTAAGCACATATGAAGTAGTAAAAAGGGGTTATGTTACAAAAGTTATTAAATTATGTTGTGGAAGAAGGAGGTATGAACCCATAAGCCCCGCATTTACCTAAAATCTCCACGTTTTATAAATAACGGTATTGTGGAAGAAAGGACTATGTACCCATAACCTCTTCATCCACTTCAAATAATGAGATACGTTACTGTAAAAGAAGGGTATCGGTATATGTACCCTTAACATAGAGGCTTTTATGAAAACATTATTGGTATTGAACCAGAAGGTCCCAAACAAAAAAAGGCACGTCGTCGTACCAAATAATAATTATTATTTGTATTTTTTTACTTAAATTAATTCCAATAAAGTACATGACCCACTTTTTAATTAATAATGGCGGCACAATCGGACGACTGCAATAGAACGAAAACATGTGCAGTTTTGTATGTTTGTAGTCACACCTGACGGTTCGAACGCTGCGATTCTTCGGAAATGTTTAAGTTCGTGGTTTGTTGTTTGTTTTTTCATTAATTTCATCATGTTTGACGTGGATCAATTCATTGAGTGCGTCCACGGTAAACAAGTATTATGGGAGAAAAAGTCGAAAGAATACTCAGATAAAAACGGTAGGGCGACAGCCTGGGTGGAAATTGCAGAAATTATGAATAAGAATAGGATGGAGTTTGACTCAACGGAGAGAGATGAGAATTTTGTTGTTGAAGTTTGCAAACCTTTTACTGGACTCTCGTTCCAAATTGAAAGGGTGAATCCAATATTGACGATCCACCTCCTTTCCTAATAAACCCTGCGCTTCTAGAGCACACACAAGCTTCAATGAATTTGCCATGATACTAGCACTACCAAAATTCGACTGGCGAAACATCCCGTTAAAACGCATGGTGTGACAAGTAGAGTTCATCCGGTCAAAACGCATCCCTTCTTGCCGCAGCGTTAAAAACGCTATGTGTGACACCACACTAAGGAGAATTTGGAAGAAGGGGTTATGTACATTCAAACATCAAATTTTACCAAAATAAATTACAAAAACTAAAATGTTTATGCATATTAAAATAGCATATTAATTCTTTTTCTTGCTTGGCTGGTTTCAATTCAAAATATTGTTTTTTTAAGAAATTAGCAACAATATGAACCAAAACTCAATTTATTCAGAAACTACTTTTTGTAACATAACTCTTTCATCCACTTGCCCCTTCAATTCACTAAAACTAAAATACACCTTCATTATTATTATTACCCTGTTTAGACCCGTCACGAAAACCTCCCGGGTTGATTTAAAGTTCAACATACGTTTCCGTAAGCCTAAACATACAAACCTACCCCAGGGGCTCTAACTTTAAATGTCTAATAGGGTAAATGAGACAGTTTATATGTACATAGTTTTTACTTGTCCGTGACGTACTTATTATACGTACGCACGTGAGACCAATTTTAACATCTCTATATTACATTGATCAGTGGCGCACCACTGTGTCCGTCATCCTGGGAAAGAACTTAAAGGTTATACTTTTAAGATCGTACTTACCATTAAAAAATAAAACTCTTTTGTAGAATATTACAATTATTTCATTCATTTATATTAGAATTAGAGCAATTATGGAAAATTAACATAGACAATTTACCTTTAGATAAACAAACAATAATCACGAAAGTGGCAGATTTATGGCCTTGCGCATGTAAACAAAGCTAGACACTATTAGACTTGCGCACTGCAACATTATCGTTTGACGAATGGGAAAATAGACAGGTCCGGGCTTTAAAATTTAAATTATTTGCCAAAAAATTGGACTTTCTTCTCAATTTTTGATCAAGTTGGGAAAAAAGGATAGTTATTTCTGGCCTTTTTAGTAGTTGCAAACCTATATATCAGATTTTAAGAATAGAAAAGTGTTTTTAGGGTTTTGTTTTTAAAATTTGTTTAAAAATGATTCGTCTTCGTGTTTTTAGTTCGAAAAGGAAGAGAACAAGAACAAGTCAATTAAACTAGTCTTATAAAATCGAATATAAACACAGACATAACAAGCAAAATAACCAATCTACGGTGTTATCGCGTGCCTAACCTCAAGTCAAATGTTAGTTGGTATATAACTTGTATTGATTTTTACAATTTGGCAAAAACTTGGGTACGTGTAAAACATTTTCAAGCAACATTTTTTGTTCAAGAACTTGAAAAGTGTTAAAGAAATAATTGGAAAAACGTCCACCGTTTCCAATTACTTTATTTGTCATTTCCATCATCTTTTAGCTCCGTTTGAACTGTTTGCACTTGTTATTTCTCATTTTCCTTATTCTCCTCTCCTGATGATGACTGTTTATATAGTCGAAACATGTAGAGAATTTACCTTTAATTAAAACTTATCTTAATATACCAGTGGAGGAAGACTTAAAGTGTCTTATTTCTTTCCCCTTTAAACATACACTCCACTACTTAAAGTATGGACTATTTCTTCAAGTTGATTTAATATTGTCTTTACTCAAAATCACTTTATCAGCCAAAATATGAATATCTTAAAAAATTTATTAAACCAATTAAAGAAATAAGATATTTCGAATAGGAAAATGAAAGAGATCTCGTACCCCCAAATCAAGTTAAACAAAATTCTGTAATAACATTCGACTTCTACTTCCAATCAAGATATAATTTGGAGATTATTTTTGATTTGGGCGACACAAAAATGTTGATTGTTTGAATTTGTGTCAAACCTACTCTTTCTTACCCTAACATCTGATTCGTGATAATGCCAACTTGATAATAATGTTTATACAGGATAATACAAACTTAAAACATATTTACGATGATCGCGTTAGCGTCGATATACCATTTCAACAATTTAAAGATATTTCCGGTTTCATTGTGTGAGACAAGGATTGCGAACTGAATATGGAAAGATATCGTAAGGAATTTGATGGATTTATTACTCTATAAATTAAGGACATAAACAGAATACCCATCCAGTCATCAAAGCAAGTTAACATGGATAAACGTGCATCTCAAGGTCGAACATAGCTGCCACTGAAGTTAGACTTAGAAAATACCTATAAGTCAATAGCGCAACCAATGAAACAGGTAATTACAAAATAATATAAATATAATTGAACCAAAGCCAGAAATTAAGGAGAAATGTCATGAATTTCGATTTATTGCAACCCCTGTTCTATATAATATGGAAAACAATGCATAGAAAAAATTTGATGACAGTATCTCAATGTTGATGGGGGCAACCCGGCTAGAACTTCAATAATATGATGGCACTTCCTGTTATACCGAAAGTAGGTGTCAACTTGCTTATCTTAAATAGAACATCTAATATGTTATTACATTTTTGAATTCTACGCAAGAGCCTAGGCAGATTTTGTATATCATGTCCTATACCTAAGTCAAAGCGTCTTTGATATACTTATTTAAGGTACATACGTCAAAAATGACGTTGGCAAGCCTAAAAATAATTATTAATTTTTCCTATAAGAAACCCGTTATTATTTAATTTGAGTAGGATTCCTTGTTAAAAAGGAGCTGCTTTAATAGATTTGATAATATTTTGATAATAAGAACTTAAAAATGAAATTTAAAAAAAACTGCAAAAAATCAACATTTTTAAAGGGAAACCCCTAAATTTTATAATTATTACTTATTTAGCATAAAAAATAAGTATAAGTTTGTGTAAGGTTTTTTATTTCGAAATTTTTCCGTATTTGAAATATTAAATAGCGGTTCTCTCTGTGTCAACCTAATGTTCCTAGTATAAAAAAAAAGTATAGAAATTTTTTTAGGGCCCATCAATTTATTACAGTAATTCACGGTGTTTTAAATAAACTCCAACTTATTTGCCGTTAGCTAAATTAACGTTTCTCTCTTCAATGATCGATTTGTCGCTATGAAACCAGCTCTGCACTTTAAACGCCCTTCAGTGAACATTTAGAATTATTTTGCTCAGACATTCTAAAGTTCAATGAGCTTCTGTCTATCCACGGGAAACATAGACCATTGCCTAGGATTCGATATAATGGTTATTTTATTACATTGCTTAATATGGTAGACCTATTTACAGAATCAATTTAAACATAATTATTTTGAGATTAAACTGTATAAACCGCAATTTTGATTAAATATCTAATTTTAGTAACAGTTTTAATCCAGGTTTCCACAACCATAAATTTATTTCTATAATAATTTTATAGCCAAGATTCTTTTGTATGCATGCTTGTATAAACTTTTACTTGGTGTACTGTGGCGTAGTTCCCCAGGGGGATGCTTATGTCGATTCTGGGTCTTTCCCCAGATATATCTGCGCTTATACCGTTGGCCGTGGGCGATAGCGTTTAAGCATCGCAAGCAGAAAGTACCTGGTTCAATCCCAGGCAGGTATGGCGGACTTATTGGACGGTATCCCGTGGAGAGTCACTTTTGATACTAGATCCCCATGGATTTGGGGGCTCTGCGGCAAAATCCTTCAAGTCGAACCACGTAGATGTAATAGGTTAACCCCGTCGAGATATGTGGTGGCAAAGAGGTGTGACAACAAGATCGTAAAGCTGTGTCTAATGACGGAGGTGTTCCTTTCGATCATATATCAGAGTCGCGCTGATACTAAATGGTTTTATAAAGTTGTAAATCGCTTTCATGCGATCGCTTTGCATATAAAATAAGAGCTCGTCGTTTATTAGATTCATGACTCTTGTATGCCCTATTTTCTGGGGGTGTAAACAAAGACTAAGAGGGGTAAAATGCCGATATTTTTAGTAAGTACTCCTTAGTGATAGTCCTTGATATGTATACCTTTTTAAAAGAAAAAAAGTAAATCCAAATGTAAACGAATTTTATTATAAGTATTGCACAGGAAGAAAAAATTATAACTACTTGTTATGTTTCACAAATTTATTCAGTTTCCTGACACGTGTTTCGGCCCTTACGGGTCATTGTCAAAGGAGTACAAGAAGATACTACATTCTACGTGACATTACAAAGGTAGGATTTATGGTAACTATAAACATGTCATAAAATTAAAATTAGGATTAGAAGATTAAATGGTCAACTGTGGGTTTTCCAAATTTTAAATGTACAGATACATATTAATTTAGTCCTAAATAAATGTGTTATTAAGAATTAGGGAAGCACCTGAAGGTATTTCGGTTTGATTATTAACAACCTTACATTTATTTTTTATGGCTTTCTTGATAGCTATTGTTTCTAGTACATTTAGTTTTCCGCTTTTATTGTGGATGTATATGGGTTTTATGTTGTTAGAGATTGAGTGATTGTATTTTATGCAGTGATCAGCTAACCCTGTTTTATTTTTTTTTTTTTTTAAATAGATGTTTTGTGTTCTTTAAGCCTGGTGTCAAAAGGTCTACCTGTTTGTCCAATGTAGATAGCATCGCAGTTGTCGCATTCTATTTGGTAGATCCCACTTTATAAAAAATTGTTTGTTGTTTCTATTTTAGCATTGGATATACAGTGTGTGTATAAAGCCTGGAAACGGCTTAATAACATCACAATTTACTGGCCGATTTAAACCAAATTTGGTACAGTTGTGTAAGAGGATCTAACGCACCGAATGACGATATTGGCGTTGTTGCCAGCTTTTTAGTTTGTCTGGAATTTGAACGAATTTTATATTTTTAAATATAACACCCAGTATATTTTTACATTTTTAAATTCCACATAAAATTATAATTATTTTTTATTAAATGCATTATTAGTCTATACTTCATAGTTTCCGAGATATTGACTCTCGAAAAGTGACATTTTTGAACTTTGACAGCTTATAACTTTCTAACAGTACGTCTTAGAGCAAAACGGCTTACATGTCCCTATCTTCAATTTTGAAGACTAAGACGTACTGTTAGAAAGTTATAAGCTGTCAAAGTTCAAAAATGTCACTTTTCGAGAGTCAATATCTCGGAAACTATGAAGTATAGACTAATAATGCATTTAATAAAAAATAATTATAATTTTATGTGGAATTTAAAAATGTAAAAATATACTGGGTGTTATATTTAAAAATATAAAATTCGTTCGAATTCCAGACAAACTAAAAAGCTGGCAACAACGCCAATATCGTCATTCGGTGCGGTAGATCCTCTTACACAACTGTACTAAATTTGGTTTAAATCGGCCAGTAAATTGTGATGTTATCAAGCCGTTTCCAGACTTTATACACACACTGTATTGTGTTTGTGTACGTTGTTTTTATTGACTTGTATAGGAATGATATTAAGGTTTTTAAGTTTTTTGGAGATTTTTGGCTTGTGTTATTTGAAAAATCTCCAAAAAACTTACACAAACACATATCTAATGCTAAAATAGAAACAAAAAAAACACACTTTTACAAAGTGAGGTCTACCAAATAGAATGCGACAACTGCGAGGCTATCTACATTGGACAAACAGGTAGAAATTTTGACACCAGGCTTAAAGAACATAAAACATCTATTTAAAAAAAACAAAATAAAACAGGATTAGCTGATCACTGCATAAAATACAATCACTCAATCTCTAACAACATAAAACCCATATACATCCACAATAAAAGCAGAAAACTAAATATACTAGAAACAATAGCTATCAAAAAAGCCATAAAAAATAAATGTATTGTTGTTAATAATCAAACCGAAATACCTTCAGGTGCTTCCCTAAATCTTAATAGCACACTTATTTAGGACTAAATGTGTATCTGTACATTTAAAATTTGGAAAACCCACAGTTGACCATTCAATCTTCTTATCCTAATTTTAATTTTATGACATGTTTGTAGTTACCATAACACAGTTAAAAGAATAATATGTATATTCTTTTAACTGTGGTATAGTTACCATAATATGATATAAATACCTTTGTAATGTCAAGTATAATTTAGCATCTTCTTGTACTCCTTTGACAAGGGCCCGCAAGGGCCAAACCACGTATCAGGAAACTGATTAAATTTGTTAAACATAACAAGTACCTTGTTATTCTTTTTTTTTCCTGTGCAATGGAACACCAGTTTGCCCAAGCATGTAGCCCAACACAAATTAATTATACAATTTTATTATTAATTCGAAAAAGGTTTTTCTGTTTCCTTCCGCCAAACCCATCCCCAGACGCGTTTCGCCGTTATTACGGCTCATCAGTGAGGCTCGGTTTGGCAGAAGGAAACAGGACTCAAAGACAAATCACTTGTCAGGATCGATCATCAACGGGATTTATAAAACCCAGTGCGACATCTTGCGTCCCAGTACGGTACCTTAGAAAAGGTCAGTCGTAAAGGGTTATTCTGTAAAAACAGAAAATTATGCAAGATGCCCTCAAAACCGGTATAAGTGCCGGACCACAGATATTAATTCGAAAAAGGTTTTTCTGTTTCCTTCCGCCAAACCCATCCCCAGACGCGTTTCGCCGTTATTACGGCTCATCAGTGAGGCTCGGTTTGGCAGAAGGAAACAGGACTCAAAGACAAATCACTTGTCAGGATCGATCATCAACGGGATTTATAAAACCCAGTGCGACATCTTGCGTCCCAGTACGGTACCTTAGAAAAGGTCAGTCGTAAAGGGTTATTCTGTAAAAACAGAAAATTATGCAAGATGCCCTCAAAACCGGTATAAGTGCCGGACCACAGATATTAATTCGAAAAAGGTTTTTCTGTTTCCTTCCGCCAAACCCATCCCCAGACGCGTTTCGCCGTTATTACGGCTCATCAGTGAGGCTCGGTTTGGCAGAAGGAAACAGGACTCAAAGACAAATCACTTGTCAGGATCGATCATCAACGGGATTTATAAAACCCAGTGCGACATCTTGCGTCCCAGTACGGTACCTTAGAAAAGGTCAGTCGTAAAGGGTTATTCTGTAAAAACAGAAAATTATGCAAGATGCCCTCAAAACCGGTATAAGTGCCGGACCACAGATATTAATTCGAAAAAGGTTTTTCTGTTTCCTTCCGCCAAACCCATCCCCAGACGCGTTTCGCCGTTATTACGGCTCATCAGTGAGGCTCGGTTTGGCAGAAGGAAACAGGACTCAAAGACAAATCACTTGTCAGGATCGATCATCAACGGGATTTATAAAACCCAGTGCGACATCTTGCGTCCCAGTACGGTACCTTAGAAAAGGTCAGTCGTAAAGGGTTATTCTGTAAAAACAGAAAATTATGCAAGATGCCCTCAAAACCGGTATAAGTGCCGGACCACAGATATTAATTCGAAAAAGGTTTTTCTGTTTCCTTCCGCCAAACCCATCCCCAGACGCGTTTCGCCGTTATTACGGCTCATCAGTGAGGCTCGGTTTGGCAGAAGGAAACAGGACTCAAAGACAAATCACTTGTCAGGATCGATCATCAACGGGATTTATAAAACCCAGTGCGACATCTTGCGTCCCAGTACGGTACCTTAGAAAAGGTCAGTCGTAAAGGGTTATTCTGTAAAAACAGAAAATTATGCAAGATGCCCTCAATGCCCCTTACAGAATAACCCTTTACGACTGACCTTTTCTAAGGTACCGTACTGGGACGCAAGATGTCGCACTGGGTTTTATAAATCCCGTTGATGATCGATCCTGACAAGTGATTTGTCTTTGAGTCCTGTTTCCTTCTGCCAAACCGAGCCTCACTGATGAGCCGTAATAACGGCGAAACGCGTCTGGGGATGGGTTTGGCGGAAGGAAACAGAAAAACCTTTTTCGAATTAATATCTGTGGTCCGGCACTTATACCGGTTTTGAGGGCATCTTGCATAATTTTCTGTTTTTACAGAATAACCCTTTACGACTGACCTTTTCTAAGGTACCGTACTGGGACGCAAGATGTCGCACTGGGTTTTATAAATCCCGTTGATGATCGATCCTGACAAGTGATTTGTCTTTGAGTCCTGTTTCCTTCTGCCAAACCGAGCCTCACTGATGAGCCGTAATAACGGCGAAACGCGTCTGGGGATGGGTTTGGCGGAAGGAAACAGAAAAACCTTTTTCGAATTAATATCTGTGGTCCGGCACTTATACCGGTTTTGAGGGCATCTTGCATAATTTTCTGTTTTTACAGAATAACCCTTTACGACTGACCTTTTCTAAGGTACCGTACTGGGACGCAAGATGTCGCACTGGGTTTTATAAATCCCGTTGATGATCGATCCTGACAAGTGATTTGTCTTTGAGTCCTGTTTCCTTCTGCCAAACCGAGCCTCACTGATGAGCCGTAATAACGGCGAAACGCGTCTGGGGATGGGTTTGGCGGAAGGAAACAGAAAAACCTTTTTCGAATTAATATCTGTGGTCCGGCACTTATACCGGTTTTGAGGGCATCTTGCATAATTTTCTGTTTTTACAGAATAACCCTTTACGACTGACCTTTTCTAAGGTACCGTACTGGGACGCAAGATGTCGCACTGGGTTTTATAAATCCCGTTGATGATCGATCCTGACAAGTGATTTGTCTTTGAGTCCTGTTTCCTTCTGCCAAACCGAGCCTCACTGATGAGCCGTAATAACGGCGAAACGCGTCTGGGGATGGGTTTGGCGGAAGGAAACAGAAAAACCTTTTTCGAATTAATATCTGTGGTCCGGCACTTATACCGGTTTTGAGGGCATCTTGCATAATTTTCTGTTTTTACAGAATAACCCTTTACGACTGACCTTTTCTAAGGTACCGTACTGGGACGCAAGATGTCGCACTGGGTTTTATAAATCCCGTTGATGATCGATCCTGACAAGTGATTTGTCTTTGAGTCCTGTTTCCTTCTGCCAAACCGAGCCTCACTGATGAGCCGTAATAACGGCGAAACGCGTCTGGGGATGGGTTTGGCGGAAGGAAACAGAAAAACCTTTTTCGAATTAATATCTGTGGTCCGGCACTTATACCGGTTTTGAGGGCATCTTGCATAATTTTCTGTTTTTACAGAATAACCCTTTACGACTGACCTTTTCTAAGGTACCGTACTGGGACGCAAGATGTCGCACTGGGTTTTATAAATCCCGTTGATGAATTTTATTATTATTGAAGATAGCCCAAGTAGCATTTTTAGACACATTACGGTAAATGTGTCTAAACTATTGTTTCTGTTCTAGTCGGAATATTAAAAAAAATAATTTATGTGGCCCTTCAACGCCTTCGTAACTACCTACTTAAATATCACAAAAACTTTAAAATCATCAACGGTTTATTTTACACGCAAACTATTTACATTAACAGGTGTTGTATGGGTATAGGTATTAGGTATTTCTGTGATCTTTTTAAAAATTCGAGATAAAAATATTTATTTTTAATTGGATTTTTTATTTGCGTACCGTATACGCAAGAGAGAACATAAATTATAGCAATGTACATTAAAAGGAAACATTAAAACAACATTATTACAATCCCGAACTGTTTACTTTTCATTAAGGATATTTATACGCGCAAAATTTTTTGCGTTATGGACGGATTTTCCGAAAGCTAACAGACCCACAAGACGAATTATTCGTCGTAAACTATTCTACAACTTTTTTATGTTAAAAAAAATCGGTTTAAATTAAATATTAATTTGTTAATTTACAAATGGGACATCTGGCAACACGAGCAAAGTTAAATTTAGGACAAGTAAACACTGGTATAAATTATTAGAAAATAAAATAAGGTTTGAATATTATTAGTTTTTGACTCTTAGGATGCCATATTATAGTTAGTATCATATACAGGGTGATTCACGGTGGATGGTACGTTAGACGTGTATGACAAACCAGTAAACGAGTCGTTCCGAAAATTTATATGTGAGTATTCTGAGAATTCACATAACCGGAGAGGTGGAACCAGGCTTCATCCGAAAAAAAGTCAGGTTTAATGAATCATTTCTTTCCAATAAATTTTGGATATACCAAATACCATTGAGAGTAATTCCTGCGTCTTTCAAAATCTGCGGCTTGTATTTCTTGGAATACTTGCAGTTTATAAGGAAATAAATTTAGCTGCTTCTTAAGAATAGTCCTGCATGTTCCATAAGATCTTCCCACTTCTTGGGACAGGCGTCTTATACAATTTGTTGGCGTATTTTGCATTATTTCATTAACGTATGCAATAAGTTCTTCTGTTCTTACAAATGGTCTTCCTGCTCCTTTTTTGTGTTGTATAGAACCTGTTTCCCTAAACACAGCCACGGTTCTTTTTAGGAAATGATAAAAAAATCTCCAGCAATAAAAGCAACATTAGGAAAATGTTCGTGAAAATCGTCCATGCACAAACCCGGATTGGATTGCCACTCACCATTTACTCTAACCCCGTTTCGAAAATACGCTTCAACCATGAATGTTTTGTGCTGTTCCGTAAAGCCCATTGCGTGAATTGTTCAAGAAATTGGAAAAATTAGCGATGAATCAAATTACTTGTAACGACTGTTAAAGATGACGGAATAACTGATTGATTGTTAATTCAGGTAGTTACTGACAGCATTACGTCCTTAGATGCAAGGTCCTTTTTGATGCAAATAATTTTTGCTCGCACGGTATCTAAAATAGTTTTGATGATACAGTATTGCCACTTTTACCAAAAATTAGTAGCATTTTTGATATATTATTAACTTAACTTAACTTAAAACTTAAAAAAATATTTTAATTCTGAAATATTAAGACCCTGAAATTTGATCGAGAGGTCAATAATACCAGAAGGATTTAAACCCTACGCCCAACTCTTAGTTGCGATATAGGTACAGGGTAGTTTAAAAACACAGTTGATTTGGTAACTTGAACAGGTGACCATAAGTATATTTTTTTAAATTAATCAATCAATGATGAGTGTTAATTATTACCGATACATTTTTTCAAAACTTCTAGATTATCGAACTAGAGAAGCTCCTGAGTAAAATCAATAGGTACCAGAAAAAGTAAAATCGCATAGTTAACCCATCTTTTAGAAAATTAGAAATAATAACTAAGGTTACAATAAAAGGCCCTACCTATAATGTGTTAAAACAATTGTAATAAAATAAAATTCGGTTCTTGGCTACAATTGATTTAAAAACTAATTCTCTGTAAAAGTAAAACTAAATCTAAAAAGAAAAAAAACCCAATCAATTGAAAAAAATAATATAAAATTTTAAAAAATCAGAAAAAATGCAAAATTAGATACAGTGACCGGCAGAAAGTGCGCAGCATATTAGAAATTTTTTTATCTTTAAGTTTAGAAAATTAATTTTATTTTAGATAGGTTCTGCATGTTCTCAAAACAAAATAACACCCATTAAATCCGGTAAAAGTCTTATGGTATACGAGGTAGGATCAAAAATTTGACATTCCGCTAAGAGTAAAGTACGTCCATCTTTCATTTTAGAATATTTTTTTACTAAGAATTATTGTTTTAATTTCAATGTTATACTCAAATTCCAAATTTCGCTTATTTTGGACAAAAAAATGGATTTAATCGTGTTTTCCGAATAACCCTGTATAAAAAATGAATGTCAACCGAACAGTACGAAAATAAGATTTTCTGCAGACTTTGTTAGAGATTACCATCGATCATAAGTCCGATTAGTTGGTTTTCATAATATTATGGGGTTTTAAAATAAAAACATAAAAATATTAAATATTTTTGCTGCACACCGTATTTTATTTTCTGAGAGAACAAGTTAACTTCATCTAACTGATATTTTTGATTTACATTGACTTAAAGCATCTCCTTAATAGTTTTTTAAACATTGAAGTATGCATAGAAAGCTTCCTTTTGATTTATAAAGAAAAAAATTTAAATTAAAAATATATTTTGAACGGATTTTATTCTTCACGCAAAATAAGGAAAACTCTATGCATACTTCAATGTATAAAAAACTATTTAGGAGATGTTTTAAGTCAAAGTAAATAAAAAAATATCAGTTAGCTGAAATTGACTAGCTCCTTCAGAAAATAAAATACGGTGTGCAGCAAAAATATTTAATATTTTTATGTTTTTATTTTAAAAGGCCATGACAGTGGCGCACCCAGGGGGGGGCCAAGGGGGCCTTGGCCCCCCCCCAAAACCCCCAATAAAATAAAAATTATGAAAGTGGATAAGTATTTTAAAAAGTCAATTTTCTTAGATTTACCTCACGGGTCTCGTTTGAGGGGGGCCAGGTGGGCCATTTGCCCCCCCCCCCCCCCCTCCCCCTGGAAGTTGACTTATTGACAAAAGTTGACTTATTGAGATTTAATATGGTTTGATTGAATTTAAGAATTTATTATTTCGAGTTTTCCTTTATATTTTTGTTATTATTTTGGGGTAGTAAAGACTTATTTTAATAAAAATAAACAGTTTTAATGCCAAAACGACTATGAATGTTTGAGAAACAATTTTAGCTCATTAAGTATTGAGCAAAAAATTAAAATTAAAATTAAGGGAAGACCTAAACTCTCGGAATTAACTTGATATATACCACAAAGTGTAAATCTATTAACTTTATTGTTATTGATAAGTTTGCTGCAAATAAAAACAGATGAATGAACTTTACTTTTAAACAATGTACCCACTAATGAAAAATAAATTAGCCTTTCTATTTTTTATCTTATTTCATTTTCAATAGAATAAGAAGGTAATCATAAATTTTTAAAATATTTTCTATAATAATTATTGACCAAATTTGGGCGTGGTCTTAAAAAAATTTCGCCTGCGGCGCATTTCGCTTACCGCAGGCTTTTAGTACACCCCCAAGTTAACAAGTCACAAGCCGCCAATGCCCCCCCCCCTAAGAAACCGTTTAACGACTCCCATGACTGGGCTATTGCGATCTTCCCTGCAAGAGTACCTGTTAAAAAAGCTCCAAAGTTCTAGAAAAATGCGTAACTTAAAAGTTCATTAAAAAATTTGCTTCCAGCACTGGTTGGCGGGCCCCCCCTAACATAAAATCCTGGGTGCGCCGCTGAGCCATGATATTATGAAAACAAACTAATCGGACTTATGATCGACGGTAATCTCTAACAAAGTCTGCAGAACATCTTATTTTCGAACTGTTCGGTTGCCATTTATTTTTTATACAGGGTTATTCAGAAAACACGATTAAATCCAGTTTTTTGTCCAAAATAAGCGAAATTTGGAATTTGGGTATAACTTTGAAATTAAAACAATAATTCTTAGTAAAAAAATATTCTAAAATGAAAGATGGAGGTACTTTACTCTTAGTGGAATTTCAAATTTTTGATCCTACCTCGTATACCATAAGACTTTTACCGGATTTAATGGGTGTTATTTTGATAGAAGATAAAAAGATAAAAAACTTTCCCATATGCTGCGCACTTTCTGCCGGTCACTGTATAACAAAATTATAGTAGGTGTCGAAGTTAACCCGGTTTACGGTATTAAAAAGCTTTGTACACAGGTACCGTGCGAGCAAAAATTATTTACATCAAAGAGGGCCTTGCATATAAGGAGGTAATGCTTAGCCGTAGAGCTTAATACCTGTTGGGTGTCAGTAAATACCTGAATTAACAATCAATCACTTATTCCGTCATCTTTGACAGTCTTTACAAGTAATTTGATTCATCGCTAATTTTTTCAATTTCTTAAACAATTCACACAATGGGCTTTACGAAACAGCACAAAACATTCATGGTTGAAGCGTATTTTCGAAACGGGGTTAGAGTAACTGGTGAGTGGCAATACAATCCGGGTTTGTGCATGGACGATTTTCACGAACATTTTTTTCATTGCCTGAAAAGGGGGTTTAGGGAAACAGATTATTTACAACACAAAAAAGGAGCAGGAAGACCATCTGTAAGAACAGAAGAACGTGTTGTAAACGTTCGTGAAATAATGCAAAATACGCCAACAAATTGTATAAGACGAGATCTTATGGAACATGCAGGACTATTCTTAAGAAGCAGCTAAATTTATTTCCTTATCAAGTGCAAGTATTCCAAGAAATACAAGCAGCAGATTTTGAAAGTTGCAGGAATTACTCTCAATAGTTTACCCAAAATTTCTTGGAAAGAAATGATTTATTAGACCTGACATTTTTTCGGATGAAGCCTGGTTCCACCTCTCCGGTTATGTGAATTCTCAGAGTACACGCATGTGGAGTAGTGAAAATCCCCATTTTTTTGTAGAGTCCACATTGCACCCTCAAAAAATTGGTGTCTTTTTAGCTGATTCCCGAAGAAGAATTATGGATTACTTCGTTTTTCCTCATTTTAAGAACACCATTTTTAAAACACCAGTTGCAAATTTAAAACAATTACAAGAAAGGATTATCCAAGAATATGGTAACATGTCTCCAGAGATGCTGGTCAACACTTTCGAAAATATGAAGGGACGTGTGAATTTATGCTTGGAGCATGGTGGTGGCCAATTTCAGCAATTTATGTAATTATTTTTCTTTTTCTTTCTGTATATTCTTACTTTGTTAATCTTGTAAACAACAAAAATAAATTTGTGTTTGTCTACTTATTTTATTACTCATTAGTTTGGCATATCATGTCATAATATGAATTTGACAAAATTTTAACCTAGATTTGGTTAGATATATCGTCCCCATATCACTGTGATCTAAACCATGCCACACGTTTTTTAATCCAAGCCCTATTTGATGCAAATAATTTTTGCTCCCACGGTATTATCAGTTTTTGACTATTAGGAACCCATATGGTGAGTATTGTATACAGGGTGATTCACGGTGGATGGTAGGTTAGACGTATATGACAAACCAGCAAAACGAATCGTTCCGAAAAGTTGGTCTCTTATATAAACGGCCATGCTCTATTTAAGATAGTTTTGATGATACAGTATTGCCCCTTCTACCAAAAATTAGTAGCATTTTTGATATTTTACCTTAACTTAAAATTTTTAAAAAAATTTTAACTCTGAAATATTAAGACCCTGAAATTTGATCGAGAGGTCAATAATACCAGTAGGATTTTAACCCTACGCCCAAATCTTAGTTACGATATACAGGGTGATTTAGAAACACAGTTAACTTCGTAACTTGAACAGGTGACCATAAGAATATTTTTTTAAATCAATCGATCAATCAATGATGAATTATTACCGATACATTTTTTCAAAATTTTTGGATTATCGAACTAGAGAAGCTCCTGAGTAAAATCTATAGGTACCAGAAAAAAAAAAGTAAAATCCGGTTATTACAATACATAATTAACCCATCTTTTAGAAAATTATAAATAATAACTAAAGTTACAATAAAAGGCTATATCTAGATATTATGTGTTAAAACGATTGTATTAAAATAAAAACATTCGGTTTTGGCTACATTTGGTTTAAAAACGAATTCTCTATAAAGGTAAAACTAAATCTAAAAAAATCAATTCATAAAAATAATATGAAATTTTAAAAAATCAGAAAAAAGGCAAAATTATAGTAGGTGTCGAAGTTAACCCGGATGTCGAATTTCCCCCGGTTTACGGTATTAAAAAGCTTTGTACACAGGTATATTGAATATAATAATAATAACATAAACTCGGATGATTACATATTATAACACTTGCAGTCAAGGGGCTCGCGTTATAATCATCCTTTCTTATACGCCCGCTAAATAATATACTATTAAGGCTTAACTAGTTTGTTTATTAAAACCTATTTTACCTTGACGCCTTTCCCTGCATCATGCTGGATTCGCATCGTATCAAAAAAAATATTAAAATTCTTAAATGGAATTTTTTCTCATTTTTTATGTTTTTTAAAAATTT
The DNA here is from genome assembly GCA_963969555.1 of Polydrusus pterygomalis. Taxonomy (NCBI): domain Eukaryota; kingdom Metazoa; phylum Arthropoda; class Insecta; order Coleoptera; family Curculionidae; genus Polydrusus; species Polydrusus pterygomalis. Next base: position 160,066,893 of record OZ018375.1, on the reverse strand, counting down.
GAAAACTAAATAAAAGGGAAAGAAGACTAAGAAGATCTAATTGATAGTACAGCCTTAGTGATAATAGCCACTCTAATTTAAGGGTTAAAACTCCGTCACCGGTCATCAAACCGTGGCGTAGTGTTGGACTAAATTTAGAGCCTATAACGAAATTCCTAAGTACCTCTTAGCCGGAGATTATCTTGGCTTTTAGTATACTGAGGGGTTTCAAGTGGTAATCTTGAATATAATAGAGAAATACAGCATACCAAAACGTAATTATCAGCTAGAAAAAATGAATTTGCGCTTAACAAGTCAATAAGTCAGTTTCTCTCACCTAAATTATATATATTAGAAAAAATATATCTCATCTCCTTTGATTGGAATTTTATACAAAATTAGACATTATTTACCAATTACCACTTCTGAAAAATATTTATTATTCTCTAATTTATTCTAAATTGCAATATTTAATTTCAATATGGGAATCTGCTACCTCTACAATAATAAAACCTTTAAAATTACAAAATAAACTTATTAAAATGTATATACAAGCTTCCCTTTTTGAAACCCACAATAAATTTATACAAACCACTGGGATATTTAAACTTAGAAAATTTATATAAATTATAAATATATAAATATGTGTTATTATTAATTCAATAACCATTCATCAAAAAAAAATCGAAAATCATATTTAAAAAAATTAATACTTTACATAATCATCATACACGGCAAACTAAAACTCTTTTGGCAGTAAATATTAGAAGTAATTTCGGTAAACGATCATTATTATACAATGGGATTATGATCTATAATAACCTACCAAATAAATATAAAAACATTAAAAAATTAGTACTATTTGAAAATCAAACTAAATTGTATTTTTTAACAAAATCAATGATTCCATATTATTTTTTTTAAATTGAATAATATTTGACTTGTTTTATTAATTTCGTTATATAATATATATATATATATATATTTATGTATTTTTATAAAAATTGTTAATTTTTAAGTTTGTTATTGTTTATAATTTATATTCCCTGTAATGAACTTTTAAAGTTCGTTGGGAATTTGTTAATACATAATAAAAAAATTGTTTAAAGCAGCCAATATTTGTTTAAGAGGATTCCGTAGCTGCACGCATTTACGGCGTTTTCATTTTGTGGCTGTTCCATTGGTAGCGTTCGCCACTAATGTTAGAAAGGGAGACAATCAGTGTTCGAGTGAGATGGATCATTACTTAGGCTTAGAATTAGACAAAATCAATGATCTGATGGCAAATATCATTCATAAACGCTAATAAAAAAAACGGGAAGAGGTATTTTTGTTTCTCTAATGTATACGATTCGCCACACTCGCAAGGGATTTGATAGAAACAATTTTTTGTGTTTTCATTACGGGGGGGTTTTACTTTTGTAAGAAAGCGTTTAAGCTTGTACGTTTGTACGTACGAGTAAGGCCCTCCGCACATGAAGCAACTAAAAATATACTTAACTAATTAGAAACTTAAATTATAAACTAGTAACGAACTATGAATCGCACACGACGCTACTGAAAGTTTATAAAATCAAGTCACTTCTCGATTATGGTAGCTTTGTTATATGGTGTACACATTATTTTTTCAGTATTGTAATGATAACTATTGTTATTTATTATCGTGTTAAAAAATGGATAAGTGATGAAGATATTATCCTTTATTATTATAATGCAAAAATTTAACATTTAATTCGCTTCCAATAGCATTCCAAGCTTTTTCGGTAATGTCTTTCCGTGAATATTTATTTAACGTGTGGTTATAAAGATACAGATATTTTTCCACTTCTTCTACTAGTCTTAAATTCAATAGTTGGTCTGCCATTTTTGCCGTTTTGCGGTTGTTTACAGAATAAACTAGAAACCAATCGCCGAGCGACCTACACGTCGTGTTGAGACTTGACTGATTACTGACGAGTTGCAAACCAGTTGCCAACTAGTAGCCCTGTATGCGGATGCTCATTGAAATACACGGCGAGTGACTAATAAGTAACTGAATGGTGATTTAAGTTTCTAATTCGTTTCTTTTTAGTTGCTTCATGTGCGGAGGGCCTTAAAGAACATCTGAAACATACTCGAAGTGGTGAAACTGCGAGATTAGGTATAGCGGAACATGTATGTACAAGTGTGTCGTTTGGATCTGAAGCTACGCGGTATCCGTAAAGGGAAAGCCAAACCACAGATCACATGCACAATCCATGGGCGTGCTACTATTAAGGTTTTAAATTCAATTTAAAAATACAAAATTTTTTTTGTGAATATATAGTAAGTAGGTACTAGAAATTAAAAAAAAAATAATAAGAATTGGGAGAAAATAGCAATAAAACTTTTTGTTTATTTTTGAAAAAACTCCCACATTTTTAACATTGCAAAGTACGTATAAAACAACCACATAAAAAATCGATATACACTTTGCTGTCTAGTCATTGCCAATATCGTCGTATTCACTATTAGGCTCACTATCTTCAGAGTCGGCGTCACTGTCATCATTGTCCAGTGTAATTATGATAGGTTCTATTTCTTCCATCATATAATCTGTATCCCAAAATTTATTTTCTATGCTAATCACATGCTGGCAAAACTTTTTCCAGTCGGATAATATTACCGACCTAATGGCTTCATCCAGAACTTCTTTTAGCTTAGTTAAACTAAAATCCCCTGATGTATTTTGGTTCCGGATGTACCTTTTTATTTGAGCCCATGCTAACTCATTTGGGTTTAGTTCACACATGTAGGGGGGAGTTCTAAGGGGTATATGACCAGCCTTTTTTATAATATTATTAATTAAGTACATAAGTTTTTTTATCACCTCGAGGCTTGTGCAACTGCACAAGTTCAAAAAGGTCAAATTTTCTAGCAGCTGGATCATGCGGGATTCCTAAAAAATTACTTTTACTTTGCAAAAATGACTAATGTAAAAAGATGTTACCTTCCTTAGATAACCATTCGACTATGACTTTCTTTTATGACTTTTCTTTTTCCACGAATATAGGCCATTGTAAATAATTTTTAAGAAAAAAAAACACGTATAAACTGGCTCACTATTTGCTCTATTAATTATACACGTAGCCTTTGACCTGCACCGCTGGTCAGCTGTCAGAATAAAACTTCCGAAGCGTGTCCAAATTAATCACCTATTTCGCATTAAATTATACGTTTTGTCTCTGTTTGATGCTGTTAAACAAATAGAGATAAAGGTGATCCTATTAATCGGGGGCGTGTTTATAGAAAATGCAAATTCCTATGTTGTCAGATTTGCTAGTAAATAGATAATTTAATTATTATTTTATTTTTGTCCCTGAATCAAAATAATAAAATTAATTAGGTCTAAGGAATATTAAGTAAAAATTAAAATACCGATCACTTTTTAAGTTTGAATAATAAAATTTTCTAACCTTTTAACCACTACTGGGTTAAATTCTGTATTCATAGGAGGCATAAATAATAATTGTCATAGAACTTATTAGATTTGATAAAGTAATTTGGCAACATCAATAATAGCTTGTCTGCATTCCTGAAATAGTTTTGGCAGCCACAGAACGAATCGATGTACTTATATGGACCAACCAACATAAGAAACAGTGGTTATAAGCCAAGGTTTTGGGTACGGAACAGCACTGGAGAAAACGAAAATTCAAAGAAGCAGCTTTCATGAATCAAAATACCCTTATATTTAGTAAACCAAGTATAGATATCCCCAATATCTGGAAGCCTCTTTTTGCTCAATCTTCACACTCCAATAAGCACGTAGGCGGAGTATCAAGCTTCATTGCACATGGATAGTATTTAAGACAGTAGCCTTAGTATTATAATTAATTTAGTTTATACTTGAAAACGATTCGAGATACTAACTAACCGAGACGATTAGTGTTACCGCCGAGACGATAGATTATCGTCTCTCGTCTCGTCTGGCCCTCTCTCGACGAGACGAGAGAGATATTTTCTCTCGAATAAATCTCCGAGACGAGAGAAGTACTCTCTCTCGTCGAGAAATGCTCGTCTCTTTCGAGCAAAAAACGTTACTTTTTTGAGCTTTTTAAATCTTCTTAAATTCCTCTTTGCAAAAATATATATAATGTCTATATTTGGACCAGGGGTTTTCGAGTTATTTAACTGCAAATAGTTTCATCTAGTTAGCCGTGCCTGGCCATTCAAAATAACATATTATTATGACGTTTTATCTATCGCTGGATAAAATTATTTGCAGTGAAATAACTCGAAAACCGTCGGTCCAAATATGGACCCATTTTATCTCGTTTGACGAGACGAGACGAGAGAAGGCCTTCTCTCGTCTCATCTCGTCTCGCGGCAACACTAGAGACGATGTGTTAAGTAACAAAATAAAGACAATGGAAGTACGACAGGGTAATTTTTCTGATATTAGTACTTCATTGTCTACCCCCTTCAAACAATATGACAGTTGTCTTGGTAACAGCCCAGGCAGCACAAACACGACTTATAGACATCTTGGCGATGAATTTAAAGGAATAGGTGACGCTATTTATTATTTCGCCGATAGACTTACTTATAGAAGTCACGACGGGAATTTCCTATTCTAATATAATCTAATAAAATGATCCAACCATTCCACACACAATTGAATTAATACGCTGGCAACACGGAACAGCAATCGAATGATCGAACGAACGAAATGATCGAATGATTGGTTTGATTTAGAGGTTGCTAACGAACGGCTCGCGACTTCGCGTCGCTGCGATCGTTTTAAAGGGAAAATTACATCACTGATCGGGGTTTTTCGTGAATTTATCCTTTGTTCGTGCATTGTTCGATGGTCAGGCATCAATCGTTTAACCGTTCAACTATCGGTAACCGGCGAGTATCGGCGATAGGTAGAGCAGTGGCGGCTGGTTAATGAAGGGCTCTGGGGCGCCGCCCTCCATGCAATTATTTCAAACAGAATCCAAAAATACTTTATTTAAAAAACCAATAACGCAATGTATGTAAGCAATCAATTAAAATAATTTAAACCAAACGTAGCCCTATTCTAACGGGCAGGCTATACTCATAGACAAGCGCGCTCTCAAGGTTGTACTAAGCGCGGGCGGCGGCGGGCGAGCGATTATCCGTCCCGATTCAACGCGCCTTCTCGATGGGTTGTCATGACGACGGAGGACTGACGTTACCTACACATCGCACAACGAGCGGCCACGGAGAGCTCCAATTTTCCGCTCCCACTGTTCGCGATGCGACCTGTCTGTCGATGCCGCTGACTCGCTGACGTTTTGCTTATTTGTTTTGATTTGATTTATTAGTTACGTTATAAAGTTGGAAAATTTCGTCTAATATGAAGGTCAGTGATTTGCAGTAGGTTGTGTTTAGTTCTCTGAGCTTAAGTGAAAAACTTGATTTATAAAATGCAGAGCGGCCACTACCAATATTGAACATTGTACAAGTGCAATCAAAATGTAAAAGTAAGGCACAGTTTACGCGTAAGTTTGACAAAGAAATATATAATAAAAATCCTGGATAATATGCGGTTGTGAGGACAAACATTTTTTTGTTTCGTGTGTCTTCTTTTTACGGGGATGATAATTGGACTATCAAAATGGTGTGCAGGACCTAAAACATCTTTCAGAGAAAATAAAAAAACATGAAAATAGTGCAAAACATCGTCATAATGTGGTAAGTTTTGAGATGTTAGGACAAACTAATATTTTAACTTGTTTAAGTAGTGCTTATGCTGATGAAATTAAAATTCACAACGAGACAGTTAGAAAAAACAGACACGTGCTTTCGAAAACAATAGACAGTTTAATTTTTTTTTATTTAAAGCCAGCGCCCCCCTGACTCGCTAGTCACAAGCCGCTACTGAGGTAGAGTTAACTTTTTCTTAAAACAAAGCGTTTGAACAGAAGACAACGACATTTGACATTAACAGCTGATCTGGTTTCGTCGTTAAAGTTCCCAGATCAAAATAGGGCCGTAGCAAGCTCACGCGTCAAGTTGCGTCATATTGTTCTCTTCCAATTTTGGTGTTTTTTGACTGTTTCTGTGGCTGTTTTTTTTGTGTAGTGTGTGTTTTAAATATTTTACTTCTGGATTTTATATATTTCAGATTTTCTTGGTGTATGTTATTTAAGTTTAATAGTGAGTACCAGTGGCGTAACTACCGGTGTTCAATGTGTGCGAAGCACACGGGCCCGGGTGAAAAAGGGGCCCGGGAGCGGAGCCACAAAAACATAAAAATGCAAAACAAAATATTCTCATAGAAAAAAAAATGCAATATCCGCAAAACTACTCTACTCAATACTTTTATAGATAGTACTACTACTCTACTCAATACTTTTATAGATAGTAATTATAATTCATCTTCCAGTTTAAGTGAAATTGTAACTGCCTGCATTCTTTTTTTAGACCATCCCTATTTCGGTTGCATCAACTGAACGATCTTTTTCCAAGTTAAAGTTAATTAAAACTTATTTGAGAAATTGCATGACCGATAAAAAATTATCAGCTTTATAGCAATTATTTCTATCGAAAATGATGAAGCTCAAAAAATAGACATTTCTAATCTGATTTCAAACTTTGCGCATGCAAAAGCAAGAATAAAGGTTTTTTTCGGCAATCGTCCACAAACCGACATCTTTCTGGCGTGATTTGACGCCATGCACAAAGTTCATTATTCCAGTATTGTTAACCGTTGCTACGCAATGAGACATATAACGATACGGGAATATATTATTCTCGGCCTAGGCCCTAGGCCCTAGTACTACTTTCAGACACAAACTACGTTTTCAAAAATACTTATTTTATGAAGTTATCTTATACAGGGTTAAAAACAAATAAACTTTGCATGATTGCATCACATGATACATGCGACCAAATTTTAATAGCCCAATTTTGATTTTGTAGAAAAACACACATTTACTATGGCTACTACAGAAAATACATCTGAAATAAAGCTTTGTCAAAACTGAGAAGTTTTATGTAGGTTGCGTTGAGTCTTATTTTACAAAAGTGGTGCAATTTGCAAAATATAGGCAAAAAATCAAAATTATCTTATGCAGCTAAAATTTTGCATGTGGGCTAGGAACTGTATTTAAAAAAAACTTTTTCAATAAGTTTTTTCGATATTTTCAGAAATAACCCCACTTTTGAATTATTTTTTGTAAAAAATTAAAATTTGACAGCTAATGCTATACTATTTGTTTGCTTAATTTCATCTCGATCGAAGCAGAACTTGATGCTAAAGTCAAATTTTGAATAAAGCTATTAATAAAGAAATAATCCAATATGATGCGGACTTTACTGGTGACACTGTATATATAAATTATAATTCTTTGTTTTTGATATGTACTTGCAGATATTTTTCTATGTTCAGGAATATAACTACTTAGCATAACAATAATTATTGCTTTTTTGTGTACCTACTCAAAATTCATAATTTAATATGGTTATCAATAATAATACTCCGTATCATAATGGGGGCCCGGCACAGTTTTCGCACACGGGCCCGTGGCTACGTTGTTCCGCCACTGGTGAGTACAAACACCATTTTGGTTAACTCATCTCACTCATCAAATTAATAAAGTGCCTAGTTAAACCATTTCCTTATCGTTATATACAGGATGTCTCATAACTAATGGACAAATACGGCAACAGGAGATAGTAGACTTGAAAATATGTCAGTTATGCTTAAGAACGCAAGGTTAATTTTCAATAAATACGTTTTGTTATAAAAGGTATTTATTTAAATGTTTCTTGCGATCTAGCATTTAAACACAATTATCTCAAAAACTAATTGAAATATCGAAATTATGTTAATACAATTTTTTTACGTATTAAAGATCCCTCTTCCATAGTTTGAGGTAAAGCGGCCAGAAATGTGAAAGACAAAAAATATATGCTAGAATTTATCAAACTCATATTGTGTAGTTAGCGTTCTCTAGGAGATATCTTAAAACTTATTATGAAATCCTCCTTCTTGCCCTCAAAAACATAACTACACCCAATTTGATTCATATCCGCAATCATCGCCAATTTTATAAAGTAAATATTTACTTGAATCCTTCTGTATCTTTTTAACCGTATAAGAAATTATATGAATTGACACACATATATCCATATATAAAATTCCCACAAAAGTAACAATACCAAAAGGGTTTCCAATATGGTATTTTAATTAGACGTGCACCACAAACCTTACACCTCCCAAAAAATGCATTACATTTTCCTTGTATAATAAATACATAAATACCTATTTTCCTTTGTATAAATAAATACTTAAAGACATAAAAGTTGTTTTCTTCTTTTCCTTTGATTTTATAATGTTTTCACATACTTATTTTGGTAGGTCATCTGTCAATATTTTATTTTATAAATAATAAAATTAGTATGCACGCTACATGTTTACAAAATATTAAGACTCCCTTACAAAATTTAACAGATGGCGAAGGCGAAGGTAAAAGAACTTCCGTCCGGTTCTGTTTCTGTAGCCAACCGCTTTACGTAAAATATACCAGACTTCAACAGGGTACCATTAAGGACAGGTGATGCGGCGAGTTCTTAGATTAATTTGACTTTAGATATGCAAAGTGCATATTATAATAATAGTTGATTGAATGAACGAATAAAAGGATTCGATTATTTTAGAAATCGATTACTAAACGATTCAGTTTCTAGAAATTGATTGAATTACCCGCCCTTACGCATAAATACCGCTGTAAGTTGTGCTAAAGGGTTCACATTGGGATATCGCATTTGGTTCCTAACAGAATATTTTAAAGATTGCTTTAAGCAATCTGTGTTACCTAGTACAACCTAGTTTTGTGTTGCAACTTTTACGATTAGTTGAATTAATGTTTTATTTTTACATGGCGAATTTACTAGCGTTTTTCTTGGTATAATATTAATTTGTTCATTAGATATTAAACAACGAATTACATTGTAGGACTACAACTACCTAAAAATTTAATGGCAGTTTACGTATTTTGTCGTAAAAGTACACAAATTTACATGCATTTTTACTACGTTTATGATCGGTTTATCGGTTATTGGCTATAAATCTCTAATAAATTCCTGCTGAAAAGCAGTGTATTAGTCTATTAACGGGGATTATTGGTACCTTAACCTGTTTAATATCTGTGCCTGCATCGAAGCGTTTTCCGGGTGGGTTTAGAGGCGGGGATAGGGTTTAGTCGTTTGAGGTCGTCGAAATATGATAAAGAAAGGCAGTAAGATACCGTGCGAGCAAAAATTACACAGGTCTGCATTTTTTAACACTTTAAAAGTTGATTTAAAAATGTTAACTGTTTTCTAGTAATTGGGTAGCGCTGATTTCAAATCCGCTTTCAGATTTTTTATATCACGTAAGGTTATTTTTCAAACCGGTAAAATCCAAAAACATAGATAAAACACGATTTATCTCATTTATAAGCTAGTTTTTTAATATATTAAGGAAAAAAATACAAAAATATACAAAATATACACATATAAACTATTATAAATGGTTATTTATTCGTTACGCTTCTTTAAAAAATGTTTTCTTTTTTCAGAAAAGCTTCTTTTGGTTGTTTTTCTGTTCCAACAGAAATCGGCCATCATTTTTGTGTCCCAGCGCCCCTGGTATCTTTTTTCCATCTCTTTAATATATTGATGAAATCTTTCACCTTGCTCTTCACCCACGTCCCCAAGATTTTCCGGAAATTAGTCCAAATGGGAATGTAAAAAGTGAATTTTTATGCTCATATTCTGAAATTTTCCAGCATATTTGCAACGATCTCAACATAGTAGTAATTTATGTTCAACTTCTTTAAAAGCATTCCATGCATGTTTTTCCTTATCTTCCATTGCCTTTTCAAGTTCTGTATTTTTCATCAAGCTGCTAATCTGCGGCCCTACAAAGATTCCCTCTTTTAATTTTGCCTCTGACAGAGCCGGAAATGTTTTACACAAATATTTAAAACAATATCCTTCTTTGTTTAATGCCTTAACAAATTGTTTCATAGGTCCAAGTTTTATGTAAAGTGGTGGAAGTAAAACTTTTTGAGGGTCAATAAGTCTTTCGGGAATTACATTTTTGTTTCCAGGTGTTAAAGTCTCTCTTAGTGACCAGTCTCTTTTTATCCAATGCTGTTCTCGCTAGCTAGACCACTCGCACAGGAAACATGGAAATTTAGTAAATCCAGACTGCTGACCTAAGAGAAGACTTAAAATGTTTAGATCTTCACACACTTCCCAGTTGTGATTTTCATATTGTATTCTTAAAAGTAAGTCCTCTAAATTTTCATAGTCTTCCTTTAACTTAACTGTATGGCCGACCGAAACAGAAAACAAAAATCACGTCATCACAAATTTCATGCAGGCCTGTGTTATTTGCATCAAAAAGGCCTTGCATCTAAGGACGTAATGCTTAGCCGTAGAGCTTAATACCTGTTGGGTGTCAGTAACTACCGGAATTAACAATCAATTAGTTATTCCGTCATCTTTGACAGTCGTTACAAGTAATTTGATTTATCGCTAATTTTTCCAATTTCTTGAACAATTCACACAATGGGCTTTACGGAACAGCACAAAACATTCATGGTTAATGCGTATTTTCGAAACGGGGTTAGAGTAAATTGTGAGTGGCAATACAATTCGGGTTTGTGCATGGACGATTTTCACGAACATTTTCCTAACGTTGCTTTTATTGCTGGGGATTTTTATCATTGCCTGAAAGGAACCGGGGCTTTGTTTAGGGAAACAGGTTCTATACAAAACAAAAAAGGAGCAGAAAGATCATCTCTCAGAACGGAAGAACTTGTTGCAAACGTTCGTGAAATATTGCAAAGTACGCCAACAAATTGCGGGACACAAGAGTGGACATCTTATGGACATTGAATTCCCACCTAGATCAGCTTGTTTAACGGTTATGGATTCGTTTTTCCTCATTTAAAGAACTCTATTTTTAAAACACCAGTTGCAAATTTAGAACAATTACAAGAAAGAATTATCCAAGAATGTGGTAACATTTCTCCAGAGATGTCGGTCAACACTTTCGAAAATGTGAAGAGACGTGTGCATTTATCCTTGAATTATTTTTGAAGCGTGGCCAATTTCAGCAATTTATGTAATTATTTTTCTTTTTCTTACTTTGTTAATTTTGTAAACAACAAAAAAAAATTTGTATTTATCTACTTATTTAATTACTCATTTGTTTGGCATACCATGTCATAATATGAATTTGACAAAATTTTAACCTAGATTTTGTTAGATTTATCGTCCCCATATCATTGTGATCTAAACCAAGCCCTACGTTTTTTAATCCAAGCTCTCTTTGATGCAAATAATTTTTACTCGCACGGTATAAGCGTAAATAAACAAACAAACATTTCTACAAAAACAAAATTTAAATAATCACTTTTCAGTAATACCCAAACTCAAGATTTCTAAAAAAATGTGTCTATCATTAATTTGTCGTTTTATGACATAACTATCTCAAGTTTCTGTTTTTTTTTCTCTTAGATCCTAGCCTCACTGATGAGTTATGTTACAATGAAAAGTTTCTGAGAAAGGATCTTTCAAAAGAAAGGAAAAAGCAGACAAATCCGATGGGTTTTCATTGCTGGACTTTACAGAAGAAGCCATTTGGCAACTGATATCTTATATGGCAGGTCCGCAGCCAAGATTGCGCCAGGGAAAGCTAAGCCAAACGGACAAAGTGGGTGAAGGAATGACTTTTGAAGAAAAATTAGTTTTCCCATAGTTAGCCTGTTAAACGAGCTGAAACTGGACCCGGGAGATTGCAGATTATTTGCAGATGGACCTATTGTACTCGTTTAAACTTAGTAATATCTTGAGTAATAGACGTGTTTTGGACTTCCATTGCCTTTAGTTTTCCATATCACAACGTTTCAACTGGTAAGTATCTCCAGTCGTCTTCAGGTGAATACTAAACAAGTTACAAGGCTACGAGCCTATTTATACTACCTAGAGGGGGGGGGGCGGAGCTAGTGACGTGTGATCGGGTGCAGTCGTGAGTCATCTGCTTACGTCACAATGTTTATTCATCTGCGTACGTCATCCACTTACGTCATTACGCTTGCATCACTACCCAATCGGAGCCTACACATATTTAACAAGGACTGTCAAATGTTTCTTATATCTGTAGAAGGTTTACGGAAACAGTTAGAGTTCTGGATTATGACAGCTGTTTCTTTGAATTTTCTCTTCCGCCAATGTTCTTCTTTAAGTATAATTTTTGCGTTTGCCCATTGTAAATGATGGCCGTGGGTCCAAGCGTGGTCTGCTGCCACCGGATCTGTTTGTTTCTCCCTTCAGTGTATGGTTTCGATGTTCTTTGATCCTTGTTTGGAGAGGTCGTAGGGTTTCACCAACCTATGATTGTCCGCATTCGCAAGGTATTCTGTATACACAAGTCTTCGTGTCCTTTTGATGTGTTGGTTTTGTCTTCGTCAGGTGGCTTCTTAAGGAATCTTTGGAACTGAAGACTGTTCGGATGTTGTACTGTTGTCCTGTCCTTCGAATATTTTCGGAGATTCCCTTGACGTAAGGTACATTCATGGTGGGTCCAGATTCATTATCTTTGTTCGTTCATAGTTTTGTGATTTTGACGCTTTTTGACGGCCTGATCGACTAGTTTCGTCTTGCTTGATGTTGTTAAGATCCTTCGTCAAAGTTCCCTGCGAGTTGCAAAGTGTGAATGCTCTATCGACGAGTGCTTTGACTATTCCATGTTTGGTGCTGTTTGAATGGTTTGAGGCGTAGATAAGATATTGACCTGTGTGGGTTTGTTTCCTATATACCGATGTTTGGATGGTGCTCCCGTTTTCCTGTACTACGACGTCTAAAAATGGTAATCTGTCGTTGTCCTCCTTCTCCAATATATATAATATTCGCCTTATCTATCGCCTGATCCTCGAACCATTCCATGTAAATGTTGGCTATTACTGGTGATAGGGATGAACCCATTCGTAGTCCGTTCTTTTGGCTAAAAAATCTGTAGGTGTAGGCTCAGATTGGGTAGTGATGCAAGCGTAATTACGTAAGCGGATGACGTAAGCAGATGAATAAACATTGTGACGTAAGCAGATGACTCACGACTGCACCCGATCACACGTCACTAGCTCCGCCCCCCCCCCCCCCTCTAGGTAGTATAAATAGGCTCGTAGCCTTGTAACTTGTTTAGTATTCCCCTGAAGACGACTGGAGATGCTTACCAGTTGAAACGTTGTGATATGAAAAACTAAAGGCAATGGAAGTCCAAAACACGTCTATTACTCAAGATACATCATTGTCTACAACCTTCAAACATACATTAGTAATATATCTTATCATCAAACAAGACACATTAAGGATCACATTCTTGCATTGAATGGGTGACTAGCGTCCGGTTCTTACGCAGTGAGAGTTGTCTCAAGGGAATTGGGGAAGAGTGGAAAAGAGGGCATTAAGATACTTGTGTGGTGTTAATTGTCATACTCACTGTAAACCGTTATTTGTCAGGGAAAAGATTTTAACTTTGATTGGAATTTTTATCTGGGAAACGGCCTGCCTTATCCATAAAAAATATAAACATTATGCTACTAACAGCTCTTATAACATGCGTACTGCGAATGATATTCCTCTTCCTATACCAAAAACAACTCTCACCAAAAATTCCTTGATATTTGAGAGCATCAAAATTTATAACCACATACCACTGGCTTATCGGCAGGTGATTGATGACAGGATTTTTAAGCAAAGACTAAAAAGGCAACTAATTACTAGACCCTACTATACCACCCAGGAATTTTACAATCATAATATCTAGGCATTTCCTTTGATTTCTTTTAAAACTTTGATTCTTGTATTCTTGCCAGATTTTTTTGTAAGATTGAGCTTGTCTTCGTCTTAGATTGATTTGTGTGTAAATTTTTGACCATGACTATTTTATTGTCTCATAAGGTGTGATTATCTATTTATTTATTTTTCTATTTATTGGATTACTTATTCTGACTTTAAATAGTGAACATTGCAATTTTCATAATAGTTTTCGTACTGTCCAAAACTTTGTTAACAAGATGTTCTTCTTATAATAATAAAATGTATTTTGATTAATATTTCGGTATAGATACTATCATTAAAGGCACTCTGGAGTACCGATCAGCGATAAATATGCCCACCTATTGTCAATACCTGCAGTATAGTTTAAACCTGCAGTCTGTGGGCTACTACGCTATACTGCTATTTATACTGAAACATTCTGCATGATTTTTGTTCGCCAAACAAAGCTGCCAACAAAACCGTAATCCGTGGGCTACTTTATACCGTACCAAAGCAACATTTCCTTTTAATTTAATAAGTATTAAATTGTAATTTCATTTGCCATTTTAACCATTAGCATTAGCATTAGCATTAACAACTTGACATTATTTTAGCTTTTGCGACAATCCATTTAATTAGTGTTTGTTTTTAGCTTCAACTTTCATGGCCGGATCTTGATTAAAGGCAAATAGCAGATAATTTAATTTGACTAATTAATTGTCGTGACGATTAAAACTCCGATCAGGTTTTCAGGAGAATTTTGAATTTGTGAAAGTTTAAAGTAAACACTTAAAAATACTAATTTAAAACTAATTAAAAACCAATAGTTTATACCATTTATAATGAAGTTATCACTTATATTCTCCCTAGCGGCAGAATTATCGAAAATTAATTCTGGTGCTAGGGAGATTCGCTAAGAAAATTTCATAAATTATTGGAGTTATTTCTTATTGTAATTTTTTTGCTAAAATGCTACAAAAACATATTTCCGGCGGCTTTAGTTAATTGTAACTAATTAGAGTTTTAGATATGAAGTTCATTTTAGCCGTTAGTAACTCATTTTTATTACTAAAATGTGGGAAACATTAAATAACAAATTTGTTATCTGAAATCCAATGTCATTATAGTTCTAAATTCAAATAAAACTTTAAAAAACATATTTCCGATGAGTTTAGTTTAATACTGTATTTTTACAATAGAAGTTGATTTTACTTGTTAGTAACTAAGGTTTATTACTAAAATTCCAGGAACATTAATTCGGTTTCAACCCTAACATCTGATATTACATGTCTACATAGTTTCAAATGAAACTTTAAAAAAAACATATTTCCGATGAGTTTAGTTAAATATGACGCACTATATTTTTACAACAGAAGTTAATTTTAGATGTTAGTAACTAAGGTTTATTACTAAAATTTCAGGAACATTTTAATTCGTTTCCAACCATAACATCTGAAATTAAATGTCTAGGTATATTGTTTCAAATGAAACCTTAAAGAACATATTTCCGATGAGTTTAGTTAAATTTTTAATGTGTCTCTTTTAGCCCCGGTGTTCGATATGTAATGTAAATTGGTTAGTATCAATAAAATCATAAGTTGGCAACAAAATGTATTTTGATTTTATTCTGAGTGACTTTTGCCAATAGGTATAAAGCACTTCATTTTTGGCAGAAAAGTTATCACTTATTAATTTCATTAAGTTAAAAGGAACTAACAAAATCATCGCGATAATCTCCCGTTGCAATAAGCAACGTAAACAAAAAGGAGCCTTCTAATGGGTTGAAAATAAATTTATGTAATTTTCGTGAAAATCACTTATAATATGATATTTTTTCTAAAAAAAAAAATCTACATTATGACAATAAATCCTTATAGTTGTGGTCAAATGAAGTTTGATATCTATCGGTAAAGCAAAGAAAACAGTAGTTTTTACAACAAATATGGATATGATAAGATGATAGAATTGTGTGTGTGTGCTTAAACAGGGCCGTTTCTAGGCCCGGGCTGCAGAAAGCAAAGGACAGCCTTTAAAAAATAATAAATTAAACATAATCAATAATTTATGGTAGATACTAGTCTAGTATGATTCTTTGATTCTATTTTGAATATGTGGCGTGAAGTTTATTTGGGGCACTGACTTGTTGTAATTGACTTCTCGTATTTGAGATTTTTAATAGCGGAGCTGTAGAGTAGGGCGGCAAATTTGGAAGGAAAAACATTTTTTATATTGCAATTACAAACATTTTCGATAAAATCAAAAGAATTAGTTCGTCGGACTTCCATTGTCTTTATTTTGGTACTAAACACAACGTTTCGGTTAGTCAGTATACAGTGTGTGTATAAAGTCGGCTTAATAACATCACAATTTACTGGCCGATTTAAACCAAATTTGGTACAGTTGTGTAAGAGGATCTAACGCACCGAATGACGATATTGGCGTTGTTGCCAGCTTTTTAGTTTGTCTGGAATTCGAACGAATTTTATATTTTTAAATATAACACCCAGTATATTTTTACATTTTTAAATTCCACATAAAATTATAATTATTTTTTATTAAATGCATTATTAGTCTATACTTCATAGTTTCCGAGATATTGACTCTCGAAAAGTGACATTTTTGAACTTTGACAGCTTATAACTTTCTAACAGTACGTCTTAGAGCAAAACGGCTTACATGTCCCTATCTTCAGTTTTTATTATCTTCCCAAAAAAATCAACTTCCGGTTAAACCGGATGTAACTCGAAAGCAGGAAATATAGTTGTTCCGGTTTAACTGGAAGTTGATTTTTTTTGGGAAGATAATAAAAATTGAAGATAGGGACATGTAAGCCGTTTTGCTCTAAGACGTACTGTTAGAAAGTTATAAGCTGTCAAAGTTCAAAAATGTCACTTTTCGAGAGTCAATATCTCGGAAACTATGAAGTATAGACTAATAATGCATTTAATAAAAAATAATTATAATTTTATGTGGAATTTAAAAATGGTAAAATATACTGGGTGTTATATTTAAAAATATAAAATTCGTTCGAATTCCAGACAAACTAAAAAGCTGGCAACAACGCCAATATCGTCATTCGGTGCGTTAGATCCTCTTACACATCTGTACCAAATTTGGTTTAAATCGGCCAGTAAATTGTGATGTTATTAAGCCGTTTCCAGATTTTATACACACACTGTATTGTGTTTGTGTACGTTGTTTTTATTGACTTGTATAGGAATGATATTAAGGTTTTTAAGTTTTTTGGAGATTTTTGGCTTGTGTTATTTGAAAAATCTCCGTTTCCAGATTTTATACACACACTGTATCTAACCGTTTTTAAGTGTAATCCAAATAATAATTATAGGAAAAAAAGAAAAAACTAAAAGTTTTCCTCCAGGAAATTTAATAGAATATAGAAATTCTTTAGGGGACTCTACAGGGGTCCTGATGATGAACGTTTCTACGTTCGAAACATGTAGAGACCCCTAAAGAATTTCTATTGTATTAAATTTTGTGGGGGAAGACTTTTGGTTTTTTTTTTCTTTCCCATACTTTCAACTCCACTTTAAGCATGGACTACTTCTTTAAATTAAATGATAATTATTTGATTGATTCGATTGTAAATTAATTTTTTATTTAAATAAAACAACTTAACACTATGAAATAAAAATTTAGACTACCACTATTGAAATACATTTCTTTCTTATAAAATCACAGAAAAAGGGTACGAATGTACGTTCGATTGCTAGCTCGCATATACAGTGTGACCAGTAAAGTCCGCATCATATTATCGTCGTTGATCGTGAAATACCTCCTATCTGGCATTTAAACCGATTTTTAGATTATACGCATTTGGTTGGTCTTTGAATGTTTTATCGACTGGTAAAGCCTTCTATATGGTTAATATTATATGTCTACAGAAAACCTTCTATGTGCATATACAAAAAATTCATTCTCAAATATCTCCTATGTGAATAAAATTATGTTGCAATGGGAACAAAAGTTAATGTTTTTTTTAAAGTATAGAATCGATAATTTATGGTTTCATCCTAAAATTTAAATCTAAAAAAAATTCAGAATTTATCCGTAATGTTTTTTTTATTAGTTAAATAAAGTTTACAATTTTTTATTTTCCGTTACATCGTCCCCAAAATGCTACTATGTGCCTGTTTTTTCTTTGAAAATTATCTTATGTGTCAACTCGAGATGGTTGAAACCTCCTATGTAGTAAAATATCACGTTTATCAATAATTACAGTTTAACGCGATGTTCTATTATGTTAATTTTTGTTTCACAAGATTTTCCATATTGTTGTTCCCAGTTTTCCTACGGTATGCAAAAATTTAATCCAAAATTACAGAAATTGGATGTTTTTTCTTCCTCCTGTAAAATTTAGAATTTTACACATAGTAGGTATTTCACGATCAACGACGATATGGGATTTTTTTTATTAATAACTTTATTTGAAATTTGACTTTGGCATCAAGTTCTGCTTCGATCGAGATGAAAATTAAGCAAAAAAAGAGTAGTGACGTGATTCGCATTATCTGTTAAATTTTAATTATTTCCAAAAAATAATTCAAAAGTGGGGTTATTTCTGAAAGTATCGAAAAAAGTTATTAAAAAAAGTTTTTTTAAATGCAGTTTCTAGCCCACATGTAAAATTTTGGCTGCATAAGATAATTTTGATTTTTTACCCATATTTTGTAAATTGCATCACTTTTGCAAAATAGGACTCAACGCAACCTACATAAAACTTCTCAGTTTTGACAATGCTTTATTTCAGATACATTTTCTTTAAAGTAGCGCCAGATTAAATGTGTGTTTTTCTACAAAATCAAAATTGGGCTATTAAAATTTGGTCGCGTGTGATGCAAAGTTTATTTGTTTTTGACCCTGTATAAGGTAACTTCATAAAATAAGTATTTTTGAAAACGTAGTTTGTTAATACACCTCAATATTAAGACAAAAAAGAACACAGTGTCTTCAGTAAAGTGTTCATTAAGTGGAAAACAAATTTTAGTGGTGGGTAAAAAATCCAAATTATATTATGCAGCTGAAATTTTGCATGTGGGCTAGAAACTGCATTTAAAAAAACTGTTTCTTATAACTTTTTTCGATATTTTCAGAAATACCCCCACTTTTGAATTATTTTTGGGGAAAAATTAAAATTTGACAGATGCGAATCATCTAGATCGAAGCAGAATTTGATGCCAAAATTTAATATAGTTATTACTTAATAAAAAAAAATCCCATATGATGCGGACTTTACTGGTCACACTGCATAAGCTATTTATAAGGCCTTATAACATTTAAAAAAAGCTTCTAGTTGTAGTAATATTATGAAATAAATAATATTTTAACTTTCAAACATACAATCAGGTTTATTTTACGTTATGCTTAAGTTAAGAAGACCGCTGAATGTGACAAAATGCCAACCTTAACCTGACAACATTTAAAAACGAATAAAAACCTGTGTATCACACACAAACTGTAATTGGTCAGTTTCAGTGGCGACTCGTAGTCCGTTATATTGGGAAGTCAGTAGTAAATTTAAAAAATAGGCATACTTACACAGGGACCATAAATATAGGAAAACATTACAAAAAAAAACAGTAAACAAAATCGATTTTCATTAATGCAAATAATCGAAACTCAAATCAAAATAATATATACCGTCGACCGAGCACTAAACTATTTTCTACGCTGGCTGCGGAGTGCTGCTGATGACAGCGATAACCCGACCCGCGCTAATAAATCCAATTTGCTTTAATGTTCGGCTACCGCTGCTGTGAAATCTTCGGGCACTTCCGGACGCCAGCTATCAATGCCCGGGTTTGATTACGAGCGACAGCTAAAATATATAAGGTGTTTTTTAAGTTAAATTAATTATATTTATGAATGAAATAATTTATTAAAACATAAAATATTTCCTGATATATTTTCAAATGTTTTAATGACCATATGGAAAAGCCGTCACTGGTCAGTTTTATATCCTAACAAAAGTGGATATGAAATTTATATCCGTCGTTCAGTTAACTGGAATTGTAAAGAAAACAGAAAATGGGAGTAGAAAATATTTGGAAATGGCATAAAATGGAATTCGCTTTGATTTTCGGCAATGTAACAAAATGAAAAATGTTATAAGTGATGAGTATCCCTTGAATAAAAGCACGGAGGTGGAATAAAACATTGGAAAAGGAAAATTTTAGTGTGAAAGACGCGTCAAGTTAGAAACGTCCTGCTGATGTGGTACATAATGAACATCGTGATCAAACTTACTTCAATGAGGTGTTACCTTAAACATTGGTACATCAAGTTTAAAGCATGGCCATTTAATCGAAATAAAGTAAAAAAGTTTGTTCAATTTGGGACATGCCAAGTAATTTGGTATATAAATGAGACTCAGGTTTGATTCTATCTATTAAGGATTAGTTAAAATAACAATTATTTTTCGGCGATACGCCAAGCTTTCATCTGCGTGGGAGAAAGCCGACGAGAAGAAATAACAGGTTTGCTCGAATTAATAGAAGGTGTAGTAACTAAAGTCAAAGTAATTTTGAAAAACTCAAATACCTAATTGTGTTTTACACAATAAAAATATTTTAACAAAAAAAAAATTATACTAAACTTTAAATCCGAAGTTAGCATCTAATTTATCTTTTACTTATCGAGGATCAATAAATATATATTAATATTTATTGAAATTTAGTATATTATACAAGTGCATGGTAATAAGAAAATATTTTTTAAACCTGTCCATATGCACATTGAGGACTAATACTTAACGGACAATTATTTACAAAATGGTAGTACCTATCGATGTAAATAGTGAAACAAAAACAGCTTCTCAACGCAATATTACTATTATTTAATAATTAGGTAAGTTGTTCTTGTTATCCAAAACTGTTTATTACTTTCTTGTACATTTTTCAATATCAATATAGTGGCAACAGAGCCAAAAAACACAAAACATATCAGAAAGAATAAAAAACTCGCCCGTTGCTGCGCGTCATAATAATAGCTTGTGGATCCCAGCTGATGCGGCGTTGCCCGATATCCCTTCATGGCTTATTTTCAAGGTGGTTGTGGCAGTAGTTACGTTTTATAAATACTTTTCCACAAAAGGTATATCATATAATTATAAGTCCTGACCAAAAAATATATGTTATAGAATGGGTATAATATTCTAAGAAGTAGTGGGAATAATAATTATTGAAAGTTCAACTTTATTTGGTTAGTCAAAATATTTAAATATTTGTAGGGTCACCGCATCAGATAGTTAGTAGCCATCATACCTTGATGCGTTTGTAAATAAAAATACAAAATATTACGATAAAAACGCTTAACTGCGTACTGTAAGGTTGGATTGTGGGTCGAAGATACGCTAAAGATGATTAAAAGTCTTTATTATACAGAAATACTAATGATATATATGTCGTAGGCTGATAGTGAAATCCGTCATTTCATGAAAAGCCTAGTCATATCATGCTGCACGCTAAAAGGTATATTGGCAACTGGTTTGTTCGTTGTTCCCCAGAGCATTTTTTTTAATTTAATTTAAATTTTATTTTTATAAAATAATATTAGTTGAAAAAAATGCTCTGGGGAACAACGAACAAACCAGTTGCAATATACCTTTTAGCCACGCTTCATGTTATGACTAGGTTTTTCATGAAATGACGGATTTCACCTACGACATATCCAATGCACAATCGACCGGATCCACGCAAGGATGCCGATGCGATAGGCTATAAGGACTCACACAAGGGTGCCGAAGTAGCCGCGATGGTAGGCAGAGCGTTCACTTTTTAGTTAAGAGCAAGGATCCACGCGAGGATGCCAAGGCAGAAGCTAAGGAGTGGAGCTCGTGAGGAACTGCCGTTTCAGCGCTCGGGGGTGGTAGTATAGTGACTTGAGGGTTCGATACTTCGGTTTTTGAGTAAAAGCAAATCCTTTCTGCAGTGGATAGAGCATGTCAATATTAGTAGATTTTTGAACAGACCCACCTCGAAAAGTTATAGTATTTTTTTTTCTCGAGAACCATAAAAGATAGAAAAGTGAGGTTAGTGCCATTCGATAAACCATAAAATTCTACAAGTAAGCTGTAATTTTTACCAAAAGAATTGGAGGGGGGATATTTATATTGGCACATTTTTAGCTATATCATAATAACCGTTAATTTAACAAAAAATTTACAAGAGACAAAAAATGAAGGCTTTAGCTTCGCCTATCGATTGGTATATCATTAAGTTATGTTTTCTTTTGCAATATGGATCCAGAGGCGTACATAGTAATCGTAAATGCATTATAATAGAAAGTTTGTAGTATGTTTCTCCATAATTTGAGAAAACACTTGACGATGATTGACGATATTAATTTTACGATATAAGTGTTTCCCATCCTTACTTGGGTAGGGGTAAACATCGTTTAATAACATTAAAAAATACTCAGTAGCGTAGATATTTGGAGTAATAAAAGGATATTAATTCAACGATTTTTATATTTTAAATTTACAAAAAATGTTAACAGTTATGTAGGGATCTAATTACAACATTCCACACACAAACACAGCCTAGTGCATTTTAAATTTTTTGAAAAGCACTTGCATTTTGGGCCACAAATTTAACATTTGCATAATAATAAAATATCAGGTGATATTTTATCAATTTCCTTAGTGGTCCACAGTGGCGTCCATTTATTGTTTTGTAAAGTCCATCCCCAGTTCGATGGGCATGGAAGTTCTACCACTGGTTGGCACAGATTACCCCAAACAAATCCAGCTTGATAAATACCTACACCGATTAATGTGAAGTGTCAAAGCATTCATTGTTGGAGGTAAATTCTCGACAGTTCGATTTTTTTTAGCAAAGAGTTACTTTCGACAAACGTCAATATCATTAGTTTCAGTATGTTTGTCGTAAATTATTATAACAAATTTTGAAATGGTACATAGTTGTTCAGGTGTGGGTTCTTTTGGATGCTGCACCAAATCAATAAAAGTAGCTGTAACCTCCGAAAAACATTCCCAAGCTTCTCAGTACTTTTTCTTTCCTTTTTCAAAAAAGGAAAAAGTAGTGTCACAGCCGGTTAATGAGTGAAAAAAAGGAGAGCCAGACATTTCTCTCTCATTTTTTGTGCAACATCCATACAGGAAATATATCTTAAGTTTTTACCAGTGCCAAACTCAAACCACACATCTTGATTTTGATTTTGATACTGGTAATAAATTGCAAGTTCTAATACATCAGTATCTACAGATTTTATTATAATTTTTTTATGTTCGTTTTGAATGTACGCGTGTACGAAAATTCGCGTGTCTGCCTCCTCATGATTGCAAATTGGAACTTTTTCTAAACTGTTTGAATGATCCCACGTTGCCAGATATCTTCATATTTGAATTTCCTTTGTCAGTTTTCCCGCTAAAAACGTTTACACAAGAACACGAGTGTGTGTCGTGACGGCCGTGTGGTGGTCTGTGCTAACGTTAGTAACCAATATTATTTACCTTTTGTGGTTTTTTGGCTTTTGCAATATTGCTCTTTACCCTTTTTATATATGATTGCTCTTCGATTTTCCTCCTAAAGTATTTATCTGTGCGCCGATTATATTCGTGTAGGTAGTAGTATGTACTTTAAAAGGTTCATATCTATTTTAAAATTGCCTTGTTCTTTACTATGGCGTTTAGTTGCTATTACTGTGAAAAGTCCTATTCTTCTCGAAGTAATTTACATAGACATTTAAAAGAAGTCCATAACATAAACAAAAACCACTAAAAAAAACTCTAAAAAAAGTAAATCTTCCCTAACGAAAGCAGACCCAAGTGAGTTTTCGAATAATAAAAAGGCATTATTAAAGAACAATTAATATCTCAAAGTAGTTTAGAAGATCACAATTATTTTACAAAAATGAACGTGAGCGGTATCAATTTGAGTAGTTCCAGTAGGTACATCCCACGTCCTAGATACGTACACTTGGCTCTACTTTTTTAAATTATAATTTTTTTAAAGAAATCAATCTCGTTAAAGTATACATACATAATAACTTCAAATTTGAATGTTAACCTAGGGAGTGGATAGGTCCGGATAGGATACCGTAGTTTTCGTTTTTCAATAAATGTATTTAAATATGGTTTTTAAATTATTTTTTATAAAATTGCATAGTAGGGTTTTGTAATGGATTATTATACCTATATAATTTACCGAGAAACATAAAACAATCAAAAACCTATAAAACTAAAAAATATTTCCCAAAATATTTCTTTTCAATAATTAAATTTAATTTCACTGCATATGTCAGAATTTAAAATAATACTTCACCGAGTATGAGCAGGCATGAGATTTTATATTATAGGTTGCAGAACATTTATATTTTTAACTCCGGAATGAAGCTACTTTATATTATGTAATAAACTTGGTTGGTTTCACTAAAGAAAAAACATGATATAGTTATTAAAGAGTCCGATTTTAGTAAAATATGTTTGATCTTTTATTTCCTTAGTTCCCATTCCATTGCCTTATTTTTATTATTTAATCCAGAAATAGAAACGTGCATGCCATTCAATTTAGGCAATCATAATTTTTTTTTGTTAGTCAGGTCATCGATCCGAATGCAACCCACCTATCGAGAATATGTAATGTTGGTTGCATATAAACCTGTTTCAATAAAATAATTCGGTATATATGGCAACATCGGATTGTTCTACCCACAGCCGCTCCCGTCTCGAGCGGACTGTGGCGATAGTGGCGACACCGAGAGGGGTAGTTAGAGGAGTTTCGGTACTACACGGGGTTGTGATGTTACAATACTTCTTTTTAAATATTTAAATATTCCCTTGAAAAATTATACGGGGGGGGGGGGCATAGGCGCACTTATTTACCTATATAAATACGTAAATAGACAACTCATCATCACCATTTAGTTCTTTCACGGAGTATTCCCTAGTTTAATAATGGTAGTAGCAACAGTGACTGCTAAGAAAAAAAAAATTGTACTCTCAAATTTAATTTTTTTTTTTTTCAAAAAAGTTCAAAGTGAATTTTTCTTCCTAACAGTTCCACCTTCGAAAACTCTGGCTCCAGGAAGATTCTCCTCCCGTACCAACCCCCCCCCCCCTTATCATTAGGCCTGAAATTCATCCTTATGGCCTAATAACTCATTATCTTAGTGAATTATTTAAATAAATTTCGATTTGTAGTTACACATCGTATTCCTAAATTTAGTTTAATAATTATCCACACCTTAATTTTCCTAACTTAATCTGTTGGGAAAACCCTTTAATTAATATTCAGAATTTATATGTTTTAATCAAAAACCCATTAGTGTAATGTATGCATTGTCTTTTATCAGCTGTTGGTTAATAAATTTAGGTTTATCAGTTATCGATGCATGAATATTATAAATATTTATAGAGGGCGTTGGGGTTGTAACTAACTAAATAGAACAACAGCGCTTGAAAAGGTAGTAAATTAATTTATTCTGTGACACAGCTTAAATTTTGAAAAAATATCTATTGTACCGGTTGTTTCCGGAGGAACGTTCCCCTCAATAATTTTTTTATTGAATAAATTACAGACATGAAATTTGGGGGCCTTATATCTGTACCCCAGAGCCAGACTATGTTAAGTCCAAATTGGCCAAACTTTAGCTAAATATGTTAAGTGACTTAAAATATTGCGGCGCATCGTATGGTATTTTCCATTTTGGCGTATCTTTTAAAATAACGAAAATAGCTCATTTTAAACTACGTTAAGTCCACAGTTATTCTTGAGGCAAACAATGTTAAGTAGCGCTTACCTTATTTGCATCTGGACTTAACATTGTTTGCCTTTGGATTTGCGTTCAGTTTAAAATGTTAACTCCACCAGTCAACATACCTTGCGTTTTTTGTGCGGTACAATTTCTATTTACAATGCCGATTACGAGACGTGTTCCGTGGTCTTCTAGAACTAGTAAAATAATAAAAAACTCTAAAAAAGCCGAAAATGTTCAAGATGTTCAAGCCGCAGAAGCCAGGACCAGAAAAAAATCAAGTAAGTTAACTTTTAATGTTCATTTAATAATCAACTATTAAGTTCTAACAAGTTTTAGCTAGTTAATAAAACATACAATTTAACTATTACGTTCTAACATGTTTGAGCTAGTTAATAAAGCATACAATAATTACTGTTTTTTTATTGTTGTAATGGACTTAACATAGTTTACCACTAGCATTATTATATAATAATGGTGACTTAATATATTTTTGTCAAACCATAAAAATAAAAACAACTATATTTTTCACTTTGTGAATGATTGCTTGTTTTTTAGGTATTATCAAGGCCAAAAATAATGATCCTAATGAATTTGCTACAGCTAAACTTCTTAAAAACGATCAAAATGTTTCAGCTGCGGAACCCAACACAATAATAACATTTTAGTACAGATTTTTTAGATGTCGACTTTCACAGAAGAAATAAGCCAAATGACTACACTCTATCGATTCCACCGATTAGGGAGGGGCATAAACCAATTTTAGCTAAAAAGTATAGCCATTTACAAAAACTTCTAAAATGGATACCAAAAACGATTATGAGAATTATGACTATTACATGAATTTGGAATACGGAAAAAACGAAGATGACGACTAAACATATTTTTATTTATTATAAGAGACCCAATTGTGTTATATTTTTTAATAATTAAGCAGTAAATTATGTATGAACACGTAGGTAGTATTATTTTCCTTCCCGATTTACCTAAATGTTAAGTCCACTGAAAATATGCCAAGTGCATCACTTTGGACTTAACACATATGATAAATCCAAAAATGAGTTTTTTTGCATATGCCAAACTATGTTAAGTCATTAAAATCAAAAACAAAAACTAAATTCAAAAATTTGGCATTATGCTCTTTATTCGTATTCCTATACTTACCTAATTTAATTATAAAATTGTGACTAGATTAAGTAAAAACAGTGTCTCATAATTAAAAAAAGTCTAATATGAATATATTAAAACTGCTCTCCTGAAAAACAAAGTTTTTGTACTTAACATAGTCTGGCTCTGGGGTACAGATATGGGATATTATTTTGCGTTTTATGACATGACATGCTATTTTGTCACATTCGGTTTAACCGGAAATTATCTCAACTTTAGATTTTTAAATGAAACACTCGTATATTTTTGATTATATCAAAACACCATTCCAAATTCAACGATACCCCAAATGTTACCTTTAACTTAAAATAATTTTTGTTTTTATTTTTTCATCTAGATTGCTATATAAACGCTCTAAAATGATTTACATCTTTTCTTCTAAGCCAAAATCTTGATAAAAATGCAATTTTCAAATTTTATTGTGTTTTAAATTTTAATTAATTATAATAATAATAGGAATAAGAAACTTTTTAACATTTTAAAAAGGGGTTTTCCGAGAGAACTCAATTTTTCAAATGGAAACATATTGGCTCACTTGAGCACTTTTTTCCAACAATCTAAAATCACACACTCTTATGTCAAGTTAAAAAAAAAAGTATTAAAAATACCAGTTCTTCTCAATTGATATAGCCAAAAATTTACAGGGTGTTCCATTGAAAAAGCTAAAATTGAGGTCATTTCCGGTTAAACCGGCAGTGACAAAATGGCAACCGTTACGTAATAAAATGCAAAATAATATCACATATATTAACCCACCAAATTTCATTTCTATAATTTAAACAATAAAACAGTAATAGGGGTGAGCTAGCGTTCCGATTGAAACACCCAGTATAGGCCATAGACATGTACAGGGTTTTTCCGTATATTTTGGAGCACCCCGGAGCTTTTATTTGAAGACCTAGAAAAAACTTTAAATTGCCAAAGTTGCATGATTTCTCCTGAACTGCCAGAATTTGTTATCGGACAAAACAAATGAACATCGTAAATTTGTTTAATAATGCCCATGTTGATTTTTTTAAATGGCACACCCTGTATATTAATTTTTTTTTAACTCCTCACTCTTTTCTGATTCCAAATATGTATATATGTTATATGTTTACTTTAGTCGTTTAGGCAAAATTTCATTTCAAAATATTGCGGATTAGAAAATCTATGGTGTGAGGAAAACATGCTAGAACATAATGCTTATTCAGTAACAATAATTAATATAAACTTTGCCTAAACGACTAAAGTAAACATATAACTGTATACATATTTGGAATCAGAAAGGAGTGAGGAGTTAAAAAAAAATTAATATACAGGGTGTTCCATTTAAAAAAATTGACATTGGCATTATTAAACAAATTTACGATGTTCATTTGTTTTGTCCGATAACAAATTCTGGCACTTCAGGAGAAATCATGCGACTTTGGTAATTTAAAGTTTTTTCGAGGTCTTTAAATAAAAGCTCCAGGGGTGCTCCAAAATATACGGAAAAACCCTGTACATTTAGATCAGTTAACAATAATCACGAAAGTGACAAGTTTATGGCCTTGCGCATGTAAATAAAGCCCAGCATTCGTGGGCATGCGCAATGGGTCGCCAGACAAGAAATAATTGGCTAGCTGATTTTATAAAAATGTTTAATAAAATACAAATTAAATGAACTGTGATAGTAATCATAATAAGTCAGTTTTTCTATTGCGTACGAGTGTAGAATTTAAACCCCTTTAGCTAATTCAAGTTTAAAAGTTGAATTTTTCAGACTTGAAGTTTTGTATATTTCTCGCAGCATATTAGTCGTTGTTTAGAAATGAATCTATCGCCGAGGTACTAACTTAAATTTAATATAAAAGTGAAAAGTGACTCTAGCTATTTTTACGGGAAACCCTTCAATTATATTATACAAATAACACAGACGACACCAATACATTTATTGCGAAATTCTTGGTTGTAAACTGCCAAACGAACAAAACATTTTGACTTTTATTTGCCCAATTTCCAAGTCAATTTGATTGCCCTTCCTACATCCAAAACCGATATTTCAGAACAGCGATTTTTCGTGTTATTGCTGTTTTTCCTGTCAAATTAAGATCTACATTCTATTCTGAATTCTCGGCACATTTTTGTTGTTTGTTTGATTTAGATTGATATTGGGATATTTTCGGTTCAGCAGAGCAATCATTTTTGTAGGATTTTTAAATAAAAGAAACTAGAACATAACAATTAAAAGGATACAGAAAAAACAGATTGGATCAGTGAAAACAGTGGCGTATCATATTGGGGACCAGGGAAGACAACTGACGTGTTCGCCTGTCTGGTCTGGATACCCTTCCGGTTTTTGTTAACTTTGTTAGGGGGACGCCCGCGTATTATGTGCTTTCCATAGTAAAACTATCACAATAAAGACTTTTTTGTTGTACAGGGTCATCCAACCAGGACTGAACAGGGGTCTATTTTTTGAGTTTCCCTGTATTTTTATTTAAACCAATATAGCCATTTAGTTTATGCTTTGCCGTAGAATCTAAAATTACCATTTAAAAAGCGATCTGACTTAAAACAAAGGAACTGTGGCGTAAAGTTGTTGTTTTTTCAATGGAACACCCTGTATATTATTTATTTTTATTAAACGCCCTTCTTTTCTGATTCCATAAATATATAGTTTGTCCATATTAGCTCAAACCGTTTTTAAGATATGAGCAATCAAACATTTAAAAAGCTGTATTCATTTGAGCTTAATACGTCTAGAATGCCTTGGAAAAGAAAATCCCCGTAATTGCGATGCATTAAAATACAGCTTTTTAAATGTTTGATTGCGCATATCTTAAAAACGGTTTGAGCTAATATGGACAAACTATATATTTATGGAATCAGAAAAGAAGGGCGTTTCATAAAAATAAATAATATACAGGGTGTTCCATTGAAAAAACAACAACTTTACGCCACAGTTCCTTTGTTTTAAGTCAGATCGCATTTTAAATGGTAATTTTAGATTCTACGGCAAAGCATAAACTAAATGGCTATATTGGTTTAAATAAAAATACAGGGAAACTCAAAAAATAGGCCCCTGTTCAGTCCTGGTTGGATGACCCTGTACATTAAATAGTCGAAAGTTATATCTTTAACTTTCAAGTTTGATTCTTATGTTAGATATATATGTAACGTGTTTATTTACTAAAGTTGTACATTTTGTTATAGTGTTGGATTTTTGAGGTACTTTTTTTTGGTAAATCACAGTTCACACAACTAAGTATTTACTTGTCTTTCACGCCATGTTGCATTTTGTTTACTAACTCACCAGTAGCACGTTTGTAAAACATTTCAAAACATACAAGCTGAAATTTCATGCTTATTAGTGAATGCGACAATTAAAATTTTTTTTTCAATTTGCGTTTATATCAACAATTGTGGATTTAAATATATTAAAGCATTTCCAAAATACCCTGTATATTAAAAATTCTTTATTACATATACCGGGTGGTGCACAGCCAAACTGGCATTGGGAAATTCCATGTAATCTTTGTTACACTTGAATATTGGGTACCCTATTAGCCTATTTTTCCTTTTTTAGGACAAGCCTAAACATACCTACCCTTAATTTATAGATTTCTATAATGACCTTTTTCTCACACTTATGGTTTTGGCTCTCTATTGTGTGTTTTCAATTTTATCTGAATTTTCTTCTAGGTTAATATAATTGACCCTGTATCTTTTTTTATTTTAGTTCATTTCGGATTTACTACAATAAGTTTCTTACTTACACCTTTTTACAGTTATGTTTAAGGTTCTTCAAATACCATAGCTCGAAACCTAGATCTTTGTATCATCCGTTGTTTGCACCTTTTGTTTCTCTTTTTTCTCTATTCTCCTAAAGATGTGGTAGGCTAATTACAAATTCAGTCGTTTTGTAAAACGTCTAGTTGTTTTATGAATGACTAGGTATATTATAAAATGAATAATAAATACTGAATTTTTACAATTCAACTGAACTTTTTAGGCGTTTCATAAAACGCTGAATTACTTTCACGCTCAGTGTAAACGGTTCTTCAATCTCGTTGGTTTAGGATATGACTAATTACAGCTAGTAGTTTTGTAAAAGACTGGAAAGTACTTAGGCATTTTATAAAACATCGATTTATATTGTCGCTTGTAAGGCTGCTCGGGCGCCAATTCTGTAAGGCCACTTTTTGGTGCGCTTACTTTTTGTAACGGCGGATAAAAATTGCTTTTTGACACTGGCTAATAAAAATTATATTTTTGTACGGATTAGAAAATACTTTTTGTAAAGAATCTCTATTTTAATCTCAATTATCAAGTTATCCCTCAGACGCGGAAGTTATTCAATTTCGGGTATTCGGCGGTCGGTAATTCGGCGGTAAATTCGGTCGGGTTTGAATTGGGGGAATTAAAGAGAATATACAAAAATGAACGGAGTTTTACTCGAGCGCCACTGATTTTAATTTTTAGGGAAAATCAGAACCCCCGGAGCCCTGGGTAACCTTTAAACAGTTGGAGACAGAGTTCTATTAGCGCATACAGATAACAGTCATTCACGCCTCTAAGTTCCTATGGGAAATAAAACACACTTATGTCGGGAAATGTAAAATAATTTTATTTTTGTAACAACAGAAATTAAAACAAATGTACAGGTTACAATATCACGTTACAAATACTTCCCTATAAGTAATAAAAAAAATCAAAATTTCTCGGAAAATTGGCGGTAATTTACAGTTAAGCTTTTCGGTGGAACAAATTTCAAACAAACGGTATTAAAGTGGGTTTCAGGCGACGGTGTTAAATAAGACGAAGTCCGGTAATAATTTTAAGAAAACGGAAAACTTATAAGCGGGCGGTATGAAAATGGTATTACAGCGGTGGTTCTAACTACTGGTGAATGCGGTGATAATTATCGAGCAACTATAATCATGCATATAGGCAAATGAAAAATGATTAAAGCGTGGCGGTATTAAGCAAAAGCAAGCTCGGCAAACTATCGAATAAATCTAGTTCTAAATACGGATAAATGAAAATGATTGTAAGGCGGCGGAAAAATTTAGCAGGAAATAATTTTCAAATATATAAAAAAAATCAGTGTTGCTTACCACAGATAATAACGGTATTCGACGACGGCGGAAAAGAATAATAAAAAAAAATGAAACGGCAAACGGTTCACTAGCTGAAAAACTAAGCACTTTCAAAATCACTTTTGGTCGGCTGCAAAGCTGGATCGAGAAGGGCCGTAATTTTGTTTCGATCTCGGATTTCAACTTCCTTATCTCCCACCACGGAAAATGGTCAAGGTTTGGGGACCCTAAAAACGGCGCGCGATCGTCATCTTTACGAATCGGTACAGGAACCAGCGTTGAATTACCTGTATCGGAATGCCGTAAATTGGTTTGTCAATTAAGACGGTCTCTGTTATAGCGGAGATTAACTACTTTTCCTGACCAAATCCAAAAACTCCTGTTACCAGCGGCTAGAAAAATATTCAATAAGTCGGTTGCATGAAAGAAACAGAAAAATCAATTGAAAAACTACGGAGATAATTATTTTCTAATAATTCGGTGCTAAACCTGTTGTCAATTCGGTAAAACTTAGGTAACTTCGTTACACGCTTAATCGTATAATATTTCAAACAAATAAATAGTAATTTTGACACTTTGTTTTTGTCATAACATCATAAAATAAATTAATGGGTAACTCTTACAACACATGTTCCGACATTAGCTACGTAAATTTAGGTATATTATATTTACATAATGTAATATAATATAATTTAAAAATAATATTATTTTACTTATTTGGACACCGTCCGCTTGAATGACATTTACTATTGCATTTCAAGTGTGCCTTAAAACAAAAACACTTATTTGTGTAGCACTGCGTTTTGCTTGATTTGCAGAAACATTTTTTGAATCACTGCCCTTCAAATTTAGAAAACTGTGTTAAAGCTTCTCTGAAAAAAATAATTTTTCCTTCCAAACCCTGAATTGGTTCGGGATATTTAATGCCAACGATTTCGTCTCTTGAAAACCATCGATTCAAAATTCCGTACTTAGTACCAATTTGGTATACTCCAATTTTTATTTATCATATATATTTTTAGGGTCTAGTGATCCCCATCGAATGTAGGTACTTCAACCGCAATATTCTGACCCAGAAATAGAGGTTTCAACTTTTGGTTGGTATTTTGAAGCTTTTTTTCTGCAGAATGTTTTTGACAAGCAACACATCCCATTCTTTTTGTATGTATGATATCCTTTTTTTGGTATAAATCACATATCCATGCCGTTTCATTTAGCACTAAATCGGAAGAATTTATCTTCAACATTTAACACAACAAACCGTTGCATTTCCACTATTTTCAGTTCCAATCTGTTCAACGATAGGAATATCCTCAATGTTAAATATCGGGATCTCTTCAATATCAATTTTTGATTTTGTAGGTCCGTCGGATTATCAATTAAATGAAGCTCTTTATTTCGTTTTGATTAGTTTCACATGAAATAGCTATTAAATTGTCCAAACCTACTTCTTCCGAGCATTTATTAGTTTTAAATGAATTAATTGTTAAATTTTCTTTTTCCTTGGTCATGTTTTCTTCTGCGCTTATAATATTAGTTAATACCTTTAAGTCTTCTGAAGTAAAAACAATGGAAAAATACTGTTAAATCGTCGATTGTTTACAAACTGTCAAACCACAGCATAAAGAAGTTAAACTAACAACTCGCTTGAATCGATATAGCAGTCTTATTATAATACGCCTAAATATGAATGTTTGAAGGTTGGAGACAGTAATGTTTCTTGAATGATAAAATAGGTTTGTCGTCTTCAGGTGAATACTGAATAAGTAAAGTAACCACAAGACTATTTATACTAGCTAGGTGAACTGAAGCATAACTGAGGTGGGTGCAGTCATGCGTTCAGTTGGCACGCGATCTTATCCTAAGATTACATCTATCTAACAAAGGTTTCCAGATATTTCTTATGTCTACCCAAGTAGCAATTATAGACACAAATTGGACACACATTCTTTGCTAAGAAACGTTTCGAAACATTTTCGATTAAAATTATTTAGATTGTGTGGAGACACATGTGTTTCGAAACTTTTGCGACACATTTTCGAATTTAGTTACTAGAAACGATTAAGAACTGTTAGTTTCGAAATACTTTCCAATGAAAAATGAAATTGTGTTTAGACACATGTGCTCCCAAATTGTAGCGACACATTTTCGAATTAAGTGATTCAAAACAAATTGGTATTCTTCTGCTTTGAAATATTTACCAAACAGTGATATCCATTTGATTACGAAACTTGCGCAGAAAATAATTTTCGAAACTGCCAGAAACCTTTACACTACCGCACCCGGACAATTATTATAACCTCGATTATAACGATTATAACCTATAAATTGTACATTTTTGTTTTGTTAATATGGGAAGAAAACAACAGTTTAAACATTCTTCGAGGTTTTACAAAAGTTTTATTAAACGTTCAACAAAGTACAAACCAATTTTGTAGGTTATATGTCACAGAAAGTGTAAAGTGGTAGTGTATACCGTGACGGTATACAGACGTTTTATGCTTCTAAGCTTAACCTTCCTCTTAACGGGACTGTGCATTTTTTACTTTAGCGACGTTTGTTTCGCATGGTTTCGGTACAATATCGAAACATTCTTCATGTTTCGACACATTTTCTATGAATTATAGCTACATGATTATCGAAACATTTTAGAAACCAAATACTAGAAATTGTGTGTCGACTCCATTTTAGACCAGAATAATTCTCGCTTTCTGGCGGCCATTTTGACAAATTAATTTTTATATTATTAAAATGGACTTTAATTAACTTCCTGCCTCATTTGAAATGTAAAAAAGTGGTTACATTAGTTCCATTTTGCTAGCTTAATCAATTGAACGAAGAATTAAGTAAAATTTTAAAAATATTTAAGATTTTATTTTTTGACAAAAGTATTTATTTTGTGTGTAAATGTCAATATACGTATAGCGTCTTAGGAATATAAAGCTAAATTACTAAATTGCACGATAAAATTTATTTCGTCAACGATTTTTGGATCTCCTCTGCAATAAACCATACGAAAAAAATGTATCACTTATAGAAAATACTCTGGTGACAAATTCATTATGGCGAAACTATGCTGTCATCATATTGTTTACCTTCTTTTATTTTACAACCTGCAGAGAGATAGATATTATATATCTAATTATTTGTTTCAATAATGTTGCCATTTTGACAATTTACAATTCCAACACTCAGCGCCCTCTTTGTAAAATGAACTCTCACTCGACACATTTATGGAAACATGTTCCAAACATTTCTGCAAAATTTTCGAAACATTTTCGATAAAAGTTTCGATTTTGCGTCGAAACAGCGAAAGTCACAGCCCGTACCAACCACTTGGAAACACGTGCTAATGCGCCATTTAAAATGTATACGTTTCGAAAATATTTCCATACATGTTGCCAACAATTTCCAATTTGTGTCGGAAACAGAAACAATAGTTTAGACACATTTACCGTAATGTGTCTAAAAATGCTACTTGGGTAATGATGGTTTACTGAAGCAGCCTGGGTTCTAGTGAATAGCAGCAGCTTCCTTGAACTTTCTTTTCCTCTAGTGTTGCCAATAATCGCCAACATTTACATGGAATGGTTTGAATCCAAAGCAATGGAACAGGCAAAGAAGAAACCAAAAATGTGGCTGAGATATGTGGATGACACCTTCATTATTTAGGATGGAACCGATGACGAACTAAGAGATTTTCTAAATCACCTCAATAGCTTAACACCAAGAATCAAATTCACCATGGAGAAAGAAGAAAACAACCAATTACCGTTCTTAAATGTCAACGTGAGGAAAACTGGCGACAGCATCCAAACTTCAGTGTACAGAAAACCTACGCATACAGGTCAGTATCTCAATTTTACATCAAATGACTCAAACAATACGAAACATGGCATAGTTAAAACCCTCGTGGATAGAGCAATTACAATCTGTAACTCGAAAGAAGCACTTAAAAAAGAAACTCACCACATCAAGACCGACCTCAACAAAAATGGCTACCCCCACAAGATTAGTTGACACAATATTGGAAAATCGTAAGAATCGACCCAACGCGCAAGAAGCAAACAGAGAGGCACAACCAACACTGAATATTCCGTATGTCAAAGGAGTACCTGAGAAAATAAGAAGACTAGGACAACGATATAACATCAACACCGTATTCAACTCGAGGGACACCCTAAGAAGCCACCTGACGAAGACAAAGCCTACAAGTCAAAAAGATAGGAAAAACTGCGTCTACCAGATCCCCTGCGAGTGCGGCCAATCTTACATAGGTGAGACATTAAGACCACTAGAAACAAGGATTAAAGATCACAAAAACAATACGTTAAAAGGAGAGACCGAAAAGTCAGGTGCAGCTGACCATGCCTGGAAACATGGTCACCATATCATGTGGTCAGAAGCTGAAATCCTACATAAGGAACCACCCTGGAGGAAAAGAAAGTTCAAGGAACCTGTTGCTATTGACCAGAACCCAGGCTGCTTCAGTAAACCATCATTAGACATAAGAAATATCTGGAAACCTTTGTTAGATACATGTAATCTTAGGATAAGATCGCGTGCCAACTGAACGCATGACTGCACCCACCTCAGTTATGCTTCAGTGCACCTAGCTAGTATAAATAGTCCTGTAGTTACTTTATTTATTTAGTATTCACCTGAAGACCACTGGAGATACTTACCAGTTGAAACGTTGTGATTTAAAACAAATAAAGACAATGGAAGTCCAAAACTCTGTCATCATTCAGGCCTAAATATGTCTAGTTTTATTCCAGGCGCATTGTAAAAACAATCGCCCACACCTTCATTTTTTTACAATAAGCCTAAGAGCAATTCGACGTTTTATAAAACGCCTAAAAAGTTCAGTCGAATTGTAAAAATTCATTATTTATTCTTCATTTTAGTAATTTATAAAACTACTGAATTTGTAATTAGCCTACGACATATACATTCGAAACAGGTAAAGAATTTACCCTTTAAAATCTTTTCCCGTAATATACCAGTGGAGGAAGACCCGAAGTATTTTATTTCTTTCCTTTCTAATTAAATTATACTTATTGTTACAATAATTTTTGTTCCGCAAGTCTCTGAAATACAGAATAAGTGTAGAAATGCGATCTTGAATAATTAACTAATGACTTAAGCTATAAATAAGTTTGGGCTCAATTAGGAGAATATGGGTCTCGGTTCGTCAAATTGCTGCAATCTAATACCAACTTGCGTTCCGTCATAACTTTCCGTATTTTAAGGCTCATTTTTCAAAAAATGCGTATTTGCGGAACTCTGAAGGGTGGATTACTAACGATAATAAGCTTCAGCGCTGCTTCGTAAAAATGACTGTAATATGAGTTCTGGGAAAAACGTGTCCTGTGCGATTTTTACGAAATTTATTGTGGAATATTACGCACAAAATGTAGAAAGTTTGGGAAGTAGCTCAATCTATATTATTTTTGTCAGCTAAAGCTGCTATAAGTAAAACTAACAACCAACGCTATTAATAACGATAAACAACTTTTTTGTAACTTCTAAATTGGTTGTATTGTAAAATCGATTAAAAAGAGCGTATGCAATTTCTGTTAAACAGGGTATCGTAAAAATTATTTACTATATAAACTGCTCCTTACAAAGATACAAATTGTTTTTTGAAGTGAAAACTTCTTTAGGTGCGTTTAGCACTTTTTGTGGGCACTGAATTAAACTGAGCCGTCACGCGTAACGCTCCTGAGCCGTCACGCGTAACGCTCGGCTGTGTTACGCTCGAATTCGACTCCTATATTCAATCCGAACTGACCCGAATGAACGTTATATGAAAGAGCATGCTGCATCAATCGCATTCAGTATCGACGTAGAAACAGTGTGCGTTATTTGTGTGTTTAAGATCACAAGATAGACACTTGTTGCGTCTCAGGTATGTTCTGGCATTTTTTTCAAGGGTTGTTCAATTTTAGGAAATATATTTATTCGATATTATGAATTTCACCGTGTTGAAGTTTTCACTTCTGTCGTGTGGTATTAAGCACACACAATTTTTTTTAACATTAACACGTTTATTTTAAGTCTGTAGTTTGGAAAAGTCATCACGGATTTCAATGCGGATTGCAGAGTTTGAAAGATTCTTTTTTGTATACTAATACTGTGGTACGCCTATAATGTAATCAGTGCACTTTAATATTATACAGGGTGGAAAAGAAAGCTGTGCAAGAAATTTCATGTAAGTGACATTTTGTTACTATTATTTTTTCGTGTTATGTTTCAACGTCGTTTTATAACCTAAGTTAATATCTGGGGACATCGGTATTTTTTTATTATATGCCTCAAGGCAAGAATTATATTTTTAAAAAAAAAAAATTTTTTGGAATAACTGAAGACATGACGACTGTTTACTACTAATACCTCCTATCTACATTTTTGGTCAAAAATGAGTTAGTAACACCAATCGGTTGATCTTTGTTAAATCTTTGTCCTAGTTACTAATAGCGTTTTCGGTTTACAACTCCGAGAGTGCTCCGAGAGTGCTCCGAGAGCGCTCTGTGACGTCATTGATCGGCCCGAGATTTGCTGTCACTCCGAAGGCGGTTGCCCTCGGACGGAGTGTAAATTAAACGTGATTGCGCTTGAAAATTTGACATATGTCAACATACAAAAATAAGCAGTTAATTTTTAAATTTAAATCTACTTGAGCGCGTTTATGACATATTATATACAATATTCATCGAACTAGAGAAAAAACAAACACAGAAAACACAACAAACGAGATTACACATCAACAAAAGAATAGAAAATGGTGGTGGTTTGCGGTTCTGCGCAAGCGCTGCCTCTCTACTCTGTAAAAATTTTCAGATCGAAAAAGAGCACTCTCAAACGGATTCAGAGTAACCAAATTTGTAAATCGAACGTGCTACTCCGAGTGAGAGCAGTGGATTTTGATAACCGAACACGCAAATCTCGGGGAGGGCACTCTTAGAGTGCGCAAGAGCAGTAAATCGAAAACGCTATAAGATTCATATTTTCGCGCCAGTTTTCAAATGGAAATATCACCAAACTACACAAGTCACATACAGTGTAAGCAATACCTCCTATCTCCCATTTGGTTGTGAACGGTGTTGTGTTACCATCTGGTAAGTTTCATTTGATTACTCGTTGTTTTAGGTATTTTTTTTTGTTTTTCCGTTATAAAGTAGTAATTTCTGTCTCTTATGATCTGTAATGTAATAGTTTTAATTCGAACATGCTGATTAGCGGATTTATTTGTTAAAATGAGTAAATCAAAATTCGATTGTAGATAAGAGACCTTTCCGTTCTATAAAAGTAAAATTATATATTATGATAAAAGTTAAACAGTTCTTTGTCCCTCCTGAACATTTTTAGTTTTTACACTTAGGACGTATAGGTAGTAAGCAGTCGATGACCCGTTGATAACTGTTTACGCAGTTTGTTTTTTATTAAATGCACTCATTTGGTGTATTTATTAAAAAAAAATAATAATAAATGACCCTAGGATATCTACCAGGTGTCCCAAATTAAAAAGAGTATGATGGAATTAGGATAATTGGATTATTCAAATTTAAAAACTTTGAATTAAGATATTTCGATATGGTATGTATATGATAGGTCGCTCCTTAAAAATCCTTAACAATAATCTTTTTATTTGTCAGTTGGTTCTGTTTCAAGCTTGTTTTCTAGACTTAAAGACAGATTGGAGTTGTTGAATAGAAGCGGCATTTTTTGTTGTGACTCTTGTCCAGCAGAATACGTAGGACAAACAGGGCGGTCTTTTCAAACAATAATTGACGAACATTTAAGACCAAGTAGATTGCAACATGATAATAAATCGGCTTTTGGAACACACCTTAAGGTGTCTCAACATAGTTTTAATGTTCAGTCCAATTTTCAAGCCTTGCATCACCAAAATAAAGGAAAAAGATTGGACATTCTTGAGAATTTGGAGATAGCTTTATCACAGTCACCAGTCACGACCTCCAAGAAATCTTAACGAACAAGGCACCACTTACCATAATTACGTTTCGGCAATTAAACTTTTTAAGGAATGAAAGAGAATTTTTAAAACACTTTTATTCTTGATGGTTTTTGCTCTTGTTTTGGTTTTCAGTCACCAGGTGATACCGCTGACAGCATTTGGTACCTTTTCGTTTGTTACACGTGTTTATTTATTCTTGAATCATGATTGTGTCGTAATTTTTAATTTTTTAATTTAATGTTAGTTATTTATTTGTGTGTTGACTGGGTGCGTCTTGATATGTGACCCTGTATGTGTATTTTCATAATCTGTAAGTTTTAGGACATACAATTACTTAAGTTCGTCCTTTTTTTTTAAAAGGAATTTTTAAAAAAATTGATTACATAACTTTTCCTTTCCTTTACTTACAGCTACGCCCAGAAGATGGCTTATATAAGCCGAAACGCGTAGGCAATTTTAGTATTTTATAAATATAAGAAGGTAGAAAGGACTTTTCTTTACCAACCAACCCTTTTAAATCTTAAGACTGGTTTGGCAGTTTTTTATTTCTGGAATTATTCTTTTTTTTTGACAAACAGCAGTTTCTAACACAGAAATTGAATATGTATGTATACACCTAAGAAAGCTAGGCAGATATTCATAATATACAAGGTATCCGGTAATTATACGGCATAGTCTCGGGAGCGTATAGGGGAGGTCAAAATAACTTCACTTTGTCATACAAAAGAAAACCTAAAGTGCCCCTTAGCGGAGATACAGGGCTCCAAAGCGATACCTAGCGACTTACCTTTTCGGCTCTAACTTTTGAACCGACAAGTATAATTTAATGAAATTTTAGTGTTTTGTGTAGGCCATAGAGACTCATAAAACCGTACTACATAAGATGTTATACATCTTCAGCGAAGTTAGGAGCGGACTTGCCACAACGCTCGTTGGGGTAAAATTTTGACAGGTGTCATTTTACAGAGCTAAAAACTGATTTTTTAAATACTATAGTTATTTTTATTTAAAAAAGGTACTCTACATTTGTCTCGATGGAATTAGCGATGTTCACTTATAATATTCCTAGCAGCAGAGGGAATTAATTCTGCTACCGCCGAACGCCGACGGCACTGAGTTCGGCAAAGATGCGGATTAATGCGAGATGCTGAGCTGTATATCAATTGCATATCCACTTATATTTCAGTCATGTACAGCGAAACCTTTTGTTGGGGAAAAGTGTAGCGATACTCGAAAATGTTTTGATCCAATTTATGTATCTATTTTTCATTCTTGCTTACTGCTTTCTAAAAACATTTTTCGAATATTTTTAGAAGCAATCTTTGAACGACTAAGAAAAAACATCGATCCTTAAAGTAGGACTGTATCTGATGGGTAAAATAATTAATAAAAATGTTTTTTTGTTGTCAGTATATTAAAAAATAAGGGGCCATACATTCGTACATAAAATACATAAGCAATAATTTGACGACAAAGAGAAAGGACGGTGGTCGGAACAAATGTAAAATATTTTGAAGAAGTAGTCCATACTCAAAGTGGAGTTAAATGTATAGAAAAAAGAAAAGCACAAAGTCTTTCTCCACAAGTTTATTAGAATAACTAGGCGAACCTAGAATAATTCATAATAATTCGACATGTTTCGAGTGTAGAAACACTCATCATCAGGAAAAAAATGTAAATAGTACAATGCTGATGTTGTTAGCAATAGAGAAAATAATAAGTGGGATTGAGCCGAAATGGAGCTTTCAATGGTGTACATGAGGTGTAAAAAATGAATAGTCAGAAGATCGACAAGACTTCAGCATACTGGAAAGTCAAGGCTAGTGCAAACGCCCTGTCTTGGGCAGAAAAATGAAGAGAGCACAAGAAAAAATGTGAGTTTTAACAGTCTTTGTGAAAATCATTTAGGTATAAGTAGTGAAAAATCTTAAGTTTTATTAAACTTTGTCAAAGACATGTAAAAGTAGTAAAATGAGAGGGAAAGAAAAAAGAAAAAATTGGTTTTTGTAAAAGTCAAATTTGCTTGAAGTAAAATGCTGTTGGGGTACCAGGCTTGTTACGGCCCAGTTACCCCGGCAGGAGTCAAAACATACACAAAATTTTTCAAAATCTTTTAAATCTATTAATTTTGCACACAATGTGTATGTTTTGACTCCTGCCGGGGTAATTGGGCCGTAACAAGCCTGGTACCCCAACAGCATTTTACTTCAAGCTAAATGATGCTTTGACTTTTACGAAAACCAATTTTTTCTTTTTTCTTTCCCTCTCATTTCACTACTTTTACAAGTTTAATGAAACTTAAGATTTTTCACTACTTGTACCTAAATGATTTTCACAAAGTCTGTTAAAACTCTCTAATTTTTCTTTTGCTCCCTTCATTTTTCTGCTCAAGACAGGGTCTTTGCACTAGCCCTTGACTTTCCAGTATGCTGAAGTCTTGTCGGTCTTCTGACTATTCATTTTTTACACCTCGTATACACCATTGAAAGCTCCATTACGGCTCAATCCCACTCATTATTTTCTCTATTGCTAACAACATTAGCATTGTACTATTAACTTTCTTTTTCTGATACTCGAAACATGTCGAATTATTATGAATTATTCTAGGTTCGCCTAGTTATTCTAATAAACTTGTGGAGAAAGACTTTATGCTTTTCTTTTTTCTAAATGTAAAATACTAGTTAAATCAATTGTCTTTCCATTTTTTTATAAAACTATACAAGGTGTCCCCCTTGGTTTCCCCGAATCGCGTATGGGCATTCTATACTATTATTTACAGCAATATTACCCCTAGTCGTAGTGCATTATGACAATGTTACGGGCAATTTCATAATACAAAGTGTACTGCGATTGGATATATTTTAGCGGTCTGAAATACAGTTTACAAAGGGTTTGTAAACTACGCCGTTCGTGACCAAACGCTCGTTTTGGACGGAATCATCCCTCTATTCGACACTCTCTCCCGTTGTCCCCAAGAAATGTTTCGTTCGCCAAAATGTCTCGTTATCGGAAAGCGGGCAAAGTATGTATCGTTAAGTTAATAAAAACAATTATTATTATTATTATTATTATTATTATTATTATTATTATTATTATTATTATTATTAAGTAGAAAACAAACAGCTGAATGAACAAACTCGTCCGCCTCCGTCGCTTTTGCGCCGCGCAGTCATGTAAATTCGGATCTGGTCAGGAAGCTAACGTAAACAATGCAGTGAGCCAGTGACAATTTTCAAGCGTATGTGAGACGATTTTTTTCCGTTGCCGCCGCCTGCACTTGCCGCGATAGTTCTTTTTTACAATGCCTAAACGTAAATGTACTTTCAATAGTAACTTGCAACTAATTATCCATTCATAAAGCAAACCGAAACTGTCTCAGATGTTAGATATGAAAATTGCCGTACAGAATTTAGTGTATCCCATAAGCAACACTTAAAATCGTAGAAACATAAAAAGGCTGAGTTTGCTGCCGCTTCGAGTTCTTCGATGCGCAGTTATTTTAAGCAGACTAACACACCAACTTCGAAAGATCAAAAAGCCAAAGTTGTGGGATTTTCTGGGTACTAACTGAAATTTTGGCAGTGCGCAATAATGTGTACCTCGAAGTTGAAATAATTTCTCGAAAAATA
This sequence comes from Polydrusus pterygomalis, assembly GCA_963969555.1. Classification (NCBI taxonomy): domain Eukaryota; kingdom Metazoa; phylum Arthropoda; class Insecta; order Coleoptera; family Curculionidae; genus Polydrusus; species Polydrusus pterygomalis. Next base: position 160,023,535 of record OZ018375.1, on the reverse strand, counting down.
GGTATTGGATTTGGAGCCCATGTTATCCACAATGCAAGTAAATCTGCCGCAGATTGTCTGCCTGCAGACTTTAAATGTATCATTGTCAAAATATATTAATTTTTCTACATTTACACGATTCGAATGGAAGCTTTGAAGGGTTTTTGTGAAGAAGCTGTAACAGAGTACCGTAAATTACTATAGGCCACAATAAAAATAGGTGGCTTGCATTAAATCCTACAGTCGAAAGAGTTTTGAAATTGCTTGTTCCATTAAAACAGTATTTTCTGAGCATCGATAAATATCCGACAATATTAAAGACATTTTTTGAGAACCCCAGCTCAGAACTGTGGCTTTATTTTAGCTCAGTCAGCGATATTGAAGATCGAAGGTCAAAATATTTCTGCGATTGAAGCTGCAAAAGAAATCAATCAGTTAAAGGTTGTAGCTTTAAAACAGCATACTCACTTTCTTCCACACTTCATTCACAATTTATTGGTACAACTTTAACAAAGCGGCTCCGTGTGCACTGAAGAATATGTGAAGAGTACGGCTTCAGAATTTTACAAAACAAGTCTTGAGGATTTGGAGCAGTGGACGTTGTTCAATCAAGATTTAGATATATTTAATTGGGCCCACTTGAATAAAATGCCATCTTGGGAAGAAGTGCAAAAAGTAGATTCACTGATTGACAAGGGATATATTAGCTGTAAAGAAAGGCCAGACGTATTTGACGAATATTAACTTATTGGAAACTACATAACCCGGGAAAAATTGACTGAATGGAATACTTCAAGTGCGCCAACTGAAAATCGATGGATTGAATTATTCAAATACTTCTGAGATGGAATCATAAATATTTTAGAAAAATCATCGAGTAAGCTTCATTTTATGCTTGCTTGGTTCTAATGCACCGGTCGAGCGAGTATTTCTGATTATGAATAAATTAAGCACTTCTGAAAAACTTAATTGCAAGTATCAGTCCTTAAAGCGATGTTGATTATGAAGGTGAATGTGAATAAAACCTGTCAAGAATACCATCATTTCATAAAATCGTCACCTAGTATATTAAAAAAAAAATCTTCATCGGAGAAATACAAAGATACTTAATTAAGCCGCTTATTGTAATGATGTTTAACAATAAATGTATTAATTATGTTGTGCTTCACTTTGTGCTTTGTACTTTGTCCTGGCTGGAAAGGGCAATTAAGAGAAGAACTTCCCGTACTATTAAAGATAGTGTTAAAAGTGTCTGAGTATCTGAGGAAAAAAAATATAAACGTATCAGAAAGATTCTTATAGCTTAAGCACACAACTTGGGCGTGATTACGATACTCACCAAACCACCGTATGGAAATTAAAAAAAAAAGTTTTATCCCTACCAACCAGTAATTGTACAAGAGTAATTGGACGATGATGCTGACATGCGACCACAATTTTGTGAAATAATTTATTGACCTAACGGATAATCATGCACGAATTGCTCCAAGAATTTGTTTTTCAGATGAAGCTACGTTTTCTTTAATTGGTCAGGTTAATGGACAAAACTACGGATACTGGGCATAGGAAAATCCTCTCTGGTTCATAGAAAATCATACCTAGTATAATGAAGAGGTTAATGTTTGAGCGAGCATTGTTAAAAATAGGGTAATCGGAGCATTTTCCCTTGATGAAAGCCTCACTGGAGAAATATATTATATAAATTTCCTTCGAATTGATCTGGTTCCAGCTCTTGCCACTTTATTTCCAGATGAAAATGATCCTAATTTACCAAGTTTAATATTATGATTTTAACAGGGTGGTGCTACCCACATTATGCTGCTCATGTAAGGAAGTACTTATATTCCAAGGTGATGAAGAGGTTGAAGGGATCAATAGAGTATCCACCCAGATCGCTCGATCGTAACCCATTGGACTTTTTTTTTGTGGTACTACGTCAAAAATTGTGTTTATAGATTTAAACCACCCAACTCGATAGATACGCTTACGAACTCCATTATTCGACGAGTAATACGAAAAATTTCTCCACACAAGTAGTACAAAATGTACAACAGGAATTTTTAGATCCATTGATCTATTGCAGAAGAGTTGGAGAAGGACATTTTCAACATGTTAATAATAATAATAATAATAATAATAATAATAATAATAATAATAATAATAATAATAATAATAATAATAATAATAATAGTAAGACGTTTATTAGTCCTTTTAGTATTACACAAAAATTGATATATAATGAAAATAACAAATAAAAAGTAACAGTTATAGCAACTTTAGATTATACGGACTAATAGGCCGTTGTGTCAGCTTTTCCAATGGGTTGTTGGGGCGCTGTTGCGCCCTTTGTATACCTAAATCTATAAAATACCTAAGACTAGTAATTAGAATAGAAACATAGAAATATATAAAAAAAAAAACATGAAAAAATGAAATAGGCAACGCGTACTATCCATTACTAAAATAAGAGACAGCAAAATTATAGATAGTTATATACTATTGCATTAAAATAAAAAAAACAATAAGTCTGCAAGCAAAGAAAAGTGAAAAAAGAAAGATAGGTTGTTGGATGAAAAGAGAAAAGAAAATAAGAAAAACCAGTCAACTTTCAAGGCACATGATCAAAAAAATAAGAAAAAGAAGAAAAATCACACTTGAGCAGATAACAGTTCTGTTTTCTTCTTGTAAGTCTGGCAGCTCGGCGAGAGGTCGGTTGGGGTATTGGTGTTCATTAGGTTGGCAGCGTAATACGAGAAAGATCGCTTAAATAGCTCTCTATGATGCAGGGGAATATCAAGAAGAGTCTTAGGTCTAATGTTTAGTCTATGGACGTCGGTTCGGAAAGTTAATTTTCGATATAAATATAATGGATTTTTTTTTAATGATATTAAATACAAAACAGGAGCCACGCAGCACCCGTCGTTTGTACATGTTAAGCCAGTAACAGTTAAGCTCCGCAAGTTTGTAAGTAATTCTCTTACGGCGCCTTATTCCAAATATTTACCTAGGCAGGAATTTTGTAGCTTTTGAATTCTTCGAATATTCAAACTATCCAAGCAAGGACCTATCAAGGACCCTCTAAAATAGTTTCTTTTCATACTTTGTCGTTTGTCTATTTTGTTTTAAAAGTTAAGATTTCGTAAATGGTTGAATATAGGTAAGTATAGGGCATGATGGAAAATAGGCATGGGCAAAATTTTCCAGAACATGAAAACACGTAATTTTTAGCAATATAGTTTAAATATATCGACAGTTATAGGTACCCCCTTAAAATAGGCTACACCCCTTTTTTCAATAGGTACCTAGTAAATTTTGAAAAAAAATTATGAAACATGTATTTCATTATTTTAATAAAAGAACTTATATACCAATTTTTAGACTTCTACCAGTTTTAGTTTCCGAGATACGGAAATGTCTATAAAAATATCAACCCCCATTCTTACCCCTTAGAGGTTAATTTTTGAAAAATCCCTTCTTGGTGAATGCCAACATTATAAGAAGAACACATTCTTAAAATATTGACAAGAGTAAACTACCTTTATTTTTCATTTTTGAGCAAAATGCCAATTAGAAAACTTATTTAGAATAACGTTTGTAATTGAAATCCGAGATTTAAAATAAATCTTCGAATTTTTTAGTTTCTTTAAAGGTAAATGAAAATTTTGCTGCTCAATAAAAAATTTCGTAAATTTATCATGTTCTCCGATGAATCGACATTTTCAACAAACGGGAAAGGGTCTTCTGCGCATATTAGATACTGGAGCGATAATAATCCCCGTTTTAGAATTCCTGCAAGAAGACAATATTACAAAAAAGTAAATGTCTGCTGTGCGATTTCTTATTATGGCATTATTGGCCCATACTTTTTCGAAAACACTTGTAACCGTAGGAGTTACCTTGAAATGTTGGAAACATTCCTTTCTGACAACCTAGAAGAATTGCCTCTTCAATTTAGGAACGAAATGTACTTTTAACAAGATGGATGCCCTGCGCATTTCGCAATTGAAGTGAGGGAATGGCTTAATAATACATTTAGCCACAGATAGATTGGTCGGAATGGTCCGGTTCTGTGGCCCCCAAGAAGTCCCGATTTAACTATTTCAGATGCCTATCTTTGGGGGCGCCTCAAACAATTAGTGTCAATTGAGAACGACGTGCTTCAAAAACAGCGAATTGTTGAAGCTGTTCAAACAATTTCCCTTGAAGAAATTCAAAAAGTTTTGATCACATTCGTTTACAGCTGGAAAAATGTGTTTAATATGGAGGAGGAGTATTTGAATAGCATATTATGAAATTATTATTTGTTGTTATTTTAACATTTTTTTTGTGTTATTTCCGGGGTCATTTCATTTGTGAAATTAAAAATACCAAAATCAGTTTTTGGGTGAAACCCATTGGAAAAGGAAGAGAATAGAACAAAAATCAAAGGAAAAATAAATTACGGGCGATCCGAGGTCGGGAAGGGGGGTAGGGGGTAAGTTGTAGGTAATAAAAAGATCTACAACTTTTGTATTTACACTTTTTTCATATAACCTCAAAATGTATGTGAAAAATTCAAATAACCAAGTTTTTTGTTTTTTATTTTTATCTTTTACAAAAATTTTTTTTATCCACGAAATTTGGTGAAAACTTACCATTTTATGTCCTAAACACATTGTCATTTTTTTTATTTAAAATATTTATTTTTTAACCTTATTTTGACTTAATATCGAAAAACACCCTAATTTTCAATCGAAAATTCTCACGTCAAAATATCTGCTTTTTTAAAAAAGTCGGTAGGCTTTTTGTTCGTTGAAATCTCTACTTTATGATGGTTTTAAAAAATATATACATTACTATGGTAAATGTTCTCAAAAAAATGCAAAGAAACGAAAAAAACTCGAATCCGAATTTTTTTTTTTAGATCAATATGTACAATTTTGAGCTATTTATTAAAATTTATACTTTAATTACTCGAAAAACGTAAGATTCGATGTTACATTGATAAAAAAAAGTATAAATTTTAATAAATAGCTCAAAATTGTACATATTGATCTAAAAAAAAATTTCTGATTCGAGTTTTCTTCATTTCTTTGCATTTTTTTGGGAACATTTACCATAGTAATGTATATTTTTTTTAACACCTTCAGAAAGTAGAGATTTCAACGAACAACAAGCCCACCGACTTTTTTAAAAAAGCAGATATTTTGACGTGAGAATTTTCGATTGAAAATTAGGGTGTTTTTTCGATATTAAGTCAAAATAAGGTTAAAAAATAAATATTTTAAATCAAAAAAATTACAGTGTGTTAAGGACATAAAAAGGTAAGTTTTTACCAAATTTCGTGGATAAAAAAAATGTTGGTAAAAGATAAAAATTCAAAAACCAAAAACTTGGTTATTTGAATTTTTCACATAAATTTTGAGGTTATGTGAAAAAAGTGTATATACAAAAATTGTAGATCTTTTTATTACCCACAACTTTGCGATTTAACGTTTTTCCACAGGTCTTGTAGTTTTACCGGAAATCGAGAAAAATCGTTTTCTACCCTTAAAACCTCCCCCTCCCCCCCTTCCCGACCTCGGATCGCCCGTAATTTATTTTTCCTTTAATTTTTGTTATATTCTCTTCCTTTTCCAATGGGTTTCATCCTACTATTATTTTTTTTGGTTTCAAAAATTATCGACCCTGGTCTATTAATATGAAATAAACATATCAAAGAAAAATTCTTACGTTTTTCATACCATTAATAAAGTTTTTACACAACTCCAAAAACCAATTTAAAAAAATTCAACGTACGCGCGAAATCAGGTTCCACTTCGTATTAACTCACCTGCAATCCTTGCAATCTCCCGAGAATAATAATAAACCAAATCTGTTTAAATTGTTATGGTTCTTCTTCTTGCACCGTAACTGGGTACCAGGTTGACAAACAACTTTACGACGCGACGTCCTTGTGGCGATTTCAAAAGGAGATCGATATATTTATCGTGCTGTTAAACACGACCGTCCTTTATGTAATTTTAATTACCATGTATCCAATGACGAACTTATCTATTATAAAATCGCAACAATTAATTTTTAATGTTTTTGAATAACTTTCACAGTAAAAAAGTGATTTGTGGATAACTGAATCGTACAATGCGTTGGCAATAGTTCTAAAAATATTAATATTAAAAGAAATCAGATAAAATATCTACTTTATAATCACAGATGAGAGTTATTCCTTAATCCGACCCTGTATTTTATCTCCTAAAAATCATTGTGGCGCATCTTTCAACGATCTTTAAGAGCTCTCCATCGGACCGTTAAAACTTCGTTTTTATCATGAATCATGAATCAACTGAGAAGTTACCGTACCAGATTAATTAGTTTGGAAAGAAAAATTGAAAACCTAAATGCTTAGTTTAGTTTTTCAAAAAAAAAAAAAAAATCAAAAAAAGTTGGTCATGAAACGGTACTTTTTGGATGTCTTATATATTGCTATTTTGGCCTTATTCAAAAAACTAGAGCATTTAGCCAATACCCTCTAAAACAAGGGTATTGATTTAGCCCCCACCCCTTAATTCTTACATTCTCTTTAGTTTTTGTTTTAATTCAAACTAGTGCTCTAGTTCTTGAATGGAATGTAAACCCTTGAAAACCAAAAATTCGCTAGCTGGTGCATTTGCAAGAGTTCATATTCCAGTGAAGAACTAGAGAACCCATTTGAATTTGAAAAAAACTAAAGAAGAAATAATCCATACTTAAAGTGGAGTTGAAAGTATGAAAAGGAAAGAAAAACACAAAGTCTTCCTCCACAAAATTTAATAGAATAAAAAAATTCTTAGTTTAAAAGGTCTCTACATGTTTCGAACGCAGAAACGTTCATCATCAGGAGACAAAAAAGGTATGTTGCTGATGGTTGTAGCAAAAGAGAAAATGATATAAGTGGTAGGCGTAAAACCTTAATGGAGCTTTTATGGCATAAAAAGTTGTAACGTTAAAATTACATTATGTGAAGATATTAAAATGAAAATAAGTCAAAACATACGGAGTATGTGAAAAAGTCATCTCCTGATGATAAACGTTTTTGCGTTCGAAACATGTAGAGACCTTTTCAACTAAGAATTTTTTTATTCTATTATATTTTGTGAAGGAAGACTTTGTGTGTTTTCTTTCCTTTTCAAAAACTAAAGAGAATTTAAAAGTTAGGGGATGTGGGCAATGTGTTCTAGTTTTACTTTTTTGAATAAGGTCAAAATAGCGTTATAAAGATATTTTAAAAAGTACCGTGCTATGTACTAAATAAAAGCTATTATGTATTAAAAAAAAGTGTATTTAAATTTAAATTTGCCCTAATGCAAACAAGACAAATAGTCCAGAGGAGCCCAAAAACTTTTTCGTATCTCTAAAAAAATTACACTTTCGTCAGTTTGAAAGTTTTAAATGAAATTTGACAGGTGTAACACCGTGTAACGCACGTCACAAGTCAAAAGTTTTAAGGTTTTCTTTTGGGTCATGCAGAACCTAATGCAAAAAAAACACATAAAAAAGTTTTGCATATGGTGCAGACTTTTCCGCGGACATTGTATACCCAAAAAATATGTTCCTAGAATTTTAGTAGATAGTGTGAAACAAACATTTATTCGTCAAAAATAATGTATTCTATTTGCTATCAACAAATCTCTATTAAGTACTACAGTGAACGAAAGGCTGTATTTTTATAATTTTTGTTTGTCAGGTGACTATATTTTGCAAAGAATTCGTTAGATATTTAACGGTTGACAGGCACAGAGCCTGTTGTAGTTTTAGTTTTCTAATGGAATTTTTAAAGGATAACGTTATGCTATTTTTTATATTATTTTGTTGTGAAATTTTCTTACCAAATCACCCACGTTCTTGAATTAATAAACGGTAGTAATTCAAGTACTAGGGAGATTACTAGTGATTATTTCCTTCCTATCAATTTTGACCAATCACTGACAAGAATTCGTATGTCATATTTAATTTTTAAGTGGAAAAATTGCATGACTGCTAATGTCAGTAATTTTTCCGGAAAAATGTTTGATAGGTACTGTCAAAAAAAAAAATTATTACTAGTAAATGGGCTTTTTTTGTTCAGTCAGGAAATAATCTTGCCAACATCACTAGTGCATCTAATTTTTCCTATGAAAAAATTCAAATAACTCGTTTTTCCAAATTTTTTCGGAAAAATTATATATGCACTTATGATATTACCCCCGAAAATATACCGATATCAACATCCTGTCATTAAATCAACCTGAAAATATTAAATTATAAACAAATGATTGTCAACGCCTTCATGATTTGACAAGCAAAGCCAACCTCGAATTATTTACTTTAACTCCGTGGCGCTGACTGGAAGAAGCTCTCGCACCTGAATCAGTTAAAGTGATTTTGCGAAGGAGCTAGTATAATATGTTGTCTAACTCATTTATTTAAAATTGAGACGGCTATGATGTAACCTTTTTATTTTTTCTGGGATATTTTAAAATTTTTGCTTTACCTCGAATATTGTTATTTTTTTAAAATCTACGCCGAAAATAATTAGAAATATATAAATAGAAAACTGAAGTAAATAAAATCCAAATGTTTTCACTTATTAAGCGATCAAACATATTTTTTAAAACGCACCGACAATAATTCTAAAATATTATTATATATCACGGGCGTTTTTTTACTTTTATTAATAAAACAATAACCGAATGAAAGACAACTTACCACTATTCAGCGCCTCAATTTCAGCCACCTCCAGATCAGCTTCCTCCTCCTCCCCTTCGTCCTCCTCAACGATCTCATTATCAATTAAAGAATCCATATCCTCAAATTCCTCAAAATGTTCACTACTTTTTATTATCATTTTAAATGCAAATTATTCATCACTATGGATCCCGTCTATTTACATCACACGCACATCCTAATCACTTGTTGACAAAATAATAAATAAACATACTGGCTGGTTTGTTAGGTTAACTAGTTAACAAGAAACTACATTTACAAAATATTACTATTGATCGTAGGATACGGTTACATCGTTAGAATACATCTGCTTTAACTCATCGGTTCTAAATCGATCTAGTGGAAATTGTCGACAAATAGAGCTTTATGCAGGTCCGGCGGAAGAGATTTGGGTGGACATTTGAGTGTGTACCGTGCGAGCAAAAATTATTTGCATCAAAGAGGGCCATGCATCTAAGGACGTAATGCTTAGCCGTAGAGCTTAATACCTGTTGGGTGTCAGTATGACACTACCTGAATTAACAATCAATCAGTTATTCCATCATCTTTGACAGTCGTTACAAGTAATTTTCCAATTTCTTGAACAATTCACACAATGGGCTTTACGGAACAGTACAAAACATTCATGGTTGAAGCGTATTTTCGAAACGGGGTTAGAGTAAATGGTAAGTGGCAATACAATCCGGGTTTGTGCATGGACGATTTTCACGAACATTTTCCTAACGTTGCTTTTATTGCTGGGGATTTTTATCATTGCACGAAACGTACCGTGGCTGTGTTTAGGGAAACAGGTTCTATACAACACAAAAAAAGAGCAGGAAGACCATCTGTAAGAACAGAAGAACTTGTTGCAAACGTTCGTGAAATAATGCAAAATACGCCAACAAATTGTATAAGACGCCTGTCCCAAGAAGTGGGAAGATCTTATGGAACATGCAGGATTATTCTTAAAAAGCAGCTAAATTTATTTCCTTATAAAGTGCAAGTATTATAATTTTGTAAACAAAAAAAAAATTTGTATTTGTTTACTTATTTTATGACTCATTAGTTTGGCATATCATGTCATAATATGAATTTGTCAAAATTTTAACCTAGATTTGGCTAGATTTATCGTCCCCATATTATTGTGATCTAAACCAAGCTCTACGTTTTTTAATCCAAGCCCTCTTTGATGCAAATAATTTTTGCTCGCACGGTATATATCTCAATAGAAAAGAAAAGTATTATCAATAATCGCTGTTTGCACCTAAAGTTTATAGACGCACCAGTACCGTAAAGGTGCCCTTGTATAAAAATAAAAAACAAAATGAGTTTAACTTATGTAAATACCCTACATGATTGAGTTTACGTTGGAAAGGAAGGTACAGAGTAAACTGCCGTTTTTAGATCTTTTACTCATAAGGACCCACAATAGATCGCATGGTCGCAGTGGAGGGTTAGCTGTAACCCACTCACTTTTAACCTAACCTAACCTACTTATAAGGAATACCAACGAAATAAATTTTGACTTATACAGGAAACCATCATCAACCGGTAACATTTTTCAGTTTCATCTAATTCCCCTTTTATATATAGACAACTTTATACCGTGCGAGCAAAAATTATTTGCATCAAAGAGGGCTTGGATTAAAAATTGTAGAGCTTGGTTTAGATAAAATTACTTGTAACCAACGAAATAAGAATACAAAGGAAGTAGGATTTTGCATAAACCGCCTTACAAACCGACCGACGGAAGTCGGCCATTTTGAGACACCACAATATGACTCCATGTTTGTTTTGGTGTTTGACCGTGGTTGACACTAGTTGACAGGTCGAGCTGTGATTTCTGCTTTCTTGGCCGTTTTTGAGTTATTTTGCATTTTAATTAGTTAACAACCATATTTAACGAATACTAGTAAACTTATAATTACTTTAGTGTGACAGTGGAGTATACTTTTAGCGCTGGACAGCGATTAAAACATTTTAATTAGTTGTTATTCTGGGTTAATTAGAAAGCTTTAAATATGGTTAGTTGTGCTGCTTGTGGGTGCTCCCAAACGCTATGAAGTAAAAAACTGGGCATTACATTTCATCGGTAAGTTTATGTTTAGATATATAAACTTTTTTAATCTGTATAGAAAAAAAAAATATTTTAATTTAATATCAAAATACACATAACCTCCGAACCTCGCATGTCATTCATGGGCGTTCGCCTTATAAAACCAGAAAAATATTATTTATTTATTAATCGACTGGGTTACCCCATTTCTACAAAAAAACAAATTAAAAATACTTATTGGTTTTTAGTTTTCCAAATAATTACCTAAGAAAAAAGGCGTGGTTGAAAATTGTAAACCGAAGTGATTGGGATCCTACACGAAATACAGTTCTTTGCTAGAAGCATTTTCCTGAAGATTGCTTTGACAGAACCTCAAGATTGAAAGTTAGATTGGTCCCAACTGCAGTAGTGCCTACTTTTGAAGTAGCCAGGTTAAAAAATGTAAGTTTTGAAACTATTGTATCGGGTCATTACATAATATATTGGAAAATATGTAGGTAGGTACTTAAGAATATGAATACAAATAATTCTGCCTTATTTATGCTTCTGAGGAAGCTGCTTTGTCACTTTTTCATAAATTATGTATCGATAAAAGTTTTTAGATGTTTTATTGGTTTAATCTACTTTTAAAATTTTAAACCCATGGATAAAGAATGTAATAAAATATGGAAGTGTAGGTACGATAAACAAAGAAATTCATATTTAAAGACTGAATACAATGATGTTTCTAGAATGATAGAAACGTTTTCTCAATATTCACCTGAGGACGGCTGGAGATACCATTGATTAAAAAAATAAATTCAAAGCAAGTCCCAAACCTTCTATCATTTAAAGAAATTCATATCAAAATATAAAAAAAAAATTTTACAAAGAGAGTTAGTTTCACGTTATAGTTACTTTTGTGTCATTTGGTAAAGGTGCCAAACAAATAATTAAAAAACTTATATTTTTTTGGCAGGTACGTTCCTATGCAATATCTTATAAGACACCCTGTCAAAACCTGCCTGAAGATAATTATCCTACTGTGAATCTAACTGGAACACCGTCTGGTTACAACATATATTGGACATGGCTCTTCCAGGATATGGCTCTTCCAGGACATGGTTCTTCCAGGACATTTTACTATCCAACAACACACCTAAGATTTTAGTATATTCCTTTAATCTTATATGACAATCATTAATGGTTACTGTTTCCGGATTCTCCAAAGTGTATGGGTTAGTCTTAAACAAGGTGATAACGGTCTTTGATTTATTTAATACCAGTTTATCTTTAGAAAACCAATAATTATTTACTTCAATCATAAATTGTTAAATATGTTGCTCGAGAAGCTCATGGTCTTTATATGCTAGGATTTATAATAAGAACTTGTAAATACTTTAAAAATGTTAACGCCATAATAACTTTATATAAATCCCTGGTAGCTACAAAACTTTAGTATGCATGCACTATTTGGGATCCTCAGTATGCCAATAAGATTGCTCTTTCAAAATCTATTCAGCGTAAATTTTAAAAATTTTTATACTACAAGTCATTTTCAGTTTATCCACAAAGAGGTACAGATCAAGGGCTTTTGTGTAATTTGTTTAATATCCCTTCTTTAAGACTATTGTGTATAGAAGCAAGAATTATTTTCTTATATAAAATATTTAGAGACAAAATAGATAATAAAGAGTTCTTAGGACTGCTTCCGTTTAGAATAGGCTTAGTCAATACTAGATCCGCACATGTATTTTATATTCCTACACCGAGGACAAATCTATACAAAAACTCACCACTGTGACTGTGCTCTATTTTAATAAATATTGTGGAGACATTGAAATATATAATTTAAACTATCAAAAATTAAAATTAAGGAATGAACTGCTTGGGCAAATGCTAATTGAATATTTATTATAGCTTAGGATAGCTTTTAGAAATGGGGTTTATGTATCTATAATTAACTTGTTAAGTTGTTGATACTAGAAATAAATAAAATGTTTGTATTATCTGCATAGTTTGTCATTTGACAATTTTCTTGTATACTAGAAATCTCATTAATATTATTTAGGTACATATTATAATAAACAGGACTATATTATATTATATTTTCTTGTGATTTGGTTCATGAAGAAAGAGTAAGGTTTTTTTAAAATTTTATTTTTTAACGTAGACGTTTTGGCAATAATTTTGCCGATTATCTGAAACAGTTTGTCTTCTGCAATTTTTTTTAATGTATAATAACAGGTGTTTTTTAGTTATTTAACCAGATATTTACATTACCCTTTCACCTCCGTTACCTTATTTAAATAAATAATTAAAAGAAATAGTTGTATTGTTTTATTACACCAACCTTACCGTATCTTATAGCTATATATGAATCTAAATATATTTTTTATTTTTTTCGTCCAAATAAAATTTCATTAATCATTTTGTTATTACCATTTTAATGATACGCCACAGGTAAACCGGAAACGCGCGTGCGTTAAATGTTGCCGCCATCAGACCCCATCCCGGACAACTGTCAATCTACCATACCCTACTTCCTTTGTATTCTTATTTCGTTGCTTGTAACGGTTGTCAAAGATGACGGAATAACTGATTGATTGATACTGCTAAGCATTACGTCCTTAGATGCACGGCCCTCTTTGATGCAACTAATTTTTGCTCGCACGGTATCTGAGTTTTGTTAGATGTTTGTGAAGTCCTTGTCTAGTTCCCATAACACAGGATATGATTGTATTCTATTTTAGAGCTAAACTAGTGTGTTCGTGTGACGTATCTACGTTTTTTTAATTTACGTACGTACTTATTAAAGTTATAATCAACAAATAATCACTGATTAAGGGTTTTCAGCTTTCGTTCGAAAAAATGGCATCTTCGTTGCCTGGGACGTTTGGTTGAGAGGTAGCGCATAAGCTTGGAAGGTTTCATACTCTCACGTGACAATACTTGGCAGCAAATTACACATCGTGGTTTATTATTTATGATAGTAAAACCATATTTTAAATAATTGTCGTCATAAAGTCAAATTTTTTCGATTTTGTGCCACTTTCGCCACTTATATTAGAGGCAGAGTCGTCCGAAGATCATTTTAAAATCTTATCCATAATCCAAACGAAGCGGAAAGACAATATTATACCGACTCACCTCCATACTTGCTGGCGCTGTCGAATGACTTAAAGCGACTGAAAGAAAATAAAACAAACGAACTACGATACCTTGCACTGTTTTTCTTTAAGTGGCTTACACTCAGAACAGTGGAAAAGATATTATGGGAAATATTCCACACTGGTGTAAAGTCCGCAAGACATGGCAACGCAAAAAAATTAGGGGATAAATCTAGACAGAAAATAAGAGTTACAGGGTGTTAAAGATAAATTTTATTTGCAGTTTTAAAATACATAAGTTACTAGAACAATAAATTAAACATTCAAATTAATGGTTCAAAATGACGTCCTTTCTCTTCAATGCATAAATTAATTCTTCTTAAAAAATTCCGACGAACACCATGGATTATTACTTCCTTTGCTATGTTATGTTTCGGGTTGAAATAGTATATTACATAACAAGTGTTGAAAGTGGTACTTTTCAAACGAGTGCGGAAATTCTCCGAGTGTGAGAAAATCACTTTCACACGAGTAATATACACAATTTTTCCTACGACCATACAATATAGGTAATCAAAAAGAGTTTGATTTGTTTTTAATAGTTTGTAGGTATCACCATTGTGTTAATCAAATTTTTTCAACACCAGAATTGAAAAATTAATTTCAACTCTCTAGAGTTGAAAAAAATAAAAACAATGCCCACTTTAGGTACACATTTTAACTTACCTAGATTTAAATAAAAATAATAACTTTTTCTTCTATTTGCTTACGCACATCATACCTACTATCTATGCACAGTAAATAAATTTCGTTTCTGAACTGTTAGCTGCTTGCATTCTTTTAATAAAACAATAATATAGGTACCTACGAAAACAAAACAATATAACACAAAACTACAACATAACCTCAACATTTGCTCAACATTATAGAAAGATAGAGATGGAGTTAAATATCGATAGCTTGTTAATTATAAAAGTTATATCTTATTCGATTTGTTTTAAATATAGCTAAAATAAATTTACTTACATAAAGCGTATTCACTTGTCCCGGGATCCTTAAACATTGTATGGATATTTTTATCCGAGATAATGGCAAAATTATAAATCGGTATTTCCTAGGGTATTCTATTTCTGCTCTATAGACCCCCTTTGTTTTCTGTGGTTCAACTCAGTTGACATGTAAACATGACAGTTGGTAGGTTGCCTGACATATTATTATTTTCCCTTTTTGATAATATTATTTTTATCATAAATACTCTTACGTTCCCAAAAATAACGAAAAAAAAAGATTTTTTTTAATTTGCAGTAATGCCCTAGTGTACTTTACCCCATCCAGCACCCCAATTCACTCCACGTATCCCGTAAGTTTGTTATTAAATTGACACCTGTTTAAATTAAATATAGTGTGCTTTGTATTTCCACACTCGTGTTGAAATATTTTTTTCAACACGCGTGTGATATTTAGCACTTTCTAGCCAAGTTAACCGTGCTGTTACTGTCATTTTCGTAGGTGGTCGTAGGAAAATAAATTAAAATGATTTCGTATTCATCACCTGCAAGCAATGTTATTTTAGCGTTTTTCTCGAAAACGGTTCGATTTATCGAAACAGAAGTAGTATACCTTTTTTATGTCAAAAGATTAGGAGAATAAAAATTATCAGTTAAAATGCGCATACAGTGTAGGACAAAAAAGTTGGGCCCATTCAAATTAAAGTATACGCTCCTATGTGGCACCCTCTACAGAATGCGACAAAATTTGTTTTTATTTTTTCCCGACTTTATTTAAAGAAGAATTTTGAAATGAATTAGACATTTATATTGCCACTTTTATTCTTTACAAAACGGCATTATCAGATTTTGAATCCGACGTTTCGACTCTTTGGGCCCATTATCAACTTAATTTTTTTAAATACCCTGGATATTTTACCTCGAATATCGAAAGAGCCTATCATTCTAAAAACAGACATGCATCACACTTGTTGTGTTATTAAACGTTTCGATGAAAAATTACATCAGCATCATCATCTGCCTCAATATACTCAAAAAATATTCTTTATGAAACAAAAATAATATAATAAAACCAAATAAGTTAACACAATCAAAAGAAAAATTAATACAACAAATTAATTATTAGTATTATGTTATTAAACGAATAACAAAACTTAAACAGCAATAAACAAACTCATAAAAGATATTCAAATTGTAAGCCTTCAGCTTCAATGCATTTTTCACTAAGCCTTCGCAATTTTAGTATAGAACGTTGAATGAGCCTAGCGGGAACTGCTCTAATTTCTCTAATTAAATTTTGCTGTAGTTCATTTATATAATTTGGTATCTCACGATACAAACGATTTTATAAATATCCCCATAAAAAAATAGTCCAGCGGATTTATGTCTGGACTTCTAGCAGGCCATCGCACGGGTCCCTGGTTTCCAATCCACTTATTTGGAAACAATATATTTAATTAGTTTGTAGCAATCCGTCCATTATGAGGAGGAGCGCCGTCCTGTTGCCACCATAACTGCCGCAAAATATTCAGAGGCTCATCTCCGAGGTGCTCAAAAATATATACCTCTGAGATGTTAAGCTACCCTCGTATATTATAGGACCAAGAATTTTATTCCTCCACATGCCCACCCACACATTAAATGAAGTTCGCTCCTGTGGCCTCACTTCTTGATGTTGCCGAGGATTATCTATTGACCAAAATGTTCATTATGCCGATTAAATAAACCGCTTGTTGAAAAATTACATACACTCGTCGGTCCAGATTACCTTTGACAAAAAATTGTTGTCTTCTACAAGATTATTTTGCAGCCATTTGCAAAAATCCAACCTCCGGATATCATCACCAGGTCTAAGTGTTTGGCTTAGATGTATTTTGTAAGGTCGATATTCGTTTGAATTTAATATTCGCCATATTCGCATTCTAGGTGTTTGTAGCTCATTTTCAAAAAGCCTAGTTGAGCTGCGAGGTGCATTACTGAGCGTAAAATGGAAAAATATAAATAGCAAAATAATTAAGAAAACGTTCATTACAGATAATCGTGACGTGTTCAAAATATTTTCCTCTTCATCTGCATCAATTCGACGACCGTATTTATTTCTAAGCTTCCTGAAGCTTCCGAATTCCAACAAGTTTTAATTCAATTTAGCAAAAATATTTTCATGCGGTTGCACTCGTTCGGGATATTGGATCAGATTCACAAGAAATTCTAGAGTTTCTATTTGAACTGTAATAAATGCGTAACATATCACGCTTTTCCATATTTGAAAACATATTTTACTATGAAACACAAAAGCAAAAAATACGTCAATAACTAACAAACATGTTAACACAATTCTGCCATAATGGTTTATGCGGTTGATGTTTTGTTTCATAGCCACCTTCAATTTATTATTTAACTTTTGTCTGATTTTTCCTTATAAAATATGAAGGCAGATATGGGTATGTTTGATGATGTAATTTTTCATCGAAACGTTCAATAACACAACAAGTGTGATACATGTCTGTTTTTGGAATGATAGGCTCTTTCGATATCCGAGGTAAAATATCCAGGTCCGTATTTAAAAAAATGAAGTTGATAATGGGCCCAAAACATCGAAACGTCGGATTCAAAATCTGATAATGCAATTTTGTAAAGAATAAAAAGTGGCAATGAAAAAGTCTAATTTATTTCAAAATTCTTCTTTAAATAAAGTCAGTAAAAAATAAAAACAAATTTTTCAAATTTAACTTTTTTCCAGATATCTCGAGAAGGACTAGGAATTTCCTGAATTTGTAAAAGACATTTGATTAAGCACCAAATTGTGCAACTTTTCCATAATTTAAACTTGTTTGTATCTCTTATAGTTTCCGAGATCCCAATGGTCACCCTCGAATTTGGGACACCCTGTACATTTATAAAAGAGATGCGTATCCCTTGAATCAAATATCGTACATCACACAACCATTGTTTTGATTAATAATTCAAGACATAAACTCACAATTTAAGATTTGATTTCTTTTTCCTGCTGCGTTCGTCAATACATCTATTTTTTATTTAACCAAAAATAACAGGCTATTTTGCTTGTCCACCTAAATCCGGTACTGTACAGGGTCATTGGCTATATTATCTTGACTGCCCCCTTAACTATTTTAATATTAAAGATAGAAATTTAATTTTGTTGGAAATCAAGGCAAACCGCCAATGATAACACAGTATTTTGGCAGTTTCCATGGTTTCGACTGCTACGTCACTGCATATAATATTGGGTTTTAAGTATAGATTGTAGATACTAAAGTATATTTTATTTTCTTTATTCAGAAATATTATACTCAGAAAGTGGCTATAAAACAAATAGGTCATTCTATTAAAGAATATAACTTTGGTTTATAGCCACTGGCTGAGACAACCTGTATAATATTTTTGAATAAAGAAAATAAAATATACTTTAGTACCGACAACTTGGTAATAAAATTCAATTTATATCTTTAATGTTAAAAAAGTTAAGGGGCGGTAGAAATATAGCTAATTACTATGTACTCAATATCCAATTTTTGGAAATAATTATAATACGAACACAACAGGCATAAGTCATGTTAGAAACTCTAAAATGACCACTCGAATATTTTCAAAAACATAATAAACCCACTTATGTTTTAATTACACCAACCTTTTTTTTATTTAATCGCAAAATCTTAACACTGTTAAAATAAATAGCCACACATTAAAATGAACTGAAAAGATCAAAATCTATAGCATTACTTAATAAAAGTAGGTGTGTTTGTCGAGCTCATATGGTTGGTAAATTTAACTATTTGATTTTTATGTGGTAACCGGTTCATTATTCAAAATGTAACTTTAAAAACTAAATAGACAGAGGATCAATCGATTTTTTTTCAAATCAGTTGTGCTGTTATTTTACCGGGTGTATCAGGAGGACCACTCACCCCTATACAGCGGCGCACCCAGGATTTTATGTTAGGGGGGGCCCGCCAACTAGTGCTGGAAGCAAATTTTTAAATAAACTTTTAAGTTACGCATTTTTCTAGAACTTTGGAGCTTTTTTAACAGGTACTCTTGCAGGGAAGATCGCAATAGCCTAGTCATGGGAGTCGTTAAACGATTTCTTAGGGGGGGGGGGCATTGGCGGCTTGTGACTTGTTAACTTGGGGGTGTACTAAAAGCCTGATGTAGGCGAAATGCGCCGCAGGCGAAATTTTTTTAAGACCACGCCCAAATTTGGTCAATAATTATTATAGTAAATATTTTAAAAATTTATGATTACCTTCTTATTCTATTGAAAATGAAATAAGATAAAAAATAAAAAGGCTAATTTATTTTTCATTACTGGGTACATTGTTTAAAAGTAAAGTTCATTCATCTGTTTTTATTTGCAGCAAACTTATCAATAAAAATAAAGTCCCTAGATTTACACTTTGTGGTCTGTGTCAAGTTAATTTCGAGAGTGTAGGTCTTCCCTTAATTTTAATTTTAATTTTTTGCTCAATACTTAATGAGCTAAAATTGTTTCTTAAACATTCATAGTCGTTTTGGCATTAAAACTGTTTATTTTTATTAAAATAAGTCTTTACTACCCCAAAATAATAACAAAAATATAAAGGAAAACTCGAAATAATAAATTCATACATTCAATCAAACCATATTAAACCTCAATAAGTCAACTTTTGTCAATAAATCAACTTCCAGGGGGAGGGGGGGGGGGGGGCAAATGCCCATCCTGGCCCCCCTCAAACGAGGCCCGTAAGGTAAATCTAAGAAAATTGACTTTTTAAAATACTTATCCACTTTCATAATTTTTCATGTCATTGGGGGTTTGCGGGGGGGGGGCACGGCCCCCTATAACTTTTTTATTGCTTAAATTACAGAAATAAAATTTGATGGGTTTATCTACAGTGTGACCAGTAAAGTCCGCATCATATGGGATTTTTTTTATTAATAACTTTATTCGGAATTTGACTCTGGCATCAAGTTCTGCTTCGATCGAGATGAAAACTAACCAAAAAAATTAGTCACGTGATTTGCATATCTGTCAAATTTTAATTTTTTCAAAAGTGGGGTTATTTTTGAAAGTATCGAAAAAAGTTATTAGAATAATTTTTTTTAAACGTATTTTCCAGCCCACATGCAAAATTTCAGCTACATAAGATAATTTTGATTTTTTACCCACCACTAAAATTTCTTTTCCATTTAATGGAGACTTTACTGATGACACTGTGTTATTTTTTGTCTTAATATTAAGGTGTTTTACTTTCGGATACAAACTACGTTTTCAAAAATACTTATTTAATGAAGTTACCTTATACAGGGTCAAAAACAAATAGACTTTGCATCACATGCGACCAAATTTTAACAATTTTGATTTTGTAGAAAAACACACATTTACACCTTTAAAGAAAATGTATCTGAAATAAAGCATTGTCAAAACTAAGAAGTTTTATGTAGGTTACGTTGAGTCTTATTTTGCAAAAGTGGTGCAATTTACAAAATATGGGTAAAAAATCAAAATTATCTTATGCAGCTAAAATTTTGCATGTGGGCTAGAATCTGCATTAAAAAAACTTTTTCTAATAGCTTTTTTCGATAATTTCAGAAATAACCATACTTTAGAATTATTTTTTGGAAAAAATTTAAATTTGACAGATAATGCTAATCACGTGACTACTATTGCTTAATTTTTATCTCGATCGAAGCAGAACTTGATGCCAAAGTCAAATTTCAAATAAAGTTATTAATAAAAAAAAAATCCCATATGTTCCGGACTTTACTGATCACACTGTATGATATTATTTTTCATTTTATGACACGACGGATGCCATTCTGTTACTTTCGGTTTTACCGGAAATTACCTCAACTTTATACTTTAAAATGAAAGACCCTGTATATTTTTGGCTATATCAATTTAGAACACCATTTCAAATTTAACCACACCCCACCCCATACCACACTTTTTGACACTTTTGGCGGATTTTAAACTTATAATTATGTTCATTTCTTTGTTAGCATTGTGGCGTCATGGGTACCTAGATAAATGCAAAGCCATTTGCGCTTCTTGTTGTATTTTTTGACCTGAATTTATAATTCAAATTATTTCTCCTTTTTAACACCCTTTTATTAGCTTCACCTGTATGTTTGCTTGTTTGTTTGTCCGTAACCGACTTCTTTGAACCCGATTTTGACCCCCTTTAAACTGTCAGATTTAATTTAAATTTTGTAGACTTATCAAGAACCGCTGACAATACAATAATCTACACGCGAAAAATTTTGACAGCTGTCAGGTATAAAACGAAGAAGCGATTTTGACGAAACAAAATTATAGGGTCGTATAGTATTCGATGCGGAGACTTCGGGAAAAATAAGCAAAAAATGCTCCTGTCAAAATTTGACAGCTGTCAATATGTCAAATCGTTTAAAATGATATTAATGGAAAAACTATAAGGTCGTATGTATATTGACGGTGGAAAGTTGAAAAAAATATAGTTTAAAATAATTCTTGAAATTGAAATTCTTAATATAGGCAGAAAATAATAATGAACGATAAACATTAGTATTATTGTGAAAAAAGCGTGGGTCGCTTTGTGCTATATTTTTCGTATATCGAGCACCCCACGCTTTTTCACAATAATACTAATGTTTATCGTTCATTATTATTTTCTGCCTATATTAATAATTTCAAGAATTATTTTAAACTGTATTTATTTTTCGCTTTTTAGTTTGATTAATTATTAAAGCGTGTTTTTTAGTTTTTTTTTAAACTATATTTATTTAACTTGATATAAGGGTGTGTGATATCAAATTGTTGGAAAAAAATGTTCCATCCTTTTGCCCGAAGAAGCAAATATGTTTCTATTTGAAAAAATTAACTTCTCTGGGAAAAATCCTTTTTAAAATTTTAAAAATTTAAAAACTTTGTAAAAAATTAAAAACACAATTAAATTTGAAAATTGCATTTTTACCAAGATGCTGACTTGAAAGTAAACTATTTTAAAGAGTTCATAGTAATCTATATGAAATAATAAAAAGAAAAATTAATTTAAGTGTTAAAAGGTGAGGTATGTAATTGAATTTGGAATGATGTTCTGAATCGATATAGCCCGAAATATACAGGGTGTTCCATTAAAAAATATACTCTTCCCCAATTTTTGCTTGATGCTGGACCCACGTCAAGACTTATGATAAAATCTACCGGGCTCGAACAAACTCTCGTCCAAGAGTTTTCTCCTTCACACTTCCCATGACTTTACATGGGTATAACTTTTTAAGACGTAATGACAGCGCCGATATACTTTATTTTATGTCAGAAAATATTTCCTTTCGTTTCTTCAGAACCACCCCCGGACGCGTTTCATCATAACATGGCTCATCAGTAAGGCTAGGACCTGACGAAAGAAAGGAAACGGTTGGTTCAACTTGAACTTTGCCTGTCGAAGGCCAAGGAGAAGATGTAGCATAGAACGATGTCTAGCGTCGTTATGGACACTTCTAACGTATACCAGCACGTTTAAATAACTTATATAAATAATATACAGGGTGTTTCAATAAAAACTCCCAGGCCAATTATTTCGAAAACTAAAAGTGACATGTAAATTCTGTAAACGCCAGTTTTTAGCCTTTATGATTGGCTTCACAACTGTGTAAAAAAAGTGTTTGAATATTACAAGATGTAGATGGCGCCACGGTGCAAAGAATTTTTTCGATGACAGGAACTTTTAAATGTTGTGGTTCTTAAAGATAACTAATTTTTGATCAAACTATGTCGCATAAGAATTTTTAATAAATCCAACATGAACGGAGATATCTGGGGTTAAGTTGTTTTTTTTTAATAGTTTTAACGAGTATTTTAATTATAAATATTTTTAATAAGTATCCTTTAGCAGATTTTAATTTAATTTTGGTAATGATAATTTTAGTGATGAAACGCTCGTGTAGCGCTAAATTATTACGCCCAGTGACGTCTCAGGGGGCGCCTTAACAAATAATATTGGCAAAAAATGAGACGCCACTGAGTTTTTGGTAATTTTTATATTTTTTTCGGATTAACCAACTAAAAATATCCTTTTGTTGTTTGTTAAATTGATCTTGCTTCGTTTTCGAGAAATAGTTAGTTTTTGGTATTCTAATTTTCATTAATAATTTTGTATAATTTCTAATCAGTTCTTTCATAAAATTTAAAACATGTTTTAATTTTATTTTATTATGCTTTAATGTTTTAACTTTGCTTTTAAACAACAAAAAATACAACGTATTAATTATTTAATGATTTTTGTTTTCCAGAGATATGCAATAAAATTGTTTTTATTTTTATTTCTCGAAAACGAAGCAAGATATGAAAACAATTTAACAGACAAGAAAATAATATTTTTAGTTGGTTAATCCGAAAAAAATATAAAAATTACCAAAAACTCAGTGGCGTCCAATTTTTTGCCAATATTATTTGTTTAGGCGCCCCCTGAGACGTCACTGGACGTAATAATTTAGCGCTACACGAGCGTTTTATCACTAAAATTATCATTACCAAAATTAAATTAAAATCTGCTAAAGGGTATTAAAAATATTTATAATTAAAATACTCATTAAAATTATTAAGAAAAAAAAACTTAACCCCAAATATCTCCGTTCAAGTTGGATTTATCAAAAATTTTTATGGGACATAATTTGATCAAAAATTAATTATCTTTACCACAACATTTAAAAGTTCCTGTCACCGAAAAAATTCTTTGCACAGTGGCGCCACCTACATCTTGTATTATTCAAACACATTTTTTACACAGTTGTGAAGCCAATCATAGAGGCTAAAAACTGGCGTTTACAGAATTTCCATGTCACTTTTAGTTTTCGAAATAATTGGCCTGGGAGTTTTTATTGAAACACCCTGTATATGACAATAGTCACAATTACAGGGGCCCTGTCTGGCAGCGCTAAGGGCCCTAGTCGGGTATCGGTTTAGTAGACCGAAAACCAGTGCAGTCAGACTAAGAGAATAAGAGTTATTTTCTTTCATTTCGTCAGAACCATTCCCAGACACGTTTTTATTTTATGTGTTGTGATATTAGAGAAAATGTTCGTGTAATGTTTCTAAATATTCAGTAAGTTTTTTTATAGATTTAATATTTTGAGCCTAATTGGGGTGATTCGATTTGATTTTAAACTCCACCATAGATTTGCCACTAATTTTTTGTGAAAGCACTGAAATTGTTATTTTCTTAGATGTCGGTAAATCTTCCAACAACTAACTCTGGTTTCTTGTACCTACAAAAAGGTCTCAAATTGACAAACCTGGTAAACGTGCCAGCGCTGCTGGCCACCATAATGAGCCTTATTTGCCAATTAAATATGTTCGTCTGTCAAATGGATTATTTGAAAACACGTCACGCGCCACCATTTGTGGAGACTCGACGTGTTATTACCATTTATGGAGACAGTGGAGAACTCCGGTGACCGAATTTATTCTGGCACAGGCACACTTTAATTAGTTCTTTTTCCTTCCAATTTATATTCAAATATAGGTACTTTTTCATTAGTATTCAGTTTTTTATTTAGTTCAATATAATGATATAATTTGAAATAAAAATGTATTAAAAATATTTCTGAACGTGAAGTGCTGATTTTTACTCGTTAAGTATAGTTATTTTAAAAAGCAAACATAAAAATTACTAATTTTCTCAAAATGGCGGATTATCTCTTATCCTTGTGCCCCGCGATGCTTTACAAAATGACCATGGACCATTGTCCTTTGAGTCTATTAAGCTGGCTTGGGGCTCTATTTTGGTCGCTTATTAGCCCCCACAAGCTGCCTACTTTTTGTCCAGCTTGTCTAAAAAAAAAGTTTAACTCAAATCTTTGAAAGAAATGATTAGATTTGAACTGGTATAAATAATAGATTAAATATGATTATTATAAAAATAGAAAAGAAAAGAAAACCGACAATGACAGTAAGGATAGAACAGGAAAAATGTAAGGATAAACGTTAAAGCTTTTAGTACATTTTTCCGTCGTTCTTGGAATTGCTTGGGTTATGGCTGCCCGTAAAGTCCTAATAAGGACGAAACGGCTGTCGTGGTCTACCCGCCCCAGGGTATCCATTAAACTTGGATCCCTGTGTATTCCAATATAAAAAATACACTTTTTTGCGCGCATTCTAGTGGGTGCCAGCGTTGATCTGTTTTCTGGTCTGCAAAATAGCAGATGTTTTCGGTGAAAACGCAAATAGCGTTCCCTATTTATACTGGATTGTGATGCACTTCGAGGTTTATTTAGTTGTCTACCTTTCGATTATTACCAGTGTGACTGCCTTTTATATTGGAGTTAATTCCGCTGGGATGACGCTACGGTGCATTGATGGCCGCTTTGATTTTGCAAAGAGGCTTTTAGTACATTTTTTCGTCGTTCTTGGAATTGCTTGGGTTATGGCTGCCCGTAGATTTCTAACAAGGACGAAACGGCCGTCGTGGTCTACCCACCCCAGGGTATCCATTAAACTTGGATCTCTGTGTATTGCAATATAAAAAATAGATACACCCTTGTCCGACATGCCACAATAGTTTCTTATAATTATTTTCGCGGATACTAGGTATATCATTTTCTAATTAAATCTTTTATTTTTCCTAACGTTAAGTAGTTAATAATTGTCCAGTTATGTTGAAGGAATATTTACCACTTTTTGGTCTAGAATTTACTACCTTATTGTATGGTGTTGTTGGATTTTCATTGCTTAGCTGTAAAGTTAACTTTGCAGCTCAATATTATAAACCAATGGCCTTGTCTATAAAAAAAAACTTTTTTTTGCAAAATAATTTAATATTTAGTTTAAGTTTCAAAGTAAGCTAGTAATGTTGGAAATCTTAGTTGTCAAGTTTTGCCGCTTTAAGGTTTACAGATACAAATAAAAAGCAAAAAGCTGCAGCAAAAAAAAATTTGGATAATCTGTGTTACTTGGGTAGTATGTAGGCCTGGTAGTTTGCAGGACCTTCCAACCTTCTGCATATTTGCAGACGGAAACTATGATAAACGTTTTCTGGAATTTCAACAATTTTGCAATTTCCATCTTCATGCTTTTGTAATCTCGCCCTTAATCTTCAAACTCCATCTCCAATATTTTTTATGTATAAACATCTTTCCATTATGGGTGGTTTTCAGTATCTTTTAAGATCCTGATTCAGTGGCGGCTCGTGACTAGTGAGTCAGGGGGGGGGCGCTGGCTTTAAATTAAAAATAATTAACATGTCTATTATTTTCGAAAGTACGTGTCTGTTTTTTTTAACTTTCTCGTTGTGAATTTTAATTTCATCAACATAAGCACTACTTAAACAAGTTAAAATATTACTTTGTCCTAACATCTCAAAACTTATCACATTATAACGATGTTTTGCACTATTTTGATTTTTTTTATTTTCTCTGAAAGATGTTTTAAGTCCTGCACCCCATTTATAGTCCAATTATCATCCCCGTCAAAAAGAAGACACACGATACAAAAAAAAAAGAATTTTTGTCCTCACAACCGCATATCCAGGATTTTTTATTATATATTTATTTGTCAAACTTACGCGTTAACTGTGCCTTACATTTACATTTTGATTGCACTTGTAGGTACTATAGGTATTCAATATTGGTAGTGGAGTGGCCGCACTGTATTTTTTAAATCAAGGCTCAGAGAACTACTAAACACAAGCTTCTGTAAATCAATGACCTTCATATTAGACGAAATTTTCCAACTTTATAATGTAACTAATAAATAACTCAAAACAAATAAACAAAACGTCAACGGCATCGACAGGTCGCATCGCGATTCGCGAAGAGCTGTTGGGCGCGGAAAATTGAAGCTCGTCCGTGGCCGCTCGTTGTGCGATGTGTAGGTGACTTCGGGCCTCCGTAGTCGCGTTGAATCGGGACGGGATAATCGATAGCCCGCGCTTAGTAACCTTGAAAGCGCGCAACTCGCTTGTCTATGAGTATAACCTGCCCGTTGGAATAGGGCTATGTTTGGTTTGAATTATTTTAATTGATTGCTTACATACATTGCGTTATTGTTTTTTTAAGTAAAGTATTTTTGGATTCTGTTTGAAATAATTGCAGGGAGGGCGGCGCCCCAGAGCCCTTCATTAACCAGCCGCCATTGTCCTGATTTAATTTAAAAAAATAAAATAAAAAATTCGACTTTAGTTCAACTGTCTTTTTTCTTTTAGGTAACTGAGTGAAATATGTCAAAATGGTTAAGAAAGTGCTCGAGTGTCATGAAAATAAAAGTTAAAAGGGTTTTATACAGAAAATAAACAAATTTTTAACATGACCGTCCCATACTTTTTTTTTTGTAAGTGCTAGCACATGCTAGCTTTGATTTAATGTCGGTTTTTACCTGTAATTTTATTTAATACACTTTATACTGCCAAACTGTAAATTTAAGAAGCATCTTAAGTAATTAGGCCTAAGATATTGCCACCTAAAGGCAAGTTTAATAGTAATTTTTAGAATATGTCCTCTATGATATTGTACCATAACCAATAAGATAAATTTAAAAAGTCCGAAAACAGTTAGTGCCATATGGTAACTCTTTAATAAATTACCAAAATGTGCCAGATTTTACAAATTTGGAAGTAAGGAGGTACGAAAAAAGTATGCGACGGCCATGCTTTTGTTACGACGGTCATGCTTTTGTTGCGACGGCTATGTTTTTCATGCGACGGTCATGAGATCGACGGTCATGTGATTTCACCCATTTTTTTTTGTACTTAAAATTGAGCCTATCCTTTAATTTTAGGTAAGAATTTCCACCGGTAAATAACCAACAACAAAAAACCACAGCGAGCAACTTTATTACTATGTTATGTCGTTTTTTTATCGCTATAGACAGTCATGTTAATAGAAAAAATACGAAAAACTTAAACTCACCTATTTTATATCAAAATACATTACAGGAACTGTAAATAATATCGCAAACCGAACTGCACAAGTAACTGTCGCCATTTGCAATAATAAAATCTCTCTAGCATCGAAAAGACAACCTAAAAAGTTCTTCTACGGTCTTGTGAAGAAAACGTCGGGACAGCGTTCAATAATTATTTTTAGCCCAAACATTAACAATAATGGCTATTCTCAAGACAATTTTATAACACAAAAACCCCAACATTTGTTAAATATCATTTACTTGAGCAACATAACAGTTAAAATATATTTTTTGAAGTTAGCAAATATTGGATTTTGCTCCAGGGACATACGACGGTCATGTGAAATAGGAGTTTCAAACCCCAAATTAAAATATAAATTCATAGAATATTGCAGTTTTAGTATTAATAAATCGATAAAAATATGCGTGTCTAGTCAAATATAAAAAAAATTATGGCTAATAAAAAGGATTGAATTTTAAGACCCCAGGGACATGGTATCTTAAATGTTACTGAAAACCACCCTTACATATTTAATATAGACGCTATAGCAATTATTCATAACATTAAATTTTCCGTATCATATTGTGACCATAAAATAAACTTTAGATTTTTAACCTAGTTTTGACGAGATTATGCTCATAACAACTACGAAAAGATAGCACAACAATAAAGGTAAAACTAAAAGCGATGACGATGAAACTACTGCCGCTATTATGAGAAAGATGAAACGGCTGCCTGAGGATTATAGATATATATTCGAAATTTGCCTTCAGTAATAATTCGCTGTCCCAGAATAATAAAGAGCTCTATAATATTTCTTTTTAATATTCATAGCGTTGCACTTAAGGTGGGAGTATCAACATGCTTGCCAACCTATAACCTATTTCGCGTAGATTTATTTATGTTGTCTAGCTTTTATACAAAATTTAAAGAAAATCAGTATGGACTTGATATTCTATAGGTATAGGTAATAATTGACATATTTAATATATATCAAGGAATTTCATAACTTACTTTAGGAGAATTGTATAGCGAAAAATATCGGGTAAGATTTTTTTTAACATTACTATGTCATTGCAATGGCATGTTCTTTCACTATACAATTCTCCCAAAATTAGCAATGGAATAAATTGATATTTTTGTAATATAGCAGATATTACCTAAGTAATGTGCCGACGATACTGATTTAATTTAAATGTTAGTTTAAAAAATAATAAACTTGAAAAAACAAAGCGTTATAGGATGGCCATAAATTGAACGACGTTGAGAATTCAACCTTAAAGGGTGAATGAGGTAGAGGTACGAATTATCTACCGGGTGTTCGGGTTTGTATATATGTATGTTTGTTTGTAACCGACTTCTTTTAACCCGATTTTGACCCACTTTGAACGGTTAGATTTAATTTAAATTTTGTAGACTTATCAAGAACCGCTGACAATACTACTCAACAACTCATTATTTTGTTAACAATAACTTAAACTAAAAAATAAAAAATTAATATAGTTTAAAAAAACTAAAAAACACGCTTTGATAATTAATCAAACTAAAAAGCGGAAAATAAATATAGTTTAAAATAATTCTTGAAATTCTTAATATAGGCAGAAAATAATAATGAACGATAAAAATTAGCATTATTGTGAAAAAAACGTGCAATGGGTCGCTTTGTGCTATATTTTTCGTATATCGAGCACCCTACGATTTTTTCACAATAATACCGTTTATTATTATTTTCTGCCTTTATTAAGAATAATTTCAAAAATTATTTTAAACTATAATTATTTTCCGCTTTTAAGTCTGCTTAATTACACTGGCCGACAAGATTTTTTTAACACAGGTCAGCTCTTTATTTTTACAATGGAAATACCCTTCTAATAATAGAAAAAATATTGGGAAAGCCCCAATACATACCATTTTTCAATAGCTTAATAAGACCATTTTACATTAGCAAGTAGTCAATTTAATTAGGGGCGGTAAAAATGGATGCATTTTATAACAGAAAAATTACCTGAACTGTAGGAATTTTAGTAGGACTTTAGGGAGGATTTACAAAATATTGCTGTTTTCTTTGTTTGTGGGACAGTCGTGCAGTAGATCAGCATTATGTCATAAAAGATTGGCCACAAAGAAGTGAATTTCAGCCGGGATCTCAAAATGTTAAGTTTGCACCTCTTGTAGACCCCAAAAAAGTCCTTCTGCCTCCTCTTCACATTAAACTTGGGCTGATGAAAAACTTTGTGAAAGCTATGAATAAAGACGGTGATGGATTCAAATACCTAAGACAAGTCTTTCCCCAGTTAAGTGATGCCAAATTAAAGGAAGGCATTTTTATTGGGCCACAAATCAGAAAACTGCTGGACGATGTCAACTTTACAGAGAAGCTGACCAGGCAGGAACTCAGAGCACGGAACTCATTTGTTTGTATAGTAAGGGGATTTTTGGGCAACAATATGGATGCAAACTATTAACAGTTAGTTGATAACCTTTTAGATTCCTACTATGGAGGGCTTTAGGAAGGAGTCCGATCGAAAATGGCTGTTCTTTAAATTGACGTCCCTGTTAAGTAGTTAGTTCGCTGTTTCCCGGTCGCGGCGCAGTGATCGTCAAGTGTTTGACTTTTTACAGGTTTTGATAGACGTCAGCGGTATTTTTATCCAATAATTAATAAAATAAGCTTTATTAGATATAATATATACATATCTCAGCCTGTAGAGGGTTTTAGTTAACTAAATTCAATAAAACAGTTGATTATCCCATAAGAACCCATGCATTTTACAGATTTAAAGGAACACATGCGCCCCTGACGGCCATTTTTAAAGCTGCTTTACCGATCCAAAACTTTGCCCGAAACCAATGTATTGCGATCGGTCTCCTAACCTAAAGCCCTCCATAATTCCTACAAATCGCTTGGTGCCCGAATGTCATTAACAATTCACTTCCTCCATTCCCATCTGTCATTCCTGAAAATTTGGGAGCTGTCAGTGACGAGCAGGGTGAAAGGTTCCACCAGGATATCAGGACAATGGAAATTCGCTATCAAGGACTATGGGATCCAGCCATGATGGGTGATTCCTGTTGGTTTTTGAAAAGAGAAGA
Source organism: Polydrusus pterygomalis (assembly GCA_963969555.1). Lineage (NCBI taxonomy): Eukaryota > Metazoa > Arthropoda > Insecta > Coleoptera > Curculionidae > Polydrusus > Polydrusus pterygomalis. The sequence goes on along the minus strand of OZ018375.1, from coordinate 159,992,730 downwards.
TATGACCCCTCATAAAAGGAAAAAATAAAATTTAATTAGTGTGTTCAGTTAATATTTTTAATGTTTGTGTTTTTCTTAGATGTAAGGTATGTTTAGTAGGTGTAAAAGTTTAAATATAGTCGATATACACAGTTAGAAAATTCTTAAATTATTATTTCAATAGATATTAAATATTGTAACATTAAATGTGGTACTATAAATGTAACAAGAAAACGTTACGTGTTACAACTTTTTTTTTCTCATTTTCGTATTTGGATAGGTCCATTCTACCACAATATGCTATTTAGCTTTGTGTTACAACAAAAAAAAATTTTTTTGTCGGCCAGTGTTATTAAAGAGTGTTTTTTTAGTTTTTTTTAAACTACATATATTTATTATAGTTTTTATCTAATTTGGATATGGTAAAATGGTAGCGAGGCGCAAAAATTGGTTTAGTCCACAGGCGGAGACGAACCCCATGGACAAGGGTGATGCGCACTTTCACGGAACGAACCCTTCAAAATAATTTGACATTGCGTACCAATCGCCAAAGCACTTATTTACAATGTTACAAAGACGGAAAAATAAAAATTAAAAAACGAGTTCACCATAATCGTTCGTTCGGTTTACCAAATATGTATACGATAATAGACATATAAACTTAACTTCATGTATGGCTGCCTTTAAGCACTGTTATTATGGGACCATTATTTCTGACATTCAATGTCTTATATTCATTGCAGTGTTTCGTATTGATACGTAGACGTCGTAAATGCTTCTACTTTATTGAAAGCATTATTTGCAAACTTTAAAATATAAGAATATGGTTGCAGGAACATCCATACAGCTATGGTAATTACCAGCATATTTATTACAATTATTATGGTAAAAAAATAATGTGCTATTAGGTAGTACTGCATGTGAATATTTTCTCAAATTATGGAACCATCATATATATTATACCCTGTATAATATATTTTTTCTAAAAAAAATGCATTTCAAAAAAGTTAATTTGTGGGGTCCGAGCGATTCTTGATTAAGTGCTCGGGCGGTATTCTACAGTGTCCGCCGGTAAAGTCCGCATCATACGGGATTTTTTTAAATTAATAGTTTTATTTCAAATTTGACCTTGGCATCAAGTTCTGCTTCGATCGAGATGAAAATTAAGCAAAAACATAGTAGTCACGTGATTCATTATCTGTCAAATTTTAATTATTTTCAAAAAATAATTCAACAGTGGGGTCATTTCTGAAAATATCGAAAAAAGTTGTTAGAAATTTTTTTTTAAATGCAGTTTCTAGCCCACATGCAAAATTTCAGCTGCATAAGATAATTTTGATTTTTTACCCACCACTAAAATTTATTTTCCACTTAATGAACACCTTGCGGATGACACTGTGTTCTTTTTTGTCTTAATATTAAGGTGTATTACTTTCAGACACAAACTACGTTTTCAAAAATACTTATTTTATAAAGTTAACTTATACAGGGTTAAAAACAAGATAAACTTTGCATCACATGCGACCAAATTTTAATAGCCCAATTTTGGTTTTGTAGAAAAACACACATTTAATATGGCGCTACTTTAAAGAAAATGTCTCTGAAATAAAGCATTGTCAAAAGTGGTGCAATTTACAAAATATGGGTAAAAAATCAAAATTATTTTATGCAGCTGAAATTTTGCATGTAGTGGGCTAGAAACTTTATTTAAAAAAACTTTTTCTAATAACTTTTTCGCTATTTTCAGAAATAACCCCACTTTTGGATTATTTTTTGGAAAAATTAAAATTTGACAGATAATGCGAATCACGTGACTACTATTTGCTTAATTTTCATCTCGATCGAAGCAGAACTTGATGCCAGAGTCAAATTTCAAATAAAGCTATTAATAAACAAAACCCCTCATAGGATGCGGACTTTACTGGTCACACTGTATATAAAAGGCTGATCCACTTCATCTTAACCAGCGGTGGCTCGTGCAGTACGGCCAAAGTGATCTCTACCCATCAAACTATTTATTCATACTTATAATTAATTATTATTTTATCTCGAAACGCATAATTATTTTTGTAAATAATTTAAAATTTAAGAAGTCGATGACTAACGGTGCAAAAACTCCCTAGCGCTGCGCCGGCGCCGTGCCGAAAAAATTTCATATTCCTAGGCCTGGCTAGGCTGTCGCATAAAACAGAGAGACAATAAGCCTAATGAATAAAAATGTAGCGATTGCTTTTTTTTTATAAACTCGAAGTAATGTCTTGAAAGCCAATGAATAAAAACTAAAGTAATTGCTTTTGCGTCCAGGAATTGCTTATTAAAAGTGCAGGAATTGCTTCTAGTCAATGTTTTTTCTTAAAGAATAGAAGCAGTCGCTATCGTTTGCTTAAAATGCGATGAATAAATTAAGGAATTGCTTTTTCTAGTATAGCAATTGCTTTGCTTGCTAAAACTTTTTAAGATAGGTCGACCCCTGCATCCTGCATCATTTGCTTGGTAGCAGTCAACTTTAGTTCTCCGCGGCATACACGTGCGTTGCTCTTAATTTGTGTCTTCAATTATGGCTGAATATATTAACGTCTGTAAAAAAAATCTACAGTGTACGTAAAAATTGCAGATATGATGATTTCAGAAAGTTATATCGATTTGACAGCGAAAATGTTGTGGTTGGCAAATTATTTTTTAACTGATACTGGTGAAAGGCGAGGGGGTGCACCGTCGCCTTTAAATAAGATTAATGTCTTTCTGCGGAAATTGTCGGATCCGGGCTTTCAAAATTCTGTAGGTGAAGAACTCGGTGTTCACCAAACTACTGTCTGTAAGATTCTTCTGTAATGGATGCAGTTTTGGAGAAGGCCAATATTTTTATTAAATTTCTTTTAAGTGCTGAAGCTGTTGCGGAAGCTAAATGGTTGTGGTCAGAGAGATTTATTTATGTTCCTTCAATTTGTGAACGAATATCAATTGATTGTCTTTAATTTCTTCATCACTACTATTACTTTCCTCATTTATACTGAAATCTGCCATATCACAAATATAAGTTTCCTATTTTCCACAAAAACGTAACAGATTACTTACTATTGTACTAAATAAATAGACCACGTTGTTGTATTTACGTCAACTCTTTTGCAAATTAGGCACCAAACTGAACATGAAATCAATAATCTGAACAAGTGGATAAGCCACGTCTGAACTTGTGTTGAATAAGCATTTGCTACAGAGGTGTAAGAAAAACAGCAATTGCTTCAAAATTTTATTTATATCCAGATCTAGCAATTGCTTTTACTCATAGCATTTGCTAGTCAAGCAATTGCTTTTACTAAAAAGTAATTGTTTCAAGGAATTGCCTGAAATTATTAGGCTCATCGTCTTCGGCCTATCAGCTGTTGCGTATAAAACGTAAAAAGCCCAACCGTCCCGAAAAGTCCGGTTGGCACGAAAACATGTATTAGAGACCGACGCGACGGCCAGAACCTTTATTGATTAAGTGGCCCGACCGGACCCGAACCCGTAGAGGCCTGAGACGAAATCCCGGCCTCTGCAGGGCTCTATATACCCTACCTACTTCAGTTACCATCAGCCGCCACTGATCATAACACTGTATAAATAATATAAAAATAGTTACCAAATAACAGTAAAAAAGTTTTGATTTATGCAAATCTGCTAATATTATGTTTCAAAACAATCCCATAAACGATTTCTACGTAACGAATTATGAAATATGAAACCGAAATGATGTACATCATTTCACCATTGGACACCTGTTTAAAAGTAGCTTACCTCGCCAGCACTCATCAATCAAACCCAGTCCAATATATCAGAGTTTATTACAGTTACTGCAAATTATAGCATGTTTTTGTTTCTTTTGTGAAGTAATATATTCATCAATGCATTGGCATAAAAAAACATGGACCTTCGTCCTTCAGGTATGACGATATACGAATTTGGTCTGTACCTAGTAGATGGGAATTAAGTCAGATGAGAGTCCCGAATCTTGTTGATTGGGGAAGCAAGCAAAATTACTTAAAAAGACACAATACGTAAAATAGGCGAAAATTTTTGTAAAAATAAAAACTAGTAAACTGTCCGAAAATGTAAATTTTTAAATGCGTTTTACACAATATTATTAAAAACCAATTTATAAACGTTAATAAATAACTATAATGGTTTTGTTATTTTCGGACACAATAATTATCTCCTAGTTATTTTTTATATTCCATAATGTATACATGGCATAGATATTTACCTTTAAATCCGTACAGCTTATCTCGTGCGCAAAGAAAAGTTAAGTTTTATCGGTAAAAAAATGCGTTTGTACGCACGGCTCGCCAGTCACACCTCTTGCCGCCCTACAGGTATGAGCATGCGCACTACCCTCTTGTTAATAGGTTTTCCTTCTTTAGCGACATCCTCAAAATACACTCCAGATCCGGCTCAACGCCACAACGCCAGTTTTGTTGTTGCAGCGTTTATGCAGCAACAACATTTTTTTTGGGGTACCTACACATGTCAATTCCGCCTGTATAGCGTTTGTAAACGAATTTTAATTTTTTTAGTGGCGAAGATTAAAATTCGACCATTGGGTTTATCGTCTTTAGTAAACTACCCCAAGGAGGTAAATTATCTTCTATACCGGGTGTTTCTCAAAAGACGTTTACCCCTATAACTTTTCTGTATTTATAGATATTAAAATGAAATTTTGAGATTATGCATAAGAGATGAGTCTGCATTTCTTGGCATAATTTTCACTTTTTTAGCACTTCCAGTTTGACCGGAAGTGACCTTGAATTTGATATTTTAAATGGGACATCTGGTATATTTTTACTTATTTGGGTTCAGCATAACATTATGAGTGAAATGACACCTCACTTGTCATTTTTTGACGTGTTATAACATTTTTAATTTTATTTTTTATTTTCAATCTAGAGTGCTACAAAAGAATTAAATCTGTTAATTTATAGTTTTAACTAGTATATGAAAATTAAAATTATTTCATAATAATTGACTTTCTAAGTTTCACAAGCGTTTAAAAAATAAAATTTTGTTTTCTTGAAGTTTACTCCAATTTTCCAAATGGAACGATGGTAGTTCACTAGGATGTTTAAAACGAGCTTTTTTTCCAACAATTTGATACTATACACTGTTATTATGCTATTTTAAAATTCACACTGAAAAATTTGCCTTAAATCCCAATAGCAAATTTAAAAAGTCATGCATTATTGCCGCCCTCTCTTTTCTAAAGAAATATAAATGCGGCTTTGAAAAACAATGGAATGATTTTGAAATTGTAATGTCATTAGTTTATAAAACATACAATACATACAATATTGCGGCTTCAGAAGATTTTTTCTGGTCACTCTAAAAATTAGGAGCATATCAATTTGTTTATTTCCGGTAAAACTAACCATTTTATCTGATTTAGGACAATGTAAGTTTATTAAGCATTACAATTTTAATTTAAAACCATATTGGTTTTTAAAACCATTCCATTGTTTTTCAAAGCCGCCTTTATATTTCTTTAGAAAAGACGCATGGCGGCAATAATGCATAACGCTTTTAAATTTGCGATTGGGACAAATTTTTTCGTGTCAATTATAAAATAGCATAGGAGTGTATGGTATTAAATTATTGGAAAAAAAATTCTCGTTTTAAATATCCTAGTGCGTTCCATTTGGAAAAATGGAGTAAACGTTAAGAAAACTAAATTTCATTTTTTAAACGCTTGTGAAACTTGGAAAGTCAATTATTATGACATAATTTTAATTTTCATATACTACTTGACTATAAATTAACAGATTTAATTAATTTGTAGCACTCTATAGATTGAAAATAAAAAATAAAATTAAAAATGTTATAACACGTCAAAAAATGACAAGTGAGGTGTCATTTCACTCATAATGTTATGCTGAACCCAAATAAGTAAAAATATACAAGATGTCCCCCCGGTCAAACCGGAAGTGCTAACAAATTGAAAATTATGCCAATAAATGCAGACTCATCTCTCATGTATAATCTCAAAATGTCATTTTAATATCTATAAATACAGAAAAGTAAGAGGGGTGAACGTCTTTTGAGAAACACCCAGTACATGAAATTCCAAAAAACCGGAAGCAAAGTTACAGGATATAAACTTCGAAAAGTAGCTTTTTAAACGAATTTTAATTTTTTTTTAGTTGCGAAAACAAAAGACGATAAATCCAAATGGTAGAATTTCAATCTTCGGCACTAAAAAAAATGTACACAAAAATTCATTGTCTTTACTAGTTACAATTTTCTTATATAATATTGTTGTTCAAGTTTGTTCGTTGTAGTTATTAGTGCTGTGTTAGTAAAACAAGATGTCGCACCGGGTTCTATAATTCCCGTCGATGATCGACCCTGACAAGTGATTTGTCTTCGAGCCCTGTTCCCTTCTCAGTGTTGCCAATCGGCGGACTTTAGTCCGATTTTCGGACTTTTTTTAAGGCTATGGACTTTTGTCGGACTTTGAAACTATTTCGGATATTTCGGACTTTTTGATACTTGACGAAAATATGCTAAATGCACAAATTTGGAAATAAAATTGTCTTATTACTTATACATTAACTTTTTTATTATTGTTTTTTTTTTTGTTATTAAAAAGTAAATGTTTATAGAGTTATCAGTCTTTTTCATTATATAATATACCCCCAACAGTAAAAAATAAATATCACTTATGGCGAATGCGCCAGACGAACCATTTTCCTTTCGACGCGGACTAAATCGGACTTTTTCGTGCCACTGGGCGGACCTTTTCACCTAATGTCATTAGCAACACTGTTCCTTCTGCCAAACTGAGCCTCACTGATGAGCCGTAAACGGCGAAACGCGTCTGGGGATGAGTTTGGAGGAAGGAAACAGACAAAACCTTTTCGAATTAAAACAAGTTTAGTTATGATGATGGTTTTTTTAATTCACAATTTTAAGCGAAAATAAAATAAACACAGGTAACTTTATTTGTATCTACCGGTGAGGAAAACATAATACAACTTAAATTTTAAAGCCAGTACCTGTCCATTTTCCCATTCTTTAAACGATAATTTTGCAGTGCGTATGCCTATTCCTGTGTGGTTTTGTTTACATGCGCAAGATCATAAATTTGCCACTTGCGTGATTATTGTTTGCTTATCTAAAGGTAAATGTCTATGTTCTGTCGCTTTCTATCGGTAGGGTACTTTATATGCACGAGTCACGTGTTGTATCGATACACATTAACTTTCGAGTCTTTCGAACACATTATTTATAAGGGGGTAATACCATGTAAAAACGTAGCCAAAAACTTTTCACAGATTACATTATATCTATTTTCAAAACTTGTTTTACCATGCACCATGCACTCCCAAAGAAACGTGGAGTTTGCAAAGTTTAATATAATAGTAACATGTATGATTTTGCCACCCTTAGTCGATCACCCTATATAATTTTCATCCATTTTTAAAATTTGCTTTATAAATCCTATTTTATCTCTTATAAATTAATGCAAAATTTTTTATACGGTGAACTCTTATAAAACTTTGGGCGTGGCCCAACAAATTTTTCGCCTGCAGCGCTTTCTCACTGCATTGAAAGAAAACTAAAAACAAATGCAATCCAAACCCCCCGAAATTTCTCACTGGCTACAGACTTGATGTAGCCCCGCCCCTTGACTTTAGCCTTCTTAGGAAATCCAATCCCGCACCCAAACTTTAATCCCGCAAATCAGCGGGATTAAGCCCATCGATCCCGCGGATCCGCGAGATTTGCGGGATAGCAAACAATGAACTGCGGTATTTTTGGTCGACGCGTCGGGGATTCCCCGATTAAACAGAACAGTTTTCTAGCGTATGTGCGAAAGTAAGAGCGTTATTCAACTGGTATCTAGTGACATTTATCAAGTGGTATTATATTCAATACATGGAACTAAACAGCAATCACAAAAATGAGGGTCAGTGTAGTTTACAACGAGAAAAAAGGTTCAAGTTTAGTTTGGAATTATTTTTTAAAGTCTGAAGATGGTCGTACAGCTAAATGTAAGTTATGCCCTAGCATTATCAAAATCTCTGCTCGTTCCACCAAAGGTCTTCACACCCACTTACAAACAAAGCATAATATTAATTTGAAAGTCCAGAGCAGCAGCGGTAGTGTTGATATTGATAAAATAACACAGGAAATGAAAGCTAGTACCAGCAGCTCGAGTAGTTCGTTTAGTTATATTGCTAAGCGTTCAGATGTTAGTGGTTCTTCTGTGCTTCCTAAGAAAATGAAAATTACAGATTTTTTTTTCATCTGAGAAAAAAGTTTTGATGGAGGAACGAGTGTCTCGAATGGGAATGGTAGCTAATAATGGTATATTATGTGAAAAGTTTATCACATCGATCGATATGCGCCAACCATTCGAATCAGAGGGCCACAAATGTATCTGTTCCCGCCTGGCCACAAATGTATCTGTGCCCGCCTGAGCGTCACTTGACCAGTTATAATTTATCCAAAGTCAGTGTGATGACATTCCAATCATTTCATACGGCATACAAACGGCGGTAAACAGTCTCAAAGAGACCGACCTCACAACCAGGGTTGTCAGATCTTTCTTCTTCAATTCTTTAAGTTTTTTTATTAAAGATGTTTCATTTATATCAGTATTCAATTGTTAGTAACTTTCTTTGAAAGCTAGTTTGCAAATATGCTTTAAACCGAGGAGTTTTGAGTGTGACAGAAAAAAATAACAAGTCATTCATTGTTATAATAATACATTCAGTGTTTTCAGTGTTTAAAAACAACTAATTAACAAACCGTTGTTTCTCGTATATACTTACTTTGTGCTTACAAATCCGAAAATTTTGAAGAATTGGCAACAGCAAGGGATACAAGCGCCAGTTAAAGCGGCTGGGATAAACTGAAGCGGTCTCCGACCCGTTCAACGATCGATTCTGTCAGACAGAGATATGCCAGTGACCGCCGATGGCGTGGAAGAGACGAAGATTAAATATACGTAATTTGGAATTTGTGGACGGGCTGGACAATGGTCGGAGAATGGAGTTCAGGTAAAAAAATTAAAGCACTTTCTGAGCAGTGTCGTGCCGTGTCAGGTTTATATTTCTGATTTTAGTTTTGTGTATAGAATTTTTGAGTTACCTTATATTTATTATTTTAATATAATAGTATTATATATACAGTGGGTTTATAAAGTGTAGTATGTACAAACACCTAATGTAAAACAAACGTATAAGTGTGTATACGCATTTTAATTATTTGTTTGGGACGCCTATGGTTAGGAAATTCCTACAGTTTAATGTCATTAAATTGACCTAAGAAACACGATACTAAAACATGCTTGCAAGCTGCATATAACTGGGTAAAATCTATTCCGCCGACAAGTGCCGAAGCTGAACGTTCGTTTTCAGCCGCAGGATACATGTGCAATAAAATAAGATCAAATCCAAAAGATGAAACATTAAACATGTTATCTTTTCTCCGAAAGTACTTCCAAAATCAATGTGACATGTAACCGTAAACTAGTCGTACTATTGTATTGTACCTCTATGCAATAAATATTTTCCTGCTACTCTACTCTGTTTTTAATTGCATAAAACAACTTTTTATTAACACCCACATCGAGTCTCGCAAATCCCGCGAATCCCGCACGTTTACCTAATCCCGCAATGTCAATCCCGCGAAATCGCCGCGGGATCCAGCATTTGCGGGATTGGATTCCCTAAGCCTACTGAATCCACTAAATGTACCATAATATGCTTAGTTTTACGATTTTTATTTTTTTTTTTATTTCGATACAAAATGTGAAAACGTTATCTACTTTCTAGCACCACTATTTTTAGTAATATTTAGCTCAGAATCGTTTCCAAATGTGCAAAAATGATTATCTTTTTACTTGTTTGCTGAGTTAATTTACGTAAGGCTGCATCAAATCAATCGTCACAATATTATCTCCATAAAGAAAATATTATTGCAATTTGTACTGTCTATTACGTGTATTACGCAGTTCTCTGTTTATAAAACTTTAATTACTTAATTATTTTTATGTAGGTAACGATAAAGTGGTTATTTTATGACCCGAGATTAAAGTAACATAAGTCAAATTATCGTCTCGCACAAATAAATTCCGATACATATTACATTTTTATTCCTCTAAATGAAATAGATACGATGATTGTTCTTATTTCGATGATAAAAGCAAAAATTACTTGTGTATGTGTCCGTGTTCTAATAAAATACAAATGCAATATCTACTAAGAATAACATATTATTATCTTAATTCCCCCGTTCCACAGGGCTCCGTTCTGGGCCCTGTGTTATTTTTATTATACTTAAATGAAATTGATCTTGTGGGACATCGTACGGCTTTTTCCGATGATGTGTCCTTCCTGGTTTCACACAGGTTTTCAAGTATCTTGGAGCAAATGTCAAATGGTTCTGTCTGAACTTTGTGCCTGGTTTGGGGAGAATTCGATGTTACTAAATGTAGACAAGACCTAGTTTGTTAGATTTCATAATAGACAAAAAACGGATGATAGTATTAATTTATTTATAGATGATAAATCCTTGTGCCAAGTTTCTTGGTATTTATCTGGACGAATGTTTGACATGGAAGGTACATTGTGGACAGGTTATGTCTAAACTCAATTCATCCTTTTATCTGTTTATAAATTTAAAATCTATGTTAGGTAAAGAACGCCTAATTATGTTGTACTACGCATATGTAGAATCGTACTTAAGATATGGTCTGACTTTCTGGGGTACTTCGACCAGGGGCGGCTCGTGGTATTTGAAAGTAGTGAGGCACAGTTGAAAAATTTTCTTTAGCAAGGTTAGATTTTAAAGTTTAGACAAGTTTTTTAAATCGCTATAACTACATTTTGACCAAACTTTGTCGCTATTATTTGTTGCAAACAGAATACACGGCCAGCAAAATAATTTGTTTAACGTTACACTACCAGTAAGCCAGTCGTACTTTTCATACCAAGTGTTTTGAAAGCTCCGATTTGATTTCCCCACCCCACCCATAGTAACAAGACGTTTACTCAAATCTGGAACAGGTCGCTTTACTTCTTTTACTATGTACACTTTATCTTCATAGGAATTAATACTTGAAAAATTCTGCTCATTTACTAAAAAATTAACAAGATAACAAGTAGGATTGCGAATGCTTACATTTACCTGAGGATGTTGTGACGCTGTGCTAGGTCCCGCTGAATTCATTTTTCGCTAGTAAGCTCAAAACGAATAAACTAATAAGTAATAAAAGTAATGTAATATTAATATTTTAGAAAAATCACTGCCCACTGTTGGAAAAAAAGCAAAACAAAAATCAGTACGGAAAACCACAAAAGTATTTACCGAATACTATAATAAAATACAATGCACTATGCACTGTCTCTAAACTTTCAACTTTCAACGGACAACCTGTTAAGTTAATCTAATAATAGCATTTCTCCCAATACCGTATCGCGGCCATAATCTTTATAGATAAGATTAGACCCCTCGCGTTCGCATTACATTTACGTAAAGAGTTGAGGCTGGCCTCAGAAGAATGTTTTTATGCGCTATTTAAAGCTAGATTCGACTGGACTATTACGGGTATCATACATCATTTCACTAATACGCTAGACAAGCAAGCGGGAGGCCGGGCCTCTAACCATATTCAACCGCATGCAGAAATGAGATGGATGATAGATGATATTTCTAGCGAAGCGCGTTAAGAATGAGGGCATTAATTCTAATGGATATATATTTATGCAAATAGTAAAGTAATATAAATTTGTAATTTATTTAATTTGCAAAATTATTGGTGAGGCACTGCCCCACCTGCCTCATAGGAGAAGCCGCCACTGACTTCGACCCTATTTAAAAATATTTTTGTAAAACAAAAAAAAAATCTTAAGATGTATAGCAGGTGTTCCTAAAAAATTTTAATATACTACCTCTTCCTAGCCTATGACATATTGGAATTAGCAGTGTTTGTCTTTTGTAATAAAGGCGATTTTGTACAAAACAGGGATGTGCACGGTTTTAATACAAGGCACAAAAATAGTTTTCGTGCTCCGCACTCTAGAGGATTAGTAGCCTATACTATAATTCTCCTAAATGTCTGGGTGTTAGAGTCTACAATGTTTTGCCGAAAAAATTAAGGATTGTAATAGCATACAATGTTTTAAAAAGTCATTAAAATCATTTTTAATATCTGAATGTTTCTACAGCTTGGATGAGTTTTTTTATTGTGTGTCCTAACGAATGTACATGATTTATATATATTGCGTATAAAAATTATTTGTTTGTTTTTGTTCATTTTTAAACACTTACTTAAGTTTCTAGTTTTAAAATTTAAAATGTACCCTGACTATTCCCCTACAATTGTAAATTGTCTCTGGGAAAATAAACGATTTGATTTGATTTGAATATTTGTAACATAGCTATGACAGACCTTTTCTAGTTCCAAAAACATAAAGCTGTTTTTTTTATTAACTTTTTCAGTGAAACGAAACAGGATCAGTTTCAAATTTCGGCTTAGTAACTTCTTCCTTTGACAATTTATGCCAACTTGTATACCTGTAATAAAATTATAGTGGCAAATAGTTGAGTGACTACATCTCGTGATATAATGAAGACGATGGAAAACCAAAATAGAAGAAAAAAGTTCATTTGGTACTGATAACACATATTCCAAAACATTGTTGGATGTGGAATGTCAGTTAAAAATAGGTTATATATTGCTAACCGCAAAAGTTTACTTTTTTATTCGAGGGAATTCTTATGGCCAAAGCCGAAGACATGAAAGACCTCCGATAATAATAAAGAACTATCGCGGCAATCATCATATTATTTTTTTTTACTACTAATACATTTTAGTAGCTAAAAAACTGTTATTATTATTAATTATTTAAATAATAATAGTACAATAATTGATTTCGTTTTTAGTCATTTAAAGGTATTTCCATAACAACAATTTATTGTAACAATTAAAGATAATCCGATAATACTCGAGAACAAAAGAAGTTTTGTGATCACTAACGATAATAGAGTTTTAGTTTCTTATGTGAGATAAGAACAGGTTTATATAAAACCTAGACCAAGGATCGCTTAACTTAAACGCTTATTTTATCGTTACGAGCGAGGAGCGAGGTAGATGGCAATCTACCTTTAGATACGTTCAGCTTATCTCCTACGCAAACAAAAGTTACTTTTATGGGTGAAAAAATACGTCCGAGCGCATGACTCGCCGGTCAGCTGAGCTGCCTTCCCTCTGGACACCTTCGGGCATGCGCACAAACCTCGTGTTATCGGCCTGTCCTACTTTATCAACATAAATTGCTTAAAATACACTCCAGAACCGGCTCGGCCGCCATTTTGGTTGTCGTGTTTTAAGGTTTCTCTGTGGATTCCTTGTAGTTTTCTTAGCTATTGTGGATTGTGGGTGTTTAATATTTACGGATTTTTAGTTTTTGTGTAGTTTAGTGAATTGTGTCTGATTGTGAGAAAATTAATTATGTCAAAGTTGCTGGTTGGTTAATTTTTTGGTTAAAATCTGTACACCCCGACATTAAGCTTTTAATAAAGCCAGTATTCCACGGGTTAAGTTCTCGGGCAAACACTTTTCAAATTCTTGAACAAGAAATTTGGCTTGAAAATGTTTTTTACACGTACCCAAGTTTTTGCCAAATTGTAAAAATCAATACAAATTATATACCAACTAATATTTGACTTGAGGTTAGGCACGCGATAACAAAGTAGATTGGTTATTTTGCTGGTTATGTTTATTTTTATATTCGATTTTATAAGACTAGTTTAATTCACTTGTTCTTGTTCTCTTCCTTGTCGAACTAAAAACACGACGACGAATCATTTTTAAACAAATTTTAAAAACAAAACCTTAAAAACAATTTTATATCATTAAAATATGATAGTTTTGCTAACTTTTGTCGCAACTTGATCAAAAATTGAGAAAAAAGTACAACTTTTTGGCACGAATTTAAATTTTAAAACCCGGACCTGTCTATTTTCCCATTCGTCAAACGATAATGTTGCAGTGCGCATATATCTAATAGTGTCTAGCTTAGTTTACATGCGCGAGATCATAAATCTGCCACTTTCGTGATTATTGTTTGCTTATCTAAAGGTAAATTGTCTATTCGAAAAAAACGGTTGCAAATATACCTAACTAGCGTGTATCCGGCATGCGTTGCAACCCGCTGGTATGAATACAAACCCGAACAAACCCGATATATCAGTACCCGGCATGCCACTTTCTAAAATTGCACCCGTGCGAAGCCGGGGCGGGTCGCTAGTTATACATAAAAACTTCCCCCTTGAATCACTCTATCTATTAAAAAAAACGCTTCAAAATCCGTTGCGTAGTGACTTTTTTTTATACTATGTTAAGATTAAGATAAGAAATCGCAAAATTTTGATGATCTTAATAAAAACACATTATTTAAACAATAACATAAGTATAGGAGACTATATTATAAGATCTGAATATTTTAATTGGCTAAATTTAAAACTCTTAAGTGAATACCGACTGGAAATTTCTAAAAGGGTTTGTTCGGGTTTGTTATATGAATTTTTTAGTAATATTTCCTGTATGATAGTAACGTGGTCTAACACTAGATGGCGCTAAGCGCTGCATCTTTTCGACGATCCTTACCATAATTAGTTTAAACGTATTTGTTGCGCAGGTCATATTCTTGTTCGGAGTCTTCAAGCTGTACTGTCTGAATTTGAATTTTATTGATCGTACCAATACCTGTTTCAATTAATTTATTTTTACTTTTTATTTACGTTTTTAAACTTCGCATGTCAGATAAAGCAATAGAAGATTCTTATTTCGCACAACCCACCATTAGTATTGGATTTTATAATATATGGACGAATTTTACCATCTTCGTAAACCAAGTTGCATAATGGATAATTATATGCAATGTTAAACGACAACAACAGAAGCTAGAAGCACAACAACAGAAGCTAGAAGCTATTTAAATTTTTTAAAACTACAGTACTAATTTTGGTGGAGTATATGCTTTATTAACCGTAGCAAGCAAATATTATTATGATTAATGTCAAGTTTTATGACAACTGCAACGGTCTAACAATTTTCGTTGTCTTACAGTAGAAAAGCACGTTTATTTATTTATTTTGAAATTAAGGTTACAAACAGGTAGAGCTACCCAAAAACTGTATCCACTATTTAGTAGAGTTCTTTATAAAACTATTTACCTATACCTAATAATTTAATTGCACAAGATCTAAATATACCATATTCTAAAGTTTTCAATTATACTAAGGTACGCTTATGGTATTTCTTGAACAGTATTAAAGAAATAGAGAACATAGTATTAAACAGTCGTATCTATACAGAGTATGTGAATTCTTATAAGGAATTGAAGGTTTTTGTCTCAGTGTATATAGCCTCACTGATGAGCCATGATATGACAAACCGCATCTGTGAATGGATCTGATGAAATGAAAGGACAAACCACTCTCTACTTCAGAGTTAATGCGGCAGTTGAAAAATATATTTTCTGCATATACCTAAACTAGTTTTATAATGTTTACCAAAACATTCCTATAATTTATAGTGCAAATCTTGATTCGATCAGAATTGGAAAGTAAACAAAAAATATACTGGTTATGTATTAATTTTTAATTAATTAATTAATTAATCCGGTGACGAAAGTTTAGAACTTTTTATTATCATTATCACGCGAATGACTTATTTGAATGAAATTTAAAAATTACTGAGGGACGAGGGTGTATAGTAGAGGGGGTAGTTCGTTATTTTAAAAGTTAGCATAAAGAAGAAAAACAAAAGTAAATAAGTAAAATTGCTTAAAAGAGGTATATTTTATTAAAAAAAAGGACAAAAACATTTTTCTGGCCCAAATTAAACAATGGGCTTTTCACTAAATTTTGATTTTTGTACGTATTAGGTATAGCATAGGAAAAAAAATTCTACGGTTTCGGTTAAAATTTTGAAATATGTACTGAGAAATTAAATTAAACGAAATAAGCTCTCAAATAAGCACTCGCGAAATCAGCTATCTACGTCACAAACAAATCGACGGCCACCAAAAATATATATATTAGCGAGAAAAGGGCCTGGCCTGGCACAACTATTTGCCGTTTTTCTTTACTATTGATTTTATTAGTAGTAATAGTAGTAGTAGTAACATGTCTTATTTAGCAAAAAGCTACAATTAAATATTTTTTAATACATTTTTTAACACATTTTTATAGATTTATTTTTAAATTTTAAAACCTAACCTTCTTTTAACAAAAACATTTTGCAAATTGTATCAAATATTACGTATCATTTTGTTTTTTACTTAAATTTTAAAGTTTTTTTTTAAATAGTTTTAATGATATTTGAGAGTTAATATACTTTTCCAAATTATTATATTCTATCAAACCTTTATGAAAAATATACTTATTAGTTAATGTTTTTGACACTCTATCCACATACAAATTTTGATTAGTTCTTGTTTTATAATTGTGATTTTATGATTGTGAAAAAAATTTTAAACAATTAGGCAATAAATTATTTTTAATTTTATGTATGTATAAAGATACATACTAAATAAATTAAATTTCTGACATTCAACCAATCTAATTTTTTTAATATAAAATTTATTATTGTATATTTTATCACAATTTAAAATAATCCGCATTGCTTATTTCGTAAAAGTTGTAATTAATCAAATTAATATTTCCTTTCTAGCACAATATAAAATAGAAGAACAATAAAGAAAATGTGGTAAGTAATATAATAGTATTAATACAGTTTTTTTAGAAAACAAACTTAAATTAGAAATGATTCTTTTAAAATAACCTACTTTTCCGGCAATCTTCGATATGATAATTTCAAAATAATTTTAAAAAAATAATTTTGAATCACTAATTATCCCTAAATATTTAAAACTGTTTACTAATTCCAATTTTTTATCATCAATCAACATTTATATTTTGACAATTTAAATTATTACCCATAACCATAGGTAGGTACATTAATTTTTGAAATATTTAATTTTAATTTATTTACTTTTAGCCAATTTAATAATAATATATTTATCTCTATCGACGTTGTGGTCTATGGTCAGCGCAGCGGCCTCACAGATCGTAGGCCCGGGTTCCATTCCCACTGCCGGCAACGTCGATGTTAAATTTGGAATTTGGTTTAAGAGGTTGCGCCGTCTTTCGGAAGAGACGTTAAACTGTGGGCCCCGTGTCATGGATGTTGGCACGTTAAAGAACCCTACCCTCGACAAAGAGGGATTCGGCAAAATTACCAGATAGTGTGTGACAAATTCCCTGGCGTCGGTGATTGGCCTCGTTGCGGAAAAAGGCCGACGTAAAATAAATAAATAAAAAAAAAAAAATATTTATCTCAAAATTTAGAGTATCACCACCATCAAAAATATTTAAAACATTAATGTAAATTACTAAAATTAATAAAATAAATAATTAAAATAGCTAATATCTCAAAAGCAATACTTTTTTATGCAAAAAATAACAAATACCCTTTAATGCAGTCATTTAACACATTAATGACACATCTAAATTTTAATCCTTCATCCGGATAATGGAAAATAGAATATTTATAATCTATAAATTGTTTACACCAGTACATGGTGATGGCTTCGGTTTTTGCGGATATCGAATGGCAAAAAATGTGTCACATGTTCTTCATATAACTTTATTACATTCTCCATAAATAATAATAGTATACCACGAGTCAATAATAATAGCTAACCGCAAGGAATATTTACGAACTGAGCCGCGTTCGCAGCGAGGGAGTAACATTTTGAGGGAATAATAGCCGTTATTGCGAGTAGTATAGGTACTCTACTTTATACTAATTTATTAATTTGAGATTTTTAATGAACAGCTTTATATGTCAAAAACACAAGAATTAACAATACAATTAATAAACTGAATTGGTCCTGAACTATCATTAATTTTGGAAGAGTTTTCAATACAAATATTTGGAATTTCGGTTGCCGAGATGCTTCATTACTATACAGGGTGTCCATTTAGTGTGCCGGTGGACGATATAATAATATCGTAAACGGTCGACTTAAGGAATAACACTTTTATACAAAGGTTGTACAGGTTAACGTCGCGCACCTTTTAAAAATAATTTTAAATATACAGGTTGGACCAAAAATCCAGGGTAGGCCAGACATAGCTTTTTTTAAATGGAACACCATATATTTTAAATTTTTTTCGAAAAGATATTTTGATTCTCTTTAATTTGATACCAATATGTGTTACCCTATTGTAAAAAGTTGTCGATAAAAAGATGATTTAAAAAAAAATAGTGTCATAAAGGCAAGCGTAAATTCGTGATGATTTCAATTTAATAACTAGTTGGCCATACATTTCTATCAAATTTAACTTTTCTGCAAATGACAGACATAATAATCATCAATTATTTGACTTTTTATGGTGGCTACATTAATTGTCCAAATGAATTTTAATTACATACGACTAGAATTAATAAATATGAGTTACGCAATAGGGAACTTGACAAAAATTTTAAATGGGGAAAAAATTCTATAAATCATAAGTACATTTGTCATTAAACATATGGCATTAAAAAAAACAACATATTTCGTCCCAAAAGACCGCTAGAAAGATTTAAAAATGCCCCAAAATTCAAATTATTCCAAGCGGGTAAAAACGCGCAAATTATGGTATCATTTGTCAGATTTGTGTGTGACATCCACGAAATAGGTTATAGATTTTTAATAAATTTGATGCGTCAAGCGACACGACCTGTTTAAATGCAGGTGATAGCTTAAACAACAATACAATAACACGAACACACGGCAATCCAAATGCAAATTGGGTCGCTCGGCACCTGTCAGGAGTGTCAGGATGACTGATGACCAAAAGTCATTCTACTGTCATACCATATGACGTCATCGGGCTTCGCGCGCTTTAGAGATCGTTTGAAATGCTTTCGACACGCGCGAAACTTTAAAGAATTGTTACCAAGTTATTTTTGATTTTTAAGGAGTAATAATTGGGGAATACTTTTTTCAGGCCTAACTAAATCATATTATTGAAAAAAAAAAAATTGGAAAAAGTGATGGAAATTGTTTTATGGCATTACGTTTATACGCTTAGAAGTTTCCAGAAGCCCGATGTCTGGACGAAAGATCAATAATTATACCACAGGATCGATTTGAGAGAACGGGAACGTAGAGTATGAAAAAACATCTAGGACCAAAACAGTGCTTAATGAAGATAACCAGCTAGCCATTGCATTGGCGGTGGTGGAGAATCCAGAAATAAGTGTCAGAAAAATAAGTTCTAATTTGGAAATAAAAAAATTTTCAGTGAATAATTGTTTATTGGCAAACAAATTTCATCACTATAAGGTTCAATTACATCAAAATACCACTGCTGCATTTGAACAATTAACGTAGACAGAGCCACCATAAAACGTCAAATATTTGATGATTATTATGTCTGTCATTTGCAGAAAAGTTAAATTTGATAGAAATGCATGGCCAACTAGTTGTTAAATTACGAATTGACGCTTATCTTTATGACACAATTTTTTAAAATCATGTTTTTATCGACAACTTTTTAAAATAGGGTATCACATAATATTAGTATCAAATTAAAGAGAATCCATATATCTTTTCGAAAAAAATTTAAAATACAGGGTGTTTCATTTGAAAAAAAAACGAAATCTTGGTTTTAAATTCATTAAGTTTGGACCAAGATGTTGAACACTCTGTAGTACTTATAATTCTAATAACCGTTTGGTGATTTAACATGTAATAACTTTTTCTTCCTAAGTTTTAGTAAAAAAATTTGCAAAGATAGTTAAAATTCAACGATTTTCATGTAAACTCATTTTTAGCCAAAAATCCACTGAAAAACTCATATCTTGACAACGTCGCATTTGATGATAAAAAAAATTTAAAGTAGAATAGAGGACTACTCAAGGCTTCAATACAATGAAAAAAATATATGGTGTTCCATTTAAAAAAAGTTATGTCTGGCCTACCCTAGATTTTTGGTCCAACCTGTATATTTAAAATTATTTTTAAAAGGTGCGCGACGTTAACCTGTACAACCTTTGTATAAAAGTTTTATTCCTTAAGTCGACCGTTTACGATATATCGTCCACCGGCACACTAAATGGACACCCTGTATATCTGTTTAGCAACAGTATTTGCTGTAGTTGTCATGTTTTTCATAGACTGATCAATAAAGGGCGGAATATAATATGCAAAAATGCATATGTATGCATTTTGCATATATTCCGTTTGCATATTTTGTCAATGTTATAATAAAATGCATATTATATTTTTCATAAATTATTATTAAGAGCATATTTTTATGTTTTCGGCTTTATCAATAAATTTAAAACGTTAAAGGTTTAATGTCCAGTTTGGTACTTATTTCAGCGATTTTCCAATCTGAAAATTATAATAATTATATTTATATTTTGGCTTTACACACAAGGTATTTATTTGGGGTTTTCGAGGTTTGCAGGTATATTGTAAGGGGTTGTTTGTTGTCACTTAATATTGTGTTATTATAATCTGCTTAACAAACTGTATTTAAATTAAAATATATTAATTTCAAATGTAAAAAAACTGTTTCTAAAAGCACATCTAAGGTAGTTGTATAAGGAGAGATTACCAGGAGTCAGGTTACCTCCAGACCCTGTAATTACCCGGTTGTAAACATGGATTAAGACGCAATATTCTACGCAGAGCATTTCGAAGCTATTAAACAACTAATTTTGGATTTAGATGACGATTCGCAGTGTGTTGTGCAAAGTAAAGAGTTGTTAAAAAGTACAAGTGTTAAAGATCTAAAGGTTAATTTCAGTTTTATACCGGACATAATATAATCGTTGGAAAGTAGAAATTTATGTTTAATAGACGCGATTAGTATTGTTCAAACTTTTTCCGCTAAATGTAACAACATTCCCGGTAAAGTAGAAGGTAAGTAAGTAAGAAATAAATTAAATGTAACTGTAACAAAGAATGAAGGATTTACAGTAAAAAGCATTCATTAGGGTAAATCATCCAACGAAGTTGTATCTTGGCCTTATATTTTGCTACCTAAAATGCAATATTGTCCGATTACATCAGTAGATGTTGAAAGAAGCGTATCTTTTTACAGGCATATTTTTACAAATAGAAGAAGAGTTGAAAATTTTGAAAAATATTTAATAATAAATGCCTTTTTTACAATTTTAGGTTAAGAAATTGTTTACTTGTTCTTTGTTTTTTCTTGCATTTTTTAAAAAATAAACATATTTTTTAGAACCCAATGTGTTTCTTTACCTCATTTTACTATAATAAATTAAGAAATATTGCATACCAGTATGCATATTTTGTAAAAAAAATGCAAATATCAGCATATTTTAAAGGCACATACCGGGTGTCCACGGAAGGTGGCTCGCCCTTCTAACTTTTTTGTTTTTTAAGATAATGAAATAAAATTCAGGGGATTTGTATACGACATAAAACTGCATTATTTGACAGGTGACTCAACATTATGGAACTTCCGGTTTAACCGGAAGTGACATAAACGTTCGATTTTTAAATGGGACACCTGGTATATTTTTCCTTTTTTTGACTCCATATGACATTCTAAACACAACGATGTGTCACTTGTCACTTTTTGTCACCAAGAAAATATTTTTTTTCCAAATTTATTGTTTTATCTAGAGGGCTATGAATACCTTAAAATCACTTATTTCAGTTCTCTAATCTTGGGAAAAATACAATTTTACTATTTTTGATCCAATGCTATGTGCTATGTAAAATTTAATTTTTAAAGTTGTATAACTCATTTTTTTTAAATGGCAACATGGTGGCTCGTCGGGTTAAGAAAAAAGAGGATTTTATAATTATTTTGATACCATACACTATTAGGTTTTAGAAAAGCTGCCATTAAAAAACTTTAAAAAGTTAACTTAGAACTTTCCTAATATGAAGCATCTTTTGAGAATAAATTTAGATGTAAATGCGTCAAGTAGCCTGTGACCAGCAAAACTGATAAAACAAAATCATGCCTTGAAGAAAATTGAAATGCCAACAGCTTCTGCCAAAGTAATTTAGTTTGTTGTTTAAAAAACATGGAAAATAATAGTTTTACAAGGAGTGAAAAAGTTGAAAAAAATATTTTCTTGGTGACAAAAAGTGACAAGTGACACATCGTTGTATTTAGAATGTCATATGGAGTCAAAAAAGGTAAAATATACCAGGTGTCCCATTTAAAAATCGAAAGTTTATGTCACTTCCGGTTAAACCGGAAGTTCCATAATGTTGAGTCACGTGTCAAAAAATGCAGTTTTATGTCGTATACAAATCCCCCGAATTTTATTTCATTATCTTGAAAAACAAAAAAGTTAGAGGGGCGAGCCACCTTCCGTGGACACCCGGTATATGCGCATATTTTGGCTGAATTTAAGTGCATATAACTTTACTGATCAATGTAATCTTCAGCTACCTGTGTAGATCTCCAGTCCCCTCATGATTCTTTAATCCAGTTATATCGCCTCCTTCATCAAAGTTTAAATAATTGGAAATTTCTCTACCAATATTGTATCTACATTTGGAGTTTTAAAATATAGAAGCAATGTATTGATTTTTACATATGACGGACAGAGATCGATGTACTTCTTTACAATAGGGTAAAGAGAGGAGAGATGGGCCAGGAGGAGTGACGGGCCGCATGAGTTGCACTGTTAAATACGGCAACGTCGATGTTTTTCGTGGGAGTACAGTTCAGTCAACCATTTATAGCTTAGAAGTACGCACGTGTTGTTTGTTTTTTTGCATTTTAAAGAAATTATTTGATATTTTTAATTTTGCCAGTGTGAAAAATGTATTTGTAAATATTTGAGATAGAGTTTGTTATAAACCAGGTAGGTTATATTACAAAATTTGGTGATAAAATAGCTAAAAGTTGTCTGCTTTTTATTCCTAACCTAAATTATTGCCGATAAATGAATTCTCTTACAAGCAATCGCGTGGTACATCTCTCCTCCTAAAAAAGTTGAGATGGACCATTCATAAGGAGGCGAAATGAACCAGGCATTTTAGACAAATGCCTAATAAAGAAAAAAAGAAAAATTATTGATTCTTCTTCAGAATCAGAAGAAGATTGTCCAATTGATGATTTAGAAGAAGGTGAAGATCTGGAGGATTTTGAAAATGAGTGCGTTGGTTGCAACGAAGACTACAGAAAAATTAAAAAAGAAGAAGACTGGATTTAATGCATTATATGCAAAAGATGGCTCCATGAAGGTTGTACCAGCTTTGAATCCATATGCCAAGTTTGTGGTACGAATGACTCAAAGAAAAAACAAAAAGGTGTGGTGGTCCATCTATCCTAGCATGTGCAGTCCATCTATCCTCCTACTTGGAGAAGAGTCGGTCCAGTGTAGCAATTTATTAATATTCTTACCATTTTATTTTTGTTATGGGTTTTCAAACTATTTAAGTGTAAGTGTAAAGTAGATGCATTACTTTATATTTTACCAATGTTATAGGTTAGTATAGGCTTTAATAAAGTTGTATTTTGAAAATCCTAAAATGTGGTCCATCTCTCCTCTGTTTACCCTATTGTAAGCATCTGACCGGCGAGCCGTGCGCTCAGACTTATTTTTTCAGTCATAAAACTTAACTTTTTTTGCGCACGAGATAAGCTGTACGTACCTATCTAAAGGTAAATGTATAGGTTAGACTTAGGTATAGGACATAATACAAAATCTGCCTAAAATCTTGCGTAGAATCCAATAAAGTGTTCCATTTAAAATAAGCAAGTTGTCACTATATTAAAAATATTTTAGCCCATCAGCATACTGTCAAATTTAAAAAAAAATTCTATTTATAGTTTTACATGACGCAGTTTCCGCTGGGACACCCTGTATATATTCGCTATGTATAGAGGTGGAAATAATCTCGATGTAGATTGTTTTTTAAATTAATGTCCTTATATTACAAATTTTATGTGAAATTAGTGAACAGTCAGTCCATCTTTGTCCGTCATGAGCGCTCAGGGTCTACTTATTAATGGCGGTTTTAAACGAAAACAAACAACGTTCTGTTTAATTTCGGGCCATTTATTTTCACTGGCTGCTTTTTAATTCGCGTTTTAAACGTGTTGAGCGTGTTTATCTTCGGTATATTTAAATTCCAAATTAATTCCTAACAGTGTTTCGTCCATCAGTTCATTTCCTTTAAATATTAGATTCGTCGGGACACAAAGTTTATTTTAAAAAATTAACAGAAATTATATGCATGCTTTAATACCATACTGGCTAGCCTGAAGTTACAGAGCCGGCTTTTAATGTAAAAAAAAAATAAAAAATTCCAACAAACGTCAGAAAAAAAAACTGAGTTGCAGTGTTTATATACGCAGATTAAAAATAAAAAAATGATCCAGCTGCACATGAGCAAGTTAAAGCGAAAGAAAGAGAAAAATTAGCAAAAAAATTAGAACGTTTCCGGGATTCGACACATCAAGTCGTCAAGGCACTGGAAAAAATTATACAATTTAGACGCAGTATTAAGAAACAAAAACGACTTCTCAACAAGTCTTTAACATTTTTAAATAAAGTATAATGATTAAAAATAATTGTTTCATCAGCTACTTCCTTTTTTGTAAGTTACTGCTATTTTGGATAGTTTTTCCCAATGTTAATAAAAGAGGTAATCGGAGAGTAAAACTAAAATTACGTTAACATTAGCACATATCAATATTTACTATTTCAAAATATAATTGTGTTTACCCGTAAAATAATAATTATTATCGACTTCAAAGCAATAAATATTTAATAAAACTATAATTTAATTATTAATTAAATTTAACCAAAATCATACATAATAAATCATGTAACATATTTTATGTAGAATTTTAAGTTAATTATATATTACCTATATATATAAAAAACAAATCAGAGTAAATAATATCATCAACAATGTATGTTGCCTCGCCTACGGCTTGCCCTGGAAATGCTTGTCCCGACCTGAAAAACTCTACTTTCCGGTCTTGTAATTACTATTTCAGGTGGTTAGAAAAATATTTTCTCGCATAATATTTGTTACCACTACCTAACAAGTAGACTATATTATAATATAAAACCTTCTTTTCATCTTTAATACTTTTTCGTCAATAAGTGCTCAAAATGTTAAACATTCACTATTTGGCAATACCCTAAACGCAAGTAAAACTCGTTTTGAACATTTCTAATTACTTCGGGAGAAATTAACCTACACTTATCGTGTTTTTAAATCCTCAGCATTTGACAAATAACAAAAATTTGAAATTTGGTACTTATGTATATTATTGTATATGTATATAGGAGGAAATTATGCCAATAAGCGAATCCATAAAATATATATACTCTGACAACCAGGCAGTCCTTAGAGCGCTAATATGCAACAAGGTGACATCAAGACGGGTCTGGGAATGCCAAGAAGAACTTGTGGCCCTGGCAAAAACTAACAAAGTAATACTACAATGGGTGCCAGGACTATGAAGACATTGCAGGAAATGAAAAGGCTCACGAACTTGCATAGGTCCAGAGCCGGCACTCAGTGCCCCAAGGTGCATAGTCCGAGACGCCATAAAAAGATGGACACAGAATGTTCACAAAATCTACTGGAAAATTAGACAGAGATTGAACAATAGCAAATCTTTCATCGGGGACCCTGACCCGAAACTAGCGAGATAGCTCCTTCTGATGAGTATAAACCAGCTGAGAACCGTTACAGGAATTCTGACAGGACACACGGCTGTCAAGAAAAAGCTGTATCGTATGCAACTGTACAATGGAGATCTAAGCTGCAGGCTCTGCGAACGAGATAGGGAAACAGTACAGCACATATTCTGGCAAGGCGAGGAACTGGATCGAAAAAAGCATCAAATACTCGGGCAATCAAGATTAGAACCGACACTCTGCCCAATTGACCTACACAAACTAGTGAAAGGAACTGGACGGCTCGTGACTAGCGAGTCAGGGGGGGGGGGCGATGGCTTTAAATTAAAAAAAAATTAAAATGTCTATTATTTTCGAAAGTACGTGTCTGTTTTTTCTAACTTTCTCGTTGTGAATTTTAATTTCATCAGCATAAGCACTACTTAAACAAGTTAAAATATTAGTTTGTCCTAACATCTCAAAACTTACCACATTATGACGATGTTTTGCACTATTTGCATGTTTTTTATTTTCTCTGAAAGATATTTTAAGTCCTGCACCGGCTGCACCCCATTTATAGTCCAATTATCATCCCCGTCAAAAGAAGACACACGAAACAAAAAAAAAAAGATAGGAACGAAAGAAAAAACTCAAAGTCTTCCTCCACAAAGTTTAATAATAAAATTATTTAGGAAAAGTCTCTACATGTTTCGAACGTAGTGACGTTCATCATCAGGAGACAGAAATAAAACTTAGTGCTGATGGTTTTAGCAGGAGAGAAAATGGTGTCGAACCTTAATGGAGCTTTTATGGAATTAAAAATCTGATATGCAAATCAAACATAATATTATGAAGAAATTGATGAAATTTAAAAACATACAGAGTATGTGAGAAGTCAGTAACTAAGGTCTAAACCAACCAAATAAACTGGGGGGGAAAGAAAAAAATTTTTCCAAAAAGGTGTCGAAGAATATTTAAAAAAAAATTTTTTTTTTAAAAGCATAATTAGGTAGGAAATTGTCATTGTGAGGACAAAATTCACGAGAATTACATGTAGGTAATGAAAGTAATATTCAAAAAATTTGTTTAGTGGGGTACTGAGGTTTCAAACTCACTCACTCCACTTTAAGCATGGACTATTTCTTCAAATTAAAAAAAAAATAATTTTTGGCCTCACAACCGGATATCCAGGATTTTTATTATATATTTCTTTGTCAAACTTACGCGTAAACTGTGCCTTACTTTTACATTTTGATTGCACTTGTAATGTTCAATATTGGTAATGGCCGCCCTGCATTTTTTAAATCAAGTTTTTCACTTAAGCTCAGAGAACTAAACACAAGCTTCTGTAAATCACTGACCTTCATATTACACGAAATTTTCCAATTTTATAACGTAACTAATAAATCAAATCAAAACACAGGTCAGGTCAGGACAGGTCGCCTCGTCAGAGTACATAATATATGGATTATTCTACCGTGGCATCGCGATTCGCGAACAGCTGTTGGGCGCGGAAAATTGGAGCTCATCCGTAACCGCTCGTTGTGCGAGGTGTAGGTGACGTCACGCATCCGTCGTCATGGCAACTCATCGAGAAGTCGCGTTGAATCGGGACGAATAATCGGTCGCCCGCGCTAAGTGTAACCTTGAGAGCGCGCAACTCGCTTATCTATGAGTATAACCTGCCCGTTGGAATAGGGCTAGTTTGGTTTGAATTATGCCCGCGCTTAGTATAACCTACCCGCTGGAATAGGGCTATGTTTGGTTAGAATTATTTTAATGGATTGCTTACATACATTGCTTTATGAATTGGGTTTTTAAGTAAAGTATTTTTGGATTCTGTTTAAAATAAATGCAGGGAGGGCGGCGCCCCAGAGCCCTTCATTAACGAGCCGCCACTGTATAAGAATAACAAGGGTGAGCATCATGGGCCAATCCTGGCCGACGTGCATCCGACAAATGGATGGACACTCGGAAAAAAAATCTCAATATGCACTTTAAAAATAATGAGTAAATAGAGTTGCTGGTATCGGTACCGATATCGTCATATTTCTAATTTGGGGCACTATATCAATATTTTTTTTTAAAAAGACCGCAACTTAAAATGATGTTAATATACATGTGTTCAAGCATTTTTTAAGTAGGTACTGGATTTACTGAATCTATTCCAAGTTACAAACTCACACTGTATTTTAAGGTGGAAGGCAAATTAAATAAAAAATATTATAGTATCAACTAAATTCAACAATACAAAACTGTTTGTTTGCAGTTTGCATAAAATCACGTTCTGCTGTTGCAATTAATACCGTTCGAAGTATGTAAAATGCAATTAAGTCATATAATGAAAGCCTATAGTTGAGTTTAACACACATCATACTCACACATCAAAATAAAACGAATTTAGTAATCAATTACGCCAATTTGTTAACTGATTTGTGATCTTCAAACATGCAATTAGTCACAAATAATAGTAAAGCTGAACTGCGAATCGAATACGTGTGGCAAATCCATATCATGCGGTTTTTTAAAACAGATTTTATTCTACATGTCCTAGAATTTTCCACATTTAACTCTATAACCACAAAAAGTTATTAGATATTGTTTGGTAATTCAGACATGCTGCGACATGCACGTTTTAGGGTCCCTCGATTATGAAAAAACAT
The DNA here is from genome assembly GCA_963969555.1 of Polydrusus pterygomalis. Taxonomy (NCBI): domain Eukaryota; kingdom Metazoa; phylum Arthropoda; class Insecta; order Coleoptera; family Curculionidae; genus Polydrusus; species Polydrusus pterygomalis. The sequence continues at coordinate 159,964,404 of OZ018375.1, read as the reverse complement.
GTTTCCCATTTCCGTCGGTTCCTCCGAGTCTATTCGATACAGGGTAAGGTTAAAAGTGAGTGGGTTACAGCTAATCCTCCACTGCGACCATGCGGTCTATTGTGGCTCACACCTTGTTTATATTTCCCCTAGTGTTGCCGTGGGACGAGACGAGACGAGAGAAGGCTTCGTCAGACGAGATAAAATGGGTCTCTCGTCTCGTCGAGAGAGGGCGAGACGCTTATTTGTTTTACCTTGGGTGGCCAGTGGCGCAACCAGAAATTTTGTTCGGGGGGGGCTATAATTATTTGCGCCGAAGGCGCTCTTTTTGAGCCGCAGGCGAAAAATTTTTTGGGTGCCACGCCCTTTTTTGGGTAAAATACGTATGATTGACGAGAGCGACAGCCCCCTAAAACTTCTGCAATAATACGCCGCTGGCCCTAACTAAATATTTATGAAAAAAAAATTAGAGATTTAATTTTAATTAGTAAAAATGTATTTAAAATAAGTAACGTATATATTAATCATACTTATACTAAAACAAAACAAAAACCTTATACAATAAGTTGTAAGTAATCACTAATAATACTAATATTTAAATAAAATTCTTCGTTTTGTTTTTGCCATTTCGTCCAGAATTTCTTCCACGGTAATATCAATATCGTGGTTCGCATAAAGAACTGCCAAACCATTTAATCTGTCCTCTCCCGTGGTGCTACGCAGATATATGTATTTAAATATTTTAAATTTGAAAAGGACCTTTTAGATGTGGCGGTTGTAATAGGCAAAGTTAAAAAAATTTGTTAAAGCCTTTTTATATTAGGAAATATATTGGCATCACATTCGGAATACACTTTGTCCAAATATTCCTTCAGTTTTTTGTTTTTGCATTTTTTATACCACAGCTCAAGTTCAGCTTTTAACATCGTTTTATTGGAAAACTCTTCAACAACCAACGTATCAGCGATAGTTAGGTAAATACAAAAGCACCAAACCTCACAAACCTCAATAAATAAAATTCACAATAATTCGGTGTACAAAAGGGTAGCGGGTAGAAACGTCGCTTTCAAATTAACGGACACCTCGAGCCTAGTCTGGATCCATATACATCCGTGATACGCATCCGTTGTGTACCACATGATTAATATGACATATTAGGGAATAAAATTTCATTGGTTCAGATTAATCATGTGGTACACAACGGATGCGTATCACGGATGTATGTGGATCCAGCAAGTCGTGAGTGTCACGTGCCAATATGACGTTCGGAATACATTGTTGTCAGACGTAGTATAATTTCACTATTGATAACATGATTGATGTAAATTATGTGGCTGAATATAAAATATTAGTAAAATGCGTGACATGAAAAATTGGTTTGCAATTAAACGAATAGGCTAAGTTTCTAAGCTCGGGGGGGGGGATGCAGCCCGGCAGCCCCCCCATTGATTGCGCCACTGTAGGTGGCCCATTTGAATACAGGGTGAACCCAAGGTTCTTAAGGAGGAGGTTAGGTTGCTTAATAACATAGGGGTGGAAGCGACATACGCGGGGTGTCTATGTCATCGAGAATATAGAACTCAGTTTCTCTAAGTTCTCGAATTAAAAGCATATTCTCTTTTTCTAAAATCAATTTTTCTACCCATTTTAACCTAATGTGTTATTCAATTTTCTTAAGCAATTTGCAAAGACACAAGCCTATAGTTACTGTTTTTTTTTGTATTCCACTTGCTCAACTATTTCATGCAGTATTTTAAATAATGTTATAATATTTATACCTTTTATTTATTTCATATCAGTAAAAAGAAACGCTGAAATGCAATAAATCTGAAAACACTTAATATTTCCGAAATAGTTGAAGATACGTATTGGATATTATACATAAAATATGTCTAAAATTTTCTGAAGAATGCAAAAATTGAATAATATACAGGGTGTTGTATTTAAAAATAGGAAAGTTGGTATTGGCCACTGTTACATGACACACCCTGTATAAAAAGTTGCAATTGAAAAAAATGCGCAACTACAGCGTTTTTTCGGACACGCCTCCATGTATTTATTATCGAATTTATTCCATTTGGCTGATACACACTTTAGAACAAATACAATGCGAAACTGCACACAAGCAGAGTACATCTCTTTCGTTATACTCGTATATGAATCCTAACTTTCGAATCTGGACGTAAAGACAGTTTTCCAATATATAACATAATATAACTGACTTGTATAGCATTGTTATGTAATATATTGCTAAATGTGGAATCACCTTCAAACGAACACGTAACTGTTCACACAATCAATAAAATATGTTACAAAGGAACAAAACGTCCTCTCCAATTATCGGAAAAATTACTTACAGAAGAAAAACTTCTTTATTTCTTTCAGAACACAATTATTTCGGATATCAAATGAACTATTTAACTTTTGTATCAAGTTGCTGTAGGAGTTCCCTTAAGTTAACCGAAGAGCTCTTTATTTTGTTTTAGAGCCATTATTATGTCTCAGGAGTGTTAACGAGAACATGATATATTTAATGAATTTTCTCGGACTTTTAAAAGCAGTAAAGTAAAACTACACTAAAACTTAATATTTTTATCACTTTAAGGGAATTGCTGCAATCATTACCTTTCTCGGCATGGTTCTTTTGAGATATTACAAAAGCAATATTCATGACGAGGTTTTACGGTCCCTATTCAATAGTTTGGATTTGTTTTATAGGGGAGATGCGGGCATAATGACTTTTTCTATTATAACGAATCAAATAGCAGAGAGTTCCATCCGACGAAATTATTGTGTTGTTTGTGATTCCCAAAAAATCATGGAAAACAACTGATATACCCGGTATTTTACCCCTATTCGGGCATAATAAACTTATACAACTGACTTTATTAGTCATTGTGTCCGAGTCACTAAAGGCACAAAATATACAATTCACTAAACAGTTTCTGTGTAAACTAGAAATCCATAAATATTAAACACCCACCATCTACAATAGCAAAGAAGACAACGAGAAATCATATGTGTGATGTTAGCTACATTAAGCAGCACCGTTTATAAAGGAACGAAATTTTTATGGGGTACGTGCAACAACGCCTATAAACAAGGACACAGTGCTTATTTGTGACGTCAGCATCTGTAGTCCTATCAATAGATGAATACACTATACCTATTATATTATGTTTTTCGGGATTTATACAAGGATCTATATTTTTGTGTGACTTTCAAATTTACCTATACACTTGAAACTATCGTTATTTGCATATTTAAGCGGCATTTAAGTAAAGTATGCGTTACTTAAAACATAACGTAAGTGAGAAAACCTATTTATCTAGATAGATAAAATTACCTAACTACTTAATTTGTCTTAGATGTTTTACTGTCTTTATTTAGATAAATACCTATTATGTTAAGGTAAATATTTATACAATTTATAAAAAATAATAATTCATTAAAGTGTCTACCGAGGAGTCTACCATCGCTTTTACTCGCGACATGCACCACCTATCAAATTTATTTTAAGATATATTTGCTTATCCAAAACTAATGAAGTAATTTTGGAACATTCTATACTATTCACGATCTCCAAGATAAAAATTTCAAAAATATTGGCAGGCGTTCGGTTGTCACCCAATATCACAAGTAAAATTTAATTAGGCAGGTATAAATTTGGTATCACTAAATAGTTAAAGGTTCAAACGTTGTTTGTCTTGTAAAATATTTTTAATTTAGGCCTTTCATTGGGAGAAAATAATATTTAAAGTTGGCCTATTTATACTAACTCAAACTATAGTATATTTTGAAAACGAATGGGCGATCGGAAAATATCTTACATAAGAAACCTAGTTCAAGGATAGGTCTTTCGGACTATTTTTTAAATTGTAGTAATAAAAAATAATAATAATAATAATAATAATAATAATAATAATAATAAATGCCTTTATTTTCAATGTAAATACAATTTACAAAAATTGTGATGAAGGGTGGCGGTATCCAACGCTGCTGCTCATACAACCACCTTACTTGGAATTAAATATCAAAAATATTATTTTACAATATATAGTGCTGAAAATAATAATAAATTAGAAAGAAATAAACAGTTATTAATAATAAATAAATTCTATATATAAATCAGTAAGTATTATTAATTTTATTATTAAGTAAGGTATATAATAATTTTAACAAAAGTAAATATTATAATAAAAAATTTTCAAAAATTCTTTCTGTGCTGAGACTTTAAATAGAGAATATAATTAAATACAAACAGAAATATTTATGTTAGTTTCGATTAGTAATAATATATTTTTTTAATTCTTTACGAAATTTATTTGAGCTAGACGCTGTTTTGATGTCATTGGGAAGAGAATTAAAAATATTGACGGCGTTGTAAGAAAATGAACGCTGAAAAAGGGCAGAACTGTGCTTTGGAACGCTATACAGGTCTCGAAAACGGGTTTGCCTATCATGGATATCCGAGCCTCTGATAAGTTTCTCATATAAATATTTAGGAGATCTGGTCGTTTCAATGGAGAACACTAAATTTGCAATGTGCAACATATATCTTTCTTGCATATTTAGCCAGCCAGATTCCTGGAGAGCAGGAGTTATATGGTCGTATTTTCGTATCCCATAGCTGAATCTTAAACATGCATTTTGAAGTTTTTGAAGACTATTTTTATCTACTTGTAGAAGCGCCGGCCAGTAAACTACGTCGCAATAACTTAATTGAGATAAAATTAGAGAATTACATAGCCTAAGTTTTGTCGCAGAATCGAATACATCTTTGTGCATATAGAGAAGTTTAATTTTGGCATAGGTCCTTTGCAGTAATTTTGAGACATGAACAGAAAATCTCAGCTCTGGATCTAACAATAACCCAAGGTTTCGACAGTCAGTAGAAGGCCTTAGGTCAACGTTGTTTATAGAAATTTTAAATAACGGATCATGTATAACAGTTTCTTTACCCTTGCCAAATACCATAAGCTGAGTCTTAACTGCGTTCAAAACCAAACGACAAATCGTATGGGCGGATAAATTCGATGTCAGCGGAGGGCAAAGAATGAGTTTATCTTACATGCGCTGATAAGTTCTTAAACTATGAAATTTTTCTTCTGTCGGAAATTTAATCTTAGATTTTGTGGATCCGCAGATAGCAAATTTGTTTAAAAGTTTAGGTAGGTACTCGAGGTTTTACGAGTACCTAAATACTGATTTCCATGCTTGACGGATACAAAGCTTTTAAATTTAAAGAAAAGCCAAATTACGCAAAACATGCAACGCTTTCTTCGCCAGTAAAAAAAATCGGGATATGTAAATGTCTGATCAGGTTTTGAGTTAAGCCAAGCATTGAATATGAATTTTAAAAGATGGACAACATCAAACAAGTAAAATAAAGGTCTTTTAGCTTCGACAGGATGTGAAAACGCTATATTAAGTTCCATTTTTGGTGAAAAATTAGACATAGCTTTTTCATTAATTGCATTGTTGTCCTGAGAACACAAAAAACTTTAAACCCGACAGCCTCTAACTCTACACGAATAACTATTGATTTGACCAAATGGAAAAGCAATTCATGGTTAATTTTAGATATAGGGGCAATGTGAACAACTCCTTTTAAATCTGAACAAATACTTGTAATCATGAAAGTATAGGCAGATGTTGCTAACAAGTCGTTATTATTTACTGATGTCCCCGCTACATTCCCCCCTTTATAGTCTAAATAAGGATTAATATGAATTTCATCCATAAGCAGACAAACATTTATGTCTTGATCATTTAAATATTTAAAAATATTTTTTAGGAGTTATTGGTACGTGTCAATTCCGCCTGTAGCGTTTGTAAACGAATATTAATTTTTTTAGTGGTGAAGATTGAAATTCTTTCATTTGAATGTATCGTCATATAAGGCTTTTTTCTTAGTGTATATGCAAAATGAAAATTAGATAGAAAAAGGGCTGAATTTATTTAAAAAATCGTTATTATGGATATAATTTAATAAAGTTAGGACCGTGTTATTTTATTATAATATATATTATTAAATAATTTAATAATCACATCAAAATTTCTTAGTTATAACCACAAAATATTGAAACTGTTTTCGACAGCTTGTCGGTTGTCATAAAAAGGTGTATTGGCAACCGTTTTGTTCGTTGTTACCAAGAGCATTATTTTTAATTTAATTTTATTCCACCAATATTTTTTATTTTGAAGAAATAGTCCATGCTTAAAGTGAAGTTAAGTATGGGAAAAAAAGAAAAAACTAAAAGTCTTCCTCCACAAAATTTAATAGAATAAAAATTCTTTGGGGGTCTCTACATGTTTCGAACGTAGAAACATCAAAAAATGTTCAAAAAATTTTCTCTTTCTTCACTCTTTGATTTTAATTTCAATTTCTATTTTTACAGATTGTGATATTTTCGTAATACTATGACTTATTTTATCCTTATAATGTCTTACAGGCATACTTAAAAAATATTTTATTAAAATTTTAAATAACCCTCGACACCTTCTTTTTAGAAGGGTTTTTTCTTCTTCCCCAGTTAATTTGGTTGGTTTAGACCCCCTTATACTGACTTTTTCACATACTCAGTATGTTTTAACTTTTCACAATTTTCTTTATATTATGTCACTTCTACACATCAATTTTTTAATTCCATAAAAGCTCCATTAAGGTTCTGCACCATTTTCTCTTCTGCTAAAACCATCAGCATTAAATACATTTTCTGTCTCCTAATGATGAACGTTTCTACGTTCGAAACATGTAGAGACTCATAGAGAATTTTTTATTCCATTAAATTTTGTGGAGAAAGACTTTTAGTTTTTTCTTTCTTTCCCAATAATTTTTAACTTAACTGGCGCAAAAAAAATGAAATCCTTTAGGGATTTTCTATCAATTTATATTTTATACCAAGTCTGGCAATATTGTTAGGAATGACTAACGTAATGGGAAGTTTTCTCATAAAAAAAGACGAACTTCTTTTCCTGTTTTTTTTTAGAGAAAAACAGTATCGTACATGAGTTTTTGGTCTTTAATGTATTCTATACAAACAGGTCTTTCCATTACAATTACAAAAATTGTGAAATTTCGAGGTTTCAAAGTACCATACCCTAAAGAACTATATTAATTTTTTTTAAATTGTTAACCCAAAAACCAGCTCTCATCTACCTTTTAAATCGTTCCTGGTGTTCCACCACAAATATTTTACGCCGAACTAAATTAAGGCCAGTTAAAAATAACTTGCAACACACTACAAACTGCACTTCACTAATTACTACTATAAGGTAAAGTTACCAGCGCTTCCAAAAACGACCCGCAAGAACACTATTAACCGCCGTTTATTCACTTAGATCGCAGTTTAAAAGCTTAACCGTAGCAAGCAAGCAATATTATAAGCTCAAAGCTCAAACAAACTCCGATCGTAACACCTATTAAACACGCCAACTATACCCGAAAATTAGGCTGGTTCAACATTATATATACGACACTTATAATAAACAAAAGCATCGGCGCTGTTTTATATTATGTGTGGAGATAGTAAATGAAACGAGATTAGTCGACGTACACACGTATATATCTATGCCTCGGTAAAACAAATAAAACAGCTTTAGGTAACTAGATTAGATACAGTTTCAAAACTGACACCGACATTATTGTGACGTCGTTTTTACGCGTTTGCCGGCAGAAGTATTTTGCGATCTTCTTTCACAGAGCGGGCTAAAAGAAACTGATGCACATCAGCGTTGGTATAAATGCATAATGTATATTATGTACCTACTGTAATTTGATCTGTCTTCTGTAATGGTGTTTGGGGAGAGGTAGGTACATGCATGTAGAATCAACTTATTTTTTTTTTGGAATGGCAAATTAAATTAAAGGCTTTTTAATTTTCCATAATATAAGCTCACCAAAGTCTAAATAAACAAAGTAAAATAAATTTTGTTTCATAATATTATACAGGCTGCTAAATATCATGTACATACGGAAGGGGGTAATTCTTTGGCTAGTGATGACTAAAAATTTATAAAACATAGATCCACAGACGCTTCGTTACCGATCTACAGGGTGTTGCAATTTCAAGATTTTTTTTAGTTTTCCCTTTTTATCTCCTCCATGTTTTGAGATATTTTGCTCAAATTTGCAATATAGCTTACGTTGAAGGACTGACATCATTGTGCATGATAAATGGTTGTGCGAATCTACAGGAAGATATAGGCAACCAAAAAGACCATTGTTTTAGACTCTTTCAACTGACTTTTTCACATACTTAGTTACTTAGTATGTTTTTACTTATTTTATTTCTACTTTTCCTCATTGTATGTCATTTCGACAATCCAATTTTTGATGCCATAAAAGCTCCATTAAGGTTTTATACCACTTATCATTTTCTCTTCTGCTAAAACCATCAGCAATATATTTTTCTGTCTCCTGATGATGAACGTTTCTGCGTTCGAAACATGTAGAGACCTTTGAACAAATTTTGTATTCTATTAAATTTTGTGGAGGAAGACTTTTAGTTTTTTTCTTGTTAAAAAAAAATGGATTTTATATTTTAAATTCTATCAGCGACGCACCGCAAAAAAGTTCAAAATACACTCCGGAACCGGCTCGGCGCCATATTTGTTGTGCTTTAAGTTTTCTGTGTGGATTCCTTGTTGTTTATTGCGGGTGTTTAATATTTACGGATTTCTAGTTTTTGTGTAGTTTAGTGAATTGTGTGCTTTTAGTGACTCAGATACTCGGATGGGAATATAAACAATGACTAGTAACATAGACCAGGGCTAAAGCCTTTTGCAAATGGTAAAAAGTGAAAAAAAATAATAGTAGTATGAAACCCATTGGAAAAGGAAGAGAATATAACAAAAATGAAAGGAAAAATAAATTACGGGCGATCCGAGGTCGGGAAGTGGGGGGCGGTGAGTTTTTAAGGTTAGAAAACGATTTATCTCGATTTTCGGCAAAACTTTAAGTCCTATGGAAAAATGTTAAATGGCAAAGTTGTAGGTAATAAAAAGATCTACAACTTTTGTATTTGCACGTTTTTCACATAACCTCAAAATTTATGTGAAAAATTCAAATAACCAAGTTTTTGGTTTTTTATTTTTATCTTTTACAAGAAAATTTTTTTTTTCACGAAATTTGTTGAAAACTTACCTTTTTATGTCCCAAAAACACTGTAATTTTTTTGATTTAAAATATTTATTTTTTCACCTTATTTTGACTTAATATCGAAAAAGCACCCTAATTTTCAATCGAAAATTCTCACGTCAAAATATCTGCTTTTTTAAAAAAAGTTGGTACGCTTTTTGTTCGTTGAAACCTCTACTTTCTGATGGTGTAAAAAAAATATACATTACTATAGTAAATGTGATGAAATCCCCTTTAAATCCTACCGTTAATTATATTTAGAACAACTATTTTCGCATATTTTTTGCGATCTTAATGTTTTATGGATTTGTAATTTTTTTGTTTATCAATGTAACATGGAATCTTATGTTTTTCGAGTAATTAGGGTATAAATTTTAATAAATAGCTCCAAATTGTACATAATGATTAAAAAAAATCGGATTCGATTTTTTTTCGTTTCTTTGCATTTTTTGAGAATATTTACCTTAGTAACGTATATTTTTTTACACCATCAGAAAGTAGAGATTTCAACGAACAAAAAGCTTACCGACTTTCTTAAATAAGCAGATATTTTGACGTGAGAATTTTCGATTGAAAATTAGGGTTAGGGTGCTTTTTCGATATTAAGTCAAAATAAGGTTAAAATATAAATATTTTAAATCAAAAAAATTACAGTGTGTTTGGGACATAAAAAGGTAAGTTTTCACCAAATTTCGTGTTTAAAAAATTTGTTTGTAAAAGATAAAAATAAAAAAACCAAAAACTTGGTTATTTAAATTTTTCACATAAATTTTGAAGTTATGTGAAAAAAGTGCAAATAAAAAAGTTGTAGATCTTTTTATTACCTACAACTTTGCCATTCAACGTTTTTCCATAGGACTTGTAGTTTTGCCGAAAATCGAGATAAATCGTTTTCTAACCTTAAAAACTCACCGCCCCCCACTTCCCCACATCGGATCGCCCGTAATTTATTTTTCCTTTCATTTTTGTTATATTCTCTTCCTTTTCCAATGGGTTTCATCCTACTATTTTTTTTTTTGTTTCAAAAATTATCGACCCTGGTCTAACAGCTGTTGTAGGATTTTATTATGCCCAAATAGGGGTAAAATACCGGCTATTTCGTATCTTCAGTAAGTATGGAGTAGTAATGTATTTAGATATATAACTTTATTTTATTATGATCAATTTAAACCCATGAAAGTAGGCCTAGGCTACACAAAGTATAAAAATAAAGAGAAACACACACCAAGACAGATTATCCAGATGCATACTTTAGTATATTTTATGTGCAGCCCTGTAATCTAATTAGGTACGCCTATTTTTCGGCCAATATATTGCTTCAAAAAGTTTGAAGGACACTTTTTCTTTATACTTATATGTATTATATAAAAAAACAAAGTAAATACCTAGGTAGGTATGTATAATTTTAATCCAAGAGTGAAAGTATTCCACGGGTCACGTTCTCGGGCAAAAACTTTTTCAAATTTTTGAACAAGAAATTGTGCTTGAAAATGTTTTTCATGTACTTACCCAAGTTTCTGCCAAATTGTAAAAAGCAATACAAGTTCTATAACAACTAATATTTGGCTTAGGTACGCAGTGGCGGTTTCTCCTATGAGGCAGGTGAGGCAGTGCCTCACCAATAATTTTGCAAATTAAATAAATTACAAATTTATAGTACTTTACTATTTGCATAAATATATATCCATTAGAATTAATGCCGTTAATCTTAACGCGCTTCCCTAGAAATATCATCTATCATCCATCTGATTTCTGCATGCGGTCGTATATGGTAGAACCCGGTCTCGCGCTTCCTTGTCTTTTACGATCCCTTGCGTGATTTGTTCTTATATCATCCATCTCATTTCTGCATGCGGTCGTATATGGTTAGAGGCCCGGCCTCCCGCTTCCTTGTCTAGCGTATTAGTAAAAGTATCTAATGTGATGTATGATACCCGTATAGTCCAGTTGAATCTAGCTTTAAATAGCGCATAAAAACATTATTTTGAGGCCAGCCTCAACTCTCTGCGTAAATTTAATGCGAACGCGAGGGGACTAATCTAATCTATAAAGATGAACGCTGCGACATAGTATTTGGAGAAATGCTATTATTAGATTAACAGGTTGTCCGTTAAAAGTTGAAAGTTTAAAGTTTAGAGAGAGTGCATAGTGCATTGTATTTTATTATAGTTTTTGGTAAATACTTTTGTGGTTTTCCGTTCTGAATTTTGTTTTGCTTTTTTTCCAATAGTGGGCAGTGATTTTTCTAAAATATTAATATTACATTACTTTTATTACTTATTAGTTTATTCGTTTTGTGCTTATTAGCGAAAAACGGATTCAGCGGGACCTAGCACAGCGTCACAACTTCCCCATTCGCAATCCTACTTGTGATCTTGTTAATTTTTTAGTAAATGAGCAGAATTTTTTAAGTAATTCTTATGACGATAAATTGTAGTAAAAGAAGTAAAGCGACCTGTTCCAGATTTGAATAAACGTCTTGTTACTATCGGTGGGGTGGGAAAATCAAATCGGAGCTTCAAAACACTTGGTACGAAAATTACGACTGGCTTATACTGGTAGTGTAACGTTAAACAAATTATTTTGCTGGCCGTGTATTCTGTTTGCAACAATAAATAGCGACAAAGTTTGGTCAAAATGTAGTTATAGCGATTAAAAAAACTTGTCTAAACTTTAAAATCTAACCTTGCTAAAAAAAATTTTTTCAACTGTACCTCACAACTTTCAAATACCACGAGCCGCCCATGAAGGTATGCGATAACATCGAAAATTGGTTATTTTGCTGGTTTTCTTGGTGTTTTACATTTAATTTTATAAGACTAGTTTAATTGACTTGTTCTCTTCCTTTTCGAACTAAAAACCCGACGACGGCGACGAATCATGTTTAAACAAATTTTAGTAAAAACAATTTTCTATCCTCAAAATCTGATAGGTGTGCTACTAAAAATGCCAGAAATCACTACCTTACTTTCCAACTTGTTCATTAATTGAGAAGAAATTCCAATTTTTTGGCAAGAATTTGAGGAATATTTTAGCTGTTAACACGTAAAAATAAATTAAGGGTCAACTTTTACAATTTCTTGAGCAAGAACTTTGCCACTTTCGTGATTATTGTTTGCTGGTCTAAATCTATTGGAGTATCCGAAATATATTCTGCGATGTTTCTTGACAAAACCATTCCAAGCAAAACAACAGTCCTGAATAATATTGTTCGTACTTTTAAGAGTACCTAAAGGTGCTGTAATTAATAAATGCAACTGCTTAGAGCAAAATAATAATATACTTTGATGGAGCCCAAGAAAATAATGCAGATTTAAAACTGAAATTGTTGATTTTCAAAGGATAAAAAAATGCCACATCATTAATGAAGTACACACTGCAGTAAATAAATCATCGTGGTGAAATTAACCATACAAGAGAGCTAATTTTACTCGCCCTAATGCAACACATCACGTCATGATAAATGACCTTTACCAATGGAAGAGACGTAATGGGGTAGTTAATTACAGGAGTGGATCAGTTATCCAGTTGACAACGTAAAAGCGAATCATAAAAACTAATGATTCGGTACGTTTTTGTTGGTAAAGGGTTCGAATATTCGATTCATCTTCATCCCGTATTACTTTTTTAGTTTTACCTTAATGTGAGAAAATTTATACAGGGTGTCCCGCTAAGGTTGGCCAACGGCTGTATCTCGGAAAGTGTTGGTCATAAATTTTCAGTAAACTTTTTTTATAGAAAGGGAAAGAAATAAGACACTTTAAGTCTTCCTCCGCTGGTATAATAATATAAGTTTTAAGTTTTATTAAAGGGTAAATTCGCTACATGTTTCTAATGTATACACATTCATTATCAGGAGAATAGAATAAGGAATATAAGAGATACAATAGGTGCGAACAGTCGCTACGAACGGAGCTACAAGATGATGGAAAGGAAGTAAAGTATTTGGGAAAACGTCAAACGTAATGATAGGCCTAACGAGAGGTCATTCGTGAAGTATTGGCAGAAAACTAAGTTGTAAAGTTATCATAGCAGTAAGCTATGTGTCATATCAGTGAGACAGCACCATAAGGGTAAGGAGAGAAGAATATTTAAAATTAGAATGGTAGATGTTGTAAAAAGTTTTTTTATAAACAAATGAGGAGTAACTGAACAATCACATATTAGTGAGCCAGTAACGTAAGCAGAGGCGGATCCAGGGGGGGGCCAATGGGGCCCGGGCCCCCCCTAGAGCCCATTGAAACATTGAAAATTCTTTTTTGTTTAAATTTTTTACCGAAATTTAAACAGAAAATTAATGATTATTTTAAGTTCCTTTTAAACCAAGTATTTTTAGTTGAATAGAATACCTGTTACAAAAATTTGTGTTACGTTTTTCACAATATAAAATATAAATATACTGATTTATTTTGATTTTTTGCATACCCTTCGGAGTATTTCTGGATCCGCCCGTGAACGTAAGTGTGAGGAGAAAAGAATATTTAAAATTGGAATAGTAGAAGTTGTAAAAAGTTTTTTATTATAAAATGAAGAGTAACTGAAAAGTCACGTATTAGTGAATCAGCAACGTAAGTGTGAGGAGGGAAGAGTAGGTATTTAAAAATTTGAATAGAAGTTCATTTAAAAGTTTTTTATATGTCATGTAGACATCCTTGTTTAGTGCTATTTATAGGTAAACCCGAAAAAGAAAACACTGGAAATTATTTTTTAAGTTGTACGATTGCCCCTAGAGGGGGTAACTGACGGGGCAAAATACAAAACTTAAGTCATTTTACAAATTGCCCCATTAGGGTACTATTTTGATATCGGAAATGGAAAGCTTATACATTCTTGCAGCGTTTTGTTCTAACGATTTTTTTCTTATCTCGAATAATAATGGTGAGAGCTGTCGCAATTACTCTTAAAAAGTAATTCAATTACAATTACCCATTACCCTCCGAAAAATGCATCAATTACAATTACCAATTACTAACAGTATGATAAAAATATTTAAATTGCCAATTACCCACTAAAAGTAATTGATTCCTTGATCAATTACCGCATTCGAATTACTGACTTTAATTCAATTACTTTTATACTAATTCCATTATTTATAGTAATGGAACTACCCTAAAAGTAATTGAATTACTCTGAATCTATAAAGTATAGAAACTTTTTTGGCAAATAAATTACTCTGAGTAATTTAATAACATTTTGATAAGTAATTGAATTACATTTTGGTAATTCAATTACATTTTGATAATTGAATTACATTCGGGTAATTGAATTACATTTTTAAAATTGAATTAGTATATGAGCGATGGAATTCTTTTTTTTACATTTTACAAAAAAGAGTTGTATAGGTAAGGTATTATTTTTTTTAATAGTAGTAGGTTATACTATCACACTTTATTATAGAAAGAAATTTTAAAAAAAATCGAAATTTATAGTTAAACTTGATCTCCTAATTTTGATAAGTACCTATTACTTACCTTTAACAAATTGACCAATAATAACAACTGTCTTTTTTATTTAATATGATTTATTTGTTGAAATAAAACAAACGTTATATTAGGGGAAAAAAATATTTTTTTCTTTCTATCTAGAGTAAAGGAAATATGAAATTTTTTAAAGGAATTGAATTATTTTGGAGTAATTCAATTACTTTTAATCTAATTGAATTATTCAGAAGTAATTAAATTACTTTTTATGTAATTGAATTATTTGGGAGTAATTCAATTACCTTTATTCTAAGTAATTATTTGGGAGTAATTAAATTTACTTTTTATGCAATGGAATTATTTGGGAGTAATTATATTACTTTTTAAAATAATTGAATTACTTTTAAGTAATTCAATTACCTCAGATTTCTTCAAATCAATTAGCAATTACAATTACTTTATCACAGTAATTGGAAAATCAATTACAATAACTATTTTCAAAAAGTAATTCAATTACAGTAATTGAATTATTAAAAAGTAATTGAACACGATTTTTTAATTATTTTAATTCAATTACCGACAGCTCTGGGTGGGGTAAGCTGGTAAATAAGTTATTACTAAAAGTACGTTATCTTTTACATTTTTTATGCAATTTCAATAGGTTTGGGCTCATTTTAAAGAGAATTTCATGCTTAATAAAAAAGTAATTTTGTTCATGATCGCTAATTCGTATTTTGCTTTACAGAGGGCGCTATGTATTAACATTTTAGTTTTACTAGCATACGAATACTTACATTTTGGCGAAAACGCGTTTTGATATCTTCATTCGTTTTCGAGTTATTTCCAAATAACCTTATTTTTTCACAAAGAAATTAATGTTAGCCATGTAAAATTATTCTTATGCCTGGAAACTTGATTAAGGAGGCCTTGGAATTGACTTAACCAAAATAATAGTAGGTTAATAATTGTTAACTATTTCTGGAATTCAGAGGGGGGGGGGGGGGTCAGAACTCCCATTACCTTTTACTTTGCTACAGCCGATAGTTAAGAAGTTAAAAAGGTGCAGGAATATTTACATTTTCTAAGGCTTCAATAGCATAAAATTGAGCTGTTAAAAATATGTATTATTACAATAGAGCCAAGGGATGGGGAAGCTAACCCCCACCCACCAATAGATCCGCCATTGCTTTCTAAGGCCCCCCACCACCCATAATAATATACCTAATAAGTAAGCGAGGTTATTTTTTTTATTGTGATAGGTACTATATCATCTTTGTAAAATAATATAATTTGCAAAATCAGACGATTGAATAATATATTTTAATATATTTAATATATTTTACATCAAAAACCTGAAGAATAACCCTAAAAAGCCAAAGGGAATGGAAAGTTATCTTGCTCTTTTCCAGGACGATGGCTTTAGTAATGAGAACGGGGTTTGGGTGAATTAGAGACCTTTTAATTTGTATTTATCTTTGAATTTCAAAGAACTCATTTAATTTATTTTAAAATGTATAAATTTTCACTTTCTAATTAACCATTGTTTTTTTTTTGTTGGAAGAATATGAATATTTATTAAAAATTTTCAGCAACGATTACTATAAAGTTATTCACCCTGAAAATAAGAAATTATGAATCATCCATTTGCTAAATTAAAAATTAAATTAATTCCTCAAGGTTATATAAGGGTAAATTTGAGTGCATGATTTTTGTTTTAAAGATAAATATCGTTTAGAAAAAGCCGAAAAATGGTGGATAAATTTTGTAACTAAAAAAATTAACATTGACTCTGGATTGATTTTTTTAACTCGTGCCATGTCCATTTTGTATTAATTTCTTTACAAGAAATTTATACGTTTAAGCTTGCCAGCAGTGGCCGCTCGTCAGGGGAGGTAGGGGAGGCAGTGCCTCCCCAACAAAATAGCATTTTTTTAAAGATAACTTTATTCATTTTGAAAATGATACTTTCATATTATTATATTCTCAGTATATCAAAAATCCTGAATTGGATACTTCAAGAAAAACACTTTCTTTCTATAATGTTTTTATTATTGCCGCTCAGCCTAAGGACTATTAGGTAGTGTCCGCCCGCATCAGCGAATAGGCGCCTAGACTATTACCAACGGAGGCAAGCCTCCAACGGTCCAATATTTTCTGCACGGATAATACATAATTTTCCACTTGTTTCAATGCAAGAAGCGAGGGTAAGTACGATGGTGCGCGTTGTTTTTGTCGCGTAAAACCGAGAGCCGGAGGCAGAAACGCCCACAAATATTTCGCGGTAAGCCCAGAGCTCCGGCGGATTTGGATAGTTCATTGGTTCATTGTACCAAACCTAACCTAATCTGTAATCTGTGTGATTGTTTTCCTCTTTGTTTTCGGACGTTTCGGAAGGAATTTTTTCTGTTTGTGTGTGCCTGATTGTTAATTTGGGTGTGGATTTTCGTTTTTCTCGCGATTTTATTGTGCATAAAATATACCTACTTGTCCATGTAAGTTATTGTTATGTTATTGTTTATTTAACATTATTTATTTATTTTATCTCTGTATTATTATAAAAATGGAGGTAACTGAAATTGGCGAATCTAGTAGAAGCTTTAATGCTAATAATGCTGAAATCAATGTTCGAAATTGCAAAGATATCGTCGAATACGTAATAAAATATAGATTTAGTCGACTGTCTTACGACGATAAATTGTTTATAAAAGACTTAAAGGTACCACGACCAGACCTAAGCAAAATTTTAATTATTCAGGGTAAACCGCCTCGCAGTTTTGTCAATACTTGGTGTGATAAATGCATATGGCTAACTAGTAGTATTAGTTTAAAAAAAAATTTTGTTGGCCCTGTGTATTATTTTCAAATCGCAAAGAAGTTTGGTGGTCCAAATTTGGATACGATAATCTTAAAAATTTATCTCGCGCAATGTAAGAGCTGTAGCCCAGGGCCGCAAATATTAGGGGGCGGCATTTACAACATTAAAATTAAAACAAACCAAACACGCAGACCTTTGCAGAAACTTCAATATAAACAGCTTTTCAATGATATTTTAGATACTACAAAAGGCCAGATTGAACTAAGATTTGCATGAATTAGGTACAATTTTTTGACTTAATGAATAAAAATCTCTTTTTTAGTTTTTCCCAAATAATCTTTTCCGAAAAGTTTTTGCTTGCTCAGGGGGGGGGGGGCAATTGCCCCCATTAACCTCCCCCCCCCTGTATCCGCGCCTGTCAAAGCAGTTGTAGATATAAAGCAGGAATTGTGAAAACATAAATAAACATGAAAAATATATGGCAATGTTTTTTATAAATACCTATCTGTTTTAGAGAGTTTCTGATGCTTGGGGAGTTTCGTGTTCAACAATCCAACGAATTGGCAATGGGGATAGAGAAGGATGTAGATTTTAAGAATCGCAATAATGTAGCTATTTTGTCATCCTGTGGTCGACAACTTCACGAAATTCATAAACATACCATAAGAGAGCGTATTTACGGGATGTTTAGAGTAGGTGAACACTTTACCATTCAGTTAAAGATAGGCGATATGCTAACACAGCTTTACTATTAATTATGGTTTCCCTAAGATTCTACTAAGGACGCAACTTAGAACTTTTCCCCAATCCCTATAATTCATTTTGCATATTCCCTCATCCGATGATCAAGTTAAACTATTCCAAATGTATTTGAAAACTTGTTTTCCTGGGAATTTTCCAAATGCTGTTAGGTTAATGAAAACCAATAAAAGTGTCGGGGGAGTGTCTTAAACGCCTAAAATGTTTAAAATGTTTAAGTGGCGACAACACAACTCGGCAAACATACATGGCATTGTTACAACTTAATTTAAATATATTTTCTATCCAATGTAATACAAATTTGTCTTGAATTTATAAAAATAAACATGTTACAAAATGGGAAATAAAAGAAAATATAAAAAAGGAGTATGGGAATATGGGTACTCTAAAAATACAGGGTGTTTCATAAGTGACTGTCAATATTGAAGGAAGTTAATATATGCATCATTTTAAGGTTGAATTCTCAACGTCATTCAATCTATTGCCAACCTATAACCTATTTCGCGGTGATTTTTTGAGTTTATTATTTTAATAACTAACATTTAAAGAAAATCAATATCGTCGGAACATTATTTAGGTAGTATCTAATATATTACAAAAATATCAATTTATTTCATTACTAATTTTGGGAGAATTGTATAGTGAAAGGACAATGAGTGACAATGACATAATAATGTTAAAAAAATCTTACCCGATATTTTTCGCTATACAATTCTCCTAAAATAAGTTATGAAATTCCTTCATATTTATTAAATATGTCAATTATTACCTATAGAATATTAAGTCGATACTGATTTTCTTTAAATTTTGTATAAAAGCTTGAACACATAAATAAATCTACGCGAAATAGGTTATAGGTTGGCAAGCATGTCTCCCACCTTAAGACAAAAAGTTTAAATAAACATATTATGTCAGTTTTCGCTTTTTTTTTATACAAGGTGGTTAAGGTTTATTTTAAATTCGAATAAGTATAGCGGGAATGAGGGCAGGCAATGAAATGACACAATAATTGTATTTCCAGGGTTGGCATGATATATATCACTGATATATATCATGATATTTTTATCTCGATATACACCCACCGGCACAAAATTCCGCCACCCTGAAATTTTGGCCAAGTTTGATGTTTTATAACTTATTTATTTTTTATCCGATTTTGGTGATTTTCTTATCAGTTTGTAGATTAATTTATTCTGTTCTTCTTTAATTATTTTATAAAGTATAATTTTTTGATTAGGCTATATTATACAGGAGGAAATCAAAATTATGTTTTTTGTCGTAATTTTAAAACACCCTGTAGCAAAATTGAGGTGGATAATTTTGTTTACATACTGTTTCTTGTAATCTCTGATGTATTCTAAACATTTCTTTTTTTGATTCATTCCATTATCTCATTTGCGCTGAGAGCTGCAAAATTTTAAATGAAACGCTGATTTGAAGTCTACTTTTATTAAGAAAAACAAGCACTAGGTATATCATAAAGTTAATTAACAAAAACAATTTAATAACGTGTATTTCCTCCTCTCGCAGCAATGACAGCTTGTAGTCTTCGTGGCATCGAATGAATAAGGTCACTTATTCTTTCTTGAGGAATAGGTTGATATTCTTCCGTCAGCGCCAGTCTTAAGTTTTGCAAGGTTTGTGGTTGTACAGGACGACGACGAACGGCTCTTTTAAGTTGATCCCAAAGATGTTCGATTGGGTTGAGATCCGGGCTACATGCAGGCCATTCCAATCTTGGAAGTCCAACTTCATCCAGATATTCGCTCACTACATGTGCAACGTGAGGTCTAGCATTATCATGCATTAATGTAAATTGGTTCCCAATAAAAGGAGCAAATGGAACAACAACTTCTTGGAGGATTTCCTCAATGTAACGGTGGGCGGTTAGAGCTCCATTTTCAACAAATACAAGATTGGTGCGTGCTTCGGTAGAAATACCCGCCCAAATCATGACAGAACCTCCATGATATGAGATTCGTTCTGTATGGTGCAGTCAGCATATCTTTCATTTCTACGTCGGTATACTCGCTCACGACCATCCGGTGACCTTAAACAAACCCTGGATTCATCCGTGGATAGTCAGAATGCGATCTTGCAAACCTCAGTCGGTGTTGTCGATGCCGTGGAAGTAATCGTGGACATATTGTTGGCCTTCGTGAACGAAGCCCATCTTCTGCCAATCTTCTACGTATCGTTCTTTTACTTACATTTACTCGCCGAATCATTTGTAAGTCATTTTTTAAACACACAGCAGTAGATCTTCGATCTCTTGAAGAACTAATGGTGACAAAGTGATCATCAGTTGCAGTGGCATTCTCCTTCTGCCAGATCCTTGCCGTCTAGTAAACATTCCCGTCTTTAAATACCTATTCCAGGCATCACGAACTGTAGACCGCGGAATTCTTATAGTACGGGCGACATAACTTTTGCTACGGCCATCCTCTATTAACGCAACAATTCTACCCACGTCTGCTGGAGTTTACCATATTGACACCCAACAAGTTATAATATTGTCACTGTCAAACATTCTGCCACAATAATCGCGTCCTAAGCCAACGTCGATATTTTTTTACCGAAAGCTTGACATACATTTTCAAAAAATAACATCGTTACATTTAAAATTTTGCAGCTCTCAGCAAAAATGAGATAATGGAATGAATCAAAAAAATAAATGTTTAGAATACATTAGAGATTACAACAAACAGTATGTAAACAAATATATTCACCTCAATTTTTCTACAGGGTGTTTTAAAATTACGACAAAAAACAATATTTTGAAATCCTCCTGTATAATATAGCCTAATCGAAAAATGATACTTTATAAAATAATTAAAGAAGAACAGAATAAATGGATCTACAAACTGATAACAAAATCATGAAAATCGGATAAAAAATAAATAAGTTATAAAACATCAAACTTGGCCAAAATATCAGGGTGGCGGAATTTTGTGCCGGTGAGTGTATATCATGATATTTATTATTAAAAAATTACTTTTTTTTAAGTGCTGAAAAAACTATTAAAAACGATATTAAACAAATTTTTGGAATTGGTATCCCCTACTTATTTCATTATTATTTTTTATTACTGAAGCGTTCGTCGACGCGACTGTGCATTGTGTGTGCTTTTTTTTTTATTACAACGTTAATACGTAATAAAATTTAAATTTAAAATGCCAAAATAAAAATATAATATTTACTTAAATATCTAGTTCCTTGATTTTACTTGGCTACCTACTATAGTATGGTTTTACCCAATGATCTGCTACCTATAGATGCCGCACGCCATTCATAAACGCTATTTAAATCTGCTGCCAAAATCGTTTGTAGGATAGAGGAGGTGAAGTACTTCCCCCGGCCGGGAGTGGGGATTACGTTGGGGCCATTAGAATTTTACCTCGTTACTATGCGCTATCATATGGTCACAGCGGCGTCTCGTGTCAGGGTTCACAATAAAATATAATTATCCAATCTGAAATCAAATATTTTTTAACGTTTGTGAAAAAAAGGGTTTGTAGAACAGTAAAGTTTAATGTATGATAGAAAAAATGGTCCGCGGAGCAGTAAAATTTAATGTCAGTTAATAACTATTTATTGTAATAATTATTATAAGAGAAACTTTGGATAGCTATAATTATAACATTTGGTGAACTGAGCTGACCTAAAAATAATTACACTATGTATACTTAAAACACGGTTTTTACGGTTTTATTGAAATTTAAAAGAAAAGCAAAGTTCCTTTTACGTTAGGTACTTTTTATTAGCGAAAAAGCACAACAATAATTTTTTCTTCCCCCTAGCCGCGCTCAAGCAAGATGCCTCTTTTTATTTCCCATCATGCCTACGAACTATACGAAGTTGTTCGCAAACTTCCTTTAACATAGCTAAGCAAAGATATTTACTTTGCTTAGCTGTTTAAAAGCAGCAAATGGAAAGTAAAGTCAAAATTTTGAATACTCTCGCAAGATGGAGGTAAAGTCAAGTGACACTCTTTCAATTTTGCTCCATTAAACTTTTATAAGTTGGCATGAATTCCATGACTGGACCTGAAAATTTAACATGTGATACCTTCTAAAACAATTGATGCAATAGTCTCATCGGTTTTACCGCTTTAATATTGCCAAATAATAATAATAATTTATTTTGAAAGTTTTGTTCTATAAATATTATAATTTAAGGTAGGTAAAGTCGATTCAGCCAGTAAACCTGCAAGATGGCCGACCTGTCATATGACAAAAGTAATTGAAAATGCAAAAATCCATTTTATTTAGCTGGAATATGACTTTTGTCATATGACATGCCGGCCATCTTGCAGGTTTACTGGCTGAATCGACTTTACCTAATAATAAACATGAGTTTTTATATGGTTTAAAGATAAAGTGTCAAAATAGATTTAAAAACTATATTATATTACAATTACCTATTCAAACCTTGAAAATACTAAATTAACTGAAACGCAACTTTAAATAGGATTCTGTCACTCATATTTACAACAGAATTTTTTTTGTTTTATTTCTTCATATTATACCCAGAGAACTCAGAGCCAACTAATATTCTGTGATTATACCTATCTATAGGTAAAATACAATACCTACAGTTCAACATAAACTAATTGAATTCAGTCAGATATTACATTTTTACTGTCGAGGAAATCCCCATATATGACTTACATAAGGTATGTAGACCCAAAAGTGGTTTTTATGAAATTTGATGGTTATGATACAGTTACATTTTTTAATTTGTATGTGGGCTAACGTAAAGCTAAAAGCTTCAATTTAGCCAGGGATTTAATTTTTCTCTCAATGGAAACCCCAATTTAACAGTTTTTGACTTACGTAAGGTACGAAGACCCAAATACGGTTTTTATAGAATTTGTTGGTTATGATACAGTTACATTCCTAAACTTTTATGTGGGCTAGCATAAAGTTAAAAGCTTCAATTTAGCCAGGGATTAATTTTTCTGTCAATGAAAACTCTTCTTTAACAGTTTTTGACTTATTACGTATAAGGTACGTATACCCAAAAGTGGTTTTTATGGAAATTGTTCTTTAAAATGCAATTTATTGATACGGTTATATTTCTAAACTTGTATGTCGGCTAACTTAATGTTAAAAAATTTAGAAATAAAACCAGCATATAATAATAATCATAGGTACCTAGGTAGGTATATATCTTTATTCTCAAGTAACTATAGTTTATTACAGGAATTAACTTACATATCCAAGTAAAGTATTTTTGACAAATAATAAGTAGGTTCAAGAATTAACGACTTATTAAAACAAACATTATCTAGGTACTAGATACCTACATAAATATCTAATTCAAAAAAGTTTTCTTTAAGAGACCTGATTTGAGTACAACTAATAAATTTCACAAAGTCATAGTCTCACACGAATATTTATTTTCCAAACAGGTTAGGTACATGTTTCGCTCGTAGGTACCTGAGCATCAGAACAAAATAAGCCTAACATTGGTCTGATGATGCTCAGGTATGAGCGAAACATGTAGGTAACCTGTTTGGAAAATAAATATTCGTGAGACTCTGACTGTAAATTATTATATTAATGTCCTATTCCATGAAACAAAATCATTATTTTTCCAAAATACGATATTTGTTGCCACATGCTTTTGAATAATGGGCTAAAAATAATAATATAGTGGCCGGCTAAAATTTGGGCGCATATGGAAAACTTACACAAGTATTTTGTCTGGTACCTACAACATATTATGAAATCCCATGCAAAATTGAAGAGTTAAAGGCACGAACCCACGAACGTCATAAATGACGTTTATGGTTAAAGGTGATCAAATAGTGGCTTCCTTGTTTATTTTAGACTAAGAGTGTATCTGAGTTGTTTAAAGAATTCAATAAGCCAAACCATTTGCAAAAGTTATACCTATACAGTCTATCCATAATGTTCCTTAAATAAATAATACGTTTAATAAAATAAGAATGTAAAGTTTTAATTATTTCCCCACCTACCCACGCCTATGAATAGTTAAACCTAACCTACAAATAACCCAACTTTTTATGTACTCACCTATGAATAGTAACTGCAGAATTATTATTATATTTCGCAGTCTTGCACACTTCAAACCTGTGACCCATATTAATTAGTCTTGAAAAAAATATCACAAAACACTAACAACACAGCAATTAATACACAAAACCGATAAACCGAAACAAATTTCAAACAACTTTCGAACGAAGAACGACCAAACTAAACCCTTAATTTCTCTGTGGACCACACGTCAAAGAAATTATGAATGAAAAAAGGCAGGCTCTCTTCTGACCAATGGGAACGCAACGTCTTCTGTGTTTGCCAAACTGCATAATTTTTAAGGGAAATGTCTATGGGTTTTTAGACAAAGATTTAAATTTACCACATAACGTCATATTTTTTTCTCTTCTGGAAGGTAAAACCTGTAGATTTATGGCTTTAGGGATGAATAATATGTAAAATTATTAAATAAGTGTTGTTATTATTACTTTTAAAATATTGTTATAGCCGTAATTTATATATTGGTACTCTAAGAGTGTTAATACCTACTTTTAAGAGGTACGTTTGGCAAACAAAGTGGAGGGGCGCAATTTGCGACAAAAGTTACTTCAGAATGGTATACGATTTTGGCAATAGGTTCGTTTGTTATTGCTTCATCTATAGCTAGCAGATCATTGGTTTTACCTGTTTCAGCTAAAAAAAAATATTTGATATTATATCAGATATACACTGTGGGCCAAATTTATTTGGAACCCAATTTCACTCTGAATAACTTTTGCTATATATGTCGGATTTTGGTGGTATTTTGTGTAAATATTAAAGGGGCCTTTCTCTAATTGTAGAACAAATATCCAGTCACTATGTACAGGGGGAGCCAAGTAACAAGAAATATTTGTAATCATTGCATTTACGGCTGTTGCAAAATTAAATGGTTTACTCTAAAACTACAAAAATTATTTAAAATTATTAAGAGAGTATCGGAAAAGAGGCTCTAAAAAAATTGTTCCAGAAACTTTACTTTTTTTATTAAAAACGTATTTTTTTCGAAACTTTATTAAATAATATTACCATACAGCTTTATTAAATATCAAGTTAACAGAGCAAAAATACTTAAATAATTGGTTATCGAGTTACCTATGAAACAAAAGAAAAAATGCCCTTGACAACAGTATATAAATATTAGTAACTTGGCACTGTATTAAATTTATTTCAAAATGGTGTACTCGTATTTGTCATTTGAAGATAAAATCTTAATTTCAACTCTAAGAGTCAAAAGTTATGGTGCAAAGAAGATTATTAAAAGTTACCCAGAGCGTAATTGGAAATGAAGTACCGTTAGTTATTTTCTACGGCATTTACTCGAGACCAATGGTTCATTCCAAATGAAGCCTGGAAGAGGAAGAAAGAAAACTGGTAGAAGTATCGAAAACATTGAAAGAGTTAGGACAATTAACCCGGTAATACGATAAGTTCAAGAAAAATAACAAAAACGGCTACTATTAAAAGATCACCGGTAAGAAGAATTATTAAAATTGATTTGAAGTTTCGACCCTTTAAAAAAATATACTGTCACAAATTTTCAAATGATGTTAAGAATAAAAGAGTAGAAAGATGTCAAGTATTGTTCAGAAGATTTAGACGGCGCGATGATATTGAAAGAATTTGGTTCTCAGATGAAAAAGTTTTTTCTTTGCGCCAACCAAAAAATTCTCAGAACAACAGGGTATATTCTAATGTACAAAGAAAATCGGAGATACCACTGGAACATTTTCTGGTTCCCAGAGATCATTTTTCTAAGTCAGTTATGGTTTCTTTGGCAGGAAAATTGTCCTGATTTTATTGAACCAAACATGTGGCCTCCAAATAGCCCGGAGTTAAACCCCGTCGACTATAACATTTGGGGGACATTAGAGGGAAAATTTTATGAAAATACTCGGATTAATACGATTGATCAGCTTAAAGAGAGGATAGTCTACTGTTGGTAACAATATAATCAAGAAATTATTAATAGCTCAATTGGACAATGGCGCCGTAGACTTCAAGCTGTTGTAGATAATCAAGATGGTCATATTCACAATAATTTTTTGTAAAATAATTGAAAAATATTTTTTTTTATTACATTTTGGCTCTGTTAACTTGATATTTAATAAAGCTGTATGGTAATATTATTTAATAAAGTTTCGAAAAAAAATACGAACCCGAACAAACCTGAACAAACCCGAACAAACCTAAAGTTTCTAGAACAATTTTTTCAAAGCCTCTTTTCCGATAGTCTCTTAATAATTTCAAATAATTTTTCAAATCAAATCAAATCAAATCAAATCAAATCAAATATTTTATTGGTGTTACAATACAATATGTATTTTCACAAGTCAAATGGAAGTAAAATATGTAAAATATGTAAAATCAACCCAGTACAACAGATAAGTGTAAAGTATCCTTAATGAAATACAAATTAAACAAACTATTATTACAATAAAAAATTTCTAAGATCACCACACTAGTTATCTTTATAAATTACAAAATATATATAATATGTAGGATAGAAACATCAAAAGAACAGGTTTAGTAACTAAACAAACAGTCATAGAGAAGCAAAACACATTAAAATTTTGACTAACACTTTTTAAAATGCATCTTAAAATACATGATTAAGGTAATCCTCATAGCTAAAGAAGGCCTGACTGATTAGAAAGCTCTTTATTGTAGTTTTAAACTCATCTATTGACAGACATTTGATGTTATTTGGAAGCTTATTGAAAAATTGTATGGACAGACAGCCGGGGCCGTCCCTGCACCTCTGTAGACGTTGGTAACTTGGAATTAAATTCCGACGATTTCGTGTATTATAATTATGAGTCTCTAGGTGAGTTGGGTAAAGGGTGATGTTGTTTTTTATATACAAGAGATTTTCATAAATAAAAAGTGAAGGGAGAGTTAGAATTTTCAAATTTATGTATGCAATTTTGCAATCAGCTCTGTAAGGCAAGCCGGCCAGTATGCGAACCGCCCTACGCTGTAAACGAAAAACTCTCTTTGCCCCAGTGCTATGACCCCAAGCAATAATTGCATACGCCATATGAGAGTGACACAAAGAATAATAGGCCTGCTTTAACACCTTCGTGGACACACAGTCAGCGAGTCCGCGTAGCAAGAATACATTTGACGCCAATTTTGAGCAGCAAGCATCAGTGTGGGCATCCCAGCGTAGACTCGAGTCAAGATGTACGCCCAGGAACTTAGTGGACTTGCTCACATGCTGAGCAGGGGTTGGTCGAGTTGAAAAGACAAGTGCCTGTGTTTTAGTAGCGTTTAGTAATAATTTGTTGTTTGTGAACCATTGTTCAGCCCTCAACAATGCCACGCTAGAATCCTCCAAGGCTTCATGTAAATTTCTTCTACAGCAAGAGATTGTGGTATCATCAGCAAAAATGGTGTAGTGTGAATCTTGATCCACAAGGGGGAGATCGTTTATATAAATGAGGAATAGTAGAGGCCCCAAGATAGAGCCCTGGGGTACCCCGATGCAAATGTCCCTTTCTGCTGACTCCACCCCAGCCACTCGCACCACTTGATGACGATCTGAGAGGTAGCTTTTTATCAGGGAAATGCTGTCATTGTCAAAGTTGTAGCATTTTAGCTTTTTTAGGAGAATTTCATGCGATACACAATCGAAAGCCTTGCTCAGGTCACAAAAGCTGCTGGAAAGATAGCTACGTTCTTCAAAACTTTCATAAATATGAGAGACCAAATCCAGTATTCCCAGCGAGGTGTTTAGCTTTTTACGAAATCCAAATTGGTAATCATAAAAGAGACCATTAGTTTCAAAAAAATTTGATATTTTAAGAGCAATACATTTTTCGAAGATTTTTGAGAAAATAGGCAGTAGAGATATGGGTCTGTAATTAGAGATGTCTGTAGGATCCCCTTTTTTAAAAATTGGGATAACCTCGGAATTCTTAAGTATACTTGGAAAGACAGACTCAGCGATGCAATGGTTCAGGAGCTTGGTGAGTGGGATAATTATGAGATTCTTTATATTTTTTACCAATTCCACTGTTAGCCCAAAAGAATCTTTACTTTTTTTGTTTTTAAGATTATTTATAACGTCCCTAATTTCATTAAAAGTGACTTCAGTCATGGAAAAAGGGATGTGATGATAATTGGGAATGTTCTCAGTTGGGTCAGCTGTGGGTTGTCCAAGTTGACTTTGCAGATTTGAGGCGACATTTACAAAGAAGTCATTGAATTGATCGGGGGAAATGGACGTCGGTATGATTGTTTTTGGAGGGATACCTCTGTGTTGATTCAGTATTTGCCACATGGTTTTAGCGGGATTTGAGGAGTTTGTTATTAAATTGTCATTTGCAGACCTCTTTGCGGATCTAATTGCCGACTTATAGGATGATTTATGAGACCTGATAAGATTCTTCAGCTCACCACTCGGAAACTGATTATGAAGTTCTGAAAGAAATTGGAGAGTATCCCGCATGTGTTTTAGATCGTTATTAAACCAGTTGGTTGTGTGGACCTGCCTGGTTTGTCTATGATGGTTCCTTTCAGGAAATGAGCTGATGAAAGCCTCAGTAATTCGACCAATGAACAATGAAAACCTGTCGTCCACTGTAAGATTGCGATCGTCAATAAAATCCCAAGAAGTACGCTCTACCAAATTATGAAAGGAAATTTTACCTGTTCTAGTGATGGGTCTACATATGGTATCCACAACTTTAGGAGGAGCATCTAGGGGGGGAGATGGAAGCTCGGCTAGTTGACCCAAGTGGTCAGAAAGGCCCGTGTCAAAAAGGCTGGTTTTGTAGTCATGATCACTGAAATTCGAGAATATGTTGTCTAGGCAACTATTTTGCCGTGTTGCATCGTGAAATAGTTGATTAAAGCCATATGATTGAAGTAGGCAGTGAATCTCTACACATTCCCGAGATCCCGTGCCGAAGTGGATATTAAAATCTCCGGCAATCACCACCCTGTTCCCAGGTCCTATAACATTAAGCGCGCTCTCGAGTACCTCCAGAAAAGTGCAAAAACGACCGGTCGGGGGCCTGTACAAGGAAATAATATGTAACTTAAATTGACACACATAAATACCACAAATTTCAATAGAGTTTTCCACAGTCAGGCCTCTTATGCCAGAAATATCCTCAAATTTCACATTTGGGCTTGTTAGGATGGCGGCCCCTCCTCCTTTGGACAGGGTTCTGCAGAAAGCAGTGGCAGGGTCAAAGTTCGTTATCCTCAATTCAAATCAAATCAAAAAAAATTTTTGTAGTTTTAGAGTAAACCATTTAATTTTGCAACAGCCCCAAAGGCAATGATGACAAATATTTCTTGTTACTTGGCTCCCCCTGTACATAGTGATTGGATATTTGTTCTACAAATGGGGAAAGGCCCTTTTAATATTTACACAAAATACCACCAAAATCCGACAAATATAGCAAAAGTTATTCAGAGTGAAATTGGGTTCCAAATAAATTTGGCCCACAGTGTATATCTGATACATATCCGATATTTGATATTTATATAAGTATCATGATATTTGCCAACCCTGATTTATCCCAACGTTTCGTTTTATATAAAAAAAATTTCAAGGGTCTAAAAAGAGAAAGAGAAATTTATTACAATAAATTAATGCGAATAAAATTCAAATTACAAATACAGTAATAGCAAAAGTAAAATGAGGCAGTAGGTCGCTAATCAATATATAACTACATCACAATTTTGGCCATTAAATAAATAGTTGTTGTTTAAATAAAATATACATGAAAAATATGATTTAATAACAAATACACATTAGGTACATACCAATAAAAAGGTCTTTAAGCCTGTATATTCATAATGCGGAATATAACAAGACATTTTTTAAAAAACACATTAGATATAAGTATACATATATCCGAACTATCAGTACTACCTTGCCAGTAAAACATAAACAGTGAAGTTTAAAGGTGAAGTTAGATGTAACTTATAGATAGTTATTGCCAATGGACTCCTCGGTCAAGTTAATAACGAGATCCATTATAACAATGGTATGTTTTGAAAAATCGACAATTATTACAAAACGAGACAACAGACTGTGAAGTTGATTCCTCCCTCACCACAAGATTGGAGGTACTAGTGTCTCCCGTTCTCATTAAACACATTTTTATATTTATTTAAGATCCCAGAGTAGCAAGCACTCAAGTTAATATAAATCATTTAACTAATATTTTTCTTTATGTAATTACTTTCTCTGTCGAATACTCGTGGGTTGAAGAAATCAAAGTCATGGCCCGTTAAATAGTAATGGAGGACTCAGTGCTGTTGAGTCTGATTTGTCTACCTGTTTATTTTAAAAACTTGCTATTATTTGCTAAATTATTTTATATTATTGCTAGGACAATTATGAATTCGTAATAATCCAAAAGACACAACCATATTTTAATAATCAAAGTCGCCATAGTAGGTCGTTTTAAATTTTAAAGCCCGGACCTGTCTATTCGTTCCATTCGTTAATTGGGAATTTTGCAGTGAGCATGCCTATATAGTATGACTTCATTTACATGCGCAAGGTAGTGGCGGCTCGTGACTGATTTAGATGGTGAGGCTAAGTTTTAGAAAAGAAGAGCCACAGGCGCGAAATTGCGCCGCAGGCGAAAAATTTTCGCGACCACGCCCAAAATGTAAAAATTCACTCTGAAAAAAAAAATTTTAAAAATAAGTTAAACTAAAAACTGAAATATCTACCTACCTACAAAGAGACGAGCAGGATAGTCGGGAGAAAAATTTTCGGGACCACGCCCAAAATTTCTCAAAAATTCACCAGAAAAAAAAAACTGTTAAACATCGTGAAAACCCAAAAATCTTTCTATAATACCGCCGTTTTTAACATAATGACAAACAATAGATAATTGTGATTTACAAGTTATGTCTGTTGTTTCGTCAACTTGCCACGAAAATACAGGTACATTTAGTAATTCCTCGTCAATAAAATTTTGCAAAATGCAGTTAATTGCCGCAATGTCAGGTCAAACGTCTCCCCGGAGTCTCCCGTAGTACTTATGATATTAAATTTATAATAATTTATGATGATCTGAAACCAAATCCTAGGGATTTCTTGAAAAAATCTGCTCATTTACTAAAAAATTAACAAGATCACAAGTGGGATTGCGAATGTTTACATTTACCTGGGGAAGTTGTGACGCTGTGCTAGGTCCCGCTGAATCCATTTTTCGCTAATAAGCACAAAACAAATAAACTAATAAGTAATAAAAGTAATTTAATATTAATATTTTAGAAAAATCACTGCCCACTGTTGGAAAAAAAGCAAAACAAAAATCAGTACCTACGGAAAACCACAAAAGTATTTACCGAAAACTATAATAAAATAAATTGCCGGTGTAAAAGTCAAATTCACTATGCACTCTCTCTAAACTCTAAACTTTCAACTGGACAAACAACCTGTAATATAATAATAGCATTTCTCCAAATACCGCGTCGCGATTTAGATTAGTCCCCTCGTGTTCGCATTAAATTTACGTAGAGAGTTGAGGCTGGCCTCAAAAGAATGTTTTTATGCGCTATTTAAAGCTAGATTCGACTGGACTATTACGGTATTATACATCACCTTAGATATTTCCACTAATACGCTAGACAAGGAATCGGAAGGCCGGGCCTCTAACCATGTACGACCGCATGCAGATATGAGATGGATGATATAAGAACACAGCAGGCAACGAACGGATCATGAAAGACAAGGAAGCGCGAGACCGGCTTCTAAGATATACGACCGCATGCAGAAATGATATGGATGATAGATCTAGGGAAGCGCGTTAATATTGACGGCATTAATTCTAATGAATATATATTATATTAATGCAAATAGTAAAATAATATAAATTTGTAATTTATTTAATTTGAAAAATTATTGGTGAGGCACTGCCTCACCTGCCTCATAGGAGAAGCCGCCACTGGCGCAAGGCCATAAATTTGACCTTTTCGTGATAACAATTGTTTGCTAATCTAAAGGTAAATGTCTATGATATTGACAAATTAATTATTGAAATAAAGGAAAATGGCTTTCTTTTATCTTAAGGAAATAAAATGCATTAGCATTTATGCAAAGTAGACGACGAAGCGAGGGTAAAATAAAAACGAGAAGTGGATTGCTGAGATGTATTTTAAAGGACCCCACACGTAACTTATGGAAAAGTGGTCCCCTACCTGAAATAGTTATTTATGCAACTAGTGCAAAAAGTGTATGTTTATTGCACACGGCATAGAAGTTATAAGCGAGAGGCTGTTTATACGGTTTAGCAATGGAAAGTGTTATAATCAAGTTGTTGGAGTAAATACATTTGGAAAACTTCCAAGTGACATAGCAAAATACCTGTGTCTTCCAAATCCATCTCAATATTATACAAGCCACTGTTTTCGCAGGACCTTTGCAACATTGCTTGCTAATACAGGAGCAGATCTTTTAAGTCTAAAGAGACATGATGGCTGGAGTTCTACTTCAGTGGCGGAAGGCTACGTGGAAGAGTCCTTTCAAAATAAAGTAAATGTGGCTGAAAAAATTTTATATAATAAACATTCCA
Source organism: Polydrusus pterygomalis (assembly GCA_963969555.1). Lineage (NCBI taxonomy): Eukaryota > Metazoa > Arthropoda > Insecta > Coleoptera > Curculionidae > Polydrusus > Polydrusus pterygomalis. Next base: position 159,931,696 of record OZ018375.1, on the reverse strand, counting down.
CTAAAATTCCTGACGAACTTTCGGTTCAAAAAAATAGAGTCAAGTTGGTCCCATCCTCTAGCATACCTACTTGTGGTCCATTCGAGGATTTATCCCAAGAAAATATAATTAAGTATTAAGTTTTCGTCAACACCGGGTCCATCTCAAATCAGTATTCATAATTGTAATAATTGCCATATTAATATTCAAACGCATTCAGCAACGGAATAAATAGGAAATAAAAGTAGTATAGGCACCGTCTACATATAACAGACGGTGTTATACAGGGTTCCCCATTTAAAACGAAACAGGCTAATATCTGGTTCCACGTTAATTTAAAAAAAAACGCTCGGACCGGTCGATTTATATTTCGAGGGGGACATCTTTTCGTATACTGTCAATCTTGTTACTTTAAGCCCCTAGGAGGGAGGGGGGGTAAGATCTAAATCTTAAATGGATACCCCTATTTTATATAATTTTTTTGGATTCTGCATAAAATTCTGTACATTTTTTAATAAAAGCACAAGTCTATACTAAACAGTTTCCGAGATATTAACTCTTGAAAAATGAGATGTTTATACTTTGATAGCGTCTAGCTTTCTAACTGTACGTCTTAGAGTAAAACGGCTTACATGACCCTATCTTCGAATTTTATTATCTTTCCAATAGTGTCAACTTCCGGTTAAACCGGTTGTAAGAAATATAGTACTTCCCCCTACACCAAATTTTAACCCAATGCTCCGAAAACTTTTGAAAATATCTAATAAACTCGAAATAATTTTTTTAACTTTGACACCCTGTATCTGTCTTAATATAAATTTTCGGAAAATAAAAATTGCGCTAAATCGTTATGTTTTGAAGTGAATAATTTACTGCTGCTCTGTGTCCCATTACTTAAGGACCACCCTGTATATAAAAAAAAATTCATGGAAAAAAAATATAATTTTGCAAAAAAAACATTACCATGTCGATGTCATTATTTCTTAAGAAGTACTATTTTTTTTTCCATAACAAAAAAGTTTTAGAACAAAACAAATTGAACTTCAAATAAGTATCAAATGGGCAACCTTATTTGACATTTTTAGTTAATAGGCAGGTTTGGTATACTTCTATACATTGATATAAAGTATGTAACCAACAATTTTGCTCATTACCATGTCACTTCTTAATTTAAGACAGCTGGGCATCATGGTAAAATATTTGAAAGTTATACCATCTATAGGGGATTCCCCTAAATCAATATTTTACCACTTTACAGAGAAATCTCAGGTCAGTGTTCATACAAGCACAGAGCAAGGAGGTTTTCGCATATTTCGGCTGGCTGTAACCCGATTCAGAACATTACCGTGTGTGTCAAAAAAAATATGTTTGTGTTTTTTTTTAAACTTTAAAGTTTAAATTAATGTAGTGTTTTAATACAACAAGGTAAGGATAAATAATTACTTTGTTGGCTTTTAGTAATATAAGGTTATTTTATGTTTTGCTCATTACCGTGTCAAAAATACCTGACATTACCATGTCCTTTTACTATCATGGTAATGCTTGTATGATACGGTAATGTTAAATAATTAGTGGATAGATGGGGGTAGGTTTTATAACTGCTCCAAACGACCTTATAAGTAAATCTAGCCATGAATTAAACTTGATAGAAATTACTGGTACAACAAACATCACATTTTTTTAATTTAAAAAATGTTACTTGTTTTTATTGCTTTTTAAGCGAGACGGTATAAAAATGGTTGAATGTTCAAAATCCGATATTAAACCTGATGAATGGGTAGCAGTTCTTTTTAGCGACTCTTAGTATCCAGGTAAAATGTCAGTTGTGTTTATGATATGAGTATTCTAACTTTTACTGATTTTTCAGGTGTGGTTTTGTCACAAATTGGCAAATTTGTGAAAATTTAGTTTATGGACAAAAGAGGAGAACAATTTTTTTGGCCGGAAAAACAAGATGTCCAGACAATCCCAGCAGCAGAAATTTTATACAAACTCACCAAGCCACCGATTCCATGTTCTGCTCCGCTCTTTTTCGTTCCTGAATATAAAAAGATACACGATATGACTTAATAATTTTATTTAATTACTCAGTTTCAGTTTATAAAAATACTTTATAAAAAATATGTATTTTCAAATATTTTAAAACTTCTTTTACGTTATTTTACTTTTCCAGGGTTTATATTATATTTTTTTAGTTGAATGGTGCTCATTCATTTTGTTTCTAATTAAAAAAAATGGTTTTTAAATATTTTTTTATTATTTTCCCTTCTTAACATTCCCATGGAACTAAATTGAACATTTCCATGTCTTTTCAAATTCAAATTCAAACACAATAATTTATTTATCAAGAAAATACAATAAAAATAATACAACATGTGATTTTTAATTATAGATAAATTGGACTATACCGCGATTAGATAGAACCGTCTGTGTGGTATAGATAGCCTATATGTGTGGTATAACGCCCACTTTTGACATTACCGTGACAACCAAATCTCATTACCGTGTCATTTTTTGTTATTTTTTCAAAAAAAATGAATACTATGAGTGGGTACATATTACAGATTCTATTAACCTAACATACTATAAGCCTACATAAAAATATTTTTTGATATATGATGATTTACATGTGACGCTAAATATCATAAAATTTTCCTGACTTCTAAGGAATGACCCAAATCCAACACTTAATGATACGTGTTCTTATGATTTGTTGTGTCTCCCATGCTCGCGTGCTAAATTTATTAAATCGTTGTATCCTAATTTTCTCCAGCAGGACAACTAATTGGATAGTAAACAAATACGAGCAAAACAATTTATTTCTTACCTCGGATCCAGTTAGCCATAACCATTTTTTATAATGATCTGTTTTAAATTAACGATTTTGCTTTCCTGTGCTAGGCTAGGCCACTAGAATTCTTAATTCTGGCCGTGGACGTCTATTTTTCACTATAAGTTTGTCATTGTAGTTTAGGGAATTAAATAAGTTTTAGTCTTTTAGAAAATATTCCACTAAATTGTGATGCCAATTGTACTAAATGTAAGTTAGAATCTGCTATTTCCCTCTTGCGTTCCAGAACAATTTCGTTGCGTAATATGTTGCCTTTAGGAGAAACTATAATGACATAAGATAGACAATTTACCTTTAGATATCGGGCATGCGCACAAACCTCTTGTTATCGGCCTGTCCTACTTTAGCGACATACTCAAAATACACTCCAGAACCGGCTCGGCCGCCATTTTTGTTATTGTGTTTTACGTTTTCTCTGTAGATTCCTTGTTGTTTATTGTGGATGTTTAATATTTACGGGTTTTTTCAAGTTCTTGAACAAGAAATTGTGCTTGAAACTGTTTTACACGTAGGTACCTACCCAAGTTTTTGGCCAAATTGTAAAAATTAATACAAGTTATATATATCAACTAATATTTGACTTGAGGTTAAATAAGCGATAACATCGAAGATTGGTTATTTTGCTGTTTTTGTTTTTTATATCGATTTTATAAGTTTTATAGTTTAATTGACTTGTTCTCTTCCTTTTCGAACTAAAAACACGACGACGAATCATTGTTAAACAAATTTTAAAAACAAAACCTTAAAAACAATTATCTACTCTCAAAATCTGATAGGTTTACTACTAAAGATGCCAGAACTCAATACCTTTTTCCCAACTTGATCAAAATTTTTTTCAATTACGTGTGTGGGGTCCTTTATTCTTTTTAAAATTCAGATCCGAGTGGATTTTACTAAACTTGTTGACTTACAAAATTTGCCCTAATTGTTTTTGTGACTCTTTTTAAAGAGAGTGTTTTTATATATTCAACGAATCGGTTAATTCTGTTGACAAAGTTTCCAGTCAATGAGCTTTAAAACTTCTCTTGTCCGTTTTTTCTCTTGTCTTTTTAACCAATTACAAAGTTTGGATAGCATTTCAGTTTTTCATGAAAAGTTTTTAAATTGTTGTGTTACAAGACGAGTAAAATTAAGTCAATGAAATTTTTTAATTAACAAAAAATAATAAAAATTTTGTTCTAAATTGTTTTGAATGCACAATTTTTTTTATCGCATAAATATTTTCAGCCAGTCCAAAAAATAAGGTATACAAAATATTACGTCCTAAATATCACTCTTTAATTTGTTATAAATAATTCAAGTTCGCTGTGTGACATCACATAGTATGAATAGTGCTATTTACTGTAGTACGTGTTGACGTCACAAGCAAACTTTAATCGCTGGTATTAAATCCAGAGGATTAAAAAAATACATTCCTTTGTGAACTGTGGGCCTCTTGATAATATTAGCTTACGCTTAAGAGCATTATTTTTTAAATTTAATATTCATGCAAGTTCCTTATTAAAAATAATTCATCATAAATATTCAGCATAAACATCCTGAATTAGAAACTATTGAAAATACATCCCAATAATAAAAACCTTCCTAGAGGGTCACAAACCTTTCCTATAGACAATTAAAAAGATGCCGCGAACGCAGAAAGTTTGAAAACATGAGATCAAAACCTTATTACGTCATCCCAATATTTATCCGCGCAATTCTTTTATTCGTCAGCCTCGACGAATTATATTGCTATCTTTGTTTTGATAAACTAAATAGACAAGAACAGCTTAAAAATAGAAAACAACCCGGTCGCCATTCAGGTAGATGCGGCGTTCGACCTTCAGCTGAATAACTCTATCCCATGGTTCGAGGCAAATGTGACGTCAGTGAGTTTATTCCCGTGTTTTTATTACAGATAGTATATTCTTTATTTATTTTCTCAGTAAATAATTGAAAATTTTCATAAACTGAAACCGTAAAAAATTTTATTTTTTTGTTCTCTATGCGATAGCCATGAAATTAATATGCATATTTAATTATTTATTTTTGTTATAAAAGACGAAAATTATAATAATAGAAACGCCTAATAAATTGGTTTATAACGATGAGAATAACCTGCAAATCGTACTTAATATAAAAACAAATTGCAGAAAAATATATTTAAATACCATTTTCCCATAATAAACGAGAAAATTTACCATTTGTCTTTTAAAATGTATGGCCAACCGCTACTAGTAGATTATAAGTGTCGTAGGCTAATGGAAGTTTTAGGCAAATGGCATTTGTCTAGGCAAATGCTATATGCATTCCGTCTAAAAGGTATATCGGCAACCGGTTTGTTCGTTGTTACCCAGAGCATTTTTTTAAATTCAATTTTAAAAAAAAAATGCTCTTAAAAAAAATGCTCTGGGTAACAACGACATACCTTTTAGATGGAATAAATAGCATTTCTCCAGGCAAAAGCTATTTGCCTAAAACTAACATTAGCCTACGACATAAGCACCACAACCGCGTGGGAAAAATGGCAAGTAATGACTTGGTTGTGTAGATGCAAGGTCTATAAACTAACTAGGTTATCTCATTCGATACTGACCTACATCAACACGCGCGTTAGCACCCGCCTAATGGTCTAAACGAGACGTCACATCTTCCGGACTACTTGCCCATATTTCTGACCCGAATGCTATTTTAAGAGACCATCTAGATAGTTTATAGATCTTGGTGTAGAGGTACCATTGCGCCCAAAAAAAACTGGGACACGCAATTTTATTTATTTATCTCCCAACCTATTAAAAAATTTCAGCTTTGACATTTAAATATCATTTTGACAATAGGTATATCAAATTATTTGTTTATTTGTTTTCAAAGTGGTAATAAGTACTAAATAAAATGTATAAAGTGTTAAACATGCCTTCGTTAAGTGTGGAACAAAAAGCTATTATATATACGCGAGTGAGAGAACATGTTCCTATAAGAGATATTGCTGAAGAATTACATATAAGTAAAAATACCCTACTTTTGTGTAAAAATAAAATACTCGAGACTGGAAGACTATTGGAAGAAAGCAAGGTTCCGGCCGCCAAAAAATTTCAACAGAAGTTGAAGATGGGGAAGTTATTAACTATTTGCACAATAACCCCTTTGAAACAGCAATAAAAGCTGCTCAATAAACCATTTTTCCTGGTTCAACGTATACTGCTCGTCGAAGAATTCGGGGCTCAGATATCAGAAGTCGTTGCGCTGCCAATAAAATTTCCTTAACAGAGGTAAATAAAGACAGAAGGCTAGATTTTGCACAAAACTTTGTCAATCAAAATAATATATGAGAAACAGTAATTTTCTCCGATAAAAAGACATTTCAGTCTTGTAACAACGGAAAAATTCGTGTATTCAGACCCACAGGAACGAGGTATGATGAGCAGTATACCCATAAAACAAATATGAGTGGTCGGTTCTCTGTAAACATTTGGGCATGGATCAGTAGCAGAGGTCTAGGAGTTTGCGAAATAGTGCAAGAAAGGCTCACTGCCCCTGTATACTAAAATATATTAAGACACACAATGTTACCAACAGTTACGGCAGTATACGGAGAAAATTTCATATTTCAGCACCACAATTCCCCAATTCATACATCTCGACTAGTCCAGCAATATCTGTAAGAAAATAAAATAAATGTTTTACCTTGGCCATCTATGGGTCCCGATCTCAACCCCATAGAAAATGTTTGGGGTGAAATGACCAAATATACATATATATATATATAAACATGACTTCAGACCCAGAAATCAGCAGGAATTACTAGAAAAAATAAGATAATCATGGGGTCTAATATCTGAGGATTATATAAGAAATTTAGTTCTCAGTATGCCTCGACGACTTCAAAAAGTCATTAGTAATAATGGTTCTATGACTAAATTATTAAAATGTAAAAAATTATATATCTAATGGTTTTTTTGTTATATTTGATATTTTCTCGACAAAAATATGGTCACATAATTAAGTAAACTGTTTAGTTACATACTTTATACGTTGTTTTACTTTAGAGGAGATCTGAAAACTAAGTCGAGAAAGTTATATTATTTATTTTCTAATACCGCAATTTAGAAATCACCTATTTAATTATCAAGGTAAAATTCTCAAAATAATAAAATTAACACGAATATATTAATTTCCACGGCAGCGGTAATATGTGTAAGTTCTAATTATTATAGTCCAAGAGCTAGAATATAAAGAAAATTTTGTTGTCCCATTTTTTTTTGGGCACAATGGTACCTAAATATTAGGGTTAATCCGTCAGTACAGACAGGTTAAAAGCACGCAAACGTTCGTCATTACAATTTTATTTGCCAGTCGTTCGGTCAATTATAAAATTATTTTTGTTTCGAAAACTTAAATAGAAAAAAAAAACAGCTTAGAAACAGGAAACAAGTTTTATCCGCACGTCGGAGAATTGGGTATCGATTTTCACAGTTTTTAAATATTTTCTCAGAAAATAAATTCACTATTTAGGACACTTACATTGTGTCAGATTGATTGCCACCGTAAATATAATGTCATTGTACCAAAATAACAAAATTTAAATTTAAAATAAATGAAATATTTCCATAATATACAGGGTGTTTCAATAAAAAATCCCAGGCCAATTATTTCGAAAACTAAAAGCGACATGTAAATTCTGTAAACGCCAGTTTTTAGCCTTTATGATTGGCTTCACAACTGTGTAAATAATGTGTTTGACTAATACAAGATGTAGGTGGCGCCACGGTGCAAAGAAATTTTTCGATGACAGGAACTTTTAAATATTGTGATTCTTAATGATAATTAATTGTTGGTCAAATTATGTCCCATAAAAAATTTTGATAAATCCAACATGAAAAGAGATATTTGGAGTTAAGTTTTTCTTTTAAATAATTTTAACGAGTATTTTAATTATAAATATTTTTAATATCCTTTAGCAGATTTTAATTTAATTTTGGTAATGATAATTTTAGTGATAAAACGCTCGTGTAGCGCTAAATTATTACGTCCAGTGACGTCTCAGGGGTCGCCTTAACAAATAATATTAACAAAAAATAAGACGCCACTGAGTTTTTGGTAATTTTTATATTTTTATCGGATTAAGCAACTAAAGATATCCTTTTCTTGTCTGTTAAATTGTTTTCTTATCTTGCTTGGTTTTCGAGAAATAAAAATAAAAACAATTTTATTGCATATTTCTGGAAAACAAAAATTATGAAATTAAAAAAATGAAAACGGCAATAGTTTTGAACACCTCATTCGACTCTATTAACTAGGTTTTGGTATTGTTCTAATTTTCATTAATAATTTTGTATAATAATTTCTCATCAGTTTTTTCATAAAATTTAAAACATCTTTTAATTTTATTTTATAATGCTTTAATGTTTTAATGCTTTTAAACAACAAAAAAAATACAACGTATTAATTATTTATTGACTTTTGTTTTCCAGAGATATGCAATAAAATTGTTTTTATTTTTATTTCTCGAAAACGAAGCAAGATAAGAAAACAATTTAACAGACAAGAAAAGGATATTTTTAGTTGCTTAATCCGAAAAAAATATAAAAATTTCCAAAAACTCAGTGGCGTCTTATTTTTTGTCATTATTATTTGTTAAGGCGCCCCCTGAGACGTCACTGGACGTAATAATTTAGCGCTACACGAGCGTTTTATCACTAAAATTATCATTACCAAAATTAAATTAAAATCTGCTAAGGGATATTAAAAATATTTATAATTAAAATACTCGTTAAAATTATTTTAAAAAAACTTAACTCCAAATATCTCCTTTCATGTTGGATTTATCAAAATTTTTTATGGGACATAATTTGATCAAAAATTAATTATCTTTAAGAACCACTACATTTAAAAGTTCCTGTAATCGAAAAAATTCTTTGCTCCGTGGCGCCACCTACATCTTGTATTATTCAAACACATTTTTTACACAGTTGTGAAGCCAATCATAGAGGCTAAAAACTGGCGTTTCCAGAATTTACATGTCACCTTTAGTTTTCGATATAATTGGCCTGGGAGTTTTTATTGAAACAGCCTGTATACTATAAGTATAGTACTTACCTCCCCTGAACGGATTAAATGACGGCATGCCAAGTATTTTCCCACGTTTCGATCCTAGAAAAAATAACAAAGAAATATTACTATTAGAATCATGGCCGCCCATGATGTAAAAAAATAATACAAAAAGAATCAGACCGGCCCATGCCAAGGACGATAGTTATTATCTTATCCGCATAAGGAAACCCTCTGTATAGGGAGGGGGGGGGGGTTTATTGTTTAGCCGCCCATAAACATGAACATGCTGTCTAGTGATGTGTGTGGTACGCAGGCCCGGTTCTAGACCTCCTGGCGCCCCCGGGCAAGGGTCTTATTTAGCGCCATCGAAATTTTTATTTCATATTTTTTTCCTAAATATATACATATACAGGGTGTTCATAAAATTTCCCACCTCGATTTTCCTGCTTTAAAATGAAAATGTGGAAAATCGTCGTCGATTTTTATTTCGAGGGGGACATATTTTGCGTATATTGTCAATCTTGTTACTTTAAGCCCCTAGTAGGGAGGGGGTAAGATCTAAATCCTAAATGGATACTCCTATTTTATATAATTTTTTTGGATTCTGCATGAAGTTCTGAACATTTTTTAATAAAAGCATTATTAGTCTATACTTAACAGTTTCCGAGATATTGTTGAAAAATGACATTTTTGAATTTTGACAACGTCTAGCTTTCTAACTGTACGTCTTAGAGCAAAACGGCTTACATGTCCCTATTCTTCGATTTTTATTATCTTTCCAATAGTGTCAACTTCCGGTCAAACCGGAAGTACTATATTTCTTACATCCAATTTAACCGAAAGTTCACACTATTGGAAAAATAATAAAAATCGAAGATAGGGACATGTAAGCCGTCTTGCTCTAAGACGTACATATCATTTTTCAAGAGTCAATATCTCGGAAACTATTAAGTATAGACTAATAATGCTTTTATTAAAAAATGTTCAAAATTTTATGCAGAATCCAAAAAAATTATATAAAATAGGGGTATCCATTTTATTTGATTGACAATATACGCAACAGATGTCCCCCTCGAAATAAAAATCGACTGGTCCGAGCGATTTTCCACATTTTCATTTTAAAGCAGGAAAATCGAGGTGGAAGTTTTCAAATGAATACCATCAAAAATATTAAATTTTTTTGACGTGATATTTTAAGAAGGAGAAGCTTTCTGTGCACTCTGCAGTGACTAATTTGCAAATAATTTGCTCCCTTCAATGTTTTAATTTTAGAAAAAAACAAGTCGACACGAGTCTATCCAACTGAGCCTTAGGGATGCGCGATACGATACGATATTTTTGAGTATCGATTTTACCTTCCGATACCCGATATTTTGTCTCGATATTTTTTATTCGATATATAATGAGTATCGAAATATTTTACTCTGTATCGTTCAGATAGTATCGATACATCCCAAAATTCCCAAACCCACAATTTTATTAATTTTATGATGCGGTTTGCAAAACAGCAAACCTCGAGCGGAAAATGCCCGGTCCGACCTTGAAAAATATAATAGTATTTCCTAGTGCTGTTTTTTTAGAAAGGTTAAAAATCGTAAAACAAAAAATAACAACGCGGATCGAAAAAGTATCGATATTTAGGGTATCGATATTTTTCAAACCGATATTATATTGCATCAATACTCTACCATACGATCTGGATCGATACTTTCAGCGTATCGGAACATCCCTACTGAGCCTGCTGTTTTTTTTTTAGTCGCCGCGCCGCGCTCACCGCGTCGCGCTAATGGCGGACTATAAATATCGAGGTTTAAAGATCATCGATGTTCCATTTTTGATGTTTTTTTGACCCCTATTAAATGGGTTAAAGGCAGTAAAGGCACCCGCTTTGTTTCAGAATTTATGAAAAATACTTGGGCGCCCTTATCTTTTAAATAGTATATTATACATCGAAGGTTATACAGACGCTTATTTGTTTTATCTTTGGCAGTATTTTGCGCCCCTTGGACTTTGCGCCCCCGGCGTCTGCCCGGGTTGCCCGAGCGCTGGGACCGGGCCTGGTGGTACGGAGTCGAAAGCTTTACATAGCAATTATACATTCTTATTTTAGTTAAGGATCCTATATAGGTATACCAGTTTTTAGACCTCCAAAAGGTTTAGTTTCTGAGATACAGAAATTCCTATTGAAACGCCCCAGATCTTGTAAAATTTTTCGACCAAATTTGAGTAAAATAAAATAACTAATATTTTTAGGTTCAATATTATGTACAGAGAAATCATCGTTTTAAAAGAGCTTAAAAGCCACAAAAAGTGTACAATTTCACCCTTTTATCAGCAAAACTGAACGAGCAGGTCAATTTCTTTAGTTTTAGAAAAATACATGGCCACGCGACGCGTCACCAGTACTGAAGGCAGAGGTGAGCATATAAAAGCGGTCAAAACGACGCTCAATAAGAGGACTCTAAATTTTCCCAATAACAAGTTAAGGTCGTTACGCTGCCAGTAAGTTCTTTGGTGTGGACAATCTATTCTTTATTACAAATTATCGGATTTTTTCTCCTTATCCTAGATCTCTTCCTGCGCCGATCGATCATACGGTTCACCAATCCGAAGTCGATATACGATGCGCTAGAAATCTTTGAGAACGGAATTAAATCCAAACGCTGAATTGGGGTATTGACAACAATTTGTTGGGTAAAACTGCAAATTGATCAAATAACATCGGCGCGGAGCTACGGTTACGGTTCACCAATCCAGAGCTCCTGGTGCTTGTTGTCGACTAGGCGCAGTAGAAAAATTCGAAAATTACAGTTTATAAAAAAAAACAGCACTCTCGTAACCGTTACCAAAACAATACACTTTTGCTTTCTAAGGGTCGTAAATTATGGATAAGGTTTGCTGACACAGATAGTTGTTAGTTTGTCTCCCAGAGTGTGTTTTTATTATGTGGTACTTGAGAACAAAGATTGGACAATAATGCCACCTTATAAAGTAAATAATAATTTGTAATGATAAGTAAAGAAATGGGGGAGGATTAAATAAGGGTAATATTTTATTTGACAATATACAAGTAAGGGTTATAAATATTTGGTATAATGTTGCCTGTAGAACGTTAATTTATAATTGAATTAAACGGTGTGATGTGTTTTTCTTAAAATAAAATAAACGTCCGACAGCAGGATTGACTTTTGTGTACTCTACTGAAGACCGTTGTCTCTCGGCTTTTCACCAAACTACGTAGTACCTTCATACCAAACGTGCACGTAAATTTATAAAAATATTCTGTAACTAGAATGACAAAAAATTTTAACAATTATATGTAGGTACATGAAAATGGGGCGATACGTAACAAAATAAATTGCAGATGAACAGGGGACCAATCAAAACAAGAGTGTGGTCGCAAACCAAGAATAATCATAAAAAAGGGGATTTTTTGGAAGGTAAAGTGTCACCATTACAGTCGCAGACGTAATTGATAACAAAAGGTAAATAGTTATTTACATTACTAGATGCGAAAGTTAATTTTTTGGTGTGAGGAGGTTTTTGAATTGCCGAGGCAAAGCCGAGGTGATTTAATACCTCCGACCACCAAAAAAGGCTTTCGAATCGTGTAATGTATTAAATTTTTTCTACTACTGTTCTCTGATCAATATATTATTAAGTAATAAACTTTGATTTTATTCAAATTAAAATGATAAAATAATTTTTTTTTTTCACCTGTAAAATAATCCATGACAACTAGTTATTTGAGTATTGTTGACAACTAGTTATTTAATTACTGTCAGAGTATGTCAGTTCGATTTTTTTGTCCTGGCACCGAAAGTATTACTTTCGTAGCTAGCAACCTACTTTCGTAGCTAGCAACGGGTAATATTCAGGTAACTGTAACATTTACTTTCGTTTTCTTTCGTGTTGCTAGGGCCCGAAAGTTAATTTATTTATACAGTAGTAGAAAAACAGTATTACTTATTATTGTCGCAGACACTATGTTGTAGTATGGCATTTAAGATTTATATATGAAAACGTCGTATAAGTAACACGATCAAAACAATTTCAAGAACAAATAAACATAATAATTAAAAGCTTGCCAGTTAATTAAAAAACCTCATCATCATTGTTTTGGTTGAGGAATATTAATCGCAATTTATGAGATTCATAAAAGTTATTAATTCGGATTTTCCATGTAAATTGTTTTATGGCAGCATCGGCTTAATACTAACATGCAAATTGTATAATATTATAAAAGCAATACGAGGGGAGCGGTATAATTTTAGGTTTCGATATTAAGATAACATCTCCCTTTCAAAAAATTATTATGACACTAGATAAAGCAGTCAATATGTTGCAGGATCATCCTGGCCTGAGAGGAGCTGCGTCAAAAGCTGTCTATATAGACAATCAATCAGCGATAAAGTCAATTTGGTCCAGCAGCATTAAATCAAAACTAGTACAGCGCTGTCGAACAGTCTCTGCCAGACTTGCTGCTCAGCATCGAGTGACTTTGTGTTGGGTTCGTGGTCATCGTGCTGATGCGCTCGCCAGGGAAGGTACAGGTATGTCTGCGGTACTATCAGAGAATACTGTGGCTAGACTACAGGAATCGGTCAAAGAGGAGATTGATCCTATAGCTAAACAACTTGCACAAAGCAGATAGACAGAGCTAACAACATAAAGCATCTCCAAGCTATTGTGGTCCCTACTTGATAGCGGGAAAATCGCAGCGTTATTACAACACAGCCGGAAAGACCTAAGAGTAGTCTGACATTGCCTTTTCGGTAGACCCGCCGAACGTATGCAAATACGAGCTAATGAAATTACTTCTCCAGAAGTTGCAGGGATGAAGAAGAGAAGGAAAGGTTCTAACATTTTTTGTGTGAAGAAGGTCCAATGCCTTGGGCCAACCATTATTTAATGATCTCGAGGAAGTCAGTAACTTACAACTGGGCCAACTCACTAAGTTTATTAACAGTAGTAACTGTTTGAAGGAGCTGTCAAGATTATTCTGCGTGCTGATGGGGATAGGTTCCGCAGAACACGTATTGTATCACAACGGTCCCTATAACAAACCCTACGTGAGACTGCTTGGACATAAAATTATGTAAGTATAGGTATCTTTGATTTTTCACCACATAAGTTTTTTTTCAAATATGAATGAAGATCTACTTATTTTATGATTTATTATTATGAATTCAAATATTTGACCATAAATCTCCTTTACCCAAAATACATCACAAATAACACAGGCCTGCATATTTTAACACTTTGAAAGTTGATTTAAAAATTTTAACTGTTTTCTAGTAATTTGGTAGCGCTGATTTCAAATCTGCTTTCAGTTTTTTTATATCACGTAAGGTTATTTTTCAAACCGGTAAAATCCAAAAATATAGAAAAAACACGATTTATTTCATTTATAAGCTAGTTTTTGAATATATTAAGGAAAAAAATACAAAAATATACAAAATATACACATATAAACTATTATAAATGGTTATTTATTCGTTACGCTTCTTCAAAAAACGTTTTCTTTTTTCAGAAAAGCTTCTTTTGGTTATTTTTCTGTTTCCGCTAAAGGAAGATCTCCTCTTAATGTCCAACAGAAATCGGCCATCATTTTTGTGTCCCAGCGCCCCTGGTATCTTTTTTCCATCTCTTTAATATATTGATGAAATCTTTTACCTTGCTCTTCGCCCACGTCCCCAAGATGTTCTGGGAATTAGTCCAAATGGGAATTTAAAAAGTGAATTTTTTTGCTCATATTCTGAAATTCCTGAAATTTTCCAGCATATTTTCAACAATCTCAAAGTAGTAATTTATGTTCAACTTCTTTAAAAGCAGTCCATGCATGTTTTTCCTTATCTTCCATTGCCTTTTCAAATTCTGTATCTTTCACCAAGCTGTTAATCTGCGGCCCTACAAAGATTCCCTCCTTTAATTTTGCCTCTGACAGAGCCGGAAATGTTTTACAGAAATATGTAAAACAATTTCCTTCTTTGTTTAATGCCTTAAGAAATTGTTTCATACATCCAAGTTTTATGTGAAGTTGTGGAAGTAAAACTTTTTGAGGGTCAATAAGACTTTCGCGAATTACATTTTTGTTTCCAGGTGTTAAAGTCTCTCTTTGTGACCAGTCTCTTTTTACCCAATGCTGTTCTCGATTCCTGCTAGCCCACTCGCACAGGAAACATGGAAATTTAGTAAATCCAGACTGCTGACCCAATAGAAGGCCTAAAATTTTTAGATCTCCACACACTTCCCAGTTGTGATTTTCATATTGTATTCTTAAAAGTAATTCCTCTAAATTTTCATAGTTTTTCTTTAACTTAACTGTATGGCCGACCGAAACAGAAGCAAAAACATTGTCATTATGTAAAAGAACAGCTTTAAAGCTCCTTTTTGAAGTCGATAAAAAGTCTCCAGTCGGAAGGTTTGTAGCACCACAGAAAATCATTTTTTATTCATCAATCATTTAGAATTTGAAGTACTACATTCATTTTAAAATGTATTAAAACGCCTATTATAAGTTTTTTTTATATTTTTTCTTATTTTTGCAAAAAAAAAATCTGTGGGTGATAGACACCAATTGTATTTTAATTAGTTATTTCTATATAAAAACTGAGCTCAACAAACAAAAATCACGTCATCACAAATTTCATGCAGGCCTGTGTAATACATTCTATTCTATTAGTTTTGTTGTAGCCACGAGACCATCACTAAAACCTATTACTAAATCTTAGTGTTGACCCTACCAGAGCAAAAAAAAATGAAATTTTTTTTCTTCTTCTTTTTAAAATCTTGAATTACTTATTAAACAAAATACGGTCCACGATAAAAGAACAATAAAATTGTTGCAAGGGTCCCAATACCGTTAGAATAACACCACAACGTCATCAGACTAATGGCAGCCAACAGGCTGTTTCCTTGACTTCCGTACCGACTAACCCGGTTGTTGCCGTTATATTATATTTTATATTTAGTTAGTTAGAGGTCTTTTAGTTTGTTATATATAGTTTATTTAAGTTACCTACAATTAGATAATTAATATTAATATAGTATACTACACTACTGAGCTCTAGTAGGCGGAGAAAGAGAATAACTGCAGCTGTCGAACGGTGACGTAGCGATGTTATTCTTACAGTGTTTCTATTCGTTGCGGTGTTATTCGAACAGCATTTAAACTTACATCGCCTGATGTCACTATATTTTCCAGAAAAGTAATTTTTTAAATTTGAAAAAGCACATCAGGGGATGTCACCGTGCAGACGATTACCAAAACGATTTAAAATATTTTACAGGAAACAGAAGTAATTTTTGTCTGAATAAATACAGTTATAGTATAAGTGTCATAAATGTCTTAATGTTAATAAAACACTGTTAAGGAATTAGTTTTGTAATACCCCTTGTATTATAAAAATAATACAAGACGACTTGGTAAGTGCGAACGTCATAAAATGCAAATATGTAATTTTGTACTTTTAATAAAAATTTATTATTTTTTGTAGACATTATTTATTTTATTACGTAATAACTTACAACTAGTTAAAGATATTCTCATGTGTAAATAATTCTATTTAAGATTTTAACAAAACGGCATTGCTTCGGTGTTGACAAAGTCACCACTTCACCAGGTAATATAGCGAGCAAAGGTTATACAGGGTGTCCCAAAAGTAATGGGACACAGAGCAACAGCAGACTCCTTAAGGCGAAATAATGGGATTTATTTAATATTGCCTTATCCCAAAATTAATAACAACCAAGATACAGGGTGTCAAAGTTTTAATTTTGTATTCGTTTCTTTGCGATTATTTCTTAACGAAACGACATAGCGGCACAAAATTAAGGATTTTGGGGTTTTTTGAGGTGAGGAATTCAAAATTATTTATAGTTTTTGTGTAACCAGTAGAGGGCGCTGCCTACGACATGGCCCACTCCTTTTAGCTGGCATAAGTTTGTTTAGGCTTCTTATATAGATCCGACTATTAAAAAAATAAGTTACTTTACTTCTTTTACATCAAAAACGTATAACTTATTGAAGTCGCTAAGAACAACCATTTTCGAGATAATCGCATTCGATATTTTTAATGCAAGAATGCTAAAATATTTAAAATAATTGTTTATTCGTATTAGTATTATTTATCACAGTGGCCTTGATTAACAAAAAAACAACGACGTTTCTAAGGCAACAACATGTTACATAAAGTATCATCTGTCAAAGTTATTAATTTTCTACGTACAATACGTAGATATTATAATTTTTTTAGTAATGCCTCGACATAATTTATTTTCCCATGCGGAAATGTTCGAAATTATCTAAATGAACAGTTCCCTGAACGTTGGATAGGCCGTGGTGGCTCCTTGCATTGGCCGGCGCGAAGTCCGGATTTTAATCCAATGAACTTCTGGATTTAGGGTTATTTGAAAACCAATGTTTATAACGAGTTATAATGAGTTAAATCAAAAAATTATAAATTCTCTTAATCTGCTAAGAAATGATGAAGATCTCTTGTTTAAAGTCTGACAGTCTTTTGTAAATCGTATAGCGAAATGTATTGAGGTCAATGGTGGCTATTTTGACCAATTGCCATCACGACGTTACCATTTTTATTTCTAACTATTTTGTTATTTTAAATGTTATTAAACTAAGTATTAAATAAATTTTTTGATTAGAATAAAATTAGTAAAATTCCGTATACGAAAAAAACGTTTTTATTAGAAAAAAATAGTCAACCTTAAGTATCTACATTAACTTTGACACTTAGCAAATGTAGCTGATTTACAATAATTTTAAGTCAGCAATTCACCGTTGCTCGATTTTCCGTTGCTTTTGGACCACGTACTTGGATGCATTGGACATACGGATTATCTCGAAAATGGTTGCTCCTAGCGACTTCAATAAGTTATACGTTTTTGATGTGCAAAGAAGTAAAGTAACTTATTTTTTTAATAGTCGGATCGATATAAGAAGCCTGAACAAAGTTATGACAGCTAAAATAAGTGGGCCATGCCGTAGGCAGCGCCCTCTACTGGTTACACAAAAACTCTGGATAATTTTGAATTCCTCACCTCAAAAACCCCAAAATCCTTAATTTTGTGCTGCTATGTTGTCGTTTCGTTAAGAAATAATCGCAAAAAAAACGAAAATAAAATTAAAACTTTGACACCCTGTATCTTGGTTGTTATCAATTTTGGGATAGGGCAAGTTTCAAATGAATACAATTAGGCGATATTTAGCCAGTATGGCTATTCTGGCAAGTAAATAAATGACCTATATATCCAAACAATATTTGAAAAATTACCTCTATAACTAAAACTGACTTACAATTATTCTATTAAGTATCCTAAAATGTTTTTTTATATAACCTACCCACAGATAATACATTTGGCAAGCCATAATATAAAAATGAAAGGAAATTAAACTTTGAATAAAATAAATTAAACCAATAATACAATAAATAAAAAAAACCTAGTTCGCTCAAAATGCCAACATATAAAGTCTGTTAACTTCAAACTTAAATGACAGGATGGAATCGCACTTAAATGCAGTGTCAATGTTATTGCACAATTTAACCGAAACGTACGAGAAACAACGCTAAAATATAGCAGTTCTATATTTGGGGATTGACAACATACCTCGAGTTCTAACTAAGACATCATGCAAATTGTACCTATAACAAAGTTTTCTTCTCAGGTATAAGGGTTTATTTGTAAACAAAAGACGGTGTGTGAACAAGAGCAAATGAATTGCTCATATTTTGGCCATTGGCAGCCATTCCAAAATTTTTAAATTTGCTGATATTGAATCATATTTTCGCAGGCCAAAAACAAATCTACCACAATTTCTTTGTACTTGTTGAATTCAATACCTGGCAACAGCATCCAAGCAAGCCACATAAATCACATTACCATAGTAAAATATTGGGAAAACAGTATATTCACATACATTTTTTCAAGTTTGAAATTGAGAAAATGCCCGTTGGCGTATAATGCTCTAAGCGTAGGTACAATAAGAACGCCGTAAAAGCACTGAAACATGTTCTGTGAAACGTAAGTTAGAGTTTAGAGTCAAATATTAAACCCAAATTTCGAGCAGAATCGGTATGTGGATTTTTTTTGTTATTTACTACTGGATTAAAACCAGTGTCTAGTATATACCTACGCTTTTTGGCATTTCCAAATACAAGAAAAAGTTACTTTTTAACATTAAGAGTTAGATTATGAGACTTGGAATATTCATAAATAATGTCCAGGTCCCGATTTATACTATTATTGGCTTCAATAGCTGTTTCAGCAAAAAAACTTAATAATAGTTGTATATCATCTGCATAACCGTGACTGGAGCAAGTAGCAAGTTTAAACTAGATACTTTAACAATGATTTTTATAACAATATATACAGTGTGTCCAAAAAAGTATGCAACATATGCATGGGAAAGTTATTTATTACCGATTTCTCAGAAGATTTTATTTTTGATAAAAGTTGGTGAATGCCTTAAAACTATAAATGCATATTTCATATTTCACCTGCGGCTAATAGTAAGGGAGCAAATGCCATTTTTTCGAAATTGCCTTAAGAGTAAAGTACCTTAATTATTAAAAATACAGCAAAATTTTATATGGAAATGTTTATGAAAATTAAAAACATAGCCAAAATACAAAATTTGGGTTAGGTGTCTCAATTTTTAATTTTTTTTTCCTAATCTCTAATTTCCCCTAAACGGTACGCCTCTGGTCGATTTTTCGTCTACGCAATTTTAATATATTTATCAAATAACTTAAACGTGGGTTTATAATAAAAATGCATTAAGTAGTTGCAAACTTTTAAAAACTTTTCAATGAACCGGGTCGGTTTAGATATAAGTGTGTTGCACGCCAACTTAAACACATTTTAGCCAACTTCAGTTCGAAACTAAATCATAATAGAATTTAACCCTATTCATAATACTGGAAATAACTAATAATTTATTTGTCATTTTCACCCAGTACTCTGAAGTCCAAAAACCTACATTAAAAAAATGAATATGAAATAGGTATTTTGCCCGTTGCTCGTAATTATTTATTTGTTTATTATGACAAATAAATTATTAGTTATTTCCAGTATTATGAATAGGGTTGAATTCTATTATGATTTAGTTTCGAACAGAAGTTGGCTAAAATGCGTTTAAGTAAGCGTGCAACACGCTTATATCTAAACCGACCCGGTTCATTGAAAAGGTTTTAAAAGTTTGCAACTACTTAATGTATTTTTATTATAAACCCACGTTTAAGTTATTTGATAAATATATTAAAATTGCGTTAACAAAAAATCGACCAGAGACGTACCGTTTAGGGGAAATTAGAGATGAGGGAAAAAAATTAAAAATCGAGACACCTAACTCAAATTTCGTATTTGGACTATGTTTTTAATTTGCAAAATTATTTCCATATAAAATTTTGCTGTATTTTTAATAATTAAGGTACTTTACTCTAAAGGAAATTTAAAAAAAAAATGGCATTTGCTCTCTTACTATTAGCTACAGGTGAAATATGATGTGTGCATTTATAGTTTTAAGGCATGTACCAACTTTTATCAAGAATAAAACCTTCTGAGAAATCGGTAATAAATAACTTTCCCATATGTTGCATACTTTTTTGGACACACTATATATACGAATAGATTTGTTGTGCCTTGTTTACTTCTTAATGCGAGTAAAAAAGATTCCATGGAAGCCCAGAGGTTTTTCGGTCCTAAGCAAACAGAAACCCACTGCACTAATATCCGTAAAATATCAATATAATATTTTTGGAGCACTTCCGTACATCAAAATTCATAATGTTTCTGGGTGATTCGGAGAAAAATCTTATCTCTAAAGACATACAACTACCCCTCCTTGAAAAATTTAATAAAGCTTATTTCAAGAAAAGCGAAAAATCCTAAATGTAAAATAAAACCATGTTAAGGAAAATACCAAAACATATGAGGATTTATTGAGTTTAATAAAAGGTATAGGCTGAAATGCGGGGTTCAATTTCTATTATGTTTAAAAACGAAAATTTAAGATGTTTTATTCTTAGGATTGTACGGGGTTCCATCTCAATTTTCTACTAATTCCGGTTTCTGTATGATGCCTACGTTTCAATAAGTTCTAAATGCTTTTATGCCGAATTTCTAATCTGTTCATTTTATAAGAGTCTGTTTCAAAATATTCATTTTACTTCCAATTTTAGGAATGTTTTTAATACATAGATCACTAAAAGACACACAAACGTTTTCAATTACACACTACCTGTGTACAAGCCTTTAAATGGCTGTCTAATAGCACACCTTAATATCTTAGTACAAATGGGGATTTGGTTTTTACAGGTTGCCATCCACTAATTTGAGTTGGCAGCATCAGTCCAACTCAGTGGCGGCCCGTGACTAGTGAATCAGGGGGGGGGGCGCTGGCTTTAAATTTAAAAAAAATTAAAATGTCTATTAGTACGTGACTGTTTTTTATAACTTTCTCGTTGTAAATTTTAATTTCATCAGCATAAACTTAAACAAGTTAAAATATTAGTTAGTCCTAACATCTCAATACTTACCACATTATAACGATGTTTTGCACTATTTTCATGTTTTTTAATTTTCTCTGAAAAATGTTTTAAGTCCTGCACCCCATTTATAGTCCAATTATCATCCCCGTCAAAAAGAAGACACACGAAACAAAAAAAAAAGAATTTTTGTCCTCACAACCTCATATCCAGGATTTTTTATTATATATTTATTTGTCAAACTTACGCGTAAACTGTGCCTAACTTTTACATTTTGATTTCACTTGTACTATATTCAATATTGGTAGTGGCCGCTCTGTATTTTTTGAATCAAGTTTTTTACTTAAGCTCAGAGAACTAAACACAAGCTTCTGTAAATCAATGACCTTCATATTAGACGAAATTTTCCAACTTTATAATGTAACTAATAAATAACTCAAAACAAATTAAAAAAAAGGTGAGCAGCGTATGCGGCATCGACAGGTCGAAACGCGAGTCGCGAACAACTGTTGGGCGGAAAATTTTGAGCTCCTCGTTGTGCGATATGTAGGTGACGTCACGCCACCGTAGTCATAACGAGAAGTCGCGTTGAATCGGGACGAATAATCGGTCGCCCGCCCCGGCCCGCGCTTAGTATAATCTTGAGAGCGCGCAACTCGATTGTATTTCTCTCGAGATATTTTAAAGTTTTTTTTCAGAAATGTTGGGGGGTCCTGGGCCCCCCCAGGCCCCCCCGTAGAACCGTCCCTGTTAATGATACTAGTTCGATATGAACACCATAATGAAACGTGTGCAACGTTAAACCACGAGGCGTTAGCCAAGTTTGCACAATTACAAAAGTTTCCAGGGTTTGCAGGCATATTGTTTGGGGTTGTTTATGGTCACTTAATAATGCGTTATTATTACCTGCTTAACAAACTGTATTTATATCGATTTATACCTAATATATACTTCTGTTTTGGTTTGTCGAAAGATTCCTTTGTCCGCTAAATGTAACAACATTCCCGGTAAAGTAGGAAATCAAGTAAGGAACAAATTGGATGTAACTGTAAATAAATAAAGTTAAAAAAAAACTAAAAAACACGCTTTAATAATTAATCAAACTAAAAAGCGGAAAATAAATATAGTTTAAAATAATTGTTGGAATTCTTAATACAAGGCAGAAAATAATAATGAACGATAAATATTAGTATTATTGTAAAAAAAAACATGGGGTGCTCGAGATACGAAAAATATAGCACAAAGCGCCCCCCGCTTTTTTTTCACTATAATACTAATATTTATCGTTCATTATTATTTTCTGCCAATATTAAGATTTCCAAGAATAATTTTAAACTATATTTATTTTCCGCTTTTTAGTTTGATTAATTAAAGCGTGTTTCTTAGTTTCTTTAAACTATATTTATTTTTCATTTTTTAGTTTGAGTAATTGTTAAGATTTTTTTTTAGTAGATTGAGCTAGATTGGTGTATTGTCAGCGGTTCTTGATAAGTCTACAAAATTTAAATTAAATCAGTTAAGACAGTTTAAAGTGAGTCAAAAATCAGGTTCAAAGAAGTCGGTTACAAACAAACATACAAACAAACATACAGGTGAAGCTAATAAAAGCGTGTTAAAAAAACAATGAAGGATTTAAATACTTAACTGCAGTAAAAAGCATTTTTGAGGGTAAACCATTCAATGAAGTGGTATCTTGGGCTTATATTTTGCTACCTAAGTTGCAGTATTAATTGTCCGATTAAATCAGTAGATGTTGAGAGAGCTTCTCTTTGTAGAAACATATTTTTGCTAATAGACAATCCTTTTTAGTTAAAAATTTGAAAAACATTTAGTAATAAATATAAATACAATTTTAAGTTAAAAAATTGTTTACTTTTATTTTTTTTTTGTTTTCTTTTGCATTTTTTTTTTAAATAATAGTTATTTTTGTATTAAGTGCGCAAAATAGGTGTTTTTTTAATGGCACATGAGATTGTAAATTTTTACCGAGACCGTTAGGTCGAGGTTAAAAATTCAATCAAATGTGCCATAAAAACACTTTTGCGCGCGAAATAAAAACAACATTTTTTCTACAACTGTTTGTTGTTAACTATTTTTTATCGTGTTTAGAAAAAAAATCTAAAATCATAATTCATTTAGGGTATTATTTCTTACACCTGTTCCCATTACTATGGAAACCCAAAATTGTTTAAATTTTATTGATTGTCAAATCTATCGTTTTTCGTGTCAAAAGTTTATAGTTGTTTGCTCAAGTTTGATACCATTTAAATGTCTGAAAGTGATAGTGAGACGCCTCACGAAATTACGGAAGCGGCAGAAATCGTTATATCAAATCTTTTGCCCGTGAAATCAAGAATCAAATATGAGAAAGTGTACACTCAGTTTCGCGAATGGTGCAATATAAAGAAAGTAAAAACAGTAACAGAAAATGTTTTGCTCTGTTATTTGGAGGAAAAGTCGAAAATTTTAAAGCCACCTACACTATGGAGTACCTATTCGATGCTTAAAAGTACCCTAAACATAAAGGAAAATATTGATCTGCAGCGGTTTACTAAATTGGTTCCATTTTTAAAAAGCAAATCCATTGGATATAGAGGAAAGAAGTCTAAAGTATTAACAAAGGAGGATGTAGCAAGATTTATAAAGGAATCCGATGATGAAATACATTTACTTATGAAGGTATACAACATTTACAAGCAACTATTTAAGTAATTTAAATACTCATTTAACTATTTTATTGTAGGTTGTCTTAATCTTCGGGATAAGTGGCGCTTGCCGTCGCGAAGAATTAACCAAGATGACCATTGATAACATTGAAGATGTTGGAACTATATTAATTGTAAAAATACCAGATACAAAAACCTACTGTGAACGAACCTTTACTATATCCAATTTGGAATATATCGATATCTACAGAAGGTATAAATCTCTGCGACCGTCCCACACTTCAAGTAACCGATTATTCCTAAAATATGCTAAAGGAAAATGTGTAAATCAACATGTTGGAGTCAATAAAATAGGAGAAATGGCAAGTCTTATTGCAAAATGGCTCGGCAAAGAAATGTTCAAAAGTTATACAGGCCACTGTTTCAGAAGAAGTTCTGCGACGCTACTAGCTAATGCAGGGGGCGACCTAATTTCTATCAAACGTCACGGAGGTTGGAAATCTAGTTCAGTGGCGGAGGGTTACATAGAGGATAGTTTGGTGAACAAAGTTGAGATTTCCAATAAAATTTTAGAAAGTTCTTCCAATAAAATCTTAGAAAGTTCATCTGCTGTAAATGTATCGCACAAAATACCTAATAGTTCTTGCGTTTTCGACCAACAATGTGTAACATCGCCTATTGGAATTAATATAGGAAACAATTGCTCTAACTTCACCGTTAATTACTATTCTAATAAAGATTGTTAATTTAATTCAGTTTAATAATAAATTTTTTTTATAAAAAATGTTTTGGAAATTAATTTTTGCATTTTTATACGATAACATCAATCAGCTGAGCTTGCCGTGAAAAATATCATTTTTTCACTGTGAAAAAATGACATTTTTTTACGGTGAAAAAAAGCGACGTTTTGTGCATCCATAGTAACCAAAAAAAGTCATCTTTTTTTGACAGTTGTAGAAAATAGTTATTTTTGTATTAAGTGCGCAAAATAGGTGTTTTTTTAATGGCACATGAGATCGTAAATTTTTACCGAGACCGTTAGGTCGAGGTTAAAAATGCAATCAAATGTGCCATAAAAACACTTTTGCGCGCGAAATAAAAACAACATTTTTTCTACAACTGTTTGTTGTTAACTATTTTTTATCGTGTTTAGAAAAAAAATCTAAAATCATAATTCATTTAAGGTATTATTTCTTACACCTGTTCCCATTACTATGGAAACCTAAAATTGTTTAAATTTTATTGATTGTCAAATCTATCGTTTTTCGTGTCAAAAGTTTATAGTTGTTTGCTCAAGTTTGATACCATTTAAATGTCTGAAAGTGATAGTGAGACGCCTTACGAAATTACGGATGCGGCAGAAATCGTTATATCAAATCTTTTGCCCGTGAAATCAAGAATCAAATTGAGAAAGTGTACACTCAGTTTCGCGAATGGTGCAATATAAAGAAAATAAAAACAGTAACAGAAAATGTTTTCCTCTGTTATTTGGAGGAAAAGTCGAAAATTTTAAAGCCACCTACACTATGGAGTACCTATTCGATGCTTAAAAGTACCCTAAACATAAAGGAAAATATTGATCTGCAGCGGTTTACTAAATTGTTCCATTTTTAAAGAGCAAATAATCCATTGGATATAGAGGAAAGAAGTCTAAACTCAACAAAGGAGGATGTAGCAAGATTTATAAAGGAATCCGATGATGAAATACATTTACTTATGAAGGTATACAACAATTACAAGCAAATATTTAAGTAATTTAAATACTCATTTAACTATTTTATTGTAGGTTGTTTGAATCTTCGGGATAAGTGGCGCTTGCCGTCGCGACGAATTAACCAAATGACCATTGATAACATTGAAGATGTTGGAACTATATTAATTGTAAAAATACCAGATACAAAAACCTACTGTGAACGAACCTTTACTATATCCAATTTGGAATATATCGATATCTACAGAAGGTATAAATCTCTGCGACCGTCCCACACTTCAAGTAACCGATTATTTCTAAAATATGCTAAAGGAAAATGTGTAAATCAACATGTTGGAGTCAATAAAATAGAAGAAATGTCTAGTCTTATTGCAAAATGGCTCGGCAAAGAAATGTACAAAAGTTATACAGGCCACTGTTTCAGAAGAAGCTAATGGAGGGGGCGACCTGATTTCTATCAAACGTCACGGAGGTTGGAAATCTAGTTCAGTGGCGGAGGGTTACATAGAGGATAGTTTGGTGAACAAAGTTGAGATTTCCAATAAAATTTTAGAAAGTTCTTCCAATAAAATGTTAGAAAGTTCATCTGCAATAAATGTATCGCACAAAATATCTAATAGTTCTTGCGTTTCCGACCAACAATGTGTAATATCGCCTACTGGAATTAATATAGGGAACAATTGCTCGTTATACATCGTTAATTACCATTCTAATAAAGATTGTTAATTTAATTCACTTTAATAATAAATTTTTTTATAAAAAATGTTTTGGAAATTAATTTTTGCATTTTTATACGAAAACATCAATCAGCTGAGCTTGCCGTAAAAAAATATCATTTTTTCACGGTGAAAAAATGACATTTTTTTACGGTGAAAGAAAGCGACGTTTTGTGCATTCATAGTAACCAAAAAAAGTCATATTTTTTTGACAGTTGTAGAAAAACATATTTTTTAGAACCCAATGTGTTTCTTTATCTTATTTCACTATAATAAATTAAGGAATATTGCATACCAGTATGCATATTTGGTAAAACAATGTAAATAACTGCATATTTTAAAGGCAAACAAGGCATATATATGCGCATATTTTGGCTGAATTTAAGTGCACATAGTCCGCCCTTTAATTATATATTATGAGCTTGCAATAAATGTGATTGCAAATTTTAATACATGGGATTCGGTGGGTGGTTTATTTCATTACTTAGCCTAATGTAAAATACATTTATTTACAACCATGTATGTAATAATGACATTTCACCTATCTTTGAAAGGTGGAAAGTTGACGTTTCTTGACTTTTACTTTCCACCCGGGTGGAAAGTGAGCACTTTCCACCCGGGTGGAAAGTAAAATTGTTATTTTTTGTAATTTTATTAAAAATCGATATCTCAAAATAGTAAATTTTTTTTTTTTTAAATTTTAATAAAAATCGATATCTCAAAATAATATACAAACACACCAACACACAACTCATTACACAAATTCAACAACAATAATTTTATTTTTTATTTCTTTAAATGAATTATACCTAAATGACATTTATAAAAAACAAAAAATTAACATGGTTTATGTTTTACTTATTTACATTAAATATTACATTGGCATTATTGTAGGCAGTCACAGATATGTTTAAACCTTGCTGAAATTCTTCTTTTGAAAGGTTTATTTCATGATTATTTGAAGTTAAAGTAGTGTTAGTAAAACTTGAACTTGGCTTTGAAATCAATTTTGCCGTATTAACCTGAGTAGAAACCGAACTGTCTATGTATCCCTCAGCTACTGTGCTAGATTTCCAGCCTCCTAACCGCTTTATTTGCATAAGATCGCCACCGTTATTTGCGAGCAAAGTAGCCGCTGTTCTTCTGAAACAGTGACCAGTAAAACCTTCAGTATTCAGCTTCAGAAAAGCTGCAATTTTTTTTGGAAACTGACTTAAAGTGTTGTGCCCAATACATTGTTTACTAATTTTTCCATATCTTATTTGCATAAAAAGCTTTCCATCCTGTATATTTTTCCGTAAAGTTATGTACTCCTTAAGTGGTGCAATCCATTTATTATCAGTTATCATAAATGATCGTGGCTGGTACGTTTTGCTATTTTGTATTTCAATCGCGACCTTTTCTTCTAAAAAGTGAACGTCTGTTGTTTTCATTTTGTATAATTCATCTGATCGGCAGGCGCCTGAGACACCAATAACCAATGCGACCTACAAATGTATAAAATAATAAGTTAATATAGAAATAGTCAACCTTTTAGCCTAAAATACCTTTTGAACAAGAAATTCCATAGGTGCTTGTTCCAAAAATGTTTCAATATTATCCATAGACAGTGTGGTCGATTTTTTCGGCTTGTATCCTTTGTTTTGCTTTTTTAAAAATGCTAATAGCTTTGCGTGTTTAGATATGTCTACTTTTTCCCTAATTGATAGAGTGGTCCTCAACATTGAATATATTGACCAAAGCGTTGATATTTTCTTTGTCTTGGCATTTTCACTAAAATAAGCTAGTAGCGCCGATTCAGAACCAGGATTTTGAACTTTGTTTCCAATACACCATTCTTTAAAACAGTTATATGCCTTGTCATATCTCGGGCGGCTTTTAGTTGGCAGAAGATCTTCTTCTACTATTTTTGCTGCTTCTCGAATTTCTGGGGGAGTAGCAGCCAAATCAAATTCCTCATCTGAGAGCATTTTTTTGGTGTTTTGTAAAAACTTTGACACTAACGTTTTAAAAAAATAATATATTGTTTAGTGACATGGAAACCATATTCCAAAAATGATATTTGCCATCTTGATGTGTATTATTACCTACGTTATTTTATCACCTGCGGTTATTTGAAATTCTAAATGTCTGTCTACTTTTGCAATGGAAAAGTCAAAATGACATTTACCTTTTAATAATTATTTGAACTCAAAATAATAAGAAGTGGATGTTGGATGTGGTTGTAAATAAAATAGTATACAAACCTCGGTGAAAAGATTCATTACTGTCTCTGAGATATAGTTTACCTCGACGCTTCGCGTCTCGGTAAACTATCTAATCTCTCGACAGTAATGAAACACTTTCCACCTCGGTACGTAATATACTATTAAAATATTAAGTACTCAATTAAACTTTCGTGTTTACGTAATGTGCTATACAAGCAAATTCGTTATGGTTCAATATATCCTGCGGCTCGATTTTATAAATATACATTTATTATCGCATTGCATTATTAAAAAAAAATGTAGGTTGTCGCATGTAATAAAGACAGAATCAAAGTATAGTCCACCGAACTTGTTTATAAATTTTAAAAATAACTAGCGGCTACAGACAGCTGGCTATGAGCATTCCCGACTTGTTAGACGGCACCGGAGGGTGTTTTCGTTCAAATCTAATGAATAAGGTGTCTCTCTCATTCTTGTAATATGACATTGTGATTGTATGTTTTTAAAGTAAGAATTAATTTCGTAATAAACTATTGTTGACGGAATCGATATTTCAAAATTCAATGCAGAGTGAGAAAAAAAGTTAAAAATATGAATACATCTGTCAAAGGGCACATTTTCCCTTTGAAGATAATTTTTTCAACATTCAACACAGAACGTAGTTTTTTATTAAAAAAATATTTTCTTAATAGCAAACAGTAGTGAAGCCGTCGCTGTTTTGTTTTGTGATCAATATTTCGTTACTTTTTCGTTTTATCCAAAAATAGGTCAAATAGGTACCTCTCTTTGGAGCGCAATTAATACCTAGCTTTATAAATTAATAATGCGGTTGTTGTCGTCCTCTGTTTCTTTGTTGTTGTTTTAACCTGTGGTCAGTCTTACTTGAGCTCTGAAAAGGAGAGGAATGTAGAGAAGGACGAGTTTTACACTCTTGTACTACCCCCCTTCCTAACACTCATAATCACCTAAATTAATTTTTTTTTTGGTCCATCCCTCCCTTACTCTATGTTCTCTTATACAGACTAGCTTCTCTGTGTAAGTATCAACTACACATTTAAGTCTACTCTGGGCCGGGCGTACTCTACCTCTACCACTTTCTTCCTTTTACTTCTGTGTTTAGAATCGTAAACGTTAACTTTGCATAGTTTTTCAACTTTGATTTAAAAATTGCCTAATACGACTATTCTAATCTACTACTGCTTTTACTTATAAGGGATGCCTATATAACGTAGTAAGTTTTTAAAAATATACTTTCTCTGACGTATTCTAACCTACAATTTTTCTTTTTTAGGTCAAGCCTAATTACTGTTGAGTTCCTTTTAGTTACTTTTAAACAGCAAAGCAAAGCCAACGGCTAAGTTGAGCGTTCCTTTTAAAAATTTAACTTAGCATAGCAAAACTTTTTCCTTTCCCCCTTGCCGCGGTTAAGTATGCCCCTCTCTATTTCCCATGCGGACTAGACGAAGTTCGCGAAGCGTTCCTTTAACAACTAAAGAAAAGCTGTATGCTCTTTCTAACCTTATCAAAGATTTGGCCAACTTAAGTAATAATTGCCCATAGAAACGAAATTACTATATTTCCACAGTGTGGTTCAAGATAAATAAAACAAAGGTTTAAAAATTGATTTTTAGTTAGGGTTTTATTATGGCTGAAAGCCAAGCTAAATTATTGGGAACAATAACAATAGGTAAAATTAAAATTTTACGTATCATCCATCTCATGTAGTTAACTATTTGCTCGGGATACAAAAATGCAAAACGCCCACATACCTACTAGAAAATAATTTTAGTTTTTTGTTTTTGCGAATAAATCCTTTCAAAGCAACACTAAACAACTACGGGGCGCGGCGATTGCAGATCGCTACGAACCCCCACCAACGTCTTGGGATTATAGGTTCTAATGGATACAATTCGTTTTTGGAGACGCTATTCTGCTTTCTTGATTGTAGAGAAAGAGCTTTACTGGGAACAAAATGAGAAGATACAATTTATTTCTTAACAAAATTGCTGTATTAAAAGTAGTTCATTATTCAACAAGATTATGCTGCTAATGAAACTTATTACTACCAATAAAAACACTGTTCTAGCAAATCTGGAATTGATATAACACTAAAGCGGGTTTGATACACTAGCTGGGTTAATACAAAATAAGCTATCAATACAAACTATGTCTTAGCAAACCTGTTGTATTAGATCGTTTTCCTCAGTGTATACCTGTTTAAGTTGTTATTGTAAATATTCTTTAAAGCTGGCCGTAACCAAATTATCTGCATAAAAAGTATGTTTCATACTATAACATTCAGAGATTTATTATTTTTTAAAACGCTCGGACACGTCAATTAGTGTTTTTATTTGCGCATTTTAAGGTAAAATGTTTTTATACAGGATATCCCATGTAGGAGGTATGATGTCATCGATGAATTTTGTAACTGGAACCAATTTTGAATTTTATGATGGAAACTTAAAACTTTTTATATAACCAACCATACCTCTGGAAATCACGGTTTCTGAAAAATTGTCTTCATTAAAATGGTAATTTGATCTTTTTCACTAAGAGACTAAGATAATGTGCCATTACTATAATTGATAATCGTTAATTATTTTACAGATCAACTCTTTGACGTTTAAAAAATACAGAAACAATGACACTTGATTATAGCATTATAGCCCTCCATAGCCTACTTACTTATTTTCAATCAGTTATAACAAAATGATTATCTTTGATAATAATAATCATTGTTGTTATACCTTTAATTTAAGTTTTCTAAGGTCAATATTTCAGAAACCGTGATTTCCAGAGGTATGGTTGGTTATATAAAAACGTTCAAGTTTCCATCATAGAACTCAAAATTGATATAATATACAGGGTGTTCTATTTAAAGAAATCATCGATGACATTATACCTCCTACGTGGGACATCCTGTATAAAAACATTTTACCTTAAAAAATGCGCAAATAAAAACACTAATTGACGTGTCCGAGTGTTTTAGAAAATAGTAAATCACTGAATTTTAAATGAATTTGTGCAAGACTTTATGGACGACGCACTGTATATTAGTGTATATATTCGAGTTTTTCCTTAACTACAAATTGATTCCCATGTAACTAACAACAACAAAATTAATTGAGTCATTGGATTTTTGTCTCGCTATGATCTTTATCCAATTTTACTTTTCACAAAATAAAATTACAATTTTTACACTTAGAATCAAAAATAACTATTATTTCTTTTCATTACATTTTAATTAATTTTTAGGAATTTTGATATAACATCGCGCTTTTTCGCAACAGGGTCCAATCACCGTCACCAATAATTAAACACATATTTTCGTATAAAAGAATTTAAGGCAAAAAATAAAAGAATTAAACAATTTCATTTCATACAAAACATGAAAGTATTGGCTGATTGACAAGAGCTCAATATAAAAAGAAATATGCTGAAACGTGGAAATTGAATTTTGATCGTTTGAGAAATCAAAAATTGTTTCGTTTTTAGGATTATGCGGGTTGGCGTGTACCTACGTATTGTGTTCCTTTACGGATTTTCGCTTGTGAAAAATCCATTAGAATCTGAAAGCTTTGCCAATAGAAAGTGCAGGTTTTTGTTTCGATGTCTCGATGTAGGTAAGTAAGTTCTATTAACTTATTTTAAAATATATTTCGTCAAGAAAATGGAGCCTTTTAAACTCATTTAGGTCAATTTTTCTAAAATTTTAGTGGTTGTAGTTTTCATCAATAGAGGACTTTTTCCATGGACACACAGGCCCGATTAATTCTACAGGGTATATCGTTTTGCCGATTTTTTAGAAAATGAACTGCATGCTTTATATCTATTGGCAAAAGTCACTCAGAATAAAATCAAAATACATTTTGTTGCACCCTGTATATCGCAACTAAGATTTGGGTGTACGATTAAAAGCCCCTGGTATTATTTAACTGTCCATTAAATTTCACGATCTGATCTGAATAGTTCAGAGTTAAAAAATAGCAATATTCTTTAATTTGACGTTTTCCGTCAAAAAAATTGGAATTTAATTATGTATTATTTTAGAAACAGGAAGGGATAGGTATAGGATAATGTTAAAGAAAATTACATAAATTTATTATTAACCAATTAAAAGGCTCCTTTTTGCTTACGTTGCTTATAGCAACTAAGCAACGGGAGATTATCGCGATAATTTTGTTAGTTTCTATTAACTTAATGAAATTAATAAGTGATAATTTTTCTGTCAAAAATGAAGTGTTTTATATCTATTGGCAAAAGTCACTCAGAATAAAATCAAAATACATTTTGTTGCACCCTGTATATCGCAACTAAGATTTGGGTGTACGATTAAAAGCCCCTGGTATTATTTAACTGTCCATCAAATTTCACGATCTTAATAGTTCAGAGTTAAAAAATAGCAATATTCTTTAATTTGACGTTTTTCGTCAAAAAAATTGGAATTTAATTATGTATTATTTTAGAAACAGGAAGGGATAGGTATAGGATAATGTTAAAGAAAATTACATAAATTTATTTTCAACCAATTAGAAGGCTCCTTTTTGTTTACGTTGCTTATAGCAACTAAGCAACGGGAGATTATCGCGATAATTTTGTTAGTTCCTATTAACTTAATGAAATTAATAAGTGATAATTTTTCTGTCAAAAATGAAGTGTTTTATATATATTGGCAAAAGTCACTAAGAATAAAATCAAAATACATTTTGTTTGTAACTTATAATTTTTATTGATACTAACAAATTTGCTTTACATATCGAACACCGGGGCTAAAAGAGACACATCAAAAATTTAACTAAACTCATCGGAAATATGTTTTTTTAAGTTTCATTAATTTGAAACTATGTAGACATGTAATTTTAGATGTTATGGTTGAAAACGAACTAATGTTTTTAATGTTCCTGAAATTTTAGTATAATAAACCTTAGTTACTAACAAGTAAAATCAACTCTATTGTAAAAATATAGTGCGTCATATTTAACTAAACTCATCGGGGATCTGTTTTTTTAAAGTTTCATTTGAAACTATGTAGACATGTAATTTCGGATGTTATGGTTGAAAACGAATTAATGTTTTTAATGTTCCTAAAATTTTAAACATAAACCTTAGTTACTAAAAAGTAAAATCGACTTCTATTGTAAAAATACAGTGCATCATATTAAACTAAACTCATCGGAAATATGTTTTTTAAAGTTTTATTTGAATTTAAAACTATAAAGACATTGTATTTAAGATAACAAATTTGTTATTTAACCCCTTGAGATAATGTGTTCATAATTAGGCACACATTCTTCATAAATTTTTTTCTGCTTGAAAACTTTATTCTGTGGCGTTTAGAAGAAATGGACATGTTTATTGCAATATGCTACGCTAGTGTCGCCATCCTGTGGCAAATGTGAGAACTACTACTTTTTGACATTTCAATGGTTCCCATGATGAACGGCACAAGAGGTAAGAAATAGTAAATGTTGTATCATCGATGCACATATATGAATAAATTTACATATTATGAGCTAATATTGCAAACAAAGGTTAGGACCGAACATATACATATATATTTTGTCAATATTTTTTATTCACGTCAATTAAATGGCGCTGTTTTTTAGACGGCATAATATATATATAAAATATATATAAATTTTTTTTTTCAATAACAAATACAAAAAATTATTAAATACACTAACTAGAGCCTTTATAGACGCACAATACATAATTATACATATATACCGAAATATTTTTTTTCTCGTTATTACAAAAGTCAGGTCTCAAGGGGTTAATGTTTCTCACATTTTAGTAATAAAAATGAGTTACTAACGGCTAAAATAAACTTCATTTTTAAAACTGTAATTAGTTACAATTAACTAAACCCGCCGGAAATATGTTTTTGTAGCATTTTAGCAAAAAAATTACAATAAGAAAAAACTCCAATTTATGAACTTTTCTTACCGAATCTCCCACGAAGCAGAATTAATTCCCGATAATTTTTTTCGCGGAGAAATAAATTATCGGTAATAATTCTGTAGCTAGAGATTATAAGTGATAATTCAAATTTTCGATTTACCTGAGCGTTATTGAGACGGCAACCATACTAAAGTCAAATAATCTTAAAGGGGCCAATTCACAAGGGGATTATCGAGCAATCAACATATTGACAATCTATAGTCGCGTTCAATCGATTTCCAAAGGAATGCCCCCGGAGCCCCTTTAGTACGCGTTTTAATCAAATTGAAAGCGATATTGTGGTTGCCGAGCGATTATTTAATTTAAGGTAAATTCGGTTGCGATTTAAATCGAAAGCAATTCACGCAGATTGCTAGATGACTTCACTGTGTGAATGGACCGATAGACTTTGGAAGAGAACAAACTTTTTTATTAGTAGGTATAGAAGAAAAAGTTATTCTTTATAAAAACGTCTGCTTGTTCTGAAACTACAATTTCGCATATCAGATTTCCGATTACTATACAGAGTTCGTCACAAACAACATTTTTAGTTTTTTGGATCTTATTTTCAATTCTTTGATTTATTAAATGAATTTTGCTACTGTTGAAATTACAATTTCAACTAGATTTGCGATTACTGTACAGGGTTCGTCAGAAACAACATATTTTGTTTTTTGGATTTTTTTTTCAATTCTAATTTTCAATTTATTTTGATGACTGGCTAAATCATCACTTTGGAAACAAATGGATTGGAAAGTACCTATGGTCTAAATCAGTAGGCACGTTGGAGTCCCGATCTCACAATAATTATCGACATTTATTTATGGGGATATATGATGCCACATGTGTATAAAACCAATTTCAATAATAACTTAGATCCCAATACAGCAAGTTAGGAACTGTTATTGGGAATTCAGATGTCGAGTTGAATTATGCGCTAACTCGGTGGTACCACGTTTGAATAAAAGTTTCATAACTTATGACTGAATAAATTGAAGAAATATGACATGTAATGATAAAAATACTTCAAAAGTCGGCAAATAAAAATGGTTTTCTTACAATATTTACTCGGCCAGATATAAAATCATAAGTATTCAAAGTGAGAAAGCAACAATAGTTGTTTATTTTTACGTAAATTTATTTTAATTACGAACAAAATCCAAAAAACTAAAAATGCTGTTGCTGACTAACCCTGTATAGTAATCGCAAATGTGATATTCGAAATTGTATTTTTAGCACAAGCAGACGTTTTTATAAAGAATGACTTTTTCTTCTATACCTACTAATAAAAAAGTTTTCCTTTTACAAATTGTATCCAAGGACGTGGACACACTGTATATTATTTAATAATAAATAATATAATACTTGGCACACCCTGTAGAATTAGTACAATTAATAATACATTTATCTTATGAAATATATACCTCCAACCTTTCAAAGAACATGTAATAATATTATTAAACAAATTCGATTAATCAAAAGAAATAAACTGAACCACATTGCTAAAAGCATAAGTAGGTTGGATATGCTGTTGATTATTCTATTTATTATTTCAGTTGAACGAACTATGGCCCGTTAAGCGTAACAGCGTCTTTCTGTAGTCTTATGTCATGCCTCTCTGATATCTTTATTTTAAAATAGTTGAACAAGTTTGTTAAAAGCAAGATTCTACCGTGCGAGTAAAAATTATTTGCATCAAAGAGGGCCTTGCATCTAAGGACGTAATGCTTAGCTGTAGAGCTTAATACCTGTTGGGTGTCAGTAACCACCTACCTGAATTAACAATCAATCAGTTATTCCGTCATCTTTGACAGTCGTTACAAGTAATTTGATTCATCGCTAAATTTTCCAATTTCTTGAACAATTCACACAATGGGCTTTACGGAACAGCACAAAACAATCATAGTTGAAGCGTATTTTCGAAACGAGGTTGGAGTAAATGGTGAGTGGCAATACAATCTGGGTTTGTGCATGGACGATTTTCACGAACATTTTCCTAACGTTGCCTTTATTGCTGGGGATTTTTATCATTGCCTGAAAAGAACCGTGGCTGTGTTTGGGGAAACAGGTTCTATACAACACAAAAAAGGAGCAGGAAGACCATCTGTAAGAACAGAAGAACTTGTTGCAAACGTTCGTGAAATAATGCAAAATACGCCAACAAATTGAATAAGACGTCTGTCCCAAGAAGTGGGAAGATCTTATGGAACATGCAGGACTATTCTTAGGAAGGAAAAAGAAAGGATTATCCAAGAATGTGGTAACATTTCTCCAGAGATGCTGGTCATCACTTTCGAAAATATGAAGAGACGTGTGAATTTATGCTTAGAGTATGGCGGTGGCCAATTTCAGCAATTTATGTAATTATTTTTCTTTTTCATTCTGTATATTCTTACTTTGTTAATTTTGTAAACAAAAAAAATATATTTGTATTTGTCTACCTATTTTATTACTCATTAATAGTTTGGCATAATAATATCATGTCATAATATGAATTTGACAAAATTTTAACCTAGATTTGGTTAGATATATCGTCCCTATATCATTGTGATCTAAACCAAGCTCTACGTTTTTTAATCCAAGCCTTTTTTGATGCAAATAATTTTTGCTCGCATGGTAATAGATAATAGTGGGTAGATACTGTAAATACATGAACAAACCCGATCAAACGTGTCAATTTTTTTTCTTATCCCAAACAAGCGTTAGATAAGAAAGTTTTCCTAGAGCGGAAATTGTTGAAACAGAGATGGTAAAGTTTGCACGAAATATGCGGCTTAATTTTTTTTAATGTAAATTAAAGCTCAGTTCCCGTATACTCCTGGAAAACCGGAAGTGGTTGGCAATCCTAATTAAGCGGTGCATTGTTACGTTGATATTTATGTATAGTTACCCACAAAATTTGACAAAACCTGTAAAAAAACTCACGGACAGCGCTTGTAAATTCTCAAGTATATAAAAATGAAGAATAGTAAAAACGGATTATTTAAAGATAAAAAATAAAGTATTCAGGTCGCTCAGATAATGGCCAGCGTCTAAATGCCCCCGCAGTTACGTGATCAGCATTTAGTCTGCGAGAAAAACCACAGACTCGACTAGAATCGTTGTCGTATTTAAAAGCCGATAGAATATAACCAGTGGCATGCCTAGCCTTCAGGGACGGGGGGAGGGCGCAAAATTAATAATATTTTATTGGACATAGACATTGGTGCATGCCATGGACGCCGTAAAAGAAAAGGACTGATGAAGCAAAGGGAGCTGGTCAAACAAAAAATCCGTTGTATACGCTCCGCGCTAAGACCTTTTGGGATTCAAGAAAGAGTAAGTGAGACAGAATAGAAGCCTGTTCATTAAAAAAAGCAGGTGAAATTTTGACATTTAACTCGTGAAGCAAGACTACAAACCAAACTCTATAGTCGAGAAGCAAACCAAAAGGACAGTGGATTTTTTAATCATATGACGTAATGGCATGATTTGACAAACAAACTAGCCTGAGAGGCCCCCCTTTCCGCGCTTCGCTTTGAGAAAGTGCCTTTGTGAAGAGGCTTGTATATGCTGTCTCACACACTCCTTTAAACTCTAGAATACTATGTTCCGGCCCAATATGTGAGCAAAGAAGAAGAAGAAGAAGAAGAAGAAGAAGAAGAAGAAGAAGAAGAAGAAGAAGAAGAAGAAGAAGAAGAAGAAGAAGAAGAAGAAGAAGAAGAAGAAGAAGAAGAAGAAGAAGAAGAAGAAGAAGAAGAAGAAGAAGAAGAAGAAGAAGAAGAAGAAGAAGAAGAAGAAGAAGAAGAAGAAGAAGAAGAAGAAGAAGAAGAAGAAGAAGAAGAAGAAGAAGAAGAAGAAGAAGAAGAAGAAGAAGAAGAAGAAGAAGAAGAAGAAGAAGAAGAAGAAGAAGAAGAAGAAGAAGAAGAAGAAGAAGAAGAAGAAGAAGAAGAAGAAGAAGAAGAAGAAGAAGAAGAAGAAGAAGAAGAAGAAGAAGAAGAAGAAGAAGAAGAAGAAGAAGAAGAAGAAGAAGAAGAAGAAGAAGAAGAAGAAGAAGAAGAAGAAGAAGAAGAAGAAGAAGAAGAAGAAGAAGAAGAAGAAGAAGAAGAAGAAGAAGAAGAAGAAGAAGAATCTCAAGAGCTGATTTTATTTAGCAGTAAAATTTTTTTTTAATTTGCCACTTTTTTTTAATAGGTTGTTTATTTCTAAATTTTTGGTTTTAATGTCCTGATCCTATTACGTTTCAAACGCCTCCATATCATTTCGTTGAATTCAGTATCCTCGCAACTACTATGATTAAGTTTTTTTAAATATTTTAGCGCTAAATAAAATCAGCTCTTGAGATTTTGAAAATATTAATTAAGGGGTTTTTAGGATGCTGATTCTAAATCTGATAGAAAAAATTATTTAAAATAAACCCGAATATACTTTTCTCAAAAAATCAACCCTTTTTTACCCCCAAAGACCGCACGCCTATGATGCATAAAAGTGTTCACTGTGCCAAATACTTAATTTTTCTAACATACAATGACCACCAAAATTTGAAGAAAATCGCATTATTAATAACTGAGATATCAGGGTGTATTCATGAAAAGCGGGACACACTGTATAAATATTATGGTATTTCCAAATTATTTTATTTTTATTTCTATGTTGTAGGTAATTCTAAATTGCATTTTTTCATATAAATAATCTAGTTTTTCAGTAGAAATTATTTTATGAATAAAACAATTTAAATGAATTTCACGTCCAAACTCAAGTTATATACTATTAGGTTGTCATATCCTCGATGTGTGATTTGTATAAAGTGGATGCTTCTTTGGAACTTCTAGTTCTGTCTGCATCCCAAATGTAATAATAAATAATAAATAAAAATGTCCTTAAACCTGAGATTTAGGTGATTTTGTTGAAGAGTACGCAATTTACACTAATAAAGAAATAACAGCGTATAAGCAGTAATTTTCTCCGTTTAGAGTGCACACAGAAAAGTAACGGCTACAGGAATTACATTGCAGTAAGGAACACAGAAATGGTAATTCTAACAAAAAGGAAATTAAATGGTGCGTGCCTATGTTAGACAATAGATTTCCATGGAAAACATATTTAAATGGAACAGGGGATCGAATGATACCTTTTGTTAAAGGTGTTTTTTACGCTGAATTTAACCCTGCAAATGTAACACTCCAAAATTTGCCGGACTTCTAATTTAATAAGTGTGAGAATAATACTTATCAAAGGTTGTTATTTCTATGACTGAGTACCAAGTTTTAAAGCCCTTTGTTAAATACGGAGGTTCAGACTTATGCAGTGGCGTAACAAAAACTGAGTGGGCCCCCCCGCAAACGTTTTCAGGGGGCCCCCTATCTATAACGAATGGAAAATGATAATTCTTATTTTCATTACTATTAGGTTCAGGTTTATGAATTTTTGAATTCGTTAATCGTGTGATGATTTAATTAGGCTTAAACCCACATTATGTGTTAAGTAGGTACGTACTATTAAAACAGCAGTAATTCTAATTTATTTTATAATCCTAGGTAGACTGGTAGACTTAACATAGGTAGTTATTAAGTCATTATACGTAATATTCCAGCAAACGTGATGCAAAATCAAAATTTCAGAACACCACTTATAATGTTGCTTACCATGTTTAGTACTAACGGGGGTAGCAGTGATCGAGCCTCATACAGGGGCGGATTTAGAGGGGGGCGCGCGCCCCCCTCCCGAGTTGTACCATTTTATAATATTTAATATATAATAGTATATAGGTACTGCACAAAATATTATACAGATACTTTATAATTTAAAATAAAAACACTTTTACTTACATTACTCTCAACAAACATTTAACAACAATAGTTAAAGAGCTAGTGTAGTCATCATTCGGGTCTAAAGGCCGTCGTCGGTTGGAATTGCTTCCTAACGTTTCGCTAGCACGAGTGGCGAGCTTCTTCAGAGGTCCTTTCATCTTCTCCGGTGCTGGAAGTAGACTGACGAACTCTCGGGCGCAGGTTGTATTTATACTGGTGGGCAGGGGGCGGAGCTTGTTGAGAACTGCAAGTTATTAGCATCAGTCGATGGCTATCACAACAGGCTCGTCAGAGAAGCCATCAAGATCCATAAGCATCCTGACAATTTCAACAGAAAATAAGATACCCTCAGGCTCAACCAGATCTGGAATCCTATCCTCAGACAGTCCCGAGTAATGCCGATAGATATCCCGAAGTTAACCGAAGCGGAACAAGCTCCGCCCCCTGCCCACCAGTATAAATACAATCTGCGCCCGAGAGTTCGTCAGTCTACTTCCAGCACCGGAGATGAAAGGACCTCTGAAGAAGCTCGCCACTCGTGCTAGCGAAACGTTAGGAAGCAATTCCAACCGACGCCTAGTGGACCTCACCCACCCCTCGGAGAGGCCCCCCTTTCCGCGCTTCGCTTTGAGAAAGTGCCTTTGTGAAGAGGCTTGTATATGTTGTGTCACACACTCTTTAAACTCTAGAATACTATGTTCCGCCCCAATATGTGAGCAAAGAAGAAGAAGAAGAAGAAGTTTAGTTTTTTTTATATACAGTGTGTACGTTAGGAAGCAATTCCAACCGAGGACGGCCTGTAGACCCGAATGATGACTACACTAGCTCACCGACTGGCCGCGAAAGCCTAAACCAATTTGTCAATGGTTAAAGAGTTTGGTGACGTATTGGAAAATCCTTCAATTATAGAATTGTTTGGCCAAGTGCAATAATTGTACAAACAAAAGGCTTATGCAACTGATAATGCACTTGAGGCTCTGCGAAATTGCGATGCCGACTACTTTCCTAATATTTGCAGAATTTTAAAACTCCTGTGCACCTTTACCATATCTGTAGCTACTGCAGAGAGAAGCTTCTCAAATCTTAGGCTTTTAAAAACTTACTTAAGATCTTATATGCTAGAAGATCGCCTTAACGGCTTAGCCTTGTTGTATATTCATAGAAATTTAAATCTAGATATAAATGAAATTATAAATTTATTTGCTAGTAAAAAAAGGAGACTGGATTTTGTTATTTAAGGATACATGTAAAATTAGATAAGCTTTTAACAGAAAGTAGGCAGATACGTTTTGGAATTATACTACCCTTTCTTGTTTACCAAGTATAGTTTTTAAGTTGTTTTATTTAGTAAGTGGTAAGTGTGAAGCTCATTTGTAAATTTATGAACGATTAATAAATGTTGGGTTGCACAAAGATTTTTAACAATAATTAACTAACCAACAACTTTGACCGTAAAGAAAGAATTAAAAGTGATGGGGCAGAGGCAGAGTACAGTAGATACAGCTAATACCTCCACACAAAATGCACTTGAAATAAGTATTAGAAAAAGTAGCAGTAGCGGCTGTATCCAAATTATCGATTCCGGATCAAACTTGTTTATTTTGTCGACCTTTCAAATTTCGAATTTCTTTTATAAAAGAGTGTTTTAAAGTCTGGCATATTGCCGCAGATTAAGCTTTACGGTTATTTTACCCAAAAAAGGACGTGACACCCAAAAAAGGCGCTGATTCACTTGCTCCTTTGGCGCAATTCCTCGGTGCGCCCCCCCCCCCCCCCCCCCCCCTAGAACAAATCCTAAATCCGCCCCTGGCCTCATAGAATCCAAAAGACAGAAAACAGTAAAACACATAAACACTCAACAAGTCTGCACAAACATTATGTCACTAAGTACTATACAAGGTATTATACAAAACAACCAGACGTCCAGAGTTTTTTTTGCAAAATCGTTCATAATTTCGTCGATATTTAATGTTTTAACTTTTTAACAAACTCCTGTTCGATACTGATTAAGGATAAATCCGAAAAGCATTGTAGTCCCATGGTGTTACGTAAATGGGGTTTTACTATTTTAAGTTTGGAAAAAGATCGTTCCGCTGATGCCACACTAACTTAACTGATAAAGTTAGAAATAACATCACTGCACTAGATACATCTAGAAGATTTGAAGAACACACAGATTTTTTTTATTAATAAATAATCCGCAAGTTAATCAACTTTTTTTAATTTTGAAATACCATCTCCAAGTCCCTTTCTGAGGCTTAAAATTTGACTAGGAAAGTCAATGGACAAGTTTTTATGTTATATCGTTTGTAAATTCCGCGCTTTCAAGTATAATTCTTCTTCACTTAACGAAGTTACATTCTCAGGATATAAAAAAATAAAATTAATAATGAAATGAAATACCTATGACAAGCAAAGCTGGCAGCATATTTTGAAGGGGGCCGTCAATGTGGGCCCCCCGGTTGGTCGGGCCCTACCGCGGTGTTTGTTATTACGCCACTCAGTGGCGGCGCCAGGGGGTGCGGGTGGGCGAGGGCCCAACCCAAATTGTTCTTGCCCAACCGCTCGCCCAACCTGCTAAATTACGCATTTGAGCAAAAAATA
The DNA here is from genome assembly GCA_963969555.1 of Polydrusus pterygomalis. Classification (NCBI taxonomy): domain Eukaryota; kingdom Metazoa; phylum Arthropoda; class Insecta; order Coleoptera; family Curculionidae; genus Polydrusus; species Polydrusus pterygomalis. The sequence continues at coordinate 159,888,697 of OZ018375.1, read as the reverse complement.
TAGAGAAGTACCTAACTCAGTAGATTTTTTTAGATGGCTTTCAATTTTATAGATCTAACTAGCTCCAAAGGAATGAATCAACCAATGTGTTTCCGGCATCACAATAAATAAATTAGAATAATATTATTTATCGTCAACCGTCAGCAAAGCCGTACATTATCAGAGTGATTTCCGGAAGTAAACGAACACTTTATTTTATTGCAAAATAAAAGACTTTACCTGCCGCAAATGCGGCAGATAAATACTTTTATCTGCCGCAAATTACTGACTTTGACATTTATTAATCAAAAATCGTCTGTCACTGTCACGCCTCTCCCTTTATAATAAAATTCGATGAGTAAAGCTTCATACTCACTAGCGCGAATTTCGCATTTTTTTGACATAAAGTGTCATTTCAAGATTTGAAATAATTCGCGGCGGGAAATCTTAACTTTTCAGCGAATTTTAAACGTCAAATAATCGTGGTTTTGATGATAAATATTAACATAACCTTAAACCTCAAAATGGATCATAATTTAAATTTTGACTTGTGGAATTATTCTTATACAATGTACCTTTTGCGTCTTTATGCTACGCTACCTAATTACCGTAGGTACTACTAGAAAACTAAATTTACGATTTAATACACCGTGAATATAACCAAAAAAGCTTCAAAAATAAACAAAACCTAAAATTCCGCAAAAAGTTAAAACTGATTTAACTTTTTCGCGAATATTCGCGGGCATAATTTCGCGTAAGTGAGTATGGACCAAAATTTATATTCGCGCCGCGAAAAATGCATAACTGTCAAAAAAAGGCGAAATTCGCGCTAGTGAGTATGAAGCTTTATACTTCAATTTTTTATATTATAAATTCTAAACGGTTGGCGATAAAATGTTGTATGCACCACGTCAGTAAAGTGTCTTTATCGACTCGCCTGTTATTCGCCTCGCTCATCTCATAATTTCAGACTCGTCCGATAAAGAATCACTTTACTGCCTTGGTACATAAATAACTATTATGTATATAATTCAACATCTCTTCCGTACGTAATACGTTTTTACAAATACAAAAAGAACAACACCCGGAAGATAAACCTGTAGAACTAAAAATACTTAGTGACACGAGGTGGACCTCACACATAGCAAGCGGCTGTAAAAAAAACACTGCCAGCAATATTAATTTTATTAAACCAATATATAACAGAAAATAACGCTCGCTCTCCAGAGGCAAACGGACTCTTGACCAATATTAATTTAACCTTTTTGTTCAATTTAGAAGTTTTTTGTGAATTCTTGTCAAAAATAAAGAATTTTTCTGATTATTTACAAAGCAAAGATATTTTAAAAAGTTTGTGAAATCACTAAAACAGTTATTTGTATCAGTGGCGCAACCAGAAATTTTGTTTGGGGGGGGGGGCTTTAACTTCTTGAAAAAATTTTTGGGTGCCACGCCCTTTTTTGGGTAAAATACGTATGATTGACGAGAGCGACAGCCCCCTAAAACTTCTGCAATAATACGCCGCTAGCCCTAACGAAATATTTATGAAAAAAAAATTTAAAGATTTTATTTTAATTAGTAAAAATGTATTTTTCTATTTGACGTTCATAATAAGTTCATTATGAACTTGAAATGAAGTTCATAATGAATCTATTTCGATACGCGTTTTTTCTTTATTTGATGTTGGTAACATTGAAATTGAAAAATTGAAAAATTGACGTAAAATCTAGTCTTTTGAAATTCAAAAAAAATTAGCAAAATCGCCCGAATTTCCGAACGCTCTGTATATGTACCAAATGTACAAGGATCACACAACGTATTCCGTCCAATTTCAAATCTCATATCGCTAAAATAACTTTAGAATCTTGTGGTGAAAATGGGTCAATAAATCAAAAAATGACAGTTCGCAAAATAATTTTTGTTGTCCAGAGGTTACTATGATAAAAAAATAGTATTACCAACATAAAATTTAGACATAAAAATTTAAAGGACTTATTTTCTTTTTAAATATGTATTTTTTATTGAAGAAACTACAAATAGAAAAAATGGTATAAAGCACGTGGTTCATAAGGCGTTTTAGCGCACGTGTCAATTAAAAAACTCGGCTCGTTTTTTAAAATAGACGCGTGCGCTAAAACCGCTTCTTATGAAACGTGTACTTTAATATACTATTAAAATAAGTAACGCATATATTAAGCATACTTATACTAAAACAAAACAAAAACCTTATACAATAAGTTGTAAGTAATCACTAATAATACTAATATTAAAGTAAAATTCTTCGTTTTGTTTTTGCCATTTCGTCCAGAATTTCTTCCACGGTAATATCAATATCGTGGTTCGCATAAATAGGTAGACCAGGGACGATAATTTTTGAAACAAAAAAAAATAATAGTAGGATGAAACCCATTGGAAAAGAAAGAGAATATAACAAAAATGAAAAAAAAAATTTACGGGCGATCTGAGGTCGGGAAGTGGAAGGGGGTGAGTTTTTAAGGCGAGAAAACGATTTATCTCGATTTCCGGGAAAACTGCAAGTCCTATGGAAAAACGTTAAATGGCAAAGTTGTGGGTAATAAAAAGATCTACAACTTTTCTATTAACACTTTTTTCACATTACCTCAAAATTTATGTGAAAAATTCAAATAACCAAGTTTTTGTTTTTTTATTATTTACAAAAAAAATTATGTTTTCACGAAATTTGGTCATAACTTACCTTTTTATGTCCCAAACCCACTGTAATTATTTTGATTTAAAATATTTATTTTTTCACCTTATTTTGACTTAATATCGAAAAAACACCCTTATTTTCAATCGAAAATTCTCACGTCAAAATATCTGCTGTTTTAAAAAACTCGGTGGGCATTTTGTTCGTTGAAATCTCCACTTTCTGATTATGTAAAAAAATATATACATTACTATGGGAAATGTTCTCAAAAAATGCAAAGAAACGGAAAAAACTCGAATCCGAATTTTTTTTTGTAATTATTATGTACAATTTTAAGCTATTTATTAAAATTTATACTTTAATTACTCAAAAAACGTAAGATTCCATGGTTCATTGATAAACAAAAAAATTACAAATCCATAAAACATTGAGATGGCAAAAAACATGCGAAAATAGTTCGCGTGACATGAAAAATTGGTTTGCAATTAAACGAATAGGCTAAGTTTTCAAGCTCGGGGGGGGGGGGGGGGGCTGCGGCCCGGCAGCCCCCCCCCCTGGTTGCCCCACTGATTTGTATCATATAGGCAAGATTCTGAATTTGAAAAGTTATGGACTGCGACTCCAGAAAACGCATCCGCTAATAGATACTATTAACTTAGATGATGTGAATAATAAAAGATCAAAGAAATTACCGTGTAAATTTAAAAACACTATAATCATCCAAAAAATTACCTCATTTAAAGAGGACAGATGTGTTACTAAAAAAAGTGAATTTCAAGTTAAACTATATTATCCCATAATTGACCGAATCACTTCAGAAGGTTGTCGGAGATTTGACGAAAATGCTAGTGTTCTAAAGGGATTTAGTGCGTTAAACCCGTCAAGTAATATATTTTTAAATTTAGAGCAAATAACTCCATTATAGCTATTCATTATAGATGATTAGATGTGACGTAGCGTTCGTCGAAAATAAATTAAAATTGCTACCAAAAACATGATGTTAACATCAAGACTTTATCAGATCTTGCAATTCTTCTGCAGGAATATAATTTAGTATTTAACGAAATAATTAAATTATGTATCATTGCAATAACTGTACCCTTTTCAAGTGCCAGTTTGTTGTGAGAGGTCGTTTAATGGCTTAAAAAGAATAAAAAAACTATTTAAGGACCACAATGTTACAAGAGAGGCTCACAGATTTGGGAATTTTGTACGTTGAAAAAAATATTATTAAAACAATTGACTTAGATGTAGTTGTAAATTCTTTTTCAATTAAGCATAATAATGGAAAAATAGCTCTTTCTTAACTGCTCCTAACTCCTAACTCTGTTTTCTGTTATATATTCAAGTGTTTCTTTGTAAAATATAAAATAATTTCAGTGTTTTTTCTTTAAATTTTAGTTTGAATTTTACAATTCACAAAATTGCAAAATATCTATAAATAGTAAATTATATAATCTGTACCTAGTACTTATTACCCGAAATATTACCTAGATATCTAGGTCCTAGGTACACATTTTTGCTGCCCACCCTCCAAATTTGTCTGCGGGTGTCGCCCAACTGGAAAGAAAAAGCTGGCGCCGCCACTGAACTGGACTTATGTTGTTCTTCCAAAAAAACTCAACCGCTTTCTCCATGTATGTACCGACCGTAGTTTTTTTTATTTATTTATGCAAAATCATACTCGTTTACCGGGCCTGCAGCATAAATAATTTGGAATACTCACGTCTAACCTGCTGACATACTGATATAAATAATATTAAATTATTCTGTAATAGGTCGATCGCCTACGCCTTCAGGGAATCAAATGAAAATTTTCAAATAATAAATTCGATTTAATAGACTGACATAAAATTACTCCTATAAATAACATTTAATATCTTTTGGCAAAAAGACTCTGGAATCAAAATTATTTTGACTAATTTTGTTGATATTATATTGCTGGCCTGCATTATTATGTTTGATGTGCATCAATAAAATCCTGCTTGATTAATTTATTATATAGGTATATTATGTAGAATTATTCCTGTTTTTCGGAAAATATTTTTTATTTAATGTTGTGGGTATGTACAATGGAGACGCTAGAGGTGGGGGGGGGCAGCTAGCCTTAGTTTTCAGGGGGAGCCTGGGCCCCAGGGTACGGTGGATTAAAAAATATATTGAATATTTCAGGGGGGCCCCAGGGCCATCAGGGGGAGGGCCAGGCCCCCCTGCCCCCCCCCTAGCTACGCCGATGCCCCCCCCCCCTCCTATAAATAATAAATAAGCACTTTGCGAATACCAAACTTTATGCCACATTATACAGGGTGATTCACGGTGGATGGAACGTTAGACGTTTCTGACGAACCAGTAAAGGAACCGTTCTGAAAATGTGGTCGCGTACATAAACGAACATGCTCTACCAACCTAAAATATTTTTAACAATACAGTGTTGCCGTTTTCGCACAAAAATAATAGTAACTTCGATTTTTTAAATGCAACACCATATATCTTAGTTTATTTTCGAAACCCCCATTACTTTTCTTACAATTTTTAATAACTCTACTCTGTACTTATCTCTTACCGTTTCTAAGATATAAATTAATTTCCGTTTTTTTTTGTCCAAAACCGTCACTTTTAAAAATGCTGATAATTTTGAACTCTAAAACACTGAAACCTGAAATTTGGTAAATAGTTAACTACTACCATAGGGCTCTTTGCCCTAGTCTCAAATCTTAGTTGCAATATACAAAATGGTTGAAAAATACACTTATTCTGGTAACTTGAAAAAGTGACCATAAGTCCTTTTTTTCAAATATAACACCCTGTATATTATTACGGATTTGAAAAGCTGCTAAAATTTTACTTAATTTTTGTATATCATACCTGTACCTAACTAACTAGTTTAACCATTTTTTTGACGTATTAAGCATGATTCGTAAAATTTTCTAAACAATTCAATTTTTATTCGGTTATTAGTAAGTTAGCCATGACAAAAACTGATGTTTACGTATGTTACTATGGTTATCGTTTTGACATTTCATTAAGTTTAGATACAAGATAGAAATACAGTTTAAAGTCATGGATGAAAACTACACAAATGCAGTTGTTATGAATTTATTTATTTTATTTGGACAATGTGTGTGTTTGCATTAGCATGCAAAAAACATTAAAACTTAATTTTTCTTGAAATCCATTCAGTCAACACCCGCATATTAAAGTGTTTGTATGTAAACGGCCAGCGTTTTGAACATCTGTTAAAATAACATTTTATTAGTTATAATTTTAGTAGTCTAACTATTTGACTACCTAGTTAACATTTAATAAAATTGTTCTGGATCCTTATGAATTTTCTAAGATTCATTGGCGGTAAATTAGAGTACATTTCGTTAAAATGTATACATGTCCTAGCGATCACATTGTCCAAATAAAATAAATAAATTCAAACGCTGGCCGTTTACATACAAACACTTTAATATGCGGGTGTTGACTGAATGGATTTCAAGAAAAATTAAGTTTTAATGTTTTTTGCATGCTAATGCAAACACACACATTGTCCAAATAAAATAAATAAATTCATAAAAACTGCATTTGTATAGTTTTCATCCATGACTTTAAACTGTATTTCTATCTTGTATCTAAACTTAATGAAATGTCAAAACGATAACCATAGTAACATACGTAAACATCAGTTTTTGTCATGGCTAACTTACTAATACCCGAATAAAAATTGAATTGTATAGAAAATTTTACAAATCATGCTTAATACGTCAATAAAATGGTTAATCTAGTTAGTTAGTTACAGGTATGATATAAAAGAATTAAGTGAAATTTTAGCAGCTTTTCAAATCCGTAATAATATATAGGGTATTATATTTGAAAAAAAGGACTTATGGTCACTTTTTCAAGTTACCAGAATAAGTGTATTTTCCAACCACCCTGTATATTGCAACTAAGATTTGGGACTAGGGCAAAGAGCCCTATGGTATTGGTTAACTATTTACCAAATTTCAGGGTTTCAGTGTTTTAGAGTTCAAAATTATCAGCATTTTTAAAAGTGACGTTATCGGACAAAAAAAACTGAAAATAATTTATATCTTAGAAACGGTAAGAGATAAGTACATAGTAGAGTTAATAAAAGTTGTAAGGAAAGTAATGGGGGTTTCGGTATTAAAATAAAATATATAATGTTGCATTAAAAAAATCGAAGTTACTATTATTTTTGTGTGGAAGCGGCAACACGTATTGTTAAAAATATTTTAGGTTGGTAGAGCATGTCCGTTTATGTACGCGACCACATTTTCAGAACGATTCCTTTACTGGTTCGTCAGAAACTTCTAACGTTCCATCCACCGTGAATCACCCTGTATACCTGTATATATTTATATTAAACTTTTTTTATTTGACATTCATAAATATTTCTGATAAGTAAAGATTTCCTGTTTTATAGTTGTAGTGTAAAACCATTTTTGTGGAATTTTTTTTATTTAAATAAAAATAGCAAAATATTACATGAAATGTTGCGCAGCAACACCTTTTCAGCCTGTCAAGTGTCATTAAAAAGCCGCTTTTAATTTCATTTGGAGAAAAATACTATTGTCTATTTACCGCTATAGTTTTCAAGTTACGGTTCCTTCATATATCGTTGGGACAGCCGGTATATTAGCAAGGAAAACCCCGGATTTGTATAAAAGAAGAACTAAAGAAGGTTTTGATGTTGGATAAAAGAAAATTGGAAATGAAATGCTGACTCAAACAATTTAATTTCACCTTTTTATCTACTATTTGGCCAGATAATTCTGTGCTCTTGGCGAAGACAAACTTGCTTAATGAATGAATAATCCAGTTAGCTTTAAATTCGTTTTAGAATTACAATTAATTGTTAGTCCTCATTGCGAGCTTTATCTAATTTTTAACGTTTGTCTGCATGAGATTTAATTTAAGCACAAACGTTGAAAAACCGTGCAATACTTTTTGTGAGATTTTTTTAGGGTTTTCGCCACAAATTAAGGTCACTGGCTACGCTTTTCAATGTTTGGTTTTAAATAAATAATTTTTATATCTTATTAAATTTTACAATAAGAGCTAATACTACTGACACATCCGCCATTTCATTTTCTTATCAATAAAGGGCGGATTATGCCCTTAAATTCAGCCAAAATATGCGCATATACAGGGTGTTCGAGAAAATGTGGGAAATCTCCCGGATATGAAAAAAACACGTGAAAAGAATATCTACTACAAGTTCATATAAACTTCTTTCGTATCGGCCTCCTCTTCGGATATATGGGCTCCCAAAGAGCTCCCATGGAATTAAGTTTTTGACACATAATTATTAAACCAACAGGTATATTTCAATTTTTTTTCATATAATATATTCCAGGTAAGACCCTTCAAATTACTATCCCAGAGAGTGTTGCGAATTACTCATAGCTGCAGGGACGGACTTGCTGTGATACTAATGTGCCCATTATTTTTACGCCCTATATGATAAAAACTTTGGACAACGTTTTTTACATACCTTTAACTATTGACTAAAAATTAAGTACTCTTCATTCATGTCGCTAATCCTAACCGTTTTCGGAAAAACGTCATTTTTAACATATTTACATCATGTATATTTAGCGTATTTCAATAAAAGATACACCTTTGTTCCTATAAATTATAAATGTTCACTTTTAACTGCTTAATATTAATACATGATCGCAATAAAATTACGTTTTTCCGAAAACGGTTAGGAATAACGACATGAATGAAGAGTAAGTACTTAATTTTTAGTCAATAGATAAAGGTATGTAAAAAACGTTGTCAAAAGATTTTATCATACAGGGCGTTAAAAAAATGGGCACATTAGTGTCACAGTTAGTCCGTCCCTGCAGCTGTGAGTAATTCGCAACACTTTCTGGGATAGTAATTTGAAAGGTCTTACCTGGTATACATCATATGAAAAAAAAATTGAAATATACCTGTTGGTTTAATAATTAAGTGTCAAAAACTTAATTCCATGGGAGCTCTTTGGGAGCCCATATCTCCGAAGAGGAGGCCGATACGAAATAAGTTTATATGAACTTGTAGTATTCTTTTCACGTGTTTTTTTCATATCCGGGAGATTTTCCACATTTTCCCGGACACCCTGTATATTCCTTGTTTGCCTTTAAAATATGCAGTTATTTGCATTTTCTTTTACCAAATATGCATACAGGTATGCAATATTTCTTAATTTATTATAGTAAAATGAGGTAAAGAAACACATTGGGGAATGGTTTGTTTTCAAAATGTTTGCAAAAATCCTCTAAATTGCGGATTTTACAATTTTTTTAAAGGTATGTTATAGGATCGTCGTACACCGTCAGTACGCGCCAGATGTATACATTTATAATTATTTATGTATTGTTTTAATAGATAAATCTTAGTGTCCAGTGCGGTAGTGCGGACGTGTTTTACCCGGCACCGATCTTGTTCTGCTCGACACTGATTTTTTCCACATGCTGAATTGTCCATTTTTTGGGACTCAACTTGTCCCCGAATCACCCCCGCTGGGTAGAAAGTCGAGGCTTAAGTCGAAAGTGTCAACTTGTGGTTCTTAGAAAGTTGGGATAACTGCACCACGTTATGCCTTATTTTAGAAATTTTGTTCCACATGTTGTTTTAAAGTTAACAGAACTATTAAAGAAAAATATTAGAATAAAACTAAAATTGTTGTTATTAAAGAAAAAAATACATTGTCCGCAACAACTGGCATGTGCCACCTTTGTGATAAAATACTGTGGGAAAGTGCTACCCAAAAATGACGTCAGTTTTTACTGCAACCCGTTACTTACGGACTGACGTCCTTACGACCCTTATTTTGTTCACCAAATTGGTGCAAATGCTGTTGGTCGACTCGAGGTCATATTGACGTATATTTTCGACGTCAGGTTGAGAAATATTATGTCGGCGCGACGTAAAAATGCTAGTTGGGACTCTTTACTGTATTATTTTTTATTAATACATGTCTTATTAATAAGGGTGTGTTTACCTTAAGTTAATTGTTTTATAAAAAAAAATGGTATAACTATCCGATAGAACGGAGGAAATTAAATCTCGCTTCGAAAGAACATACCTAATCACTCTTTCGATGATGATAATGCTACGAATGTCTAGGGCGAAATCTGAAATTCCAAAATTTTTAACCACGTCAAGCTGAGTTGATATAGAACTTATAGAAGTTAGAAAATAAAATATATTTCTTGATAAAATGGTGATTAAATATCCAAAGGGTTGTCGGAAGCTTTGCCACGAGAACCGTATCAAGTCGATAGTACGTGAAAGCAATTTTAATTTATTATTTCACTTTACACGAATTTCGTTATAAATTAACTTTTTTTCATTAACTTTGGTGTTGCCTAAACTAGTCCCAATCCCCATTAGAAAAAAACGTGCTGGAAATTTAAATATTAATTTTTTCGTCAAAGAGAAATTTTCAGTCATATCAAGTAAAAAATAGCTTTAAAGAGACAACTTGTTGCGAGTTTTTTGTCTTTACCATAATTACAATTTTAAAAAATTAACATTTTTTACCCGAAAATGTATTTTGCGAGCTTAAAAAGTTTTTAAGCGAAAAAGGATTGCCAGAGAGCTTTGCTAAATACAAAGCACAAAGCTTAGTCTTTATGAGGCTGGTGGATTTTTAATAAAGGATGATCTGTTAAGCTTTTAAAAAAATATTTTGTACGTGTAGTAGGTACCAACAAAGCATAAAATAAAAAGCAACATTTTTTGTATTTTTGTTCGCGAATTATTATTTCAACGAAAAAAGGGACATATTATAATCAATTTGTCCAAAAATCATTAAAGTAGCAATTTAACGAATACGAAACTGATGATCAACATAAAAAAATTCACTTTCTGGCGGGTTAAAAAATCTTATTTTGGAAATTTTGATTTGGTGTAGCACGCTTACTTAGAATCAACCTGATTTTTTCCACAAATTTTGCAAGATATTGTACACTGAGAAAAATGATCTTATACAACAGGTTTGCTAAGACATACTTTGTATTGATAGCTTATTTTGTATTAACCCATATTAAATAAATTGCTAGTGTATCAAACCTGCATTAGTGGTATATAAATTCCAGATTTGCTATAACAGTGTTTTTATTGGTAGTAATTAGTTCCATTAGCAGCACAGTCTTGTTGAACTACTTTTAATACAGCAATTTTGTTAAGAAATAAATTGTATCTTCTCAATGCGACGCATTTTGTTGCCAGTAAAGCCAGCTTTACAATTAGGAAAGCAGGACAGCGTCCTCAAAAACGAATTGTATCTGTTAGAACCTATAATCCACTGGACGTTGGTGGGGGTTCGTAGCGATCGGCAATTGCCGCGCGCCGTAGTATTAGTTTCAATGTATTTGTTGCGCAGGTCACATCCTGTCTGAATTTGATTTTATTGATCGTACCAATACCTATTTCAATTAATTTATTTTTACTTTGTATTTAAGTTTCTTAAATTTTGCATATCAGATAAAGCTATAGAAGATTCTTATTTCGCACAACCTATCATTAGTATAGGTATTGTACCTTATAATCTATAGATAAATTTAACTATCTCAGGAAACCATGATGCATAATAGATAATCACATTATGCAATGTTAAACAACAAGAAACATATCACACTAAAAGCTATTTAAATTTTTGAGAACTACAGTACTGATTTCTAGTGGTAAGTATATGCTTTACTAACCGTGGCGAGCAAATATTATAATGAATAATGTCAGATTTAATTACAATTGCCTGTCGTAACTAATACGATATATAAAACCAGATTACACCCCCAATAGAACTTGATAATTACTGTGAGTATTTAGAGCAATAATGGCAAAAAACTATTCTATGATAGCATTACCTCCTAATTCTTATTGGCTAAATTACCGTGATATTATAACTACACAACGGTCTAGCGATCTTTGTTGTCTTACAGTAGCAAAGCGCGTTGCTGTCACATAATATACTGTTAAACAGTTGTATAAAGAATATGTGAATTCTTATAAGGAATAGAAGGCTTTTTTCTAGGTGTAACGGCTCAAGACCATTTATTCTAATTTAAAATGTGTATATTCATATACCTACATCAGTGGCGCACCCTGGGGGGGGGGCAAGGGGGCATTGCCCCCCCCCCCCCAAAACCCCCAATGAAATTGACTTTAACTATACCCACTAACCCGCTTAAAAAAAAATTTAATTTTCAGGCGCGATACAAAGAACGATATAATTTTTATTACTTTTGTACAGTATACCTTAGATTCACTTATTACCAACCTAGACGATCGATTCATTAATCACAGGGAAATTATTTTGCTATTTAACTATTAATTGCCCTGTCCCAATAAACAAGTAGAAAATTTACAAAGCTTTCTCAGCCTTCATTCTTTTTATGCAAATTATTAATTTTTTGAAAATTTTTATAATGAAAGCATTCTAATATGCGAATTTAAATTATGGAACGACAAGTTTACAGATAGCAAAGAAATACCCTCCGATATGTTTAAGCTATATATTCAATATGTATGTATATGTATGTATGATATTTCCCAATATAAAAAACTTTTGCAAATTTTTGTTACCCTTCACCACCAGTACCTCTCAAAGGTCATTTTCCACATTAAAGTACTTAAAATCGTACTTTTAAGAAATTCCACCGGGAAAGTAAGACTTAATGGTTTGGCAAATTTATTTATTCATAAGAATGTTCCTGTTTCTTGTGAAGAAATTTTAAATAAACTTTCTAAGGGTCGAAGAAAATTAGATTTACATATTTAACAAATGCAAAGGTGTTATAAAAAAGTTTTGGTTTCTATTATTTATAAAATATTGTTTATTGTTGTGCTTTGTACTAATTTATATTTTTAAATAAATATATTTGTGTTATGGATATGTCGTCATTACTATTACCTATATTTTATTTGGTAAAAAGAGTGGTATGTTTTGTCCGGAATAATTATTAAAGTGGATATTTTAAATTCAATTTTTTTAGATATTTACTTCGATTGAACTAGGCTATTGCGATCTTCCAAGAGTACCTGTTAAAAAAGCTCCAAAGTTCTAGAAAAATGCGTAACTTAAAAGTTTGTTAAAAAATTTGCTTCCGGCACTGGTTAGCGGGCCCCCCCTAACATAAAATCCTGGGTGCGCCGCTGACCTACATATTACCCAATTTTAGGATTACCAATACCACAGATATACAGTGTAACCAGCATGTCCGCATCATGTGGGTTTTTTTATTAATAGCTTTATTCGAAATTTGACTTTGGCATCAAGTTCTGCTTCGATCGAGATGAAAATGAAGCAAAAAAATAGTAGTCACGTGATTCGCAATATCTGTCAAATTTTAATTTTTTTCAGAAAATAATTCTAAAGTGGGGTTATCTGGAAGTATCGAAAAAGTTATTAGAAAAAGTTTTTTTAAATGCAGTTTCTGGCCAACATGCAAAATGTCAGCTGCATAAAATAATTTTGATTTTTTACCCATATTTTGTAAATTGCACCACTTTTGCAAAATAAGACTCAACGCGACCTACATAAAACTTCTTAATTTTGACAATGCTTTATTTCAAATATATTTTCATTAAAGTAGTGCCATATTAAATGTGTGTTTTTCTACAAAATCAAAATTGGGCTATTAAAATTTGGTCGCATGTGATGCAAAGTTTATTTGTTTTTGACCCTGTATAAGGTAACTTTATAAAATAAGTATTTTTAAAAACGTAGTTTGTGTCTGAAAGTATTACATCTTAATATTAAGACAAAAAAGAACACAGTGTCATCAGTATATCATACATTAAGTGGAAAATAAATTTTAGTGGTGGGTAAAAAATCAAAACTATCTTATGCAGCTGAAATTTAAAAAAACTTTTTCTAATAACTTTTTTTGATATTTTCAGAAATAACCCCACTCTTGAATAATGTTTTGAAAAAAATTAAAATTTGACAGATAATGCGAATCACGTGACTACTATTTTTTTGCTTAATTTTTATCTAGATCGAGGCAGAATTAGATGCCAAAGTCAAATTTCAAATAAAGCTATTAATAAAGAAAAAATCCCGTATGATGCGGACTTTACTGGTCACACTGCATTTGTGGTAAATAATAGTGTTCCTGGAGGTTAAAAAATGTATATACCGCAAGACTAAAGTCCTTGAATGGTTGTTGAACAAACCCGAGCAAACTACACTCGCGCACAGGCCAGCCATGTGCAAAACGGTATTTTCGGTTTGAACTTTTCATGTGTTTTAATCACTTCTCATAGTAATTATAAAAAATTATCTTTCCTTTAACATAAACAATAACTTTTTTGTAATTTCTAATGCCTACCTCTTGTAAAGCTGTTGATCTGCACTGTCGTAGTTGTGTTGGTAGTTGCAGAACTGGTAGACACACTGTTATTTCCCTGCGATTTTTTTTTATTGGCACATTTTTCCACTTTGTCCAGGCTGGCCGAACTGCCCTTGTGGATCTGCTCCAGCAACGCGCTGGGGGAGCAGCCCATGCCAGCCCCCCGTTATTTCGCACTCGTACTCCCGCTGTACCAGTGTGATGTTTTCTACTGCAAAAAAAAATGTAAGTTATTATTTAATTATTACGCGATTCTTGACAAAATGGTGAATACATAATTAAGCATATAATTTTGCCAATTATCTTGAAAAAATAGTCACTGTGAGGTTTATTTATGGAGAACTAGAGGGTCTAGTTCTCCATAGGTCTATTTAAATAGGGTTATCAACTTGGTGGGATCTCGCGCAGGTAGTAAAGTAATAATCCATTCCCCAAGTGTTATCACAGATTTGTTGTCATAGCCCATTTGGTCGCGTACAATGTCACTTCAAAATAAAATAGGTAGGTATTTTTAATATTGTTATATATTAATTCAAATTAATATAAATATACAATATATATGAAAGAACTTTACTACAGAATAATATACAGCTTATCGAAAATTGGTAAGTGAAAGTCCGGATCGCCTTTTTTGTAGGAATTTACTCGACGAAGTATATAATTCGCGAAAAGGGGATTCGTTGTATATCGGAAATACGGTCCACTATTAATCAGTTTACATAAAGTAATTAATACGGATAAAGTTTGAAAGAGGAAAAAATGTTTAAAATCTCATCGACTGTCCGGAACTACTTAGCCAGCTTAGATTTCGCATTCCAGCGCGACCAACTAGACAACTGAAACTGTTTTCTTTGCGGCCACACCGAACTGACGTGGGAAAGAATGAACCAATGAATCGCATCATGGATTACTTCAACCGTTTCTTGCCATATGACTTTAATATTAACTGTTCACAAGAATCATTCAAACGCAAGATTAGAACAGTCGTTAGTTAATACTTCCACTTTCATTCAGTGTTTATAATTGTTGATTGTTATATGTGTTATTGTTTTTTATATTGTTATACTATTTGGGCATCTGCCTGTTATGTATATGTATATGTAATTAATTATTGTTTTTTAAATTATTGTTTTTTTTTTAAACACGCTTTTATTAACTTCACCTGTAACCGACTTCTTTGAACCCGATTTTGACCCACTTTAAATGGTCAGATTTAATTTAAATTTTGTAGACTTATCAAGAACCGCTGACAATACAATAATCTACACACAAAAAATTCTCCTGTCAAATTTTGACAGCTGTCAGGTAAAAACGAAGAAGCGATTTTGACGAAACAAATTATGGGGTCGTATAGTATTCGATGCGGATACTTCGGGAAAAATAAGCAAAAAATTATCCTGTCAAAATTTGACAGCTGTTAATATGTCAAATCGTTTAAAAAAACGATATTAATGAAAAAACTATAAGGTCGTATGTATATTGACGGTGGAAAGTTAAAAAAAATACGCAAAAATTTCTCTTGTCAAAATTTGACACCTGTCAATATGTCAGAATTATTACAATAACCGATAGTAATGAAACAAACGTGTGGTCGTATAGATACTGTCGCTAAGAATAGAGGAAAAAAAATTTAAAAATTCTACCCGTCAAAATAAAATTTTGACAATTTTTTTTTTTTAATTTTGAAACTTTTTGTCGTTTGTTCGGGTTTGTATGTATGTTTGTTTATAACCGACTTCTGTGAACCCGATTTTGACCCACTTTAAACGGTCAGATTTAATTTAAATTTTGTAGATTTATCAAGAACCGCTGACAATACAATTACCTAGCTCAATCTACTCAAAAAAATTTTTTTTTCTTAACTTCAAACTAAAAAATGAAAAATAAATATAGTTTAAAAAAACTAAAAAACACGCTTTAATTAATCAAACTAAAAAGCGGAAAATAAATATAGTTTAAAATAATTCTTGAAATTCTTAATATAGGCAGAAAATAATAATGAACGATAAACATTAGTAATATTATAGTAAAAAAAAAAGCGTTGTGCTATATTTTTCGTATATCGAGCACCCCATGCTTTTTTTACAATAATACTAATGTTTATCATTCATTTCTAATCATTTCATAATTTTGATTTTTTACCCACCACTAAAATATATTTTCCACTTAATGAACACTTTACTGATGACACTGTGTTCTTTTTTGTCTTAATATTATGGTGTATTACTTTCAGGTACATACTGCGTTTTCAAAAATACTTATTTTATGAAGTTAAGGGTCAAAAACAAATAAACTTTGCATCACATGCGATCAAATTTTAATAGCCCAATTTTGATTTTGTAGAAAAACACACATTTAATATGGCGCTACTTTAAAGAAAATGTATCTGAAATAAAGCATCGTCAAAACTAAGAAGTTTTATGTAGGTTGCGTTGAGTATTATTTTGCAAAAGTGGTGCAATTTACAAAATATGGGTAAAAATCAAAATTATCTTATGCAGCTAAAATTTTGCATGTGGGCTAGAAACTGCATTTAAAAAAACTTTTTTTTAACATTTTTCGATACTTTCAGAAATAACCCTACGTTTGAATTATTTTTTGGAAAAAATTAAAATTTGACAGATAATGCGAATCACGTGACAACTATTTTTTTGCTTAATTTTCATCTCGATCGAAGCAGAACTTGATGCCAAAGTCAAATTTTGAATAAATTAATTTAAAAAATCCCATATGATGCGAACTTTACTGGTCACACTGTATAATGTCAAAAAACAGTAAACCTAGTATGTAATGTAATTACATATTTGACACACATACTCCATTAGCTCAAGGAATTGCTTTAATGAAAAAGTAATTAGGTATTTCCCCATTATCAAAATAAATTTATTAAACAATAATTATTGTCTACTATGTTGGTTAGAGCGTTCGACTGGTAATAGAGAGGTTCCGGGTTCAAATCTCAACGGAGGTGTAAGAACTTTTTTCAATTTTAAAAGCTTTATCTGCACGCCGATTAATATTTTTCACTTTGCAAAACATCAAAATATTTCATTCTGTTATATGCTACATAAACAAATACTATGCTTTAAATTAAAGTCCAAAGCCAAAGGCCTTATATTTATTTATTTAATGGTAACTTCTGTTTATAACTTTTGCCGCTTAATAAAGAGACATCCACTTCCACTACAATTTGCTGTTTAAATAACCTCCGGCACAGTAAATAACCTAAACTGTCAAACATCCTATTTAAATTAAGGAACTTAACTTTGTTAAAGACAGTTCCAGTTTGTTTGGTGACTTCCTAATCGGTAAAAAGATTTTGTCAGCTTAGCGAAAATTACAACTTGAATGATAAATTTCTGGCGTAAAAATTCGAAAAACATTTTTATTACAGGCGTAATGAAAAATTGACCTGAGACAGAGTAGAAATTAATTATTCCGAGACCATTCTTTCCTAGATTATGAATATCGAAAAACGACCCTGGTGTAGTATGGAGGGGTATAGGTATTACTTAAAAAAAACATTAAAACAACCCAACAAACAATAGGGATCTTTCCAATTTTTTTTTCAATAATATGATTTAGTTAGGCCTGAAAAAAGTATTCCCCAATTATCACTCCTTAAAAATCAAAAATAACGTGGTAAAAATTTCGTAAGTTTCGCGCGTGTCGAAAGCATTTCAAACGATCTCTAAAGCGCGCGAAGCCCGATGACGTCAGGGGGTATGACTTTTGGTCATCCGTCATCCTGACACTCCTGACAGGTGCCGAGCGACCCAATTTGCATTTGGATTGCCGTGTGTTATTGTTATTGTATTGTTGTTTTAAGGTCGTGTCGCTTGACGCGTGGATGTCAAATCTGACAAATCATCAAATTTATTGAAAACCTATTTCGTGGATGTCACACACAAATCTAATAAATGATACCCCTTGACGTCACGACTACTAGCAGCGCGTTTTTACCCGCTTGGAATAATTTGAATTTTGGGGCATTTTTAAATCTTTCTAGCGGTCTTTTGGGACGAAATATGTTGTTTTTTTTTGCTGCCATATGTTTTATGACAATATGTACTTATGATTTGTAGAATTTTTCCCCATTTAACATTTTTGTCAAGTTCCCTATTATAGTCTAAAAAAGGTGACTTTTACCTAAGTTTTTTACTATAAAGCCCGACAGGCTGCTTAATATAGTCAGAAGTTAGTAATTTATACCACTTTATCACCTAGTGGGGAATAAAACCAAGGTAATATACTGGTAAAAAGTAAAAAACACCGGTCATTAGGATAATTGGGCTTCATAGACAAGGCCAAGTAGTCTACTTCCTACTAGTAAAGGGTGTTTTTTACCTGTATTTAACCTTTGTGGGCCTATGTTGGGCCTGTTATGGGCTATAAAGTTGATAGAAAACCATAAATAATCACAATTTTAGAAAAAGATAAAAGTAGTATGTTGTTTTTATTTTTAGCAAAGCGCAGGAGGCAGGAGTTTTCTTAAATCAGAACATATCATGTCAGCCGCTATTGGTTTTTAAAATGGAGTAGTAGTATATAGATAGGTACTTATAAAATCATTATTTTATCTATGTGAGGTGCAAAATTAGGTGCGCGTAAAAAATGTTCCTATAGATTTCAATTTTACCTTGAAAAACTAACCGCGCCCCAGAAAAAAAGGCATTTAATTAAAAAAAAACAAGGTAAATTAAAATTAAAAACACAAGAAATTTAAAATGTGGCCAATATTTTGTGCTTGGACGAATAAGATAGCTCGTTTATATGTTCGGTTTTTGTAATATATTTGTTGTTGTTTTAGTGTTACAAGTAATTTAACAAAATTAATTGAAAATAATACACCCTGTAAAAAAATATGGCGCCAGTAAAATATTTTTCCTAAAGGTCACGATTTCCTGTGGTATGGGCCTTAAAACAAATGGACCTATAAGTCAGCCCGTATTAGGCTATGCTAGGAGAAAGTTTCCTATTTTGGAACTTCTGTCTTGCTAGGTAAAAATTGAGAAAAATTTCGTTTATTATAATTAGTGTATATAAAGCTAATTTGGGGTTTTAAGGAATACTGCAGGGCCTATGTTCGGCCTATTACTTCATAAAATGTTTCTATCGGGGTTGCTGAAATGTCTTGCAATGGATTAATAGCCACTACCATTATAATCTAACTAACCTAACTTTTTGGCCGAGTTCGAATCTAAGCGCATAACATTTTTTTGTTGTGCCGGCGTTTTGTATAGCTCCTACGTTTTGTGTAGCTTTCGCAGATTGCGGTAATATTTACTTGAAAATCGAAATATTTAATTTTTTCATAAAAACCTAAATTATTACTTCGAGTGTAGCACAGTGATGCAATGAACGTTACAATCATCATTAAAGATTTCTAAGCCAGAATCTCTTTAAAGACCTAATTTTTGGAAGATACGGCTTTATATCCGGTTAAAATCACTTTGAGGACAAAATAAGAGGACTGTTTGGTCATAACTATAACCTATGTTATACTTCAAAGTCTTCTGGGCTTTAAGAACAAAATGTATAAGACTAATATAGGGTATACATCACCTCAGAAAATGTTCAAATTATAAGCTGATCATAAAGATATATTAAAGACAAAACGAAGCACTTAATTTGTTCTTCATTTATGGGCCTAAAAGATTTTTGGGCTTTAAGGACCAATCTAAGGTAAAAAATAACCTGGTTGGGCGTTTATTACTGACTTTCCTAAGACCTACCTATCAAGTCGATTTACAAGGTAAATATCTACTCTTTTGGACCATCTCTTAGGCCTCTTATATTTTCCTACTTTGACGTTTGAACACGTATTTTAATAAGTTCAAATCACTTTGTTTGGACCAAGCAGTTAGTCTCTTTCCGTTTCGTCCAAAAAGCCGATTTGGAGATAAAAAAATAGGCTATTTTTTACTTAAATAGGTCATTCTCTTCAAAGCAGAGATCGCCAAGACTTTAAATGTTTGTTGGGAATTTACTGCAAGTATACAGCGTGTTCCTAAATATCATGTAAATACGAAAAGGGGTAATTCTTTGGCTTATTTAATGACTAAAAATTCATATAAAAAAACTAAAAAAGAGAAAAGGGGACATGACCCCTGAAAAAAATATCTCCCTGTACATTCTTAAAACCATTTGCTATGCCCAATGATGTAAGTCCTACAGCGTAACCCATATTCCAAAATAGAGCTAAATATCTCAAAAACTACAAGAGCTATAAAGAAAAAACTAAAAAAATCTTAAAATTTCAACACCCTGTAGATCGGCAACGAAGCGTTTGCTGGCCTATGTTTATATTAATTTTTTTGTCATTAAATAAGCCAAAGAATAACCCCTTTTCGTATTAATATGATATTTAGGAACACGCTGTATAGTGGAAAAGGGGGCACATTCAACCTTGGGGCACTTTCAAACAGCCTACATTATTCCTAACTATGATTGAATTTAACGTCAAAAAATTAGTATACACAGCGTTTTGACAGTTGACAGCTGATACTGGTTTCCTAATAAAAGTTCCCAAGTCAGTAGTGAGCCGTAGCAAGCTCACGCGTCAGGTTGCGTCACATTATTTTCTTCTGATTTCGGTGTTTTAAGTAGAAAATAAAGAAAATAATCAAACAAAATACGCTTTTTAATAAAAACACAGAAATAAACTCACTGACGTCACATCTGCCTCGACCTATTGGTCCCAGTAATTCAGATGAATATCGGACGGCTTGTTTTCCATTGTAAAGCTGTTCTTGTCTATTTACTGTATCAAAACAAAGATAGCAATATAATTCGTCGAGGCTGACAAATAGAAGAATTGCTCGGATCATGCAATGATGTAATAAGGTTGTAATATATTCTTTTCTGGTTTCGCAGCGTCTTTTTAATTATCTCTAGGAAAGGTTTGTGACCCTCTAGGAAGATTTTTATAATTGGGATATTTTACATTAGGTTCTAATTCAGGATGTTTATTCGGTTATAGTGAAAAGGCCCACTTCCATTTTTTCAGATATTTTAAAATTTCTTTTCATAATTTCGAAAAAACTTTTATTTACAACACAATACTAAATCTTAAATTAAGCCTCTATATTTAAAAATGCAGAATAATTACAAAAATCGGATTTCGGATAAAGAGAAAAAGTAAAAGAGCTTGAATAAACAAGTTTCTTTGAGCTTTCAGACGTAAATGAGATATTTTAGATGCTTTGGGGATTATTTTTTTTTTAATTTAAGCTGACGACTGATGTTGTCACCAAATAAACACGAAGAAAATATTGCAAGCATTTAATTAATGTTTTTACTAGCGGGTACTCAAGACTTCACTCGTGTCGCAAATTTATTATCGAAACAATGCAGCAGGTTCCATATACATACTACCCAATAGATCCTTTAATAGGTACCTATATTATTTTTAAAAAGAAATTTCTTAGTATTTTCTTCAGGCGTGGCCCGAGAGTTTTTTTACAGGTGGGGCAAATTTTGATGACTGTAACATAACAAGCAAAATGCAGTTTTTAGCCAAGAAATAATTATTTTCCCATTAATAAACACCACGAAAACATAAAATACTAAAATTGCATTTTTGCTGTTTTTTTTTAATACATTACATTACACAGCTTTACTTTATTATTATTTTTTATACAGGGTTGCCCAGAAGTCCGGAATTGTACCACGTCATCCAATCCATGGACCTGGAAATATCTCATCTAACTATCTTCTCACATTCAAGGATAAAAAACCTTCAATGATTTATCATTTCCGCTTATTTAAATAGAGATTTTTTAACAGTCGCCATTTTGAAACAGCTTGACAGAATCACGCCAAAATTAACAGTAACTATACTGTACGCAACGAAATAAGAATACAAAGGAAGTAGGGTATGGTAGATTGACAGTTGTCCGGGATGGGGTCTGATGGCGGCAACATTTAACGCACGCGCGTTTCCGGTTTACCTGTGGCGTATCATTAAAATGGTAATAACAAAATGATTAATGAAATTTTATTTGGACGAAAAAAATTAAAAATATATTTAGATTCATATATAGCTATAAGATACGGTAAGGTTGGTGTAATAAAATAATACAACTATTTCTTTTAATTATTTATTTAAATAAGGTAACGGAGGTGAAAGGGTAATGTAAATATCTGGTTAAATAACTAAAAAACACCTGTTATTATACATTAAAAAAAAATTGCAGAAGACAAATTGTTTCAGATAATCGGCAAAATTATTGCCAAAACGTCTACGTTAAAAAATAAAATTTTAAAAAAACCTTACTCTTTCTTCATGAACCAAATCACAAGAAAATAATAAAATATAATATAATATAGTCCTGTTTATTATAATATGTACCTAAATAATATTAATGAGATTTCTAGTATACAAGAAAATTGTCAAATGACAAACTATGCAGATAATACAAACATTTTATTTATTTGTAGTATCAACAACTTAACAAGTTAATTATAGATACATAAACCCCATTTCTAAAAGCTATCCTAAGCTATAATAAATATTCAATTAGCATTTGCCCAAGCAGTTCATTCCTTAATTTTAATTTTTGATAGTTTAAATTATATATGTCAATGTCTCCACAATATTTATTAAAATAGAGCACAGTCACAGTGGTGAGTTTTTGTATAGATTTGTCCTCGGTGTAGGAATATAACATACATGTGCGGATCTAGTATTGACTAAGCCTATTCTAAACGGAAGCAGTCCTAAGAACTCTTTATTATCTATTTCGTCTCTAAATATTTTATATAAGAAAATAATTCTTGCTTCTATACACAATAGTCTTAAAGAAGGGATATTAAACAAATTACAAAAAAGCCCTTGATCTGTACCTCTTGGCGGATAAACTGAAAATGACTTGTAGTACAAAATTTTTTTAAATTTACGCTGAATAGATTTTGAAAGAGCAATCTTATTGGCATACTGAGGATCCCAAATAGTGCATGCATACTAAAGTTTTGTAGCTACCAGGGATTTATATAAAGTTATTATGGCATTAACATTTTTAAAGTATTTACAAGTTCTTATTATAAATCCTAGCATATAAAGACCATGAGCTTCTCGAGCAACATATTTAACAATTTATGATTGAAGTAAATAATTATTGGTTTTCTAAAGATAAACTGATATTAAATAAATCAAAGACCGTTATCACCTTGTTTAAGACTAACCCATACACTTTGGAGAATCCAGAAACAGTAACCATTAATGATTGTCATATAAGATTAAAGGAATATACTAAAATCTTAGGTGTGTTGTTGGATAGTAAAATGTCCTGGAAGAACCATGTCCTGGAAGAGGCATATCCTGGAAGAGCCATGTCCAATATATGTTGTAACCAGAAGGTGTTCCAGTTAGATTCACAGTAGGATAATTATCTTCAGGCAGGTTTTGACAGGGTATCTTATAAGATATTGCATAGGAACGTACCTGCCAAAAAAATATAAGTTTTTTAATTATTTGTTTGGTACCTTTACCAAATGACACAAAAGTAACTATAACGTGATACTAACTCTCTTTGTAAATTTTTTTTTTTATATTTTGATATGAATTTCTTTAAATGATAGAAGGTTTGGGACTTGCTTTGAATTAATTTTTTTAATCAATGGTATCTCCAGTCGTCCTCAGGTGAATATTGAGAAAACGTTTCTATCATTCTAGAAACATCATTGTCTTCAGTCTTTAAATATGAATTTCTTTGTTTATCGTACCTACACTTCCATATTTTATTACATTCTTTATCCATGGGTTTAAAATTTTAAAAGTAGATTAAACCAATAAAACATCTAAAAACTTTTATCGATACATAATTTATGAAAAAGTGACAAAGCAGCTTCCTCAGAAGCATAAATAATGCAGAATTATTTGTATTCATATTCTTAAGTACCTACCTACATATTTTCCAATATATTATGTAATGACCCGATACAATAGTTTCAAAACTTACATTTTTTAACCTGGCTGTTCCGTATAATTACCTGTTTGTCTATTTTAGCATGAGACATTTGAAAAAAGGTGTGAATATATTGTATTGTCATTGTGACATCTTTCTCAATAAAGATCGTATGTAATCGAAATAGTATAGAAAATATTAGTTTTCTTATAAACGTTAGAAGAGGCCGAACCAGGCAAACCAGAATACAGTCCACATCGAAGCAGAGGTATCACAACAAATTACATGGACCTCCTACCGGATTTTATGGGTGAAAATTAGAAGGAATACGTCAAAAAGGTGTGTCAGTTCCATACTTCATTAACTACCTTTGATCTTTACCTTTTATATCAAGCGTGTTAGGCTAACCTCATTTTGTCTAGCGAGTTTTTATCGTAATAAGGTTGATTTAAACATACTTTGTGGCGCGTTTGGGATAATTTAGTTATCAATATTTTACTAGTAAGTTTGTTTAAATAACTTAGCAAGTATGACGGATGAACAAGAAAAACTCGTCAGGAAGAGAGGTTCTGTCAAAGCAAAGTTAACAATTTTTGAGAAATATGTCGGAAACTTAGAGCAATCGTATTCAGATTTTATTATCGGCGATCAAACCGTCTTTTTAGAGCTAGAGCAACGCGTGGAGCGATTTCAGAGTAGTTTGGATGAGTTTGAAGACCTGCAGGGTCAAATTGAAGAGCTTTGCGACGATTGTGAAGAGCAATATATCATACGCGAAACTTTTGAAATGGCTTACCATAGAGTTTTAGCAAAATCTAAAAGATTTATTATTGCAAACAGTTCGTTAGGTAATGGCGGAGGTAGCGAAACATCGCAGGGATCAGTCTCGTTTAAAAATACTTACAAGAACGTACCGGTTAATAATAATAATAGCGGTGTCAAACTTCCAGTCATCGAAATAAAGAAGTTTGACGGTGATTATGATAAGTGGTTGGAATTTAGGGACACTTACGAGTCACTAATTCATGAAAATAATAAACTTTCTGATATACAAAAATTACATTACTTAAGAGCCTACCTAGGTCCGAGAATACTTGAAATAATCGCTAATTTAGAATTTTCAGGTTCTAATTATGATAGTGCGTGGAAATTAATTTGCGATCGATTTAACAATACCAGAATTTTAATACAAAATCATGTAAAGGCTCTGTTTAACATGTGCAAAATTAATAATGAGTCGTCCGGTGTATTAAGAAATATGGTAGACAGTGTTGGCAAACATCTTAGGGCTTTAAAAACTTTAAATGAACCTACGGAAAATTGGGATACATTGGTGATATATTTAATTTCAACAAAGTTAGACGATGTTAGTCTAAGAAAGTGGGAACAATCGAAGGCTTCCTTTAAAACACCCACACTGGATAACATTATTAGCTTTTTGAAAGATAGAGCAGATCTTCTTGAATCTATAGAGCAAGGTAAAACTGATAATAAGCAAAATACAGGCAGGTTTAACAGAAGAACAAATTCGTTTATTACTAGCAATTCTTTAAGCAATCCTGTAAAACCAGTGTGTTCTTTCTGTAAAAACGAACACTATATTCAAAATTGTTCTGAATTCTTAAAACTAAATTTATACGATCGTTTAAAACAGGCTAAGAAAAAACGACTTTGTTTAAATTGCTTAAGAACAGGGCACATGTTTAGAGAATGTTTTTCTGGGTCTTGTAAAACGTGTAAAGCAAGACATCATACTTTATTGCATACAGAAGCGAACGATAAATTTAATCACAATGATAACGAATCAGCTGACCATCATACGGATGTTCAGCAAAAAAGCGTAAATTTATCTTCACGAAATGTATCGATTAATCAGCAAGTGCTTTTGGCAACTGTTTTAGTGCGTGTTTTTGATAAAAACAATAAACCGTTCGTAGCAAGAGCTTTGTTAGATGTGGGATCGCAAAGTAGTTTTATAACTCATGAGTTCAGTAACAAGTTGCAACTTTCTTGTAAGCCGACTAATTTAAAGGTTAGCGGACTTAACGAGACACAATCAAATATCATAGGCAACACAGTTTTGCAAGTTCAATCACAGATAAACAATTTTTCATGTAAAGTTTCATGTTTAATTATACCTAATATTACTAGCAATCTTCCAAATTTTAAAATTGATAAACAAAGCTTAAATATTCCAAGAAACATAAAGCTTGCTGATGAAAACTTTCATTTGCCCGGTAAAATAGATATGCTTCTGGGAGCCGATTGTTTTTGGAATATTGTGTGCATAGGGCAGGTCAAATTAGGCAATTATGGCCCATTCTTACAAAAAAGTAAATTTGGTTGGATTGTATCTGGTCAGGTATATTCAAATCAGTCTCATGATCAAAGCGTGCAATGCACTTTCTTAAAAAATATAGAAATAGATAATCAACTAACGCGTTTCTGGGAATTAGAAGAAATTTCAAATTCTAAGGTATTTTCTCGCGAAGAAAAATTATGTGAAGAGCATTTTTTAGAAACGGCAAAACGCGATCATAAGGGACGCTTTCTGGTTACAATTCCATTAAAGAATAAAGTGGAAAACTTAGGTGATTCGTACGATATAGCCGAAAAGCGACTTTTAGGTTTAGAGCGTAGATTTGAGCGTGATAAAGATTTTAAATTTCAATATTGCAAGTTCATTGATGAATATCAGGAGCTCGGGCATATGTCTAAGGTTAAAGAACTTTATAACGCTCAGCAAGCTTACTACATGCCCCATCATGGCGTTGTTAAAGAAAGTAGTTTAACTACTAAGTTACGTGTTGTTTTCGATGCTTCTTGTCCTAGTAAAAGCGGATATTCATTTAATGATTTGCAAATGGTTGGACCAACTATTCATTCGGATCTTTTCTCGATACTTTTACGCTATCGAAAGTATAATTATGTCGTCGTCGCAGATGTCGAAAAAATGTATCGAATGTGTCGAGTAAATCCTGAGCAAACGTCTCTGCAGCGAATCTTATGGCGTTCTAATAGTGACAAGCCTATTGAAGCATATGAATTATTGACGGTAACTTATGGTACTAAATCGGCAGCATACTTAGCGATCAGATGTCTATATCAGCTTGGTATAGAATGTGAAAATGAATTTCCAGTAGCTTCTCGTGTTATCAAAGAGGATTTCTACGTAGATGATATGTTAACAGGTGCAAACAGTATTGAAGATGCGATATCGTTAGCGAACGAAGTTTCAGAGATTCTTTGTAAAGCGGGATTTCATCTTAGAAAATGGGTATCTAACAGCTCTGATGTTTTAAAAGGCATAAAAACATCTGACGAAACAGATTTAATCGACTTAGGCGCAAATGAAAATACAAAAACATTGGGTTTAATTTGGAATGGCAGAAAAGATCGGTTTTTGTATAAAATAGGAACGAATTTTGCCAAACGCATTACAAAACGCACAGTTTTATCAGAGATAGCTCAAATTTTCGATCCACTTGGTTTATTGAGCGCAACTATAATATTAGCAAAAATTATTTTACGTGATATATGGTTGAAAAAACTAGGATGGGATAGTTCTTTGTCGCAAGCTTTGCATACAAGATGGCTTCATTTTCGTGATGAATTAGTAGCGCTAAATGATCTTAACATAGATCGACAAATAACGTGTAAAGATGCGATTCGAGTCGAAATTCACGGATTTTCTGATGCGTCCTCGCAGGCGTACGGTGCTTGTGTGTATATTAAATCACAAAATGATTTTGGAGACGTTGCAGTCAAATTAGTTTGTGCTAAATCAAAGGTCGCACCTTTAAAAATACAAACCATTCCTCGTCTTGAATTAATAGCTGCTTTTTTACTTACAAAATTAATAAATAAGGTTAAATTATCGCTAAAAATTAAAATCGAAAAAACGTTTTATTGGTGTGACTCTCCTATCATACTTGGATGGCTGAACATGGCTCCAAATATTTTACAAGTATTTGTAGCAAATCGAGTTTCAGCAATTCAAGAATTAACAGAAATAGAAAACTGGAGGCATGTGCCAACGTCAGATAATCCGGCAGATTATGTATCACGTGGTGTTAGGCCAAGCAGTTTATTGTCACTCGACGTTTATTGGCTGGGCCCAAGCTGGTTAAAGCAAGACGAGGGATTTTGGCCTAAATCTCTTTGTTCAGATGGCGATTTACCGGAGTTGCGAAAAAATATAGCTTCATTCGCACTTTCAAGTTCATCAGCAGTAATCGATTTTGAAAGCTATTCTAGTTTAAAGAAGCTAGAGCGTATAGTTGCATATTGTAAACGTTTTGTAAATAATTGTTGCACAACTAAAGATAAAAGAAATGTTGATTCTTTAAGTTCTGAAGAAATTAGTCATGCCTCTTTATGTTTAGTAAGAATAGCACAACAACAAAGCTTTTTTAATGAGATATCGAATCTTAAAAGTAACGATAAAACAATAATTAATGTAAAAGGCAAGTTATCAAGGCTTACTCCGTTTTTGGATAAAAATGAAATACTTCGCGTTGGCGGCAGACTAGCAAATTCTGATTTTGATTATAATAAAAAATATCCAATTTTGTTAAGCTCTAAACATCGATTTACTCAATTATTGTTTGTAAGGGAACATAATCGTTTACTTCACGCAGGACCGCAATTTTTATTATCTTCAATTCGCGAACAGTATTGGCCTCTGGCAGGACGAAATTTAGCAAGAAAAACATTTCATAAATGCGTGCGTTGTTTCAGAGTTAATCCAAAATCTATTAATCCAATCATGGGGAATTTGCCTGCTCAAAGACTGAATCCAGCACCCCCATTTTTTACATCAGGCGTGGATTATGCAGGTTCTTTCTCAATAAAAGATAGACAAGGTCGCGGCTACAAAATTACAAAGGGTTATATTAGTTTATTCGTCTGTTTCGTAACCAAGGCCATTCACCTCGAACTTGTATCGGACTTAAGTAAAGAATCATTTTTGGTAGCTTTTAAACGCTTTATATCTCGTCGTGGAAAGCCATCCAAAATGTATTCAGATAACGGGACTAATTTTGTTGGTGCCAATCTAGAGTTACAAAAACTTGGAATATTTCTACAGGAAAACTCTAAAGCTTTGACGGAATCAATACAGAATGAGGGCATTTCATGGTCATTCATTCCGGCATACTCTCCACATTTTGGTGGATTATGGGAAGCGGGTGTCAAGGCCACAAAGTATCATTTAAAGCGTGTAGCAGGTAACGCATTGCTAACCTTTGAGCAATTTTATACTTTGCTAGTGCAAATTGAGGCAGTGCTAAATTCGCGTCCTTTGTCTCCACTGTCAAGTGATCCCATGGATGTAACACCTCTTACACCTTCT
The DNA here is from genome assembly GCA_963969555.1 of Polydrusus pterygomalis. NCBI lineage: Eukaryota > Metazoa > Arthropoda > Insecta > Coleoptera > Curculionidae > Polydrusus > Polydrusus pterygomalis. Next base: position 159,859,435 of record OZ018375.1, on the reverse strand, counting down.
CATTTCCTAATTGGACGGCCTATGACCTCAGTAGTTGATCCAGACTACACAGATATTTCCGAGAACAGATTAAGGCACTTTCAACGAATACAGCAACTTCAGCAACATTTTTGGTCTAGATGGTCTCTTGAATATTTGTCAGAGTTACAGCATCGCCGTAAATGGAAAACAGAAAAGGGTTCAATCCATATCAACGACTTGGTTGTTGTCAAAGAAGATAACCAACTCCCACTTAATTGGTTACTCGGACGAGTCACGGAACTATGTCCCGGCAAAGATGGAGTGGCTAGAGTCGCACTGATCAAAACTAAAACGGGAGTAATAAAGCGCTCATTTGCCAAAATATGTCCGTTACCTTTGAACTTTTAGTGGTGCCATAGTATTGAGTGCTTTAGACATTGGAAATAAGTTATCACGTTTAGTCACTTGTTGTTTCATGATCCATTTTACTGTAAAGATTCTTAAAAGGACGTCCTTTCAAGGCGGGGGGCAATGTTCCGTATAATTACCTGTTTGTCTATTTTAGCATGAGACATTTGAAAAAAGGTGTGAATATATTGTATTGTCATTGTGACATCTTTCTCAATAAAGATCGTATGTAATCGAAATAGTATAGAAAATATTAGTTTTCTTATAAACGTTAGAAGAGGCCGAACCAGGCAAACCAGAATACAGTCCACATCGAAGCAGAGGTATCACAACAAATTACACTGGCTACTTCAAAAGTAGGCACTACTGCAGTTGGGACCAATCTAACTTTCAATCTTGAGGTTCTGTCAAAGCAATCTTCAGGAAAATGCTTCTAGCAAAGAACTGTATTTCGTGTAGGATCCCAATCACTTCGGTTTACAATTTTCAACCACGCCTTTTTTCTTAGGTAATTATTTGGAAAACTAAAAACCAATAAGTATTTTTAATTTGCTTTTTTGTAGAAATGGGGTAACCCAGTTGATTAATAAATAAATAATATTTTTCTGGTTTTATAAGACGAACGCCCATGAATGACATGCGAGGTTCGGAGGTTATGTGTATTTTGATATTAAATTAAAATATTTTTTTTTCTATACAGATTAAAAAAGTTTATATATCTAAACATAAACTTACCGATGAAATGTAATGCCCAGTTTTTTACTTCATAGCGTTTGGGAGCACCCACAAGCAGTACAACTAACCATATTTAAAGCTTATTAATTAACCCAGAATAACAACTAATTAAAATGTTTTAATCGCTGTCCAGCGCTAAAAGCATACTCCACTGTCACACTAAAGTAATTATAAGTTTACTAGTATTCGTTAAATATGGTTGTTAACTAATTAAAATGCAAATAACTCAAAAACGGCCAAGAAAGCAGAAATCACAGCTCGACCTGTCAACCACGGTCAAACACCAAAACTAGTGATGGGATAACTCGAGTGAAAAATAACCGATCACTCGGTTTTTTCAATCACTCGAATTATTCGATTATCTTCGGAAATCATTCGAGTGACGAAATGAGTGATGAACATAATGGTTTTTCTTTTTGATAGTGATGGGATCACTCGACTTAAAAAAATAACCGATCACTCATTGCGGGGCTATACAAAGTAGTTAGTTTATGGAACTGGCGACCTTTTTTTTTTTTTTTTTTTTTTTTTTTTTAGAAGTCTAAAAATATATGTGGTTGATTATTTAAGTGATTAAAAAATAATGAATTTTTTTTAAATTGCCCCTCATATAGCATTTGAGTGAACAATCGATTATAATTCGGTTTTTTAAATCACTGGAATGCTCGGTAATCGATTATTGAAATAACTCGATTTTTCCCATCACTAACCAAAACTAGAGGTGGGTCGGTATTTAGATAACGCTATTTTGGAGCGGTATATTTTGATAACGCTCCAACGCGCTCCACAACGACTAAGTAACTAGTTACCGTGGAGCGACACCGGCAACGGAAACGTCAGCAGCAGTTTACAGAACGAACGGTCGAGACCGCTCATAGAGGACGCGACGCGACGGCTGCATTCTGCGTTACATTTCAATGCCGCTTTGCAGCAATGCTTCACGGTTTGGAGCGGAGCGTAAGATCTGGCAAGCCCACGTGCTTGGACCGCAACATAAAATACATCGTTAGGACTGGTTGTATACCCTTGAATACGCATAATAAAACAAGGTATCAGGCGATTTGGAGTGGACTGGAGCGTCACTCCGGTCGAAGCGACGCTGCACTCGTCGGAACCTACGTTCCGGCCGGAGCGAGCAAAACTTCAGGAACGAACAATAGTGAATCGCGCTGCAACGTGGAACTATGAAAAATGTCTTGCGGTGCGGTTTGAATTTGATTGATACTGATGCTATTATAATTACTTTTAGATTATTAGATTTACCGAATTTTACTGTTAATAAAATAAGAATAGTAAAAATGAAATATAAAATCAACATTTTTATAAGTTTAAGGCCCGGTTGTACAAACAATCGTTCAACCAAAGTTCCATTGAACTGTGGATCACCAGTGATCGTAGATCAGTAGGTTTGGTGTTGCACCAAAGTATACCACAGTCGGTTCATTTGATCTTGGATCACTTCGATTGTTGTTAAGGCCAGATAAAATAAATTTAAAAAGCCGGTTAATGTCAACATAACCTTACAATTTTTGGTGTTTCGATTTGAATTTGTTATTTCATGTTTGGGAATCATGGAGAAGAAATTTTTGAGATTCACTAATTTCACGGCAAGAGAAGAAAATATTCTGATTAATATAGTTAAGAGGTATAAGGAGGAAGTAGAATGCAAAACATCCGACAATAATACGAACAAAATTAAAGCTAAAGCTTGGTTGAAAATTAGTAAAGAATTTATAACACTCATATAGGTGAACCTTATTGCAGTACATGATCGATCAGCCCTAAAAACTCTTCATCTTCGGATTCATCAGTAAGTTCGCCCAAGTCTTGATCCATTTTTTAAACTCGTTAAACAACCAGTCAAAAATAATTTCTTAATTTACCAGTTTACCATAACTGGCATCTGTGTATAAAAAAGTAAGGTTATTCTCTCCTTGAACGTCCATCGTTGGGCGTTCAAGTTGAACCCGTAAATAACCGAAGTTCACCGCAAAACGATCTTTGTACAACATATTTTCTGCGTTGAACTACGGATCAACTTGAACCCTTGGTGAACTAAGATGGTACAACCGGGCCTAAGAATAAATAAACAAACAGTAAAAACACTTTTTTAACGTGGATTTTTATATTTCTAAAGAAATATACCTAGTTGTGTAAATGAATCGTAATGAAAGTTATCCTATAAATACTATAATAAAAATCATGAATCATGTAAATCATCATACTGCACACGTCACGGCGACCCTTACATAAAATTGCAATGGGTTGTTTGGTATTTTAACAACAGTTCGTTTAATATTGTAGCCTATAAGCACGCGGTTGGAAAATTTTGGTCGCTCCAAAGTAACGTTGTTTTGGAGCGGTATTTTTTTGGAGCGTTCGCGATTGGAACGCTCCAGACGTGGAACCGTTTTTTCCACCACTAACCAAAACAAACATGGAGTCATATTGTGGTGTCTCAAAATGGCCGACTTCCGTCGGCCAGTTTGTTAGGCGGTTTATGCAAAATCCTACTTCCTTTGTATTCTTATTTCGTTGACTGTACGAGATATTATCTTTCAAATGATGTACCTATCACAAACTGTGTTTCCATTTTTTTTTAAATCAATGTTGTCATATCTTTGACAAATAATGTCTATAAAAAACAAGCGAATAACGTCAAAATGTGAGCATATTATCTTCTTAACATAGTATAAAACAAAGTCGCTATCGCCCTTCTGTCCCTATATCCCTATATGTGCTTAAATCTTTAAAACTACGCAACGGATTTTGAAGCGGTTTTTTTAATAGATAGAGTGATTCAAGAGGAAGGTTTTTATGTATAATTAGCGACCCGCCCCGGCTTCGCACGGGTGCAATTTCAGAAAGTGGCATGCCGGGTACTAATATATCGGGTTTGTTCGGGTTTGTATTTATACCAGCGGATTGCAACGCATGCCGGGTATACGCTAGTATAAAACTAAATTGACGTGTCCGAGCGTTTTCCCCAAAAGGTACAGGTTAAGGCTAGATTAAATTTATTCCGGACTTCTGGGCAACCCTGTATAATTCTCATACCTTTATGTAGTACATAGTTTGCTTAAAATACCTGTTTATGTCTTTCCCTTTGTCTTTCGTAATCTGTTTCAGATCAAAAAGGTTTGGGGCGTCCATTTTCGTTTTTCAAATGTTAATATACTACTTGTTTTAATCTGTAATATTTATTGGACTGTTGAACTAATTGTCCTCTAATAAATCTCACAAGTACAAGTCAAAAACACAAACATAACCGAACTACATAAAGGGTTAATGGCATAAATGCAAAAATGCAAAATACAATCCGCATATTAATTTGCTAATTTTTCTTTGTCTAACGCAAAGTTTCGCTTGCAATCGCTACCAACCCCCACCAACGTCTTGTGGATTGTAGGTTCTAACGGATATAATTCGTTTTTGGGGAAGCTGCTCTGCTTTCTTAATTGTAGAGTAAGCGCTTTACTGGGAACAAAATGCGTCGCATTAAAAAGATACAATTTATTTCTTAACAAAATTGCTGTATTAAAAGTAGTTCATTATTCAACAAGACTGTGCTGCTAATGGAACTGATTACTACCAATAAAAACAATGTTCTAGCAAATCTGGAATTGATATAACACTAAAGCGGGTTTGATACACTAGCAATTAACAAGAAATAAGCTATCAATACAAACTATATATCTTAGCAAATCTGTTGTGTTAGATCATTTTCCTCAGTGTATATAAGTTTGACGTGGAAATATAAAATTTGGCATTATTATACACATATCAGAGTTAGCATTACAAACCAATAATGTCCTATATTCAGATGGAGCTGATAAAGAAATTGCCTTTGTTTGTTTATTAGTAAGCTATAAATTATTTTGGTCGTGTTCCTTATTGATGCAGCAGTCAGTTCACGTAATAATCAAGGTTATTTTTAATTAATAATGTCTTTACATCGTTAACTAGCAATCAACGATAAAAATATTTAAGTCATATTACGCATGTAAATAGTTGATCCGTATTGTTGGGTTGTGTAATTTGTAAACCAGTGCACGACACGGAACTGTCTAACAAAAATTGCGATCGAGATTTCAAAAACGTCCTTATTTTTTCCTAAAGATGGTATGTTATAAAAATATCGATATAATACTATATATCTGGAGGGCTTGTACGCACTAAAGAACATACAGCACTGAGTACTGACTACTGCGTGCGTACTGTGTTTAGTGCCTTTCCAGCCCCTTCCATCTTTTCGTATAATTTGGTTTGGTTATTACTACTATCACTATCATCTAAAAACGTTAGTTTTTATTTTTGTTCAGTTTTAAAATAAACATGTTGCTTAATGGGGAGAAAGCAATTGAAAAAATTATAGGTGCTTGGTAATTAATTTGATGAAAAAGTGCTCGCAAGCACAAGCTTATTTAATTTTTCTGTATATGGCAGCTCTTTTGTCTTCTCAAGGACAACTTATTATTTTTGGATAAAATGCATTATTTATACAGGGTTGGGCAATTGTTCCGGAACGGCTTAATTACAGGCGAACGAAAAGTGATATCGGATCCGGATTTTGGGCAATCTATAGGACTAAAATTTTACTATTTGACTATTATACCATATGTCAGTAATGTCACCAACTGTCAAGTGTTGACGTTATTTTATTTTTTTTAATGGAACACCCTGTATATTTTTACATTTTTAAATTCCACATAAAATTATAATTATTTTTTATTAAATGCACTACTAGTCTATACTTCATAGTTTCCGAGATATTGACTCTCAAAAAGTGATATTTTTGAACTATGACAGCTTATAACTTTCTAACAGTACGTCTTAGAGCAAAACGGCTTACATGTCCATATCTTCAATTTTTATTATCTTCCCAAAAAATCAACTTCCAGTTAAACCGGAACAACTATATTTCCTGCTTTCAAGTTACATCCGGTTTAACCGGAAGTTGATTTTCTTGGGAAGATAATAAAAATTGAAGATAGGGACATGTAAGCCGTTTTGCTCTAAGACGTACTGTTATCAAGTTATAAGCTGTCAAAGTTCAAAAATGTCACTTTTCGAGAGTCAATATCTCGGAAACACGGAAACTATGAAGTATAGACTAATAGTGCATTTAATAAAAAATAATTATAATTTTATGTGGAATTTAAAAATGTAAAAATATACAGGGTGTTCCATTTAAAAATAAAAAATAACGGCAACACTTGACAGTTGGTGACATTACTGACATATGGTATAATAGTCAAATAGTAAAATTTTAGTCCTATAGATTGCCCAAAACCCGGATCCGATATCACTTTTCGTTCGCCGGTAATTAAGCCGTTCCGGAACATTTGCCCAACCCTGTATATTAAAATTTTGCTTGTTTATTCTATTTATGTAGTTTTTATTTGCCAAATACAGTGTCAGAACACTTTAATTATTCGCCCTGTAGATATACTATTTAGTGTATTTATTCTCAACCATAAGATGAACTTGTATAACAGGTTGTATTGAACCATAGAAAAAATATTGTTGTTTTATATGTTTATATTTGTGCTTTGATTTTTTTCGACGCTGTATATATCACCAGAACTGGCCATAGAAATAGGGAAACCATTAGTAAAATGTAAGTGAAATGTAAGTGAAATACTGCAAGCAAAAAATATTAAAAAATAACCGAACCAGTTTTAATATACCGATTGCTTGATAAAGAAATACATTTTTATAGAAAAAAGAAAAGCACAAAGTATTTCTCCACAATTTCTTATTCGAATAACTAGGTGAACCTAGAATGATTCATAATAGTCGGAGAGCTAGTAACACCCGTTTCATGAAGTGTTTGATGCACTTCAAAATTTTGTGTCATAGTATCTACTGGATAGATGAGCAGGTAAGCAAGTGTTGGCTAGCTCTACCTGGGGACACCAGGTACTGCGCATAGGAGAAAGGTGTCCAAAAATTTTGCCCAAAAAAAGCGTTTGTTTCAGAGGCCAACAAACAGAAATCAAAATTTAAAATTACACAAAACACAAAAATTAATAAGGCAGACACTTTTGAGGGGGTACATTGCATATCAAAAATGTAAATATTGTAATTTTGAACGTACTCAAATATAACTTGACAAATAAAACCTAACCCCGCTTTCTTCGGACTTGACAGATTATGTCAGCTGTTTATAATTCACCATGTTTTTATTTTTCTTATTCATATTTTTAGAAACTCTGTTCTATTATCATAATTTCGGATAATTTCATGACGGCAGACCCACCTTGTTAGACTGCTGTTGACTATACTACAAAACACGAATTTTTGCTGACAGTTTGTATTTTCAAAATATGATAAATATAGCGAACAAACCCGAACAAACCTCAAACTCAACCATTTGCCGGCCCGTCCACAATTCACATCCATGCATAAAACATAGTCTGTCTTCGTCTATTCCGGCTTCGGTGATTCGGATCGATCGTTAAACGGGCCGGGGACCGGTTAGGTTGGGTCGTTCGTTCTCCCTACTCTAATTTATCAGTGTTTCTCTATAATAATATGCATGTATTATACATAAAAACCTTCCTCTTGAATCACTCTATCTATTAAAAAAAAAAAACGCTTCAAAATCCGTTGCGTAGTTTTAAAGATTTAAGCACATATAGGGACAGGACGGGCGATAGCGACTTTGTTTTATACTATGTTAAGATGGGTTAATAAAAAATAAGCCATCAATACAAACTATGTCTTAGCAAACCTGTTGTATTAGATCATTTTTCTTAGTGCGGTACATTATTTGCAAAATTGGTTACCAAAATGACATAGAAAAAATTTAAAATTAGACATAGAAAATCTTAAAACCTCTATAACATAAGAATAAAGTGACGTATGTACGTCGTCTCCTCTACGAATTAATGATTTGGCATGTTTTCTTTCATAAAAACATAATGGATAATTATAAATTATGAACGCGTTTAATTTTATTTATAATAAACAATAATCGTTAGTTATCGCTAATAACGATTGCTTTTTTTGTATAGAATAACTGATGCATAAATAAACAGTAATGCATTATAATAAATAGTTAACTTAATGTGTAGTGTATACGTCAAAAAAATTGCGTAATCAGAGTTAAATTTAAATTAATTAATGGACAATTTTTTTGGTAGGGGATAGTGGGCCATATTGGGCCGTGGGGCAGAGCCAACCATCTTCATTTTAAAATATTAAGTTTAGCCGATAATATCATAGACTTCTTATAGAATAGACTACATCGTTTATATTTTAAAGTAACCAAAGATTCAAGCGTTTACAAATAATCAAAATTAATAACAAAATATCATAATTTATTTTTTTAAAACTTCTAAAATTAACAAATATTGCCGAAAAAATCTATTCCTGTTGGATTTCAACGTTTTAATAAAAGGAAAATGGCAAAACATTGCCATTTTCCCTATTTTTACTATAACTTTTAATAGACAAGAGGAAACGACTTGCGGTTTTCTTAACTAACTAGTTAGCTATTGAATAGAGTTAAAACGGTTTAATGGTTGCATTTAAATTATTTAAAAAATCGATGCTAGAAATATATTTTTTACGGCCTTTTAAGTACTTTAGTCGTTACCCTTCTCCATGCTACCATGGTAACTAAAAAAAAATTGTTATTACAAAATTAATAGAGGATATTACAGAGCATTAAAAAAGTCAATGCATTGTATTGCAGTTATTAGTAGAAATTAAGGACGTAGTATCATAGTATAGCGACTACGCACCCTAGCGGTAAAATTAGGAACTTAAAATAGAATTCCAGTAATTTTTTTGCCCATATTTCATAATTAAGAATTTTTCATCCCAAAGTATTTAGGAGAAATTGGTATAATACGGCATACTTTTTACAAAACTGAAAATATATATTTTAAATATAAAGGTACAAAACTGCAAAGAAAACATAACATTTGTTTTGGCTTTATCTTTGGGTAAAACAATATAAATACTGCGTATCAGGAACAAAAACCTTGAATATACGTTCTTCATGCACAGGTGTTCGGTGTGCCGTTTTATCCAAGCAGTTGGGTAAAATGGCATACATATCTGCTCGTATATAATGTATGTTAAAATAAAAATATTTTTAAGGTAAAATAGGGTTAATTATGGTTGGCAAAGTTCACAAATAAACATTTTCGTTTTTGGAGAAAGTCCTGCACACTTATCACAGTGGCTCCATTTTCTTCAACTTTGACAGCAAATCCAAATCTCCTTAGGCTTAGACATTGAAAAAAGTTCATTACAATACATATAAGTTGCTTTATCATTATCCTGATGAAATGGCTTCGTTTTCGGAATCAAATTTGGGGAACTGATCTGTAAGGTCTACTTTCGCTTTTCGTTTTCTTTGAGATCTTCTTTCTTCTTAATTTTTTTTCTTCTGCTTTTTGTTTCAACTCTATTAAATTTAAAGTTGAGTTTAAAACATTTGGTCCCTGGCTCTTTCGTTTTATTTTGTTCTGTAATTGTTGCAGTTTAGGCAATAACGCGCATTATCTAAAACACAAAATAATATTATTTTATAATCTTGGACAAAACGGCACAGTACCATTTTAAACATATCACCCCTGTGCCATTTTATCCAAAACGGCTAAGTCAATTTTGTTTGTTATTAAATATTTATAAAATAAATTTTAAAATATACAAATAATACAAAAACATGCTTCAGTATCCTACTTACCTGTCAAGTTATAAATAATTGTTCAATTAGTTGTAAGTTATAAGTTTCAGGCACGTTTTCTTAATCTCCAAACAATTTCAAACATACACGAAAACAAACTAACACCCACCGCTAAACATCCACAGATATCTTCTTCGTTTTTTAATCTCCAGTTGTATGCTCCCCACCAGTGTCGAAAATCGCATGACGGGATTTAAGAAATGCGCGTAATTTATTATACAGGTAGTGTGCCTTTTTATCCTAGTATGCCGTATTATACCAATTTCCCCTATATTTTTGGAGATACAGCGATTCGCCGTGTTAATTAAATTATTTTTTCTCAATATTCTACACGCAAGCGCAGCTTGCAGTAGTAATTTTACTAGTATTAGTAAACGGCTTTGCAACGGACGAAACATAAAAATTAGGGACAAGTTAAACATAATCAGGGTATGGGATCATTTATTTATGTTTAATAACACCCAACCTAACCATATATTAGCGTTAATAATCCAAAAATGCCTGTTCGCCTACTACTTTTGGCATTCTGCATTCAATATTAGCATCGTTTACCGAATTTAGTCGATTGACATTGAATAATCAAATAAAGCTGATGATTATATTTCTAAATGGGATTGTAGTTTCCAAAAATGGAAGATAAAACCTAAAAATCGTTCGAATAAGTAACAAAATAAATTTGGTTGACATAATTATTACATACCGTGCGAGCAAGAATTATTTGCATCAAAGAGGGCTTGGATTAAAAAACGTAGAGCTTGGTTTAGATCACAGTGATATGGGGATGATATACCGTAAAATGGGGTGAATAGGATCAGCGGGGTGATTAGGATTAGAAGTTACCTTCAAATTTCAAAAATCTGTAATAATTGTAATTTTAAAGTGTAGGTCATTTCAATGTACAGATTTTAAGCAACGGTTGTTAAAAGTAATTTTTATGACATTACACTTAAAATAACTTAGCCACATCGCAGGCTGAATACCATGACCCAAAATGTCAAATTTAGCGGTTAAACTGTTGTCATATTATCTTTGCTTTTGTCTTACAAACTTCATATCTCTACAACTCTGCAGCACTTATAAAATTTAGGTAATATTATTTTTAGTACTCTTTTATATTACTTAAGATAAATTTGTGTGCAAAATTCTATACACCCCGCGGTTGTTGAAATGCGATACAGTCAATAAATCAAGCAATAATCCTATTGACACCGCCTGCGGGGTGAATAGGATTTGTGTACAAAAAAATATATATATACAACAGGGTTAAATCTTATACCACCAATTAAAAGTACCAATCTTAACTCATGTTTTAAGCTATTGAGAAATTTATTCAGGCCGATAGTTTTCAAGTTACAAACTTTTAAAGTGGAAAATTGATCCTATTCACCCCATTTTACGGTATCTAACCAAATCTAGGTTAAAATTTTGTCAAATTCATATTATGACATGATATGCCAAACTAATGAGTAATAAAATAAGTAGACAAATACAAATTTATTTGGGTTGTTTACAAAATTAACAAAGTAATTAAGAATATACAGAAAAAAAAAAGAAAAATAATTACATAAATTGCTGCAATTTATAAATCAATAAATTTTGGGTAAACCATTGAAAGTAATTCCTGCGTCTTTCAAAATCTGCGGCTTGTATTTCTTGGAATACTTGCACTTTATAAGGAAATAAATTAAGCTGCTTCTTAAGAATAGTCCTTCATGTTCCATAAGATCTTCTTACGTCTTGGGACAGGCGTTTTATACAATTTGTTGGCGTATTTTGCATTATTTCACGAACGTTTGCAACAAGTTCTTCTGTTCTTACAGATGGTCTTCCTGCTCCTTTTTTGTGTTGTATAGAACCTGTTTCCCTACAGCCACGGTTGTTTTCAGGCAATGATAAAAATCCCCAGCAATAAAAGCAACGTTAGGAAAATGTTCGTGAAAATCGTCCATGCACAAACCCGGATTGTATTGCCACTCACCATTTACTCTAACCCCGTTTCGAAAATACGCTTCAACCATGAATGTGTTGTGCTGTTCCGTAAAGCCCATTGTGTGAATTGTTCAAGAAATTGGAAAAATTAGCGATTAATAAAATTACTTGTAACGACTGTCAAAGATGACGGAATAACTGATTGATTGTTAATTCAGGTAGTTACTGACACCCAACAGGTATTAAGCTCTACGGCTAAGCATTACGTCCTTAGATGCATGGCCCTCTTTGATGCAAATAATTTTTGCTCGCACGGTATAAAGAAAAACGACTGTAGGGGCTTGAGCGCCCGAAGCCTCCGTGGTTATCCTAATGCAGGCACGTATTTAGGGGGGGGGGGGGGGTCCAGGGGGTCCGGACCCCCCCCCCGAAACGAATTTATAATCATATAAATGCCGCTAAAAATCCCGCTATTCCCTAAAATAGTTTTGAGTCCGCTTTGGATAGTAAAAAAGTGTTTATTTTTTCATAGAGCTCTCGAGACTGATACCGATACCCCAAAAAACTAGTTAACAAGTTACCTAAGCTTTTATATTATGTTAATATTTTTATCTAGGTATTATTAATTAACCTACTTGAAAAGCAAGATTCGTCAACAAAAAAGGGCGTGGCACCCAAAAATTTTTCGCCTGCAAAGAATCCTCGATGCCTACATCCCACTTTTTATTAGTTTCTATCTGGACCCCCCCGAAACCAAATCCTGGATACGTGCCTGTCCTAATGGCATAGGAAATCAAATTAAAATTTCTCATTTAATCTTCGACAGAGCGGATGAAAGTGTGGCGGTCCCCCCCCCCCCCCTCCTAAGTGCACCGCACCGAAGTTTTAAGGCATTCAGTTTGATAATGTGGTAGTACTACGAAACTGCAGCCACTAATATTTTAAATAAAGTGATATTAGAACAAAGTAAATTGTTCATATTGTTTTGGTAAATTTCAAATATTTTGGTTTTTATCATCAAGTAGTGTACTCTCGACATGATTTAATATTTTTGTAATTTTTGTGCACCCTGTATAAAAAAAAATTTCTTCGAGGGTTTATATTGATGAAAGAACAGTAGGTGATGGTAATTTTTTATTCTACTTTTTAATTTATTGGTAGAATATAATTGTTATTTGTGTTATTTCAAGTAATAATATATACAGGGTGTTATAAATTCGACATACCAGCATTGGAATCTCGGACACCATAGGAGTTAGAAAAACGGTTAAATGGGGGCAAAGTTGTTCAATTCGGTGCTGATTATAATGCCGCTTTAAAAGTTTTCAAATTGCGAATACTTCCGATTTTATTTGAAAAAACCGAAATTTTGCAAAATCGTTTTTTATTTTTTCCTGAGCTCATTTGACTAGCTATTTAAAAATAAATTAAACTTTGTCATTGCCACTTTTTCTCCTCTACAAAATAACGTTACTAAACTAAAGATCCGCCGTTTCGTCTCCGAGCGGCCATCACCAACTTTACTTTTTTAAATACGGACCGGGATTTTTTTAAACGGATTTTTAAACCCTCCTACCCTCAAAATGTAATGGCGATATTACTTTCTCATAATGATAAATTGTCCTTGCTTATTTTTTTAAATTCATATTTTTTACACTTCTTGTCAGTCCGGTCCTGTCAACGAATCACAATATCTGTTAATTAAAAACTTTTTTTAAAACGCTCATACATAAGTAATATAATAATTTATTTTATAAGAATTTTCTAATAATTCTAAATTTACTAATTATTATAAATCCTAATTTTCTAAATTTTCAAAGATATTGCCGTTTTGCTCAATACAACGATCGACTTTTCTTCCAATTTTGGCGACAGCCCTTTCAACCGATCTTCTCCTTATCCTACCAAATGCAACCTGTATGGGTTCTTCCAGTTCTTCCATGGTATCTACGTCATTTTTATAAATAACTTTTTTAATGCTCCCCATAAAAAAAATCTAGCGGCGAAATATCTGGCGACCTCGCTGACCATTCTATTGCCCCACCATTTCCGATCCACCTATCAGGGAACTGTTCATTTAAGAACAATTTTACTGCCCTGGTATTGTGCGGCGGCGCCCCATCTTGCTGGAGCCAAACATGGGGTAACCTAGCTAAAGAAATTTCGTCCAGATATCCTTGAAAAGTGGTGTTTAGGATTTTAAATAAAATAAAGTTTTTAATTAATATATTGTGATTCGTTGCCAGGACCGGACTGACAAGAAGTGTAAAAAATATGAATTTAAAAAAATAAGCAAGGACAATTCATCATTATGAGAAAGTAATATCGCCATTACATTTTGAGGGTAGGAGGGTTTAAGAATCGGTTTAAAAAATCCAGGTCCGTATTTAAAAAAGTAAAGTTGGTGATGGCCGCTCGGAGACGAAACGGCGGATCTTTAGTTTAGTAGCGTCATTTTGTAGAGGAGGAAAAGTGGCAGTGACAAAGTGTAATTTATTTTTAAATAGCTAGTCAAATGAGCTCAGGAAAAAATAATATAAATAATAAATAATAATCGTTTGATTTTGCAAAATTTCGGTTTTTTCGAATAAAATCGGAAGTATTCGGAATTTGAAAACTTATGAAGCGGTATTATAATCAGCACCGAATTGCACAACTTTGCCCCCATTTAACCGTTTCTCTAACTCCTATGGTTTTCGAGATTCCAATGCTGGTATGTCGAATTTGTAACACCCTGTATACTTTATTTGAATTTGATATTACCAATTTCAATTACATTTGTTTTTATTTTAATAGTCAAGGCTAACTAGAAAATAAAAATCACAGTTTTTTTAGAGCCTATAAGTATAGGGTGTTTCGTTTAAAACAAAACGAGTTATTGTACTTTAAAATTTTCTATTCTTGAGAGTCAGCAGAAAACATCCTGTCCAAAATGTTAACTACTTTATGAGTTGAAACTTGTCTTCAGTACTTTAGAATTTATAGTAAATTTTCGAATTTAGATTATCTTATTGGGAAATACAGGTAAATTTTAAAATTCCTATTTCTAGGTGCGTTTGGACGAAGGTTTCTCTTATCAGCAAAGATGGAAAATGAGTAGCCCCTGAGACTGATTGTGGTTCATAGGCGTTGTTAGGGGGGTACTAAGCACCCCCGAAATCTGAATTAGCACCCCCAAAAAAAAATTACAATATATAGGCTAATTTTAGAACTAACCTATTTTTATAATGTAGGTACATTATAATTTATGTAATGAATATAATATATAATATAATATATAATATAATTTTTCTACTGACGTTTTATAATAACCTCTTTTCGATTGTCATTATGGTTTTTTAATAACCTCCTTTTAAGCGCAGCGTGCTTAAAAAACTTTTAAGCACGTTACCAGGAGCAACGTGCTTAAAAGTAACGCAGGTTATTATTTACAATTAAAACGTAACCACAGACTAGGTATAATTTAATATTTTTTGGCAAGTGTCAATGAAACATAGGTAATAAAATGTTAGTAAAATTAAGTTTTTTATTATAAAACCTCAGTAGAAAAATTATTGTATACAATTCGTTACGAAACAATGTCTTTTAGTCACTTTGACGTGTTGTCCAACTCGGCTTTGCCTCGTTGGACAATTTCACGTCGCGTGCCTAAGACACTCATTTCGCAACTTATTGTATAAATAGCTATTATGTAATTATAACATAATATGTAATAAATTTTTCATATTAATATTTCAAGCATTCGAATTCTGGTACAAATTAAATTTTTATTTAGGTAGTTGTGGATTCTGTTCAAAATTTCTCTCCGTGTACCATGTAGTTCACGCCCAGTTTACTTGTCAGAGCGGGTCTATAATCATAAAAATCTCTTAAAATACGAGAGCGGCATAATAGCTTGTGTATGTCATGTTCTGCAATTCTGCATTAATTTGATAATTTAAATTTAACCAGTCGTAGTCGTTCAAATTCGCGGAAATTTTTAGCCCGTATTTTGACTATTTTTTTTGTTTATTAAGGTTTAATATGGTTTTATTGAATTCAGTTAAAGTGTAAAGTTAAATAAACACGAAAAAACAATGAATGCGTCGTCGGATATAAAATACACCGTGAAATTTTTGAAAAAATCTTTTAGCAAGTTACCGTTGGAGGAGAAAGTGATTGTCAAGAACATTGAAAGACCTAAACCTGCTATTAACATCACATTAAAATATTTACTAAAAATTATTGACCAAATTTGGGCGTGGTCTTAAAAAATTTTGTGCACCCCTACGTTAACATGTCACGAGCCGCCACTGGACCTTAGCACCCCCAGTGTTGACCGTCTAACTACGCCTATGTTGTGGTCTAATTTCTTTTATTTATAAACAGAAATACCGTCCAAAATTGTTTACTTATGCTTTGGGGTGATGCGATAAAACTCCGCACAAAGCTCGTGAGTTACAAAAAAAAATTGAAAGACAAAAAAAATTGAAAGACCAGAATGGAAAATATTGTTTATATAATAGAGATGGAGCTGTTGCTGCTGCTGTGGCCGAATCTGTACGTTATGGTGAAAGCGAAAATATTATATATTATTCGAATAAGTATAGCGGGAAAAGAGAAAGAGAAGGCAATTACAATAACTTAATGCAAATAAAATTCAAATTACAAATACAGTCATAGCAAAAATTAAAATAAGGCAGTCGGCAGTAGGTCTCTAATCAATATCTAAATACATCACAACTTTGTCTATTAAATGAATAGTTGTTATTTAAATAAAATATACATGAAAAATATGATTTAATAACAAATACACCTTAGCTACATACCAATAAAAAGGTCTTTAGGCCTGTATTCCGCATTATGAATATAATTTTATAATATTTCAACACCCTGTATAATAAAAACAAAGCCGTTTAGGACCTATGTTTATATAAACTTTTTGTCATCAAATTGACTATCCTTAAGTTTGGCTACATACTTAATTAACACCTTGTAATATATTATATATTTTATAAAAAAAAATAGCACTTTTTATTTGGGAGTATCCTTTCCAGGAAGAAAAGCTAACGTGCCTGCCTGACGCAGGCTATTGCAGGACCCTGTATATTCTGTAACTATACGTTTAGAGTGCTGTAAAGTTGGGCACATATTCGCGTGCATTAAACGCTCTTAAATAATGTACAAGACTTTATCGTTTTCTATCATTTTTAAATTACAGATAAAAAGGGATACCTACCTACTAATCGATTTATATCAGTTAATTTTTTAATAAATCAAAATAAATTTGATTCATAAAATAATCTTCTCCGAAACACGTGCCAATTCTAGTTTGTAAAATCGTATGAAGTAAAATATTACCAATAGATTTAATTTTAAGCAAATGACAATAATCAAAGTTCCTAATTTTAGCAAAAAGAATCTATTCGGTGTGTTTTTAAATGACGTTTTAATTTATAATGGCTTATCAACAAAGATAAGAATTATAAATAAATTACCAATAATTTAAAAACAAGATGAAAAATATCCATGAACAGGAGTGGTGTTTTTTGCAACGAAAAATATTAGGACCCCTAGCGAATGTAGATTTTCGCATCACAGGGAAGGAACCTAGACCTATCCTATTCTTCATTTGGCTAACCGAGCCACTTTGATTGTGAGTAAATTATGTTTGTCCGGATCATTACTGTCACAGTCAGTGGTTTGTTAATAATTGGTAAACACCTTTGTGCAATGCAACATCAGTGTCTGCAAAATTTCAGCTTCCTGGGACTTACCGCGTTTTGAGATATCGCTTTTTAATAATGACATTTCATTAGGTGCAGCTCTCCCTGGCGGAAAAGGGGCATCCTGCAATATATATATATATATATATATACGTTTCATGGTAAGTACTAATTGCTTGTAAAATTTTAGTCCAAATTATATAATTTTATATTATATTATTTATTATTATAATTATTATACACTTTAAAAAATAATGCTTTATTTGTTGTCATCAAAATTTTTAATATATTACAGTGGCGGTTGCTCTATAAGGCCGCGTGGCCGCGCGCCCCTCCTAGGAATTTTAACATAACACACAAATTAAATGTTTATTTAAATATTTATTATTACTATTCATTTTAATAATAATATTTCTAAATTTTAAAAAACCATAGCAACTCACTAATTCTGAACTCATCTCTAATTGTCCGTTTTCGTTGACTTACGATAAGCAAGCCTCCACGTGTGTATTTTAGATAATTGAATTCCGTCGTTGAAACGCTGCGACGGACGGCGAATTTCGCCTGGCTTATATAAATTTCGCCGAACGAACCCGAACGTCACCCGGTTATATCCGATGTATTTGGGGATTCTATGGCCGCGGTATTTCAGCGCCTGCATTGCTTCATACATTTCGGACTTTGTTGTGGCGTAAGCGCGCGTCGAGTTCGAACTAATAAAAATGAATTTCGTTAATAATATAATGTGAACGACGGGCCGAAAACCGATCTTTTACGCGTCGGTTATCAAAAGACATTTATAAATGTATGTATTAATTTACCTAAAAATTTTTTTATAAATAGATACTTTTTCGAGCAATTTGCTTATATGTCATTTGGTATTGGATTTCTATTGCGCCCCTCCAAACACAAACCCCACGACACGCCACTGATATATTACCTACTAGTTTGAAAACTATCAGCTCTTTGACATTTAAAAGAAAATTAAAATCATGGATTATGCAAAATTATATAAAGGTTAGCCAACTTAGATACAGTGTGGTTGTACTGGTTGTTTAAGTGTGCAACATAATATGGACATTTTTTGTATTACCGATTTCCAGAAAATTGTATTCTTGATAAAAGTTGGTGCATGTTCGATAATCATATTTGGTGCACTTGGGATGGTTGCAAGTCAAACGGCGTACAGGGTAGGCCAAAAAATATAAAACTTGTACAAGAATAAAGAACCCCTATTTCAGAAAATTCAGCAAAATGTTATTAAGAAAAGTTGTTTAGAATTAAAAGTTATGCATACTCAATTTGTGACCTCCTAAAATAAAAAAATATATTTTCTTAAAAAACATTGCAATAATTTTCCAAATTTTTTTTTTTATATTCACCATAAAGACCTTTATAAAAATCAAATCAATTTCACATATCTTTCATATTTGTAAAATTTACTTGAATTTTTAATTTATTAAGGAATCACAAACTCCATGTTTGTTGCACCGATATTAAACACAACTTTAAAATATCCTAAAAATTCTTTTTAACAAGATAAAACATTAGTTATGATAATATGTTAATTAAAAAACTTTCATTTAAAGTGCAAAATTTTTATTTTAAATGTTTATTAAAAAAACTGTACCTACAAATTAAGCGACAAACATGAAATCCTACTAAAATAATCGCAGATACCTAAATTATTAATATTTTTTAAGAAAATATTTTTTTTTTATTTTAGGAGGTCACATTTTTAGATCTATACATAACTTTTAATTCTAAACAACTTTTCCTAATAACATTTTGCTGAATTTTCTGAAATAAGGGTACTTTATTCTTGTACAAGTTTTATATTTTTTGGCCTACCCTGTACGTCGTTTGACTTGCAATCATTCCAAGTGCACCAAATATGATTATCGAACATGCACCAACTTTTATCAAAAATAAAATTTTCTGAGAAATCGGTAATAAAAAAAATGCCCATATGTTGCACACTTAAACAACCACACTGTATGGATAGATAATATAATAATAATACTAAATATTACAATTTTTGTATTATAATAAGTCCCCTATTTATAATTTTTCCTTTTTTTCTGGGTGAAATATTTTTGAATTACTTATATTTTTAAATATATTTATTTAATATTATATATTATATTATAATATTATTTAAGAACAGAAGAACGAAGAACTTGTTGCAAACGTTCGTGAAATAATGCAAAATACGCCAACAAATTATATAAGTTGCCTGTCCCAAGAAGTGGACAGATCTTATGGAACATGCAGAACTTTTCTTAAGAAGCAGCTAAATTTATTAAGTTTTATAATTTTGTAAACAACAATAACAAAAATAAATTTGTATTTGTCTACTTATTTTATTGCTCATTAGTTTGGCATATCATGTCATAATATGAATTTGACAAAATTTTAACCTAGATTTGGTTAGTATATATCGTCCCCAAATCATTGTGATCTAAACCAAGCCCTACGTTTTTTAATCCAAGCCCTCTTTGATGCAAATAATTTTTGCTCACACGGTATTATTATGCTGGGCTGCTGTGTGGCGAAGGCCTACACTAAGTTGAAACGCCATTAGTCCAAGTATTGTAGTTGCAAACTACTTAGTTAAATTTAGATTTGTTTCAAGTAAATTAAACTTAATTTTTTGTATGCCAATTTTTTTTTAACTCAGTTCGGCCACTACAGTGAGCATTTATTGAAACATTTTATGATTTTAAAATAAACGAAATAAATACATCTGTTTAATGTAAATCAAAAGAAATTTTTTTGGCGTTTTCGACCGCATATAAATTCATCATAAAGTTGTAGGTGTACATAAACAAAAAATATTTTGACGGTGTTCTACTGATGTAAAAAAATGTTAGATATAAAATTGGAACGCGTGAGAAAGGTCGGCATAATTTAGATACTCTTGGCAAATGGCATTTTTTATTTAAAAATAGAAACAACTTCCTTTACATTATTTTTATAAAATTAAAACAGGTAAATTGCATTGGCATCGGCAGCATAGGCGTAGTTGGGGGGGTACTTATTGGGGGTGCTAAGCACCCCCGAAATCTAAATTAGCACCCCCAAAAAAAATTTACAATATATAGGCTAATTTTAGAACTAACCTATTTTTATGATATACATTATATGTAATGAATTTTTCATATTAATATTTCAAGCATTCGTATTCTGGTACAAATTCAAGTATATTTAGGTAGTTGCGGATTATGTTCAAAATTTCTCTCCGTGTACCGTGTAGTGTGTAGTTCACGCCCAGTTTACTTGTTAGAGCGGGTCTATGATCATAAAAATCTCGTAAAATACGAGAGCGGCATAATAGCTTGTGTATGTCATGTTCTGCAATTCTGCATTAATTTGATAATTTAAATTTAACCAGTCGTAGTCGTTCAAATTCGCGGAAAATTTTAGCTGGTATTTTCACTATTTTTTTTTGTTTATTAAGGTTTAATATGGTTTTATTGAATTCAGTTAAAGTTTAAAGTTAAATAAACACGAAAAAACAATGAGTGCGTCGTCGGATATAAACTACACCGTGCATGGAATTTTTGAAAACATCTTTTAGCAAGTTTACGGTTGGAGAAGAAAGTGATTGTCAAGAACATTGAAAGACCTAAACCTGCTAAGAACATCACATTAAAATATTTACTAAAAATTATTAACCAAATTTGGGCGTGGTCTTAAACATTTTTTAGCCTGCGGCGGTCTTTTTGTGCACCCCCACGTTAACACATCACGAGCCGCCACTGGACTTTAGCACCCCCAGTGTTGACCGTCTAACTACGCCTATAATCGGCAGTGGGAAGCCTCTTGGAAGGTAAAACCTATCTCATCGCTGATAGAACAAAACCATACACATTTAGGTACCTTTAGTTCCGTACGGCTTATCTCGTACGCAAACATTCATGGGTAAACTAATGTGTTTGTGCGCATATCTTACGAGTCACACAACTTGCCGCCCTACAGGTATGGGAATGCGCACAACCCTGTTGTTATTAGGGTTTCCTTGTTTAGCAACATTCTCAAAATACACTTCAGAACCGGCTTGGCGCCATTTTTCTTGTTGTTTTTTACGTTTTCTCGGTGGATTTCTTGATATGTATGAAGTTAGACAAGTTTATCAGCAACGTGTATGCAGCGACGAAAATTTTTTGCACTTAGAAAAACAATCATTTCGTCTTTATAAAATTTAGACTTCAACCTCCTAGCCTTGCTATAATCTAACAGCAAGTAATAAAACGGCATAATTACGTTAAGCATATTTTTATTTTATAGCTTCTTACAAATAATAAGCCATTATTTAAATTCAATAATCTGCTTTATTGCCTCTACTCAAGGTATTTATACCTAATGGTGGTATGATTGCTGATTATAAAGATATTAAATTTTAATTATTACAAATTTTTATAACCGTATCCAAGTATCCACTGAAGGGTCTTTAATGTAAAATCGTCCAAAATTGACAGTTCGTGGTTTTAATTGGCAATTGCCCCCCCAGAACAAGGCAATTTTCAACCTTGAAACTTCTAAAATCGTACCTACGTAATATAACCAGTGAAAACCGACTTAATGGATTATCACTTTTATACATTTATCCGTCTATTTCGGTATAATCAGAAGAAGAAGTTCCCGCAGAAATGCAGGAAAAAACAAATTTTGATTTAAAAAGAAGTAATTTCCTCTACTCTATGTTTGAATTTGGTATTTTTTGTTTCTTTCTTTTAATTTGGATTTGATTAGACTGAACCAGAAACCATAATGAAGCTTTTATGGACGTAAAAAATTTAGAAAAATATTTTTTTTTTATTTTTTTTAAATGTATGCCATGTTTCTTTTCTTCTACATTTAAAAAATATTTTTCTAAATTTTTTACGTCCATAAAAGCTCCATTAAGGTTCTAATTTTCTCTAACACCATCAGCATAAAATAGATTTCCTCTGATAATGAACGTTTCTACGTTCGAAACATGTAGAGACCTTTTAAACTAGAGTTTTTATTCTATTAAATTTTGTGGAGGAAGACTTTGTGTTTTTCTTTTCTTTTCATATTCTTATTTTGTTTTTCATTTTTTAAATAAATTATTAGTTCCTGTTTATTCCAAAGTTGTTGGTTGTATTTAGTATTTATTTATTTTCGTTGTATCAGCATTTATTTGTTATTTTTAACTGTTAATTTATTAAGAAACACTTTTTAACTTTTTATGTTTTCTAATTTTTGTTTAACTTTGTTAAAAGCTATTAAATCATTATTTGGATTAAACTGATTTTATTTTTATACAGAAATTGGTAATGTTGCGAATCGTAGTACCAACGACCAACAAATGACGATCAAAAGTATTTTTTACCCACTTTTAGTAAGCACATATGCTGGATACGCCACTGCATAAGAGAAAATGGTAGATGTTATCCAACCTTAATGGAGATTTTATGGAGTATAAAATAGTGTGTTGGTATGATATTATGAATAGTAAAGTGAAAATTAATTAAAAAAAAATTTACCAACGTACTGAGTTTCTAGAAAAATATTCGTAAAAAATTCAAACATTTCTGGACAAAAAATGCTATAAAGAGGACATTAAATCTCGAAATATCAAAATATTTCAAAAACTATTAGAGATACCTAGGGATAGGACGTTCTTCACGAAAGTTAAAGAGTTTATGACGAGCTATAAGATGACAGCAAAATATATAGGGTGTTCCATTTAATAAAAGTGATATTTTTCAATTAGAAGTTTTCTGACTTTGGTCCTAGAAGCTAAACACCCTCTAAATGAGATGTCAAATATTTTATAGTAAATATGCTTTTTTGACTTTAATTAAGTAGTAAAGTATAAAAATTATGAATCACTTAGAGTCAAAATTTAAGTAGCATTTTTACAACAACGAGATGCTAGCAAATTTTAATGCCAAATTTCATTATACCTAAATCGAATTACAGTCAAACCTCTATAACTCGAACCTCTATAACTCGAACGACTCTTTAACTAGAACTTTTTCAGTGGTTCCTGTACATTCCCCAAGATTTCCAGGTATTTTGACATCCATAACTCGAATTTCTATAACTCGAACAGCTCTATAACTCGAACTTAACACTACGTCCTGCTAAGGAAAAAATATCTATTATAAGTCGAACTTTTGAAAGCGATCAAAGCCGAGTTTTGACCACTGGTCGTAAGAGGCAGCGCGGCGCATTTTAAAATCGATTCAATGAATTTCATCGAGCGGCGACTGTGTGACATTTTGGGATTCCCCCACCCAGGTGTAAAATACGGCGGATGGTATTTTAAGGAAAAGAGATGTATGTGAAGTTAGCAAAACAACTCCAGACAACCAAGTTAAGTGTAACGGTAAAATTTACCGCTAATTAGCCGCTAATTAACCGTAAAAAATTAATTTTGCCGCTCGTCTTTTTTAAAAAATACGAGGTGTTTTGCCAAGTTCATATAAAGTTGGCAAAACAACTTTGGACCGTGCAATATTTTTGGGTGTTCAATACTATGGAAATTTATCGTTAATTAACCGCTAATTAACCGTAAAAAAATTAATTTTGCCGCTCGTCTTTTTTAAAAAATACGAGGTGTTTTGCCAAGTTCTCGAGAAGTTGGCAAAACAACTTTTTTAGACTAGCTAGTTAAGATTTATTTTTATACTACCTGAACAAACCCGAACAAACCTGAACACTCAAAAATATTGCACGTTGCAAAACACCTCGTATTTTTTAAAAAAGACGAGCGGCAAAATTAATTTTTTTACGGTTAATTAACGGTAAATTTTCATAGTATTGAACACCCAAAAATATTGCACGGTCCAAAGTTGTTTTGCCAACGTTATATGAACATGGCAAAACACCTCGTATTTTTTAAAAAAGACGAGCGGCAAAATTAATTTTTTTACGGTTAATTAGCGACTAATTAGCGGTAAATTTTACCGTTACACTTAACTTGGTTGTCCGGAGTTGTTTTGCTAACTTCATATACATGGAAAAGAGCGTTTTTAGTTGACAAGATGTCGCAGCCGCGAAAACTTAAGACTTTAACGATCGAGAAGAAGATTGTAATTTTAAAAAAAGTAGAGGATGGTGTCCAAAGAAAGATTATTTGCCAAGAAACCATCCAGCTTGCTTTTTTAATGAATGAGGCCGCAACTAATGACGACTTTTCTTTAATATTTAAAATTAGACAAAAACGAACTTACCGCCCAAAAAAAACATTGAGCTTGATAACTGATTATTTTTAAGTGTTTTTGGTAACTATATGTTTTATGTTATGTACGTAGTATTAAGAGCTTTTTACATTACATATCATATCATATTATATAATAGGTAGTACTTAATAAAAAAAATTGTAATATTCACGTGGTTTTTCTCTAACTCGAAGTTTTTTGGCTGTCCCTTCAAGTTCGAGTTATAGAGGTTCGACTGTATCTTAAAAACTATAACTTTTTCGTGTATTAAACCAGTAATAAAAATTTATGAAATAAACACGTAGAATTAATAAATGTATTCAAATATAAACATTTAAAAAAATGTAACTTTATGACACCCTATAGGTATACTTTTTAGGGGCACCCTGTATAATTCAAAATATCTTTTAAATGTGCCAGATATTTAACCATACCTTTTATTACAAAAGACTGTTAAACGAAGGATTGACTTGTACGTATTTACTATAAATTATAAACCAAATTTAGCAAACATGTTCGGCGCTCTTTTAGCAATTTGGAAAAGCGCGCCGCAGGTGAAAAGGGGTTTTGGTTCGGTTATGTTTTTATTCTTTAACAATCGCTGGAAACTGTAATAAAGCAATCTTGCATCACAAGGTCATATTTCTCAAGCCGCGCATCAGCTGGCCACTTGATGATTGTCCGGTTGGCCGAGTAACCGGGTCCTGTCGCATATTTTTGACGTATAGAAGAAAGGGACAGTTATATTCTGACCTAGTATAACGCTTCTCAAACTGCGCCAGGTGCTTATTGGAACAAACCATGTAAAAACTGTCAATTTCTCTTGTCCAGGTTTTTTTCTCAGGAAATTAAATTCATATTTATTATTATTTTAATATTTAATACAAATTCTATTAAAGTCGATTCACTCAGTAAACCTGCAAGATGGCCGACATGTCATATGACAAAAGTCATTGAAAATGCAAAAATTTATTTTATTTAGCTGGAATATGACTTTTGTCATATGACATGTCGGCCATCTTGCAGGTTTACTGAGTGAATCGACTCTAGTTTCTATTCTAGAAAACTTCGCCGATGTGTGTAATTTTTCAGTTATTATTCCAGCCTACCAAGCAGTTAATTATTTTTTATTGTTTATCAAATTCATTTTATACATACCAATTTTTTATATTGGAATTGTAAGTTTACAATAAATAAATGAACATGAAATGTTTCACATTTTTATTATTAGTTTACAAGCCAAGATTAACAAATTATCGTTGGGCAGCCGGCAGACAACTGCAACAGATTTGTGCCCGATGTAATACCTAACAATCT
Organism: Polydrusus pterygomalis; assembly: GCA_963969555.1. Taxonomy (NCBI): domain Eukaryota; kingdom Metazoa; phylum Arthropoda; class Insecta; order Coleoptera; family Curculionidae; genus Polydrusus; species Polydrusus pterygomalis. The sequence goes on along the minus strand of OZ018375.1, from coordinate 159,833,480 downwards.
ACTATTACGAACTTATAGTTTAGGCTCTTGAAATAATAATTTTAATAGTTTTGTTTTTCTGAGTAGATTAGAAGTTAGGTATATTTTATTTGTTTGTTTTAGGGATTTTGTACATCGAGTAACATTATCTCATTTCTACTAACTCGATGAGTACATACTTGGCCACTGGCCTTATTTTACATAAAAAATTAATGTCAAACCTGATACTGTTTCTGTTTTTTTTGTTTCATAGAATGCTGTAAGAATCACCTGATAGGTAGCTTATGGATGTTTAGTATATTATGACTCCTCAGCCTAGTGCTTGTGTTTTATACAGTATTTGTGATATATTATATGAATTGAAACAATACCGTAAAATGGGGTGAATAGGATCAATTTTCCACTTTGAAAGCTTGTAACTTGAAAACTATCTGCCTGAATAAATTTCTCAATAGCTTAAAACATGAGTTAAGGTTGGTACTTAATTGGTGGTATAGGTTTTTATACAGGGTGTACCCTGTTGTGTATATATATATATTTTTTTTGTACACAAATCCTATTCACCCCGCAGGCGGTGTCAATAGGATCATTGATTGATTTAATTATTGACTGTATCGCATTTAACAACCGCGGGGTGTATAGAATTTTGCACACAAATTTATCTTAAGTAATATAAAAGAGTACTAAAAATAATATTAGGTACCTAAATTTTATAAGTGCTGCAGAGTTGTAGATATATAAAGTTTGTAAGACAAAAGCAAAGGTAATATGACAACAGTTTAACCGCTAAATTTGACATTTTAGGTCATGGTATTCAGCCTGCGATGTGGCTAAGTTATTTTAAGTGTAATGTCATAAAAATTACCTTTAACAACCGTTACTTAAAATCTGTACATTGAAATGACTTACACTTTAAAATTACGATTATTACAGATTTTTGAAATTTGAAGGTAACTTTCAATCCTAATCACCCCGCTGATCCTATTCACCCCATTTTACGGTACCTGATGAGTGAGACGTAACCTAAGGACATATTAATTATGTTCTAAACAGTTATTTTTTTGTTATGGTTGTCCATGCAGTTTTTAACTTAGAAAAAAGTAGGTATGTATATACGATAAAGTGTTTCCTTATTTATTTTCCAAATCTTGATTAATATAAAAATGTGCTTTTATTCCATAAAACAAAAACTTTTGTGCGTCTTTTTATTGATTTAATTTGTGATTCAATAATATTTATATTGAATCACAAATAAATATTATTGAATCACAAATTAACTGAATAAAAGCTCGTTCAAAAGTAAATAATAAAATTCAAAACTTCTAAAACCGTCGTTCAAATTTCCCGCCATTGCGCCATCGGTGGCGAGCGGGCACACTATAATACCCTTCTCTCTCACTCTCTCTTCTTTCTCTCTTCGTTGTGTTGCGATTTTTTAACATGGAGTTAACATTTCTAACCCTATAAATTTTCTTTGCTGGGCACTTCATATTAAACTGTCAATCAATCGATAACGACAAATATTTTGTTTTTGTGGTAGAGGCTCGTTTTTGGCATCAATCAATTTCCGAAAATTTAAAAATCTTGGAATGACTGCCCATTTGAGTTCGTGTATGTCGAAAATTTTAGTGGTTATTTTTTCATCACCTAAAAAAACCTATTTTGCATGCGTCGTATTTTCTTCGTTTTGAAGCAAGGCGACATACGACAAGTTTAAAGGTTTTTTTCCGTCGTTTTTAATATTATAATTACCATAACGCTACTATATATACCTACTTATAAAGTTATCCTTGTATTTCGATAATTTTATTTAAAATTTAAATATTTAATCAGTTTGTTAAATTAATTAAAAGTCAACGAGTTTTTTAATTCTTTGTTATAAACAATAATTTTATCTTAAATTTTAAAATTGTAAATTAACGCGGAGTTGGAATACGTGATATGTTTACACTGGCATTAACACGTTAAAAAGCAAATAAAAAAAATAAAGATAGATGGGAGATTTTCGCATATGTGAATTTTTTTAAAAAGTTTTACCAACCTTGGCCGGAAAAGTTCTAAACAAACATCCCTAAAAATCACAAATGCACATAGTAACAAATACAATTTATTCTTGTTTAATGTCAATAATCATTTTATTATTTAAAAGTCTTATTTAAATAATAAGCGCATGTGACAAAAACTGTTTACGTACACCGAACGCGGTTACGAGCGCCCGAGAGCTATCATCCGCATTCAGAAGATTCACTGATTTCAAACGCAAAGTTTGAATTGCAAGTGCTGTTTGCGCGCCTGATATTTCTACAATCCGCGCGCGGTTTCCCCTTTTTATTTTTCTGTAACTCGCATAGAGGGCGGCACGCGCGCTGGACGGTTTCCTGCAAAGCAAGCCTATCGAACTTTTAGGTTTTATGCTATTTCAGAGAGTTAACTGCTAGGTGGCGCTAGTAGTGTGCAAAAGAGTTAAAAATATAACGATCGAATCAGACAAGTATCGTAATAATCCTGCAGCGGGCGCCCTATTGAGTTTCTTTACAACATGTAAACTAAGACCAATATTTTTGCCCTGCGCTGTCACCGAATTTCTCCAAAACCGCACATACGATTTACTATAAGTTAAAAATACTCAAAGGCCTATTCTTAAACTCTGTTGCTCATGTAGGGTAGGAAGGCCTAATTTAATTCGTACCGTAGCTATATGGAAGCCTGACGCGCTATTGCAGGACCCCGTAAAAGAATACCTACTTATTTTAAAACGATGACATTCGTTGTAAGCAAATCCCGTATAAAATAGCCAAAAAATATGTTTTCTGTTGCCGAAAAATGACTCTAGTCTAGAGAGGCCATGTAAGCGTTAAATCCATACCAGGCACATTGAGTTCAGTCGGTAATGTAGTTTTCCTTAGGTCAATACACTAATCGCTCCGCCCATCGACCACAAAAACAGCACAGCACAACAAAGACATTCCTGAAGTACCTACCTATTTACCTACCCTACTGAATATAAAGTCTGTTCAATGACCGCTGACCGTTACGTCATAACCTCCATATTTGCGGTACGTTGTAAATTAATTCAGTAAGTAGTTCAGTTCGACTTACCGGTGGTAAAGGTTATGATTTTTCTTAGGCTTGATCTACATAAAGACGGCTGAGCTGTCAAATTTTGACAGGAGAATTTTTTGCTTATTTTTCCCGAAGTCTTTGCATCGAATACTATACGACCCCATATTTTGTTTCGTCAAAACCGCATCTTCGTTTTATACTTGACAGGTGCTGTCAAAATTTGACAGGAGAATTTTTTGCGTATTAGATTATTGTATTGTCAGCGGTTCTTGAAAAGCGTACAAAATTTAAATTAAATCTGACCGTTTAAAGAGGGTCAAAATCGGGTTCAAAGAAGTCGGTTACAAACAAGCAAACATACATACAGGTGAAGGTAATAAAAGCGTGTTAAAAAACATTGCTATATATTTACCCTTATTATTATGTATGTGTTCACAATTCCTGCTTTATTATATCTACTTACCTCGTAAATTGCGTTAAAGGGTAAAAAATAGTTTTTCCGGCATCACTTTCTACTTGAAAATAATCAAATAAATTTAAAATGAAAGCTTGTTCTTTTTCACAAAACAGTGACATTTTAGAAATAAATAATGATTAAAAATGTCATTGTCAAAAATGACAATAAAATTTGTTTGACTGGTAAAATTATACAACATTCATTATTGACGCAAATCTACTACTTCACCTAGTTCACGAATGTTAGAAAGATAAGCACTAGTCGTGACGTAACGGTCAGCGGTCATTGAACAGACTTTATTCAGTATCTTTCAGTATCATTCAGTACCATACATAAATAGCAATGTAATATTTGAAGCATCAGACTCTGCCTCTTCACGAAGGTATATATGTACCAAACTTGTTGGTAGGCGGTGAATATTTTGGGATTCAATAATATTCAAGTAACTTTTTAGTATAATCAGTACTGTTGAATATTAGTTCGTATAATACTTATTAAAAATAAAAATTCCAAATTTCACTTTAACTTTTTAATGATGTCACATACCTATTTCTTACAACATTACGAACATAGGTAATTCCTTAGACAAACATTTTCGTGTTATAAGTCGAGGTCAAAACAGAAGTTTAAAATAAAGGCAGGAATATGGATAAGAAATGCCCTGAGAATATCAGATCAAATTATTATTTATCTGCCCTCTAAAAAACTACTATTTAAATGTAGGTATATAGCCCGCTACAATAAAGAATCAGTAAATTTGTAGCATATATTATAAGTAAAATGCGCCTTGATAATTTTTGATTTCAAGGGCAATCTATCATCAATCATGCCTATTCAGTTTTTGGCAGTATTTCTCTTCTAAGTAATATAAAATTTAAAAATAGGAAATCGGTGAAATTTTTCTATTTGTATCAAATTTATGCCCACTGTGCTGATGATTTTATGAACTATTTCAAAAACTGGCTACAGGGTAATTATTTCATTCTTAAAGTTTATTTCTTATCATAAAATAGATAAATTGGATAATTTAATGAAAATGCCAGAAAATTATTTAATAATTTTAAAATACTTATTTTAAAATAATTATTAGTTTTTGATGAACAACACAATCGGTATAAATCTAATACATACAAAAATATAAACAGAGAGTGTTAAAAATTCGATGCATTAGCATTGCTATCGTGTTAAATATAAGAGAAAGAGAGTTTTAATGCCAAAGGAATTAACCAAATTTTTATGGCTTCCGGAGATATCCAAAAAAATATCGAAAAATAAATTTTATTTTTAATTTTTTTTTTATTTCAAAATACTGATTAATCTGAAAAACTACTTTCTTCAAGCCCTTTTTTATGCTCATCAAGAAAATTATTTTACTTTTTAGATACGACGCGACGTTTGGTTTTTTATTTACCCACATCAACTTACTTTTTTTTTAAACAGATTGAAGTTTTTTTAAAAAATATTTTTTTACCTAATGATGCATTAAACCTGTATTTAAATAATTGTGAGGGCTCGTTCTTAAGACAATTTCTGCTAAATTCAGGTCCGTATTTACAAAAGTTTAGTTGATTAAATTATTTCCTAAAAGAACCGAAAAGTGTCCTCGTTTTTCAAAATAATCAGTATTTTGTCGTAAAAAAACAAAAATAAATTTTTTCGGATATCTATGGAAGTTATCGGAATTTTTAAATTTATTTTTAACAAATTATTCAGCATTAAAATATGCAATTCTGCCTTAATTTAACCAATGCTAATGCATCGAATCCAAGGGCTAGGGAAAATTCACCGTTTCTTAATAACTATTTAGTTTATTTTTGTTTTATTTACAAAGCAGCCGCGTCTTCGCGATAGTTTTAAGTTTAAAAAAATTTGATTAACAAAAAAAAAATCTAAAAATTTGCCTTATTAAACCCGTAAACTTTTTTTAACTTAAAACTGACGGTAATTATTGTACTCCAAAAATGGATATTTGTCCGAGTTTTGAATACAACGAAAAAGTAACGAAATTGATCAAAAAACGAACGGGACAATGCGTCGTCACTAACTCTCAAATACAAATTAAAAAAGACGAATTTCACAACTTTACAAAACAACTGATTCTTTGGAAACAGGTTACGGTTACATTCAATAGAAATTTGAGAAATTTTAATATTTATTTACGAAATTTTCATTAATTTAAAAAAATGTTGATACAATTTTTAAGTTTTATAGATGCCTTATATGTCTATAATATTGCTACATATGGTAGAAGACTAAGATTATAAATTACATTTGCTTAATAAATTAAAAGTTTAAGTTACAAAACTTTAAGTAACTCAAATCGTAGTGATATATAAAGTAACAGTCTTTTGGCAGATTTACAAAAAATACAAGGAAGATATACCTAGTCAGATGGCTCTTAAAATAGTTTATTTTTTGAAAATCCTACTAGTCTGAAGCGAGTTACCAGCTTACCCATATTTTATTTTAAAAAAATGTTTTTGCCTGTTGTGATTATTTTTTTACAAAATACGTTTCATATAAATCAAAAAAAACTTTCTAAAGTTGCAATCAAATTTTCAGAAAAAATCGTTTAAATAATAATTTTTAGAATTCTTTTTTAATTTAAAGCAGAAAGATTTTTTAAAATTTGGCTTCTAAAAAAATTTTACGTAAAGAACCCCGCACTTCTCTTATGGAAAATGGCCCTCGGTTAAATTTTTTAAATTTTTAGTATGTTGTAGAGAATGCCATTCTGATCAAAAATGTTCATGGCCACAACAATATCTGCCGAGCAGTTTTTGAGATACAGGGTGTCCAAATTGCAAAATATGAATTCTCAATACATTATATTTTCCTAGTTTATAATATGAATTCGTTTTGTTTTTCTAAATTTTTGATGGCCTTGTCATAGATAGGATAGAATACTATAAAAATAGTTTACATTTTTTTATTATATATCGGGTGAGTGATGAAAATTATTTAATATTTTTTGTTAAATCATTGTATTTTGGGCATGAAATTAAATGTTTACAAAGTTATACTGTAGATGACATTAGCTTATAGCAAGCTATCAGAATTTATATTATTTATATTTATACAGGGTAACTTAAAAAAGTTAATATTTTTTTTATTAGTTTTGAAAGAAATTTTGTAGATATTTCTTTATGTACTACTTGTCGTTTATCGTATGCTTCCAAATATATAAATTTATCAAGGTTATACAGGGTGTTTCCGATGATAAGCAATAGATAAATAACATAAAAATGCATGTAGTTATAAATCACCCGGTATATTAAAAATGGATCGGTTAAATTTCGTTATTTTTTAATATTTATTGCTTGAAGTGTCTTACCTACATATTTGCTATTGATTTCCCTTTTCCTATGACCAGTTCTGGAGATATACAGCGTCGAACAGACTTATAACTCAAAAAATAAACAAATAAAATAACAATTTTTCTTTTTTTTTAAAAACTTGTTATGTAAGTTCATTTCAATGTCCTAATTATTTGAAACACCCTGTATAGCATCAAATATATTTATTTTTAACCATAAAATTACCTTACATAACAAATTTTAATAAAATTTTTAAAAAATTGTTATTTTATTTGCTTATTTTTTGAGTTTTGAGTCTGTTCGACGCTGAATATCTTCAGAACTGGTCATAGGAAAAGGGAAATCAATAGCAAACATGTAAGTAAGACACTTCAAGCAAAAAATATTAAAAAATAACGAAATTTAACCGATCCATTTTTAATATACCGGGTGATTTATAAATACATGCATTTTTATGATTTTTTCCTATCGCTTATCATCGGAAACACCCTGTATAACCTTGATAATTATATATATTTGGAAGCATACGATAAGCGACAAGTAGTACATAAAGAAATATCTACAAAATTTATTTTACAACTAATAAAAAAAATATTAACTTTTTTGTGTTACCCTGTATAAATACAAATAATATAAATTCTGAGAGCTTGCTCCAAGCTACTGTCATCTACAGTATTACTTTGTAAACATTTAATTTAATGCCGAAAATACAATGACTTAACAAAAAATATTAAATAATTTTCGTCACTCATCCGGTATATAATAAAAAAATTTAAACTATTTGTATAGTATTCTATCCTATCTACGACAGGGCCATCAAAAATTTAGAAAAACAAAACGAATTCATATTATAAACTAGGAAAATATAATGTATTGAGAATTCATATTTTGCAATGTATTGTATCTCAAAAACTAGTCGGCAGATATTGTTGTGGCCATGAACACTTTTGATCAGAATGGCATTCTCTACAACATACTAAAAATTTAGAAAATTTAACCGAGGGCCATTTTCCATAAGAGAAGTGCGGGGTTCTTTGAAAAAATTTTTGAAAAAGATTATGGTTTTTTCTGAAAATTGAAATAACCTTTTAAACCTTATTGCTATTTTCCAGCTTTTTCGGTGTAATATAAATCATATTTGGTGTAAAAATAAGTACCCAACATTTAATTTTTGAACAAACTTACGACGAGAGTACAAGATTAATAAATCTACATAGAAAAAGTAGCACATGCCCCTAAGGGCAAGTTTTTTAACGACTTTTCTGTTCTTAAATAGAAATTTAAAATTCAGCCACCATCAGGCTCTACGGATACGAGTCGATAGTCTTTTAAGATAAGAAAAACATTATTTTCCCCCCAAAATACTTGAGTTTAGAAATTTTTATCAAGCTTTTAAAGCAGAATAAGAAATATGGGCATAATTTGACGAAATTTTGTTTTTATTAATTATTGAATCAAAATTTATTGAACTTAAAAGTATAGGCAATTGCTAACCAAAAAACGGGTAATTGATCGCTTTTTGGATAAAACGAAATAGAAACGAAAATGAAATGGCGAATGTCCAAACCCATTTTTGTTAAATGAATCTTATTTATTTTAAGAACCACCCCCACCTGACTACACTACAGGAAGAAAACTAAAATACTGCAAATATTTTAAGGTAGTATATTAGTTAAAAAATCAAATCTTCCTAAACGTACTTTACAACTTCTATTTGTTTAAAACGATTTATATTCTTTATTTACAAAAAAAAATTCATTCGCTGATTTATATAATTTGAAAAGAAAACAATAAACCTATAAACAGTTTAAATAATAATATAGTTTAATACCCACTTCGTTTTCCGATCTAAGATACTAAAAAAATCACTTTATAAAAAACTTTTAAATTTAAAATATGTTTTCTACTCTCTAAAATGTATGTACATGTTTTCAAGACTAACGTTCTTTTGGTATGTACAAAAAAATTACACAAACTGGCCAACAACTGTTAAAAAAAACAGTTGAAAATCACAACTTTAAAATTAAAAATTCTAATATTAATAATAATTTAACTGAAAGATCCTCCGAGAGAGACATATAAATAGAGAGACTTTTTTTTAAATATTCGAATAAAGTTATTACATATCACGATATAATTTTGACGCGAAAAGATTTCCTAATAATTAGGTATACACCAAGAAAATGTAGTCATTGCAATTTTTAAATATGTAGGAAATCATCAAGGTATTATAAAATCCCAATATTTCTTTTTTACATAATGCAATTCTGCAAAGAAAAAATAGCAATAGTTTTCTAATCAGTAATTTAGCGTCGTCCATCATTACGATCCGTGACGACTAGCGAGGTATGTATTAATATGGGTGGTCCACCATACACATTTAATATGGTATGTCATTATGCATAGATGCTCCGTCTCGCGTCTAGAAATTGACGTCACCAGCGGGTCTTAAACGCGCTTTACCAGTGCAAGTCAAGTGACAAATCAAAGTAATTTATTGGTATTGCTCCATTGCATATAAAAAAAAATTATAGAAAACGGACCTTCTTAGTAATCAATAGTAAAAAATAATTAATTTCTGGTAAAATCTAAAAACGTTGGAAGCACCGTCCTATAATTTTATATCACAAATTGCGGTAGGTACGGGTATCACTTTTTACCGTATTGAAGTTACGACGTTTCGGCAGTTTAAAATAGGCGCCTGATCACATTAATAAGCCGTATTCACTAAAGGGGTCTAAAGTAGTGTTGGGATGACTCGAGTGAAAAATAACCTATCATTCGGTTTTTTCAATCATTTGAATTATTCGATTATCTTCGGAAATAATTCGAGTGACAAACATATGGTTTTTATTTTCCAACGCGTCTCCAAAGTTGCTGCCCGCATGTCAATCACTCACTGCGGTCAGAGCCATCTCCTAGCGAGCGGCTACATCGAGTGGTTTCGGTTATTGGCGATATAATTCAAATCAAATACTGCATTACGGGTTACCTGTGTAAGATAATATGATTTATTATTTAGATTTAAATACTGCATTACGGGTTGTCTGCGTAGGATAATAGGATTTATTATTTTATTTAGATTTAAATCGTCGGCGTCTACTGAAAACTTAATGTTTAGTGGTGAGTATTCAGTATTCATACATATCATTGAGTTATGCAATATCGTGACATCTCAAGGTCAAGTTGTTAAATTGTGAGATCTGGGATGCCAAAAAATCCAAAAATATATCCGCCACATTTAATAATCCGCAAAAAATCAATCGATTAACAACATCGAGTCAGTTATTCCCAATACAAATGATGTATATCAACATGAACGATGAACCGCCAATATTAATATTAGCATTCGAGTGAAAACCGGTTATAATTCGGTTTTTTAAATAACTTGATTTCTCGGTAGTCGGTTATTAAAATAAGTCGGGTTTTCCCAACACTAGTCTAAAGTAAAACCATCCCAAATGTATAGTTATAGGTTTGAAACATAGACAATTTACCTTTAGATACGTACAGCTTATCTCCTGCGTAAACAAAAGTGACATTTTATGGGTGAAAAAATACGTCCGAGCAGCCGGTCAGCTGCCTTCCCTCTGGACACTTTCGTGCATGCGCACAAACCTCGTGTTATCGGCCTGTCCTACTTTACCGACATGCTCAAAATATGCTTTCAGAACCGGCTCGGCCGTCATTTTTGTTGTTGTGTTTGGGTTTCTCTGTGGAATCCTTGTAGTTTTCTTAGCTATCGTGGATTGTGGGTGTTTAATATTTACGGATTTCTAGTTTTTGTGTAGTTTAGTGAATTGTGTCTGATTGTGAGAAAATTAACTTTGTAAAAGTTGCTGGTTGGTTAATTTTTTGGTTAAAATCTGTAGACACCCCGACATTAAGCTTTTAATAAAGCCAGTATTCCACGGGTCAAGTTCTCGGGCAAACACTTTTCAAATTCTTGAACAAGAAATTTTGCGTGAAAATGTTTTACACGTGCCCAAGTTTTTACCAATATACCAACTAATATTTGACTTGAGGTTAGGCATGCGATAACACCGTAGATTTGTTATTTTGCTGGTTTTATTTGTTTTTATATTCGATTTTATGAGACTAGATTAATTCACTTGTTTTTGTTCTCTTCCTTTGTGAAGTAAAAACACGACGACGAATCATTTTTAAACAAATTTTAAAAACAAAACCTTAAAAACAATTTCCTATCCTTTAAATCTGATAGGTTTGCTACTACTAAAATGCCAGAAATCACTACCTTTTTTCCCAACTTGATCAAAAATTGAGAAGAAAGTCCAATTTTTGGCAAGAATTTAAATTTTAAAGCCCGGACCTGTCTATTTTCCCATTCGTCAAACGATAATTTTTCAGTGCGCATGTCTAATGGTGTCTAGCTTTGTTTACATGCGCGAGGCCATAAATCTGCCACTTTCGTGATTATTGTTTGCTTATCTAAAGGTAAATTGTCTATGCTTGCGACAAACACTGCCGAGAGCGGCTCAACTTTAGAATTCGCTGAGCACAATTAAATATACCCAGAAATAGCCACTGATCGCTATTTTTGAATCGTCTTTATATTATTTTCGTTATGTTTGTTGACACCTTGATTGATTATTAAATAAAAATCAAAGTAATTCTGAAACTAAGTATCTTAAGGTTTTGAAGAATCTAGACTGTGTGGTTTGAAAAGTAGGTACATTTATTTTAACAAAAAATACTAAAATTTTGCTGATGGAAAGTTAACAAAGTTTTAAATTATTTCATTATCACATTGAAAAACCTGCGCTCCTAAATAATACAGCTAGAGAACAACGTCTGATGGTCATCTGCCTTAAACGTTGTTTAGAGGTCAACAGTGATTAAATAAAGAACTGGGCTTGTTCCCCTGTCTAATCATCGTTTATTTCTGCTTGATTGGTGATAACCTGCAAATTTCTTAATTTAATCACTGTTCAGTGGCGGCTCGTTAATGAAGGGCTCTGGGGCGCCGCCCTCCCTGCAATTATTTCAAACAGAATCAAAAAATACTTTACTTAAAAAACCAATAAAGCAATGTATGTAAGCAATCCATTAAAATAATTCAAACCAAACATAGCCCTATTCCAGCGGGTAGGTTATACTAAGAGCGGGCATAATTCAAACCAAACATTGCCCTGTTCCAACGGGCAGGTTATATTTATAGACAAGCGAGTTGCGCGCTCTCAAGATTATACTAAGCGCGGGCGACGGATTATTCGTCCCGATTCAACGCGACTTCTCGATGAGTTGCCATGACGACGGAGGCGTGACGTCACCTACACATCGCACAACGAGCGGCCACGGATGAGCTTCAATTTCCCGCGCCCAACAGCTGTTCGCGAATCGCGATGCCACGGTAGAATAATCGATATAATATTATGTACTCTGACGAAGCGACCTGTCGATGCCACTGATGTTTTGTTTATTTGTTTTGATTTGATTTATTAGTTACGTTATAAAGTTGGAAAATTTCGTGTAATATGAAGGTCAGTGATTTACAGAAGAAGCTTGTGTTTAGTTCTCTGAGCTTAAGTGAAAAACTTGACTTAAAAAATGCAGGGCGGCCACTACCAATATTGAACATAGTATGTACAAGTGCAATCAAAATGTAAAAGTAAGGCACAGTTTACGCGTAAGTTTGACAAAGAAATATATAATAAAAATCCTGGATATGCGGTTGTGAGGACAAAAATTCTTTTTTTTTTGTTTCGTGTGTCTTCTTTTTGACGGGGATGATAATTGGACTATAAATGGGGTGCAGGACTTAAAACATGTTTCAGAGATAATAAAAAAACATGAAAATAGTGCAAAACATCGTCATAATGTGGTGAGTTTTGAGATGTTAGGACAAACTAATATTTTAACTTGTTTAAGTAGTGCTTATGCTGATGAAATTAAAATTCACAACGAGAAAGTTAGAAAAAACAGACGCGTACTTTCGAAAACAATAGACATTTTAAATTTTTTTTATTTAAAGCCAGCGCCCCCTGACTCGCTAGTCACGAGCCGCCACTGTAACTGTTTAACTCTAAACGACGTTTAAGACAAGCGGTACAAATGGCCATGAATCTACCTTCTAGGATATGGTCGCTGACTCTAGCGTAGCAAAGTAAGTAGCTAAAGTATTTCACAATATCTTAATACATTATGGGTTCCAGCGAATTTCAGAAAAAATGCCTCATGGTTTTATGTCGACGATATGACGCCATTTGATCGCATGGCCAGTGGCGCAACTACGGGGGGGGGCTAGGGGGGCTAAAGCCCCCCCTTTGAAGTTCCTTCAAAATTTATTTGCGCAATACAATGACAGAAAATAGACTAAATGGTCTAGCCCATTTAAACATCCATCGAGAAATACCAGTATCGGTTGATGAAGTGACAAAAGAACTTCAAAATCTGGGACCTCGTAGACTTCAGTTCAATTTGTAAAAGTTTCAATAAATACGTTATGTTTACACTTAGTTTAAAATAAAAGTTTGTAGTATTTGGCTAGTATTTTTTTATTGTAGCGTGTTTTATTTAACAGCCGTGGAAAAAAATATTTTCTACGAAATCGTAAAGAAGATTTAAAATAATTATTTAAAGTAGGTATGTGTTTAACGATGTTTTAATATTCCACTTATCCTAGAAAGCGTAAAAAAAAATTTTAAGCACGTTAAAAATTTTAAAAAATTGTGAGGCTAATTATTATTTCTACAGTTTTTTATGCTACCAAAAAATTAAAGGTAGCCTTTTTAGATTTTCTTTAATAGACCAAAAAGGGCGTGGCAGCCAAAAAAAATTTGCCTGCGGCGCTTTTTTAAGAAAGAAAGAAAGAAAGAAAGAATGATCCTCTCTGGTAGCCCCCCCTAGAACGAAATCCTGGTTACATAGACCATCGGTGCTTTGCAATTGTGGACTAGGCTAAACTACTATTTTAAAATGGTTGCTATTCTTGCGGTTAATTTATTTTTAACGCTATTTGCAATTATGTGCATACATACATGTAAATAGGATTTTTCAAACGATGTAAAACCTCGTTTTGCCTGTTTATAAAATCCTCTTCAAATGTAGGTAATGGATCGTTTAAAAATTGTTATGACACCAAATACGGTGTGTTTCCAAACTAATGAATAAATAATTCGTAGGATCTTTCGTTTTCTAACGTCTAAGCTCAAAGAACAACGCTCACCTTACAACACTCACTCGCTAACTCCATGTTCGCCAGCAAAACACAACTAGTAAAAAATAAATATAAAAAAAAACTAAGTCCATCCCTACTAAGTAAGTTTTTGAACACTTGTGTCAGTTTATGTGGCGTTTAGGACGCCATTGCCGTGTGCGAACTGGTTTGGGTTGTCTGAGCGAAGAGGACTCCTTGGTAAGTGACTCCGTTAAGTTCCATGCTGACTACGAGGGACTTATCGCCATTCCTTGCCTCACCTGAAATAAAGAGTATAATTTAATAGTTTACGGGGCTGATTCAGCAGTCAAAAGAGAATTAAGCTATACGAACGTAGAGTCAACTTATTCCTAAAACAAAGCGTTTCGACAGAAGACAACGACAATTGACTTCAACAACTCATCTGGTTTCGTCGTTAAGGTGGAATTCTCAACGTCATTCCATTTATTGCCAACCTATAACCTATTTCCCGTTGCTTTTTTTAGTTTATTATTTGATTAACTAACATTTAAATAAAATCAATATCGTCGGTACAATATTTAGGTAATATCTGACATATTACAAAAATATCAATTTATTTCATTGCTAATTTTGGGAGAATTGTATAGTGAACTAGCGTGTACCTGGCATGCGTTGCAACCCGCTGGTATAAATACAAACCCGATATATTAGTACCCGGCATGCCACTTTCTGAAATTGCACCCGTGCGAAGCAGGGGCGGGTCGCTAGTTATACATAAAAACCTTCCTCTTGAATCACTCTATCTATTGAAAAAAAACGCTTCAAAATCCGTTGCGCAGTTTTAAAGATTTAAGCACATAAGACAGGATAGCGACTTTGTTTTATACTATGTTAAGAAGATAAGATACTAAAAGACAAATGTTGTTTTCTTCTTTCCTTTAGTTTTATAACGTTTTCACATTCTTATTTTGGTAAGTACGGGGTCTGTCAATATTTTATTTTATAAATATAATAAAATTAGTATGTACGCTATATCTTTACAAAATATTAAGGTTGAATTATCAACGTCATTCAATCTATTGCCAACCTATAACCTATTTTGCGTTGATTTTTTGAGTTTATTATTTTAATAACTAACATTTAAAGAAAATCAATATCGTCGGTACATTATTTAGGTAGTATCTGATATATTACAAAAATATCAATTTATTTCATTGCTAATTTTGGGTTTGTTCGTGTTGTTGTATAGTGAAAGAACAATGAGTGACAATGACATAATAATGTTAAAAAAAATCTTACCCGATATTTTTCGCTATACAATTCTCCTAAAATAAGTTATGAAATTCCTTAATATTTATTAAATATGTCAATTATTACCTATAGAATATCAAGTCGATGCTGATTTTCTTTAAATTTTGTATAAAAGCTAGAAAACATAAATAAATCTACGCGAAATAGGTTATAGGTTGGCAAGCATGTTGATACTCCCACCTTAAGACTCCCTTACAAAATTTGACAGATGGCGAATGCGAAGGTAAAAGAACTTAGTCCGGTTCTGTTTCTGTAGCCAACCGCTTAACGTAAAATATACCAGACTTCAAAAGGGTGCCATTAAAGACAGGTGATGGGGCGAGTTCTTAGAATAATTTGACTTTATTATCAACACGTGACGTGTTAATACGTAATATACAAATATTCATTACATTATTTTAAATAGGATCGTACATATTAGGTATTGTGATTTAACGTCAGAGGACCAAAACACAAGGCTTCAACAGAACATATCATGTGTTATTAAGTAGGTAATCATTGTCTTTTCAAGTTCAGATTGGCGCCAGAACGTGTTAACATTAGCCGGTATGTGTCCATCAATTTTGTGCGTAAAAGAATGAAAGACAAATTAATTGAAGACGTCAGTAGTAGGTACAATTTCAATTATTATGTCCGTCGTGATGTGATGTGTTAATATTCGAACCTTTTAATTGTAGTATTTTTTACAAATCAAAAAATGTTGGCACTTATCGTGAACTATTTATGTAGTCAAAGTACAGATAGTCTCCTGGTATAGGTACTCAGATATTATACCTCCTTAAATTAATGCTAGCCTCCTAGAACAACAACCAACTCGGTGACGTACGACGTAAAATAGTAGAGGTGTGTCGTTCTCGAACGATTCGTTCAAAACGAACGTCGAATCACTTTACTGAATTGAAAGAATTAATTCATCGTTCCAAAAATATTCGATTTGTTTTTGATTCACCAATTCAGGAATGATTCTTGTTCACTCGTTCATTTCGTTTACTGGTACCCAAAACTCGAATAAAGTACTTTCAGTTCAGTAAATCACAGTTTAATTACGCCTGCAGTAAAAAAAAGTCAACAGAGTACAGTTGAAGGAAAACAGACATATAGGACGAGATCGATTCAGTATTTTAAAACGAAAAGAATCATTTGAGATTTCAGAACGAAAGGAGTGAATATTTTTAACGGAACTTCGAACTTCCCACCGGAGTACCAAAAAAAAGGTCTGAAAACTAAATAGGGTGAGATCGATTCAGTATTTTCAATTTGCGTTCAAAGGAAAAGAGTCATTTGAGAACGAATCTGTTTAACTGAATAATAAATCAAAAGAATTGATTCACCAAAAACAATCGAACTTCCCACCTCTATGAAATAGACAACGACAGCCATCC
Source organism: Polydrusus pterygomalis (assembly GCA_963969555.1). NCBI lineage: Eukaryota > Metazoa > Arthropoda > Insecta > Coleoptera > Curculionidae > Polydrusus > Polydrusus pterygomalis. The sequence continues at coordinate 159,816,833 of OZ018375.1, read as the reverse complement.
TTATTAGGACTCTACGGGAAGCTATAAACCAATGCAACTCTACAAAAAACAGATTTACGCATTATTTAAAACCGCTCTGAAATTGGGCGTTTTCACACTAGCCGACACGACACCAGCACGATCTCGACACGATAGCGACACCGACACGATAAATCGGCGAGTATTTTCACATTTGCCCACAGCCATCTCTGTCGTGTCGTAGTGTTGTGCCGGTATTCGCAGACATGGCTCCTGTAAATAATTTGTATTTGCTAAATTTATTACATTTAAGACTCAAAAAGCGAAGACCGCAAAGAACATTTTTTCTCCGAGTATTTTATTTTTATTATTTTCGTTTGTTTTGTCCCAAAGACACGGTTTTGACTCTACAACTTCTATCAGAGTAACAATGTCATACTTGAAATTAGCCATAGTTCTTTTAAAAGTTAAGTAGGTATGTCGAAATTATCATTTAAATTAAGTAGGAATATTGCCGTTCTGCCGTTCTGACCAAAACAACTAGGAAAAGGAAAAACCGCCAACGACACGAGTGGAGCGCTTGCTGCTCGCCGACCTGTCGGCGCCTGTAACGACACAATAACGATATATCGGCAAGTGTGAAAGCATTCCCTTTACTTACATGAGATTACGCGTCCACCGGTGTCGTTGTCGTCGTCGTGCCGGTGTCGTGTCGGCTAGTGTGAAAACGCCCAATGCCAAGCAGTAATTAATACGCGATATCGCCATCCACCAACAGAATTGGTAATACAAAATCAAAAGGTAGACAACAAGACAACTAAATAAAACCAACAAGGTGCAACACACTCCAAGTACAGGGAACGTCATACGTGTTTGCAGATTGTATTGGTGGGAATCACAGGATTATAAAAAAAATAGAATGCTTATTGCCCATTACCCTGACGGGAATTAATTTTTTGAACAAATTAATTGATTCAGCCGATACTAGGTGGAAATCCATAGTTATAGTATTATGGGATACAGTTAAACAAAGTTAAACTTGTAAATTTCCACTATATTAACTAGAAAAATGACATGTTTCGCTAACACTGTAGTAGCTTCATCAGATGACAATGATTCAATAAAGGTGAAAATTAAAAACTGGGGTGCAATAAAATGAAATTATTGAAGATGTAAATAAAACAGTGGAAGGGTTACAATAGCGGGGAAATCCAACAGAGGGTTTAAAAATTAAATTAAATTAGGTACCATATGGGTAATTTATAAAATCTTAAGTAGGTATATGGTCAACAGAATAAATTTAACAAAGGTGAATTATTTTGATCATTAAGTAACAGGTCCGTATTTTTAAGTTTATTTATTTCCATAGATTCTAACAAATTTAGTTATTTTATGTTTTTATCGCTTTTAGTTTTATTGTTTTTGATAAATTTACTTAAAGAGTTATTAGTTTTGTAACACATATTTATATCAAGTTTGTTAAGAAAATTGCCAATTACTTTGCTAGGTTGTCCAAAGAAATTGGTCAGAGTTTTTGCTTCTAGGGGAAAACCTAAGTCAATAGCCTTTTTGTAAGTTTTCTTTTTTAGGATTTGGTCAATTAAATTTGCATTATTTTTTTTTATAGTTCTACTAGCGACGCTTGGCACGCGGGTCTAAAATGTGTTTATTTGCGACATCACATTAGAAACCTCCAAATTTATTAGTGTTTCTCTACAATATTATGCATGTATTATACATATAAACCTTCCTCTTGAATCACTCTATCTATTTAAAAAAAACCGCTTCAAAATCCGTTGCGTAGTTTTAAATATTTAAGCATACATAGGGACGGACAGACAGCGACAGCGACTTTGTTTTATACTATGTAGTGATGATGTAGTGATGCATGGTCGGAACCTAGATAAGAAAAATAATTCAGTGGTTCTTAGGATATAGGTAAAAGTTTCTTTTCTATTTTGAAAACAAACAAACCGGGCACAGTACAAAACTCAGTTTTACAAGAAACTTATATCCACAATGGTAATTTTTGGCCCGTGCAAGGCTCTACTTGAAAGTCTATTAGTATATTTGACTCAACGAGGCACTAATAAATTATTTCTAGCTTTAATTAATCTGTAGGAACTCTGCAAAAAAACAGAAACTACGTTACTTCACAGGACAAAATTGCAATCAATCAAGTGCCCCGTTTCGAAATTAATGATCGACTTTGAATTTAATAAACCTTTCGGTGCGTCATTTTGGCAACGCATATAAAAAGAACTTCGAGCAAAATTGACTGATTCAAATGAACTGGTGGGTGATTGATAGTATCTGGCGCCGAAAATGTACTTACTTAATTGTAATTGGTAAACTTTTGGTCTTTGAGATGAGATATTTTATTTATAATTAACACTAATGAAGAATTTTTGTTAATTTTAGATATTTTTTAAATGGAAATATTGCGAAAAGTGACTAGAGGTAGGTAGTAGGTACAGGTACAGGTTTAAGATGTGACAATAAAAAAAAGTTGTTTTAATTGGTTACAGGTATACAGGGTCCTGCACCTCACCTCCGGTCTTCTATAGCTCACTTAGTAATTAAGTTTAAATTTTCATATTTTGCAGACATTACCTGTATCGTGGGACGCATTTCAGGAAAATATTTTTTTTCATACGGGGTATTCCAAAAAAGTGTGACGTCATATGGATGTATTTTTTTAGACTACATGCGATATATTTTCTTACTTTTTTGGATGCCTTCTATAGTTACCTACATACCCCTAAATTTTATTGAAATCGATTCAGTATTATGGACGAAAAAAAATAAAAACTAAAAAATATCATCGACGGGAATTATAGAACCCGGTGCGACATCTTGCGTCCCAGTACGGTACCTTAGAAAAGGTCAGTCGTAAAGGGCTTATTCTGTAAAAACAGAAAATTTTGCAAGAGCGCTCTCAAATCGATAATCGATCCTGATAAGTGATTTGTCTTTGAGCCCTGTTTCCTTCTGCCAAACTGAGCCTCACTGATGAGCCGTAATAACGGCGAAACGCGTCTGGGGATGGGTTTGGCAGAAGGAAACAGACAAAACTCTTTTCAATTAAAAAATATCAGTTTTGCACCACTGGTATTAAAAATAAAAATAATGCCTCGTTAATAAAATTATATAAAGGTACTTAATAAATACAGTTTCGTTAACCAAGTTTGGTTAATACGAATTGTACAGGGTGTCCAAAGTTTAGTGTCAAACTTTGCAAACTTTAAAGCAATTTATTTTTCCTATTTCAAATAGGAACAATTTAACAATATTTGAAACTTTTAGATTACTAAAGTCAAAATGGTATCTTGTCACTTTAATAAACTTTATTACCAATAAATTGTTTTTCAAAGCCACCTTCGATATTTATTCATAATAATGACTGTTAAAAATAGTTGATAAAATGAGTTTTCTGCAAATAAGTCTTGAAGCGTTAGAAATTGCGATAGGGTTGTAATTAGGACAAATGTTTGATTTTTAATTCTGCATCGAATGACATAAAAAGATACAGGCGTTCCTATTTGAAATAAGAAAAATAAATTGCTTTGAAGTTTGCAAATTTTTACACTAAACTTTGGACACCCTGTACAATTCGTATTAACCAAACTTGGTTAACGAAACTGTTATACCTTATTTAATAAGTACCTTTGTATAATTTTATTAACGAGGCATTATTTTTATTTTTTATTTATTTTTAATACCAGTGGTGCAAAACTGATATTATTATTATATGGCATGTAGTCTAAAAAAATACATTCTTATGACGTCACACGTTTTTGGAACACACTGTATGAAAAAAAATATTTTCCTAAAATGCGCTCCAGGATACAGGTAGGTAAGGTCTGCAAAATATGAAAATTCTAACTTAATTACTAAGTGAGCTATAGAAGACGGGAGGTGTATGCAGGACTCTGTATGAGAGATGGTTTTGTTGGAACTTCCAGTAATTCTTAATTAAGTTAACGGTAAAAATTTGCAATTTATTGGGTAATTCACTTTATTTTTCTGTAAAGGTGCATCCAAACTACTCGTACTCGTGCTCGTGCTTGCTGCACTCGCAATGATCTAGAAACTTGTCAAGATTCAGGTTGTACTCGTCTGATTAGTGTCCAGACCAGACGGACTTTAGTTGCTCACTGGATTTTAACTTGAGAGGATCCGTGTAGAAAGCGCGATTTTTTTAAAATGGATCGGGATAAACTTATAGTTGCCAGTGCAAGTTATCACTAATACATTTATTATTAAAAAAAGGAAAGCCAAGAAACGTCCTCGAAAACGTAGATTGTGGATATCATCGGTTTTCCGGAGTCGCGAATTGTGTAGTGGAACAAATCTTTTGGGGGACTTAAAAGCCGATAACCTACATTTTAAGACATTTTGCCGTATGTCCCCATCAGATTTCGAGACCATATTGAATTTGGTAGGACCGAAAATTGCAAAAAAATACACCACATTTCGAAAATCAATTCCCATTCCCTTTGATGTACCGACACCGGGCGGATCCTCTCGAGTTAATGGCTTGCGCGGCTTGTCTAGTGACTTAAATTTACGTCTACACTACTCGGGAGTCCTGCAAGTAGCGCGAGCATGAGCACGAGTACGAGTAGTCTGGACGCACCTTAACGGTTCTAATGTTTATGGTGTTTTCATTTATTTCTCAGAAACAGATAGAGTAGAATGAAAGACCTTTTTATAAAAGTTATTGAAAATAAAGAAAGGAATACAATGAACCATGAACCTATTTAAAATAAGCAAGATTAAGGTAACTTCCGGTATAACCGGAAGTCGCGTACGGTCGCCGTTACTTCATTTGAAGAGACCGTTTTCGAAATAGGAAGGAACAGGAATAAAATTGCCTTACTTTCCGAAATATTCTAATGGACAATCGTGGTGTGACACCTGGTATATTGGTATCAAAGATATATTTTTTAAATATTTTTAATGCAAATTAAAACCGACGATAACCTCTGCACAATTCTGCAGGTTACAATTTATCGTCGAAGAGTCCACGCAGATATCAAGCTGAATAACGGGTAAACCAACCTCCAGGGTTGTGGGGGCTGGGTTCCAGTACGCGTGGTGTGAGCGGTCAACCGTTCACGTGCCGTGAAAGGGGCAGTGGGGCAGTGGGGTTTGTGCCTTAAAAACCCGGTTTGAGGCGCAGGAGGGTTGCTTTAAGGATACTGAATAAGTAGAATTTTATTACTACAATGTGACCAGTAAAGTTTGGATCATATTGGATTTTTTTTATTAATAGCTTTATTCAAGATTTGCCTTTGGCATCAAGTTCTACTTCGATCGAGATGAAAATTAAGCAAAAAATAGTAGTCACGTGATTCAAATTATGTGTCAAATTTTAATTTTTTCCAATAAATAATTCAAAAGTGGGGTTATTTCTGAAAATATCGAAAAAAGTGATTAGAAAAAGTTTTTTTAAATGCAGTTTCTATCCCACATGCAAAATTTCAGCTGCATAAGATAATTTTGATTTTTACCCAAATTTTGTCGTTGTAAACGTGTTTTTGGTGCATCAATGTAATTAATTTTTTGGAAACTGCACTTAAATAATAAAAGACTGTTTTTACTTTTTTTATGACATAGCTTAATAACACATTTTAATAAAGGGGTTTTAAATTAAATCGTTGAAAATAGATAAATTTTTCGTTAAGTTAAACTAAAATTTATTTTCCACTTAATGAACACTTTACTGATGACACTGTGTTCTTTTTTGTCTTAATATTAAGGTGTATTACTTTCAGACACAAACTACTTTTACAAAAATAATTATTTTATGAAGTTGCCTTATACAGGGTCAAAAATAAATGAACTTTGCATCACATGCGACCAAATTTTAATAGCCCAATTTTGATTTTGTAGAAAAACACACATTTACTATGGCGCTACTTTAAAGAAAATGTATCTGAAATAAAGCATTGTCAAAACTATGGAGGGCTTTAGGAAGGAGTCCGATCGAAAATGGCTGTTCTTTAAATTTACGTCCCTGTTTAGTAGTTAGTTCGCTGTTTTCCGGTCGCGGCGCAGTGATCGTCAAGTGTTTGACTTTTTACAGGTTTTGATAGACGTCAGCGGTATTTTTATCCAATAATTAATAAAATAAGCTTTATTAGATATAATATATACATATCTCAGCCTGTAGAGGGTTTTAGTTAACTAAATTCAATAAAACAGTTGATTATCCCATAAGAACCCATGCATTTTACAGATTTAAAGGAACACATGCGCCCCTGACGGCCATTTTTGAAGCTGCTTTACCGATCCAAAACTTTGCCCGAAACCAATGTATTGCGATCGGTCTCCTAACCTAAAGCCCTCCATAGTCAAAACTAAGAAGTTTTATGTAGGTTGCGTTGACTCTTCTTTTGCAAAAGTGGTGTAATTTACAAAATATGGGTAAAAAATCAAAATTATCTTATGCCAGCTAAAATTTCGCATGTGGGCTAGAAACTGCATTTAAAAAAACTTTTTCTAATAACTTTTTTCGATATTTTCAGAAATAACCCCACTTTTGAATTATTTATTGAAAAAAAGTAAAATTTGACAGATAATGCGAATCACGTGACTACTATTTTTTTGCTTAATTTTCATCTCGATCGAAGCAGAACGTGATGCCAAAGTCAAATTTCGAATAAAGCTATTAATAAAAAAAAATCCCATATCTATGATGCGGACTCTACTGGTCACACCGTATATTATTATTTTTATATTTTAATTATGTTGTTGGGGGTTGAGCAAATCCGCAAACCTAAAGCCGCCACTGATTAAGGGATCATTATAATTTATCGGAACGACTTGTTAATTAAAAAAATGTTGTGTGCTTAAGACCTCACGACAGAAGTGAAAACTTCAACAAGGTTAATTCAGTGCCCACAAAAAAGTGCTAAACGCGCCTAAAGAAGTTTTCACTTCAAAAATAACATAAACTTGGAATACGGGATAATTTTACTGCATACGAAAAAAGATATTTCCTAAAATTGAACAACCCTTGAATTTTTACATCTTCAACAGAAGTCAGAAATCATAATAAATTAGGTCCATGGAATAAGAAATTACGGTAAAACTAATTACCTTCCTTCACCCTACGTAAATATATAATTTAAAAAATGCCAGAACATACCTGAGACGCAACAAGTGTCGCACACTGTTTCCACGTCGACTGATGCGGCAGCGGCAACGTTTACGAATAAACAGACCGGAAGGTCAGGGTCAGTTCGGATTGAATATAGGAGTCGAATTCGAGCGTTACACAGCCGACATGATGCGTGACGGCGACGCGTGACGGCTCAGTTTAATTCAGTGCCCACAAAAAGTGCTAAACGCGCCTAAAGAAGTTTTCACTTCAAAAACTTACCTCTATTATCAATTTTAATATGAGTACTAGGAGTGTTCATAGGTGAAGGAGGCGACATCGATTTGGGTGGCTCCGCTTCTTCTTTGGTTACTCTTTTGGCAGGTGGAGGCGACTCTCGACATTCAGGCTCCCTTTTTATCGCCGGTGACGGTTCCGAAAGGTTTATAGGTTCCTTTTGAGGTTCGATTTGCGGCTGATTATTGTTGTAGAGGTTGAAGAGGTTCATGCGCTGCTGCATCTCGAAGGGCGTCAGAGGTGAGGTAGCGTTAGGAGGTGACATGTCTCCTTGGCGAGGAGGCGTGTTGGCTGTGGACCTGGAAATATAACTATTAAGGATCAATCAGTACCATGGAGATTAACTTAAATTGCAAATTCTCGCACCGTAATTTTTTGCATTAAATAAAACATAATACAGGGTGGCCTTTTAGTGTGGCAAAGTACAATAGCTCCGTTACTATTTCAAATACATTAAAAATGTTGATACAAAAGTTGAAGGGCAGTTAGTGACTTATAACGTAAAATTATTTTTAACTCTATAGGGTGGCTCAAAAAAGCGGAACAATAAAAAATGTACTTTTTTTAAATGGAACACCCTGTATATTTTTTCATTTTTAAATTCTAGATAAAATTATAATTATTTTTTACTAAATACATTATTAGTCTATACTTTATAGTTTCCGAGATATTGACTCTTGAAAAGTGACATTTTTGAACTTTGACAGCTTCTAACTTTCTAACAGTACGTCTTAGAACAAAACGGCTTACATGTCCCTATCTTCAATTTTTATTATCTTTCCAAAAAAATCAACTTCCGGTTAAACCGGATGTTACTCGAAAGCAGGAAATATAGTTGTTCCGGTTTAACTGGAAGTTGATTTTTTTGGGAAGATAATAAAAATTGAAGATAGGGACATGTAAGCCGTTTTGCTCTAAGACGTACTGTTAGAAAGTTAGAAGCTGTCAAAGTTCAAAAATGTCACTTTTCAAGAGTCAATATCTCGGAAACTATAAAGTATAGACTAATAATGTATTTGATAAAAAATAATTGTAATTTTATGTGGAATTTAAAAATGTAAAAATATACAGGGTGTTCCATTTGAAAAAAGTACATTTTTTCTTGTTCCGCTTTTTTGAGCCACCCTATAGAGTTAAAAATAATTTTACGTTATAAGTCACTTACTGCCCTTCAACTTTTGTATTAATATTTTTAATGTATTTGAAATAGTAACGGAGCTATTGTACTTTGCCACACTAAAGGGCCACCCTGTATGTATCTTATGTTTTTTAAATGTACCTAATAAATTTTCTCTGAACTGATTGAAGCTTGTCAATATGAACTTGATAGTGAGGACTCCAAACACTAGTACAATTTTCCAAGTGTGGTCGTATAAGTGAAGTGTAAAGAATTTTGAGAAATCATGTTGTGAGAGTGAGAAGGAGAGTGTTTTCAGTAATGTTATTATTATGAAACTGGGAAAACTGTATATATTTACATTTATTAATATTTAAAACCAGTTTATTGTCTATGCATCACTTATAAAACCTATTAACATCTTCCTGTAACGTATTGACACCATTCATGTTTTAAACTTTTCCAAATATTTTTAAATCATCTGCATAAATTGCAAGGTTCGAGTATAAAAAGCAACTACTAAAATAATTAACATTAATGTTAAATATTAATGGGGCAAGGTGAGCACCGTGTGGCACACCAGAAGTAACTGTTATGGTTTTTAAAAAATAATTATTAATTTTTACCATTTTTTGTCGTCTATTTAATAGGTATGAATTTAGCCACCTTAGAAGGAATCCGTGCGGGCCATACCTGGACAGTTTATCAACAATAATTTCATGATCTAATTTGTCAAAGGCTTTCGTGAAATCAGAATAAACTGGTAGGTATAGCGGGCATCTAGACATATTATTCGTTCTCTCATACCCAGCTAAAATGCCACAGTAAATTCGAGTTGGCCAAAACGCTATACTATGTAAGATTATATAAGATAGAAAATACTCTGTAATACTCTATCACAAACACCTTGAAAGAAGCCGTGAAACAAAAACATCGACAACACTGCTTGAAGATCCATGTGTCACGTGACTTTTTTGTATGTAATTTACGCGCCAAGTAGGTTTTTCGTATTAATTTGTATTTCTATCCGGTTGATTGATATCTAATAGAAAATTTAAGTGACATAATTGCTAAGAACCTCCACAAAATATTAGTGAAAATTTTTGGTGCGCGTTTACTGTAATAGCATTAATAAAGTGAAAAATCCAACAGCCTGGCCGACTCAGGGCGGTTTGTTTACCGGTCTTATAATGGCGGCAGAATTTTACTTGTTTTAATTGAAAAGTTGTGTTTTTTGTATTCTAGTTAGCTCTTTGGGATAAACTATATATGTTCTGTGGCTACAGTTAATTTATTAAATATTGAAGCGCTTATTTAGCTTAAAGGTATATGTAAATTAGTTTAAAAATATTACTAGTAGAGATAGTTCGTAAGTAGGTAGGATACATCTAGATACCTAGGTACTGAGGTAAGTAGGTACTATTTTTTTTCTTTTAGTTTGTTTATTTATCAACATGCCAAGCCCCTGCTGTATTCCTGGGTGTAACTCTAACTATAAAAGTGTTTTAAAAGCGGGTGAAGAGAGTGTATCAGTTTTTCACTTCCCAAAAGATGAAAATCTGAAAATTCTATGGCTTAAAGCTAATTGGTCGCCCACGCAGTATTCTGTAATTTGCGCTAAGAATTTTATCCCCAGTGACATTTTTCGTGAAGATATTTATCTTTTGCCTGATGACACCACAAAAAAAAATTCCAACTAAAGTGAGACTAAATTTAACAGCTGTTCCGTGCTTTTATCCCAATTTGCAGGCTTACTTGTCAAAAACTGTTCTCATTCCTAGAAAAAATCCAGCGGAGATAACGAGGAACAACAAGAGCGTACCTCTCAACTTAATCAAGCTTTCGAGCAATCAGATCTTAAAAAAAGTTTTGACGATCTCAGTAATTATTTACAAAAAATTAATACTCCTGAATTTTGGGAAGTAAAAATTGTAAGTGACTCAAAATAGTATATTCTATAACAAGTATGGAATGGATATATTCCGCACGAGCGAAAAGTTTGTAGGCCGAGCCGCAGGCGAGGTCTACGGTTTCGCGAGTGCAGGAATGCCATTCCATACTTGTTATAGACTATACTTTCTCTAACACTATTTTAGAAAAACGAAATAAGACTACATTAATAAATTAATTTATTAAAAAATTTTAATTATTTTTTTGAACTTTCACCTTCAGTGTTATTTACTAATGTAATAAAACACACTTAAAAAAAATAGTTTATTTTGTTATAAAATCAATGCTTTGTAATAAAACTTACCTTCTACGTAAAATAAAATCAACCGCCGTCAAGTGAAACTTGACATGACAGTGTCAAAATAATCGAAACAAAGCTGTCTTGATTTTTAAAATTTGTTGGTTTTTCCGTGCAGTTTAGATGTTGAAATCGAAATTCTAGTTGTCTTTGCCCTAGGTGATACAGAATGAATCCATTCTGTAACAGTGTGTTAGAATGAAAACATTCTGATGCAGATTTTACGTCAAGAATACGTGGTTTCTAAAGTAGTGTTAGAGAAATATATTTTTATAGTTTAGAATTGACCAATGATTGTATAAATATTGTTAATCAGGTTTCAGTGGACATTGACATAGGTTTTTTTAAAAGGTAATGAATTGGCTTACAATGATTTAAAATTGATTTTACCCTTTGAAAGAATAAAAAACTCGCCCGTTGTCGCGCGTCATAATAATAGCTTGTGGATCCGCAACTCCCAGCTGATGCGGCGTTGCCCCGTTGCCCGATGTCACTTCATGGCTTCCTTTTAAGGTGGTTGTGACTCTATAATAGTGTAATATTTAACTACACACTTACCTGATCTCTTTGTTGAGTAATTTCATATATTCCATCATTCTAGTTTCAAAATCGGTGGGTGCTAAACTCGGCAAGTTCGGAAGCGGTCCGCCATTCAGAGGCTGGTTCATAGGTGTTGGATGACTGGGGTGGTGAGCCCCATTATGCAAACCTATACCGCCCGACATGACGGAGCTCATTCTAGCTGCCAATTGTTGTTGCTGAGCTGCCGAGACTAGAGCTAGTGGGTTGATTTGGTGACTGGGGTTTGGAGATCTAAAACCGAATAAATTTCATTGGAATAACACGGAAATAAAGATCATTTTGTATCTGCGAAGTAACCGAGTGTGTGTACCCAATTGGCGAATACGATTAACTCTGCCAGACTGGCTATGAGGCTAGTTATTATGCTAGTATTTTACTGGCCTCAAATAGTAATATTACATCAAAATTGTACACTGTTTTACCGTCCTTGTATGATAGAGTCCCATGCACATACAATTTTATTATTTCTAACAAGCCATTTAAAGATTTAAAGAAAATATGGAAAATAGTTCTCGAGAGTATCCGAAATGTTCTCTGCGATGTTTCCTGACAGACCCATTCCAAGCAAAATAAGAGTCCTAAATATTGAGTGTAAAAGTACTGTATAAATGCAACTGCTTAGAGCAAGATGCTCGATGGTAAAGCACAAATAATGCAGATTAAGAACTTTTGCTCCATGCATAAAAAAATGGAATTAGCGCCAGGCTTCTTGGCAAAACTGTAGGAAAGCATCATTTCACAGTACCTACTGCTCAAATTACATAAGTAATCATACGTATAAATATCAAAAATATCAGGAATTGAGGAAAGGTGATATATTACGAAGAGCAAACGTTTGTTTTAAAGTAATGGAAATGATAAACAATAGGAAATCCTCCGTCACTTAATTTTTTCTTTACCGACGAATGCATATTCCCATCAAACAATGAACCAAAGTTCAAAATCGTAGATATTGGAGTACAGAGAATGAACACAGATTTGTACAAATAAGCATATTTGGCATATTTGGACATCAGATTATTGAACCTTTTTTTTAACACGCTTTTATTAGCTTCACCTGTATGTTTGTTTGTTTGTCCGTAACAGACTTCTTTGAACCCGATTTTGACCCACTTTAAACGGTCAGATTTAATTTAAATTTTGTAGACTTATCAAGAACCGCTGACAATACAATAATCTACACGCAAAAAATTCTTAGGTCAAATTATGACAGCTGTCATGTATAAAACGAAGAAGAAGTAAGGGAATATGTTCAAAAAAGTTTTGACGCAAGCTAGGCCTTTTAATCTATCACCAAATGACTTTTTCCTGTGTGGCCACAATATTATTCATAAAAATGTGCGTTATCGAAATTTTAAAGAACTAAAGATTGCAATTTCAGGGGTATGCAATCGAATCTCTGCGTACCAACTTAATAATGTAAGCACTGAATTTTATGACCGTTTAGGATATTGCTTGGCAGTACACGGAGCACTGTTTCAGCTCTGATTAAAAAACATAAGTTTCCATTTAAAATTAGTTGTCTTAATAGGTAGTAATACGTGTATAGTGTAATAAGAGGTAATAAGTGTTGTTTTTCCACTTGTCAAAAATGTTGAAATAAATACAGTTCCATCTCATTTCGTTTTAAGTACTTCCTTTAGTTAAATTAGTTACAATCATTATTTCTTATTGAATATTGTAAAGCATGTACAAAACTAATAAATAATAACGTCTAGTAAGATTTGTTTTGGTTGACTTTAAATATTTTTAATAGGTCTTCTATTGATTTCTTAAAAATTCTGGATGAAGCGCGCTTTAAGTTTGAGTTATTTAATTATTTTATTTATTATTTTATTTATTACATATTTGGAACACTATAGAACTAAGTTCCAAAAAAAGCGTTCGCTGTATACAATACATTAATATTGGGGTTTTAATTTAAATTAGGAACTAAATTAAATAACAATTCAACAATAATTTAAAGGCAAATCCGTGCAGCGTCATTACGGCGCTATTCTTTTCCAAGGCAACAACGCCTTTAAACAAGAACACAGCGCTTATTTGTGACGTCAGCATCTGTAGTCCTATAAATAGATAGATAGATACCTAAATCTGTGAAATTATATTAGGCTTGTGATAATAACTAAGTTAACATATTTATAATTTATAATGTTATGTTTATAAGCAAAAATAGTAAAGACATTACATAAGAAAACCTATTTCCAAGTATATCAGGAATTATGGATGATCTGACAATATGCCACTTGTCAAAGCAAGGCGAGCACAGACAACTAGATAAAATAGGCAAATGATGCCAAAGCAAATAGGTCTACGGAGCGTGATGTCACTACCAAATTTCTTTAGAGCACTTTGTCCTTATATTCTAGGAGTTATTGATTATAGACGTCTTAAACTCAAATTAATATAGCTTTTTAAATATTTGATCGGTTATATTTTAAAAACAGTTTGAGCTAATATAGACACATTGTATTTTATTAAATCAGGAAAAAATACCTTTTATAAAAATTAAAAATATACTGGGTGTTCAATTAAAGAAAAAACAACAACTGTGCGCCACAGTCCTTCTGTTTCAAGCCAAGCTGCTTTTTAAAAGGCAATTTTAAATTCTACGATAAAATATATAGGGTGTGATTCCTCAAGTCATTTTATGAAGAAAAGTTCATATAAACATATGTCGTAAACGACTTAAATTTATTTCTACGGGGTGTTGAATTTTTCTTTTTTAATGAAACTTTTGTAATATATCCGAAAGTACATTAGATAATATTTTCAATTTTGGCATGTGCTAATAGGACATAAAACCACATGTTTTAGCTATAAAAGTTATTTTTTTGTCCCACCAGTGGCGTCCCTGCAAACATGCCCCCTGATATTTTTTAGAAAAAAAGTGGTACGCCACTGACATTTTTCCATGTGGATATTATTTCTGATTAGCCCGATCAATTCTATATAAAAATGGTCTCTTGCGTTTTTCTCCTCAGGCACACTATTCTTAATTAAAATAATGAAATTAAATTAGCTTCATTTTGCAGTATTGACGAATAACATAAATCTAGTTATCCTGGAACGGTGACGTTCTTAAAAACATAATTAACACCATAACGGCAGTCTTATCTGCATTTCCTCCAAGAAGAACTACCTGTGTTACTGGAAAATGTACCATATGCGCTAAGGAATCAAATGTGGTACATGCATGATGGAGCTCCTACTCATTTCAGTGTAACGTTCGCGACCATTGCAGTTTATCCGAATCGTTGTATAGGTCGCGGAAGAGCTCAACAATGGCCAGCAAGATCCCCTGATTTCAATAGTTTGGATTTTTTCTTGTGGGTCATCTTAAAACTCTAGTCTAGTGTATAAAACTCCCATTAACACTTTAGAAAATTTAAGGGAGCGGATAATTGCCTTCTGTGAAAAAATACGAAATTCGCCTGGAATATTTGAACGAGTGCGCTATTCGATGCAACGACGGGCGAAAGCATGCCTATTAAGTAAAGGTGGTCATTTCCAACAATTTTAATAAAACAAAATTTTGCATTATCAATGTTAATAATAATAAATAGTAGAGCTAATTTAATTTAATTATTTTAATTAAGAACGGTGTGCCTGAGGAGAAAAGCTCAGGAGACCATTTTTATGTAGAATTGACCAGGCTAATCAGAAATAATATCCACATGGAATAATGTCAGTGGTGTACCACTTTTTTTCTAAAAAATATCAGAGGACATGTTTGCAGGGACGCCACTGGTGGAAAAAAAAAACTTTTATAACTAAAACATGTGGTTTTATGTCCTATTAGTACATGCCAAAATTGAAAATATTATCTAAAGTACTTTCGGAGATATTACAAAAAACGCATTAAAAAAGAAAAAATTCAACACCCTGTAGCAAAAAATTTAAGCCGTTTAGGACATATGTTTATATGAACTTTTCTTCATAAAATGACTTGATGAATCACAGTAATCACACCCTAAAATATTAGCACGTTATTAAGGAACACCCTATATATTGATTTTAATAAAAATATAGGGAAACTAAATAGACTACTTTTCAGTCCTGGTTGGAGGTTGGATGACCCTGTACATAGCGTTCGACTGTCACTAAATATCACGAGTAACATTTAATTAAACAGGTATAAATTTGGTATCACTGAATTTAGGTTCAAAACGTTGTTGCTCTTGTAACAGATTTTTAATTTAGGCCTTTCTTGGGAAGAAAATAATTTTTAAGGTTGGCCCATTTATACCAACACAAATGATAGTATAATTTGAAAACGAAAGGACCATCGGAAAATCCACTACATGAGAAACAGAATTTAAGAATAGTTTTTCTAATCTTTTTAAACTGATGTAAATCGTATGCGGTGATACACTCTTAAGATTAATAATAAAATTTTAAAAAAATGTCATGGAAACTTACTCGTACCCATACCTGGACATGGAATCATATTGGCCATAACTACTTCGTCTACCTTCTCTTCTATTGCCATCGATGGCGGCTTGTAATTCCGCTGGCGTACTGAGGCGACGTTTTTCACATTCATACGGGTAAAGATATTTCATATATCTAGAAAAAAAAAAGAAAATTAATTTCGCCAAATATCTCTGTACAGGGTTTTTCCTTATATTTTGGAGGACCCCTGGAGCTTTTATTTGAAGACCTAGAAAAAACTTTAAATTACCAAAGTTGCATGATTTCTCCTGAACTGCCAGAATTTGTTATCGGACAAAACAAATAAACATCGTAAATTTATTTAATAATGCCAATGTCGATTTTTTAAAATGGAACACTCTGAAAATTTTTTTTTAACTCCTCACTCTTTTCTGATTCCAAATATGTATATATGTTATATGTTTACTTTAGTCGTTTAGGCAAAATTTCATTTCAAAATATTGCGGATTAGAAAATCTAAATTGCCCTGAGAAACAATTTGGTTGTTATTAACCCCTTTGGCAACTGACTTATGTCTCAAAAATAACATTTCATACCTTGAATGGTCTTGTCTTGGTATAATGGGTTACTCTAAAGATGAAAAATTCAATAATTATTAATAACTCGCAATATTTTGAAATGAAATTTTGCCTAAATGACTAAAGTAAACATATAACATATTATATTTGGAATGAGAAAAGAGTGAGGAGTTAAAAATAAAGTAATATACAGGGTGTTCCATTTAAAAAAATCGACATTGGCATTATTAAACAAATTTACGATGGTCATTTGTTTTGTCCGATAACAAACTCTGGCAGTTCAGGAGAAATTATGCAACTTTGATAATTTAAAGTTTTTTCTAGGTCTTCAAATAAAAGCTCCAGAGGTGCTTCAAAATATACGGAAAAACCCTGTACCTGCAAATTTTATTTAAAAAGATATGCTTTTACCGTTTTCAGTACATTCTGGTGTTTTATTATTTATAGTTGTATTGATATGTTTTGGCGGATGCGATAGAAAATCGTAATAAGATCGTTCAAAACATAAATGGTAACTCAAGTCCATAACGTAAAATGGTCATTGCAGGTGTTATCATTATTATTAGTGTTACTAACAGCGCAGTAGCTACTATAGTTCCGTGGGTCACACGAAACCAGGCCCAACGACTTCAAGGGACCCGTGTAGGAGGCCAACACAAATTTGCATAGTAAGAACCAAAATTCTCATTTTCCAATCATATTTAAGGATATAATAATGCTATAATAATGGAATCAAGGTTTAGGCAAATAAAATACATCCAGGCCATAAGACAATACAAATATCTAAAATAAATGGTACGATTTAATTGTCGATTTGTCATTATAGACCAGGGTCGATAATTTTTGAAACCAAAACTACAAGTCCTATGGAAAAACGTTAAATGGCAAAGTTGTAGGTAATAAAAATATTTACAACTTTTGTATTTGCACTTTTTTCACACAACCTCAAAATTTATGTGAAAAATTCAAATAACCAAGTTTTTGGTTTTTTATTTTTATCTTTTTTTATGTCCCAAACATACTGTATTTTTTTTGATTTAAAATATTTATTCTTTAACCTTATTTTGACTTACTATCGAAAAAGCAACCTAATTTTCAATCGAAAATTCTCACGTCAAAATATCTGCTATTTTTAAAAACTCGGTTGGCTTTTTGTTCGTTGAAATCTCTACTTTCAGATGGTGTAAAAAAATATACATTACTATGGTAAATGTTCTCAAAAAATGCAAAAAAACTCGAATCCGAATTTTTTTTTTAATCATTATGTACAATTTTGAGCTATTTATTAAAATTTATACTTTAATTACTCGAAAAACGTAAGATTCCATGTTACATTGATAAGCAAAAAAATTACAAATCCATAAAACATAAAGATCGCAAAAAACATTCGTAAATAGTTGATATAAATATAATTAAAGGTAGGATTTAAAGGGGAATTGAATTGAATTACGTCAGACAATCAGGACGAAAAATATCAACTGGAGTCTGGAAACATCTTAGTTTTGTAGATAAATATCAAAACACCGATATAACTAACACAAAGTCAGCGTTCGCAAACCATTTATTGGAATCAGGACACCAATTCTCAGTACTTACCTTAAATATAAACATCATTCACAAATGCCATAAGAGCAAAAAGTTACGATTTATTGGAAAAACTTGAGATTACTAAAGGAAAAAGAGTCCAGCGACGTTTTCAATTTCGAACCCTATTTAATTTTTAATAATATAAGCGATTAACACGTAAATAATATACTCATAACCACATATTTTTCCCGCCATTTTTCATGTAAATAGTACGACTTTGACTGACGTGTCTTCTTCTTTTTGATTTTTAAGCAGGACATTGGAGCGTGGGCTGTTGTCACCGAATTACCACCAAGTCCCTGGCCCTACCGTGAATTCTTTGGTTATTGTTACTTGCTTTTTAATTGTAATGTTGATAATGACTGTGTTTAATTATTTATTAACTTTTTAATTTTGTGTTTAAATGTTAGGTAAGGAAAAATTTCTGGGTTTTTTCTATTGGATGTTTTATGTAAACATTTTTTAGGTCTGACTGATGATGCCCATATTACAGGGCGAAACATATGTTACCTTTTTAATTAAATAAAGATTTGACGAGACGCCGACTTTGTGTTGTTTTGGTTTTTATTTGTTTACCAGGGAGCAGTTTATCTGCTGCGCAAACAAAAGTTACGTTTTATGGGTGAAAAAATACGTCCGAGCGCATGACTCGCCGGTCAGCTGCCTTCCCTCTGGGCACCTTCGGGCAAGCGCACAAACCTCGTGTTATCGGCCTGTCCTACTTTAGCGACAAGCTCAAAATACACTCCAGAACCTGCTCGGCCGCCATTTTTGTTTTTGTGTTTTAAGGTTTCTCTGTGGATTCCTTGTAGTTTTCTTAGCTATTGTGGATTGTGGGTGTTTAATATTTACGGATTTGTAGTATTTGTGTAGTTTAGTGACTTGTGTCTGATTGTGACAAAATTAATTCTGTCAAAGTTGCTGGTTGGTTAATTTTTTTAAAAAAATCTGTACACCCCGACATTAAGCTTTTAATAAAGCCAGTATTCCAATTTTGCTTGAAAATGTTTTACACATACCCAAGTTTTTGCCAAATTGTAAAAATCAATACAAGTTATATACCAACTAGTGTATGACCGAAACAAGATTTTCAGTTTCGGCCGAAACCGAAACTTATTTAGGTATACCTCTTACATGTTAAAAATTTTATTGTTTACTGAAATTTAATTTATTTTATATAGGACGAGATCGAACTCTTCCCACTAAAAAAAAAACAAAAAGGTCGACAGAGAAAAAATCTATTTATATTATCAACAGTTCCTACCCAAAGTTAGCCGAACGGTGCGCAAGGGCGGATCCAGAAATTAATTCTGGGGGGGGTGGGTTAAACAGCGCTGAAGGCGCAAAAATAGCGCCGCAGGCGAAAATTTTTAGAGGTTTTAGAGGAAGAAGATGAAACAATTAAAAACATGATAAACCTTATTTGTGCCGAAATGATATCCGCAGGCCGACCATTAGTTGAGAATCTCTTCGGTTCAGAGAAAGTGTCCAATTTTGCGACATCCGTGTGTGATTGCTGGCCTTTAATTCAAGAAATTTCAGACATTGATACTCCCGATGAAGGCACCAGACTTGCTAATAAATTAAGAAAACCTATAGTTTGCACTAAGGGTATATTACAAAAGCTTTTAGTCTCGTTATTGCTAATAAATCCTCATTCAATGACTACTGAGAGGATTATTTTCCATTAAAACAAATTAAAAACGCCAGGAAAAATTTCATTAAATGAAGATAAAATAAATGATCGCCTCTTAGTGTCATTGAATGGAGTTGGAACAGCCCATTTTGATCCAAGACCGGCAGTCGCAGAGTTTTTAATGAAAAAAGAACGTAGGTTTAGAGAACCAACTCCTGAAATTTACAAAACTAGAGATTTTATTAGTACATTTTTTAGAGATAATCCTAAATTATAATCTTATTAATGAAGTTCCTTTTACAATGAAAATGAGTAGGTAACGAGTTTCTTTTTGCACGACGCCGTAAAATAACAGTGTTTTCGATTTGTAGAAAAAATGTGCACTGGGTTATGAACTCACTCTTTTTGACTCCACAATAGTTTTTACGTATGTTGAAATGTAAACCGCCAAGGGGGGGGGGTCATGACCCCCATGACCCCCCCCCCCCTGGATCCGCCCTTGACGGTGCGCGATAATTCACGAACACTGGGCATGGCCGAGGGTTCGGGTTTGTTCGGTTTTTGGCCGAAACCGAAACTGTTACCGAAACTAGATTTTTTCGCCGAAACGAGCCGAAACGAGCCGAAACCGAACCATTGGTCGGTCTCTAATACCAACTAATATTTGACTTGAGGTTAGGCACGCGATAACACCGTAGATTGGTTATTTGGCTGGTTTTGTTTGTTTTTATATTTGATTTTATAAGACTAGTTTAATTCACTTGTTCTTCTTCCTTTTCGAACTAAAAACACGACGACGAATCATTTTTAAACAAATTTTAAAAACAAAACCTTAAAAACAATTTTCTATCCTTAAAATCTCGTAGGTTTGCTACTACTAAAAATGCCAGAAATCACTACTTTTTTCCCAACTTGATCAAAAACTGAGAAGAAAGTCCAATTTTTTGGCAAGCATTTAAATTTTAAAGCCCGGACCTGTTTATTTTCAAAATAGACAGGTCCGGGCTTTAAAATTTAAAAGTATTTTCCCATTCGTCAATAATTCGCCATAAATTTGCCACTTTCGTGATTATTGCTTGCTTATCTAAAGGTAAATTGTCTATGATACCGGTAGGTAGCGCCATGGCACTGTGGCCCTACTGTACGAGTCGCCGCTGTACAATATAGATAGGTACTGAGAAATATGAACCTATTAAAATTGGCAGAATATAGATACGCACGCATATATTATTATTAACCCATTTTATTTAAATATCACCCCGAGAGATTTAAACCGCCAATATAACATGATATATGCAAATTACTTCGCCTTATGTTAAGAAAGTTCATCTCCATAATATTATTATGACTGAGTTACTAAACAAAAAAAAAATTAACCGAGTTGGAAATTGTTACAGTCATTTATGGGGAGCGGTGAAATAAACATAAAATTAAACGTAAAAAATAAAATAAAATTAAGAACCGTGTAAAGAATGAGATTATTTTTCAATGCGAACCGCCAAGAAATTCAAAAGTTGATTTACTACCCGTTGTCAATAAAAATTTAAATCATATGCTATAAACTGATACATCACAGGAAGGTCTATAAAACTTCCCGAACAAAAAAATAACATAGCAGTTTAAGCTTGGAGATCTTAAATTCACTTTAATTATTATAAGAAGTTTTAAGGTTAATTATATTTAATAAAAATGATTTATTACCGATTTTTATGTGTGGGTTTTTGTGAAATAATAAAAGCAGTTGCCTGTAAAACTCTATTTTAATGGTCGAACGAGAAAATAATATTTAATTGGTAATTGCTTCGGAATACTTCATATTTAAATGGCGAAGCGTTAATAAAACGTGTCTAAGTTTGTTAGCCTTATTAATTGCTTTTGTAGTGTGAACTCATTGTTGAGATTTTCTATAATTCGTACTATGAGGATCAAGAAAAGTTTAAAAAACGCTGTACATTGTAAACAAGGACGATCAGGCTAAACAAAAGTTTAAAAAACGCTGTACATTGTAAACAAGGACGATCAGGCTAAAGAAAAGTTTAAAAAACGCTGTGCATTGTAAACAAGGACTATCAGGCTAAAGAAAAGTTTAAAAAACGCTGTAAATTGTAAACAAGGACGATCAGACTAAAGAAACGTTTAAAAAACGCTGTATATTGTAAACAAGGACGATCAGGCTAAAGAATAGTTTAAAAAACGTTATACATTGTAAACAAGGACGATTAGGCTAAAGAAAAGTTGTAAAGACGCTGTACATTGTAAACAAGGACGATCAGGCTAAAGAAAATTTTAAAAAACGCTGTACATTGTATAAACAAGGACGATCAGGCTTAAGAAAAATTTTAAAAACGTTGTACATTGTAAACAAGGAAGATCAGGCTCAAGAAAAGTTTAAAAAACGCTGTACATTGTAAACAAGGACGATCAGGCTCAAGAAAAGTTTAAAAACGCTGTACATTGTAAACAAGGACGATCAGGCTCAAGAAAAGTTTAAAAAAATGTTGTACATTGTAAACAAGGACGATCAAACTTTAGGTAATTGTACGCCAAAGATGGGTATTCGGCCGATTTTTGGCTAAAATAAAAATGTAACGAAAGAATTTTTCAATCAGGAAGAACAGATAACATTTTTCTAAAGATAAGAAATATAACATCTATATAATATTAACAGGGAGTGGCATAAACATTTTAGATAAGAAAAATTAAAATGAAATAAAAGTTAAATAAACTATTAGTAAAAAAATCAATATCGCCCAACCTTTCGTGAGTAATAATAGATATATTTAATCAAATTTAAATCACGAAAAAATATTATCTAATATAATGATTATATTAAGTAATAATATTTTTGTTATTGAAAAACACAGAAATACGCTTTCCGCACAATGTACGGCAATATTATTCCTACGAGCGTAAATATACAAGTTTTATTTCAAACATGTTAATTATAGCAAAATTTAGTGATAAGCAAACCCTAGTGACGCATTGGCCATTTCGTTTTTTGATCAATATTTCGTTACTTCGTCGTTTTACTAAAAAATCGACCAATTACCTACAGTTTTACCGTGCGAGCAAAAATTATTTGCATCAAAGAGGGCTTGCATTAAAGTAGAGCTTGGTTTAGATCACAATGATATGGGGACGATATATCTAACCAAATCTAGGTTAAAATTTTGTCAAATTCATATTATGACATGATGTGCCAAACTAATGAGTAATAAAATAAGTAGACAAATACAAATTTATTTTCGTTGTTTACAAAATTAACAAAGTAATAATATACAGAAAGAAAAAGAAAAATAACATAAATTGCTGAACTTGGCCACCTCCATGCTCCAAGTATAAATTCACACGTCTCTTCATATTTTCGAAAGTGTTGACCAGCATCTTTGGAGAAATGTTACCACATTCTTGGATAATTCTTTCTTGTAATTGTTCTAAGTTTGCAACCGGTGTTTTAAAAATAGTGTTCTTTAAATGAGGAAAAACGAAGTAATCCATAATCGTTAAACAAGGTGATCTATGTGGGAATTCAATGTCTGATCGAAAACTGATCAAATTGCTTAAGTAGTTAATAGTTTTGGCGGTTGCACCGTCCCCTGTTGAAAATATCCAAAACGTAGTTCGTCGTTAAGTAATTGCTCCACAAATGGATTCAAAACATTGTCTCTATATACAGCTGTGCTGTAACTGTGTCATGGAAAAAAATAGGACCAACAATTCTTCCTCGGGAAACAGCTAACCAGACACCAATTTTTTGAGGGTGTTCTACAAAAAAATGGGGATTTTCACTACTCCACATGCGTGTATTCTGAGAATTCACATAACCGGAGAGGCTTCATCCGAAAAATATCTCAGGTCTAATAAATCGTTTCTTTCCAATAAATTTTGGGTAAACCATTGAGAGTAATTCCTGCGTCTTTCAAAATCTGCGGCTTGTATTTCTTGAAATACTTGCACTTTATAAGGAAATAAATTTAGCTGCTTCTTAAGAATAGTCATGCATGTTCTATAAGATCTTCCCACTTCTTGGGACAGGGGTCTTATACAATTTGTTGGCGTATTTTGCATTTTTTCACGAATGTTTGCAACAAGTTCTTCTGTTCTTAGAGATGATCTTCCTGCTCCTTTTTTGTGTTGTATAGAACCTGTTTCCATAAACACAGCCACGGTTCTTTTCAGGCAATGATAAAAATCCCCAGTAATAAAAGCAACGTTAGGAAAATGTTCGTAAAAATCGTCCATGCACAAACCAGGATTGTTGCCACTCACCATTTACTCTAACCCCGTTTCGAAAATACGCTTCGACCATGAATGTTTTGTGCTGTTCCGTAGAGTCCATTGTGTGAATTGTTTAAGAAATTGGAAAAATTAGCGATGAATCAAATTACTTGTAACGACTGTCAAAGATGACGGAATAACTGATTGATTGTTAATTCAGGTAGTTACTGCCACCCAACAGGTATTAGGCTCTGCGGCTAAGCATTACGTCCTTAGATGCAAGACCCTCTTTGATGCAAATAATTTTTGCTCGCACGGTATATGAAAGCGATGAGTCACTAACTGAGTATAATAAGGGAAAAAGTGTTTAGGAACGTTTAAACGCTTTTCCACCCACTACTACCTGCCAAGATATCTTCAAGCATACAAACTAGTGTGGAAAAGTGCAACTTTCCACACAAAAGTGCGTGCCTTTTCCGTGAAATAAAAAAAAAGTGTTGTACTTACTGCGTCCTTAACGTAAAAGCTGCCGATGTTATCGATGAGGGCAAATGAAGTCCTTTGATAATTTCTTGCCACAATTTCTTGTTGATGACGTCCACTAAGCCCCCTCGCGCGATTACCAGATTATACAACTCGTATAGATCCAGCACAGATTTAGCCATGATTGGAAGTCGATTGATTGGGGTCCCTGGAAAAGAAGATTACAATAAGCTTATTGAAATAAAGTGGCAACAAATAGAAATGCATTTTTTTTTTAATTTCATACAGTTTTTGATCTACAAATGAAACCAATAAAATGATACAGGCCCACAACGAAATTTTAATTCTAAAAGCTGTATACAGGGTGAGTCGGGAGGAACGGACCAAATTTCAGGAGTGTATTATACAATTATACACGCGAAAACCCATATTATGTTCTTATCCGACATTAATTTGTTTTCAAGTTATAGCGCAATATCAATTTTTTTTCTACGTTCCACTTTTATCAAAAATACACGTAATTAGAGTATGCCATGCTCAAGAGTCTAAACTATTTGACATCAATGTTGTCTTGACAATGTGTCTGTGGATTGTAGCAGTAATTAAACGTTTATTTTCAAGTTTGAGTGATTAAAGTGTTACAAAATGCCAAATACTTATTCAAATTTAGAATAATATGCAAATATGGTGTTTATTTATGGTTTCTGTAATGGAAGTGCTACAGCTGCTGTTGAAGAATATCGTCAACGGTATCCACATCACAGATATCCGACTAGAAACGTGTTTATCAAAGTTTTTAACAATTTGTGCGAGAATGGTACGCTTCCCAGTGCCAACATTATATCTGAACGAGCTACTCGACAAAGTTTAGGAGAAGTAGAAAATATTCTGGATTTAGTAGAAGAAAATGCAACGACCAGCTCACGAAAAATTGGTACTCAATCGGGCATTGAGCAAGGCTTATATCCATACCATGTACACAGAGTACAGCACCTAAAACCGGAAGATTATGCTAAAAGTATTGAATCGTGTTGTATCGCGTATACTTTTTACAGATGAAGCAACATTCACCCGTGACGGTATTAATAATACTCGTAACTCTCATGTATGGTCAATCAAAAATCCCCACGCATTAGTTGAAAGTAATTTTCAACATAAGTTTTCGGTTAACGTGTGGTGTGGTATGCTCGATAGCTATTTAATTGGCCCTTTCATTATAGAGAATCGCCTCACAGGAGACAACTACCTACATTTTTTACAACACGAGTTAGAAGGTCTATTAGAGGATGTTCCTGTAAATATCAGAAGGCGAATGTATTACCAGCACGATGGAGCTCCTGCACATTTTGCTCGTCAGGTCAAGCAACATTTAGATGAAACATTTCCGGGGCGTTGGATTGGTCGCGGTGGTTCTATTAATTGGCCTCCAAGAGCTCCAGACCTTACAGTACTAGATTATTGTTTATGGGCTGGTTTAAAAATGAAGTGTACAAAGTAAAAGTGGACACTATTATATATAGGATGCACTAATTCGACGTATTAGAAATACTGCAGCCAATTTTAAAGAAGAAAGACATGAAGCAATTAGACGAAGCAGAAAATGTTTAGAAGTCAATGGCGGTATTTCTGAACATTTATTAAAATAACGCTATGATTAGGAAACATATTATTTGGTATTACGCTATAACTTGAAAACTAATGATTATCGAATAAGAACTTATGGGTTGACCTGCCTTATTTTTGACTTTAGCATTACCAGCGTCCCTTAACATTGACACTATTGACAGTACGGTTTAATTTGCATGACGCTTCTTTCATTAACTTGTCTCTTTAATTTTCTTGGAATACGGTCCACTATAAGTTAATAAGATTAATAATATTTACGTACAAGTGATAGCTTCACCTGTTTTATAGCTTGCTGTACGGCAAGCACATTTTATTTCACAACTAAAGCGATTGTTTCATTTACATGTTCGAGTATGTAAACAAAAGTAAATATCAAGACGGAACACCTAATGTTAACAATCATTGATGATTCACAAAATAATTATGACAAGAATAATAATTGAAATACTAGACGATAAAAGTTTTTGGACTATTGCCACCTTAATATTTATACTAAATGGACGATTATAAAAATAATAAATACATTTACAGGGTGTGCAAGAAAAGAACTACAAATCGTAAAGATCAGAGATTTATATAGGTAGTTCCGAAGTCGTTATTAAAAGCAATAATTTGACGAACTAACTTTTTGCCGTAATTTATATAGGTAGTATAATTATTAATTAAGAGGTTATCTAAGCTAATTTAAATCTAAAAATGGCGAAATAAAAAAAATTGGACGGGCCAGGCAGTAATACCACACGGCAATGCAGGAATAATTGTCCGGGATTATTAAATATATGGACTCTTCCTATAAGAATTATGTTACAAATATTTGTTTTTAATAAAAATTGTTTTAATCCCGTAACGGAAATCTTTTAGAGAAAATAAAAAGTTTAAAGCTGACCCTGTGTGAATATTCGATTATCCGAGGTTTATTGATAAGATATTGAATGTAGAATGACAACTGAAAATACTATAGAATAATACATAATTTTGAGTCGAATGTTTGATATTTAAATAATAAAGAAAGTAAATCTTGAATGGGAAAAGACATATACAGGGTGTTTCGGGAGGAAAGGGCAATATTTTGGAAATATGTTCAGAGGGCGAAAATAAGAGAAATAAACCCATATGTTTTAGTTCGATTCTCAACCATTTCTGAAATAATAGGTTCAAAAGTTTTTGCAAGTTAATTTTTATTTTAAAAGCGAATAATTGCAGGCACTGCAGTTCAAACTAACTTAAAGAATATTTTCAAAAACCCCTCCACCAACTTCAATACATTTTTCGGCACGTTTGTTAATCGCTCGGGTAGCACGTTGGATTCAGTGGGGATTGTTTTTTATAAAAGCCATTGCCAATTCGATCGCGGAGTGCTTCTCTCGTTTCCACTCGTGTTTCATATACTAGCGATTTCATCCATCCCCAAAGGCAATAATCAAGCGGGTTTAAGTCTGGTGACCTCGGTGGCCAAACTTGCGGACCACCTCTGACAATCCAGCGATTAGGAAAATGATAATTCAAGGAATTTCGCAAACGGAGACTAAAATGAGGTGGGGCTTCATCATGTTGGAAGTAGGTACATTTCGTCGTTAATTTGACTAAGTGGCGTATATCACTTTTGTTAACTTTCCAGGAGAGCCTTTTAAAGATTTTAGTATATTTGACTTGCTCGTAATTCTGGAACTAAAACGCATATAATAATCAGCTTAGATATATCGATGAGTCCTTTGAACACTTTGGCAAAGGTATCTATGAAAATATAATATTACTATCTACAGAAGAGATATGGCTAAAAAAAATATATACGCCACTCTGTAAAATTATTTTTTATTGCATTTTGATATACGCCTATTGCATTTACCAATATACGCCTATTAGTAAAATAATTTATTGCTCAATTTTTATATAGGCCGGTATATTTCTTAAGCATGTATCATACATTATTATACATTAAGACTACTGGTTTTAATATTTTTAAACCATTTAAATCTGTGTCACTTGAATGACCGATTTCTTCTTTAATTTCCTTACTTATTATCTCTTTAAAATGAATTAGCGATAACTAATCTTCCGAATCGTAATCATTTATATTTTCGACTGCCACAGCTGTTCCATAGTACCATTTTTTTTATAACATTTTAACCTGGCTCCCTTCTTGTAAAGTCTTATCTAACACTACCAACTCATTGAAATTAATAAATTTGTGTCCCATTCCTCCACTTAACGAGTACATCCATTTTTTTACCAATAAAGTCAATACTATCCAATAGAACACCAAAACAATGAAACTTTTTCACGTTAATTTAAAATAACGCCTAATTTTGTGGTTAAAACCTTATTGGCATACGTACTCAAACAGGCGGATATAGGCATATACGTATCATAAAGTACAATGTTGCCATTTGACGTAGATTTACTGATAGACGTATATATGCTCGTTAGCGAAAGCGACCCTAGTGCTTATTAGTCGTACGCCTAAACGAAAAAAACGGAATAACTTTTAAACCGTTGGGAATTGAAATACGCCACTTAGCGAGCGCATGCCCCATGTCAATTCACATATACTAATGTAAAAATCGAAATATCGCATTTTTGCATATACGCCACTTAGTTAAATTAACGACGATTTGTTGTCGAACATTTAACGGAACATCATTCAAAATGTGTATCAAATGGTCTTTCAAAAACCGTAAATATCCTTCTCCAGTAAGACGCCCATCCATTTCAAATAGACCAAACAACTAATCGTTGAGCATTCCACACCAGACATTAAGACGGAATCGATGTTGATTGAAAGGTTCGTTCAAATGGCGGCATGAGGGTTTTCATCTGACCACCGATGTTCATTGTGGCAATTATTAATTCCATCACGAGTGAACTGAGCTTCATCGCTAAATAAAATGTATGTGTGCAGACTTCGATTTTGATGGATCCATTGACAAAATTGTACCCTTGAAGCAGGATCACCATCTAGATGATGTTGAACGGGTTAAACGTGAAAAGGTTTTAAACCGTTTTTTCTAAGTGACTCCCATACGGCTAGATGTAATGGTATATGAAGTTCATTTGCAACCCGTCTCGTACCTATACCTGAGTTCTCTGCGACATTATCCAAAACATTTTCTTCATTTTCCACATCTAGACCCTGCACTATTTCAGAAACACTTCTCACGCTTGGAAACATTCCAGTTTCCTGAGCACTTGCAAACACTTTTTGAAAAACTCTTCTGTTAGGAACTCTTCGATTTGGAAAACGACGTCGATATTCATTAACTGCGCGCATCGTACTACCGTTACAGTAACCATACACGATTATCATGTCGGCATACTCCCTGTGACTGAATGTGTGGGGCATTGTAAGTATGAAAATCTTGGTTCAAGTCGATACGCTCAATAGGAATCTAACTGACAACGACTATGCATGTCAAAACTATTAATCAAAATGTATCGGACGTTTAAAACTAAAGCCTCCTTCATTATTTCAATATAAAAAAAAATCAGAACCGATTATTTCAGAAATGGTTGAGAATCGAACTAAAAAATATAGGTTTATTTCTCTTATTTTCACCCTCTGAACATATTTCCAAAATATTGCCCTTTCCTCCCCAAACACCCTGTATATAATTATGTAAGCTATAACCACCTTAGGGCGATTATCATTTTAAACAGTTTCTGATTGGCCGAATACAAACATCAATTGGCAATTGCTTTGTCGTTTGTTATATTTCTAAATTTAACAGATAAAGGAAATAATTTCAACAGTAAATTAAAAATTATAAATCCTAATCAAATTATTCTTTTATGTGTTGATTTTCCGTCGCGAGACGCGTTGTCTTGGATTGAAAACATTTGTTAAAAGAACGCGCATCAAGTATAATTACGTCGTCCCAAAATAGAATCCTAAATCATAATCTACAGACAAACTCTAAAATTAAATAAATCATTGTGGAATTCTCAAGATCCAGCCAGGAAAACAAAACAAAAATGTCAAATGATGATTCAGGTTATTAAAAGATTTTTAAAACGGTCATTAGCGTTTACCGCGCAGCATCGTTGTTTTGGCGTAAAGGAAACGTTTACAGGGTATAAAAGATAAGTAAGTTAACCAAGGTATAGTAGCAAACGAAAACCTTAAGGGTGCATCATCACATGTAAAATAAAGCGAATTTTGGTCCACGGCAGTCACCGAATTTCTCCGAAATCGCAAATACGATTTACTTTATTCAAAAAATATAGAAATACCTATCCTTACACCCCATAGACAATTTACCTTCAGATAAGCAAACAATAATCACGATAGTGGCAAATTTATGGCCTCGCGCATGTAAACAAAGCTACACACTATTAGACATGCGCACTGCAACATTATCGTTTGACGAATGGGAAAATAGACAGATCCGGTCTTTAAAATTTAAATTCTTGCTAAAAAATTGGACTTTCTTCTCAATTTTTGATCAAGTTGGGAAAAAAGGTAGTGATTTCTGGCATTTTTAGTAGTAGCAAACCTATCAGATTTTAAGGATAGAAAATTGTTTTTAATGTTTTGTTTTTAAAATTTGTTTAAAAATGATTCGTCTTCGTGTTTTTAGTTCGAAAATGAAGAGGACTAAAACAAGTGAATTAAACTAGTCTTATAAAATCGAATATAAAACAAACATACCAGCAAAATAACCAATCGGTGTTATCGCGTGCCTAACCTCAAGTCAAATATTAGTTGGTATAGGTATAACTTGTACTTATTGATTTTTACAATTTGGTAAAAACTTGGGTACGTGTAAAACATTTTCAAGCAAAATTTCTTGTTGAATTTGAAAAGTGTTTGCCCGAGAACTTGACCCGTGGAATACTGGCTTTATTAAAAGCTTAATGTCGGGGTGTACAGATTTTAACCAAAAAATTAACCAACCAGCAACTTTGACAGAATTAATTTTCTCACAATCGCAGACACAATTCACTAAACTACACAAAAACTAGAAATCCGTAAATATCAAACACCCACAATCCACAATAGCTAAGAAAACTACAAGGAATTCACAGAGAAACCTTAAAACATAACAACACAAATGGCGGCTGAACCGGTTCTGGAGTGTATTTTGAGCATGTCGCTAACGTAGGACAGGCCGATAACACGAGGTTTGTGCGTATGCCCGAAGGTGCCCAGAAGGAAGGCAGCTGACCGGCGAGTCATGCGCTGGGACGTATTTTTTCACCCATAAAACGTAACTTTTGTTTGCGCAGGAGATAAGCTGTACGTATCTAAAGGTAAATTGTCTATGAGACACCCTGTTTCTCATGTACCAGATTTTCCGATTGCCCTTTCATTTTCAAAATAATTATAATTTGTGTTGGTAGAAATAGGCCAACTTGAGAAATCATTTGCTCCCAAAGAAAGGCCTAAATTAAAAATCTGTTGTGACAAACAACGTTTGAACCTAAATCTACCGAGCGGTATCAAATTTATACCTGTTTAATTAATTGTTACTGGTGATAATTGATGATAGCCGAAAAACTGCAACTATTTTTGAAATATTTATCTTGCCCATCGTTTATACACTCACCGACTTTAAATTCGATCCATCCAAAATTTTGTTCAAGTTTAATGTATGGTAACTTTATTTTCCGTAGTCCGATTTAAATGATTTTTTTTTCAATTGTTGATACATGCTTCAGCTTTAATAAGACTTTTGCCGTTTTTTAAAAAGCTGTATAGGTGTAGTGTTTTTCCCTTTAAGTTTGTAACACCCTGTAGAGTGATTTTGGAATATTAACTCTAATAAAGAAGCAAATTTGCGAAGTATAATCTATTCCTAAAAGATTTTTTTATTTGGCTCGATATCTTTCTCGGTTCAAGAGATACGAATTTTTTAAGAAAACACTACACATTTTATTAAAATATTTTAATTTTCAATTGTAACATAAAATAAAGGGTGCTATTGGTTTGTAAAACAAGCCATATCTTGACAGTTTTTATGTAATTATTATTCTGTTATGTTTAAATTTTTGTCAGTTGAAAATTATGGTCCTTTCATCTACTGATGCGGCAAGAGCAGTAGCTTTAGTAAATGATGAAAGGTTGAAGTATTATGCTAGAGTTTTAGGATGTACAAGATCCAGTGTTCAGAGAGCCGTGGAACGTTTTAACGAAACTGGCAATTTTTCGAGGAGAATAGGATCTGGCAGAAAACGATGTTAAGATGATCGTTTTTTAACTATCAATGTGTTACGCGATAAAAATACCACCGCAGTGGCAAGAAATCGTTTGGTGGAGGTGCGATAGATAAACGTCAATGAAATAACTGTTCGCTGACGATTAAAGGAGGTGGATATTATTTTTTTAAATTAAAAATATTTTGCAAAAAATGTTAAAATTAAAATCTTTTAATAAAATGTGTAGTGTTTTCTTAAAAAAATCGTATTTCTTGAACCGAGAAAGACATCGAGCCAAATAAAAAAGCAATTTGTTAGGAATAGATCAAACTTCGCAAATTTGCTTCTTTATTAGAGTTAATATTGCAAAATCACTCTACAGGGTGTTATAAACTTCAAGGGAAAAACATACTTTTTATTCCCCTGTATATTTCACCAAGTATACAGCTTTTTAAAAAACGGAAAAATCTAATTAAAGCTGCAGCATGTATCTACAATTGAAAAAAAAATCATTTAAATCGGACTACGCGGAAAAAAAAAGTTACCATACATTAAACTTGAACAAAATTTTGGATGGATCGAATTTAAAGTCGGTAAGTGTAGTATAACTTTAGAAAGTCGAAATACTTCATTTTCGTCTTGTTTTGACAGCGCAAATTTTAATTATTTCAAACTAGGTTCTCGTTTCCACGTTAACGGGCAATGAAAACGCAATGACACTAGTCCGGGAGTCTGCGAAAAATATATAAATCACAATTTGCTATGGCGAGTTTGGTTATTAAAATATAGTCCTGGCTCTCGAACTATTACGAATTCATAATAGGCCTTGGTGTTTTATCAGAATGCTCTAATTACACTTGTCGTATTAGGCATAGTATAATGTGCTTGCTATCAGAAGTTTACCTGGTTGTAGATAAAATATATAATTTGAAATTTTCTCTAATAGCACAGTCGCGAGTAAAGTAATTTTTTGGTATTGGCAAAGATGTCATCCTAACAATGTCATGTAAATGCACTGAGGAAAATGATTTAATACAACAGGTTTGTTAAGATATAGTTTGTATTGATAGCTTATTTTCAATTAACCCATATTAAATAAATTGCAAGTGAATCAATATCAAACCCGCTTTAGTGTTATATCAATTCCAGATTTGCCAGAACAGTGTTTTTATTGGTAGTAATCAGTTCCATGTTCCATTAGCAGCACAGTCTTGTTGAATAATGAACTACTTTTAATACAGCAATTTTGTTTAGAAACAAATTGTATCGTCTTATGCGACGCATTTTGTTCCGAGTAAAGCGCTTTTTCTACAAGAAAGCAGAACAGCGTCCCCAAAAACGAATTGTATCCGTTAGAACCCATAATCCATAAGGCATTGGTGCATGGGGTTCGTAGTAATCGGCATTCGGCGCGCGCCCTAGTATGAGTTTTAACATATTTGTTGCGCAAGTCACATCGTTGTTCGGAGTCTTCTAGCTGTCCTGTCTGAATTTGAATTTTACTGATCGTACCAATACCTGTTTCAATTAATTTATTTTTACTTTGTATTTAAGTTTTTTTAAACTTTGCATGTCAGATAAAGTAATAGAAGATTCTTATTTCGCACAATCCATTATTAATATTGGACTTTATAAGCTATGGACGAATTTTACCATATCAATAAACCATGTTGAATAATAGATAATCATATGCAATGTTAAACGACAAGAACAATATCACACTAAAAGCTATTTAAATTTTTGAGGACTACAGTACTGATTTTTAGTGGTAAGAATATGCTTTATTCACCGTAGCAAGCAAATATTATTATGATGAATGTCAAGTTTCATTACAACTGCCAGTCGGAATTAAAACAGTATATAAAACCAAATTAAACCCCCAATAGAACTTGATAATTACTGTGAGTACTGAGTATTCAGAGCAATAACGTCTATAAACCATTCTATGGTAGCATTAACTCCTGTTTCCTATTGGCTACATTATCTTGATATTATCACTACACAATGGTCTAGCAAAGTTCGTTATTGTCTTACAGTAGAAAAGCGCGTTGCTGTCACATGTAGTATTAAACAGTTGTATAAAGAGTATGTGAATTCTTATAAGAAATAGAAGGTTTTTTTTCTCAGCGTGGCGCTTACTCGTTGCCCCCTTTCGAGAAAGGGGACAGATTACAATTACCCCCACCCCTGCCCCCCCCCCGAGATACGCCACTGGAAATCAGCACTTATGCTCCTAATTTAATTGGGCTGCCTTCTATGTCCGCCACCGGGCATCGACATAAATTTATAGCAACACCATCTTAGACAACAACGCTGGCAAAATACGCATCTAAAAGCAACATTGTCTGCAACATTAATAAAAATAAGCTATTATAGGGGGCATAAGCGGCAGTTATAATGTCAAATAACTTATAAACGGTCCAAACTAAAGAAAGGGTCTTTAATATTTAGCGTATAACACGACCGAGGCACAATAAGACATGCAAAATAAAAAGTAAGACGAAAAGTTTTTATTGAAAAATAATACCACGGCCATCATTAAAGTGCAGCTGTGTTAATTTATTTGATTTTACGATCGTGGATCAAAAAGGCCGACATTTTAATAATATTCCATTCATTTTCGTAGAAACGCGAATATGCCACGGTTTTCTGACGTCACATACTGTGCATATACGGCCTTTCTGAGAAGAACGAAGTATATTTAGGTCGAAACAATGGAACTTTTCCAACGGGGTCCGCATGCAGACGGGAATATAACAGATTTAAAGGAAATTAATAATTTTGCATTTATTAATAGATTAAAGTGTAGATGGACTTGAAATAAGAGTTTTAGGTCCTACACAAGTAATATCTTCTACTTCCCCAGTTGCACATGTATATTTTCCTTTTTATTACCATCTACTGGAATACATCGTAGATATACAGGGTGTCCGGGAAAATGTGAGAAATCTCCCGGATATGAAAAGAACACGAGAAAATAATACTACAAGTTCATATATACTTTCTGCGTATCGGCCTCCTCTTCGGAGATATGGGCTCCCAAAGAGCTGCCATGAAATTAAGTTTTTGACACATAATTATTAAACCAACAGGTATATTTCTATTTTTTTTTCTTATGATCTATTCGTAAGACGACCCTTCAAATTACTATCCCAGAAAGTGTTGCGAATTATTCACAGCTGCAGGGACGGACTAGCTGTAACACTAGTGTGCCCATTTTTTTCGCCCTGTATGATAAAAACTTTGGACAATGTTTTTTACATACCTTTCACTATTGACTAAAAATTAAGTTCTCTTCTTTCATGTCGCTAATGCTAACCGTTTTCGGAAAAACGTAATTTTCAACATATTTACAAAATATATTTAGCGTATTTCAATAAAAGATACATCTTTGTTCCTATAAATTATAAATATTCACTTTTAACAACTGCTTAATATTAATACATGATGGCAATAAAATGACGTTTTTTCCGAAAACGGTTAGGATTAGCGACATGAATGAAGAGTACTTAATTTTTAGTCAATAGTTAAAGGTATGTAAAAAACGTTGTCCAAAGTTTTTATCATACAGGGCGTAAAAAAAATGGGCACAGTAGTGTCACAGCTAGTCCGTCCCGGCAGCTGTGAGTAATTCGCAACACTTTCTGGGATAGTAATTTGAAGGGTCTTACCTGGTATACATCATAATATGAAAAAATAATTGAAATATACCTGTTGGTTTAATAATTATGGGTCAAAAACTTAATTCCATGGGAGCTCTTTGGGAGCCCATATCTTCGAAGAGAAGGCCGATACGAAAGAAGTTTATATGAACTTTTCGCGTGTTTTTTTCATATCCGGGAAATTTACCACATTTTCCCGGACACCCTGTATAAACAAAAGTTAAGTTTTATGGGTGAAAAAATACGTTTATACGCCGGTCACATGCCTTTGCGTCCAACAGGGATGGTCATGCGCACAACCCTCTTGTTATTAGGTTTTCCTTTTTTATCGACAGCATATAAATACACTCCAGCACCGGGTCGTTGTAAATTGTGTTTGTGTTATAAACAATGATACCGAATATTTCTCTCGTGTGTAAAAACTACCATATGAAGCGGGAACTTTTCGACGAAAATTGCCCAGTGGGTGCGAAAATGTCCCTCCGAAAATTTCCGTATAGGTCCGTAATATCTGTATGCCAGGTTCTACAAGTTCTAATTCAATGGCAAACTCACATACATTAACAAGTAATGCAGCAGACTCCAAAACTAGTAATATTTACAATAATTGTGTTTTCCACTGCAATTCATGCAATTTTTAATTTGTTTATTTTCATATAATTAAATATAACGTTTAAATAAAAATATTAAATTTTTTGCTTTCATTTCACGTACTCGAGAAATATTCTACCTAATTACATTCGTGCATCAAAATAGACTTGATAATTTTTCATTCAAGCATGTTGTCAGTAAAAAACTGAATTCGGTTATTTTCATATTTTGTTTAAAGAGCCCTCCACCTTCGGTGTCGGGCTCTTTTGCCAAAATATGAAAATAAACTCATCCAGTTTTTAGACAACATGCTTTCATAAAAAATTATCGGTAATTTTGATGCACTTATGTAATTACTTACGAAAACTTTTTCAAATTCTTGATCAAGAAATTGTGCTTGAAAATGTTGTTGTTAACGTACCCGTTTTTGACAAATTGTTAAATGTTACCAACTAATATTTGATTTGAAGTTAGGTACGCGATAACATCGAATATTACTGTTTTGTTTGCTGTTATTTTCGATTTGATAAGGTAAGTTTAATTGCCATTTAAATAATTGTTTGAACCTAATTGGTAATATCGGAGGGGGAGTAGCTTATCGGACATTTTTTTGCAGGTGGAAGCCAGTGGCAGAACTAAAACAACAAAACAGAATGTCGCCAACCATTAAAAAATAGTTTTGTTTTTTATTTTCGTCTCGATTGAAATTAATTGAGCTTTCAAAATTAGGCAAAATTGGTGTATTTCGTCTTCAATTCAAGTTATTTTAACGTAATTAACTTTAAATTGGACGTAATAGATTATTTTGGAGACCTTTAATTTCTATTTTGACCAAAAAAAAATGGATGATCCCATTTATATTTGAATTTTCAATTTTAAGTAATCTGCAATATTCTTAGGTATGACAACTTGTTAAAAGTTACGACGCGACGTTATTAATAGAGTGCTCTACACAAAGCGATAGATGGAATTAAATAATTATTATGCTATATGTCAAAATAAGGAAAAAATTGCTAATTTCGTCGTAATGATCTTAATGAGATTTTACCATTCCGTGCTTTGCAGTTGACCATTATTTAAAATTATTGGAAACATCTACTTTCTAGTAAAATACAGATATTGGCATCAATAGAAAGGATTTATTAACAACATCTTTTGGTATTGTTGTGAGTTAATGTCATTTAATTTAAAAACAAAAGATAACATATTTTCTGTTGTATTTTGACAATTTAAGCACTATGGTTCCTAATCGCAATCCGCAGGAGTGTGATACCGTGCGAGCAAAAATTATTTGCATCAAAAAGGGCTTGCATCTAAGGACGTAATGCTTAGCCGTAGAGCTTAATACCTGTTGGGTGTCAGTAACTACTTGAATTAACAATCAATCAGTTATTCCGTCATCTTTAACAGTCGTTACAAGTAATTTGATTCATCGCTAATTTTTCCACTTCCTTGAACAACTCACACAATGGGCTTTACGGAACAGCACAAAACATTTATGGTTGAAGCTAATTTTCGAAACGGGGTTAGAGTAAATAGTGAGTGGCAATACAATCCGGGTTTGTGCATGGACGATTTTCACGAACATTTTCCTAACGTTGCTTTTATTGCTGGGGATTTTTATCATTGCCTGAAAAGAACCCTGGCTGTGTTTAGGGAAACAGGTTCTATACAACACAAAAAAGTAGCAGAAAGAGCATCGGTAAGAACAGAAGAACTTGTTGCAAACGTTCGTGAAATAATGCAAAATACGCCAACGAATTGTATAAAACGCCTGTCCCAAGAAGTGGGAAGATCTTATGGAACATGCAGGACTATTATTCTTAAGAAGCAGCAAAATTTATTTCCTTATAAAGTGCAAGTATTCCAAGAAATACAAGCCGCACATTTTGAAAGACGCAGGAATTACTGCAGGAATTTATGCTTGGTGGCCAATTTCAGCTATTTATGTAATTATTTTTCTTTTTCTTTCTGTATATCCTTACTTTGTAAACAACAAAAATAAATTTGTATTTGTCTACTTATTTTATTACTCATTAGTTTGGCATATCATGTCATAATATGAATTTGACAACATTTTAACCTATATTTGGTTAGATATATCGTCCCCATATCATTGTGATCTAAACCCAGCCCTACGTTTTTTAATCCAAGCCCTCTTTGATGCAAATGATTTTTGCTCGCACGGTACAAAGAAAGACAATAATGTATATATTTTTTTTTTAATTCTATAGCGATAATTATGCTACCGTGGTTAAACCTGCAGTCTGTGTGCGACTACGCTACTGCTTTAT
Organism: Polydrusus pterygomalis; assembly: GCA_963969555.1. Classification (NCBI taxonomy): domain Eukaryota; kingdom Metazoa; phylum Arthropoda; class Insecta; order Coleoptera; family Curculionidae; genus Polydrusus; species Polydrusus pterygomalis. Next base: position 159,778,321 of record OZ018375.1, on the reverse strand, counting down.
ACTGAAACACTCTGCGCGTTTTTTCTTCACATAGAATGTTCGTCGAATATCTCGTCGAGCAAAGATGCCAACAAAGCCGTAGTCTGTGAGTTACTTAACAATGCCGAAGTTATTCTGATAAAGTAAAAGCACGGTTTGGTTTTAGTATCGTTTAACAACACAATTATTACATGACAATTATTGTCTTTCTGGCATACTGCCAGGAAAGTGGTTGTTTTGGGTTTTCATGAAAGTTGACTGACTGCAGGGTTATGCTTTAATGCAGAACAAATCATTTTAGTTTGATCACATACATAATAAATTCAGTACTGAAAAGAAACATTTTTCTCTATGAATGACATGTATGTAGATAGCAACTTTTCTTTGCCATAAATCTATTTTACAAGTTTAAACATATATAGGCACTTGGGCACTTAAGATTATAGGACCTTTTTGTACCTACTTTGAAATCATCCTGTAGCTTTGTATATTAGATCAGATCAACGTAATGCAACTGATAGTTCATCAGAGCAATCAACTTTTAAGCGAATATTTAAAAAAATTATGATTTTGTTCTGGCAAAAAAATGTTACAGGTAAATATTGTCGTTGGTGGTCCGAACATCCGTTCTATTTCACATTTTGTTAATAGAGGTCAAAGAAATTTTTCATCACCTGTATTTTCTCGCAGCCGACAAACAAATTAAATTAAAAAACGATCAACCTAGTTTTAAAATATTATTTGAAATAATTAATCTATAAAATCTAATAATAAAAATTCGCGAAAAAAGCACTTGTCAAACTTTGGGAGATCTTTCTCGTAAAATTTAAATAAATAGGTTAGCCTATCCACAATTCTATATTATATTATTCACTAATTAAAAAAGGTGTTTGGTAGGTATGTTTGGATGTACTTTTTTTATTTTTCAAAATTATATTCGACGATTTCATTACCTTTTTGCAATTGGTCATCGTCTGTAAAATTACGTCCTCTGAGGCGCTTCTTAAAATATCCGATTAAAAATTTCACTGCCGTCAAGAAAGTTACACACGCGGGGAATAGTTTGGATTTTGGCTGTGTCGTCTTTCGCGCATTATCACTACATAGATAAAACAAAGTCGCTGTCTGTCCGTCCCTATATATGCTTAAATCTTTAAAACTACGCAACGGATTTTGAAGCGGTTTTTTTTAATAGATAGAGTGATTCAAGAGGAAGGTTTATATGTATAATACATGCATAATATTGTAGAGAAACACTGATAAATTTAGAGGTTTCTAATGGATGTCGTAAATAAACACAGTATTTATATAAAATACAGTCCAAGAGGAATAAATCAGACCCGTCAAATTTATTTTCCCGACATGAATTATTTTAAGGAAAGAGATATACAGAGTGAATTATAAAAAGGCTATGTATTGTGTATTTATCAACTTTAATTTTTTTAAATGAACCATATTGTACATTTTTACATTCTACAGTCAATTTTAGACTCATGCTCTATACCTATCTTCAGCAATTTACGAAATATTAACACTTTAATGCTGGTATGCACCATTGATATATGTTTCTCGACAACGTTCGGAACTCAAGTCACAATCTTTAAGGCATTGACAATGACAATTTGCTATTTAAGTTTTAGACGTTAAAAAACGTCAGTGAATGTTAATAAAATGTGAATTTTGTTCTGCTGATATTACAACATCCAAAATGTACATCGCTGAAGATGAACGCATAGAAATTTTGATGGTTATGGAGATATCAAGAGAGATCGCCCGCTTATTAGCCAATCGACAGTGTCTATAGAGTAGCAATTAAGTGGGGAACTTCCCATACCAGCGGTTACGCATTTTTCTAGAACTTTGTAGCTTTTTAACAGGTATTCTCAGAAGATCGCAATAGCCTAGTTCAATTCAAGTTCAAGTTTCAAGTAAATATCTAAAAAAATTGACTTTTTAAAATATCCACTTTAATAATTATTCCGGACAAAACATACCACTCTTTTTACCAAATAAAATATAGGTAATAGTAATGACGACATATCCATAACACAAATTTATTTATTTAAAAATATAAATTAGTACAAAGCACAACAATAAACAATATTTTATAAATAATAGAAACCAAAACTTTTTATAACACCCTTGCATTTGTTAAATATGTCAATCTAATTTTCATCGACCCTTAGAAAGTTTATTTAAAATTTCTTCACAAGAAACAGGAACATTCTTATAAATAAATAAATGTGCCAAACCATTAAGTCTTACTTGCCCGGTGGAATTTCTTAAGTACGATTTTAAGTACTTTAATGTGGAAAATGACCTTTCAGAGGTACTGGCGGTGACGGGAAGGGTAACAAAAATTTGCAAAAGTTTTTATATTGGGAAATATCATACCATTACATTGAATATATAGCTTAAACATATCGGAGGGTATTTCTTTGCTATCTGTAAACTTGTCGTTCCATAATTTTAATTCGCATATTAGAATGCTTTCATTACAAAAATTTTCAAAAAATGAATAATTTGCATAAGAAGAATGAAGGCTGAGAAAGCTTTGCAAATTTTCTACTTATAATACTGAACAAAAGTAATAAAACTTATATCGTTCTTTGTATCGCGCCTGGAAATTAAAGTTTTTTTTAGTGGGTTAGTGGGTATAGTAAGTTGAAGTCAATTTCATTGGGGGGTTTGGGTGCGCCACTGTCCCGTACTGTAAAGATAGTGTTAAAAGTAGTCATCCTGGTATACCAAACGGGGAAAAAAATAATCACTGAAGAGACGTTTCATCCAAAAATAATCACTGAAGAGACGTTTCATCCCTACAAACCAGTAATTGTATAAGAGTTATTGGACGATGATCCTGATAGGCGAAAGAAATTTTGTGAAATAATAACGGAGCTATTAAAATAGTCACGCACAATTTGTCCAAAGAATTTGTTTTTTAGCTGCAGCTACGTTTTATTTAAATAGGCAAAACTACAGATACTGGGCACAGGAAAATCCTCAATGATGGTTTAAAGAAAATCACACCCAGTATAATGAAAAGGTTACACTGAGGAAAAACAAACCTATATATTAAATAAATTACTAGTGTATCAAACCCGCTTTAGTGTTATATAAATTCCAGATTTGCTAGAACAATGTTTTTATTGTTAGTAATCAGTTCCATTAGCAGCACAATCTTGTTGAATAATGAACTACTTTTAATACAGCAACTTTATTTAGAAATAAATTGTATCTTTTCAATGCGACGCATTTTGTTCCCAGTAAAGCGCTTACTCTACAATTAAGAAAGCAGAACAGCGTCCCCAAAAACGAATTGTATCCGTTAGAACCTATAATACACAAGACGTTGTTGGGGGGGTTCGTAGAGATCGGCGATCGCCGTGCGCCGTATAGTATTAGTTTTAACATATTTGTTGCGCAGGTCACATCGTTGTTCGGAGTCTTCTAGCTGTCCTGTCTGAATTTGAATTTTATTGATCGTAGCAATACCTGTTTCAATTAATTTATTATTATTTTGTATTTAAGTTTTTTTTTAACTTTGCATGTCCGATAAAGCAATAGAAGATTATTATTTCGCACAACCCATTATTAGTATTGGAATATACAACCTATGGACGAATTTTACTATCTCAGTATACCATGTTGCATATTAGATAACCATATGCAATGTTAAACGACAAGAACAATATCACACTACAAGCTATTTAAATTTTTAAGAACTACAGTACTGATTTTTAGTGGTAAGTATATATGCTGTATTAACCGTAGCAAGCAAATATTATTGTGATTAATGTAAAGTTCCATTACAACTGCCAATCGGAACTAATACAGTAAATAAAACCAGATTACACCCCCAATAGAAATTGATAATTACTGTGAGTATTCAAAACAAAAATGGCTATAGATTATTCTATAGTAGCAATAACTCCTATTTCCTATTGGCTAAATTACCGTGTTATTATCACTACACAACGGTCTAGCAATTTTCGTTGTCTTCCAGTGGGAAAGCGCGTTGATGTCACATAATAGTATTAAACAGTTGCATTAAGAATATGTGAGTTCTTATAAGGAATAGAAGGCTTTTTCTCAGTGTAATGTCTGGGAGAACATTGTTGAAAATAAAATAATCGGACCCTTTTTCTTTGATGAGTGCGTCACTGGAGAAAGATATATAAATTTCCTTAGAAATGATCTACTTCCAGCTCTTGCCGCTCTATTTTCAGATGATAATGATCCTGCGTCTGTAAGGAAGTACTTAAATATAATTTTTCCGGGGCGATGATTTAATTGTCTAGAATTGATTGTAGAATGTAAAAATGTATCTACAATATCTTTCATGAAATAAAATTAGTTGATACACATCATTTCCATGATCCACCCTGTATATCTTTATTCTAAAAAAAAAACGCGTTTCAAAAAAATTAATTTGACGGGTCCGAGGGATTCTTAATTGGGTAGGCGATATTCTTTATAAAAGACTGACCCGTTACTTTATCACAACGCTGTATATCGTCGCTCGCATTACGTAGGGGCCTATCTCGATTTTTGGCAAAAATGAGTTATACCCATATAAAGTCAGGGAAATACTGCCTTAACGTTATGACACACCGGCATATCTCAATACTACATGGTTATTGTTTTATAGTATTATTATAGTCAGGCCAATCTTAAATTATCGATAAAAATACTTTTACGTAAAGACCCAACTTAAGATTGGCCCCTATGCTATATTTTTTGTATGGGTCTTACTGGGCGAATCTCAACATATTCCTTTACGTTATAAAATATTTTTAAAGGATGAACAGTATTTTGCAGATAGGCCTTATTAATTTATTATTTATTGCAATTTTATTTAACCCATAAAAGACAATTTATAAAAAATAAAATAAATAAGTACCAATCCCATTTTTAATTTGTTATGCCTCTAGAGAATAAATAATTAAATATTACACTACCTAGCTGTTTTTAATTCTTTTAAAATTATATGTTTAGAAATTTTTTGGACCGTTTTTATAAAATGAAGATGTTTAAAGTTTAAAAATTTCGCTCCCTTTTCTTTGAAAACAAATGTTTTATTAATATCACAGGGGCCTATCTGATTTCATGTACAAATCAGAATTTGTTATTGTTTTTACGAAGGAGCCTATCTTTATTATTTATTTTTTACAAAACCCGTAAAACTTCATTAAAAATTATTATGTCTCATCATTCTAGATTGATTTATCTAGGAAACTGTAAAAAAATAAACCTAAATAAAAAATTGCTGTCAATGCTGTATCCAAAATAAGCACCATTGATTTCTTTAAATCGCTCTACTGAAAAACTACAAAAACCGAGTTAGGCCTATACGGAATGGCAGAGACGATATTATTTGTAATATTGTAGTTCTAAAAAAATACATTTCTGAATAGCCCAATTACTCATAACGCCCAAAGTACGCTACTGCTTCCTAACAATAATTAGAGTAATACTTTGCTTTAGCGCAAATATAATAAAAAGTGTTTAGTAAATTAACACCTATAGTCACTTTAAAAATTAGTATTTTATAGTTTCAAGACTGATATACAAAGATAAAACAATGTATGATCTATCTATGATTCATATAAAAGAAAGCACTTTTGCCCGTTATACCATTAGAATAAGGAACCAGAATTTAAACAATTCCATTGTTTATTTAGTATGAAATTAATGCTAAAATCTTTTTATTATAGCGGATATTTACGTTGGTTAAGCCTTAATTGTAAAATGATGTTTGCTTTCTATGTGTTATGTTAAAATTTGGACGGAACAAATAAAAGATTATTCCCCAGTTTGGTATTTGATTTACTGCGGATATTTTATCGATATTATGAAATGGTGGATACTTGTGAGAAATTATTTAAAGCCTCAATCTAGGTCATTTCTCCTAAAAACATTTTTGTAAATGTTCTCGCTAGCGCAATAAATACACAAGACGATATTTAGGGGAGGGGGTAAATAACAAAGCACAACAAACCCCCTACAATACAATCAGCATTAGTTGGTAAATTACACTTTGGCGCAAGTTAAATATCAAAATAAAACATCCTCTTTTATAAGAAATATAGTTAAAAAAAAACTAAAAAACACGCTTTAATAATTAATCAAACTAAAAAGCGGAAAATAAATATAGTTAAAAATTATTCCTGAAATTCTTAATATAGGCAGAAAATAATAATGAACGTTAAACATTAGTATTATTGTGAAAAAACAGTTTGATTAATTATTAATAAACCGTGTTTTTTAGTTTTTTTAAACTACTATACCTATTTATTTTTCATTTTTTAGTTTGAGTTATTGTTAAAAAAAATTTTTTTTGAATAGATTGAGCTAGATTTTAGTAGATTATTGTATTGTCAGCGGTTCTTGATAAGTCTACAAAATTTAAATTAAATCTGACCGTTTAAAGTGGGTCAAAATCGGGTTCAAAGCTGTCGGTTACAAACAAACATACATACAAACCCGCACAAACTACAACAATTTTCAAAATTTTTAAGAAAAATTTGTCAAAATTTTATTTTGACGGGGAGAATTTTTTAAAAATTTTTCTCTATTCTTAGCGACAATATCTATACGACCTCACGTTTGTTTCATTACTATCGGTTATTGTAATAATTCTGACATATTGACAGGTGTCAAATTTTGACAGGAGAATTTTTTGCTTATTTTTCCCGAAGTCTCCGCATCGAATACTATACGACCCCATAATTTGTTTCGTAAAAATCGCTTCTTTGTTTTATACATGACAGCTGTCAAAATTTCACAGGAGAATTTTTTGCGTGAAGATTATTGTATTGTCAGCGGTTCTTGATAAGTCTACAAAATTTAAATTAAATCTGACCGTTTAAAGTGGGTCAAAATCGGGTTCAAAGAAGTCGGTTACAAATATACAAACATACAGGTGAAGCTACCTAATAAAATAAAAGCGTGTTAAAAATAATAGTAGGTATATTAACGTACACGTTGTTTAAAGCATCATTTTATAGCACGCGTCCATGTTAAAAAACGAGCCGCTTGCGGCGAGTTTTATAACGGGACAAGTGCTTAAAACTGCTTTATATAACACGTACGGTATACTATTTTTTCTAATTTGTAGTTTTTTCAATAAAAAACACATATTTAAAAAGAAAATAAATCCTTCAAATTTTGTAAATTTTTATGTCTAAATTTTATGTTGGTAATACTATTTTTATCATAGTAGCCTCTGGACAACAAAAATTATTTCGCGCACTGTCATTTTTTGATTTATTGACCCATTTTCACCACGAGATTCTAAACATATTTTAGCGATATGAGATTTGAAATTGGACGAAATACGTTGTGTGATCCTTGTACATTCGGTACATATACAGAGCGTTCGGAAATTCGGGCGATTTTGCTACTTTTTTTCGAATTTCAAAAGACGTGATTTTACGTCACGGCATTGCAATTTAGTATAGGGAAGATGGAAAATTCAAATAAAGTTGAAGTTAAAATCGACATTGGAAGGTTAGTAGATTGAATTTTGGATAGGATTTGGCAGAAAATGATAGCTTGAAGCATCTACAAAAGATTGATTTGTAGATTTATGCTACCAACATACATGACTGTTATCTACACAGAATAAAAAAGTAGGTTATCAAGCTATTTTTCCTCTGCGAAAAATGGGTTTTCTCGTAAATCACAAAGGCCGCGCAAGTCAATGAAATAAAACATTTAAATGTTACCAACATCAAATAAAGAAAAAACGCGTATCGAAATAGCTTCATTACGACACGCAAATGCGTATCGTAATAGACTTGCTATGATACCAAATCAGAAAAATTATTTTTCAACACCCTTATTACAGGGCTGTAGTTAGTAAACTACATCACGGATTTTAGTGTAGTACACAGTACACCTATGACGTAACCAATGCTCTTCAATATTATACAGAGTGGAAGAGAAAGCCGTGCAAAAAATGTAAAATTTCAAGAAAGTCACATTTTGTTAGCGTTTTTTTCATGTTATATTTTAATGTCGTTTTATAACCTAAGTTAATATCTCGGGACAATTTTGGTATTTTTTTATTATATGCCCTATAGGGCAAGAATTACGTACGTTAACATAAAATACAAAATGTAAGAACATTCTTGCGTCGTATAAATGTACGCCCCGATTGCGCCAGGGGCCTATACAGTGTCCGCAAGAAAGTCCGCATCAAATGGGATTTTTTTAAATTATTAGGTATAGGTAAAAATTAAAAAAGCAGTTAGTTTTTGCTTACCTAAAAACCAAAAATGACGTATACTGAAGCAGCTGCACGACTTGCGTTACCTGTCAAATTTGACATTTTTAATAAAATAGGTTCAAAAATGCCATTATTTATCAAAATATCGAAAAACTTTATTCGAGAAAGTTGTTTATTTGGACATTTTTAGCCTCTGTACGAAGTTTTGACAGTCTTATACAGTTTTTATTTTTTGACAGGTTCTTGAAAATTTTGATCAACCCTTGTAGATTAACTTTTATACATCGATGTAAAACCATTTGCCTTTACTTCATTTGTAATCTTAATGCAATTTTGTGTAAAATTTTTGTTTCCAATTATTTATTTTGCTTCAAAAACTGAAATTGTTATTGATTAGTATGTAATGTTTGATGCAAAGTTTATCTAATTACATCAGTTTTACCAAAACCGACGTTTCTCATTTTTCGTAAGTTAGTAAACAGATGTACAAAAAGAAAATATTAGGAAGCTTTCGTTGAAATTTTACTTAATTAATATTGGATCAAAAAGAATAAATTTTAATATTAATCGCTCGAAACATTTTATTCAACAAAAATATAGGTTAGTATAATTAATTTAATTTAATATTAATTAAGTAAAATTTCAACGAAAGCTTCCTAATATTTTCTTTTTGTACATCTGTTTACTAACTAAAAAAATGAGACACGTCGGTTTTGGTAAAACTGATGTAATTAGATAAACTTTGCATCAAACATTACATACTGATCAACAACAATTTCAGTGTTTGAAGCAAAATAAATAATTGGAAACAAAAATTTTACACAAAATTGCAGTAAGGTTACAAATGAAGTAAAGGCAAATGGTTTTACATCGATGTATAAAAGTTAATCTACGAGGGTTGATCAAAATATTCAAGAACCTGGCAAAAAATAAAAATTGTATTAGACTGTCAAAATTTCGTACAGAGGCTAAAAATGTCCAAATAAACAACTTTCTCGAATAAAGTTTTTCGATATTATATTTATACCTAATAATAAAAAAAAAATCCCATTTGATGCGAACTTTCTTGCGGACACTGTATAGAAATACAAAAAAAATTATTTTCCACGAATAATTACGTCCCCAAATTAGCATCAACCAACCCATTCTCGACAAGGTTTCAATCACAAAATCACAAAAATCAAAAATAAAACAATGTTCTACTTAAGTAGTGAGTGACCTGACAAATTTTGAGCGATCTAAATACCCCAGCGAGAGAGTAAACAAAAGGTTTGATTAATTACATACAGCTGAGATCGTCTAAACTTATGCGTAATTTAATCTTACTATTATATCATTTTATATTAAAAAATTAGTTCTACGTCGCTACCAAAATAAGATGCAGAATACGGCGACGAGTATGCTTGGCAGTACCTACCTGTGATTTATTAATAACAAGGACGAAATTAACATAATGCTGCGAGCGATTGTGGTAAATCATCAAGTCAGTAACTGCTATTGAGGCAAGTTCTACACTAAAATGTATCAAACAATAAATATATCATACTATGATGGGGTTAGAAGCCAAGAAGTTAAGGGTAAATGACATACATTCTAAGATCTATTAATTTAAATAAAAGTTTGTGAATAATAAATTCTTCAGTTACCCTTTGGGCCTACAAGGGCTATTGTTCTGGACATAAGGGCGACATGACGAAAAGGATATTCGTGCTGGACAAGATCGTTTACTTGTACATACCGTGCGAGCAAAAAATATTTGCATCAAAGAGGGCTTATTGGATTAAAAAACGTAGAGTTTGGTTTAGATCACAGTGATATGGAGACGATATATCTAACCAAAACTAGGTTAAAATTTTGTCAAATTCATATTATGACATGATATGCCAAACTAATGAGTAATAAAATAAGTAGACAAATACAAATTTATTTTTGTTGTTTACAAAATACAGAAAGAAAAAGAAAAATAATTACATAAATTGCTGAAATTGCTCCAAGCATAAATTCGCACGTCTCTTTATATTTTCGAAAGTGTTGACCAGCATCTCTAGAAAAATGTTACCACATTCTTGGATAATCCTTTCTTGTAATTGTTCTAAATTTGCAACCGGTGTTTTAAAAATAATGTTCTTTAAATGAGGAAAAATTAAGTGATCCATAACCGTTAAGCAAGGTGATCTAGGTGGGAATTCAATTTCTGATCGAAAACTGATCAATCTGTCGTTGAAAAAATTGCGTAAGTAGTTAATAGTTTCGGCGGCTGTATGGGCGGTTGCACCGTCCTGTTGAAAATATCCAAAACGTAGTTCGTTGTCAAATTATTGCTCTACAAATGGATTCAAAATGTTGTGTGTTGTGTCTATACCGCTGTGCTGTAACTGTGTAATGGAAAAAATAGGACCAACAATTCTTCTTCGGGAAACAGCTAACCAGACACCAATTTTTTGAGGGTACAATGTGGACTCTACAAAAAAATGGGGTTTTCACTACTACTCCTCATTTTGGCATCCAGCAAAACGACCAAATACAAAGTTTTAATAAATTGAAATAACCAATGGCGTGCGTATGACCAAATTTATTTTTATTTCTTTGCAAAATTATTGACATCTAAAATAAGAAATAAGGTAATTACCAAAAATGTTGACCATTTAACAGCTTCATCTAAAAAAATAACATACGGTAGAAGTAGTGGCGTACTGTATTTTCTGCTATAAAATTAAATTGTATACATAGGACTTCTAATAATTTATTCTTGCAATGTAAAAAATTAGAAAAGTATCAAACAGGCATAAATAAAAAAGTTTGAATCAGTTGGCCATGTAAACAAAATATTATTTATGTCAACGGGAAAATCATTGTTATGTCAAAGTTAAATTATTAATATTTATTTGTGCTGTATGAAAAATAGCAGATATGCGTTTGAGTTTGGCTGAGAAAGTAGAAATAGTGAGATTAGTAGGAGATAATGCGCGAAATTGTAGAGAGAGGCCGCCCAAGAATTCAATCGAAGACACCCTAATCGCTTTATATCGCATAGAACAGTTTCTAAAGAGAATCAAATGTTGAATCAACGCGGTTCGGTAGTGCAAGAAAAGGTAAAACGTCCAAAAAATCATCCACAGGATGAAAGAATTTTAAATCATTTCCGCGTAAATCGAAAATCAAGCTTAAAAAGCTTTGATATTAGGCGAAAAACTTCTGCGTCAAGATGTTTAAAGAGAAATGGTATTAAACCATTTAAATCACAATTTCTACACACATTGCAACCAGATAACGAAAGAAAAATGGAGTACTGCCTAACAATGCAGGCAAAATTTTATGAAGACAATGGTAGGTATTTTTGGAAAAATGTTGTTCACCGACGAGGCAACATTTTCCACAAACGGGACCGTGTCATCTCAAAATATTAGATTTTGGAATGAGGAAAATCCAAATTGGGTTATTAATTTTATTGTAAAAGTTAATACTCTGCCCGTATAAATGTATGGTGCGGTGTATTAAAAGATCGTATTATTGGACCCTTTTTTTTGATACAACTTTAAATGGTGCAAGATTTTTGGGATGCTATTCACGGTTTGCCGTTAGAATATAGGGAGAATTTGTATGTTCAGTTAGATGGCGCTCCAATTCATAATTTTGGACCTGTAAGAGGATGGCTTAATGAAAATTTTGAAAATAAATGGATTGGTCGCAATAGTCCCTTCTTAGCTTGGCCACCTAGGTCTCCAGACTTGACCCCGCTGGATTTTTATCTATGGGGTACTATGTAAAATAAAGTTCATAAAACTCGTCCAGCTACGTTACAAGCTTTAAAAGACCGTATAAGGCAAGCGTGTTCAGAAATTTCCCGTCAAGAAGTTCGAAAAGTTTGTTTAAGGGTTAGAAAAATCTATGAAAAATGCATTAGAAATTATGGTGGTTTAGTCGAAGACTTTTAATGTATTTAGATATTAGTTCAGAATTGTACACTCAATCATGTTTATTTTAGCTTATATTAATTTTATTTTGGTAATTATTAGATTGTTATTGTTGTTTTTAAATAATTATTTTGTTTTATTTACATGGCCAACTAAGTAAGTTTTTATATTTTTTTGTTACTTGCGTTTTAATAAAGTTATTGGTATTCGATTACCTTCTAATTTGTCACGTTACAAATTTAATTTTACAGCAGAAAATACAGTAGGTACGCCACTGCTTTTACCGTATGTAATTTTTTTAGATGAAGCCGTTAAACGGTCAACATTTTTAGTAATTACCTTGTTTCTTATCCCGCATATTTTAGATGTCAATATTTTTAAAAGAAGTAAACATAAATTTGATCATACCCACGCCACTGGCTGTTTTAATTTATTGAAAGTTTGTATTTAGTCGTTTTGATGGATGCTAAATCGACTTCTGATATTAGTTTAGAAATAAAATAATCGGTAAAAGTATTGTTTTTCCAAAGTCAGTGTGATGACATTCCAATCATTCCATACGGCATACAATGGTCGGTCTCTTTGAGACTGTTTACCGCCGGTTGGAATGTCATCACACTGACTTTGGATACATTATACTTTACTCTTTAAATTATTATTTTAAAACCTCTATAAATCCGTACGCCAATGGGTTACCTAAAATTGCAAGCAATAGAAAAGTGCGCCCTAGCCCTACGTAACCACACCAAAATTCAAAACAATCAATTCAAAAATACCGGAAATATAAGCTTGTTTCCATTATAAGTGGGACACCCTGTCTGTATATTTCGAAATCTGAACATTAGGTTAAATTTTTAAAGACCCTGCACAAACGAAAAATTGATATTTTCAGGAAAAGAAGGAAAACCTAAGACAGGAAAGTGCAAAGTAGTTTTTCACCAAGTTGTAAAAAAGATCCTTCAATTGTGGTAAAAAACATGATTATTATGAAATTTTTGCGTTTATTTTAACAGCCAGAAAAATGGTTATTTTTTGCACTGATCCAAAAAAAAATACATATATAAAAATCCCAATTATCTAAAATAATAATATAAATTTAGATAAACCGACATCATAATGTACCTGTGGGCATTAACCACGCGAAGTTAGATATTAAAATAGCAGTCTGACGGCTGACAGACGATGACTGATTATACCAGACATGTGATCAAATAAGATGCGAGAGACAAATAAAAATATAATGTGGCACACAGAATAATATAAATAGTTTATATCTGTTTTCATTTTTAGGCCTGTAATTTGGCTGAATACAAGTGACATAAAATTTGAAATTATTTAAAATGGGAGAGTTGGGGTAATAAGAACACGGAGTAATATAAGCACTTGTTGAAAAACATTTTAAGTTGTCGTCTTTTTTATAAAAAAAAATACTGATAGTTTTAAAGGGCACACTGAGGAAAATGATCTAATACAACCGGTTTGCTAAGACATATTTTGTATTGATAGCTTATTTTTCTATTAACCCATATTAAATAAATTGTTAGTGTATCAAACCCGCTTTAGTGCATGTTATATCAAGTCCAGATTTGCTAGAACAGGTTTTTATTGGTAGAAATCGGTTCCATTAACAGCACAGTCTTGTTGAATAATGAACTACTTTTAATACAGCAATTTTGTTAAGAAATAAATTGTATCTTCTCAATGCGACGCATTTTGGTCCCAGTAAAGCGCCTCTTAACATAGTATAAAACAAAGTCGCTGTCGCTGTCTGTCCGTCCGTCCCTACCTATATATGCTTAAATCTTTAAAACTACGCAACGGATTTTGAAGCGGTTTTTAACACGCTTATATTAGCTTCACCTGTGTGTTTGTATGCTTGTATGTTTGTAACCGACTTCTTTGAACCCGATTTTGACCCACATTAAACGGTCAGATTTAATTTAAATTTTGTATACTTATCAAGAACCACTGACAATACAATAATTTGATAAAAAACCATATGTCAATCTGTCAAAATTTGTCAGCTGTCATATGTAACTTTCTTATTTGAAGAGATAAAAAAATTTTGATTTCGGATTCTTGCAGTTACTATCCTCGGTAAAAAAATAGTCGATAAAAATTTGACATTGACAGCTGTCAAAATTTGACGGGAGTGATTTAAACTTCTTTTTATTGAAATTTTTCATGTGTCAATATTGTAGCTACGATCCTAGAGAAGAAAATTTATTTTAAAAAATTGACGTTTACCTGTCAAAATTTGACAGCTCAAGTATACATTTTTTTCTTCATATTTTTGATATCGGATTCTTGCAGCAACGATCCTGGACAAAAAAAATTTAAAAATATTTGACATATTCGACCTGTCAAAATTTAACAGCAGTGATATAAAATCTTTTTATTAACACGCTTACATTAGCTTCACCTGTATGTTTGTTTGTATGTTTGTAACCGACTTCTTTGAACCCGATTTTGACACGAACTTTAAACGGTCAGATTTAATTTAAATTTGGTAGACTTATCAAGAACCGCTGACAATACGATAATTTGATAAGATTATTTCATTATTATTACACCGTATGCGCATGCGTACTATCTATCTACTTTCCGGCTCGAGCACTGGGCTTAATAGTGTTGGTACATTCTTTCGCTATCAGTGGGTTCGTTGGCCGAGCGAGTTTGTTCGGGTTTGATCGGGTTTTTCGCTTTTTAGTTTGATTAATTATTAAAGCGTATTTTTTAGTTTTTTTAAACTATATTTATTTTTAATAGATAGAGTGATTCAAGGGGAAGGTTTTTATGTATAACTAGCGACCCGCCCCGGCTTCGCACGGGTGCAATTTCAGAAAGTGGCATGCCTGGTACTAATATATCGGGTTTGTTCGGGTTTGTATTTATACAACAACATTCTTATTTCGCACAATCCATCATTAGTATTGGACTTTATAATCTATATATGGACGAATTTTACCATCTCAGTAAATCATGTTGCATAATAGATAATCATATTATGCAATGTTAAACGACAAGAACAATATCACACTAGAAGCTCTTTAAATTTTTGAGAACTACAGTTCTGATTTTTAGTGGATGATTAATCTCAGGTTTTATTACAACTGCCTAATGAACTAATAGAGCATATAAAACCAGATTACACCCCCAATAGAACTTGATAATTACTGTGAGTATTCAGAGCAATAATGGCTATAACCCATTCTATGGTAGCATTAACTTCTATTTTCTATGGGCTAAATTACCGTGATATTATGACTATACAGCGGTCTAGCAATTATTTTCGTTGTCTTACAGTAGGAAAGCGCATCGCTGTAACATAATATAGTATTATACAATTGTACCTATAAAGAGTATGTGAATTCTTATAAGGAATAGAAGGCTTTTTTTTCAGTGCAACCCTATTTTTTTTATTGACTATTTTTAAAGTGCATAAGGACCAAATTTCAAATTTTTATTCCTTGTACGAAACCAACAAATTGTTGAGGAATTGAAAGCACGAATAAGACATGACTGACATGAGTGTATGTTAATTTCTCCCGAATTAATAAGCAAAAACAAGTTTTATTTGCGTTTAGGATATGTCCAAATAGTGAATTGACAACATTTTAAGCATTTATTGACGAAAAAGTATTAAAGATGGAAAGAAGGTTTTTTATAGTCAATTAAACTTATTTTTGTTTGTTTAATATCTTATAAAGGGCAAGGAATAAAAATAGTTAACAAATAAATATAGTTAAAAAAAACTAAAAAACACGCTTTGAATTAATCAAACTAAAAAGCGGAAAATAAATATAGTTTAAAATAATTCTTCAAATTCTTAATATAGACAGAAAATAATAATGAACGATAAACATTAATATTATTGTGAAAAAAGCGTGTGGTTCTCGATATACGAAAAATATAGCACAAAGCGACCCACGCTTTTTTTACAATAATACTAATGTTTATCGTTCATTATTATTTTGTGCCTATATTAAGAATTTCAAGAATTATTTTAAACTATATTTATTTTCAGCTTTTTAGATTGATTAATTCAAAGCGTGTTTTTTAGTTTTTTTAAACTATATTTATTTTTCATTTTTTAGTTTGAGTTATTGCTAAGAAAAAATTTTTTTTAGTAGATTGAGTTAGATTAGTACATTATTGTATTGTCAGCGGTTCTTGATAAGTCTACAAAATTTAAATTAAATCTGACCGTTTACGTCGTTTGTTCTTATGTTTGTTCGTTTGTTTGTTCGTAACCAAACAAACAAACGAACAAACATACAGGTGAAGCTAATAAAAGCGTGTTAAAAACCAGGGTTACCTTTTAAAAAAATTGCCCGTAATATGATCATATCTCTAATTTGAAACACACTGCATCAATATTGTTTTTTTTTAAATAGTACAACCTAAAATATTAATACCCGTGTCCAAGCATTTTTCTAAATAAAAAAATATTTATTCCAAATTACAAACTCACACTGTATAATGTGACCATTAATAAGCCGACAGGTACTACCCTAATGCTAATATATATGCTATTTACACTCTAATTCGATACGGTACAAAGAACTCCATCTTGAGGTGGACACAAATAAATGAAAATTAATAGCTAGTCCAAGAAAAATTCGCCTTTACGTAAATGCCCCGTCCCGTCCTGCTGCTAAAAATTAGTGAAAATCTCTCGTCTTATGTTTAATCCATCAAATAAAACCATATTACTCCTTTTCCCCTTTTTAACATTATTTAAAGTAGTTAGGTTTAGGTGCCAAACATTTATTAAGGGTTTAATTTTTTTTTACTTTGATGTTTTCATGATTGAGTAATTAAAGCTAAGTATCTTGTTGAATAATGAATTATCTAGGATAGCTTGACTTTATCGCGTACCGAATCAACAAATATTTACTTACTTGCCAGAATGTTTTACGGGTGATTCTAAAAAGTGGCTCGCACCATTTTTGACTTTTTCGATTTAATTTAATATGAAGAGTTCGTCTTTATCCCATAATATCTATCTCTGTTATACAGTGCAATAAAAATTAATTTTGCTGCAACAGCCAGAATATTGAGCCTAATGAATAAAAATGTAGCGATCGCTTTTTCTTATAAAATCGAAGCAATTTCCTAAAAGTGCAGGAATTGCTTTTAAAAAAAATAGAAGCAATTGCTATCGTTTGCCTAAAATGTGATTAATAAATTAAGGAATCGCTTTTTTTAGTGTAGCAATCGCTTTCAACTTTTAAGGTAGGTCGACCCCTGCATCATTTGCTTGTTAGCAGTCAACTTTAGTTCTCCGCGGCATACACATGCGTTGCTCTTAATTTGTGTCTTCAATTATGGCTGAGTATATGAACGTCCGTAAATGAAAAATCTACAATGTACGTAAAAATTGCAGATATGATGATTTCAGAAAGTTATATCGATTTGACTGCGAAAATATTGAGTGGTTGGCAAATTATTTTTTGACTGATACTGGTAAAAGGCGAGGGGGTGCACCACTGTCGCCTTTAAATAAGATTAAAGTCTTTCTGCGGAAATTGTCGGATCCGGGGTTTCAAAATTCTGTAGGTGACGAACTAGGTGTTCACCAAACTACTGTTTGTAAGACATACACTTCTGTAATGGATGCAGTTTTGAAGAAGGCCAATATTTTTATTAAATTTCCCACAAGTGCTGTTGTGGAAGCTAAACGGTTGTGGTCAGATAGATTTATTTATGTTCCTTCAATTTGTGAACGAATATCAATTGCTTGTCTTTAATTTCTTGATCACTACTATCACTTTCCTCATTTTCACTAAAATCTGCCATATCATAAATATAAGTTTCCTATTTCCACAAAAACGTAACAGATTACTATTGTAATAAATAAATAGACCAACGTTGTTGTATTTACGTCAACTCTTTTGCAAATTAGGCACCAAACTGAACATGAAATCTATAATCTGAACAAGTGGATAAGCCACGTCTGAACTTGTGTTGAATAAGCATTTGCTACAGAGGTGTAAGAAAAACAGACATTGCATCAAAATTTTATTCATATCCAGATCTAGCAATTGCTTTTACTTATAGCATTTGCTAGTCAAGCAATTGCTTTTACTAAAAAGTAATTGCTTTAAGTAATTGCTTAATTTTTATTCATTAGGCTCAACGTGCCCTTTTCAACCTATCTATTTTTTTATGATGATAGCTGCCGGAGAAACTGTTCCAAATTTTGAGGATCATCAATTCTAAGAAAATCGGGGACGTTTCACTTTCATAAAATGAATTAGTTAGGTATACAGTGTCCGCAAGAAAGTCCGCATCAAATGGGATTTTTTTTTATTATTAGGTATAGGTAAAAATTGAAAACGCAGTTCGTTTTTGCTTATCTAAAAACCAAAAATGACGTATACTGAAGCAGCTGCACGACTTGCGTTACCTGTCAAATTTGACATTTTTAATAAATTAGGTTCAAAATGCCATTATTTATCAAAATATCGAAAAAATTTATTCGAGAAAGTTGTTTATTTAGGCATTTTTAGCCTCTGTTCAAAATTTTGACAGTCTAATACAATTTTTATTTTTTGCCAGGTTCTTGAAAATTTTGATCAACCCTCGTAGATTTACTTTTATACATCGATGTAAAACCATTTTCCATTACTTCATTTGTAATCTTAATGCAATTGTGTGTAAAATTTTTGTTTCCAATTATTTATTTTGCTTCAAAAACTGAAATTGTTACTGATCAGTATGTAATGTTTGATGCAAAGTTTATCTAATTACATTAGTTTTGCCAAAACCGACGTTTCTCATTTTTCTTAAGTTAGTAAACAGATGTACAAGAAGAAAATATTAGGAAGCTTTCGTTGAAATTTTACTTAATTAATATTGGATCATAAAGAATAAATATTAATCGCTCGAAACATTTTATTTAACAAAAATATAGTTTAATATAATTAATTTAATTTAATATTAATTAAGTAAAATTTCAACGAAAGCTTCCTAATATTTTCTTTTTGTACATCTGTTTACTAACTTAAGAAAAATGAGAAACGTCGGTTTTGGCAAAACTGATGTAATTAGATAAACTTTGCATCAAACATTACATACTGATCAATAACAATGTCAGTTTTTGAAGCAAAATAAATAATTGGAAACAAAAATTTTACACAAAATTGCATTAAGATTACAAATGAAGTAAAGGCAAATGATTTTACATCGATGTATAAAAGTTAATCTACGAGTTGATCAAAATTTTCAAGAATCTGGCAAAAAATAAACGTTGTATTAGACTATCAAAATTTCGTACAGAGGCTAAAAATGACTAAATAAACAACTTTCTCGAATAAAGTTTTTCGATATTTTGATAAATAATGGCATTTTTGAACCTATTTTATTAAAAATGTCAAATTTGACAGGTAACGCAAGTCATGCAGCTGCTTCAGTATACGTCATTTTTGGTTTTTAGGTAAGCAAAAACTAACTGCTTTTTCAATTTTTACCTATATCTAATAAAAAAAATCCCATTTGATGCGAACTTTCTTGCGGACACTGTATAGGATTTGAATTTCACGAAAAGTGAGTTTATTTTTATTAATCACTTAAACAAATTTAGTGTTTTAAATTTTAAAAATTTCCTCTTAAAATCGGTCAAAATTCTCTTATAAAAAACGCCGTTCAGATTTCTCGCTGTCCTCTGAAACATTACACGAACGGGCGCAGAGCAATCATTGACTTTACAATCCGTGTTGTAAAGTCAATGAGAGCAATCCGACAAATCTGATGGTAAAACTGAACTCGCTTATTTATTGTACATGTGAAATTTTTTTATAAAATAATCGGCAAAGGACTGTCGAAATGAGGCTAAAAACGTCAAAAACAGAAAAAAATCCACATCAATTTTCTTATTTATAGAAATGTTAATTTGTGTGCAAAACCTTGCATGTCTAACAGTAGCTAAGCATTTATTGAAACAAATGGTTTATGTCTACTACACGACGGGGACGCCCTTGAATGTTCTCTAATTGGGCTGTATTACTAGTTGTTGTTTCTTCGTTAATGAAATTAAAATTAAGCAACTAATAGTGACGATTTTTTCAAAATATTATTATTAGCATTTCAAAATGGGAGTTTGGGGCACTTTTTTTGAAAGGATCTTTTCATTTTGACTATATGATTCTTTCTTAATACCCGATTTTAAAATATTTCTATACATAACAAGTTTTATGTTTTACAATGTCTCACAGACATATTTATAAAAAAAACCTTTTGACATCTTCTTTTTAGAAGTAGCTTTTTCTGCTTCCCCGTTTTATTTGGTTCTATTAGACCCTTTTAACTGACTTCTTCGCATACTCAGTATGTTTTAACCTATTTCTTCCTTCCTTCACATTATGTTATTTCGACACACCAATTTTTGATTCCATAAAAGCCCCATTAAGGTTTTATACCATGTATCATTTTCTCTTCTGCTAAAACCATCAGCAATACATTTTTTCGTCTCCTGATGATGAACGTTTCAACGTTCGAAACATGTAGATACCTCTGCACATTTTTGTTCTAATACATTTTGTGGAGGAAGACTTTTAGTTTTTTCTTTCCTTTTCATACTTTCAACTCCACTTTAAGCATGAATTAATTCTTCAAACTGAATTTTTATTTGAAAAAATAAATATGTTGCCGAAAGAAAAGTAATTATTCGCTATATAAACTTGTTTACTCTAGCAAAAAAACATTTATTTTAATGAAATATAACATAACGACAACATTAATAAATTATTTATTTAAATCAATTAACATTTCTTTAAATATAATATATAAAGGGCATATACATATTATTATATGCATTTTTTGTCAATTTTATAATAAAATGCATATTTTTCATAAATTATTATTTTAAGAGCATATTTTTATATTTTCGGCTTTATCAAAAAATGTAAAACGTTAAAGGTTTAATGTCCAGTTCGGTACTTATTTCAGGCATTTTCCAATCTCTCTTTAGTTGAAAATTTTGAAAAACATTTAGTAATCAATGCCTTTTATACCATTAGGTTAAAAAATTGTTTACTTTTATTTTTCTTTGTTTCTTTAACATATTTTTTAAAACCCAATGTGTTTCTTTACCTCATTTTACTATAATAAATTAGGTAATATTGCATATCAGTATGCATATTTGGTAAAAAAATGCAAATAACTGCATATTTTAAAGGCAAACAAGGCAAATATATGCGCATATTTTGCCTGAAGTTAAGTGCATATAATCCGCCCTTTAATAATAAATTTTACTATCAATCGTCAAATAATTTCAGACGTATTTACAAATAAATATTTGTTTGTCAATAGGAAATAAATATTCGTTTCAACAAACTCCATTTTCATTTAGATTAAATAAATTATTTTTTCTAATTTTGTTTCATAAGAAATCTATTATGATACCGATTTCAGTATCGAAACAAGTCTATTACGATACCGTTTTTTTATTTTTTTAAAGTTGGTATAAGTAATATTCAAATGTTTTATTCTGTTGACGTCTGGCATGGGGCGTGGCGTAGCATATATGTTTGGTTGCGGAAATCTATATATTATATTTATTACTTTAATACATTTATTAATTTAGTTATAAAAAACACATAATACTAACTTTATTCACACAGAACTATAAAATTTTATAAAATACCACTTATAAGATTTTCTTGCTCCATATTTTTTTAATTAATTATGAAAAGCTTGTAATATCTTAAAACACAAATGTCATGACAATACTGACAATATGGCGGACACAACGAAAATATTAATTTATTGTCAAGGCTACTATGATAGTAAATTTATAGTATTACCAACGTAAAATTTAGAGATACAAATTTGCAAAATGTGAAGGGTTTATTTTATTTTTAAATATGTATTTTTTATTGAAAAAACTACAAATTAGAAAAAATAGTATAAAGTACGTGTTATATAAAGCAGTTTTAAGCACTTGCCCCGTTATAAAACTCGCCGCAAGCGGCTCGTTTTTTAATATGGACGCGTGTTATAAAATGATGCTTTATAAAACGTGTACTTTAATATACTATTTCAGTGCACTCGCTTTAGTTCGACGTCAAGAATTGAAATACGGTCCATATTAGGGGTGTTACAGTGGAACTGGACCTGTTCTTTTAGAATAGGTATCATCTGCCTATTCCGCGTACCTATTACCTATTACCAGGTACCTATTCCAGGTCCGTTGGCACTGTCACATGTTTGATTATCTGGTTTCATTGTTATTCCTTTTTCAAGTTGTCAGGTACAGGTACGATATAGGGAATGGAACGGCTACAGGTTTTGCTTTAAATTCATATAATATGTTTATAATATGGCGAATTTGCAGTTGAGAATTTTAAACGTTGCCGTTACAAGCATATTGCAATAATTAAAATAATCTCACTAAATAAAGATAAAGGGAAATAGTAATAAATAATAAATATTTCTAAAAATATTGTAATAATTTATTGGGCAACAAAATATAGCGTATTTAATGTAGAATATGCAACCAGCAATGAGGAATTGATTAAAAAGGCAACATAATATTGTGGATGTACCTATGCCTATTCTTCATGTTTCTTTAAATAATAGGCCTCCGTTACAATCAAATCTTCCAAAAAAGTCTGGTGCGAAAAATATTAATCTGTTATAAAAATTTATAACTAAATTTAATTCAAATAATCGGAAACTGCTGGCCACGATGGAGTTCTAGCGGCCTTCTTTAAAAACTCGTGTCGGCCATGCAGCCGGAATAGCTCCAATCGGCGGAGCGGCGTTTAAGTTTGACCTGGAATAGTTTGGACCTGTAATAGGTATTTGGAATAGGTTCGGGTTTGGATTAGGTACAGGTCCAACTAGGTACGAGAAAAAGCTATTCCGTAACATCCCTAGTCCATATCAGTTTAAATTTCAATACATACTTGCTTGCGGTAAACCACATTCACCCAGTACATATTAAACATAAATAATCCAGACGCAAACCCATCAGACCATTAAAGTCGTAAGTGCAACAATATGCGATGATTCCTTTGATCGAATCGAGCGATCAGAACGGAAAGAAGTCGCAACAAAAATGATACATAAAATATAAAATGTCTTTTGACGAAACGAGAACCGACTATACGGGACGTCGTAAAAGTAATGCCCGTTGCCACATTGAACCTATAATTTATCCGCGGTTGACATTTATGAATTAAAAGTGTTCGAGACGGGGTTGACCCTGTAAGAGTGATGGCGATAGTATAAAATCAAAAATAAATGATTTAAGATGCCATACAGTTTGACTTTACAAGTTTATATGCCTTGACGAAGTGTTTTTAATATTTCTAGAAGTAAAACTGATCTTGCATAAGCTTTCCAGCTTGTGCATCTCAACATTTTAGTAGAGGGGGCGTATAATGACATAAATAAATATTTTTTATTTCATTTTGTCCGGTAAACCAACTTACCATGTACTCATTTGCGGTCGGTAAGTGGAACATTACAGTATCAGGTACTGTAATGTATTGCCTAGCAACCATCTTTCGTTTTTAGAAATAATTACTTTTTACTTTGGATTTTGGACAAGTTGTCACTTAAAATTATAGGAAACAAAATGTTCAAGTACCCATATTGAGCATTAATTATTTAATTCATCATATATACATTAAACTAAATTAAACTTGGAATATAATAATACCTATATAAGTTTTTAAAACTTATAATAACAGTAACTGTCATAATTCAAAACAAAATAAAGGCAATCATGGCCGACTATAAAAATGCGTTCCACGCCCCGACTAGTATTTATTGGAAAATCGCTATTTTGGCAGCATGTCTTACTATAAATACTTAATATACTTTTTTCTACCAACTTTAGGAAATGAAAAATGTTACGCAACTACAGAATAGGCTCTTTTACAATTTTTTAAATAGTTTGCTTAACTAAAGTTAGTAATTTTTATTTTGTTTTGAATATAATATATCTATCGATACCAAATAACTTTGTGTAGATGCTTTAACTTGTAAAAGTATTTTCCTACAGACGTGTGGAAAAATCAATTTTCCGCACTGATATCCGTGCGGAAAATTTTTTTGGTACGATTATGTCAAAATCAATAATATATCAATTATAACTTGTAGTTATTACTTTTTTTCTCAGAATTAGTTACTGTTACATATGTATGTAATTGTTATAGTTAATTAAAAATTATTAAATTTCTTTAAAATATGGGTTACTTATTTCCACACGTCTGTAGAAAAACTATTGTACCTGACACGTGCGAAAAATGTTTTCCCTGCACTCGGCTGCTTCACCGAACTCCGCTACGCGTCGTTCGGTGAACGGCAGACTCGTGCGAAAAAATTCATTTTCCGCACTTGTTAGGTAAATAGCTATTTTTCTACCAACTTTAGTAAATGAAAATTATTACGCAACTACAGAATATACTCTCTTTTACAATTTTTTAAATATTTTGTTTAACTAGTTAGTAATTTTTATTTTGTTGACTATATATTTATCGATCCCAAGTAACTCTGTTTAGATGCTTTAACTTGTAAAATTATTTTTTCTACCAACTTTAGTAAATGAAAAATATTACGCAACTACAGAATAGAGTCTCTTTTACAATTTTTTAAATATTTTGCTTAACTAAAGTTAGTTATTTTTATTTTATTTAAACTATATCCAGTGATACCAATTAATATTGCCAATAATATTTTAAAATTTGTAATATAAACATTTTTATTAAATCTTTTTAAAAATGATTATAATGACAAAATGAAATAAAATATCATACGATACACGTCCGTTAGGTGTTATTACAGCACTCGTTTATTTTCCAGACTCGGCTCCTACGTCGCCTCGTCCGTAAACCAACTCGTACTGTAAAAAGTCACCTACCGGCCTCGTAACGTAAAATACTATTTTATGTTCGTCATGTTTTGACCGGGGAGTACTATTTTGCGGATATTAGTGTGGTTTTCTCATTGTTTAGACCAAAAAAAAACTCTGGTGTTATATGTAATGTTTTTACTCGCATTAAATAGTAAAATTAGGCCTCATTATCCTCGCCAACCCCTTTGGAAAAAAAAGTAAAACAACCCATAAATTTTGTAGACAAGTAGTGAGGTATTCTTTAAACTAAATTCTGTATTGTAGGCGTGTCGAAAATAACAATACATTAAAAACTACGCTGCCAAATTTCTTAAATTATAACATAACATTTAAATTGATGGTATTTTTATTTAATTTCACCAAAACAAACACATTTCTTTTTTATTTGCCCTGTTTACTTTTATTCTGATGATAAATTTAATATTTTGGGAAGATATATTTTTGAAAACTATTTTGCTGACACCAAATGTTTATTGGTCTAATTTATTTTGTCCGAACTACGATTAGTCATTTCTCAACGAGACAAAAATTAGGTGATTTTATTTTTATGCTCCTTGTTCTTGTGATTTGATGTGTTATATATGCAAAATTAACTGAAACGTTTTGTATAGCAACAAAATAAATATAAGTCGTACAAAGTTAGTTTTTAGCTATAAATGCATAAAATTTTAAAATGAACTTATTAGAATTATTAGTAACATTAGGTACGTGGTGTCTGCAAATTCGATGCTTATATACCTTTGGGATCCCGGAAACTATAGAAGATACAGTAAAAGTTACATTCGGGCAAAGTTAGATAATTTAAAGTTTAAGTTAATGCCAGTGAGAAATTAAGCAAAATCCGAACTTCCTTTTCGGTTTTTGTCTTTTTGTGGCGTTATTTTTAAACATATTGAAAAACAGAAAGTACTTTCTACAGGCACTTTATCACGACGCAATTAAAGATAGTTTCTAATTTAAAAAACGACGTTTCGATTTTCAGATAAAAAATTTAAAATACGGACCTGACATTTAAATATTACTTTCTGAAGTATTTAGTTCCCCAAAACTTAAACCAATAATATTTTGCAAAAATTTCATTGTTTTGAACCCAAAATTCATCATCAGGACAAGTTATCGAAGCCGGCGGGTAACCATATAGGGAATTCAATCCCGGGATCTCGTTTCCCGGGATCCCGGACATTTTTTCGATCTCGATATCCCGGGATTGTCGTTTATTTAATCCCGGGATTTTCGGTATTTATCTTTGCATTTTTCATTAATTTATATCGTGCACAAGGTCAAGGTCTAGGTTGAGCGATGACACTGGATCAACTTATTTTTTTTTTTTTTTTTTTTTTTTAAACAAGTTTAGAATAACTTTTTTTCCTACTATAAGAAACGTTTTTATGTTATGTTTTAATACTTTTTTTTATTTATAGGTTATATTATTATGTTATAGTGTACTTAGATATATGTTCATTGTTATTTTTTTTTAGTTATTAAAATTAAATGAAGAGAGTATGTTTTAGTTTCTTGGTTTTGTATTAATGTTCTGATGAAGAAATAAATGTTTTTATTTAATTAATAGGAAAAACTCCAAGGAAAATAATTTTTTTATAAATCCCGGGATCCCGGGATTGAAAAATTATAATCCCGGGATTAAATTGCCTACATACGTACTACCCAATAGAGAAGAAAGAAGCCATATTATTTTTTAAACAGAAATTGCTTTGCTAGTTCTTAAATTATTTCTTATTTTCAATATAATGCTTACTGTAAAATTCCTTTGTTACCAAAATATTACTAATTAAATATCTTTCTTTTGGGTTATAGATAGTAGCATATTTTTTAAACATAAGAATTATCAAGACCGGCGTAGGTATTGCAAAATAACTTTAAGTTACTGATGATGAATTTTCGGTTCAAAACGGTGAAATTTTGCCAAAATGCTATTGATTTATGGTTTGGGGGAACAAAATACTAGAAAGTGTTATTTAAATTTCAGGTCAGTATTTAAAAATTTTGATATGAAGGTGATGTCTGAAAACCAAAACTACCATTTAAATTAGAATCTATCTTTAAATGTGTCGTAAAAAAGTGCCTGTAGAAAGTTCTCTCCGTTTTTCAATATGTTTATAAATATTATCAGAACAAAACAAAAAACTAAAATGAGGTTTTCGGTTTTTTTTTTACATATCTACGGAAGTAGTAGAATTTTTCTTAATTTCTCACCAGCATTAACTTAAGCTACAAATTATCCAACTTTGCCACCAATTTAACTTTTGCTGTATATTGTAAAGTTTCCGAGATCCTAATGGTGAGCATCGAATTTGCGACACCCTGTACACTAAATTTCGTATGACAAGCTCATTAACAAAAAATATTTTGATCTTTTTTTATACTATTTTGTGTTACTATTTTTTTTATTAATAAACAACAGGAAAGTATTTTATTTGCGAAAAAAAATGGCAATATTATCAGGCCTCTTAAAGTTCTCCTAAATTATAAAATATATATTTCCCATTTCTATTGGTCTGTTTGTTCTGTTTATTTGCTCCTCGAAATATCAGAAACTGCTTAACGGGAAATCGTACAAGTAGGTCAACGTTTATTAATACTTTAATGAAATCTCTTTTAATTATTACTTATTTATTGTATTAAAAATCCTTGCCACAACCTACGCCGCTGGTGTTGACTAATCGCTCCGAAGCCATTACAATTCCAAGCGAAGTCGGAAATTTAACGCGCTCCCGCTCGTCTGTCCTTGTTTCACATTGACGAAGGTTTGATGTTGATGGCTATTTATGAATGAATGGTTTAGTCTATTTTATGAGAAGGTCTATGGTAATAACATTTTTTTTGGTTTAAAACGGCTGGAAGCCAGTCCAATGTAAGGTAAATAAAACAAACTATACAAAGCGTGAAACCATCATTCCAACAATAAGAAAAAGCACCAAAGTGTAAAACCAGTCATCAAACATAGCATGTATAGATGTACTTTATAATAACAGTTAAGTCATATCGTTGAGTAGTATCCCCTATAATATTGAAATTACATCGTGATCTACTAGAGAAATTTCTGCATTGCTATAGGTTCAGCGAGAACAACGTAATTGTATGTTGAGATTATAGCACACAAATCAAATAATTTTATAATTTAGCATAGTTATGGCCATTATTTTACGGTCTTGTCAGATACAACTTAAACCTTCGTGTCAGTGTGGAAATTTATGATAGTGTAATCGTTTTGTGGGATGCATGAAAAGATACAAGTCGAGGAACGATGTCTCGCTGATTATAATTATTCACTATAAAGTTTTCTTTTGTGTTTAATTAAGAAGTATTGACGTTTGACCACATATAGTGTTATAGGGAAGCTTCAAGACCTGGCACTCCTGGCAGATAGATCAAAATAGCTGCAAACGCGTCACTGATTTTAATGTATTTTTCAATTTCTTTTGCAGCCTATGGACCTTCCTATCTGTCACTTCTTCATTCACATTTTTTTGTAGACCAGGATATCGTTCAGGTGAGAGGGTGTTATTACTTCTTTTGGGATCCTGTTTAATAATAAAAGACGTGATAATATATTGTTTCTTGTTTACCTCACGGGACTAAGATTTGCACTGCAATCTGGTCTACTGTTTTTCATCCAGATCAAGCTATAATGCACTAAACAACTTAAGATGGAACTGTTAAACCATCTATTTTTGGATTCAATTGGATAATGTTCCCACGCATTAAGCTGCTCACGTAAGAGAGTAAAATACAATTTTTCCTGCAATGGGCGGTGGTTGGTAGACCAGGTTAATACAATGGCCACCCAGATCGCCCGATCTTAACCCATTGGACTTTTTTTGTGGGACTAACTAGGAATTGCAATAGAACGCTGATTAGTTTCTTTATCCCTGTATGAGAATAAAATTAATGTCCCCTAGTTAACAATCTATTAATAAAATTCCTGTTCTATTTTTTAAATCGTGATCAAATCCTCAATTAATCTCGGCGATTATTTTCTTTGACATCCTTAATAACCGTTTTCCTTTTTGTCCTCGTGCCAGACAATCAAATTATTTTTTATAGGAAAAAACAGAATTAAATTAATAATATGTATTTGTAGAATCTGCGGCTTGTAGTGGGTCAGACAGGAGCAATAAATTACATTTTGTTATTGAGGTAATAGTAAATGGTAATAGTTAATGAGATGCAAAATATATTTTTTCTACGATCGCTATAGGAATCTATACCCTTTTATCAAATATTTTAAAGTGACTCTGCTTGATTCATCAACGCCCAGCCTAAAGCCCTAATCAGGGCCGGATTAACCACTAGGCCAAACAGGTCATAGACTATAGGCGCCGCGGCTTTTTAGCGAATTTCAGTGTACCTATATATAATAATTATTATTTTATAGATTTAAATCACTATTCAAACTATGGCATAATTGCTAATTATCATACCTATAAAGTATAGAGAACTTTCCACGTTCCAATCTAAACAAAAATATTTTAAATTAAAGTATTAAGACTACTTAGCTACCAGATCTCGTAAAATCAACTTCCTTCGACGACATTATCCAAAATTTCTCGAGTCAAAAATGTCAAAAAAACATTTTTAGTATCTTATACTCTTAAAAATATGTCGTTATTTAAAAATTACCTTTAATAAAAGTTTTTGGGCATTGGGCCACGAAAACTGTTCTTTTATTACCTTAATATTTTATGCTCAAAACATTTACATATTTTTATACCTATTATTTTATTTGTTGATGTCATTGATCTCGTTAATAACGAGTCGTTATTGATATGTTTTAGAAGTAATCCCTATACATTAGTTTATATCATTTTGTGTATTTATAAGGAACCAATCTACCAATATCATTTGACTCTTAGATCTGAATTTGTGTTTTTATGCGTTTTATTTTTTTTGTATCTTAATTAGCTGGATTAGTCGATTAGTTTTTTTGAACTTTGGAAACTACCAAACTCTTATTATGTTATGATATTTTAAGTTAATTGTTTTATTCATTTCACATTTTGTAAACATTAATTATTAATGTTAAGTTATTCGTTTATACTTCTATTTTTTGTTTTATAATTTTCCCTGAGTACTTACATGTATTATACGTTTATTACAATTAAATTAATCTATGAGTTTTTTTTAACAAAACGTGCAAATTTCCGCTTGCAAAACATATTTTTACGAGATTACGTTTAGGCACAAATTTGATCATCCTTATCATGACTCGCTTAATTTTTTAAAATCCATTTCGAAATTGAAAAAAATAGGTCTGACCTAAGGCGCCAAACGATCTTAATTCGGCCCTGGCCCTGATCCTAGAGGTTGATATTTTTATGAGAATTTCTGTATCTCAGAAACTACAACTGGAAAAGATCTTAAAATTGGTGTGTAAGGTCCTTTAATAAAATAATAGTATGCATTTTTTTTTTAATTCACCTACGGTTTAAAAAAAATAATTTTATATAATTTTAAGCTATATTGCTAAAAATTTTGCCCTTAGGGGGTAGAAATGCAAGGGGTAAGTTTCCAACGCAACCACTAGATAAAAAGATATAGGTAAGTAAAACAAGTTAGACCGTCGCATGGAACAAATAAACATGTGAAAAGGAAAGAAAAAAACTAAAAGTCTTTCTTCACAAATTTTAATAGAACAAAAATTAGTTCAGAGATTTCTACATGTTTCGAACGTAGAAACGTTTATCGTCAGGAGACAGAAAAATGTATTGCTGATGGTTTTAGCAGAAGAGAAAATGATAAAAGGTATAAAACCTTAATGGAGCTTTTATAGAGTTAACAATTTGTGTGTCTCTCCAGAGATGCTAGTCAACACTTTCGAAAATATGAAGAGACGTGTGAATTTATGCTTGGAGCATGGCAACAGCAATTTATGTAATTATTTTTCTTTTTCTTTCTGTATATTCTTACTTTGTTAATTTTGTAAACAACAAAAATAAATTTGTATTTGTCTACTTATTTGATTAGGTAGCTATACTCATTAGTTTGGCATATCATGTCATAATATGAATTTGACAAAATTTTAACCTAGATTTGATTAGATATATCATATCATTGTAATCTAAACCAAGCCCCACGTTTTTTAATCCAAGCCCTCTTTGATGCAAATAATTTTTGCTCGCACGGTATGATAGCTTCAAAGATTACCCGCTACTAATATTAAAAGCCATTATGATTATTTGTTAAAGATTTATTCTTCAGCACTTTTTTCGTGTTTTTTCCCCTCTTTGCTGATACAAATAATTATAGAGAAACAATTATTGTTATTTTATAATATTATCCGTTTGGTTCGATGTAATTCGCAGTTCAAAACTAAATAAAAAAGAAATAAAAACTACCATTGTTAATTTATCGCTAAATTGTAAGCAATTTGCATTTAGGTTCATTAATGTCCTCCGTTCTCACCGGAGACGACCACCTGTGATTTGCCAACATGCCAGCCAATAAAAATCAATTAAAACAATAAACGAACCCTGTTGACAGCACGGTGAACAAATCGTAACAAATCAACTAAATTGACATATGGCACGTTTTGAGGAAATATAAATGAACAATTAATTGTTTTTAAATATTAATGAAAACGGTGTTTCGGAGAATCCAATGGGAAAATTTCGTGAAGTCTGCAATATCCTGAATAAACTCTCTGTAAATAAAGATCGTAGCCGCAATGTTCGACACGTTAAATTATTATTCAGTATTATGCTAATATTATGTTATGGTAATAATTCTGGTTATCATGTGAATGCAGGTGCAATAAAGAGTATTCTTCTTAATAATAATAATACTCCAATTGATGATAAAACTCAGCGTTTCGACATATGACAACCACGGATGACACACAAGCGGTCTGCGTCAAGTTAATTTTGGGCAGACCACCAACTGTAATTCTAGGAACTTTACTAGAAAGTTTATAATGGAAATATATGAAAAAAAACATTTTTGGGCCTGGCACAGGCAAAATATCAAAAAAAGAAGTAAAAAAAATAGTCGAACAACCAACTTTAATGAAGTTTAATTTAAGAAATTTTACAGCAGTTGGGTGAAAGGTAGCGAGGGCGGCATTTTAAGTTGTTGCCCCGCTTCAAAAAAAATTCGAGATCCTGGGCTGACAACGCCATCGTGTTAGAACTAAAAAAAAGAACATTTATGTACGAGGACGAAGATGAACGAATTCAAAATACAAAGTAAAAATATAAAATAGAATTATTTTTCTTCACAATATAGATCAAGCTATAAATATGTTAGACTCAAGAAGGTTGGCCCTGGTGGTCACATTAGAAGAAGAAAAAGAAGATGAAAAAAAATACTAAGGACTAACAGAACAAAACGATGAAGAATTAGGCGAATAAGTAGGAAAGGTAGAAAAAGTAAACAAAACGTGTTACAAAAATTAAAAAAATTAAAACAGGGACGTAACTAGGGAGGGGGGACTCGGTGTGGCTAAGCCCTCCTGGAATCTTTATTAACCCTCCCCACTCCCCTAAAATACCTAACACTATTTACTTCTATTTAAAAAAGGCGTTTCCGTAGCGTGACACCGTGAGGGCAGGGGGAAGGCGTTAATGGGTTAATATTTATTATGAATGGCAGTATATTTTATTCGTATATTAACTTTATTCTGTTGAAACGTTTAAAAGAAATATGTTCAGATTGTCCGGTATTGCACCAAACAGTTCGGTATTTTGATTATGGCGCGAATGCAAATTTATATTTATTATCGTTTACCTAACCAAGAACTTATTTTTTGTCGCCCCCCCTTACCCCCAAATAATGTCTAGTTACCTACGTCCCTGAATAAAGACAACGGATGGTTCATTCTAAAACTGAAATATTTTTGGTTTTCTAATCATGCGATATTTAAATTAAAGCCCTAATTCTTCTGATGGTACAACCACATTTTATTTCTAGCTTTGTTCCAACACAACAAGATAATAATTATTGTTCCTTTACAGTCGTTTCCAGTAGCTCAACTAATATTGCAAGGCAACAATCGATGGAAATGATCGATCAGGAACGATTCTATTGCTGGATTTTAACAAAGCTATACACCGAGAAAAACCCTTTTTTCCTTATAAGAATGCACATACTCTTTATACAAGAATATATTATACTAATATAAATTACTAATATGTAGGTATTTGCTACCATAAAATGGTTTATAGCCATTGTTGCTCTAAATACTCACAGTAACTATCAAGTTCTATTGGGGGTGTAATCTGGTTTTATATTATATACTGTAGTAGGTCCGACTGGCAGTTGTAATGGAACTTGACATTAATCAAAATACTATTTGCTTGCTCGGTTAATAAAGCATATACTTACCACTATAAATCAGTATTCTCAAAAACTTAAATACAAATTAAAAATAAATTAATTGAAACAGGTATTGGTACGATCAATAAAATTCAAATTTAGACAGGACAACTAGAAGACTCCGAACAACGATGTGACCTGCGCAACAAATACGTTAAAAGTAATAAAACGGCGCGCGACGATTGCCGATCGCTACGAACCCCCACCAACGTCTTGTGGATTATAGCTTACCGATACAATTCGTTTTTGGGGACTTTGCTTTGCTTTCTTAATTGTAGAGAAAGCGCTTTACTGAGTACAAAATGCGTCGCATTGAGAAGATACAATTTATTTCTTAAGAAAATTGCTGTATTAAAAGTAATTGATTATTCAACAAGACTGTGCTGCTAATGAAACTGATTACTACTAATAAAAACACTGTTCTAGCAAATCTGGAATTGATATAACACTAAAGCGGGTTTGATACACTAGCAATTTATTTAATATGGTTTAATACAAAATAAGCTATCCAATACAAACTATGTCTTAGCACACCTGTTACATTCAATCATTTTCCTCAGTGTAGTAAGTTAGGCGCAATCAAATTTTTAGGTTTAAATGTTAAAATAGTCAAATGTTCTTATAATGCAGGAAGACAACAACATTTTTAATTTATAACTTCGTAGCACAACGTAACAAGTTACAAAGAAACCATTCAACACGTGCATTTCCTTCAAATTAACAACACCCATATAAATCATAATCAGCTATAAATTCAGTTCCTTTGTTAATCTGCTTTATTCGAAATTATAATTTTATTCACAAGTTATTAATTGAGCAATTTGTAACCAAAATAAAAACAAATGTTTTAATCTTAAAGCGTCAAATTATTAATCCCAACTCTTAAACGCATATCGACGTTTTAATGACCTGCCCTCCGGCTAAATCAAAGAAAATTACATTTATTCCACCTAATTATTTTTATGATAAATGATCTTAAATGTTGACTGACCATATCAATCAAAAAGTTTTAAACTTCTATGTGTAGTGATTAAAACTATGTACCTTATTATAAAACATTAATTATTATTCAAAAGATATATCGTGTGGTTGATTATACGCTTATAAAAGCGGGTTAAGGGACCTAATTTATCTCTGTGCTTGGTTAAGGAAGGAATCTCAGTCGATATATAAATCAAGGTAGTCAAAATTGCAGAAAATACCCTTAGGTTAACTCGATTAACGCACTGAGAGAAATGCATTATAACCCTTATGAGAATTCTTATAAACATCATAAGAATATTTAATACTATTTGGGACAGCAATACGTGCTAATAGCATATATACGCCAGATATAGTTAAGACCAGTACATAAGAGTAAATAGCTATGTTATACTGTTTATATGACATGGATTGTAACCCTAAAGGTTTGTTTCATAACTAATATAAAACGTGCTTATACTCATTATACATTAGTTGAAAATGAGTATAATCCAGTTTTATAATGGGTATAAAACTGTTTAGTTGCTAATACAAAACAGTTTATACCAACTAAACAGTTTTACACCTATTATAAAACTGTTTAGTTGCTAATACAAAACTGTTTTATACTATTTTTTGGTTTTTAAAATTTTGCCCTCTAGGGGTGGTATACACCATACCATATACCATATATCATACCATATACCATATGGGGAAACATGTATTTGAGAGGATTACAAAAAAAATAGGTAAACATTACAAAGGTCTTTATTAAACTTGAACAAAAACAACACAAATAAGGCCATTTCTCCTTAACGCGTACAAATACTAAGGAACAACAAAAAATCTGAAATCATAAATACAGGTTACCAAAAATACTAAAAATATTTACACTTTATTATGTCGCTTACAAATTGCTAAATACAGACGTTACAAAACTAAGACCCAAACCAAATGTAAGTGAGTTAGGGTTATTACTATAAGCTAGTTTTTCTCAAAATTCACAAAAATTAACTAAGGCATACGTATGGAATTATTCCGTTTCGTCCAATTTTATTTTAGTTGTATTAATATTATATATTTTGCAAAGAAAATTAAAATGAAATAGCTACTGATTTGGAATTGTAGGATTAGAATTGTAAGTTATTATAATAGTCTAAATTATTTTATTGTTTACGGCATTAAATAAAAAATAGTAAAAATTAATCGACAGTTATAGATTTTTCAAATCATTAAAACTCAGTAATTTGAGACTTAAAAATGCATTTATATAAACATTTAGGTTAACAATTTTACAAAATTAAAAGATCTTTTGATTAATCGTTAAAAACTATAATATTTATAAAACTGGCAATCTTATTTTCTATCGATATCGGTCATCAGTCATATTATACGAAAGCAATGCCAAAGCTAATGTTTGTGAATTTTAAGATAAGCCAACCACACATAAGTAATAAAAGGTACTTACCCCCTTAAAATGGGTTTGGGTTTGAGTTTTGCAAACTATAACAATACATGATTTTGTACAGTTGAATATGTTATCCATATTTTATTATTTTATACAATACACACAGAAAAAGTTCAGCCACTAAACACACAATCCGCGAAGCCCGGGGAACAAAGCAAATGGCCACCGTGTCCCGTGTAAATGTTTGAAGTTTCCCCCACTCATCGCGAAATAGAAGTGTGTTGCATACCCGTTAATAAATGTTTAATATGAACCACTATTTTAAATAATACTCCAAATAAAGCGTTTTATCGTTGGTATAATCCTAAAAACGATTTTTTATTTCCAATAAGAATATTTTACTGAAACACATTCTTACAATAACTGGCTAATATGTAATATTATTCTGTCTTATTGTACGTATAAATAACAAGTTAGCAATTCTATATGTTGTTTGTTAGTTAATTTTTTTGTTGTAGTTAAATATTGTTTACTAGTATTTATTAAAAATGTTGCTACTGATATAAGATAATTCTTAACAATTCTGTTTAATTAGTCGATTTCCCTCTGTGCGGGTATATATAATATTGCACATAAACTCTCCACCTTTATGTGAGGCATTTAGAAACTTTAATGGAATCCTAAACCAAATTGCGCCTTTATGTATAACAGATTATGAATACCATAGTGGTTTTCAAGAAATTGTACTGATAGTCCCTTCTTCTACTGATAGCAAATTACTTAATAACCATATTTTAAAGGCAGAACTTATAAAACATAAAGAATGTATCTTTATATATACTGATGCGTCTAAAACAGATTAAGGCAATGGAGCAGCTATATATTATTATATACCCCAAAACAACAATGAATTTAAGTTTAAAGTTAAAAAAAAATTGTAAGTATTTTTACTACAG
Source organism: Polydrusus pterygomalis (assembly GCA_963969555.1). NCBI lineage: Eukaryota > Metazoa > Arthropoda > Insecta > Coleoptera > Curculionidae > Polydrusus > Polydrusus pterygomalis. Next base: position 159,741,672 of record OZ018375.1, on the reverse strand, counting down.
CGGCCTTAGCTATTTTAAAAGCACTTAATTTTGCACTTGAATATGACAATCAATATTTTGTTATTCTTTCTGATTCTATGTTCGTTCTAAAAGCATTAATTAGCCAATATCAAACCTTGGTCCTACAAAACTAATCCTTTATTATGGCACATGCGAAAACTATTACGATATATTATGTTAAGAAAAAAGCACATAACATTTATTTGGGTTAAAGCACACACTGGTATAACAGGTAACGAGTATGTTGATACCCTAGCAAAGGATAGTATTCGTAATGGAACACCCATTAGTTCCAGTCTCAACCTTAGCGAGGCAGATGTTCTTCTAAAATCACAAATATTAGGTAAATGAAACGTAAGATGCAAAACCTATTGTACCACATCTCGCACAAGATATTCACTTCATGTAAAAAAAGATTCCTAATAAGCACTGGCATAAGGAGATAATAGTTCCAAGACGGTTTATTACAACGATTATACGACTGAAATTGGGCCATGCTGGTTATCCAGTCCACCTAAATAAAATTGGTAGTTTCCCTTTCCCTTTGTGCAATGTCAGATGTCATTTGGACCATCTAGTCTTGGAGAGTAAAAAGTATGAAAATGAAGTTAATAGCCTCTTCAAGCAATTGATTTAAGAATGTAAAGTCGAGTGCCCTTTTAACGGTCTAGGACGTTATGACGCGGCCGGTTTGACGCGGCCGGTTTGACGCGGCCGGTTTGACGCGGCCGGTTTGACGCGGCCGTTTCGACGCGAGGAAGTTTCGACGCGAGGAAGTTTCGACGCTAGGACGTTTCGACACTGGCCGTTTTAACGTGAAAAATATGTAACTTAGTTTTTAATTTTATGTAGGATTTTTTTATTTTTGTAGGTAGGTAAGTAATAAATAATACAGAAAAAAATATAGTACTTGACAGTTTATTTATCTAAATAATTATTATGCATTCATAACATAATTATGCGATATTGCTCTTAAATACTCAGTAATATTCCTATTTCTATAATCCCTAACTATTAATATTATCCTCTCGTCACAGTCGCGATACTTTTTTAATTTAGTTGGCGGCTGTTGACCCGAAAGTAATTGCTCGTAGTACAAATCCCTTCCTGACTGTATCTTCTTAAGAGCATCAATGTATTTCCAGATCGTTGGATGGTCCATGGACATTTCGTTTTGTAATCGTCTGTGTGCAGCTTCGGCGTGATTATTTGTTCTGTCTGTGCCATCCAAAACGCGATTGTAAACAGACCAAAGTGTAGGCGGAAATAGCGCATTGCGTCTTCTTCTACCCCGTCGTTGAGGACGACCTAAGTATGAGTCCTCGAACCATTCTAGTAGAGGGTGCAACTCATTAGGCAGCTCATCGAACAAGTGGTCGATTGCATCATCCAAGTCCCCTTCAGGAACAAATGCCAAAGAAGTCACCATACGGGCTTGAAGACTGAAATCAGCATCTGTATTGTATCGAGACAGCAAATTCATGTGCGCCAAATGCTTCTTCATGTTTTTTACTAAATGGAAAAAACAACCTAGCAGCTCTGCATTTGGAAAAGCTTCTTTGAATGCATTTATGGCACCTAGTTCAAAGTCGCACGAAATTTTTTCCGGGCTTGCACCTGGCTGGAGATCTTTGACCAAACCAATCATTCTGGCATATGTAGCTTGCTGTTTGTTGGGCAGGAGGGCATAAATAACAGGATGAACTCCCCCAAATTGTTTAGCCATTATAACGTAGGTCTGATAGAAAATTGAGGGAGTTGGTTTAAATGTTCCATCAACAAACCAATGTTTTGAGTCCTTCAAAATCTGTAAAGAAAACAACATATAATTCCCATGAAAATTGAAATTGTTTTAGCAAACATAATATAATACGAATTTTTCTAAAATTAAATTTTTGAAAAATATTTTTTTTTCGAAAAAATAATTTTCGAAGATAAATAACCTATTATTGTTGTAATACTTACTTTCAGGTTCTGTTTGCGCCCAAAAAGTAAAATTCTGTTCGGATCCGGTCCACTGTCACTCAAGAGAAACTGTTCCTCAACATTGTTTGCACTTGCATAAACTTTATATTTTTCTGGTATGACGAGTTCTTCACGACTAACTGGGGTAGGTGGTGCAAGGTCGATTTGGTTTCTCTTCCTTCTAATCATTTTCTTCATGGCGGTGTGATTCGGCAATGCAGCTTTTGCACCTAAAGAGATTCCTGATGCACAGTGATTTATTATTGTAGCCGTGGATTCCATCGTTTCTTCACACCTTCTCTTTATTGATGTTTTGATAACTGCAGCCTCCACATGTGCAGCGGAACTTCCGTGGCAATGCTCGTTAATTTTTTTAATAACCACGTCGTCCTGGGTATGAATCCTGGCCTTGCAGCGTTGTTGTCCTTCAATGGTATGGTCACATCTCCAAAACTTTTTTGAATTGCATGAACTTGTTTTATCAAAAACGTACAAAAAACCACCGTCTGAGAATTTACGTCTTCCCCTTTTGCTTGTAATTTCCATGTTGTAGAAAATAAAATTAAGTAAAATAGAACAAATCAGGACACAATGATTAAGAACAAGAACTTGTTTTATACTGAGGATATGAAAAGAAAAATTAGTCTTTATACCCTTGAGGTACCTACCTAAAATGGGTTAATTAACTACCTACCTGAACTAGATTACCATTTCTTAATCCCAAATTCTTATTAATATGTGGTATTTAAATGATGATTTTCCAGAATGAGATTAACATAATTTAATTCTTTATTTCTTTTCATAGAAATTTGATGATAATGATAACATTAACAGTTAGGGATTATGGAAATATTAATGAGTTACCTACCTCAAAAATAACAATAAAATCCTAAATAAAATGTAAAAAAATTAAAATTATTAAAAATTATCCTTGGCGTCAAAACGACTCGGCGTCAAAATGACCGGCGTCGAAACGTCCTCGCGTCGAAACGGCCGCGTCGGACCGGCCGCGTCAAACCGGCTGCGTTAAAACGTCCCATTCCGCCCTTTTAATATCCTATACCTTTTATCACTAGGAAATATAAAAATATTTAATGTTTGCGTGTACCGGTTTCACAAGTGTTCGTGGGGTACTGAGGGTACCCTTGTCGGATAGTATTTTATTGTGATATCTTCAGGATACTAGGACTAATTTTATCCCACAGACATAAATAAAAATTTTAAATAACCCTCGACACCTTCTTTTTAGAAGGGTTTTTTCTTTTTCCCCAGTTTATTGGGTTGGTTTAGACCCCCTTTACTGACCCCATAGTCAGTATGTTTTAACTTTTCTCAATTTTCTTCATATTATGTCACTTCTACACATCAATTTTTTTAATTCCATAAAAGCTCCATTAAGGTTCTACACCATTTTATTTTCTGCTAAAACCATCAGCATTAAATACATTTTCTGTCTCCTGATGATGAACGTTTCTACGTTCAAACAAACAAACCCCTAAAGAATTTTTATTCTATTAAATTTTGTGGAGGAAGACTTTTAGTTTTTCTTCAACTTATACTGATTGTTACTTTGTTACCTATTGGTCGTAACTTGCATGGTTAGTTAAATAAAAATAATTTTCAGCGTCAAAGTTCTTAGTGTTTTTGTATGAATTTATTGGATTATTTGAACAAACTTTTCCGTTTTTTCTGCGACTTTACTGGGTGTAGGGCCCTTAATTCTGGTAAGAAACAAGAAAGAAACGCCTACTGTATTATTCTCTTCTTGTTCGCTGATTAACGAAGGTAACTAATTACTAAAGGCATTTAAAAATTTAATAGGTGCTATTCAGTCCAAAAATTATTTAAAAAAAAAACTGAAGAATTTAAGATTAAGTCAGTTAAATTTATTCAAATTTCTAGTGCACAAAAAGAGTATCACGTCATTTAGATAGAAAGTCTCAGTAGGGAATAGTAAGCGTTTCGAAATCATCCATGGATTTGGATCGCAGACACCCCCACCACCACACCCAAACCTACCAATACAACACTCCCCCCACTCCTCCCCCCACTCCTACTACCACACCCATTCCTACCAGTACAACACTCCCCCCACTCCTCCCCCTACCAACATACCCATTCCTCCTACCAAAACACCAATCAACCAGTTATAAATATATCCATATCCATACCCATGGATACATGGATATCACCTTACCAACCATCCATGGATCTACAGACATATACAGTTTCAACCCGATTATAAATCGCAAAGATACAGATATTCTCCTTCTACCTATCTATTATATGTTTTCTATATATATATATATAATAGTTATCAAACCAATATCAATTAAGCTTAAAACAACGAAGTATAGACATGTCTAAAATGAATAATTGTTGTCCTTCTGTGGACATTATGTTGACACATATAAATGGAGAGAAAGAATTAGTTGACTTTTCTAGGGATGAATTAAAAATGCTGCCGTTGGATTATTTACTAAAACATGCAACTTGCTATGAAATTCTGAATATCTGGGGGAAACTACCTGACAGCTATAAAAATAATATGGATTTACGTTTATCTCTACCTTGTTTTAGTCACTTTTACCGATTGGATTGCATAACTCAATTTGAAGGGACAGTTCCAAGTATACGAAACTGTATGTTTTGTAATAAAATAAATTTGAATATCTAATAGATAATATACATTACTTAATCCAACACCTAAAAGTTAACTATACTATGTATTACTTTAAATAAAACCTCACTAATTATTTTTAATATTTTTTTACATATCCCGCTTAACACGCACACATATAATTGCATATTATACACATACAGCTTATGGCAATCTAAAACGAGATCAGAGCTTCAGCATTCATTATCTTCAATCGTCTTTATAGACGTCACAAGCTGATGGTATGTCGTCATTCGCGAAATCAATAATTACTTTAAGAATACGTACACAAAGAAGAAAGGGCGATACCTGTTTTAATGCGATGATCTACGTTACTAATTATATGACAGGATAGTTATTTAGAATCGATTAGTCGTATGCAATTTCACATTTTTAGTTGCATTAAAAATAATTTAATTTTTAACTACATTTCTTGTTTGCGTGTTTAAATGAATTTTTCTACTTTGGTTGGATATAAATACAAGCGGAGTTAAACTAAATTCATTCGACGCTCTAGCTTGTATAGAGTTTAGTTATATTTACATATTTACATATTTACAAGTTTAAAGAAATGTCAAGCAAACCAAAAATAAATATTTTACGTCAATTAATTATTAATCCAGATGTCATTCACTTTGAAGGCGCTATTCCACCTCCAAAGATGGAGTTTCTGGAAGACAGATTACCATCACCAACTACATTTCATACACCGCTCCCATCACCGACAACGTCTGAGACTTTTAACGCTGCAAACAACCTTCAAGAGTATCTCAATGGATCCCTCCCTTTGTGGGAACAAATGCTTCAACCAGTGGAAGAAGATATGATGATTCCAACAAATCCAAACCATACTAAAAATCCACAAGAATTTATGATGGTTTCTACAGGATCATGTCGTATCGAACCACCACAAGAGGCTATACCCATCTCAGCAGGTCCAAGCCATAATGAAAATCCACAAGAATTTATGACGGTTTCTACAGAATCATGCCATGCCAAACCACCACAAGAAGCTATACCCATCTCAGCAGATCCAAGCCATAATGAAAATCCACAAGAATTTATGACGGTTTCTACAGGATCATGTCGTACCGAACCAACACAAGAAGCTATACCCATCTCAGCAGGTCCAAGCCATAATGAAAATCCGCAAGAATCCATGACGATTCCTACAGAATCATGCCATGCCAAACCACCACAAGAAGCTATACACATCTCAGCAGATTCATGTTATACCGAACACTCGCATACGGTTCCACTACCAATGGTGGAACCAGAAATTCAGCAACACCGATGGTTACATCATTTAGATCAATTAAAAAAAATTAACTTTTCAATTTCTGAAATCAAAAGAAGGCTGTCAGTTGCTCAAGAACAAGTAGACGACTTTCAAAAACTTTTGTTGGTCCTAGAGGAAAGGAAAAGATCTCATGTCTTAATATATATAAATAAAAACAAAGAAGAAACTCTACTTAGTAAACTTTCGAAAAGGCAGAAGCTAATGTAAATATGTTAATATAACTAATAAATATATAAGCTAGAGGTCGTAATCAAAAAAAATATAAAATGGTTTTATTTAAAATAACATAAATTTTCTTGATACATTAAAAAAGTCGCTCACAAAAGTTGAAGGATAACAAGTTATGTATACTATAAAATATATATTTAACTCTACAGGGTGTTCAATAAAATCGAAGTGAAAGAAATAGAACATCACATATTTTTTAAAAGCGCTTTGTTACGCAATAGCGAATGATAAAAACGGATTCCATTAGTTTTCTTCCTATATCCGAAAATATGATAATATATAGTTTATTATTTTAAAAACAATAAATAGAATAGTAAATGGACAGTGCGGTTTATAGATTGTAAAACAGTTCGATGTTGTTTTATTTATTTAGGATAGTTAATCAAATATAACATGTTTTATTGCATTGTTGTAATAAGTTGAAAAAGTTCGTTGTTATTTCAGATACATAAAAGAAATGTGTATAAAAGTTGTGGCCCAGGGCGTGTTGTATAAGAAAAAACTATTTTTGTCTCTACAGGGTGATTCACAAAAGCTGATTGAAAAAATATTACATTATAATAAGATTCCATATATTTTTATATCAAATTTAAATACTATATTCAATACAAGTAAAGTTGTTATAAGGAAATTTTTGTCTAAGGGTAGTCGTTTTTGAGATATTACAAATAACATTTTTTCACTTTGTTAGACTATAGCGTGTTAACGTTTCATGATTTTAAAAAACGGCTTCTACAGTTTACTCTTAGTTTTTAATCCTGTTTTCAAAAATGTAATAATATAAGAAAACATTTTTCACAAATTAATCCAAATGACTAGTAGAGTGAGATTGGAAGTTCTCCGCTGCAAAATAATAAACTATATAACTTTTGGATTAGAGTTCAATTCTCTAGTACATAACCTAACTTGCTTAAAGATGGATGAAAAATCAGCAAGAGAGCTAATAAAAACAAGAAAATCTGTTAAACAAAAATACAATGCATTAAAATCAGAATTATCTGATAAAGAAATTCGTATGGAAAAAGAGTTTAAACCAATTACTCAACCTTTGAATGAGCTAATTAGAAACATTAAAACAGATCCGTTTATTAAAAGAGAAAATTATTCACCGCAAATGTTCTCAACTCCTATAAAACAATTTCAATTTCCTACTCCTCCAGAACGCATTGCAAGAAAATCAAATGCCTATAATAAATATTTACCACCTAACATGCCATCATTTTTAGAAAATGATGAAGTATTTTGGGACGACATGGATATAGCAAATTCGAGTCAAGAATCAACAATCGAACCTACTTTAGAAGAGATACAACAAAGTGTCTTGGAAATAACAAAAACACCAGCATATCAGGAATATTTGAATGCTTATGATCCGTTGATAAGACCATTTGTTGATAAATTAATAAAGGATACAAAGGGTGAATTTGATAACAAATATGGTCTTAATCATGATATTAATTCCGAAAAATATAAAATCGCGAAGTCTGAAGTAGACTTTATAGGAAAAGATATGAAGGTTGAGGGTGTTAGATATGAGGGAACACCTGGTTTATATGAACTAATATTTAAGAAACAACCTGTTGGTTATTCCACAAAAGATATGGAAAATTATATGGATATTTTAAAAAGAACGAATGCATACAGACGAAATTTTGATTCTAATAATCAAATCCAAGGAACAACCGACACTAAATATGTAACAATAATTAAACCATATTTATTAAAAAAGGGTATATTAAAAACGGGGAGTGTATCATCGGAAGTAGATTATCGTTTGACGCTACCAAGTACATCCAGAGGATTACCAAAACCACAACAAAGACCACGTTCTACAAGATTACAATCCACAAAAAGCGTGACAGGAAAGGGAGCGATGTTAAATTTATCAAAAAATAAGATGGATTATGTTTATTATGATAATTTAAATGAGCTAATTGATAGATTAAGGTTGTTGACAGCATCACAAATGGCTGGACATACTGGCCATCAAAATGAAATAGTATCAATTTTGGAAGAATTAAGAGAGGCTCACATTATCTTATAAAATAACAAACTATTATAATTTTGTATCATTAGAACAATGTCAATCGACAAATTTGGAAGTCATAGTTCAAAACGATACTTGTCTAATTATTCTGCTGCTGTATTGGGAAAAAAGGTGATTGAAACTGCTGAGAAAACAATTACTGATAACTTTACTAAAGATGTGAAATACATAGAAAACAAAATTATTCAAAATTTTCAAAACACACTTGAATCAAAAACGGAGAGTGAGAGAAATTTTAAAAGTTTAAATAAGAGAGTAAGTGAAAACGATGAATTAATAAAAAGTGTTGTGAAAAAGGCGAAGTTATATGCAGACGAAAATGTTAATAAAATAATGAATTTAGAGGATGCTATTAAAGAGCAAACAATCAATGTTCACCAAATAATAAATGATATTCAACCATTGAAGCAAGGAATATTTCCACATGATGTGTTAAAAAATATGATAACTAAGCAACATGAATCATCTCATAAAGATTTAGAAAAAGAGTTAGCAATAAAAATTGAGAGTATTAATAAGAAGCTTAGTTCAACAATAAAAACATTTCAAGAAGATCACATTCGCATGGATAAAAGAACACTTGAAATTGAGCCATCTCTGTTACAATTATTAGTTCATAAAACTGAATTTGATGCTTTAGATGAAAAATTTACCAATGTTTCAATAGAAATGAAAGAAATTAGCAATAACCTAAATATAGCTAAATTGCATTCTGAAAAATTGGAAGAAAAATTACTAAACATGATAAGGTCTTCCACTGAAAAAGTAAATGAAATTCAAAAGGACAACAATAAATACGACTTAAAAAATATTGAAGATAGATTATGGACAAAAATGAATTCTGCAATTAATGAAAAATGTGTGACTGTGAGTGATATTCGCATGCCGTTTAATATGATTGAGCGACGGATTGATGACTTAGAAACTGAATTCAAAGAGAAAATTGCTGTTCTTAAATAGGATACGTTGTAGAAGATCTAAAATATGCATTAAAGCGAATCCAACTCCAGTGAAGAAAAATCTTATCCATATCAAAAATTATAATATTTAAGGCTGACACTTAAGTTAAAAATGTTAGTATCTAAAACTAATCATGAGTGCAAATATTAAAGAAACTGTAGTAAATGAGCTTCATAGGCCAGCTAGAAAAAATTTTAGACGGCGTCATGTTATAATTAAAAGTTTAAATGACCTATGGCAAGCTGATTTAGTTGAAATGCTTCCTTACGCAAAGCTTAATAAAGGATACCGTTACATATTGGTTGTAATAAACGCATTTTCTAAATATGTTTGGATTCAACCTGTTAAAAGAAAAACCGCAGAAAATGTAACTTTAGCAATGGAAAATATTTTAAAACTTGCTAAAACTCCCCCCAAAAACATGCAGACAGATCAAGGAAATGAGTTTTATAATTCCAACTTTAACAAATTAATGCAAAAATATAAAATTAATCATTACAATACATTCTCTAATTTAAAAGCTAGCATTGTTGAAAGAGTCAATAGGACTTTAAAAACATTAATGTGGAAACAATTTAGTTTACAAGGAAATTATAAATGGTTGAATATTTTAAATGATATCGTTGTTAAATATAATACCACAAAACATAGAACAACTGGATTAAAACCCATTGATATCAATGAAAAAAATGAAAAGAAAATTTTAAAATCAACTTATAATAAAATAAAAACTGTCGATCCTAAAAATTCAAAGTTTAAGAAGGGAGACTATGTTAGAATCAGTAAATATAGGGAAGCTTTTCAAAAAGGGTATACACCTAATTGGTCAAATGAAATTTTTGAAATTAGAGATATTAATCTAACCAATCCAAAAACATATTTGCTTAAAGATGAAAACGATGAATCCATTCAAGGAGTATTTTATACAGAAGAGTTGCAAAAAGTTAAACATCCAAACGTATATCTGGTTGAAAGGGTGTTGAGGAAACAAGGAAATAAGGTTTATATAAAATGGTTGGGTATGGATAAAACACACAATTCATGGATATTAAAAAGTGAATTAATTTAAATTGTATTTATTTAAAAAATAAAAGTTACATAAAACATTTATTATATATTTTTTTTTAATTCTATAACTAACTAGTTAAATTGATATAAAATTATCAAATCCCTTTCTATATCGTCCCTCATTCATGGAACTATCTTTATCGATAACAACAAAATCATATTTATTTTGCCAACACATTGAACAGAGATCCTTAAATGTTTGTATGTTCATGTCGCTATTTACGTGATTATCATAAATATGTTTTAAGTTGGTGGCGTCTTGTTGAAAAATTATCAAAAGGTTGGCATTATCTCTGATAAGTTGTTTAGGTATGGATGAGTATGTTTGACATAAATAAAAACAATCGGTATTTTTATGTCGACCAAAACAAAAATAATCTCTCATCAGTGCTTGACTGCTACAAACAATATCATCAAAAATAATGATTGAATTCGGTTTTATTTCATTTGGTGAAACAATATCATCAGCATTAGAAGATTCAAAATAACCAACACATTTTAGTGGTTTAAATAATGTTCTTAAATATTCATATTTTGATTGATTTAAGGATTTCGAATATACATATATGTTTTCAAATCGTAATCCATTAACATGTGTGATAAGGGAAATAACTAGATTTGTTTTTCCACATCCGCTAGGACCTACAACTAAGCAGCGTTTGCAATTTCCTCCAAATAATCGACCATGTTTCCGATAAATATCTTGCTTTAAATCAAAATTTTTTATTGGTAAAGAAAAATCTTGTTTTATAATCTTCATTGTTTGAATATCTCTATTTAAGTAAGAACATTTATATATTTCAATCATTTATATATAATGATTAAACACAATAGCAATACTAACATTCACTCTAAGAAGCGTAAGAGGAAAGGAAGTGGATTAATAAATTCATTAATTAATAAATTACCCATAGAACTCCATATCCCTTCATATAATTTTTGTGGTCCAGGTACGAAATTAAACAAAAGACTTGCACGAGGAGATAAAGGAATAAATCAATTAGACGAAGCGTGTAAGGAACACGATATCACATATTCGAAACATACAGATATTGAAAATAGACACGAGGCTGATAAAGTATTAGCTAAAAAAGCATTTAATAGATTTAAAGCTTCAGACGCAAACTTTGGTGAAAAAATTTCATCTTTGGTTGTTGCTGGAATAATGAAAGCAAAAAGAAAGCTTGATATGGGAATGAGGAAAAAAGGAGGTCAAATATCTTTTAACACTGTTGTCAAGAAAGCTCGTAAAGGAATAGTTGGAAAAAAATTTAGTAACATTAAAAACATCGCATCCGCTGCATTATCAGCAATTAAAAATACAAAATCAAAAATACAAGTTCCAAAACAAAGAATTATTCCAATTCCTAAAACTGGTGGAATTTTACCATTAATACCAATCTTTGCAGGTCTATCTGCTTTAGGAGCCCTAAGTGGTGGTGCTGCTGGTATTGCTTCAGCTGTAAATGCTGCTAAAAACGCGCAAAACAAATTAGATGAACAAAAAAGACACAACAAAGCTATGGAGAAAATATCGATCGGAAAAGGTCTATATATTCATCCTTATAAAAAGGGTTGTGGATTATATTTGAAACCATATTCAAAAAACTGTTAAAATTGCTACCTCGCAGACCCTTGACTAATGTAGATTTATTAAAATATGCTAAAATACTAAAGTTGCCAAATTTTAGAGGTGTCTTTATGAGAAATAAATTACCTAAGAAAATTAAAAAACATGAAACAGGTATTATTAATTTAGATAATGCAATGGGTGATGGTACTCATTGGACAGCATATATTAAGAACAATAGAAACATAGTCTACTTTGATAGTTTTGGTAATTTAAGACCGCCAACAGAAGTTATAACTTATTTTCTTAGCGATGGTAGTGAAAATAATATTAAATACAATTATGATGAATACCAATCTTTCGATACCTACGTATGCGGACAATTATCTTTACAATTTATTTATAACAATGTGTAAGCGCAATTAATTTGTATTCTTATTGCAACCATCATGTCGTTTACTATAGCTCTTTCTGACAGTTCCGCCATTCTTCAAGCAAATTTTCATCCGCCTATTTACTTAAATCCCGACTTATCTTATGTTATCGGTCTAACTAATTTTGAAACTTTTAATGCAATACCAAATATTGATGAAAGTAATAACAAGGTGTATTTTGGAAAAAATAATGAATTTCTAACGATTCCGACAGGTAGTTATAAAATGGAAGACATTAACAAATATCTACAAAACGAGTTTAAAAAACAAAATATTTCGTTTTATTTATATGCTAACAACAACACGTTAAAATCAGTCATTAATTCATCCGTCGATATTATTTTTAAAGATGGTGCAATTGGAAAAATTTTGGGTTTTAATAATGGAATTTTAAAGGGTGATGGATCTCCAAAAACATCAGAAAACCCTGCAGAGATTATAAAAGTTAATTCTTTATGTATAGATTGCAGTATCGCTGAGGGTTCCTATCTGAACGGAAAGCCTGTACACATCATTCACCAGTTTTTCCCTAATGTTAGTCCTGGATTCAAAATAATAGAAAGTCCTCAGAATATAATTTATTTTCCCGTCACAGTAAAAGTAATAGATAAAATAACAATAAAAATAATAGATCAAGACCTTAACATTGTTGATTTTCGGAACGAGATCGTAACAATAAGATTGCATATTAAAGAGGTATAATGGTTATACTTTATAATCAAAATATCACTAGTTTACCAACAAAAATAATTAAAAACTATAAGAAGAATATACATCATAAACCTAAGATTAGTAGCGAGAAAATCTTTCATAGGATAACATCTAAAAATAAAACATTTTTAAAATCATTAGGTCTTAAAGTGTTAGTATAATGGATATTCTTAACATAACACAAGATCTGTTTATAGATAACTCTATTGTACATTCAGAGTTTCATGCCTATGAACCATATTTACCAACAAAATTAGGAAACAATGATGAAATTACAATACCTATACATGAAGTTGAAAAATATACACTTCCATCCGAAAGCTTCCTTTATATAGAGGGAAAACTAACAAAAGATGATAATACTGTTTCTGAAACAATGAAATTAATTAATAACGGAATAGCGTTTCTTTTTAAAGAGATGCGATATACTTTAAATGGTGTTACAATTGATTCAGTGAGGGATGTGGGGATAACATCAACAATAAAAGGTTATTTATCATATAATCAAAATCAATGCAATAAACTAAAAAACGCTGGTTGGTTCCCTATGGGAAACTCACAAGTGGTTGATGCTACCACTGGTTTCTTTAATGTTTGCATCCCTCTTAAATTTTTAATGGGATTTTTCGAAGATTATAAAAAAATAATTTTAAATGGTAAACAAGAACTTATTTTAGTAAGAGATAATTCCGACAAAAATGCTACACTTAATACTGTAGATCAAAATCCGAAAATTCAACTTACTAAGTTGACTTGGAATATACCGCATATATCAGTAGCGATTCCTCAAGAACTAGCATTAACTAAAATAATTGATAGAAATAGTAACATAACAATTGCATTTAGAAGTTGGGAGTTAATAGAATATCCGGAGCTACTTAAAACAGGTCGTCATAATTGGCCTGTCAAAACCTCTACAAAGATCAATACCCCAAGACATATAGGGATTTGCTTTCAGACAGATTATAGAGATAAGGCAATATCTGATATGTCACAATTCTCTGATATTAAATTGCGAAACATCAAAGTATTTTTAAATTCTGAAAGATATCCCTACAATGATCTCTATTTAGACTTTGAAAAAAATAAATTTGCGACATTATATGAAATGTTTGCAAGTTTCCAAAAATCCTATTATGGGTTAACGCCGGAACCAATTTTTTCTCCAAAGGAATTTAAAGAAAATGCCCCCATAACATATATCGATTGCTCCCATCAAAAAGAATCCATTGAAACAGGACCTGTTGTTATGAGAATTGAATTTGAATTACAAGAGGATCTAACTAACAAAGTATCAGCTTATTGTCTTATTATGCATGACAAAATATTTACATATAATCCTTTAACCAAAAACGTCAGACAACTCTAAGACACTTTATAAAATCATAGGTTTGCGGTTTGTTTCCATCATTATGATTGAGACGCTAGAACAACGATTATCATACTTTTTAAAAGAATTGAAGCTATTGAAACAAAAAATTCAAGAATACTCTGATCAGAAATCGCTGATTAAACAATTTTCACATCTGAAATTATGAATTTTCTCATTCTCGACGTCCAAGGTTTCAAAATTGAAAACAACAAATTTGTTCCAAAGGAATTAGCTGCTTATGATGGAAAAAAAATATGTCACTACGTTTTTAAACCCCCATTTAACATGAAATATTTACCACCAAACTTGCAACAACAAGCTGTTTGGTTAATGAAAAATCATCATTGTCTTCCATGGTGTGAAGGATATACACCCATTCACAAATTTTCTGAAATTATCAAAAACCTAACAGAAAATGTGGATCGTGTGTATGTGAAAGGAAGTGAGAAGTCTTTATACATAAAAAAATACTCCCTATGCACGGTGATTGAACTTGATGATTACCCTCCTTTAACTGCAGCAGAATCATCTTGTTTTTATCATTCCAAATCATCCTGCATCTGCGCATTATCCAATGTTTTTAAATTATATAATGATACAATAATGATTGAATAAAACAAATAAATATATTTATGTTTTTTATTTATAAATTACAAATTACTTCCAAATATTTTTTTATTTTTCAATACAATTCTTTACAAATTCGTTACAAGCAAATAATTCAACATCCTCTACAACACAATCAGAGAAAAAGTTTAACAATTCCAACACACAACAAACATTTGCGCTGTTTAATATAGGTGAAATAACATCATATACATTTTTTAGTAAATCACCATTTTTCATGGAAACTCCACTAACTAGAATATTATAATATTTCGAAAATTCTTGTGATTTTAAAATATCCAAACGATATTTAATCAGATTTGATAATTTAACTAATTCGTTTATGGTGTCACCAGCAAAGAAGATTTCGTTTCCACCGTCTTGTACAATCTTGATTATTCTTGACTTGTAATGGTGAACAAAGTGAATTTCATATCCTTTTGTCTGCAAGGGTTGCCATCCAAAAGTGTTAGAGCACATGAAGCTTTGCATATATCCTTCATTACTTAGAAGTGAAAACCATTGATCTTCATTAAGGATAACAGTTTGGTTATACTTGACTCCGCCGAGTTTAATAACCGGTTCATATTTTCTCTCTAACGAAAATCCAACACTAACCCATTTGGATTTGGATTTGTTAAGGTAGTACATGCTTTCATTGATGAGAGCACCATTACGTTTCTGACTGAATTCTTCGTTCTTGGATTGTTGAGGATTGTAGGACATGGTATCAATGTAAAAGTTTGCCATTTTTTGTAGGTTATGTGTAAACAACGTTTGTGAAATTAATGTTGATGCAACTTGAACTGTCTGCTTAAATAAGCAATAAAAATGTGGAGGGGGAAGCTGTAATGTGGGGGGGGGGGGGGGTATAAATGATAGAGGAGCATTAGTAACATCAGATAGTAACCATGAATGAGACCAATGTTTTCCTTGACATTCAAGGATATAATTGCAGTTTTGGTTACATTCCAAAGGAGGTGTGCATTTATGATGGGATTCGTTGTTCAAATTATTTGTTTAAATCCCCATTTAAAAGAAACATGTTATCTGATGATGATTTAAAAGTAGTTAATTGGAGTGAAGAATATCATGGATTGGATTGGGATTGTGGAAATATTGAACTTAATGAACTTGATAGTATTTTAAAACATACCTTATCATACTACCACTCACCAAAAATTTATGTAAAGGGGAATGAAAAGTCAAACTTTCTCAAAAAGTTTTTAGATGAAGAATATATTTATAACATCCCTATTGGTCGAGAACCCAAACTAAGTAAATTCAAGACGATTCCAGAGTGTTATTTTCATAAAAATATGAATCCATGGCACTGCGCCTTAGCTAATGTGAAATTGTTATATCGTTATAAAAATTGTTATGAATAAATAAAAGTTACAAAATATGTTTTACATTTTTTTATTTATAATACAAATATGCTTTAAATAATACATATCCCAACAAACACATAAACAATATAAAAATTATTATTACAAATATTATACATGTGCGCATATTACATTCTTCCATATGTAATTTGTTATACAATTGATTCCATTTCTCTGTTAGTGCATGCGATCTATTGGAATAATATATCCTTAACTTATACTCTACAGTGGCTGAGTTATTTATTACATGATCATTTATTTTATAAGTAAACAATCCATTACTTATATCCATCCTTTTCCATGTTGATGGCCAACTATCATTATTTGCATTATTAATCGATAAACAAATAAATGTATCTTGAACATTGGGATTAACTTGTATGAATAAAGTATTGTTAATAAACGCTGATAGGAAAAGAACACCTACAGGTAGGACCATCATTTTAAAAATAAAATAATTTTGTTAAGTTCTTAGGTTTTATATTCATCGTGAACTAGATTTCGTAAAATATCGATAACATTATTAACATCAGGATCATCAGTTCTGGATTTATCTTCTAAAATGTCAATGTGTTTGTGCCCCCAAGCTAGGGTTCTAAAAGAGTCTTGAATTATATATCGTTTATCATCTTTTGGGGACAAAGCAACCTTATTTTTTAGTTGAGTAAACATATCATGTAGGATTGAACGAAATACATTCATTTTTCTAAACTTGATTTCTGAATTTTCAACTACATCTTTATAATCTTGTTTAGTAATTAAATTTTGTATAACATATTTTTTCACACCTTTTGCTTTTTTTTCCGATTTATTTTCTAAATTGACGCAGTAAGCTTTTGCACCTGTACCATAGAAACTTAAAATTGGTTGACCTGCAAACTCATCTTTCATACGTCCTAATACAGATTTATTCTTAGTTATGTTATGCATATTATTTTCATTATAATTGGAAGTATCAAATTTATCTAAATTATTCTGAATATCTTCATAAAAGTTTGGCGTCTCTATTTGGAGAATCAAACTATCGGTATCAGTGTACAATAATATTGCTTTGTCGCCATATTTACTTTTGATGTAATCATAATAAAAATTATAAATTACAGTTTTTGATAATTCCAAGACTGAGAATCCAATATAAACTGGTTTGTTGTAATTCACCTTAACTCTTTCCATTTGTATTGCAACAAAATTTTCGTTAAATACTAATCGATTTTTAAAATTTGGTTTAGCTATCAGTGTTTGCGCTCCTTGCTTTTGTCTAATATTTTCCCAATGTGTGATTAATCTTATATCAACTCGTTTATCAATATTTTCCAAAGATTTACCATAAATAGCATTATTATATAATTTGTAACAATCTTTTTCTAACTTGTTTTTGGATTTATTTCTCATTTCAGTATTTAAATCAATGTAAGGTTTCAAAAATGCTGACTGTTTAAATTTAATTACTCTGTGAATTTTAGTTACATTCAATCCATTTCGAATAGCTTGTTTAAGATTTCGATAATGAATTACATATTTTTCTTTATTGTTTAAATCACAAATTAATTTCTTTTGTTTTGAATCTGGTGGACAAATATTTTCTGATAAAAATGGTAGTTCATTATGTTTTTCATGTAAATCTTGAGGATATTTTATATCTACTTCTAAAACATATCCATATTCACCATCATCATCAATTGTTATCACATCAAGAGTTTCTATTTCTTCCATTGACATCCAAGAAAAATCACTTATTGGGAGATATTGACTCATACTATGTCCATACAAGTTAGTTGCATCTAAATACATAATAAATGAAGTTGGTTTATCAGGATCATAATTTTTAAGACATTGGTTATTGGCTTCAGCTTTTCGAACACTGCAATGACAAATTCCACCTCTTATACTATTCTTAAAAAAATGTAACATATCAATATCAGTTAATAATTCCAATTTGACGTTAGTCATTTTTAACATAGCATCCCAACTTAAACCAGGTAATGTATAATATTGTGCAGGATCCAACTTAAAATTATTTATAGATACATTTCGAAATGCTTCAAAAAAATCTGTTAATATGAGAACGTCAGATAGTAAATAAATTTTTGTATAATCCATTAAGGTTTGACAATCAAATAAGTTCCAAATATGAGTCGCTCTATTGTAATCTAATGGATCTATAGATTCATCGCGTAGTTTATCATAAAAATCATCAATACTTGGAAGTTGATTCTCATACAATTTTTCAAATGAATCAACATAAGAATATGGGTACACTCCCTTTTTTCGAATTTCATTGAAATGGTTGGAATCTTGAAAATGTTTTTGAATTTGTATACATTGATCTGTTTCTAAACTTTCACCAAACGTTTCTAATGAGGTTGCAACAAATCTAAATGAATCCAAAAATCTCATTTTAACAAATACATTTTTTTCTTTATTGTCTTTGTCTTTATATTTATCAACCAGAATTGATTTTGAAAATGAAATGTATTTCTCTTTGGTTTGTGCTAAGACATCAATGTCATCTTTTTCACAGCACAACTGCTTAATAAACAGGTGACTATCGTAACCCGTTAAATTATGAAAAAATATGGGGATAAAATATGGAATTTTGAAATTTAAGTTGCATATGCTATGTGCTGCACCTCGAAATTCACCAGTTAAATGATCATGATCTCTTACTTTTTCGTTTTCTTCAACTTGTTCGTTACATATATGACAAATATTGGTTGATTTATAAGTTGATTTCTGTTCATTTGATAGAGGAAGCATTTTTACTATAGGTTTAAGACAGTTATTGTAAATTCTATGTACATGATCTTCAATTCGTTTACAAAACTCCTCTGCAGCATCTAAACCAAAATAAGAATCTAATACTGATAGAGAGTCATCATATGAACATTTAATGAAATAAGAGAATGCATATGGTTCATGTTTAAAAGTGTTACGTGTATAGGAATCCAAATCATTTTCTGGTTGTTCAAATTGTAAAGGTTTCAAGAAACATTCGAAATCTGCATATATTACAAAAGGAACTTTAAGCTGTCTTTGGAAATTTTGAAACTGTAGTATATTTTCTGGTATATGTTGTCCGTATTTATTAATTTTGATATCATTGGTTGGAACTCTTGTATACAAATGATTACAATCATTTTTTTGATGAATTTCGAGTTTTTGTATGGAAGTAAAATAATTTAAGCAACCATCACAAAAATATTTTTTATGAGAATTTTTATTGATTTGAGATGATAGTAATCTTGACATATCTTTAATCCAACAGTAATGATTTTTTTCACCTTCGCTTATTAACAATAAATTAACATGTAATGGTAGTTTTTTATTAGTGTAATGCATGGGACCAACAACTTCATATTTTTGTTTACTGTCTTCATAAACACACTCTAAACCGTAAACATTTACAGATATATGATTTAGGATCTCGAACTTTGATATATCTTTTAGCTTCATTGGGAATTCAATTCCTTGTAAATTTAAAGCATTGAAGAAATTGGGATATGAACTCATTCTAGCAACATTATTTTTAGCAGGATACAAAGCACTTATTACACTCCACGCAAAACAATATGGATCATCATTTTTTACATTGATAATTGCTTCCTTTAATTTAATTTGTTTTGGTAAAGAAATATATGAAGATGCTCCGATTGGATTAAATTTATTTATGTTAATTTCTAAATGCAGTATTTTTTCTAAAGCCCAACCTGACCCATTTTCTGCGAATATTGAAACTTTCTCTTTAATTTCAGATAAGAAATCCTTATAAATTCCACTTAAATCAATCGTAGATGATATTATCTTATTTTTTGTATTAAATGATTTGGTTTCTATTGTTTCTTTTGATTGTAAAATATAGCTACCAAATAATTCTACATTAATCTTAATACACTTATGTTTAACTAACTGTTCTGTAATTAAACTCACAAACTTTTGTTTCACTGTTTCAAAAAATTCTTCAATGTCTACATACTTTTGAGATGGAAGTAACATGTATGATATAATTCTGTTTTTAAACGCTGAAGTTAAAATTTTCACATTATTATCACTTTTAAAACTGCTTTTATGATGGTTTGAGCGCAAATGTGCATTTAGTTTATTTTTTACATACCAAGTATTACATTCCTTACATCTTGATAGAATAAGTTTAGGAATTGGCGGTTGATGTTCTGATTTTTGGGGTTCCTCTATTTTAAGTTTCTTTGTTGGTATCTCACATAATTGTGTGTTGTTCTTCCTTTTAATATGGGATGATCTATTAGGACATGATTCCCTTTTATGTCTATTCACGTTTGATTGATGGCTGAATGTTTTATTGCAATCGCTGCACTGATGCATCTTGTGTAACTAAACTGATCTTAACAATACTGTTCACAAATAACTATTAACTTTTCTAAACTGAACAACGACTGCTTTTTACAATAGCAAAGCAGAGATAACTAATGGTTGTGCTTGTTTATGGGTTTATATATGTGGGGGGATTCGGTGAACGGTGAAGTGGGGAGAGGAGTGGGGGGAGGAGTGGGGAGAGGAGTGGTGGTAGGAGTGGGGAGAGGAGTGGGGGTAGGAGTGGGGGTAGGAGTGGGGTAGGAGTGGGGTAGGAGTGGGGGTAGGAGTGGGGGTAGGAGTGGGGGGAGGAGTGGGGGGAGTGTTGTATTGGCAGGTTTGGGTGTGGTGGTGGGGGTGTCTGCGATCCAAATCCATGGATGATTTCGAAACGCTTACTATTCCCTACTAGTCTCCACTGTAATAGGAGACGTTACGTATATAAGTTAATATTAACAAAGGCCTATAAGAAAAAGTACAAGGTTTAATGGGCTGTATATAAATTGCACACTATAATATTTCTGTAGGAATGGAGTTTTTATAGATTGCCATCCACTAATTTGAGTTGGCAGCATCATTCCAACTGACTGTATAACTTCAACTGACAACTTTGAAAATACTGACGTATAATAATTGTGTGTATTCGTATGCATACTGGTATGCAGTATTTGTTAATTTATTAAAGTAAAATTAGCTAAAGAAACACATTGGGTTCTAAAAAATATGTTCTTTTTTAAAAAAATGCAAAAAAAAACAAAGAAAGAAAAAGTACAAACTGACACATTTAGTTTGTGCTGGTCGCAGCGAACTTCTTTTTAAGATGTTCATGAAAAACGAAACTTTTAAAAAATTTTCTCTGAAAATGTCTTAAACTTATTATTTCTTCTTTAAACTAAATGTGTCAGTTTTGACTCCTGCTGGGGTAACTGGGCCGTAACAAGCTTGGTACCCCAACAGCATTTTATTTCAAGCTAAATGAAAGCATCTACAACACTTTAATAAAAATACATACTTTTTCTTTCTCTCTCCCTCATACTTGACGTCTTTCACACTTCTTCGACATATTTGAATATAACTAAATTGTTTTTATCACGTACACTTAAAATAATTTCTACAAAGTCCTTTATTTGATACTTCCTAATTTTTCTCTTCTTTTCCCACCCACAGTGGCTTTTCACTGGTCCTTGACCTTTCAGAGTGCTGATATATCTTCTGTTGTTTGACTACAAAAAGTTTTTTCACCCCCAATGCGTGCCATTGAAAACTCCATTATGGATTAGTTCCACCTTTTAATTTTATTTTTATTTTCTCTTTTGCTAACATCAGCGGTTCATTATATTTGTTTCAATTTCCTGATGATGCGTTCTACACTCGAAACATGTCGATTCTACCCTAGGTTCGCCTAGCTATTGAATTAAAATTGTGAAGAAAGACTTTATGCTTTTCTTTTCCCTATATCATTCAACTCCACTTTGAGTATGGACTACTCCTTCAAAATTAAAAATAAATGTTTCCTTTATTTTTTTAAACAGTCTGAGCTGGCAAAACCCAAATTGTTGCTAGTAGGGCCAGATTTTTTTCTGGCTTTTTTGATTACCGAAATGAAAACGTAAATAGTGGGTCGTAATTCCTTTTTATGCCGTTCTCAACGAGCTATCACAATAGAAACCTATACATACTTTGCAAGAAGTACCTGAAAAAAAGTTTAGGGCGGTTTCTACTCCAAAAAGAAGGGGAATTTTCATAAAGACACGAAAAAAGTATGCGAATAACGAACGCAGCCGTAATTCTGTATTTTTTCAGCAAATAAAGAAGCTTCCTAATACTGATTTTATCCCATCAGTTAAACATTTCACCCTGTATATGGGTAACGCCTGCCGCAAGCGGCTAGCTAGCTAATTTTAAGGTATTTGCATTTCATTTAAGTTTTATTTGGTGCTTTTTTATTCTTCTTATTGTTATATGAACCGTTGATATGTATTTCCAGGCGCGTAAGTATGGTAAATAATATACTAGGTAATCTTAATACATCATAAAATAGATAACATTACCGGTACATTACTTCCACCTAAGATCTTCACGTTCTCTCCAATGTATCGACTTAATAACGTCAGAATTTATTAAAAAGGGCGCAGCTTATTTCACCTTAAACATAACCAGATAATTATCTGGTGGACTTGTTTATAATGTGACTGTATTTATTGTTATGACGTTGGCAAGTGTTGTCCATGCTAAGCTCGAAATGTGAGCCAATAAATTTTGTGATGATCGTGAACTTTAGGACGCCGGACGTTTCCTTATACCTACGACTTTTATGTAGCGTTATTAGCACGATAGCACGTTAGGTTGTAAAATTTGTTGAAGAATCGAGCTTAATTTTTTTAAACCTCATAGTTTTGGGTTTTAGTAGTTATTTCAGTTAGTACGTACGCTATTTTCTGTATACTGGGACCTTTGACTATTTTTGTACTGATGTAGTTAGTACTTACTTTATACAGGGTGTTCGGTAAGTAGGTATATGACATACTCTCGGGCGCGTATATAAATAATAAATAAATAACTCTACTTTGTCATATAAAAAAACCTAGTGCCCCTTAACGAAGATACAGGGCCCCTAAGAGGTACCCGCGACTTACCTTTTCAGCTCTTACTTTTAAACCGACACGTATAATTTAATGATATTTTACTATCTTATGTAGGCCATAGGGATAGGGACTCATAAAACAGTATACTACTTACTACATTAGATGTTTTACATCGTCAGTAGATACATGATATTGATTTGGGTAAGTATTTGCATTTTAACCAAAAACTAACTCATAAACAACACTAAAATCATTTACTAGGTCCTTTACTACAAAAAATTATCCACTCCATAGAGTAATAGGTATACTGAATTTTACAAGCAAAACTAAAAAAAAGTATCAAAACACAATAAGTCTAATCTGTGGCAGTTTCGTACGGTAGTATATGGTAAAACTGTTGAAATTCTGGCTGTCGTGTAACAGGAGTATTGCCGGAACATAGAGACACTAAATCTTCGATTTTTTTGCACTTACTTCGGTTCGTGAGAGATTTTTTGCAAATATTGACCGTTGGGGCGAGGCCAGGATAAATACAGTGACGTCATTTCGTGAGAAGAAGGATGCATATGAGGGAATATTTTTGACGACGTTTTTCGAATTTTTATCAGTTACGTCATTACGTGAGATAGGGGACGATATATACCAATTTTCATGACAAAATAATTTTTTTACAATCGTGTCAATGTTAAAATTAATTTTAGGTTATTCATTAATTTAAAGGGCGGAATTATGCATTTTTTGCATATTGTATCAATTTTATAATAAAATGCATATTTTTTTAAAATTATTATTTTAAGTGCATGTATTAATGTCCAGTTCGGTACTTATTTCAGGGATTTTCCAATATGAAAATTCTAATAATTATAATTAGTATATTTACATTTTGGTTATACATACAAAGTATTTATTGGAGGTTTCCGGGGTTTGCAGGTTTATTGTCACTTAATAATCCGTTATTATTACCTGATCAACAAACTGTATTTATATCGATTTGAAATTTAAGTTTAAGAGACTCGATTAGTATTGTTCAAACTTTTTCCGCTAAATGTAACAACATTCCCGGTAAAGTAGGTCAAGTAAGAAATAAATTGGATGTAACTGTAAAAAGGAATGAAGGATTTAAATACGAGGGTAAACCATCCAACGAATTTGTATCTTGGCCTTACATTTTGCTACTCAAGTTGCAGTATTGTCCGATTACATCAGTGGATGTTACGAAGCGTCTTTTTGTATGAACATATTTTTACTAATAGAAGACAATCCTTTTTATTCGAAAATTTTGAAAAATATTTAGTAAGTAGGTAATAAATGCCTGTTATACAATTTTAGGTTAAAAAATTGTTTACTTTTATTTTTCTTTGTTTCTTTTTCTTGCATTTTTTTTAAATAAACATTTTTTAGAACCTAATTACTTACCTCATTTTACTATAATAAATTAAGAAATATTGCATACCAGTATGCATATTTGGTAAAAAAATGTAAATAACTGCATATTTTAAAGGGAAACAAGGCATAGGTATATAATATATTTTGACTGAATTTAAGTGCATAAATTCCGCCCTTTATATCATTATACAGGGTGTTCATTTGAAAACTTTCCACCTCGATTTTCCTGCTTTAAAATGAAAATGTGGAAAATCGATCGGACCCGTCGATTTTTATTTCGAGGGGGACATATTTTGCGTATATTGTCAATCTTGTTACTTCAAGCCCCTAGGAGGGAGGGGGGGAGGGGGGGTGGTAAGATCTAAATCTTGAATGGATACCCCTATTTTATATAATTTTTTTGGATTCTGAATAAAATTCTGAACATTTTTTAATAAAAGCATTATTAGTCTATACTTAACAGTTTCCGAGATATTGACTCTTGAAAAATGAGAATTTTGAACTTTGACAGCGTCTAGCTTTTTAACTGTACGTCTTAGAGCAAAACGGCTTACATGTCCCTATCTTCGATTTTTATTATCTTTCCAATAGTGTCAACTTCCGGTCAAACAGGAAGTACTATATTTCTTACATCCGGTTTAACCGAAAGTTCACCCTATTGGAAAGATAAAAGATAAAAATCGAAGATAGGGACATGTAAGCCGTTTTGCTCTAAGACGTACAGTTAGAAAGCTAGACGCTGCCAAAGTTCAAAAATGTAATTTTTCAAGAGTAAATATCTCGGAAACTGTTAAGTTTTTATTAAAAAATGTTTCATGCAGAATATAAAAAAATTATATAAAATAGGGGTATCCATTTAAGATTTAGATCTTACCCTCCCTCCTAGGGGCTTGAAGTAACAAGATTGACAATATACGCAAAAGATGTCCCCCCCGAAATAAAAATCGACTGGTCCGAGCGATTTTCCACATTTTCATTTAAAAGCAGGAAAATCGAGGTGGGAAGTTTTCAAATGAACACCCTGTATATAGAGATAAATGGCATTAAAAGGTTTTTTCAATATTCCGTCCACAAAATTGTCTACCATAATCTGCACATCAACTTTATGTCGGTCACTGTATAAGAAGTTTATATTCCTATAAGATTACTCAATTATTTTATTTTATTGTCTTGCAAATGAATGAACTTTGAATGGAAGACCAGAAACTTTTTGCAGTTTTTATTATCCATTCTTAATTAAACATAAATGTGGCGTTAAGTATATCGCGTTTTATATTCGTTTTTAACGGCCATTGGGCGTATTTAGAAAAATTAAATGTTAATTTGAAAAATTGGCTTTTTAATCGATCTTTGCCATCTGTAAATGTTGTAGAAAATTGCATTATCAAAAGTTAATTAGTGCTTTTTGCACGTCTGGCAAAACAAACCCTTGGTGTGTATTTCCATACCAAATCGTAAATATAGTAATTAATTATAATTATTTGCTAGTTGAAGTGAAATACATTAAAATCTGTCAAAATTTTATTGTTGCGAACGCGAGTTTGAGAATTGTCGCTTTTTCCACTCTTTGTTGGGTATGGGTGAACACAGGCCTATATGAAAAAAAGTAAAATGCTTAAAGCCCACACAGTAGAGGACTTGTCTAGGAATGGACGGCCACGTGTTTTAGGCGACGATAAAAAATTGGATATTGCATTATCTCTGCAGGATAATCCGCATGTTTCAACAGTTTTATTGTTTATATAATAATTTTTGTTTAGAAAATTGTAAAATAATACTTAGGAAATACCTAAATTAATTTTACACGTTCACAATGTCACACACATCGATGATTTATCATTTCCGCTTATTTAAATAAAGATTTTTTAAAAACTTTTTTACAACCCTGTATAAATTATTATAAATATAATAAAGAAATTTATGATGCATTGGTGATGTCTATATAGATATTATTAGCTATGTTTTTTTTGATCTTTGAATAAACCCAAATAATATAACCCTGTATTTTCAATTCAATTCATTGGCGCGCGTTGATCGCCACGAAGTTATACAGTCAGTTGGAATAATGCTGCGAACTCAAATTAGTAAATGGCAGCTTATAAAAACCAAAACTCCATTAATACGAATAGCGTGCCATTTATACAGCCTAGTAAGCATTCAACTTGTTTTTATAGTTCTCGTATGGATACGACATAAAAATAATAAAATGAAACACATGTTTATTATATTGATAGATGACCATATTATGCAGCGATTTGGGGTAAAAAATTTATTATAAAATATTACCAAAAAAAAATCGTTGGAAGTAAGTTCCTAGTTCTACCACTAGGAGGCGTAGTCACTATGCTGATACAAAGTCCTTATAACTTCAACTAATAACTTTAAAATACATTGAACATCAGAAATGAGTTTCTATAATCTCAGTGATATCCTTTTAGGCTATTGATTATGTCGTAAAAAAACAGAGCTGTCTTAAAAAACAGGGCAATAGCGAACTGAGACGTTCACGGGTTTTTATTACAGGAATCGATCAATGGGTTATAAATGAAGAAAAAACCGCGAAGTGCTATTAAATTAGAGGGTGGAAATTGAAGTAAGGGGTGAAAAACCACCCCTTTTGGTTTTTTCAATATATCTCGTAAACAAACCAAAATTTCGATATATCTCATATGAAACTTTTTGTAGAGAATCAAATTTTCCATCGAAATAGCATTTTTTGTATATTAAAAAGAAAAGTTTCATGCCAACTCAAATTAGTAAATGGCAGCTTATAAAAACCAAAACTCCATTAATACGAATAGCGTGCCATTTATACAGCCTAGTAAGCATTCAACTTGCTTTTATAGTTCTCGTATGGATACGACATAAAAATAATAAAATGAAACACATGTTTATCACATATTGATAGATGACCATATTATGCAGCGATTTGGGGTAAAAAATGTATTATAAAATATTACCAAAAAAAAATCGTTGTAAGTTAGTTCCTAGTTCTACCACTAGGAGGCGTAGTCACTATGCTGATACAAAGTCCTTATAACTTCAACTAATAACTTTAAAATACATTGAACATCAGAAATGAGTTTCTATAATCTCAGTGATATCCTTTTAGGCTATTGATTATGTCGTAAAAAAACGGGGCTGTCTTAAAAAACAGGGCAATAGGGAACTGAGACGTTCACGGGTTTTTATTACAGGAATCGATCAATGGGTTATAAATGAAGAAAAAACCGCGAAGTGCTATTAAATTAGAGGGTGGAAATTGAAGTAAGGGGTGAAACCACCCCATTTGGTTTTTTCAATATATCTCGTAAACAAACCAAAATTTCGATATATCTCATATGAAACTTTTTGTAGAGAATCAAATTTTCCATCGGAATAGCATTTTTTGTATATTAAAAAGAAAAATTTCATGCCGAAACAGTCGAAACAAACTTAAAAAAAAAAAAGCGAAGATTTCAATTTTTTGATTTTTTTTTGCTTTTTCGCCTGTAGGTATCTTTTTTTTGGGCCTAGATAGGTATGGACATTGCTTCAGATAGAAATAAACAAATTAAATTTCCTTTAAAATGGTGGGCGGAACAATTTTTTTGAATGAAAATTGACCGAGATATGGCCAGTTGAAAATTGTTGTTTTTTTTTGCATTTCATCCCTCTTGTACGAAAATGCGAACAAAAACAATATTCGTACAAGAGGGATGAAATGCAAAAAAAAAAACAATTTTCAACTGGCCATATCTCGGTCAATTTTCATTCAAAAAAATTGTTCCGCCTACCATTTTAAAGAAAATGTAATCTGTTTCTATCTGAAGCAATGCCTATACCTATCTAAGCCCCAAAAAAAGATACAGGCGAAAAAGCAAAAAAAATCAAAAAATCGAAATCTTCGCTTTTTTTTCAAGTTTGTTTTGAATGTTTCGGCATGAAATTTTTCTTTAATACTCAAAAAATGCTATTCCCATAGGAAATTTGATTCTTTACAAAAAGTTTCATATGAGATATATCGAAATTTTGGTTTGTTTACGAGATATATTGAAAAAACCAAAAGGGGTGGTTTTTCACCCCTATCTTCAATTTCCACCCTCTAGTCTAATAGCACTCCGCGGTTTTTTCTTCATTTATAACCCATTGATCGATTCTTGTAATAAAAACCCGTGAACGTCTTAGTTCCTTTCTATATGACATAATCAATAGCCTATTTATAAATTTGAGAATAACAAGTTTTTTGTGGTTACCATATTAATAATGAAAATACATAAAACGCTGTAACTACGGTCTGCGTTAATCGAATTTAACAAACTATGGCTTATTTTAAACTACGTTTTATTCTGAACTAGCGTGTACCCGGCCTGCGTTGCAACCCGGCATTATACGACGTCGCTTTCTCTGAGATAATAAGGCGAGTTCACCATCACGTCAAGATTTATAAATACAAACCCGAACAAACCTCTAAATTTATCAGTGTTTCTCTACAATATTATGCATGTATTATACATAAAATCCTTCCTCTTGAATCACTCTATCTGTTTAAGAAAACCGCTTCAAAATCCGTTGCGTAGTTTTAAAGATTTAAGCACATATAGGGACAGACGGGCGACAGCGACTTTGTTTTATACTATGTTAAGAAGATACATTTTTTAATAAATATTTTTAAAATTAATTCGTGTGGTTAATAAAATAGGGCACTTTTAAAAAATATATTTGTAGCATTAATTTTAAAAAAAATATATAATATGCAACCATTCAACTATTTCTTAAAACGTCCTGTATTATTAAGGACATGGAACTACAAGGTTATAAAAGTGTGAGTAGTAACCAAATTATACTGTCGGCGACACCGCTACCGATGGCACTGGATTTGCCCGAGTTTAAAATCTTTAATGATAAGTGATAACGATATTTCTATATCGGTATATGGGCGTTTTTACACTAGCCGACACGACACCGACACGACAACGACACCGGTGAACGCGTAATCTCATGTAAGTAAAGGGAATGCTTTCACACTTGCCGATATATCGTTATCGTGTAGTTACAGGCGCCGACAGGTCGGCGAGCAGCAAGCGCTCCACTCGTGTCGTTGGCGGTTTTTCCTTTTCCTAATTGTTTTGGTTAGAACGGCAGAACGGCAATATTCCTACTTAATTTAAATGATAATTTCGACATACCTACTTAACTTTTAAAAGAACTATGGCTAATTTCAAGTATGACATTGTTACTCTGATAGAAGTTGTAGAGTCAAAACCGTGTCTTTGGGACAAAACAAACGAAAATAATAAAATACTCAGAGAAAAAATTTTCTTTGCGGTCTTCGCTTTTTGAGTCTTAAATGCAATAAATATAGCAAATGCAATTTATTTACAGTAGCCATGTCTGCGAATACCGGCACAACACTACGACACGACAGAGATGGCTGTCGGCAAATGTGAAAATACTCGCCGATTTATCGTGTCGGTGTCGCTACCGTGTCGTGATCGTGCCTGTCCGGCAAAGTCCTTAGGCCGGCACTGCTTGATCCTCGTTGCGTTGGTTAGAAATGTTAGAATAATATAATGCTTATAATTTCTTAAAAATAATAAAAAGTTTCAAACAGCGAAAACTCCATCGCAGATTCGCAGCCAAAGCAACGCCATATAATAGAGCCACGAATGGTACGAACCCCATCAAGTTAACAGCAATATAACTTTAAATCATGTAATATGTTACAATGTAATTCAGTTGTAATTGTTGGTGGACGTCTAACCAGCAAGCACCTACGCTCAGAGCACGTTCTCCGAGTAAATACGGGGCTTTTTTATTCGTATTTATTGTGTTTGTTACGATTATAAGTTCATTGTTGTGAGGCTTGAGTGGCTTAAAGTGTGGGAAATTGTGACGTTTCATACAATGTATCCAGGCGGGTCTAATTATTCTATATAAAGTTTTAGTTCATATTTTGGAATATTATAAGGGAAATAGATGAAATTCGTTTTTATTTTTCTCAAAGGCGCTGGCGAAATTTTTTTTAGGTCCCCGCCCAAATTTGGTCAATAATTTATAAACAATACTACAAAAAAATTACCTTGTCGGACATCCATTGTCATTATTTTGTTACTTAACACAACGTTTCGATTATTTAGTATCTATCTCTAACTTTACACTCCAAAAAGCACGCAGGCGGAGTCATCAAGCTTCATTGCACATGCACTGAGGGAAATGATCTACTACAAAAGGTTTTCTAAGACATAGTTTGTATTGATCGGTTATTTTGTATTAACCCAGAGTGTATCAAACCCGCTTAAGTGTTATAACAATTCCAGATTTGCTAGAAAAGTGTTTTTATTGGTAGTAATCAGTTCCATTAGCAACACAGTCTTGTTGAATAATGAACTAGTTTTAATACAGCAATTTTGTTCCCAGTAAAGCGCTTTATCCACAATTAAGAAAGTAGAACAGCGTCCCCAAAAACGAATTATATCCGTTAGAACCTATAATCCACAAGACGTTGGTGGGGGTTCGTAGCGATTGGCAATCGCCGCGCGCCGTAGTATTAGTTTTAACGTATTTGTTGCGCAGGTTACGTCGTTGCTCGGAGTCTTCTAGTTGTCCTGTTTGAATTTGAAGTTTATTGATCGTACCAATACCTGTTTCAATTAATTTATTTCTAATTTGTATTTAATTTTTTTTAAACTTTCCATGTCAGATAAAGTAGGTTATTTTAAAAGAATCAGTTCTAATTTAAGTTTATTTTCTAAAAAAACTATATTTAATACTAATATAGGTATTACCACATTTTCTTTATTGTTCTTCCATTTTATATTGTGCTAGTGAGGAAATCTTAACATAGTATAAAACAAAGTCGCTATCGCCCTTCTGTCCCTATATCCCTATATGTGCTTAAATCTTTAAAACTACGCAACGGATTTTGAAGCGTTTTTTTTTAACAGATAGAGTGATTCAAGAGGAAGGTTTTTATGTATAACTAGCGACCCGCCCCAGAAAGTGGCATGCCGGGTACTAATATATCGGGTTTGTTCGGGTTTGTATTTATACCAGCGGGTTGCAACGCATGCCGGGTACACGCTAGTATTTGATAAATTACACATTTGACAAAATAAGGCAATGCGGATTATTTTAAATTGTGACAAATATACAAAAATTAATTTTATGTTAAAGAATTTAGATTGGTTGAATGTGTGAATATGAATGTAAATTTAATTTTTAATTTATTATGTATCTTTATTCTTCTTAACATAGTATAAAACAAAGTCGCTGTCGCCCGTCTGTCCCCTTTCATATGTGCTTAAATCTTTAAAACTACGCAACGGATTTTGAAGCTTTTTTTTTTTTAATAGATAGAGTGATTCAAGAGAAAGGTTTTTATGTATAACTAGCGACCCGCCCCGTCTTCGCACGGGTGCAATTTCAGAAAGTGGCATGCCGGGTACTAATATATCGGGTTTGTATTTATACCAGCGGGTTGCAACGCATGCCGGGTACACGCTAGTTATACCTAAAATTAAAAATAATGTATTGCCTGAGTGTTTACAAAAATGGTGTTCTTTTAATTATGACCATTATAATTATAAAACAAGAACTAATCAAAATTTTCATGTGGATAGAGTGTTTAAAACATTAGCTTATAAGTATATTTTTCATAAAGGTTTGATAGAATATAATAATTTGGAAAATTCTTTTAAATCTCAAATATCATCAGAACCACAGAATATTAACAGTTGGCTGTGAGTTCTCTGATCAGAACTAAGTATTTAAAAAAACTTTAAAATTACATTTAAATAAAAAACAAAATGACACGTACCTAATATTTGATACAATTTGCAAAATGTTTAACTTTTCTATCTGTTTTTGTTAAAAGAAGGTTGCGTTTTAAAATTTAAAAATAAATCTATAAAAATGTGTTAAAAAAATGTATTAAAAAATATTTAATTGTAGCTTTTTGCTAAATAAAACATGTTACTACTTACTACTACTACCATTTATATTATACGTCGCGACTATTAGTAGGCGTTTTTTATGTATACTTATTTGAGCGTTTGTAGATTTTAAAATCATAATATATCACCATTTATCCTACTGCCCATGCGGGCACCTGATATATTTCAGATAACAAGACACCGAGCCCGAACATCTGCCAAAACAAATTCGGCAGGGGTTCATTCCGAAATAAAAGTCATAAAATTCATCGTCGACCAGTTTCGGTCGTAGCCCGAGTACATTCGAACATTATTCCAAATGCAATTATGAAAATGTGACTTAATGTTCCCGAGATTTATATCCTAACTTAAATATATTAATTTACGATCGTATCCTTGCTTGCGGCGAGCGAGGATGCAAATGTGAGTTTTATTATTTTCGGCTTTTATTTTTGGGTTTGGTAGTACCGTATGGAAAAGCATTAAAGCGTTTAGTGTGTACATCCATCGATACTAAACCGATACTTAAGAAATCAGAATAGGAACGAATTCACCATTTCATTTTTAAATCAATATTTTGATGCATCTAGAGTTAACTTTTTCTTAAGACAAAGCGTTTCGACAGAAGACAACGACATTTGACATGAACAGCTGATCTGGTTTCGTCGTTAAAGTTTCCAGATCAGCCGTGGGCCATAGCAAACTCACGCGTCAGATTGCGTAATATTATTTTCTTCCGATTTTAATGTTTCTGCGTGGCTGTTTTTTGTGTAGTGTGTGTGTTTCAAATATTTTACTTTCAGATTTTATATATTTCAGAGACATCAGATTTTCTTGGTGTTTATTATTTAGGGTAGACCGGGGAGAATTGAAACATGGGACAATAGAAACAACCAACCGCCATATTTGACGAAGCGCCAAGAGATGCGGTAGGTAGTCATCAGTAGTGCTGGGAAGTTTAGTTCACTTTGCCGATTTCAATCTTTCGATCTCGTTCAATAAAGTGAATAGTTCAAAAGACTAGTTCGTTTAGTTCGGTAGGTAGGTCGGTCAGGTGACAAAACCTATAATCTCGGTCGTCTCGCTCTCGCTTGCGTAGTACATTCCGTTTAGACTTTAGTTCGCCTTGTTTCAATCTTTTAGTAATTACTGATTGAATCTTTTAGTTCAGTTGCCAGATTCGATCTTTTGAACTAGTTCGTTCGCGAACTACACAACTCTAGTCATCAGTCAATCACTGACGATAGTTCAGAGTGGTTGTGTGCGTTCCCTATAAACGAATTTCCCGCTACTGGAGTAAACTTTTTCATTGTTTAAAAAAGTGTGACGAAAGGAGTAACAAGGCAAGTATCTAACTTCCACTATTTCTATTATTGTATTTGGTTTAGGTAGGTTAAAAAGTAACTATTATCCAGGAGTAAGAACAAATTTTGGTATTAACCTAAGAATGTGTTGCGGGGACAATTGAAACAAGTGGTATGGGGGACGTTTGAAACGTGTAAAACAAACCCGAACAAACCAAACAACTTCCGAACCATCAAGAAGACAGTGCATGACAGCGACGAAGAGGCCTGTTTTTGTTTAGTTTGTCTGGAATCCTATAAAAGTAGTCGCTCTAGAGAGAAATGGGTGCAGTGCACTGAATGTCGTCATTGGTCCCACGTGGAATGCACTCGACAAGAAGGTTTGTATATTTGTCATAACTACTTGTCAGAGTAAAGTTTGTTATATGTTACGATTTTCATTATTAATAATATGTTTAATTTTCCATTAGAATAAATATTTCTTTAATTAAAATGCTGTTTCAATTGTCCCAGGCATATGTTTCATTCGTCCCCAGCACGGGGACTATTGAAACAGTTTACCGTGCTTAAGACCAAATATCACGCTTATAAATCGTTATAAAGTAGCAGAATAAAGATAAATACAAACCCAATTAAATATGCTATTCATCCCCTATTTTATTATTAAGAACTTTGCCATAGTTGCCGAGAAAAAAAATTAAGAATCAAAAATGTTTCAATTGTCCCCGGTCTCCCCTAAGTTTAATGGCGAATACAAACACCATTTTGGTAACTCATCTATTATCAATAATATTTTTAAGTTTAGATGATTATGGCTCATGATTATTGTGTGCTCAATGTTCCAGGTTATATTGTCGAAGGAAATAAGGTAATTTACACCAATTATTTTAATTTATTACTGTAATATTTACTAAAAAGTGCCTTGTGTCTAAAATTGGGGTCAATGACCTTCACCGGTATTTTTTATAGAAAATGTCCTTACACATTTCATTCATATCATTTGCTATTACAATAACTATCTACTTTAGTTACTGAAACGGCTATTCTTGCATCTTTAAAAGAAATATTAGAATGAAAACCCAAAGGGGGTCCAGCAGTCTTACACCTTCACCACAAAACATTAAAAATGCATCTTTATATAACTAGCGCGTTCTCTAGAAGGTATCTTAGAACTCAATATGAAATCCTCCCTCTTGTCCTAAAAAATATAACTCTTTGATTCATATCCGCTTCGTATCAAATCATCGCCAATTTTATAAAGTAAATATTTACTTGAATCACCCTGTATCTCTTTAACCGTATAAAAAATAAAATTAAATGACATATTTTCAAGTCTACTTCTCCTGTTGCTTTAGGTACGAGACACCTTATGTATATCCATATATAAAATTTCCAAAAAAGTAACAATACCAAATGGTGTTTTAATTAGACGTGCACCACAAAGCTTATACACCTCGCCAAAAATGTATTACTTTTTTCCTTGTATAATAAATACATAAATACCTAAGTATTTTTGCTTTTTATAAATAAATACTAAAAGAAATAAAAAATTATTTTTCTTTAATTTTATAATGATTTCACATATTTATTTCGGTAGGTACGGGTCTATATTTTATTTTATTAATAATAAAATTGGTACCTACGCTATATCTTTACAAAATATTAAGACTCCCCAGGGCCGGATTAACCACTAGGCCAAATAGGACATGGCCTAAGGCGCCACGAACGCAATGGGCGCCGCGGCTTTTTAACGAATTTCAGTGTACCTATAATAATTATTATTTTATACATTTAAATCACTATTTAAACTATGGCATAATTGCTAATTATCATACCTATAAAGTATAAAGAACATTCCATATTCCAATCTAAAGAAAAATATTCTAAATTAAAGTATTAAGACTATTTAGTTATCAGATCTTGTGAAATCAACTTCCTTCGACGACATTATTTAAAATTTTTCGAGTAAAAAATGTCGAAAAAACATTTCTAGTATCTTACTTAATACTCTTAAAAATATGTCGTTATTTTTAAAATTACCTTTAATAAAAGATTTTGGGCATTGGGCCACGAAAACTGTTCCTTTTATTACCTTTATTTATTTGTTGATGTCATTGATCTCGTTAATAACGAGTCGTTATTAAAATGATGTTATAGAAGTAATTCCTATACTTTAGTTTATATCATTTTGTGTATTTATATAAGGAATCAATCTACCAAAATCATTTGATTCTTAGCGCTGAATTTGTGTTTTTATGTGTTTTATATTTTTGTATCCTAATTAGCTGGATTAGTCGATTAGTTTTTTTGAACTTTGGAAACTACCAAACTCTTATTAAGTTATGATATTTTGAGTTAATTGTTTTATTCATTTCACATTTTGTAAACATTATTCATTAATGTTAAGTTGTTTGTTTATACTTCTATTTTTTGTTTTATAATTTTCCCTGAGTATACTTACATGAATTATACGATTATTACAATTAAATTAATCTATGAGTTTTTTCTGCAACAAAACGTGCAAATTTCCTCTTGAAAAACATATTTTTACGAGATTACGTTTAGGCACAAATTTGATCATCCGTATCATGACTCATCACAATTTTTTTTTTTAAATCCATTTCGAAATTGAAAAAAATAGGCGCCAAAATTTGTCTGGCCTAAGGCGTCAAACGACCTCAATTCGGCCCTGAGACTCCCTCCCAAAATTTAAAAGATACCGAATGCGAAGGTAAAAGGACTTAGTCCGGTTCTATTTCTGTAGCTAACCGCCTAACGAAAAATATACCAGACTTCAACAGGGTGTCATAACTGACAAGTGATGCGACGAGTTCTTAGATTAATTTGACTTTATACGGGACGGCCCATGTTTATGCACTGATTCGAAATTTATTTAATAATCAAGGTTATTAACATAAGCTGTTTGAACACAATAACTAATCATAATCAAAAAACTTTAAGATTAATACTACGCACTAAAATAATTAAATAAATTATTACATCTCATTAATGCTCACAAATATTATGCATCTAACTTAGGAACAAGCACTCGGTAATTGTGTGGAGGCAAGAAGAATTTACTCACATACATTTCTAAATCGGCGTTTACCGCATCGAAAAACTTTCAAAAGGGTCGATCGTAGCTTAAGAGAAAGCTCTGTAAAATGATACCTGTCAAAATTTTGGCCCAACGAGTGTGGTGGCAAGTCCGTTCCTGACTTCCATACTTCTACTAATCTCACGAAAAGTCGTAACAATTTTTTTTTCACTTTAAACAAAAAAATAACCCTATTTTGATATATTTAATAAAAATTTCTTTGTGATCAAATATTAGCATTGCCATAATCAAATTTCTTGTTTGCTGGGTTCTAAATACAACTTTTACAGTTCGTTTATTATCTGCATATATTTATAATCTTCTCACCTCTAAAATTTATAAAATGTCATTTACGTCGTTATGTAAGATAGGGGACGATATAATATATAGTATAAGAAGTTTAAGACACTTTCCCTATACTTATGTTTAGAAGAAAAACGTAAATACCCACCTATATTTTTATTATTCCAATTGTGAATCAATTATTATTCTATTGGAAATGGTTAGCGTATAGAGGCCTTTAGCATCATTGGAATTAGCCTAGAAAGGTTAGTGAGTGTGGCAGGGAGCCTCATCAAGCCAGACTTTATTTTTATAGAGTTTTGTATCGTAAGCTCGAATTTCATATTATTATGTTGGATAAGCATATTTGTTCCATGTTCCACATTATTATCAAATCTTTCTCAAAAATACTTGTGGGAATGTTGGAACAATATA
Organism: Polydrusus pterygomalis; assembly: GCA_963969555.1. Classification (NCBI taxonomy): domain Eukaryota; kingdom Metazoa; phylum Arthropoda; class Insecta; order Coleoptera; family Curculionidae; genus Polydrusus; species Polydrusus pterygomalis. Next base: position 159,704,036 of record OZ018375.1, on the reverse strand, counting down.
ATAATTATAACATATTACAACAAGAAATAGATATCCCAGCTGGATATATGCTCTCGGTTTGGATCCTAAAGACAAACACTATTCCATTAATGGCATCGGTATAGTGTCCATTTTGATCAAAGGGAGATGCATATCACACCACGTAGTAGAATGCTATACCAGCTCATGGAGCTATTCCCAAATTGGCCTTGGTATAGTTTTTATTTGTTAAAATTCTGCTTTTATTATGTCTGAATCAGTCCCTGTATAACAACCGTTCATAGATCTTTTTGGAACATTATGCTTACAAAAACAGTTTTTTTTTTTTAATTTTGACCAAGATTTTTATATAAATGGTAAATATGCCGGCGTCCAGTGGCGGCTCGTTAATGAAGGGCTCTGGGGCGCCGCCCTCCCTGCAATTATTTCAAACAGAATCCAAAAATACTTTACTTAAAAAACCAATAGAGCGATCCATTAAAATAATTCAAACCAAACATAGCCCTATTCCAACGGGTAGGTTATACTAAGCGCGGGCATAATTATTTCAAACCAAACATAGCCCTATTCCAACGGGCAGGTTATACTAAGCGCGGGCATAAATTCAAACCAAACATAGCCCTATTCCAGCGGGCAGGCTATACTCATAGACAAGCGAGTTGCGCGCTCTCAAGATTATACTAAAAGCGCGGCCCCGCGGGCGACCGATTATTCGTCCTGACTCAACGCGACTTCTCGTTATGACTACGGAAACGTGACGTCACCTACATATCGCACAACGAGGAGCTCAAAATTTTCCGCCCAACAGCTGTTCGCGGTTCGACATGTCGATGGCGCTCACGTTTTGTTTATTTGTTTTGATTTATTTATTAGTCCTACATAATATATAATAAAAAATCCTGGATAATATGCGGTTGTGAGGACAAAAATTCTTTTTTTTTGTTTCGTGTGTCTTCTTTTTGACGGGGATGATAATTGGACTATAAATGGGGTGCAGGACTTAAAACATCTTTCAGAGAAAATAAAAAACATGAAAATAGTGCAAAACATCGTTATAATGTGGTAAGTTTTGAAATGTTAGGACAAACTAATATTTTAACTTGTTTAAGTAGTGCTTATCCTGATGAAATTAAAATTGACAACGAGAAAGTTAGAAAAAACAGACACGTACTTTCGAAAATATTAGAAATTTTTTAACTTTTTCAATATTAGACATTATTTAACTTTTTCAACGTTGCTTGTACGTTTATGTTCAGCAACACCTTGTTGGATAATAATGATCATGTTATAATAAATATTGGGCTAGTGCGAAAAGGCCAATTAAAAGGAGGAGTTGATTTTTATGGACTACCATTTTAATCAAGAAAAGAGGTGTAAACCATGTTGCAATCTCCTTTATGAGCAGCTATAAAGAATAAATTTAATCAAATTAATGAATCCGCAGATGGTAAATGCTTGTAAGTATACTATAATGGGTTTAAAATTAACAAGTATGTGATTATTAGGGAATATTTTATTGATAATTGCTTTTATTGGCAATTGCTTAGTTATAAAAAGGTATTTTAGCGACGATACTAATTTTGGACATAGGATGGAATAAAGTATTATCTTTCTGCCAATCGGCCAATAAAATCATAATTATATCGATATAAATGTCCCATGGGCGGTTGTCACTTACTTACTTGACCAATAATATTAAAATATTATTTCTCTTAAAATCTGTTTTGTCCGAAGCTATAGATAAAATATTTAAAAAATATATATTTTTCATTAATATATTCAAAATTAAAATATTTAGCTTTTGCATGGGGATCTGCTTGTTTATCAAACTTAAAAACATTACAAAAATTGTAAAATAAAGTTATTAATAATGCAAACACAAATTACCACATCTAGAGGTAAATCTATATAGACCGAAGGGGTATTACACGTTCAAAAAATTTATAAATAAAAAATTTGTAATCTAATTATTTTAAAAGAAAAAAAAATCAAACAACACTTCAGGAGAATAAGATGTTATATGAACATAACACGAATAACACCAAACACCAGACAATGTAAAAATTACACTCGTATGTATTTTAATTTTTTTTTGTCTGAGGTCAATGAATAATGTAGATATGTCTTTGGATAAATAACATGTACTGATTTCAAAAATGTAGCGCATTTTTCGATATCAGATCGTTTTTTGCTACCGTATATTTTGATAAAATTAGAAGCTGAACTATATGACACTAATAATTTTGCACAAATTTAATTTATATGTTTATTGTTACAAAAAAGGTATTTTCAAAGATTTTCATGCGTGCTTGAATTCTGGAATATCCCTTTTTACGCACCAGCAGTAGTCTGCCAGCATATTTACGTCCCGCCGGCCCTGATATCTCCCCTCCATTACACGAACGTCCAGGTGAAAAGGTTCGCCTTGCTCTTCGCTAAAATTCCCACAATTTTTTGAAAAATAATCCAAATGAAAACTTGAAAAATGCATCTTTACAGACATGCGTGCACCAAGAGACTGAAAGCCTTTGTAACGACTACTCGTTGATATTCTTTCAGTTCAGTGGTTTCCCAAAAAGTTTTGAAATTAAATGCTAACCAGGCATTTTTTCCATTACCTGCCATATTCTGGTGAAATTCCTGGTTCTTGATTCGGATTTGAGGACCGTCAAAAATTCCAGCTTTCAGTTTGGCATCACTGATGTTTGTAAATTTTCGACTAAGAAAACTACAAGCACGACCTTCTTTATCGAGAGCCTTGACATAATTTTTTTCTATTTCACGTTCATAATAAGCTCAGTACGAACCGCATTTGCGGATCGTAATAAAGCTATTTCGATACGCGTTTTTTCTTTATTTAATGTTGGTATCACATTTTGTTTGTCATAGCCATCGCTTTCCATCTTGTGTGCGGCATGAGAATGAAAATTTAACCTAGAAATATAAAGTATTGGAAATGCTTAAATACCTTCCTATTCACATAGCTTCGGTGTAAAGGATAAAAACACCTTTCTACGATATCAAAATTAAATATAGTTTCGGTGGCTGACAATTTATAGAAATCTGTAATATTAAAGGCTTTTTTACAGATACCTGAAACTTCTACATAAAATATATGTCAATTATTTTACTCTTTTCAATTTCTACTTAAGATCTAGAGTATTCTAACCCTTTATTTTTCTGGGAGTATTCTAGAGTTTTAGTGTTTTGTGATGAAGAATACAAATAATGTTAGTTCCTATAATCAAAACTATATATTTCTACTTATGTTTAATAGTACAATTAGTATAAACATTTATAGTAACTGTGGAAGTGTCCTGAGCACTAAACTTAATGTCTGGCATATTTTGATTTGAAACAATGTTTTGTTCGTAATTATTTTCATGTTCAATGACTTTCTGTACTTCATCGGTTGTTGTATAGAGGTATGTCTTTGTAGCAGACCCTCATTAGAAATGTATTGGCTTCTTGAAGGTGTGGGAGCAATAGAAGAGCTAGAAGCTACTATAGGTGAGTTTGAAAAAGGGCTCGATACAGAAATTTGTGTTACCTCTATTTTCCTTTGCAGTGACGTGTCGATATAGCCCTCTGCAACAGCTGAGGACTTCCAACCTCCATGTTTCTTAATAGTCACCAAGTCACTTCCATTATTAGCTAAGTGAGAAACACTGGAACGTCTAAAACAATGCCCTGTATAACATTCTGGATTTGGGAAATTAAGGTATTTAGCAATCAAACTAGGAATTTTTCCTAGAGTATTTTTACCTATGGGAGAATTTATGCAATACCCGTTGCGAAAAGTAAGGAAAAACCGTTTATGTGTTGTTTTTAGGCCTTAAATTTAAATATTTTTTTATTAACATTTGTTTTGGTTTTAGGAATTTTCACTAGAATTATATCATCTTTAATTTCAATGTCGTCTCTTAATATATTAGTTAGTTCTTCCCTTCTGCATGCTCCATTAAATCCCATAATTAGTGCTACCTTAAATAAAGATAAAATGAACATAATTAATAAGTATTAGTTTATAACTATAAAGTAGGTAAGTAGTGTTTTTCTCGAGGTTTTTCTGGTAATTTTATTTTTTGTATATTTAACAACATTCATATTTTAGATTTGTAGATGTGTAAATATTATTTCAAAATAGGTACTTACTTTTACAGCCAAATAAATATTGTCATTCGCTTTAGTTAGGAACGCTTTTAAATGTTCATATATATCGTAACCTTCTGATTGCCCTTTTAAAAATGCTTGAAGTTTAGCATATCTTGAAATATCAATGTTCTTATTAATATTTATACAGGCCCGTAACTTGGAGTATAGGGTTGGTTGGTTGGTTGGTTAAAGGCGGGGGTCGGGTTCGACGTGTGGCCCAAGCTTCTTACACTGCAGCCTTCTGGCTTATTGTGCGCCCCAGTCTTGTTAGAAAAGATTTGTTCCTTCTACGAGGTCCAGTAGTTTTCTTCCAAGTTTGTCGTGCGGGAGGTTATCGCCACGTCGAATGTTTCCGAAGATTTTGAATCTTTTACGGTTTAGCGCTTCGCAGCTGTATATGATATGGGAGGCGGTTTCGTCCTCTTCACCGCAAAGTCTACATTCAATGGGTCCATTATAGACTCCCATTCGTTGAAGGTGTTTTCTTAAGTGACAATGGCCTGTTAGTAGGCCGGTCACTTGCTTTAGCTGGGTACGCGTCAAGAGCAGCATTCCAGCTGATAGCTTCTTCGAGGGCCTATCGATGTGGAGTATAGGGACCATAGTGTTGATGGCTTATTAATTTTACTCTTCGCATCAAAAAATGCTAATAAAACATTTTCTGTAAGGTTAGTAACGCCTTTTTCTTCACACCATTTTCGAAAATTTTCATATTCTTTTTCATATAACTTCTGGGACTTTTTTGGCAAAAGGCTGCTTAAAGTAGTTTCTGCCACTGCTCTTAATTCTGAAGGAGTTAAACTGTCCATTATTTAATAGATTAGTAAAAAAAAGTACCCAGAGCAAATTTTTAAATCGAATTTAGAGTCAATTTTGTTAATTATTGTTAATAAAATGGCGGCTAGAATTAAACCGCGATTTTCAAATGTTTCTATATTTAAATTTGTTACCAACCTTAAGATATTAAAATTTTTCGCGGGATTATTTTGGGAAATAAATGTAACTTGTTCTTGATTATAAAAGGTGAAATAGAAAAAAATGTATAAAGCACATGTTTCATAAGGCGTTTTAGCGCCCGTGTCAATAAAAAAACTCGCCACTTCGTGGCTCGTTTTTTAAAATAGACGCGGGCGCTAAAACCGCTTCTTATGAAACTCGTACTTTAATATACTATTTCATAAGCCCTAGTTTATTATGTAATGGGGGAAGCAGTACTTTCTTGGGTACTAAAGTATGTACTAGAACGTTATGTGAACCAGTTTGTAAGCCAGGCCTTACTTTCCACTCACGTTTCACAAAGTGCTCTTGCTGTGCAAACTTATACAAGACTTGTACAAAAGCTAACCGAGACCCTTTGATTACGAGGAAATTATGTTCGTCAATATCAGTACTGTCACGGTCAAAGTTACCTGATTAGGTAATTATTGTTGAAAACCTTTGTGCAATCCAACATAAGTGTCTCTGAAATTTCAGCTTCCTGAGAGGTACCTACCGTTTTTGAGATATCCCTTTTTTATATTGGCATTAAATTAGGAGCAGCCCCCCCCCCCCCTGGTGAAAGAGGCGGCCGTCAATGTCTGTATCCAATTGTCTGTAAAATTTTAGTCTCTAATAATAATAATAATAATAATAATATTCTTTAATTAGTCCTCACGCGCGGAAATCGGGGATGTTTACCCCGTTTAAATGTAAATCGACTTATTTTAAAATTAGCCGATTCTCTGAAAACCCCATTTATTTCAAGGGCGAGTGTTTTTTAAGTTTACAAAGTTTAACTTTTAGGAACTTTAACAAAAATATTATGAAAGTTTTAATATTGAATTATTGAATGATTTTTTTAATTATAGGTAAATGTTTTCTTTTTAATTAACTTTTTCAATTTTTTAAAAAGCTGTATACTTGTTGGAACACATGGGAAGGGGAGGGTTTTCCCTTAAGTTTGTAACACCCTGTAGAGTAATTTTGCAATTTGAACTTTAGTAAAGAAGCTTTTTTGCGAAGTTTAATCTATTCTTAACAGTTTACTTTTATATTTGTCTCGATACCTTTCTCGTTTCAAGAGATACAAATTTCTTAAGAAAACACTACTACACATTTCACGAAAATTTAAACTTTAACCCTTTTAGCAAAAAAAAGTATAGCGGTAAAGAACAAAACAATGTTAAAAACCACCCCGAGTGTCTAATTTTGATTGATTTGATCTCATTCTTTAGTTATTGCCTTATTTAATTGTTCTTTACTCCCAGCCGGAACTCGTTCTTAAAATCCAGACATGCTCTATGGAATTAGGGAACTGACCAACCAAGGAACAAAATCCCTTATGCGTCAGTAAAAAAAGGAGATATATTTATTATGGTTTATCTCTCTCATAACATTTTTATACGATTACCAGCCTGGATACGGCAGAATTTGTACCCTGGCCTGGACAAATAGAATAGAATCTTTCCAGCGCAGCGTAATGCCAGGGAGTTGTAGCAGCGCCAGGGAGTTTTTGCAACGTTAGACGTTAGGCCTTTTCAGACATTATATTAAATTATTCACAAGATAATTAAGCGTAGGGAGACAAAGTAGGAATTATGAGTGTCAATGCGAATAAACAGCTTGGTATAACTGCATGTAGATAGGGCCTAGTTACTATGGCCTTACAGTACGAGTCACCGCTCAAACTGACAACAATGTTTGTTTCGATGGATGACTTGCAACAATTAGAGTTCGTAAATATCCTTAATACTATTTGCAAAAATATTTTGATGAAAATAGATACGCTTAGAGAAAAGATAGCGAAGAAAAGAAGCAATAGATCAAAGAGTTAATTTAAAATTATTCAGTAATAAGATGTTACTCTTAACTTTCCTCTATTTATAGGCTATAAAACATTTTAAAATTGCCTATCAAAATCAAAATGTACATTGCTTCACATTGATTACAACCAGCTGGGGCACTTAAATAAAATCCAAATATTTACGTGGGCGTATTTTAGGTAATAAAACTTTAAACAGTGGCGTCTTATCGGGGAAATAAGGCATCGTCTAAAAACTTTATTAAAGCTTCTTTTTACATTAATAATAAAGCAAATTTTTATTAGCTATTAGGAGTAAACACTAATGGCGCCTTCGCCAGTTCGATTATTTTTAAATCAATATTTCGTTTTCTCTAAAAAGCGGCAAAATACCTGTTCGCAATTACCTACAGTTTTAAAATGAAATAAAAATAATTGATAAATTAAAAAAAGCAAAAGACTAAATTTGGTCAAGTTTGCCCGTATTTATTTTTCTTCTTTTGGACGAATGGAAAAATAGACAGGTCCGGGCTTAAAAATTTATTTTTGTGGAGACGACTGTGGGTTTCTTTTCCCTATATCTCAACAGCTCCACTTTGAGATAATGGACTACTTCCGTAAAATTAAAAATTTAAGCTCTTACCCAAAAAATTGTAAAAGTTTCTTGGTAATTTTTGATCAAGTTTGGAAATAAGGTATAGTTTAGTAGTTGCAAATCTATCAGATTTTAAGGATAGAAAATTGTTTTTAAGGGTTTTTTTTTTAAATTTGTTTAAAAATTATTCGTCGTCGTGTTTTTAGTTCGAAAAGAACAAGTCAATTAAACTATTCTTATAAAATCGAATATAAAAAACAAACAAATCCAGCAAAACAACCAATCGTCGATGTTATCGCGTACCTAACCTAAGTCAAATATTAGTTGGTATATAATATATAACTTTGATTTTTACAATTTGACAAAAACTTGAGTACGTGTAAAACATTTTCAAGCACAATTTCTTGTTCAAGAATTTGAAAAAGTTTTTGCCCGAGAACTTGACCCGTGGAATACTTTTACCCTTGGATTAATATTAACATGCCTAGGTATTTAATTTTTTCTTTTATATAATATAAGTATAGAGAAAAGGGCCTTTTAAACTTTTTGAAGCAGTATATTGCCCGAAAAATAGGCGGACCTAATTAGACTGCAAATAAAATATACCAAAACAAGCATCGGGATAATTTGTCTTGGTGTGTGTTTCTCTTTGATGTGCTTTAATTGATCATAATGAAATGAAGTTATATATCAAGATACATCACTCCATACTTAATGAAAAGGTATTTTACCCCTATTTGGGCATACTAAAATCATACGACGGCTGTTACTAGTCATTGTTTATATTCCAATTCGAGTCACTAAAAGCACATAAACTACACAAAAACTAGAAATCTGTAAATATGAAACACCCACAATCCACAATAGCAAAGAAAACTACAAGGAATCCACAGAGAAACCTTAAAACACAACAACAAAAATAGCGCCGAGCTGGTTATGAAGTGTATTTTGAGCATGTCGCTAAAGAAGGACAGGTCAATAAAAAGAGATTTGTGCGCATGCTCGATGCTGCTGGGCGGGACCGGCGAGCCGTGCGCTCAGACGTATTTTTTTACCCATAAAACGTAAGTTTTGTTTGAGCACGAGATAAGCTGTACGTATCTAAAGGTAAATGTCTACGATGTGAACAGATTGGAAATGTTCTCGCCAATCCAATTAAAAAATTATTACTTTTCACTTCATGGTGCTAGAGACACCACCACCTAACTAAACTTAAACGTACACTCTAAAAGCTTAAGTACGCGAAAATAGTAAGTTGAAAAGAGACAACAAGCAGCGTGCAGGTTGCAGCTTTGTTTTAATAAAGGGTCAATGACAAAAATGTATAAATAAATAAGCCTGCCAAAGTGTAAAAAATAAAAATATTTCCTTTCTTGCTGGGAAAATGTAAACGGAATTTTTGAATGGCAATTTCAATATAGGTAAATTTATAAAATGTGTTTCCCTTCCATTGAACCTTACCGCACGCCTCAGGAGTTTAAAGTTTATTTATATCTAATTAATTACACAATAATGTTTAATGGTATAAGTAAATAAAAATTTCGTTATGGGTAAATCAATAGCCACATAATGACATACTATAAAATAATATTATAATATTTATTGGAATACGTGACATTTGGAAGTCATGCAATTGCGTTTCATTGGTTGGACACAATTAAATGCATTTTTTTTATTTTTTATTTTATTATAATGTTGTAAGTTGTAAGGTTGACATGTTATACCTATTTCAGTTTATGACATTCTTATGTTATAATGAATACGTATTATAGGGTTCCAATGCCAGTTATACACCTGAATTCATTAAACTCTGAATTGCCACCAAAGTTCGCTGCACGTTTCTATACAACACTACTGAAAGAATGCGGATTTGAAACATACGTCACTCGATACATCGCTGTACTAATCCTTGGTTATTGCCCGTCTCGTCGTTCGCCTCTCGTCTCCTCGAGGTTCCTGTCAAGAATTATATTACATAATTCGACTCATAGTTAAAAATTATTGACAACACTGCGCAAGCGTCCCGTCGGTTCAGCCGCTAAACTCGCGGAGGGAAAAGAACGTTCACCATCAGCTTCGTGTCAAAATATATTTTTCAGAATTAATCGAATTAATTTTTGTTTCCGAGAAGACGCCCGTCTAAACGCTTTGCTTAAGCGGTACGTTAAAATGTGAAGCCGACATTCCGGAATCCGAGATTCAGAATCCCAGTATAAAAGGAGCCTTAACGTACCGCTTAAGCGAAGCGTTTAGACGGGCGTCTTCTCGGACACAGAATCGCGATTGTAAATTTCTGAATCGCACTAATTTCAGCCGCCCGGCTACGGGATTCGAATAGGCGACAGGTCTAGCATTGGTTTATAAGTAAGCATTTTCACTGCGATTCTCGTTCAGTAGCCTCGGCCTCTTGCCAACTCGGTATAACAAGAACTCTTTTCGACACTGACAAGTTCTCTTAAATTTTTATACAGTAAAACGTATCCTCCTGCTGTATTACGTTCGCTGATTATAGGATGAACCCACATTCTACGTTTCCTAAGTTTTTTATGTTTTTTTTAAACACAGTCTGATAATAATATAGCAACAGTACTTCTTCTACTACATTCATTTTAACACTGAATAAAAGCTTGCGGCCCTGGAATTAATCGCCTCTCCACAAAATTGCCGAAACCGCGCAAGATTAGAAAAGTATGCATTCCGAATCTCGTTAGAATTCACGTGAGATTCTGAATCCCAGATACTGAATCTCGCATTCAGAATCCCAGAAAAGGAGCCTAAGTCTTGTTTGCTATTTCTAAGCTGTTCTTTTCTATGCCTTATGGTTTTCGCCGTATACATGTCGATTAAAATTTATTATGAATTATTCTAGGTTCGCCTAGTTTTTCAAATAAAAATTGTGGAGAAAGACTTTGTGCTTTTCTTTTTTCTATATTAATTAACTCCAATTTGAGCATGGACTACTTCTTCAACGTTTTCTATTTAAGTTATCGAAACAAAGATCAGCTATTATAAATTATAATAATAAGCAGTTCCAAAGTCCGATTTTCTACCAAGAATATAGCGAACATTAGAAGGCTATTATTTTGCAGGAGGATAGCGCTTGCCCTAAAATCTATCAGTGTTGGCGACGTAACCAACCCATAGCGTGACCATCACTCGTTTCAAGAGAGGGCATCTTTATTTGTGCTGCCCACGTTTGACAATATCACCCCGACAGAAATTCAGACAATATTATATTAATTACTGCCTAAGGCGAAAAATAAAACTCTGGTATGGGAAGCCCCTCAACTTAAATCTCTCAAAAATATACACTGACTGGCAAATAAAATAGCCCTTTGGCATTGGTATAAATGAAATAATAATACCATTTTACGGACACTTGTGGCGCTTGTAACAACCCCGTTTGGCCACCGTGTATACATGAGCATCAATTAAATTTAAAATAACATCATATTCGAGTTCGTTTCTACGTTTGATTAATAGACGCAGGGTTGATGTAACACATGTGAAGTTAGCAATAAGACATTACAGAACGACGGTGACTGACAGCCACGTTTATAAAGGGGCTGCCAACAAAAACAAACCGGAAGTGTCCGCTAATTATAAATGCCTTCTCATCAATCACATACGCATTTGACATTTTAAGATTTCTAGTATCGTTGTTTGGTTAAGGGAAAATGCCTTTCGATAAAAGTTTATGTTTTGAATTGCGTTTCATTCATAAAAAAGCAACGTTATTTTTGTAAGCACCGTCGAATCCAGTATTTAATTATAACATTTCCATTAATTAGCTTCTATTTGACTTAAGTCGGGTAACACACACATTTTAAACAGTAATTAACTAACCAGCAACTTGTGACATAAATGATATAAGCAGGCAGAAATGACTTTTTTTAAAACCGACCAGAAAATATACACTTTCTGGACAATTTTTCGTCCAGAAAATAACGTTTTGTCGATCGAGACCGGAAAATTGACGACAGCTGTTTTTTGTTTTTCCAATCGCTCTTTGATAATACAAGCTACCTTGATTTCGTTACTATGACAACAACATTTCGATGTAATGTCGAGCGACAGTTCGTTGATTTTTAATTTGTTGTTATGTCAAACTTGTTTCGCGAGTTCGCAAATTTAACAATATGAATTCAGATTTTGAATTATCCGACACGGAACATGAGATTTCAGAAGAAATTTTAGAAGCAGCAAGGAAAGCGACTTACGATATATTGCCAGTAAAATCAAAAGCCCGTTACGAGAAGTCATACGACGCATTTAAAAATAATATAAAATAAAATAATTTAATGTAAGTATATCGAAGTGTCGGTCTTAAAAAAAATATTGTACCTATGTCACGCAACCGAAAATTAGTGTTGTGCAGGTCTCTCCAAGCTTCCAGGACTCGCCTACGCCCTGGAAATGCTGTCTCGACCTGAAAAAACTACTTTCCGGTCTTGTAACGTAAATTACTATTTTTCTACTACCTTACTAGAAAACCTTATTTTTGAACCCGGAACAAAGAAGGGAAAAAATTTTCCACCCTCTAAATTTCTGAAAATTCGCTGAATTATTAAAACGTATGTGTGCATCCAACAAAAATGTCTTCAACATGGTGGCACTTCCGGTTGTACCGGAAATAGATACTAAATGTTTTATTTTAAATGAAACTGCTTGTCTATTTTTATATATTTGAATTTTTGTCGGAATTCCAATACTTTTCGTATGGTGCACCATAATATGACTAAATTGAATTGTTTTTAATATAATAATAATTGAAAATCGACTCGGCTTTTTTCAACTGCGCCCTGTAAAATCGAGAGGTTAAACTATGTATGTAATAGTAGTAGTAGGAGAAAAAACTATATATATACACTGTGACCAGTAAAGTCCGCATCATATGGGATTTTTTTTATTAATAACTTTATTCGAAATTTGACTTAGGCATCAAGTTCTGCTTCGATCGAGATGAAAATTAAGCAAAAAAGTAGTAGTCACGTGATTCGCATTATCTGTCAAAATTTAAATTTTTTCCAAAAAATAATTCAAAAGTGGGGTTATTTCTAAAAGTATCGAAAAAAGTTATTAGAAAAAGTTTTTTTAAATGCAGTTTCTAGCCCACGTGCAAAATTTTAGCTGCATAAGATAATTTTGATTTTTTACCCATATTTTGTAAATTGCACCACTTTTGCAAAATCAGACTCAACGCAAGAGCAATACTGGTTATAAACCACTCTATGGTAGCATTAACTCCTAATTCCTATTGGCTAAATTACCGTGATATTATCATTTATCACTAGATACACAACGGTCTAGCAATTTTCGTTGTCGTACAGTCACATATAGACTAAAACAGTTCTATAAAGTGTATGTGAATTCGTATAAGGAATGGAAGGCTTTTTTCTTAGTGTGATGCCATAGTGAATACTGTTCGTGTTGAGGCTATATAGAAATTCAATATCTTTACAAAATTGTTTTAGCATGTTCTATTTGTTACCTATTATATACCTGATAAAAAATTATTATTAGCTTTTGTTTTAATTGCACACAGGTGCACAAACTGTATGTTCAGTCGTAAGGCAGCAAGCCGTAGCGAAGTGTTGACTTGGGGTTTTATTTACAGTCTGTCACACACATTTAGTCGAAGACCACTCTGACCGTCGACATTGAAACGACGCATTATATTATTATGCTGTTTACTGTAAGGCCGGCCGCATAGGCGTAGTTAGACGATCAACACTGGGGGTGCTGAAGTCCAGTGGCGGCTCATGACATGTTAACGAAATGCGCCGCAAGCGGAAAAAATTTTAAGACCACGCCCAAATTTGGTCAATCATTTTTAGTAAATATTTTAATGTGATGTTAATGGCAGGTTTAGATCTTTCAATGTTCCTTTCTCCTCCAACGGTAACTTGCTAAAAGATTTTTTCAAAAATTCCACGGTGTATTTTATATCCGACGACGCACTCATTGTTTTATAGTGTTTATTTAACTTTAAACTTTAACTGAATTCAATAATAAAACCATATTAAACCTTAATAAACAAAAAAAAATAGTCAAAATACCGGCTAAAAATTTCCGCGAATTTGAACGACTACGACTGGTTAAATTTAAATTATCAAATTAATGCAGAATTGCAGAACATGACATACACAAGCTATTATGCCGCCCTCGTATTTTACGAGATTTTTATGATCATAGACCCGCTCTGACAAGTAAACTAGGCGTGAACTACACAGTACACGGAGAGAAATTTTGAACAGAATCCGCAACTACCTAAATATACTTGAATTTGTACCAGAATTCGAATGCTTGAAATATTAATATGAAAAATTCATTACATTACTATATTATAAAAATAGGTTAGTTCTAAAATTAGCCTATATATGGCAAATTTTTTTTGGGGGTGCTAATTTAGATTTCGGGGGTGCTTAGCACCCCCCAAGTACCCCCTAACTACGCCTATGGCCGGCCGTACACAGCCGGAATGTCTATCTGAATTCAGAAACGGAATTAAAGAATCTCAATTCAGAACGTACCTAATTGTATATCTTTTTATTATACAGCACACACACATTATGTACACTCCGATTTTTTCAGATTATGAATTTTTCAGATCGATCTGTCAGAGGAGCGTTATGAATTACGGTTCTGAAAAATTAAATCAAAAAACTTCAATTTGGTAAAAAGCCAAGCGAAAAGACATCCAAAGAACATAAAAATGTTTGGTTAGGATCACGAACTTTCTGTGGTTAGGATTAACATTTTTTTTAACTCATTGCTGCAAATAGAAGCAAAACTGAAAAAATTCAATGCCAAACTCATCGGTCACAGTCATAAATGATCGCTATAGGGGGTCAAAAAGTTATCTAGTAAGTAGTAGTAGTCCATCTTTCTTTGAGATGTTCATGAGGTACAGTGATCCAGTGATCGGGACATGATCCTCATTTCCGCACACCATACGCAGACGCATCACGTGGTTCATTACTCGGATAATGATGATGACAAATATTTTAATTCGGATTCATGTACAATCCGGTGCCGCCCAATTCCCCTGTGTAAAATTGGAATTGAAGGCTGCTTATTGAGGCGTACCGACTGCAACGCAAATTTGGTTACCGCTAATACCGCCATGTCTATTGAATTCGGAGTCGGTAGAATAATCCGTAGGTATCTAAATCATCCGAGTATTTACATCAATACGTTGCATTTAAGAATATTTATACCTAATCAAAATCATAGGCTTTATATGTAGTATAGTCATTACAAAATGCTCCGTGCATCTAAGGATTCTAAGGTAAACGAATTCCGAGTCTTAGCAAATTACAGGCAAGAAAAAATAATTTCTAGTTTATTAAACCGCTGCGCGCTGTTCCTACTCTTTACAGTGAATCGATATAATGATTAATGTATGTTGTGATTTGAAACCGTCAAGGTCTTGGTTATGTACAATGATCTATACCTATAGATGGCACATGTCATTCATAAACGCTAATAAAATGTGTTGACAACATCGTTTGTAAGAGAAAGACGATGAAGAGCTGGGAGCAAGGAGTATAGTAGGGGTTTCGGTGGATTTACCTTTGAATGTGCCCTTGCTACTATAGTTTAAACCTAACCTACAAATAACCCAACTTTCTATTTACTCATCTATAAAAAGTGACTGCAAAATTATTATTTTCCGAATTCTCGGATACTTGACACTTGCGACTCAGCTTAATATTTAGTCTCCAAAAAGATTCCAAAACAATAAAAACACTGTAATTATTACACAAAACCGATAAACTGAAGAAAGTTTTAGACCGCTGTTAAAGAAACACAAAACGGAAATAGCGATGTTCGATATACATCGACGCATCAAAAACATTGATATTTTCAATGCGATATACCGTTCTTAAGCGATGCATCGAGTCCATTTGATATTTTTGTCGATGCACCGATGTATTTTAATCGATGTATTAGGCCTGTATCTTGATTATACCGTTTACCCTTGGTTTCAGTTAAGGTGTGAGCTTAAAATAATTAGGTAGATTTGTGACTTGTTTTGTTATTCTAATTCTATTAAAAAAAATTTTTGATGCATCGCCAACATCGATATTTTTCCGCGATACATTTTCTATCGACAGAAGTGGAGCATAGAAAAACATTTCAGTGTTTATATAGGTTAGGTTAGGTTAGAGTGGCAGACCTCTGGCATTGTCCAAACAGTCACACGTAGTCCTTTATAAGGACCGTTGTGGTACCACACATGTTCCGCGGAACCTATTTGCATCAGCTTCCTGATGGTTAACGCGATCGTAGAAGATTCTTGACAGCTCATTTAAACCAGCCACTGCTGTTAATAAACTTCGTAAGTCGACCCAGTTGCAGGCGCTCACTTCCTCCAGATCATTAAAAAATTGTTCGCCCAGTGCATTGAACCTTCTTCTCGCGAGGCCGGGGCATTCACACAAGAAATGCTGAATACTTTCCTCCTCTTCTTCATCTCTGCAACTTCTACAGAAGTCGTTAGTTGGTATTTGCATACGTTCAGCGTGTCTACCGAACAGGCAATGTCCGGTGATTACGGCAGTGAAGTTTCTTAGGTCCTTCCGACTGTGCTGGAATAGCGCTGCGGTTTTTCTGTCATCAAGTAGGGGCCACAATTGCCTGGAGATGCTACAAGTTGTAAGCCCTGTCCATCTGCTTTGCGCACGTTGTTTAGCTATTCGATCTATCTCTTCTTCGACTGATGGTCTAGCCACAGTATTCTCTGCTAGTTCGACAGGCATGCTTGCGCTTGCGCCCTCCCTGGCGAGCGCATCAGCAGTCTCGTTGCCATGTATGTCGCTGTGTCCAGGAACCCAACACAAAGTGATTCGATGTTGAGCACCAAGTGTGGAGAGATTGTTGCGACAGCGCCTTACTAATTTTGACTTAGTACTGCTGGAGGAAATTGCCTTTATGGCTGCTTGACTGTCCATATAGATAGCTATAGACGCAGGTCCTCTCAAGCCAGGTTGATCCCGCAGAATGTTGACTGCTTTTTCCACTGCAAAAATTTCTGCCTGGAAAATGCTGCAGTAGTCAGGGAGTCTGTACGACCTCTGTGTTAGCAGGCTCTCGGAGAAGATACCAGTCAGGGAGTCTGTACGACCTATGTGTTAGCATGCTCTCGGAGAAGATACCAGCTCCCACCCCGACGTCCATTTTTTAACCGTCTGTGAAGATCGAGTGATCAGTGTTTATCTAGGTTTTCTTTAATTTTTATTGTTTAGTAATTTTTTTTATTAAAAAGATAGAAATGTAAAATGGAACAAGAAACAACAATAACCCCTACCAGAAAAACTGAAGAAGAAATTTTGTTCTTGAATTATACAGAAGCAATCCTTATTTGTGAAAGGTAACATTTAATCAGACAAATTTAAAAATGAAGAAGCTTAATTCAGATTTCGAACTTGCTCGAGGACAAACTTAACTTGCGCAGGCCGATCTTCGAGCCAAATGGCGTGTTTGTAGGGCGCTTAAGATGAAAGGATTTGCGCACCCCTTGATGTGCATTATGCAGCATTCTATAGCAAGAATGTGTTCGCAATCTAGTCGATATTAAAAAAAATTTACAATATTTTTCAGACAGTATTTTTAAAACATAATAATTACGCACATCAAAATGTACAAAAGCTGAAAATTGTCCTAATTATATCGTGACCGAAGGGAATCGTGCAGTTATTAAATTTATTAAAATACGGGCAGTTGTTTGCACTTCTCGGAAAGGCTCGCCGAAAGGTAATGCACAGTAGCGTACTTTAATAAATTTTGCAAAAGTTTTTTTGCGATTATTTAAGGGCTTTTACGCTTAAAAACAGTTATGAATTTGAAGGATTTTCGAAACGGAATGGGTTTTTTTACTAAATTTTTACTTTTACCACAGCATAGAGGAAGAAAAAACAAAATTTTCTAACGTTTCAGTTTTTAAAATTTTGAATTATTTACTGAGAAAATAATTAAACAAAAAAACGCACTTCAATAAAAACTTGCCAAACCAGCAATCTACGTCAAGTCATCACTAATTGACCAGCCGCAGGAACTTGAACTGAAGGTGGACCTGCCGACATCTGCAACTAATATATCGCATCTAGTCTATGGTCTTGTCTTTTTAAGTTATCTCTAAATAAGGATAACGATATAACCGACTTTGTGATTAACGAAGTAATGTAGCTTTTCGTAATTATAACAAGAAAATTTTGATTTGTGCATTCTAAAACATAAAAAAAGAATAATTAAATAGATACGCTTTTACGTGTGGTATATACAGTATGTCTCCGTAAGTTGGAACCATAATATGGAAAACTATTTTATTATTAATTTTACAAAAGAAAATTATTCTTCATAAAAAGTTCTGCATGGTCTGAAACCTAAAATGCAACTATCAAATATTAAATTCTTCTAGGTGCATACGAGGTTTGTCAGAAAATATGAATTTTGCCCAAGAGCATAGTACCTTTATTTTTGACTATATCGAAAATTGTATTTAAAAAAATGTTGATCAGAACTAAAAACCACGTTCAAATATGTAATTACAACTCCCATTTACGATCAAAAATAGGGTTTTGTTATTTTATAATAATTTTTCTGCATTAATAATTAATTATGAATGAACATTTATCTCTTGTAATTATTAAAAACATGATAACCTTTTGGTTTCTTAATTTTATCTAACAATTTAAACATATCCGTAATAAATGCATTATTATGCATTTATATTGCAAATAAGAAAACACATACAAATAATAAATTGTTTAACTAACACAATAATAATACTAGAAATAAATAGAAATTTAATTTTCCCTTATTCCACTAATGCCTCGAAATATCCACCCTCTCGTTCAATACATTTCATCCTTCTATTGGCAAATTTCCTTAATACTTTCCTTATCATTTCTGAAGAAATTTCCCGGCATGATAGTGTAATAATTATCCTCTCCAAATGATTAACATCGTAAAAAGGTCATTGCTGGTAAACTTTTTGTTTTAAGTAACCCCATAAGAAGTAATCTAGAGGGGGTTAAGTATCTGAATATCTGTGCATGACTTTTCCATTGAACAAATGTTCAAGATATGCCCTAACATTTAATGTACTGTGGCATGTTGCATCGTCTTGTTGGAACCAAATACATTGACGTTCTTGTAAAGGTAGTTCGTCCATGAACTAACTAATATGATTTTGCAAAAATTGTAAATAACGTTCGGCATTCATAGATTGGTGAAAAAATACGGTCCTATTAATCTGTCCTTGTAAATATACCACACCACACGTTCGTTTTAAACGAATATTAGTCACGAGACTTTATTGTAAAATTGGGATTTTTCTCAGACCACCAGCGACAATGTTGTGACGAAACAGTTCCATTTGAAGAAAATGTTGCCTTATCGGAAAAAATTATACGCCTCGGAAAAAAACGGTACTCTTCTAATTCTCCTTGGATAAGAGAGCAAAAATCAAAGCGCCTATCATAATCCCTTTCTTTCAATGTGTGAACGATTTTTGGTTTGAATAGTCTGAATTTATTTCGTTTTAAAATTCTTCCCACTGTATCTTTACATACATTTTGTTGTATTAACGACTTCCTTCTTCTATGCCATCATCTTCAGCGAGGCGTATTTTGGATGTAAAATCAGCAGAGCAAAATTCCAATTTGATTAAAATAATATTCACTGGCATTGTTTGACGTCATAAACTTAAATAGCAAATTGTCATTGTTAATGATTTAAAGATAGTGACTTAAGTTCAGAACGTGGCTATGTTAAGAAACATACTAATGGTGCATACCGGCATTAAAGTGTGTAATATTACGTAAAGGGTTGAATATAGGTATAGGGCATGATTTATGAAAAATGTCTAGAATTGAATGTAGAATGTAAAAATATACAATAGATTTCATTAAAAAAAAATAAAGTTGATACGCGTAGCATTTTTATCATCAAAATATTTTTTTTTCTAAAAAAATGCATTTAAAAAAAATTAATTTGACGGGTCCGAGTGATTCTTCATGAAGACGGTGTTCTATATAAAAAAAAAACAGGCAGATTCATTTCTTTATCATAATGCTGTATAGTTAGTTTTATACCCTAATTTTGCTGTATCTTTTAAATTTATGTCACCAACATTTCCATCATTCCCAACCATCTGACAAGAACTCGTCTACGTTTTATTACCTTCTAAATAACCGAAAACACGTGTTCTCTTAAATTTAATTGCTACGTATCGAACCGGCACATCTGGGTGATAAACAGAGGATAAAAAAGATCGTCCCGTTACATCAATACAAATATTTAGGTTTAATTTAATTCAATTATTGACATTTAATTAGCGTATAATTAGGAAATGAAATGTATGAATGTTTACTACTTAGTTTTTTTTTGGTATTATCAAAATAAATACGAACTAGCTAGAAACATAATTAGCAAGCAGCGTTGAGACAATTTTTATTTTTCTAGGTTCAAATTGGAAAAAAAATTCAGCAAATCCAGTACCATCGTTTTTTTTTAATTAACATTTTAAGTTTTGGTTTTTTGTATAAAAAATATATTGATACAGTGTGTCCCAAATTAGAGATGTGACGACTGACGATATCGATCATTTTTTTAAATCGTTTGTGGACTTAAGTAAAGCTTTTGATGTTGTTAGCCTTGATACATTGTTAAAAACTATGTCACTAACATATGGGATTTAGAGTTAGAATATAATAATATGATGTAATAAAATCTTATTTAGTTAATACGGAACAGTTAGGGTAAGTGATAAGAAAAGTTCTAAATCAAACGGTTTTTGTGGGGTACCCCAGGGGTCTGTCCTGGGGCCTCTTTTGTATTCGTTATGTGTTGAGTTTGAAATGTGCTAATTTAACAGCTCGTTATTTTACCTTTGCGGATGACACCGTGTAATTGTATTTTGGTGAAAGTTGAGAGGAATTATAGGCTGTAATATGATGATCTAAAGAAGACTAAATTTATGCTCATTAAACAAAAAAAAAACAAAAGGATACCAAAGCCAAAGATACAAATCAAAGATATAGAGTTGCAATTAGTGGATAGTATTAAGTATTTAGGTTTAATAATTGATGTAAATTTAAAGTGGAGGGAACACATTAAACATGTAAATAATAAAATGACTTCAATGGTTGGCACCCTCTACCTAACAAATAAAACTATGATTGACATTTATGATGCAGATTTTGCATCGCATCTAAGATATCTGGTTCCAGTATGGAGAACATGTGGTACTGTCAACTATATAGTAGGGCACAAAATAAGATATTAAAAATTATTTATTTTAATAGACTCATGCACACTAGCGATTTGTACCGTGGGAGCAAAAATTATTTGCATCAGAGGGCTTGGATTAAAAAACGTAGGGCTGGGTTTAGATCACAATGATATGGGGGACGATATATCTATAACCAAATTTAGGTTAAAATTTTTTCAAATTCATATTATGAGATGATATGCCAAACTAATGAGTAATAAAATAAGTAGACAAAACAAATTTATTTTTGTTGTTTACAATATAAACAAAGTAACAATAGGTATACAGAGGAAAAATAATTGCTGAAATTGGCCACCACCATGCTCCAAGCATAAATTCCTGCAGTAATTCCTGCGTCTTTCAAAATCTGCGGCTTGCATTTCTTGGAATACTTGCACTTTATAGGGTTAGCTGAATCTTAAGAATATGCCTGCATGTTCCATAAGATCTTCCCACTTCTTGGGACAGGCGTCTTATACAATTTGTTGGCGTACTTTGCATTTTTTCACGAACGTTTGCAACAAGTTCTTCTGTTCTTACACATGCTCATTTTTTTGTATTGTATAAAACCTGTTTTCCTAAACACAGCCACGGTTCTTTTCAGGCAATGATAAAAATTCCCATCGCTAAAAGCAACGTTAGGAAAATGTTCGTGAAAATCGTCCATGCACAAACCCGGATTGTGTTGCCACTCACCATTTACTCTAACCCCGTTTCGAAAATACGCTTCAACCGTGAATATTTGGTGCTGTTCCGTAAAGCCCATTGTGTGAATTGTTCAAGAATTAGCGATGAATCAAATAGCTTGTAACGACTGTTAAAGATGACGGAATAACTGATTGATTGCTGATTCAGGTAGTTACTGACACCCAACAGGTATTAAGCTCTACGGCTAAGCAATACGTCCTTAGATGCAAGGCCCTCTTTGATGCAAATAATTTTTGCTCGCACGGTATAAAACTGTTAGTGTCTTAAAACTTTATAAACTATTAAAATTAGAGCAATGAAAACTATCTTTAAGGTCAGAATTAACAAAAAATCGTTTATGGAAATTTATTTGTAAACTCGAAAAAATGTCCGGATTCTTTGGATAAAACAACAAATCAAAGAAATAATAATTAAAAATTGACGAATGCATCACTCCATAGCATAAACGATAACAATTCTGCACGTAAAGAAGTATAGAAATCCCGTAGCATCTACGAAGAGCTTATTAAGAATATTCAAATTAAGCTGTCCCCTGGGACATCTCTGTCAACCACGTGTGCCCATTCCCAAGCACCTTTTTCTAATATTAAGCTTTATTTACCTCCGTCTTTGTTTATTTAACTTTTTCTGTTTCCCTCTTTGTCACTTTTATCCTGTCTTACGCCCGTCTGTCAACCGGGATTGGATGTGGGGCACGTGTTAAATTTAAAACACATCGTCTTGACTCTTGAATGACTCTTCGGTTTTTCTAGTAAACAATTCTACGCGTATTTTGGATTCCTTTTGTCGGTAAAGCACAATAATACGGAGATCAAAAGGAACGTGCGGTTGTTTTACGAGAAATAAATCATGATGATTTGATGTTCCTTCCTTAGGTGCATTTTGATATCTCCTGATATTAAAACAGTAACTATTTTTAGATACGTTTCTGGTACAAAGGTAAGACTGCAGCAAACAGTAGCTTAATGATTGTTCTACTTGTAGCTACTAGCGCTCAGAATAATCATGAAAAATATGATTTTCCAGAACGAATATTGTTGCGGCAGGATAAACAATTAGGTTCCAATTGTAGAAAATAAATTAATGTTCAACTAGTAGAAAAACAATACAAATGGCCAGTCCGACCCTACAAGTATTTTGTCTCGATTTTGTTCTCAATTATTGTTTTTTGACAACTACAGTACTGATTTTTATTAGTAAGTATAAATATGCTTTATTAACCGTAGCAAGCAATATTATTATAATTATTGTCAAGTTTCATTACAACTGCCAGTCGGAACTAATACAGTATATAAAACCAGATTACACCCCAATAGAACTTGATAATTACTGTAAGTATTCAGAGCAATATTGGCTATAAACCATTCTATGGTAGCAATAACTCTTATTTCCTATTGACTAAATTACTGTAATATTATCATTACACAACGGTCTAGCAATTTTCGTTGTCTTACAGTAGTAGTAGTAGCGCGTTGCTGTCACATATAGTATTAAACAGTTCTGTTGTATAAAGAGTATGTGAATTCTTATAAGGCTTCTTCTCAGTGTACTTACCAAAATGAACCACTGCACGTCGTACCCTTTAGAAAGACATGAAAATAAAGTTTCTGAAAAAATGCCACAGGCGAAAGTTTTGACAAAATTAAGTTAAATAAAAACAAAATTAAAGCTCTCAAAATGTTAACAGCGCCAGTAGCAGCAAGTAGATTAAACAAAAGAAGTGTTTAATATTTATGTAGTTTAGTGAATTGTATTTGTTCCTATAGTGACTCTGATACAATGACTAGTAAAGACAATTGTATGATTTTATTATGACCAAATAGGGGTAAAACACTGGGTATTTTGTATTTTCAGTAAGTATAAAGTAGTGGTTTTCTTATGATCAATTTAAACTCATATAACTAGGCCTAGGCCACAGAAACAAGATGTTAAAGCCCGCGGGGACCTGTATATTTTCCGATTCATTAATAGTTGTTACATAACGAGTGTTGAAAGTGGTACTGGCCAAACGAGGATGTATTTAGCACGAGGCCAGCCGAGTGCGGAAATTCTCCGAGTGTGAGAATAAATCACTTTCACACGAGTAATGTACACAATTTTTCCTACGACCATACAAAATATTCAAAAAGAGTTTTATTTGTTTTTAATAGTTTGTAGGTATCACCATTGTGTTAAACAAATTTTTTCAACACTATAGAGTTGAAAAATTTATTTCAACCCTAGAGTTGAAAAAATAAAAACAATGCCCACTTACACATTTTAACTTACCTAGATTTAAGTAAAAATAATAACTTTTTCTCCTATTTGCTTCAGCACATCATACCTACTATCTATGTACAGTGAATAAATTTCGTTTCTGATGTTTTAGCTGCTTGCATTCTTTCAATAATATATACCTAAATATACATACAAAAACAACAAAACACAAAACTATAACATAACCTCAACATTATAGAAAGATAGAGATGGAGTTAAATATCGATAGCTTGTTAATTATAAAAGATCTAGGTATCAATATTCGATTTGTTTTGAATATTGCTAAAATAAATTTACCTAGTTACTTAAAGCACTTTCACTTGTCCCATATCCTTAAACATTGTATTCATACTTTTATCTGATATAATTCTTGTGAAATTATAAATCTGTATTTCCAAAGGTTTCGCGCCACGGCTCCCGTAAGTTTGTTATTTTTTTAAATAGTTTCGCTGTCAAATTCGTCGGCCATCAGCTGTTTTATATTTCAACATACGTATTGAAAGAAAATATTTCAACACGCTTGTGATATAAAGGACTTTCTAGTCAAGTTAGGCGTGTTTTATTTTTCATTTTCATAGGTGGTCGTAGGAAATAAATTATTTTAGTATGTACTACCTTCTTCGACATTACGGCACTAAATTAAAAATATTTCAAATTCAGATTTCAATCGGTAATTTCAAAACTTATATGTATTAATTATCTTTGGCCAAAAATATCACATTCTGCAAGAAGCGTTAAAGTATAAATACATATATTCTTTAGTAAAATGATTTAAATTACTTGCCGCATCGAAAATCTCCGGCAATTTCTTAAATTGCCGGGTAATAAACCGTTTAAATTCAAATAAATCAACCTCACGGGAATGATTTTAGATAAACACGACAGACGGTAGCTGAAACAGGTACCTTGGCCGAAAATTACACCTATCATGCTGCAACTAGCCCTGGTATCAAAATTCAGATGGCCGAAGGCCTTTCATTATGTTGTTAAAGAATTAGCTATATAGGGAACACCGGGGAAGGTCGAGTCGATTTTTTTGAAAAAATCTAACAAATAAAATGTTTTTTGGTGGATGATTTACGTCAGCAGAGTACTATTTTTATTTGTTTTCCCGGGCTATTTAGATGCGTAGACAAACGATGCCATAATGAGAAGACAAAATCCTGACAAAACAAAATGTTTCAAAATTATTAGAAATGGGGACATTCTTTACAAAAGTTGGACAAGCTATAAGATGGCAGCGAAAATAATATAGGCTGTTCCATTTGAAAATAGTGACATTTTAAATAGTGGGGCCTTCGCCATTTCGTTTTTTGATCAATATTTCGTTACTTCTTCGAAAGATTTAAAACAGAATGGTTACCCTGAAACCTTTGTAACTAATAACATCTCAAAACTTAAAAATCGCGAAGTAAAAACTAATACAGAAACGAAAGAGGAGCCAGCATTTCTTACAATACCTTATGTCAAGGGGATTTCTGAAAAGATTAGAAGGATAACCAAAAAGTATAATTACAAAAAAACCTTCAAATCCGGAAATACGCTTAAAGATGCTTTCTTACAAAAGTAAAACCCCCCGTAATGAAAACACAAAAAATGCTATCTGTCAAATCCCTTGCGAGTGTGGCGAATGTACATTGGAGAAACAAAAAGACCCCTTCCCGTACGAGTTAAAGAACATCTGAAACATACTCAAAGGGGTGAATCTTCGAGATCAGGTATAGCGGAACATGTATGGACCAACCAACATAATATACAGTGGTCAGAAGCCAATGTTTTGGACACGAAACAGCACTGGAGAAAACGAAAATTCCAAGAAGCAGCTTTCATTAATCATAATACCTATATATTTAGGAAACCAAGTATAGATATCCCCAATATCTGGGAGCCTCTTCTTGTCCAAAACCAACAGCTCAAACTTCACACTCCAATAAGCACGCAGGCGGAGTCATCAAGCTTTATTGCACATAGATAATATTTAAGACAGTATCCTTAGAATTATAATTTAGTTTACACTTGAAAGCGGTTAGAGATACTAACTAACCGAAACGTTGTGTTAAGTAACAAAATAAAGACAATGGAAGTCCGACAAGGTAATTTTTTTGGAATTATTTTACATGTAGTGATAAACGCTTTAGAACGAATAAAATGAAAACACACAATAGAGATTACCGTTGGTCTCAACCTACCCGATCACCTCTACCTGTTGCTACCGTAAAAAACGTCCCATTATGTGACCCAGCACAAAATACCGTGATTCAGCGGTATAATATTGTCTTTATTATTGGGTCGCATATTGTGTTAAAAATTTGGCGTTTATTTGACCTAATTTGGCTTTTAAATTAGCGAAATTTGACTAAACGTGTTACAGACGCCAGATAATTCAGGGTATAGTAAAAAAAAAGGGGATATTTGTAATACTTATAAAAGATTTATCGCCGCCCCCCCCCCCCCCCCCCCCATCTATGACGTCCTAGCAAAACATCATGATTCATCTGTAGTAATGACCGGATTTGCATAGCTAATGACGCAAATTCTAGGGACAGATTTACCGCGAAGCGACGTTTAAAACAATGTATATTAAATTATGAATTTGCATTTTAACTAATGTAATGTGCAGATATGACGTTAGCAGAGAAATAGATATTTTTTTTTGTATCTCAAGATAGTACGTCCGACGCACCACCAATATTCTTCGTAACGCTGCAATTAGGTAATTATTATTCCTTCGTACGTACACCGGTTTTTTTTCGGTGATGAATTTATTGGTGCAATAATACGTGGCATCTCACGCAGTGTATTACAGGAGGTGTTATATTTTTATAGCTTGTAATTTATTACTTACTTAGTTTCTTAATATTTTCGTTGTTAAAGTCGAGACCAAATACTCGAAGAATAACACCGCACCGGCGCACCTTTCGTCAGCCTAATAGCAGCCAAGCACCGCCCTCACGTAACAACGGGCTGTTTCCTTGATTATTGTACCGTCTAGCATGGTGGTATTTTCTATGCCGTGTATTGTTCCGTAGTTTGGTTATTTTTTTCTACTTGTCAGTCATTTATAACAACGTGCCAATTTCATAGCTTTATATATTTAAATCAATACTTAACAATAATATAGTAAACTACGCCACTGAGTTTAAGTAGGCATATACCGAGAACAACTGCAGTTGACGAACCGTGATGTAGCGGTGTTATTCGTTTTACTAGAGTCAACGCAGCATTGAACGCGAAATATGCGCAAGCACAAATATTTGGGCGATGAATCTATTGTATGCCATTAGGGTTATTCATAGCAATTTCTGCATGTATAATTGTGATAGCACGGCTTCATATACAGGGTGTCCGGGAAAATGTGGGAAATTTCAAGGATATGAAAAAACACATGAAAAGAATACTACAAGTTCATATAAATTTCTTTCGTATCGGCCTCGTCTTCGACGTCTTCGGAGATATGGGCTCCCATGCAAAGAGCTTTAAGTTTATGTGTCAAAAACAAAAATTAATAAACCAACAGGTATATTTCCATTTTTTTTTCATATGATGTATACCCGGTAAGACCCTTCAAATTACTATCCCAGAAAGTGTTGCGAATTACTCACAGCTGCAGGGACGGACTAGCTGTGACACTAATGTGCCCATTGTTTTTTACGCCCTGTATGATAAAAATGTTGGACAAAGTTTTTTACATACCTTTAACTATTGACTAAAAATTAAGTACTCTTCTTTCATGTCGCTCGTCCTAACCGTTTTCGAAAAAACGTCATGTATTAATATTAAGCAGTTAAAAGTGAACATTTATAATTTATAGGAACCTAAGATGTATCTTTTATCGAAATACGCAAAATACATGATGTAAATTAAATGACGTTTTTTCGAAAACGGTTAGGATTAGCGACATGAATGAAGAGTACTTAATTTTTAGTCAATAGCTATCGGTATGTAACAAAGTTTTTATCATACAGGGCGTAAAAAAAATGGGCACATTAGTGTTACAGCTAGGCCGTTCCTGCAGCTATGAGTAATTCGCAACCCTTTCTGGGATAGTAATTTGAAGGGTCTTACCTGGTGTACATCATAATATATGGAAAAAAAAATGATCTCGGTTTAATAATTATTTGTCAAAAACTTAATTCCAAGGGAGCTCTTTGGGAGCCCATATCTCCGAAGAGGAAGCCGATACAAAAGATGTTTATAAAAACTTGTAGTATTCTTTTCACGTGTTTTTTTCATATCCGGGAGATTTCCCACATTTTCCCGGACACCCTGTATATATACAACCTAATATGTATATTCAAAGCTAAATTTTCCAGGATAACAAAATCCTGACCTGAAATGAGCTATTGAAATCCGGAAATTATTCAGCAGTATAATAATAAATAAATATATTGTCTTGTAATTATTGGGTCTGGCGCGGCGCCGTTTGGACTAATTTTGGGGGACAGTTAAATAATGGTCGGGGACCGATTTAAAAAAGGAAACGTTTATAATATTTATAAAAAATTTGCCTTTAAACCTAATAGCAGAAACATTTGCATCTAACCGATTGATCTTACGGTAGGATAGGCTTATCATTAAATTTTTATTTCGACCTTGCCACATTTACAACAACTCCAGGAGTTGTTGGCATAAAACAAGAACATTTTTTTTTAACTTCGATTCATTGAGCCTAATGAATAAAAATTAAGCAATTACTTTTTAGTAAAAGCAATCGCTTGACTAGCAAATGATATAAGTAAAAGCGATCGCTAGATCTGGATATGAATAAAATTTTGAAGCAATTGCTGCTTTTCTTAGACCTCTGTACCAAATGCTTATTCAACACAATTTGTATGAAGCACAACGCGATTTTTTAAAATTTATTTCTAATTTTATACTGAAGGACAGGAAACCTTGCTTTTAACTGCCCAAAACATCGTTCAATTATGACACATTCACGGCAGAAAACGTTATTATAATTTTGCTGCTCTTGGGTCGCATCAGGAGTTCTCTAGGGAGTCATAACCCAAGGCGATATGATATAGAGTTGCCATCGTCTTCTAATAATACGCATTCTTCTGTGCTGTTTATAAGAATGTTGTAAGTATATATAAGAATTTTTAAAAATTCTGCTATCGTGCACAGAGCCTGGCGATTGGCAGTCTACACTTGTAAAAATTTCTTGTGCATTACAAGTTGCCTGCACGTTGATGTTGGGGTACCCTTTTCGGTTTATATATTAATCACCGAATTATTAAAACTTTGGAATCCTTACGTGTGTACAGTCTATCACGCCGATGGCATTTGGAAACCGGCATCTCTCTGACCACAAACGTTTAGCTTCCACAACAGCTTCAGCACTTGTAGGAAATTTAGTAAAAATATTGGCCTTCTTCAAAACTGCATCCATTACAGAAGTGTATGTCTTACAGACAGTAGTTTGGTGAACACCGAGTTCTTCACCTACAGAATTTTGAAAACCCGGATCCGACAATTGCCGCAGAAAGACTTCCATCTTATTTAAAGTCGACAGTGCACCCCCTCGCCTTTTACCAGTATTAGTCAAAAAATAATTTGCCAACCACTCAACATTTTCGCAGTCAAATCGATATAACTTTCTGAAATCATTATAATATCTGCAATTTTTACGTACAAATGATGCAGGGGTTGACCTACCTTAAAAAGTTGAAAGCATGCTACACTAGAAAAAGCAATTCCTTAATTTATTCATCAAATTTTCAGCAAACGATAGCAATCGCTTCTATTTTTTAAGGAAAAGCATTGACTAGAAGCAATTCCTGCACTTTTTTCACTGGAAGCAAAAGCAATTACTTTAGTTTTTTTCATTGGCTTTCAAGAAATTACTTCGATTTTATAAGAAAAAGCAATTGCTACATTTTTATTCATTAGGCTCAATGGCGTCTGCTGCCTAAGAAATGCAAAGGTTGAGCCCAAACCAAAGATATAGATTACGCATTTCATTCATAAACGTAGATACTTTTGCGCCCAGCCGACATCTTACTGTTTATAGAGCACATTCTATCATGACATTTCGGATGAAATAAATCTTAAATTTTTAAAAGTTATTAATTAGCCCACATTCTTCCATTTCGTTCAGAGTCGGGTTATGTACGAGCAAGAACCTACAAAAATAAACCCCTATAAAACGGTATTTACTTACGCGTTTTGTGGTTGACATCAAACATAAAATATGGTCAAAGTTAAAAATTTATAGCCAAACATTAAATTTGTATTTAGGTCCTTTATACAATGGCCCATCTGTATTACACCAGACGAAATGGTAAAATTTCAATTTGAACCTTTCTCCCAATTAGATTTTAAGAATACAGCAATAAAACCATTAATCTATCCAGACAGATTTTTAAAATTATGCCGACAGGACGACTGTTAATTCTTATTGTCGAGTACCAAGTATCTTCTATTGAATAGAGCAGGTACTTGGATAACATGTTTTCTGCAGATTTAGGATTATTATTATAAAGCAGTTTTTGCAATGATGATGTTAAGGGGGATTGGAGTAATTTATCTATTTGTATTAGATTTATACCTTTTGTCACTCTTGTGTTGTTCTTAAAAATATTTTCAAGGTATATATTTTCAAGGTATTTAATACAGAGTAGTAGTATGTTTAAACGAAAAAAGAACACGTGAGTTGACAAAATGCCAAGCAACATAACCTATATTACCAACATTTAAAAAATCTCGTAATCTAGGTACTAAACACAAACTAGTCATACTTACGAGGGTGGATGGATATAAAATTATAACAGTGACATTTTTGGACGATAGTGCTAAGAAAAATGGATTGTATTAAAATTATATGCCAGAAACATTTATTTTTCCAATTTAGTTACTTCAAGGGGACATAAAATAATTTCTTTAAAAAATTATTTTTCCCCGTTAGGTTACGGTTTTTAGCGTAACCTTTAGTGGGTCCGTGGTTAACGCAGCATCAGTCGCTGAGAATTTTAGGACTAGAGTTGCCGGAAAACTGGTTCGAGTCCGGTGGATTTTAGTGGTATAAGTCTTGACGTGGACCAGCGTCGAGCAAAAATTAAGGAATGATGAACAATGTATCATCCCCCAAACCCACCCCCGTTCACGTCGGTAACCAGGCCGGATGAGAGATCTCGTGGGGTGCGGGGGAAGGAACACACTCCTTAATCGGTAGGTCATAGAAAGCGCGAAACCAAGGGTTGATAGCCCTTGGGGGGGGGGGGGATGCTTCTAATGACTGAGGATCGTAGTTCGGAGCCCACGTTAAACCATAGGTCCACTCGGGAATGGCCCTGGCAGCGAACGAACAGGAAAAAATCCGAAAATAACAACAAAACGTTAACTTTTTGGACGAAACTATTAAAAATAATGTATTAAGATTATACAGGGTGTCCGGAAATGACGATGAAAAATTTTAAGGTATGATTCTACATAAAAAGATATGAAAAAAAGTTCATATTAACATAGGTCCGGAAATGCTTCCAGAGGGAGCTATAGGCCCTTGAAGATGGTGTCATAAAAGTGGTTTTTATTTAATTTATCCTGATAAATTCTACTTACAATACAGGAATTAACTTCTACGTTTAAGTTAGAGAGATAGGAGGTCACTCTTTGAAAATATCAGGTGACCCATAATTGCAACCAGTGGCGTGGGAACAAAGGGGTGGTTAGTTATTTAGGGTTATATTTTTCGCCGAGTGTATTTTTGCTATCTTTTAAATAAATAATGATTCTTTGAACATTTTTACGTAAAAAAGGTTCCCTCGGTATAAAGTCGTATAGTCGACCGTTTTCGAGATAAACGGACTTAAAAGGACGACTGCAGTGCGTAAATACAGTAAACAGGTTATGTAATAAAAATAAGAAGATGCTTGAATACTAATGCTTGGCCACCTCGTTCTCCAGATCTAAATCCATTAGATTATTTTTTATGGGGTTACCTAAAATCCTTAGTATAAGAAGTACCAGTTCGCAGCGTTGAAGAATTAGAGCAGCGGGTGTTTGCTTGTTATGAAGTTATAAGAAATAAACCTGGTATTTTTAGAAAAGTTAGAAGATCTATGAGAAAACGAGTTCGAGGATGCATTGAAATTAACGAAAATCATTTTCAACACTTATTATAAAATTTACAATAACATTGAAAAGGATTTAAAAATTTAGGGACAGCGTTGTTTATTATTTTGTTATTGATTTGTTGATATTTTTATTAATAAAATTATTATTAAAAAAAAAATCTGAGCATTAAAGTCCGTTTATCTCGAAAACGGTCGACTATACGACTTTATACCAAGGGAACCTTTGTTACGTAAAAATGTTCAAAGAATCATAATTTATTTAAAAGATAGCGAAAATACACTCGGCGAAAAAATTTTACCCTAAATAACTTACCACCCCTTTGTTCCCACGCCACTGGTTGCAATTATGGGTCACCTGATATTTTCAAAAAGTGACCTCCAATCACTCTTATAACTTATACGTAGAAGTTAATTCCTGTATTGTAAGTGGATCCTAATAAATTAAATAAAAACCACTTTTATGACACCATCTTCAAGGGCCTGTAGCTCCCTTTGGAAGCATTTCCGGACCTATGTTAATATGAACTTTTTTTCATATCTTTTTATGTACAGGGTTTTCAGAGATATTTTCGGTCATATCTACAGGGTTCCCTATAGGAGATACAAAAAAAAATTAAATGTAGGAGTTGTAGGGTTTTGTCTGAACCTCCAGGAAATTAAAAAAAAAATAAACAAAAGACGATCCGAAACATAAGAAAAATGAACAAATTTGGTTTTTTTAAATGGTACACCCTGTATATTTTTTATTTTTATGAAAAATCTTTCTTCCCTGATTTCAAAAATATATAGTTTGTCTATATTTGCTGGAACCGTCATTAAATTATTTCTAGTCAATTATTGTATACGGCACTATACAATAATAATTATTTTGAGTAGTGTGCCTTGGAAAATAATAATTGCCTGACGTAGTTTAGTTTTCAATCAATAGGGAACTGTCAACATTTTGTATTTGAAATAACGCACTACGTATCCAATTGTGTCAACGCATGGTGTTGGTCTTTCTGAATAGGTAATACGGTATTGACGTTGAGCCCTTGGTTCATTACTTGAATGCTTATAGAATAAACGGACCATATCCGATTTTTCTTCGCTTGAATAACCCATTTAAAAAAAAAATGATTTTAAATACAAAATGTTGACAGTTCCCTATTGAAAACTAAACTACATCAGGCAATTATTGTTTTCCAAGGCACACTACTCAAAATAATTATTATTGTATAGTGCCGTATAGAATAATTGATTAGAAATAATTTAATGACGGTTCCAGCAAATATAGACAAACTATATATTTTTGAAATCGGGGAAGAAAGATCTTTCATAAAAATAAAAAATATACAGGGTGTACCATTTAAAAAAACCATATTGGTTAATTTTTTTTATGTTTCGGATCGTCTTTTGTTTATTTTTTTTTAATTTCCTGGAGGTTCAGACAAAACCCTACAACTCCTACATTTAATTTTTTTTTGTATCTCCTACAGGGACCACTGTAGATATGACCGAAAATATCTCTGAAAACCCTGTACAATCATACCTTAAAATTTTTCATCGTCATTTCCGGACACCCTGTATTATTATGTCGCGCATTTTTTACTGAAAAAAAAAACGGTGTAGGTATAATTATTATTGTAGGACTTGTTATATTTAAAATTTAAAGTCAGCGTGTTTTTATAGACAACAATGTAGTTTATCATCGTAGTTATTGCATGTAAAAAAATGTTTTTGTTGTCCCAGCAAAATTTTAAATATGTTGGTACTAAGTTTCCCTATGCACATATTATATGCAAACAATTGTTAACAAATTCTTAGATCCGGCCCTGTTGACATGAAACATAATTTCTAGCACAAATTTTTGCTTTTTGAAATAAATATATTTTTTTAAATTTCTGCCTAATTCTTGGTCTACGTAAATTATTATAAAATCGTAAACTTGCTTAGTTACATTATCGTTTTTTAATAGATTTTTAAGTTCAAGGGGGTGAAATATCTACTCTACCCCACCCCCGATAATATTTTAAAGAATCTTTCACTGAAGAGTTATTTGTAGCAACAAAATGTACTTCTTCCAACTCATCTTCATTTATATTTTAATGGACATGGCTCAATATAGTTTATAACGTAAACAGTGCAAAAACTGTTTTACACTTGGGGGGTGCAATCGACTTTCCAAGAAGTAAAGACCTAAGATAACTGTACCGGTATAAACCTAATAGCAATAAGTTTCAAGGCTATTTAAAATTCAATAAAACCCACGTTTAAGGAATTTATTTATTCTTCTATAAACTTTGCTTAAGGGCACCCATACACAGTGGCGGCTCGTGGGTATTTGAAGTGGGGGGTCATTCAGCACTGTAAGGATATATCAACAGCGCCGCAGGCCAATCGCCGAAGGCGACCATTTTTTTGAGTGCCACGCCCATGAAAGTATTTTTTTGCCTATTAAAATTGTAGTTTTGATGTATTTACACTAATTTCTGTCTTCGCGTAAAAAAAGTTAACACTATACTTTTACCTGATAAAAAAATCAAAAAATAAAATATGGACCGACCTATACGTACATTTTAAACAGATTTGAACTTAACTTTCAAAATGCCTTTATTACAAACTAACTTTTACAGTTCATTACATGGAAAGTGACAACATAATATACCTAGCAAATAGTAATAATAACTTAAGGTGGATTATTCTCTCTTTAGTTCCTGCAAAGTGATCAATGACCCGTTCATTAAAATTTGGAATACTTAAATATTTTTCGACTGATAACATCGCTAATGCAGATAATCGTTCCTGGCTCATATTTTTTACAACCGACATTTTGTGACACAAGGAACAATAAACTATTTAACACAATACTCGTTAAATAATAACAAACCAACAAATTATCAAACCCGACTGGCACCCGTACAGTGCATTACTCTTTGCCCGTACGTAAATTAAAAATACAATAAATGTAAACAATGACAAACTGACAATAAATATTTGAATATTATACATTATACAACCCTCCTTACCTACTTAAGCCAACAAATTTTTCTAGAAAATAAACTAAGAACTGCTCCGCAACGTAACATCCCTTCCCACACGTTTCTGCAACGTAACATCCCTTCCCACACGTTTCTGCAAAATGGCAACGTTTGTCGGAACCTCATCGAAACTTGATGAGGCTTATAGCCTTTATATAGAACTCGTATCTTTGTCTTTCCTTTCAGTAGTAGCATGCGTTTGTTTCTCTCTTGCACGCTTGCGCATTAAATTTCTCTGGGAAAGCAAACACAGAGCGATGGTCAAGAGTGGCCTGGATCCAATATACGAAGAACGTATAATAAGTACCGTTATTTATAGTGCGTGTCTGTGATCATAAATTCTGGTAAAATACGAGGGTTATTTTAGAGGTAATAGTAATAGTTCACGAAACAAACGAGGTTTGACTGATTCGATGGATTTTAAACCTTATTTAAACTTAATAAATATTAAGTTACATGAGAAGAGAATTTGTTAGGGAGGTCATTGACCAAATGACCATAAGAAAGAGCCGCTACTGTCCATACATATATATATATATATATATATAGATACATACACGCTTGAGCATGCTCGACTTGAAGAAACCTCGAACTCACGAAACAAAGAAAACAAAATAATATGCTAGATCGCAGGCACAATTTCGTACGCCTGGCGCATGACGTCACATGGCGCGGAGAATTTGAATTCAAACTCGATTCATCAACCTTAACTACTAATATTAATTATAATAATTAATTATTTACTTCTGACCTTACTTTCTCGAATGTCATAAACGACTCGTAAAATGTGCCCGATATCAAATGGGTTTCTATAACCTTTCAGGAGAGGGTATATAGTTAGTTTATAGAGAAATTTGAGCGAGCAAGCTTCCAACTACTTTTACCAACATCCTCGAGTCTATCTATGGGATGTTTTAAACTTACCACGTTTTTGCATAAATGAGAACAGGTCGTCCAAGAACTCTTTCCGTTTGGGGTCGTCATTTATTTCATAGAGCTGTAACAAAATAAATTATTAGATTAATCGATTTCAATACAACCTAAGTAAAAGCAATCCACTTTACATTACCTTGGGGCATATTTAATACAGACACTAAAAAATCCAAAAAAGTTTCATGGTGGTCAAATATTAAAAACATGAATTTTACGTCCTGAGGGCATGTAAGTGGATAAAAGATTCTTAATAAATGTTTTTATTTGAGGTTGAGTACGGTGGATGGGGTAATAAGGTTCATATTATAATTGATGGGTTGACTGAACAACAAACTGCCAAAAAATAGATAATGTGTCAATTTTTTTCTAAATAAAAATTCCAACTTGGGTACCTATATAGACTGAAAATATAATGAGAAGTAATATTTTCTTATAACTTTTTTCGCGTCTCTAAAAAAAATTACACTTTCGCCAGTTTGAAACTTATAAATGACATTTGACAGGTGTAACGCAAGTCACAAGTTTTAAGCTTTTGCATTCTTAATTGTGTTAAATAAATGGCAAAAAAAATAATTATTATTTAACAGTTTCCACAGATTTTTATTTTGACTCGACATGTTTCGCAACACAGTTGCTTCTTCAAAGGAGTACCTACAAATGGTATTTTAAAAGTTATAACTTAGGTGTAACAATAAAATTGCAGGTAATTTTAAGGTTGTTTAAATTGGAAAAACCAATAATAATGTTTACAGAGTAATTAAAGAGATTCAAAAGAGGTGATCCGTTTAAATCCAATTGATCATTAGGAAGAGTATTGTTATTTTTAAGCCTATTTATTTGTAAGGATTCAAACAAATTAAATTTTGTACTTTTGTTTTCAATTTGCAAGATATCGTAGTTATGATTAAATGTATGATTTGCTTCTTACGGGTGGTTAGAATAATTAGAATCTGTTTTGTTTTTTATAAAACTAGCATGGTGTTCATTCATTCGTTTTTCGAAGTTTCGACCTGTTTGTCCCATATAAACTTTAGAGCAATCATTACAGTTTAATTTGTTTCTTTGTTCAATTTACTTTTGGTATTTTTAATGTGTTTTTCTAGAGTAGAGTATTATTAGTTTTAAAAGCAATATTAATATTCAAGTTTTATAAAAGTTTTTTATTTTAGTGCTAATATGACCTATGTAAGAAATAACTTTATAATTATTTTTATTATTGTTTGCCGTTGGAAAAACTAAGTCTATAGCCTTTTTGTATAATTTTTTATTTAGTATTTTATCTATTGTTCTCGTGGAATAACCATTATGTACTGCAATTTGCTTAATAATATTTAATTCAGTTCGAAAATTAGTTTTGTTTAAAGGTAATGTTACTATTCGATGTATCATACTAAAGAAAGAAGCTAATTTATGTTGTACTAGATGGCAAGATGTGTTTTGTATTATAGTAGTATCAGTGTGAGTAGATTTATGGTATATTGAAAAATCATGTTTATTTTCGGATTTTTTGATGGGTAGGTCTAAAAAGTGAATAGAATTATTGATTTCTTTTTCAATTGTAAATTTTATATTGTTGTGTATATTATTTATGAATTCTAAAAATTGATTTAATTGCCCTTCAGTACCTATAATCTATAATACACACACACACAATACACAATTATGTATATAATATAATAATGAATTTCCACCCAGTAAAAGCCGAATCAATTCTACTTTTGCATTCTTTTGGGTCATGCAGAACCTAATGCCAAAAACAGATTTGCAAAAAAAAACTTTTTATTTAGCCGTCACTGTTTTAAATGACATTGATTTAATGTTAAAGTAGGAGAAGTACTACTTTTTACTTTACCAGCCCCAAGTGTCTACTGCTGTTTTAAATTTATTATCAACGACGAAACAACAAAATTTAACGACCATTTTTGAATAAAATTAAACAATATCATTACCTCTAATGGACTTTAAAATACAACAATAAAAACAAAAATCGTCATATTACATGTAATTACTGATTTACCCAAATTAAATAAATGCATATACGCTGTAAAGTACCATTTATACGGAGTTTTAATTACACAATAGAAGTGCCTACCTACGCTGTTTCTCATTTACGTTTCTAATGATTTAAAATTATAACCCTATGGACATAAACGATTAACTTTATATTAATGTCTGCACCATTGTGAAGGGCGTGGCGAGTTTTTCTGAAACTCGAAGAAATGCAATTAATTTTAAAATATTTATAAAATTCCTTAAGAGTTATTGTACAGTATTGCCAAGTTTAACGTGTTGTCCCCAAAGGGTCATTTTTCACATATGGGGAGATAATTTAAAACAACTGATGGCAATTATGCTTTTAAAAGCTTTTTTTATAGAAACAAATTGCGAGGCAATAATTGATTTTATACAGACAGTGACTGTTTTAATATTTATAGACAGTTGACTGTATATGAGAAATAAAAACAGGGATAAATATACCACCTTCACAACCAGCAACTAGCGGGTACCCGCAATTGTTATAAATTCGCTATCGGAATAAAGCAGCGGGTAAAGTATATCTCAAAGTAAAGTTTATACGATCTTAGTTGAGACAGACAAAAAAACGGAAATTTTTTTTAATGACAGATCTGTCAAGTAAACGTGGACTATCTTCGAACATCTGTATAGAGAGCGATCAGTACAAATTTTGTTATATTTGTATTATACAGGGTGTCCCATAACTTATGGGCCGTAGAGTAACTAGAGATACTAGTCATCAAACTAAGCCGATTAAGTCATATAAGTTTTTTCGGATTGTTACTCGTTCTAGAGATACAGGGTGTTGAAAGTAAAAGTGTATTATTATTATTATTGGGTGTTGAAAGTAAAAGTTTATTATTATTAATATTATTATTTATTTAGTTAAAAGTTTACTAAAGTGTATTGAGGTCAACGGTGGTCACTTTCAACATTTACTAAAGTGAGCTTCTTGTTTTTGTTCCACTGTTTTACTGCCAATTTTCAATTCGATTCATTAAACGGTTTTAAAATTATGGCTTATTTTCGAGAATAAACTTTTACTTTCAACACCCTGTATCTCTAGAACGAGTAACAATCCGAAAAAACGTATATGACTTAATCGGCTTAGTTTGATGTCTAGTATCTCCAGTTACTCTACGGCCCATAAGTTATGGGACACCTTGTATAGTAGTTTTAGTGTGTGATGCAGTAAATTGATCGTACCCCCAATATTTACGTTGTCTCAACTGACTTCGTATGAAGTATATATCGTCTTGGCTTTTGCTACCTTTCATTTATTTTAATAAAACATCATTGTTGTATACCTGAAAGGTCGCTAGCCTAACATATTTACAATTTTAAATATGTCACATGTTTACCATTATCTTGCATAGAGATGTTGTCCTTGCTATCAAGAGCAGGTAGGCTAACTCCGTAGGTATTCGATAAGTTTATGGCGTTTGCAATTATTATTAAAAATAATAAATTTTGGCTAGAAATTTCCATTTTGTTAATTGATGTCAAAAAGGCAAGACGATATCCTTTGAGATATACTATAATACCATACAAAAAGTAGAGTATAATTTATATCAACTAAAAATAATCTCGGCTAGCGGACTTTAAAATGTGAAAAGACCTGCATCTTGCATTGAAGTACACAGGGTTGCCAAAAACAATGGACTCCCTGGGGCCGAGTAGACAATGACAGCTGTTTCATCTTTGTTAGAAACTCATCAGAATGCCACAACCCGAAGCAACTCCACCGATAACAGATATAGTTTCATCTTCATTCGGTGGCGCAACCAGAAATTTAGTTCGGGGGGGGCTTTAATTTCTTGCGCCAAAGGCGCTCTTTTGCGTGCCACGCCCTTTTTTGGGTAAAATACGTATGATTGACGGGAGCGACAGCCCTCTAAAACTTTTGGAATAATACGCCGCTGGCCATAACTAAATATTTATGAAAAAAAATTAGAGATTTCATTTTAATTAGTAAAAATGTATTTAAAATAAGTAACGCACATTAATCATACTTATACTAAAACAAAACAAAA
Organism: Polydrusus pterygomalis; assembly: GCA_963969555.1. Classification (NCBI taxonomy): domain Eukaryota; kingdom Metazoa; phylum Arthropoda; class Insecta; order Coleoptera; family Curculionidae; genus Polydrusus; species Polydrusus pterygomalis. The sequence continues at coordinate 159,664,211 of OZ018375.1, read as the reverse complement.
ACCTTATACAATAAGTTGTAAGTAATCACTAAGAATACTAATATTACAGTAAAATTCTTCGTTTTGTTTTTGCCTTTTCGTCCAGAATTTCTGCCACGGTAATATCAATATCGTGGTTCGCATAAAGAACTGCCAAACCATTTAATCTGTCCTCTCCCGTGGTGCTACGCAGATATGTCTTTAAAGATTTTAAATTTGAAAAGGACCTTTCAGATGTGGCGGTTGTAATAGGCAAAGTTAAAAAAATTTGTAAAAACCTTTTTATATTAGGAAATATATTGGCATCACATTCGGAATACACTTTGTCCAAATCTTCCTTCAGTTTTTGTTTTTGCATTTTTTATACCACAGCTCAAGTTCAGCTTTTAACATCGTTTTATTGGAAAACTCTTTAAGGAACTCATTCTTGTAGAAGCTGTGAAGTTTCAAAAAACATTTAAATTGACTATCAAAATCTTGATTATCATATGGAAAGAGGCATTCAAAATTTTGAATGGTTTCTCGATGTTTTAAAAACCGATCCTCGAGATTTGCTATGAGGCCATATAAAAACGGAATAAAAATTGTTATTTTAAAATACTCAGCAGCGAATCGGTTTTTATAACCAATCTTTGTGTTTGTCTTGGCGGTAGTCTAGGTACTCTGATTTCAATATCGTATTCCAAAAGTAGATCTTGAGCTTCCTTAAAAATATTTTGAAAATTATCATCTGCCAGGCCTCTTATTTCTTTAACCTGATCTGTTACGTCATTAGCTAACTGTAATGCTTTACAAAGGTTTAAATCGACTGTTTGTAGAATCTTGCTTAAAGGCAGTGTGTAGGCATATATTATTTCTGTACACATTAGTGCGATCACAAATTTGGGACTTATAATGCTGGCCAGTAATCCAGATGCCTCAGTGGAAGTATTGCGGTCGGTCCATTCAGTCAGACGTAGTATAATTTCACTATTGATACCATGATTGATGTAAATTATGTGGCTGAATATAAAATATTAGTAAAAGGCGTGACATGAAAAATTGGTTTGCAATTAAACGAATAGGCTAAGTTTCTAAGCTCTGGGGGGGGGGGCTGCAGCCCGGCAGCCCCCCCCCCCTTGGTTGCGCCACTGTCATCATTATTAAAAAATATATCTGTTTCATTGCAGATCGTTAATAACGTTCACAAAACAGTTCCATGGACTTTGCAGTTACAAACTGGGGTTGAATTTATGGAAATATTGAAATACGTCAAAATCGAAGGAGAAATTTCAGATTTAACCCCACTTACTATTTCTGTTGAGAATGTAAGCAGAGCAGACCTTCAACTGGTATTATGTCGTCGCTCGCATTACGTAGGGGCCTAACTCGGTTTTTGTAGTTTTTCAGTAGAGCGATTTAAAGAAATCAATGGTGCTTATTTTGGATACAGCATTGACAGCAATTTTTTATTTAGGTTTATTTTTTACAGTTTCCTAGATAAATCAATCTAGAATGATGAGACATAATAATTTTTAATGAAGTTTTACGGGTTCTGTAAAAAATAGTTAGGTAAGTATAGCGGATAGCGCCCTTACAAGTAGATTCAAATAAGTATAGCGGGAATGAGGGCAGGCAATGAAATGACACACACACAGAATAAATATACCTATAGGCTTAAAGACCTTTTTATTGACCCTTGAAAAAGTTTTTATATAAAACGAAACGTTGGGAGAAATACAATTGTGTCATTTCATTGCCTGTCCTCATTCCCGTTATACTTATTTGAATTTGTAAAAAATAAATAATAATCAAGATAGGCCCCTTCGTAAAAACAATAACAAATTCTGATTTGTACATGAAATAAGATAGGCCCCTGTGATATTAATAAAACATTTTGTTTTCAAAGAAAAGGGACCGAAATTTTTAAACTTTAAACATCTTTATTTTATAAAAACGGTAAAAAAAATTCTAAACATATAATTTCAAAAGAATTAAAAACAGCTAGTGTAATATTTAATTATTTATTCTCTAGAGGCATAACAAATTAAAAATGGGATTGGTATTTATTTTATTTTTTACAAATTGTCTTTTATGTGTTAAATAAAATTGCAATAAATAATAAATTAATAAGGCCTATCTGCAAAGTACTGTTCATCCTTTAAAACTATTTTATAACGTAAAGAAATATGTTGAGATTCGCCCAGTAAGACTCATACAAAAAATATAGAATAGGGGCCAATCTTAAGTTTGGTCTTTACTTAAAGTATTTTTATCGATAATTTAAGATAGGCCTGACTATAATAATACTATAAAACAAAAACCATGTAGTATTGAGATATGCCAGTTTGTCATAACGTTAAGGCAGTCTTTCCCTGACTTTATATGGGTATAACTCATTTTTGCCAAAAATCGAGATAGGCCCCTACGTAATGCGAGTGACGATGTGATCTATCAGATTCTTTTTATCAGGCCAAAACCGAAACAGGATTGGTCTTCATTAAGTTACTCCCAGAAGAACGTTAACCCAACTTGCAAAACTCAAGCCTAATAATGGGCTCAATGTTGGGAAGCACGTTTCTTTGCAAAAGCAGCTTTTCAAACATGAAATTTATACGGTCAAAATTTAGGCGTTTCCGGTCTGATAAGTTACTTACTCAGTATCTTCGTTTGTCAAAAACAAATTACAATTTTAATATTGAAACACTGCAGCACTGGTTAGATTTTGACCTTATTAAAAAATGTAATTTTGCCAATCTTCTTCTTCTGGAAAGCTCCCCAATCCACTTTTGTTTGCTATTTTTTCTTTATTAGATTTGTTTAATTAGCAAAGATTATTGTAAGAGATGAACGATAAAAAAAAATCTATAAAAGTAGTTATATATTTGCTCATTGTATTTGTGGGGTGCATAACAGCTACTATTATTTTTCCCTCAACAAACCTGCCAAAGTTGAATGCAGAATAAAAAATAAATTTTATAAAAATGACAACCTTGTATTTAATTGGCTAGAGTTTCTACTTGGGAGAAATTTAATTAGTATCATTTATAACAATAGCAAGTAATCTCAATCCTTCTCCTTATATATTATATGGTATGATTAAGTAAGTATAACTGGAAGGTATAATTTATTATCATGAAGTGCTTAGATAATAAACGGCAAATGTTATAACTGTCTACAATAATTCCATGTTGGCTAATAAGTTTGTTGAGGAGGGACTCTAGCGTTCACACATTTCTTATTATTTATTTATTACCGTCAATAATATCAACTTAAAAATCAATAAATGACACATTCTAATATAGGTTCTTAAATAGTTATTTTCTTAACAAGTGCGGAAAGTGATACGCATGAGTTAGAAACATTATTTTTTCTACGACCGTACAGATCTACAAAAAAGTATACCTATACAGGGTGTTCGGAAAATCCGTTAGGAAATTTTAAGGGCTGATTCTACATGCAAAAATAATGCTAGTAGATCATTTGGCAAAATGTCAAAATCTCCATGGTTACTAAGATACGGGGGCTTGGATTTGATCTTTTAGTTTTAGTTTTTCGTCATAACACATTTATTTTCTAACCAAATTATTTGATATTCGGCACACATACTAATCTCGAGCGACTATGCAATTTGAAGATAAGAGTGCTTTTTTTAAACCGCTAGAGGGCACTTTACCTGAAACATAAATATTATTTTCGTCATAACTTTTTTCTATTGGTAGCTAGAGCAAAACCGAAGGTGCCATTTTAGTGGCAATTAAGAACACAAAAAGTAAGTTACTCTTGATGAAGGTCGATAAACCCCACCGTTTAGCCACTAATTAATATCAAAGCTTTCATTGCTCTTAACTTAACCAAATGCCTACGTACATAAATGGAATCGCGTCAAATCAAGTGGCCTGCATGGTTTCAAATTATGCGAAATTTGACAACTAAATAATTTGATTACTGTCAAGTTTAGATAGGGAGAGTTTTTTGTCATAAAAAGACGAAGTTAAAATGTAACGAGGATATTAAAATGTTGAGTACCTGTAGTAGTGATTTTCATTTCTGTTACGGGCAAGCAAATGGGAATGCGGAAGAGGCTAGACGGCTTTTTTAGTTGTCAAATTTCGCATAATTTGAAACCAGGCCACTTGATTTGACGCGATTCCATTTATGTACGTAGGCATTTGGTTGAGAGCAATGAAAGCTTTGATATCAATTAGTGGCTAAACGGTGGGGTTTTTCGACCTTGATCAAGAGTAACTTATTTTTTGTGTTCTTAATTGCCACTAAAATGGCACCTTCGGTTTTGCTCCAGCTACCAATAGAAAAAAGTTATGACGAAAATAATATTTATGTTTCAGGTAAAGTGCCCCCTAGCGGTTAAAAAAAAAGCACTCTTATCTTCAAATTGCATAGTCGCTCGAGATTAGTATGTGTGCCGAATATCAAATAATTTGGTTAGAAAATAAATGTGACGAAAAACTAAAACTAAAAGATCAAATCCAAACCCCCGTATCTTGGTAACCATGGAGATTTTGACATTTTGCCAAATGATCTACTAGTATTATTTTTGCATGTAGAATCAGCCCCTAAAATTTCCTAAGGCATTTTCCGAACACCCTGTATATCTAATTATTTTCCAAAAATTATTTTATTTCAACAATATTACAATATATAAAATTTTAACTAAAAAGTAATTCAGAAAAAGAAAAGCACGAAGTCTTTCTCCACAATCTTTATTAATCGAAAAACTAGGCGAACCTAGTATCACATCGACATGTTTCGAGTGTAGAAACACTCATCATCAGGAAACAAAGTGAAAATCAAAATGCTGATGTTTTTAGCAAGAGAAAATAATGGTGAGATTGAGCCGTAATGGAGCATTTAATGGTGTACAAGAGATGTAAAATTGAAAAATCAGAAGGTCAAAAATCAAGACTCCAGCATACTGAAGAGTCGAGGGTTAAGTGTAGAAGCACACTGTCGTACAGAAAAAGATAGGGTAGTAAAAATTAGGGAGTTTTGAAAAACATATCTGTTAAAAGTATTAATAAATTACTGAAACATCCTGAGTTTTATTGAGCCCAGTCAGAAACATTTGAAAATGTTGGGGTGAGATGTAAAGAAAAGAAGAGAAAAAGAAAAAAATTGTTTTTTTGGTCAAAGCATCTGTAAAAAAATAGAAAGGGGAATGTAGTAAATGAAATTTAAGAAGTGTAGTAGATTAGCTTACCTTTTAATGTAAAAGTAAAAACAGTTGGGGTACCAGGCTTTTTACGGCCCAGTTACCCCGCCAGAGTCAAAGCAGACACATTGTGTGGAAAAAGTTTTTAGAAAAAAAAAAAATTATTGTGTTCCCGTTATAGAGGTGCTACTGTACTGACTACTACACTACTGACTACTACACACAATGTGTCTGCTTTGACTCTGGCGGGGTAACTGGGCCGTAAAAAGCCTGGTACCCCAACTGTTTTTACTTTTACATTAAAAGGTAAGCTAATCTACTACACTTCTTAAATTTCATTTACTACATTCCCCTTTCTATTTTTTTAAAGATGCTTTGACCAAAAAAACAATTTTTTTCTTTTTCTCTTCTTTTCTTTACATCTCACCCCAACATTTTCAAATGTTTCTGACTGGGCTCAATAAAACTCAGGATGTTTCAGTAATTTATTAATACTTTTAACAGATATGTTTTTCAAAACTCCCTAATTTTTACTACCCTATCTTTTTCTGTACGACAGTGTGCTTCTACACTTAACCCTCGACTCTTCAGTATGCTGGAGTCTTGATTTTTGACCTTCTGATTTTTCAATTTTACATCTCTTGTACACCATTAAAAGCTCCATTACGGCTCAATCTCACCATTATTTTCTCTTGCTAAAAACATCAGCATTTTGATTTTCACTTTGTTTCCTGATGATGAGTGTTTCTACACTCGAAACATGTCGATGTGATACTAGGTTCGCCTAGTTTTTCGATTAATAAAGATTGTGGAGAAAGACTTCGTGCTTTTCTTTTTCTGTATCATTTAACTCCACTTTGAGTATGGACTACTTCTTCAAAAATAAAAAGTAATTATTATGAATGTTAATATTAAAAACACAATATGTTGCATTCTGTAAAATATTTAAAATTGCCGGTCCAGTGGAGTTATTTGGTGTTAACTTGTAAGTGCACAAAGACGACGCGACGTCGATTGGGATGGCATCGGTTGCAGGTCGCATAAAGATGACGGTGACGGCAAAGGGGTTGTAAGTCATTTGCATGGATGAAAGAATTTTATTCGATATGTTTTTCTTTACATAATTTTACTTTCCCGCACTAGTGAGGGAAAGTGACACTTTCAAAACTAAAATGCGTGCGGGAAAATGGGTTAAACGCACGGTCGTAGAAAAAAACTTTTTCTGGAATACGTTTATTTTTAAACAACTATTTGACCTTCTGATATCGGATCGCATTGATTGATCATCACGCACGTAGGCGCGTAACTACTATGCAGGAAAAAGACGTAATACGGGGGGGGGGGGGGGTACCACGGCCCAGTGTGGTTCATGCATTGGGCTTTTTCACTACATTCTGCGGCTTAGAGAAAGAAAAGAGAAAATTTCTACGCTACCATAGATACGAAATTAGTTGCTTTGGCAATGTTAAAATTCTTTTAGCAACCCATTATCGAAGAGCTAATTATGTAATTTAATGTTAAGAAATAATTTAGTTTTGATAGTTATGCATATAAGCTTGGGACAAATAAATGGCTGTTATTATTTTGCCTGTTCCATCCGGAAAAAAATAATTCGTGCAGAAAATTATTGTCTTTTTATTCTATTCGATACTACACAGTGTTTACTGCCAAAAAAGTCTACCGAGGAGATAGCTTATTAGTTAATTAATAATTTTATAAAATTATGTTCAAACTGGTTTTAATGGGATTAATTTAATTGACGTGACGTTAAAGAACATGCAATTTAAATATTTTTGTTCTAAAGATACTATGCATAATATTGTAAATTATTACTGAAAGACATAATTTAATTTATTATGCATTGATTGGATAATAAATAGTAAAATGTAATAACTGTTCACAATAATTTTATCTTGTGTAATAAGTTTAGTAGTATACAAAAAATCGAGAATTTCTTTTGCCTTGCACTTCTCTCGCCAACTAAACTGCTCTAGTTAAAGTTTGACCAATTGTTTTTTAACACCTTTATTAGAGGTCTGTAGTTTGGAAACGACATAACGGATTTTAAAGCGGTTTGCAAAGTTTGAAAGAATGTTTTTTGCAGATTAATAGTATGGTACCCCTATAACGTAACCAATCCACTTTAATATTATACTGGGCGAAAAAGAACGCCATGCCAAAAATTACAAAATTTAATCAAGTCACATTTTGTTAGAAGTGTTTTTTCGTATTATATGTTAATGTCGATTTAAAACCTATTTAATGTCTCGGGAGAATTGCCCTATAGGGCAAAAATTATCCTATTAAAAAAAAAACAGCCGTTTTGGACATAACTGAAGACATTTACCAAAAATAATAATTGATAACCAAATTCTCGTAGTTCAAACGTTTCAGTTTTAATAACGAATTTAGCTAAATTTCTACACGATTTGGGACGCCCGATAAATTAGGATCAACTTTAATCTAGTTTAATTACATTCGCTTTTACGGTATTACAACATACCAAAAAATTATTTACATTCTCCCCTCCACAAAAATATACTTTTTCTACTACTGTTTAAATAAATTAACTTTCGGGCCCTAGCAACACGAAAGAAATAGTAATTTACGTTACAAGACCGGAAAGTAGTGTTTTTCAGGTCGAGACAAGCATTTCCAGGGCGAGCCATAGGCGAGTCCTGAAAGCTTGGAGAGACCCGGAAAATACTAATTTTCGGTTGCGTGACGTAAAATATTTTTTTTAAGACCGACACTTCGATATATTTTATAATCTACGCGAAACAAGTTTGACATAAAGAACAAAATTAAAAATCAACGAACTGTCACTGGACAATACATCGAAATGTTGTTGTCATAATAACGAAATCAAGGTATCTTGTATTATCAAAGAGCGATTGGAAAAACAAAAAACGGGGTGACAGTGACATTAGAGACAGGAAAAGTGACATTGTGTCAATTATATTGGTAGGTTTTTCGCCTTTCTGTTCCCAATATAGCTTTCATAACTTTAACTCATCTTCTAACTTTGCCACAAAACAAGTGCTATCATGCTGATAAAATTTTATGGCAGCCAAAAATTTTTCTAGGTTGAGTTTATCAAGGTAGGTAGGAACAATGTTCCATAATTCCGCTACATGGGAGGAGTTGAGTAGATAGAGGTATTAATAATTTAATACAATCACTGATGATAAAAAGAGATACCAAGAAATCATATGTTACTACTAAAAGGGAGGATGATACTACGATGGCTCTGAAGGACCATAGGCGTGTTAAAAAGTATTTAAAATGTCCACTTAAAAAGTGGAAATTTCCACTTACTATCTGGAAATTTCCGCTTATTAAGTGGAAATTTCCACTTATTATCTGGAAATTTCTACTTATTATCTGGAAATTTCCACTTACTATCTGGAAATTTTTCGGGCCCTAGCAACACGAAAGAAATAGTAATTTACGTTACAAGACCGGAAAGGAGTGTTTTTCAGGTCGAGACAAGCATTTCCAGGGCGAGCCATAGGCGAGTCCTGGAAGCTTGGAGAGACCCGGAAAATACTAATTTTCGGTTGCGTGACGTACAATATTTTTTTTAAGACCGACACTTCGATATATTTTATAATCGACGCGAAACAAGTTTGACATAAAGAACAAAATTAAAAATCAACGAATTGTCACTCGACAATACATCGAAATGTTGTTGTCATAATAACGAAATCAAGGTATCTTGTATTATCAAAGAGCGATTGGAAAAACAAAAAACGGGGTGACAGTGACATTAGAGACCGGAAAAGTGACATTAGAGTCCGGAAAAGATTTTTCTGGTATACAACTGGTTACCGGAATTGTTGCTAATATTTTTAATATTTATTTAATATTCGGAAAGTATGAATAAGTTTTTATAATTGTGTCAATTATATTGGTAGGTTTTTCGCCTTTCTGTTCCCAATATAGCTTTCATAACTTTAACTCATCTTCTAACTTTGCCACAAAACAAGTGCTATCATGCTGATAAAATTTTATGGCAGCCAAAAATTTTTCTAGGTTGAGTTTATCAAGGTAGGTAGGAACAATGTTCCATAATTCCGCTACATGGGAGGAGTTGAGTAGATAGAGGTATTAATAATTTAATACAATCACTGATGATAAAAAGAGATACCAAGAAATCATATGTTACTACTAAAAGGGAGGATGATACTACGATGGCTCTGAAGGACCATAGGCGTGTTAAAAAGTATTTAAAATGTCCACTTAAAAAGTGGAAATTTCCACTTACTATCTGGAAATTTCCGCTTATTAAGTGGAAATTTCCACTTATTATCTGGAAATTTCTACTTATTATCTGGAAATTTCCACTTACTATCTGGAAATTTTTCGGGCCCTAGCAACACGAAAGAAATAGTAATTTACGTTACAAGACCGGAAAGTAGTGTTTTTCAGGTCGAGACAAGCATTTCCAGGGCGAGCCATAGGCGAGTCCTGGAAGCTTGGAGAGACCCGGAAAATACTAATTTTCGGTTGCGTGACGTACAATATTTTTTTTAAGACCGACACTTCGATATATTTTATAATCGACGCGAAACAAGTTTGACATAAAGAACAAAATTAAAAATCAACGAATTGTCACTCGACAATACATCGAAATGTTGTTGTCATAATAACGAAATCAAGGTATCTTGTATTATCAAAGAGCGATTGGAAAAACAAAAAACAGGGTGACAGTGACATTAGAGACCGGAAAAGTGACATTAGAGTCCGGAAAAGATTTTTCTGGTATACAACTGGTTACCGGAATTGTTGCTAATATTTTTAATATTTATTTAATATTCGGAAAGTATGAATCAGTTTTTATAATTATGTCAATTATATTGGTAGGTTTTTCGCCTTTCTGTTCCCAATATAGCTTCCATAACTTTAACTCATCTTCTAACTTTGCCACAAAACAAGAGCTATCATGCTGATAAAATTTTATGGCAGCCAAAAATTTTTCTAGGTTGAGTTTATCAAGGTAGGTAGGAACAATGTTCCATAATTCCGCTACATGGGAGGAGTTGAGGTTGAGTAGATAGAGGTATTAATAATTTAATACAATCACTGATGATAAAAAGAGATACCAAGAAATCATATGTTACTACTAAAAGGGAGGATGATACTACGATGGCTCTGAAGGACCATAGGCGTGTTAAAAAGTATTTATAAAATGTCCACTTAAAAAGTGGAAATTTCCACTTACTATCTGGAAATTTCCGCTTATTAAGTGGAAATTTCCACTTATTATCTGGAAATTTCTACTTATTATCTGGAAATTTCCACTATCTGGAAATTTTCACTTATTAAGTGGAAATTTCCACTTACTATCTGGAAATTTCCACTTATTAAGAGGAAATTTCCACTTATTATCTGGAAATTTCCACTTATTATCTGGAAATTTCCACTTAATAAGTGGAAGTATATAAGGTATAGAAATAGAAACGACGGTTTTTGTTTTCTATGACAAAATTAGTTGTAAAGCAACTTTTAACCTATTGAAAGGTTGAGAAAAAACTAGATTTATTTATTAGTTCTTTAAAAAAGTGAAAGGGATATTTAGCGACATGGGTCTTAAGCAATGTATTAAATTTTATTGGGATTATGGGATTAACTCACTTAGAAATTCTACATTTTCTTCAATATAAAGAACAATATTATATTAGTCACGGAACCTTAAAGCGCATATTAAAGAAATATCATTGGTACAGAAGAAAAGAGTTTACTGAATTAAATACTATAGTAACATTTATTGGAGAGGAAACAAAGAAATCTGGGCAACTTCATGGATATCGATGGATGCATTTAAAATGTATTCATAAAGGATATATTATGAAACGTGAAACAGTGCGATTAGCGTTACAATTAATTGACCCCATCCAATACTGCATTATAAATAACAGAATCACAAGTTTCTTCAAAGTTGCTGATTTCGTAGTAGAAGAATGTCTATATCTATTTTTATAACTTTTCAGATAATAAATGGACTATACTCGTACCAAGTGGAAATTTCCAGATAATAAGTGGAAATTTCCAGATAATAAGTGGAAATTTTCAGATAGTAAGTGGAAATTTCCACTTAATAAGTGAAAATTTCCAGATAGTAAGTGAAAAATTCCACTTAATAAGTGGAAATTTCCAGATAGTAAGTAGGAATTTCCACTTTTTAAGTGGACATTTTAAATACTTTTTAACACGCCTATGGTCCTTCAGAGCCATCGTATGATACACTATTGCCATTTTGTTCCGTATCATCTAAGAAGTAGATTAAAGTAGGTAACATTTCCAAGAAGTCACTAATAGCTTCGTGTTTCTCCACCCATCTAGTTTCACATATTTAAAAAAAAAAATTTTAAGGATGGTAATGTTCTTTTGCTTCTTTAAGTTTGACAATAAACTTGTTCACTCATTTAATTCATAATTAAATTTCATTGCGCATTTCCGTTTTAAATCTTACATCTTGATGAATTTTTTTTAGCTATCATTTCTATCATAGGGGCGGCACGGACCCCTTCGGCCCCCCTGGATCCGCGAGTGGTATTAAATCATTTTCCTCAGAGTATGTAAGGTAGGTAACCGATGCAAATTAACTAGCGTTAAAAATAAATTCAATAAAAAGTTGAAAAAAATGTTCAATTACTGTACTTATTCGTGTGCGGTGTTTAAGTTGTGTGTACCTATAAATAAAAAATAAAACCATTCGAAACAATAAGGATAAAAAAACTCATCACGTCTAATGCGTAAAATTGTATCACATAGATTGATTACCCTCGATTTAACTGACGAGAATGAACGCTGTCAGTCGATGATCCTTCGGGCCTTGATGAGCGTTAACAGCCGCTTGATTGATGTCGTGGTCCGCCCCCGGCGTTAGGATCGAACCCCGCTCTGGCCGTATAACAAATATCACTATTAATTACATCTTTTGTTATACACAATTTAATGCATACACTTAATACGAACTCGAACCACGCATCTAGGCTTGATAGCCATTTAGGCATTAAAATTTATTAATTATCCTTTTCTGTGAATTCCGTTTTATAAGTCGTTATCTTCGTCTCCTTCTTGTCGATCTGTATATGCTGTTATTAAAACACTGGTCTATTACGAAAAAAATTAGAAGGAGGCGTTTTACTGGTAGGCAAGAAATGAGTTATTATTAGTACTACAAAATGGCATCCAACTAACTGCAAGGGGTATGGATAAAGGGGGGAATTAATGGCCTCCACCACCCCGATCTCCGAGGTCAGCGATTATGGCGTTAATATCTTATAGGGTGTTATAGAATTGAGTTATTTTATTTAAATAGGTGGCTCCTGGCGTGTCCTACAAAAATAATCCATACTTTTTTTGTTAATCGACAGTATAAAAATTGGGGGCACCTAAAGTAAGACCGAATTTGCCGCACGCCCATGGGAAATACTAGCTTGTACGAAATTTTCATTTGCAGTTTACTTATAGCCAAGTGCACCGATTGGTTATAGCTCGAGTACTACATAACCCGAAGGTTAAACTTAACTCGTGATTAATTTTAATTCAAGTGCACCGCGCTTGAGTTACCTAATCCGAAGTTAATATAATTTTGTCATGACAACGTCGCAAAATTTAGGGAATTTTTGGTTTATTGTAGTGGAAATAGTTATTGTTGGTGATTTTTTAACCCGCACCGCACCAGTTTCGTTTGTGACCTACTTAACCTAACATTATCTACAACTAAAATTTTTCTCTGATTATTTTTTATTTTTAATATGGTTAATTTTTTAAAACAAGACCGGTGTCCAAACATGGACAAAAAAAGAGCCAGAGGAGGCAATTTTTCGCTGGGAGAAAAAGCCTGCTAATAAACTTAAGCATCGCGCAGTTATTAAAAAAAAACCGATGGTACGCATGTTCAAGCTAAAAATAGGGCTTGGGAACTAATTTGTCGTGATTTTAATTTGCTGTGCTTTAGCCGAGGTCCTTTTACGTTACTTTTAAATAGCAAAGCATAACAAAGATTTTTTCCTTGCCGCGGTTAAGTATGACCATCCCATCTATATATTTCACTTGTCCTTCTCCTCCTCCTCTTCGAATTGCTGCATTGTTTGAATAATACCTATATACTTCAAATTTTCGATTTCTATTTGCTTATACGGAAGTTATAAACAATAAACACGTATACATAACCACAATAATGCCGCAAAGGATTTGTTAACTCGCGTTTAACTCGTCGTTTTTGACGAGTTAAATAAAATCCCGTGTTAGGGTTTTAACCTAAGGATTAAAACGCGGTGCACTAGACATTTATCGTTAATCCGTGAGTTACCCTGGGTTAAAAACGTCGGTGCACTTGGCCATTAGTATCGTAACGTTAACAAAACTCTTCGTTTAAATTTAATGGTCTTGACTGCTGGGGCTACATCACAGAGAAATAATAATTCAAAAGGGATGTAATTCCTCTGTGACACTGTTTCTATTAATTATCATTTCCCTGTTGTACTGTATCGACAAAACGGACGAAACATTTTCTGCAAAAATCAATCATATCAAATTCATGGCAATTATCCTTTATAGGACCGACGACAAATTTGTGGTTTAAAAAAAAAGACAGCTTATATGGGTAAGCCACAACCACCTTGAAATAAGCCCTGAAACAGAAACATCGACAACACTGCTTGAAGATCAATGTGTCACGTGACTTTTTTGAGGTTAGCCATGCTTTAGTATGTAATTTAAGCGCAAAGCCGATATATTTAAAAAAAAATTACAAAAAAATTTTAAAAAAACCGTCGACACCTTCTTTTTAGAAGGCTTTTTTACTTCTTCCCCAGTTTATTTGGTTGGTTTAGACGTCCCTTACTGGCTTTTTCACATACTCAGTATGTTTTAACTTTTCTCAATTTTCTTCCTATTATGTCTCTTCTACATCAACTTTTTAATTTCATAAATGCTCCATTACGGTTTTATACCATTTTCTCTTCTGCTAAAACCATCAACATTAAATAAATTTTCTGTCTCCTGATGATGAACGTTTCTACGTTCGAAACATGTAGAGACCCCTAAAGATTTTTTTATTCTATTAAATTTGGTGGAGGAAGACTTAGTTTTTTCTTTCTTTTCCCCAATTTTATTATTGTTTTAATCGATTTTTTTAGCGTTACTGTTTCTTAAAGGCAGACGACCAACAATACACTCGCGTTAATAAAACATCAACTTGCCTAGTTTTTAACAACGATATTGTTCATTTTTTGTCACGTAATATAATATATTGTTCTATATCGGTGAAATAATGCAAAATGCCAAATGTAACAAGGATGCAGATATATCTAATTCCTTCGGTGTGACCTGTTTAAGTAAAAGAAATATCAATTTCTGTTCAGTTGTTTCTTCTGTCTACACACATTTTTTTTTTTGATTTTACGGTATAAAGGCCGAGAAGAATAATTAGGTTTTACTGAATACTAGGAAACTTCTTTAGTGCACTTCCTATGTTATACAATGTAATTAATTAAGGTGAGGTGCATAATTTTAAAGTAAGATTATGTAGTAAAATGACTTGCCTTTAAGGTAATTTACCAATTACAATGAATCCTATTAATTTATTGAACAAAACTGTCGATAATAGTTATTGAATCATTTGTCATTTTTAGCAATTAACTTGTAGCTTCCTAATGCTTCTGTTTTATTGTTCGAAATTCTTGCTTGTCCAATAAATTTAAAGATTTTGACAAATATGTTGGTAAGAATATAAATATTTAATTGCCGTTTTATCTGTAATCTTGATTTAATTTATGTAGATTAAAATAGATAGAATATAAAAGTCGAAAAGTAAATTGAATCTATGATTTCATTCTAAGAGACGCGTCGACGCACTGCGATCCAGGACCGTCGCTAGGCACTTACAATTGGGGGCGACTGTCACCTAAAATCCAATTTATAATGTTGGGTAACATGGAGGTAAGCAAGTGAAAAAGATTTTGGACCACGCTTAAATTCTTTCAAGTTTTTTATAATAAATGCTAGTCAGCCGTTTACTTAACAAAAGGTCCTCGCACTCCATTCAAAGTTAAATAAGCAATCCTTCACCAAAACACATATTTTATTTTATAATAAGTTTTGATCTGTCACCACACGCAACTCAACCCTTAACCAAGGACACCAAACATCAACGTAACGTAATGTAAATAACATACGCACTAAAAAAAGGTTCTATCAAACTTTCTCGAGGCTTGAGAGCCAAAATTTCCTGCTAGGCGCTTTTTGTCGGTCTGCGTGTCACTGCCACGTGCCAGCGGCCACATTTGCAGTTGTCCAGTTATTGTGCGTCACCTAAGTGGCATTGAAAATGCCGAGGAAATCAAGACTGTTTACCACGGCGAAAATAGAATGTAAATAGAGTAGGGACTTATTTTAAAATTACATGATTTTCTAAAAACCATAAAATTTGTTAATGCATCCATGTATGTACAATTATTGTAATCAATGTATCAGGCTCTAATTTTATTCGTAAAATAATTATTTTGCCGCTGCCTCTCGATCTTGATTATACCTTTTACCCCTTAGGATTCAATTAAGGCGTGAGCATATATATTATATCGATGTGTTTCCGCGATACTTTTTCTGTGGACATCCCTAAACGGAAATGAACGAAACAACTTCATCATGGCCTCATCTTTGGGGGCGGATCTCTTACTGCTGTAAGCTTGACAAACAATGTGGAGCGCAACTCGACTCTGGATTAACTAAAGAATGGAATACGATTTTGATAATAGGTTCATTTGTTATTGTTTCATCTATAGGTACAAGATCATTGGTAATAGCCATTGATTATTCCTAATAGGAGGGGGGCCTTCCCCTTCTCATTATAGACGCCCCTTATTATGTGAACTAGATTACGCTTTTAATACGAGGTTAAAATCAACCGAATTTAATTTTAATAAGAATAATAAACCTCAACTTTCCTTAAGATTATCGACAATATTAAATCGTCAGTCTACAGGAAAACTCAAAAACGATTTAACTTATTAGACCCAAATTCAGAATGTAGCAGAAGTTATCCATATTGAATGCCCCTTAATAAAATTATATGCAGCCGTTGACACAAAAGTCCTTACGTTACCATCTTTACGACTACGTGCAGGCTTAGTCAGCAGCCAATGTCCAACGTATCCTCCACAAGTAAGCTGACTCGCCCGCCGTATAGTATGGTATAGTCCGAATTTAGCTCTGGCTTTTTAGAAATTTTCAAAAAGTAACTATATCACTTTGCAGGATTCAAGTTGCTGCAACACAGGGTGGAGCACGTACGTTAACGTTAAGTGAAAATAGGTCGAAAATGAAAATTACCTCTTACTGTGGTCTACATGAACCAATTCACAAAATCGTTATTGTTGTAATCGAGATACTGCCCCCTAAATAAAAAAACGGACGCTTAAGGCAGAGTAACCCGTAAAGATAGATGATTCCGGCGGACAGATTAGTTAACCAGGGTTATTAATGACCATGTTTAACCTCCACAACCCCACCTTACAATGGCTGGTGTTTTAACACCACATTACAAGCAATTACCAGAGGCTGACGGGCCGGTAATATAGGAAAATTGTATCGAGCGATATTAGCAATTTCGATTATATTCCAATTACTGAAGGACAATCTATTACCAAGATGCCCTCAGGGGCATAAAAATAAGTTTTTTGACATTATTTCTGGTTTATAATTCGTCCACTAGTAATCCCTTCGGCTATCAGTTACTTATCAATTTTTAGAGATAACGAAAATAGTTTTTTACCAAGCCCCTTTGAACAATTATGGGAACTAGTCAAAAAATAAAAAAAAATGCGATTGATTGATGACTATACGGGGGAGTCTAAAGCATCCTGATTGAGCATTCAACAACCAAAATTTTCCACCACGTATAGATTTTGAGTTATAGGATAATAATATATTAGTTATTTTCATTTTATACAAACATTAGATTTATACATATAAGTTCGCACTCAAATCTTCTGGAAAAAAATTGAAATGGTAGTACATACAAGAAGTGTATTTTAAGAGACATTCGACATTTTTTAGTAGCTTTCAAGTATAGTTTCGTAGTTTTTTTGCTTTTTGTTTCCTAATAACTCCGAAACAATTCTTTAAAAAGAACTGCACGCACCTAATTCAACATTTATTTTTCTGATCAAACTGTGGCGATCATTTTAAAAAAATTATCAAAAAACCTGCCTTTTACATTACTGTCGCACATTGGCTGTAAACTAGGGTACTTATTGTTCTATAGGAGTTTGGTATTATTTTTTCTCCGACGAACGACCACTAGTAGGCCCGGACCTAGGACCCAACCTTCAGAGGGGGGAGGGGGAGCAAAACAACCTGGGTTCTGGTGAATAGCATAGCAACTTCCTTCACCTCCAGTGAGTCCAGTGGGGTTCTTTATGCAGGATTTCAGCTATGGCCACATGATATGATCGCCATGTCTACAGGCATGGTATCCCCTGACTTTTCGGTGTCTCCTTTTAGCGGATTGGATCGGAAGCTGGTCACTTTGTTTCAACCAGCGCCATAAAACACACACACACACACTCCTTTTAGCGTATTGAGCCTAAGAATAAAAATGTAGCGATCGCTTTTTCTTATAAAATCGAAGTAATTTCTTGACAGCCAATGAATAAAAACTAAAGTAATCGCTTTTGCGTCCATCAGCAATTGCTTAAAAGTGCAGGAATTGCTTCAAGTCAATGCTTTTTCTTAAAAAATAGAAGCAATTGCTATCGTTTGTTTAAAATGTGATGAATAAATTAAGGAATTGCTTTTTCTAGTGTAGCAATTGCTTTCAAGTTTTTAAGGTAGGTCGACCCCTGCATCATTTGCTTGGTAGTAGTTCTCCGCGGCATACACGTGCGTTGCTCTTAATTTGTGTCTTCCATTATGGCTGAATATATGAACGTTCGTAAGAAGACAAATCTACAGTGTACGT
The DNA here is from genome assembly GCA_963969555.1 of Polydrusus pterygomalis. Classification (NCBI taxonomy): domain Eukaryota; kingdom Metazoa; phylum Arthropoda; class Insecta; order Coleoptera; family Curculionidae; genus Polydrusus; species Polydrusus pterygomalis. The sequence goes on along the minus strand of OZ018375.1, from coordinate 159,646,107 downwards.
AAAAATTGCATATAATATGAATATGATGAATGAAGTTATATCGATTTGACTGCGAAAATTTTGAGTGGTTGGCAAATTATTTTTTGACTGATACTGGTAAAAGGCGAGGGGGTGCACTCTCGCCTTTAAAAAAGATTAAAGTCTTTCTGCGGAAATTGTCGGATACGAGCTTTCAAAATTATGTTGCTGAAGAACTTGGTGTTCACCAAACTACTTCTGTAAGACATACACCTCTGTAATGGATGCAGTTTTGGAGAAATCCAATATTTTTATTAAATTTCCTACAAGTGCTGAAGCTATTGTGGAAGCTAAACGGTTGTGGCCAGAGAGAGTTATTTATGTTCCTTCAATTTGTGACTGAATAACAATTGCTTGTCTTTAATTGCTTCATTACTACTATCACTTTCCTCATTTTCACTGAAATCTGCCATATCACAAATATAAGTTTCCTATTTTCCATAAAAACGTAACAGATTACTATTGTACCAAATAAATAGACCAACGTTGTTGTATTATTATATTGCAAATTAGGCACCAAACTGAACATAAAATCTATAATCTGAACAAGTGGATAAGCTACGTCTAAACTTGTGTTGTATAAGCATTTGCTACAGAGGTGTAAGAAAAACAACAATTGCTTCAAAATTTTATTCATATCCAGATCTAGCAATTGATGCTTTTACTTATAGCACTTGCTATAGTCAAGCAATTGCTTTTACTTAAAAGTAATTATTGCTTCAAGTAATTGCTTAATTTTTATTCATTAGGCCCATTGTCTCTATGCTCTTTAATCTTTGTGGTCTTCTTAGTATCTCACCAATATAAGATTGGCCGCACTCGCAGAGACTTTTTGAGCGTTTGGCCGATTCTTACGATTTCCCACTATTTTGTCAACTAATCTCATGGGGTAGCCAGTTTTGTTGAGATGGGGTAGCCAGTTTTGTTGAGGTCAGTCTTGGAGTAGTTAGTTTCTTTTTCGAGGGCATCTTTCGAGATGCAAATTGTAATTGCTCTATTGACAAGGGTTCATGTTTTATGTAGCTCGAGTGATTTGATGTATAACCGAGATATTGACCTGTATGCGTAGATTTCCTGTATACTGAAGTTTAAATTAAACAGACACAAGGTTAAATATTGTTTTACTATTAACACCAATAAATATAAATATTATCTAAATTTTTTATTGTCCTGTTTAATCACTGACGGCGCCACTAAAAATTGAAGTAATTAAAAAATCAAATTAAATCAAGAAAATACCAAACCAGACATTAACAAATAATGAAGCAAAATCAATTAATCGCCAAATGACTTCTCTCGAACCGAAAACACGCAATTAAGTCTTTAAATTAACACTAATTTTATTGAAATATATGCGGTGATGACATCTCGGATAAGCAAGCAGCGCGGCCAGGAATAAATATCCGCCCGATTCATACAAGATAAACATCACAAGAACATCGAAAAAACATCACAACAAAGTAATATAAACATTTCAGACAAGGGGATCGATTCACTTGACTTTCAACAAAAGAAAACCTAACCTTATGTATGTGACCCTTAAGAAGTGCGAGCATATTATATTCACTAAATCTATTGTAACGTTCCCTTTTATAACGGCTCAATAGGAAGCTCGAAGCATTGTACCCGTACAATAGAATTACAATAACAGCATTAAATGGTGTTACAATACGGTAAACCTCGATAATTAGTTGGATTACAATACATGAACGCCTCGAATCATTCTGCGGTTGGGTACCCATCAAACTTGAAAGTTTTTCATCGATTTTTACGTATGAATGGACTGAATGAGGGGCGGGTTACGTCGATGTACGTTATGTTATGAATAATGTATTGTTGGTTTTTGTATTATCTGGAAATATGACGGATTTAAGTCTCACAGTTCTTTTATATTTTAATGATTGTGTTATAGGGTCAGTCAAGAAGGATTAAGGGTCTATGTATAACATCGGGTGTTTTCTAATTGTGTCTTGTAATTCTGCCGTGCTAAGACAAAAGGTCGTAAATGACAAAATTTGTGATTTTCAGATTTTGGTATATTTGGAATGTATATAGTTAGTTCTGTCAGTATACCAAGTCCAAAAGTCGTAGTAGAAGTACTCGAATACTCGAAATAATGTAACGATTTTGTCGTATTTGCCAAATATCAAGTAAATACCAACTCGAAATGTCATATTTAATTTGTACAAAAACAAAATGTCCTATTTTACAATTCAATTTTAAAATGTCCTATGTGTCACTTAAGACATATTGATTTGGCATATTAGAAAAAAAATACAACAGTACAAGGTGAAAATGACTTATCTATCACATACAAAGTCGAATTGTCGCATGTTTTTCTTATACGACTTTTGGACCAAGTATGGTGGTCTTTGAAACAAAAAGGAAAGCTTTTAGACTTTGACGACTATAAAAATTGTATTCAATAATCAAATAGAGGTAAAAATATCTGTATAGAAATGAGCTAGGTACAATAATTTTCTAAACGTAAAAGATTTCCCGATTTAAATTGAATAAAACCCAACCAAGACCTTTCAAGTATTCGCGAGGTAACTTTTGTCAAGGGATGTAGAACATTATTCTATAAGACAAATTTCGAGAGCGCTCCGATTGAACCGGACTTCCTCACTTCCAAAGCATTAAAGGAAGGTGTTCCTGAGCTAAAAAAACATAATCTCCTAGAGGCATCAGTGTTAATAGAAAACAGAATCTGATCAAAACACTGACAGCTATGGGTATTTTCCAGAGTAGAATCATGTTTTGGCAAAGTTTGCCCGAAAATCATGAAGATACAAATCTTGATAACTAAAATATTAATTTTAACGTTAATGTTAGTATTTTTGAAAATTAATCTTTATTTTACATTCGAGTTAATAATGACTTACTTAATAATATTATATTTGCAGTTTTTGATATTAACGACTCATACGTTAGATCAACATTTTGCAAATAACTGAAATATTCAAAGATTCGAATTGTCATTGATAACACGAAAATATCTCGAATTTTATTTTTATCAGTTACGACCTTTTGTCTTAGCACGGCAGAATTATACCGTTCACCAGGCGCGGCTCATTCATAAGGTCAGTTCCAGTCACCTAATAATTTATTTTTTTAAATAAAAACCTAAAAATTTCAAGCCCCAATTCCTATGCTCACTCTGTGCTAGACAACTTATTCGACAATCTAATTGACAATCAGGACGAAAAATATCAACCAGACTCCAGAAACGTCTTAGTTTTGTAGATAAATATCAAAACACTGATATAACACAAGGTCGGCTTTCGCAAACGATTCATTGGAATCAGGATATCAATTCTTAGTACCTGAAAATATAAACATCATTCACAAATGCCATAAGAGCAAAAAGTTAGATTCATTAGAAAAACTTGAGATTACTAAAGCAAAAAAGAGTTCTATCCTTACCTGTGTTAACGACGTTTTCAATTTCGAAATTTGCCACTTTCCTGATTATTGTTTGCTGATCTAAAGTCTATATATAGTTTTGGACTACTTTTATATCTAAAACAATTTAGTAACACCTTCCAACTGATAAAAACGCACATACCGTGCACTGATAACTGATCAGAAATTAAATAAGAATGTAATTTACTTCTCGGAAACGGTTCCTAATCAAAACATTTAAACCCGGAGGCCAAATTTTGATTTATACCATGTTAGGTGTGAAAAAATTGCTTCTTGAAAACGTTATGCATCTCCTCTGATCACCGCTCCATCTCTTTCCAATTTAATTAATTAGATAAAGACAAGTAATACTTACATAAGATTGCTTAAAGGGTTCTTTCGAACGAATAAAATTGAACCGCAGTCCGGTTCGGGTTCAACTTATCGAATACTGATCGGAATATACACGGGTTCGTGGTTTTAATTTGGAATATGTCAACGATACCCATGATAGATGAATGGTGTAGGCCGTGCAATCGTTGTAAAAAGGGTGAATTAATTGTTTTAAGAGGTGTGTTGTGGACATACAGGGTGAAACATCAACGAGAGTGCATTTTTTAAATTAATGCAACATAAAATTTTACGTCGTCAAACCACAGACAATTTACCTTTAGATAAGCAAACAATAATCACGAAAGTGGCTGATTTATGGCCTCGCGCATGTAAATAAAGCTAGACACTATTAGACATGCGCACTGCAACATTATCATTTGTCGAGTGGGAAAATAGACAGGTTCGGGCTTTAAAATTTAAATTCTTGCCAAAAAATTGGACTTTCTTCTCAATTTTTGATCAAGTTGGGGAAAAAGGTAGTTTTCTGGCATTTTTAGTAGTAGCAAACCTATCAGATTTTAAGGATAGAAAATTGTTTTTAAGGTTTTGTTTTTAAAATTTGTTTAAACATGATTCGTCGTCGTGTTTTTAGTTCGAAAAGGAAGAGAACAAGAACAAGTGAATTAAAATAGTCTTATAAAATTGAATATAAAAACAAACATAACCAGCAAAATCACCAATCTACGGTGTTATCGCGTGTCTAACGTCAAGTCAAATATTAGTTGCCTAGAACTTGTATCGATTTTTATAATTCGGCAAGAACTTGGGTACGTGTAAAACATTTTCAAGCAAAATTTCTTGTTCAAGAATTTGAAAAATGTTTGCCCGAGAACTTGACCCGTGGAATACTGGCTTTATTAAAAGCTTAATGTCGGGGTGTACAGATTTTAACTAAAAAATTAACCAACCAGCAACTTTGACAGAATTAATTTTCTCACATTCAGACACAATTCACTAAACCACACAAAAACTAGAAATCCGTAAATATTAAATATACACAATCTACAATAGCTATAAGAAAACTACAAGGAATCCACAGAGAAACCTAAAAACACAACAACAAAAATGGCTGCCGAGCAGGTTCTGTAGTGTATTTTGAGCATGTCGCTAAAGTAGGACAGGCCGATAACACGAGGTTTGTGCGCATGCCCAAAGGTGCCCAGAGGGAAGGCAGCTGACCGGCGAGTCATGCGTTCGGACGTATTTTTTCACCCATAAAACGTAACTTTTGTTTGCGCAGGAGATAAGCTGTACGTATCTAAAGGTAAATTGTCTATGCGTAAAACCTTTACTTCGTGTGAAGGCCATAGAATTACCAAGCTTGACTATCGTTTTTTACTTTAAGAAATAGGTATATTATTACTATTACAAACAATGACAATCGAGAAAGATAGACACAATAATTCTCATTATATTTTGTTTTTAATAAACCAAACAGCATAAAACTTCAAGGCACTGAAGATCCGGACATAGTACAATGCAATATACGTCTAGACAGACGGATCCAAAACAAAAACATACTCAGGATATGATATTATATACGCCGATTCTCTGAACCTAAAGTTACGCTGGGCTATGGGAAAATATGTAAGCGTAAATCAGATCGAAATCGTTGACATAACAATGGCCGCAACAGATATTATCAGCAGACATAACTGACCGTAAGGTCCACATACGCACGGACAATAGACAGGCACTACCCTAGAAATGCCTTGCATCACCTCATAACTATGGTACTAGAATGTTACCAAGCCCTGATCGCAGCTACTCAAAAGAACGTGGTCATAGCAAGCTGGATCAAGGACATGATCAAGGAAAAATTGTATCGCTAATTCATTAGCAAAAAAAGTTGCCGGACTCATGGTAATTGAGTCAACATTGAGCCTAACAGCATCAGCGATCACGGATCTAATACAAGAATACTCCCACAAAAGCTGTAAAAAACGATGGGAAGAACAACCAAATGTGAATTCTCGAAATAGTTATTAAAATTCGCGGTAACAACCAAGAATAGTAGATTCTGTAACGAGGTTGGAATGAAAATTCGATCCGAGTGGAAGATTTCGTAAGTATCGAATGTTCATTCTAACCGAGTAGCAGACTATATTTTCTCCACGACCATCCAGTTCCATATCTGATTCATCCGATTTTTCACTCATTTTTTGACTTGCACTAAAATTTGTCTGAAAATAATTATTACATTTTTATCTGACACTGACAGTTTCGAAATTCATGGCAACCTATGCCGTTTATATCAATTACAGAATATTCATTCCGTATCTTGTTATGGAATGAAAATACACGCAAAACGCATAAGAAGCAAGTGTTTCAGAATAAATATTCCAACTCAAGAGCGAGAATTTTTACATTCTATTATCAAAAATGATTTTGGAATCATTGCATTCAGTAAGGGTCATGGAGAAATATCTAACCATGGCCAGGAAAAACCTAGGGTTTGGGTTTCCCATCAGGACATTGTCAGCTACGTTTTTAAACATCTTTTCAATATAAAGCTAAGCGACAAACTTTTATGTAGAGGTTGTGAACAGGAAGATATCATGCACTAGTGAAAGATTTATCCGATAATCGTTCATGAATGTACATGATTATCGCTCGATCGTGCTCTTGTCGGTTTAAATCAACAATTAATACTTGTCATTTCATTGTTGAAATCTTTATTTTGACAGATGAATGAAACTCTCTGATAAAAAGTTCAATAAAATAATCTACGAAACTTGGCAACGTTGGGTAAGCCGCCTTGTCTTCCCAAGCACCATCAAATCCTTATTACATCTTCTAGTACCAGCAATCCAAAATACATGTGACAATATTAAACTTATACAGTGAGTTGTAGACGCGATGCAAAAGTACGATTATGGAAATGATTGGTCTATCTTAGTTGTTCATGTTCATCGGTATTTACATACATGCATAATATACTGCGCGAGCAAAAATTATTTGCATCAAAGAGGGCTTGGATTAAAAAACGTAGGGCATGGTTTAGATCACAATGATATGGGGACGATATTATCTAACCAAATCTAGGTTAAAATTTTGTCAAATTCATGATATGTCAAACTAATGAGTAATAAAATAAGTAGACAAATACAAATTTATTTTTGTTGTTTACAAAATTAACAAAGTAAGAATATACAGAAAGAAAAAGAAAAATAATTACATAAAGTTTGCTGCTTCTTAAAAATAGTCCTGCATGTTCCATAAGATCTTTCCACTTCTTGGGACAGGAGTCTTATACAATTTGTTGGCGTATTTTGCATTATTTCACGAACGTTTGCAACAAGTTCTTCTGTTCTTACAGATGGTCTTCCTGCTCCTTTTTTGTGTTGTATAGAACATATTTCCCTAAACACAGCCACGGTTCTTTTCAGGCAATGATAAAAATCCCCAGCAATAAAAGCAACGTTAGGAAAATGTTCCTGAAAATCGTCCATGCATAAACCCGGATTGTATTGCCAGTCCCATTTACTCTAACCGAGTCTAACCCCGTTTCGAATATACACTTCAACTATGAATGTTCTGTGCTATTCCGTAAAGCCCATTGTGTGAATTGTTCAAGAAATTGGAAAAATTAGCGATGAATCAAATTACTTGTAACTTGTAACGACTGTCAAAGATGACGGAATAACTGATTGATTGTTAATTCAGGTAGTTACTGACACCCAACAGGTATTAAGCTATGCGGCTAAGCATTACGTCCTCAGATGCAAGGCCCTCTTTGATGCAAATAATTTTTGCTCGCACGGTATAATATATCAATGATCTGTAGATACATTGTTGTATGTTTCTGTCTAAAATTTTAAAATTTTCTTAGAAGTGAGCAAGAATCTCCCGAACTTGGGAATACTCGCATAGACGAAAATATACTGTTACTTACTCCTTCAACCTGATATTAATTGAAAACATCCCGGTTCAGATAGGCTAACACTATTCTTTAAAAAATGTGCATACCCTGTATAGAAAAGTTAATGATGGTATTCCGATTAACGTTTTTTTGTTTTAATCGATTTATCATACACACAGATATCAAGGTAGGTGTTTAATATTAATGAGAAGAATTATTAGTCTTGAATTCACATGTATCGAGATCGAGAAAGGTGTTGAAGACGATTAAGAATCGAGCGGTTTATTATACCTCCCGATATGCTGGCTATACCCACGGGGTAAATTCATTAGGTATAAATTTATATGATTTGAAAACATGCCTATAGTCCATTGATTGGTTTTCTTTTGCTTGTTGTTTTGCTTGTTTTAAGTCTAGTTTATATTTTATATGGTATATAGAGTGTTATGAAAATAGCGTTTTTAAACTGCTCATCTCATCACAAATCTCGACAAATTGAGGCTTTTATTTGAGAACGTCACTTCCATGATTTTGTTAGTGGTATTTTTTCGTGTCATATTTTCGCGTCGTTTTAAAATAGACCAGGGTCGATAATTTTTGAAACCAAAAAAAATAATAGTAGGATATAACCCATTGGGAAAGGAAGAGAATATAACAAAAATGAAAGGAAAAATAATTTACGGGCGATCCGAGGTCGGGAAGTGGAAGGGGGTGAGTTTTTAAGGGTAGAAAACGATTTATATCAATTTCCGGCAAAACGACAAGTCCAATGGAAAAACATGAAATGGCAAAGTTGTAGGTAATAAAAAGATCTACAACTTTTGTATTTACACTTTTTTCACATAAACCCAAGCACCCTAATTTTCAATCGAAAATTCTTACGTCAAAATATCTACTTTTTTCAAAAAGTCGGTGGGCTTCTTGTTCGTTGAAATCTCCACTTTCTGATGATTTAAAAAAAATATACATACTCAACAATTTAACATGGAATCTTGCGTTTTTCAAGTAATTGACGTATACATTTTAATAAATAGCTCAAAATTGTACCTAGGTACATAATGATTTAAAAAAAAAATTCGGATTCGAGTTTTTTTCGTTTCTTTGCATTTTTTGAGAACATTTATCATAGTAATGTATATTTTGACATGAGAATTTTCGATTGAAAATTAGGGTGCTTTTTCGATGTTAGGTAAGTCAATATAAGGTGAATAAATAAATATTTGAAATCAAAAAAATTACAGTGTGTTTGGGACATAAAAAGGTACTTAAGTTACCAAATTTCGTAAAGAATCATTTTTTTTTGTAAAAGATAAAAATAAGAAACCAAAAACTTGGTTATTTGAATTTTCACATAAATTTTGAGGTAATATGAAAAAAGTGTAAACACAAAAGTTGTAGATCTTTTTATTACCTACAACTTTGCCATTTAACGTTTTTCTATAGGACTTGCAGTTTTGCCGGAAATCGAGATAAATCGTTTTCTACCCTTAAAAACTCACCCCTTTCCACTTCCCGACCTCGGATCGCCCGTAAATTATTTTTCCTTTAATTTTTATCTCTTCTCTTCCTTTTCCAATGGGTTTCATCGTACTATTATTTTTTTTCACTTTTTACCATTTTCAAAGGCTTCAGCCCTGGTCTATAACCTAACCAGCTGCTTTGTTTTGGAATTAAAAATTGGTGTGTCGAAACGACATAATGTGAAGAAAAATACAAATAAGTTAAAACATACTCAGTATGTAAAAAAGTCAATTAAAAGGGTCTAAAACAACCAAATAAACCCGGGAAAGAAGAAAAAATCACTTCTAAAAAAAGATGTTAAAATGGTAAAGTATCATGCATTCAAAATAAACGATCCTTTCAAAGTAGGGTGGTGTGGGGCACTAAGTTAAAACTCAGTAACCCCACAAGTCGATAATTTTAATTTAATAAATTGAACTGTAAAATTAAACATTTGTATAAAATATATCAAAGACCTGGTTACTGTTCGCGTGCTTCAGACGAAAGTCTGAAAACCTCCCTTTTTTGAAAGGATAGTTTCATTTATTTTGAATGCATGATACTTTCTTGATACATGTTTTCTATATATGGCAAGATTTAAATTTTTATGTCTTACAGACACTTACATAAAAAGACCGTTTTAACATCTTCTTTTTGGAAGTGACTTTTTCTTCTTTCCCGAGTTTATTTGGTTGTTTTAGACCCTTTTAATTGACTTTTTCACATACTCAGTAAGTTTTAACTTATTTATATTTATCTTCACATTATGTCATTTCGACACACCAATTTTCAATTGCATAAAAGCTCCATTAAGGTTTTATACCACTTATCATTTTCTCTTCTGCTAAAACCATCAGCAATACATTTTTCTGCTTTCTGATGATGAACGTTTCTGCGTTCGAAACATGTAGAGACCTCTGAACAAATTTTTTTTTGAAGAAAAGAGTCGAGTTTGTATTACGTGTAAAAACTTATATTTTATCAAAATCTTAGCAGAGCGCTTTCGGCTTTCGCCATCTTCAGTGCTATCTAAAAGTGAGAATTGAAATTTTTTTTATAACGGTAGGTTAAATAATAAAATTCTTTGGAAAGAATTTGTGGAATGCAAAGAATTTAAAACATTTTTATTGATTTAAAATTTGATTTTCAATACTCACTCGTCAATATACAATGATATCCTCAAGGTGGAAAGGCATTACGTCCACACAATGTTTTAAAAATGATATTAAAATTGTAAAAGGACAACACGAAACAAAACATAAAACATCTTTGATTTAAAAAACGTGCTGACAGTGGTAAAAATAACGAACAAGTAAACCGAAGAAATCGAAAATTCGAGATGAGGTTACAGAATTAAAAATCTATCCTTTTATTTTTACATGAAAAGAAGGATGTAATGAGTTTTAAGGTGCTTTATTGTAAACAACGAATGCACATCCTTGACGTGTTTTGGCACCTTAAAACTCATTACATCCTTCTTTTCATGTAAAAATAAAAAGATAGATTTTTAATTCTGTAACCTCATCTCGAATTTTCGATTTCTTCGGTTTACTTGTTCGTTATTTTTACCACTGTCAGCACGTTTTTTAAATCAAAGATGTTTTATGTTTTGTTTCGTGTTGTCCTTTTACAATTTTAATATCATTTTTAAAACATTGTGTGGACGTAATGCCTTTCCACCTCGAGGATATCATTGTATATTGACGAGTGAGTATTGAAAATCAAATTTTAAATCAATAAAAATGTTTTAAATTCTTTGCATTCCACAAATTCTTTCCAAAGAATTTTATTATTTAACCTACCGTTATAAAAAAATTTTCAATTCTCACTTTCAGATAGCACTGAAGATGGCGAAAGCCGAAAGCGCTCTGCTAAGATTTTGATAAAATATAAGTTTTTACACGTAATACAAACTCGACTCTTTTCTTCAATTCTACTCTACGTGTACACAGCCACAGCGAATTTTCTATACATTTTTTTTTGTTCTATCAAATTTTGTGGAGGAAGACTTTTAGTTTTCCTTTTCATACTTTCAAGTCCACTTTAAGCATGGACTATTTCTTCTCTCTGTCCCTGATACTTTAATTTCCTTGATTTATTGTTTAATGTTCGTCGAAATTACCAAGTTTATGGTAAAATGTTAAAACTGTTTTAATAAAAAAAAATACGTATGTGTGTATATGATAGTTGATAATTTGAATATTATATTCATATTCATTTTTGCGATAAACACTAATAAAATGACAGGCTAAGGCCGGCCATAAAAATTATATTAAACAATAAAATAGGTTAATGTAATGGATAATTTAAAAACTTTTTTTTAAATAAAACCTTATGATAATTTGATAAGTAAAATTGTACCTGAATACAAACAATATAATATCATGAATTATTTATAAGTGCAGGGGCTGATAGTGATAGGAACTTTATTTTTATTATTATTATTTCCATAAACAGGTAAATTTCCAAGGATGTAGTTTATTATAATTGCTTTAAATATAACACGCTCAATAGTTCACATTACATTATGGTCTAAAGTGTGACCGACACAAATTTTACTACATACCAAGAGTTATGGCTACGTTGCCAGCTCCGCCGCTTAACGTGGTGAAATCGGAAAATTCAAGTAAAATTTTGTAGTATTGACAGAAGATTGGTAGGCGCGCTCATGCTAATAGCCCGTTCATTTTTTTTTACTTTTAATAAATAAATATTAACGCCCCTATTCACTAAATAGTCTTAAGAGCAGTAACCCCCTTTACCACAATGAAAATTGCCGAACGTTTTGCTGGTCAAACGAAAAGAAAAAATAAAAATTGATATTTGGAAAATAAATTCTACTTTAAATACCCCATCCAGAAAAGTAAATGACGATCGAAAATATTCCCAAAATTTTTTTTTGAAATTTTTTTTATTTTTAGTAATTTTGTAATATCTTAAACAATTCTTTATTGGTCAAAAGCAAAATGGCTTTCCCGGGTGTAAAATGTTGTACCAAACAATTTTTCTTAAAGCCATTTTTCAATATCGGCCTTAATTTTTTCTCAAAAACTTTGGGCGCGTAAACCCACTTTACACGCTTAAATTCACTTTACGCGCCCAAAGTTTTTGAGAAAAAAGTAAGGCCGATATTGAAAAATGGCTTTAAGAAAAATCGTTTGGTACAACATTCTACACCCGGGAAAGTCATTTTGCTTTTGACCAATAAAGAATTGTTTAAAATATTACAAAATTACTAAAAATAAAAAAAATTTCAAAAAAAAATTTTGGGAATATTTTCGATCGTCATTTACTTTTCTGGATGGGGTATTTAAAGTAGAATTTATTTTCTAAATACAAGGGGTTACTTCCTCTTAAATTATTTAATCCATTAAAATATTTTAGATTTTCTAGTCTCCCAGTTATGTTTTCACCGTGTCATTGTTTCAATACGCCGCGTAAATTTGATTTTTGCAATTAAATTGTTTTTTTTTAAACCGACCAGAAAATTTACACTTTCTGGACAATTTTTCGTCTAGAAAATAACGTTTTTCCGATCGCAAGACCGGAAAAGTGACATTAGAGACCGGAAAAATCTTTTCCGAGCTCTAATGTCACTTTTCCGGTCTCTAATGTCACTGTCACCCTGTTTTTTGTTTTTCCAATCGCTCTTTGATAATACAAGATACCTTGATTTCGTTATTATGACAACAACATTTCGATGTATTGTCGAGTGACAGTTCGTTGATTTTTAATTTTGTTCTTTATGTCAAACTTGTTTCGCGTAGATTATAAAATATATCGAAGTGTCGGTCTTAAAAAAAATATTGTACGTCACGCAACCGAAAATTAGTGTTTTCCAGGTCTCTCCAAGCTTCCAGGACTCGCCTACGGCTCGCCCTGGAAATGCTTGTCTCGACCTGAAAAACACTACTTTCCGGTCTTGTAACGTAAATTACTATTACCAATGAATAATTTTACCGGGATATTAATTGTAATCAAAATAGTTTTAGTTCTACTAAAAAACACAGTACCTATCAAAATCTATTTTCTTTAAGAATTTAAAGACAAACCAAAAAAATATTTACAAAAGAATACTTAGTTGACTTATTCTGACACTTGTCATTTCAAACCTAGAACTGTCAATTTAAGACCGTAATAAATTTAGACCCCTTTAGTGAATACGGCTGTAAATGTAAGGTTTAAGTACTTCTACCGTACAACTTTTATTTAAAAGTAACCTTAAGACAAAAATACTTTCAATTAGGAACTCAAAACTACCGGTACAAACCCGGTTTGAAATTAAATTTTGACCCGAAAATAAAAACTTGCAAAGAAACCTACAAAACCATAGACATTTACCTTTAGATACGTACAGCCAGGCGCGTATGTGGAGTTGATCTTTGGGGGGGTTAATGATTCCGGAGGGGGGTTATGAAATTTTTTTTAATGATACAGTTTTTTTTTACAAGAAAATCAGTCAAAATTTATTGCTCTCGAGTTCCACCTGTCCAATTTTAAATAAATTTAAGCAAAAAAATTGCTCATGGGGGGCAACTACCACCATTACCCCCCCTCAAATACGCGCCTGCGTACAGCTTATCTCGTGCGCAAAACAAGTTAAGTTTTATGGGCGAAAAAATACACCCGAGCGCACGGCTCAGCGGTTAGATGCCTTCCCGCCCAGCAGCATTGGGTATGCGCACAAACCTATTGTTATCGACCTGTCCTTCTTTAGCGACATGCTCAAAATACACTCTAGAACCGGCTCGGCGCCATTTTTGTTGTTGTGTTTTAAGTTTTGTATCTGGACTCCTTATTATGTGTTTATTGTGGGTGTTTAATATTTACGGATTTCTAGTTTTTGTGTATAGTTTAGTGAATTATGTTCATGCTTTTAGTGACTCGGATACTCGGATTGGAATATAAGCAATGCCTATAGTAACAGCTGTTGTATGATTTTATTATGCCCAAATAGGGGTAAAATACCGGGTATTTCTTATTTTCAGTAAGTATGGAGTAGTAGTTGATATAACTTTTTATTATTAAAATTTTATTATGTTCAATTTAAACACATCAAACTAGGCCTATGCTACACAAACAAGGAATGAAAATAAAGAGAAACACACACCAAGACAGATTATCCCAATGCATCTTTTGGTATATTTTATTTGCAGCCCTGCAATCTGGTTAGGTAGGTACGCCTACTTTTCGGGCAATGTATTACTTCAAAAAGTTTAAAAGACACTTTTTTCTATACTTATATTATATAAAAGAAAAAAACCTAGGTATGTTTATATTAATCCATGGGTGAAAGTATTCCACGGGTCAAGTTTTCGGGCAAAAGCTTTTTCAAATTCTTGAACAAGAAATTGTGCTTGAAGAAAAAAAAATGTCAGAAATCATAAACTTTTTCCCAACTTGATCAAAAAATTAAGAAGAAATTTCAATTTTTTGCCGAGAATTTGTGGCAAAAATAGTTGTTTACACCTTACACGTAAAAGCAAATTGAAGGTCAACTTTTACAATTTCTTAAGCAAGAATTTAAATTTTAAAGCCCGGACCTGCGTATTTCCCCATTCGTCAAATGATAATGTTGCAGTGCGCATGTCTAATCGTGTGTAGCTCTGTTTACATGCGCAAGGCCATAAATTTGCCACTTTCGTGGTTATTGTTTGCTGGTCTAAAGGTAAATATCTACATACAGAACCCATAGGCATAGCTACCCAATTTTGACCAGGGGTCCCCTCTGCAAGAAATGGACTTTTATTTTCTCAATCACGCAAATAAAAACTGAGGAGCATGGAATTTTTTTGTGTTCTGGGTAGTTTTATACATTTTTACCATTTAATTTTTTAGGCTAGGCACAATCCGCATGGCATAAATTAGTGTATTAAAGTCACGCACTTTCGTACAATAATCTAACAATAAGCATAATATGAAACAAACTTCAACAAAATTAAATAAACTGTAAAATAGTACAGTAGACTCCCGATTATCCGAAATGATGTGGACCGGACCGATTTCGGATAATCGAAATTTCGGATAACGCGGAGATTGAGGAAAATCATTAACTATAGGAAAAGTAACTATACCTATGTACTTTTATAGATGTGCATACATATGTATACAATTACTAATAGTTATGTATGTACCTACATTAGTATGTATTCATATTCATAAATTCAAGAAAGAGGTAATTGGTACTTGTTTTAATTTTAAAGTATGTCAATTTTTGGCCGCAACAACAAAACCAACAAAACATTTCTTATAAATTTCGGATAATGCGGAGGAATAGCAAGAATCATTTCGGATAATCCGGTTCATGGGTCGTTTCGGATAATGCGGAGTTAGCATAATCAGGTTTCGGATAATCGGGAGTCTACTGTAATAAATTCTAATAGTTATGTATGTACCTACATTAGTATGTATTCATATTCATAAATTCAAGAAAGAGGTAATTGGTACTTGTTTTAATTTTAAAGTATGTCAATTTTTGACCGCAACAACAAAACCAACAAAACATTTCTTAGAAATTTCGGATAATGCGGAGGAATAGCAAGAATCATTTCGGATAATCCGGTTCATGGGTCGTTTCGGATAATGCGGAGTTAGCATAATCGGGTTTCGGATAATCGGGAGTCTACTGTAATAAATTCTAATAGTTATGTATGTACCTACATTAGTATGTATTCATATTCATAAATTCAAGAAAGAGGTAATTGGTACTTGTTTTAATTTTAAAGTATGTCAATTTTTTGCCGCAACAACAAAACCAACAAAACATTTCTTAGAAATTTCGGATAATGCGGAGGAACAGCAAGAATCATTTCGGATAATCCGGTTCATGGGTCGTTTCGGATAATGCGGAGTTAGCATAATCGGGTTTCGGATAATCGGGAGTCTACTGTAATGAAAAGAAATAAAAGGTAACAAATTTTAAAATGTATGGTACCCGCTGCTTAGTACTAGTTTTTTTTCCAAGACTCAAAATAGGGATGTCCCTTTAAGGTTTGGCCGTTTGACTTCCCCGGTCGTTTCAATCACGCTACGCCACTGCCCAGTGGTTATGCTTTTATAGTTGCACAGTGGCTTTCAATCTCCTAAATTACAAAATAAATATTACTTTAACATATAGATTTTGCGGAACTATAAAAAAAACTTGGCAACGCGTAATATTTTGACGGTCGGACAATAGACGTTAGTTCCTATTACAGTCATTATATTAATTTTTGTTTTATTTGATAAGCTTTGACGATTAAATATGGGGACTCTAATGCGGGCGGAATATTATGTGCTTGTACTTTATATAAATTTATTTTTTGCGATATGCTGACATGCTATTATTTTAATTTAAATTTATCAAGTTTATGCTTTTATAATATTGAGAATGACCTAATTTTAAGTAAATGCAATCTTAATTATTCGAGTATGTTATTACTTATTACCCATGTTTCGTAAAATTTGTGGTACTTAATAATTTTTGATTAATTTAATTATTAAACTAAGGTAAGGTAGGGTAAGATCGGATGCGGGGTAAGATCGAACAAGCCTTTTAGCAACCACATAAGTTTGGCAACAGCGCGGCAACCTGTCGTTGCCTGAAGGAAACGAATGTGCACAGTGTTTACCCAGACGGCGTCTGATCTGGATTATTGCGTTGGAAGTATTAACAATTTTTGCATTTTTTAAGCTATTTCAGTAAATTCGAACTTACCCCACCAATTGATTTTGTGTTAAAAGGTAAGTGAACACTATTATATTAGCATTTTCAGTTGCAATTGTGTTACCCTTGTAAACAAGTGGAAATAAATTATTCATAACCTTAATTTTAAATAAAATTATAGTATGTCCGATCTTGCCCCGTATATGTCATGTGTGGGGCCAGATCGAGCGGTTCGATGGTCGATCTTGCCCCAGCGGAATATACAATTTTTTGTTTTAAGTACAAACATGGTTAGAAATTACCATAGTAAGTCTTTTGTTTAACATTTGTTAATTTTTCAATTTCATTTTAAAAAATAAAAAGTTGTTTTCATTTTTATATCAAAAATAAAGATTTGTTCCTTTTATCTGGTCTTTTTACTGTTTTTGTCAATATGCGGGGTAAGTTCGAATATATACTTATATTAGATGAGAATAAATTTATATATTTTGGTGTTTCTAATAGCAAGAAATTATGTCATGGGGCATGTTCGGAATTCGGTCTTACCCCGCATCTGTTTACAAAGCATTTATATTGTGATTTTTATTGTTATCCGATCTTTCCCCAAGTTCGGGGCAAGTTCGGACAGGTGCATTTTTTC
The DNA here is from genome assembly GCA_963969555.1 of Polydrusus pterygomalis. NCBI lineage: Eukaryota > Metazoa > Arthropoda > Insecta > Coleoptera > Curculionidae > Polydrusus > Polydrusus pterygomalis. The sequence continues at coordinate 159,628,644 of OZ018375.1, read as the reverse complement.
CTTATTTTTTTTTATGATTTATACTTAGGTTTTATGTAATATATTTTTAACTTACACTTTGAAGCTACCATCTATAAATTTCCAATACATTTCGTTTTCATTTGTTCATACTATGCCCTAGTAATTTCCTACTAATCAAAATTACGTGCGATCTTACCCCACCTTACCTTATAAAATTTTCTACGATGTTATAGTAGTCGCAGCGACCTCTAGTGTTTTTCAAAAGATGACGCCATGACAAATGTCATCGATCAGCTGGTATAGAAACATAATTTCTTTCAATTAGCAGATAACCGCATTTAACCCAAATATAACATTTGGGAATTGTGTTGCTAAATATGGCATCAGATCATTACTAAATTATGTACTTTTATGTATATTTATATTTATATAATTTCATTATTTGCTCCTACATAGAGTAAAAGTTTTATAGCTGCAACATTTTCTTGTATGCTATGATCGGGTACAACATTATGGTGCTCTAAGCAGTTGTAGTTATTACTTACATTACCTGTGCTATCAAAATTTGCTTGCTACGGTTAATAAAGCATATACTTACCACTCAAAATCAGTACTGTAGTTCTAAAAAATTTAAAAAGTTTAAAAAAACTTAAATACAAAGTAAAAATAAATTTATTGGTACGATCAATAAAATTTAAATTCAGACAGGACAGCTAGAAGACTCCGAACAACGATGTGACCTGCGCAACAAATACGTTAAAGGTATTTTGAAGAAGTACCTAGTCCATGCTTAAAGTGGAGTTGAAAGTATAGGAAAGAAAGAAAAATCTAAAAGTCTTCCTCTACAAAATTTAATAGAATATAGAAATTCTTTAGGGGTCTCTACATGTTTCGAACGTTTTCATCATCAGAAAACATAAAATTTATATAGTGCTGACGGTATTAGCCGAAGAGAAAATGTTAAAAAACCTTAATGGAGCTTTTATGGCAATAAAAAAATTGAAATGTAGAAGTGACATAAGAACTTTACTGATGACATTGTGTTATTCTTGTCTTAATATTAAGATGTACTACTTTCAGACACAAACTACGTTTTAAAAAATACTTATTTTATCAAGTTACCTTATACAGGGTCAAAAAAAAATTAACTTTGCATCACATGCGACCAAATTTTAATAGCCCAATTTTTATTCTGTAGAAAAACACATATTTAATATGGCGCTGCTTTAAAGGAAATGTATCCGAAATAAAGCATTGTCAAAACTAAGAAGTTTTATGTAGGTTGCGTTGAGTCTTATTTTGCAAAAGTGGTGCAATTTACAAAATATGGGTAAAAAATCAAAATTATCTTATGCAGCTGAAATTTTGCACGTGGGCTAGAAACTGCATTTCAAAAAACTTTTTCCAATAACTTTTTTTGATATTTTCAGAAATAACCCCAGTTTTGAATTATTTTTTGGAAAAAATTAAAAGTTAACAGATAATGCGAATCACGTGACTACTACTTTTAATTTTCATCTCGATTGAAGCAGAACTTGATGCCAAAGTCAAATTTTGAATAAAGTTGTTAATAAAAAAAATCCCATATATGATGCGGACTTTACTGGTCACACTGTAGATAGATCAAACAGGACATGCGTTTAATCAGTACTGAGCCGATTTTAATTTAAAATTGGGTAGTACGCCACTGGGTATCCGCCACCCCCATTTATCCGTACATCAATAAACCATTTCATACCATTCAGGCTTTTATTATTAGTGGTGTATAAATCACTTTCAATCTATCAGAGAATCTGTCTACCTCCGGTATTAACTGGAGGATTCTAAAAGGCAAATCCTATAAAAGATGCATCATTTAGTTAGAGATTACCACAGTGATGGAGGATCGTATTCTATTGTTAGGGAATTGTAGGATTTGGCAAAAGCTTTTGTACTTTCAGTGAGCATTTGATAATAAAGAGTTAACTTTCGAATTGTCAGACAAAAATATGTATATTTATGAATTAAAATATGAGACGACAATCCTGGCACTTTGCTCGCTAATAAATATATTTATTTCAGTCTTCCAATACGACCCCTTAGATAGCTAATGTTTTTTAAAATGACTTGTAAAAACCGAATAGTTTAGGTTTTTTATATCAGGTTCTATATTGTTATAAATTATTACATAATCACTATAGTCTAGTCTAAACCACTCAAAATTATAGAATTTACAAGCCTTAATATAATGTTGTATCAGTGTTTAAGCACAATTTAAAATTATACAGTGTCCGCAAGAAAGTCCGCATCAGATGGGATTTTCTTTTATTATTAGGTATAGGTAAAAATTGAAAGAGCAGTTAGTTTTTGCTTACCTGAAAACCAAAAATGACGTATACTGAAGCATCTGCACGACTTGCGTTACCTGTCAAATTTGACATTTTTAATAAAATAGGTTCAAAAATGCCCTTATTTATAAAAATATCGAAAAACTTTATTCGAGAAAGTTGTTTATTTAGGCATTTTTAGCCTCTGTACGAAATTTTGACAGTCTAATAAAATTTTTATTTTTTGCCAGATTCTTGAAAATTTTGATCAAACCTCGTAGATTAACTTCTATACATCGATGTAAAATCATTTGCCTTTACTTCATTTGTAATCTTAATGCAATTTTGTGTAAAATTTTTGTTTCCAATTATTTATTTTGCTTCAAAAACTGAAATTGTTATTGATCAGTATGTAATGTTTGATGCAAGGTTTATCTAATTACATCAGTTTTGTCAAAACCGACGTTTCTCATTTTTCTTAAGTTAGTAAACAGATGTACAAAAAGAAAATATTAGGAAGCTTTCGTTGAAATTTTACTTAATTAATATTGGATCAAAAACAATAAATATTAATCGCTCGAAACATTTTATTCAACAAAAATATAGTTTAATATAATTAATTTAATTTAATAATAATAATTAAGTAAAATTTCGACGAAAGCTTTCTAATATTTTCTTTTTGTACATCTGTTTACTAACTTAAGAAAAATGAGAAACGTCGGTTTTGACAAAACTGATATAATTAAATAAACTTTGCATCAAACATTACATACTGATCAATAACAATTTCAGTTTTTGAAGCAAAATAAATAATTGGAAACAAAAATTTTACACAAAATTGCATTAAGATTACAAATAAAGTAAAGGCAAATGATTTTACATCGATGTATAAAAGTTAATCTACGAGGGTTGATCAAAATTTTCAAGAATCTGGCAAAAAATAAAAATTGTATTAGACTGTCAAAATTTCGTACAGCGGCTAAAAATGCCTAAATAAACAACTTTCTCGAATAAAGTTTTTCGATATTTTTATAAATAAGGGCATTTTTGAACCTATTTTATTAAAAATGTCAAATTTGACAGGTAACGCAAGTCGTGCAGATGCTTCAGTATACGTCATTTTTGGTTTTTAGGTAAGCAAAAACTAACTGCTTTTTCAATTTTTACCTATACCTAATAATAAAAAAAAATCCCATTTGATGCGGACTTTCTTGCGGACACTGTATAAAATTTTAAGATTATAAAAATAATTTTTTAATATGTATTTTACATGAGCTTCAAAGGTCAAATAAGTGGATGTTACCAATGGTATCGCATAACTATTAATAATAATTTTTAAATCAGTGTTGATTATTGTTTTTGAACAGATTTTGGACCGATTTAAAGTAAACTTGTTTTGTTTTCATTAAGTTTCAAGCCATGATCCTTTATTACTTTAGAAACGGAAGAAAGATCCTCATTTATCAAGGAAATCCAAAGAAAAGGATTATAATGTTTTATTTTGTGATCCATTTGTTTATCATAAGCAAAAGCTAATAGATTACCATATTTAATGGATAAATAAAAATCGTAATATGTATAAATTATATATAATAAAGGACCCTGTGCAGATCCTTGAGCTTGAGGAACTTCTTTTTATACCTTCGATGAATTTGAAACAGCAAAAAGAAATTCCTTTGAAATTTTTGTAATCATTTGAGATCTACCCATTTGATAAATAATTATTGGCAAACCATTTACAATTGTGATTACTAAATCCTATATAATATATATTTAAGTTTTGCAAGTAGTAATTCGTGATTTAGAGAATCGAAAGCCTTGGCTAGATCTAGAAAAACGATATTAGTAACAAAATTTGAATACCAATATTCTAAAATATCATCTTTGTATAATATGTCGTAGGCTGATAGTGAAATCCGTAATTTCATGAAAAGCATAGTCATATCATGAAGCGTGGCTAAAAGGTATATTGCAACTGGTTTGTTCGTTGTTCCCCAGAGCATTTTTTTCAACTAATATAATTTTATAAAAATAAAATTTAAATTAAATTAAAAAAAAATGCTCTGGGGAACAACGAACAAACCAGTTGCCAATATACCTTTTAGCGTGCCCCATGATATGACTAGGTTTTTCATGAAATGACGGATTTCACTATCAGCCTACGACATATACATAACAATGTCGTTGAGATAAAATTAGCACCGAAACCAGCTTGATCGCTAGGTAAAATATTATATTTATCTAAATAAGATATAACTTGATTAAAAATTAGTCTTTTAAGAACTTTAGATATTAAAGGTAGTAAAGCTATTGGTCGAAAGTAAGTATTTTGTGTATTATTTACAGGTATTGGGATAATAATACCAGTTTTCCAAAAAACTGAATAAAAATTATTTGAAATTGAATGATTGTTTAAGAGCATGTAAGCAATTATTGTTTATTCAGAGTTCTAACATTCGCCATTTTGCTGGCGCGATCATCTCTCTGTATCTCGGAATTTTCGGAGAAATTTAGAATTTAAAAAAATTAATTTTAATTGTGCCCTCTTGCGGCGAAATAAGGAACTTAAAAGTAATTTCCTGAATTTTCTCATAGCCACTTTAATTATCATTTTTTTCCGCAAGTTCCTATGCTTAGTAGTTTCCGAGATATGGCCGGTGGCCATCCTTAATGAAACACCCTGTACAAACACATAACTACATAAATGTAAGAGAATTATATTAAAAAATAATAATAAAGTCTGGTTGATGTAATTTAAAAAAAAAAAGGCACAGCAAAAATGTAATTTTAGTATTTTATGTTTTTTGCGGTATTTATTAGTAGGTAAATAATTATTCCTTGGCGGCTAAACTATGCACTAAACGGCATTTTGCTTATTAAGTTTCTTCCATCAAAATTTGCCCCACCTGTAAAAAACCCACGGGCCGCGCCTGCCTACCGAATAATTTTAAATGAGTTGACCCACTGCTTACTTTAGTGGTGTCCTTGGTATTCTCAAGAAATCAACGATTTTAAATAATAAGAAAGGAAAAATAATAATAATAAAACAAGCTTGATCATCGTCAGTATTTTCTAAAAGATTACTCTCTCATGCCATTGAAAACCCTCAATTAATCAAAACCGTTTTAAAAACAATCAAAAACAAGCCGCTTTTTATAATTATAGTGCCAAAAGATTTTATTAATTACCCCATATAAATAACCGAATAGTTGATTTCCCTATTAATTGGATTATAAAAAAGGGATTTAGAAATGTATAATTTTATTCTTATATATATCTTTTTTTCCAGTGGCGTACCAATTAGGTAAAAAATGTATGGCTTTATGGTAGTGCTGGGACATCGCAACCGAATATCGATGTTAACATCGAAAGCTAACATCGATGTCTTAAAAACATCGGTTGTAAAACATCAAAAATCCAATATATAGCTTTCCTGACGACAGCACACTTACCTCGTCTTTTACTTTGAAATCTCAAACATCGGCTGCTGACGCACATCTTCGCAGACAACATGAGGTATCACGCCTCAATAAAGACCTGGAAGAAATTTTGTCTTGGGGTGACAGTAACCAAGTCGAATTTAACGCTCAAAAAACCCAGGCAGCAGTTTTCTCTAAGAAGGTTAACATTGCAGAACCCGATATCGTTATGAGAGGACACGCAATTCCACTGACTTCGTCTATTAATTTGCTGGGTGTCAACCTGGGAGGAAATATGTCTTGGCATAATCACGTTGTGGCAATCGCCAGGGCAGCTTCTCAGAAGCTCGGTATACTTTTCCGTACCAAAAAGTTGTATACACCTCAACAACTTTTGACACTCTATAAAGCCCAGATTCGACCATCACTGGAATACTGCTCTCATATCTGGAGTTCTGCACCGAAGCATACCCTTCGGTTGTTGGATTCCATCCAAAGGAGAGCCGTTCGTCTAATCGGCGACCACGAGCTGACTAAGAACCTCGACAGTTTGGCTTAGAACATCGAAGACAGGTTGGTGATTTGACTCTCTTCTACAGATATTTCCATGACAAGTGTTCGACAGATATTGCCCGCTCGATTCCACCTAGAGTAATGCATAGCAGAAACACACGACGAACCACTGCCGCCCATCCCTATGTGGTTCAACTTAGTACACCCCGAACATCATTGTTTCAGAACTCTTTCATTTGGAGGACGTCATCTTTGTGGAACGGCCTTTCTGAGACCGTGTTTCCAACCGAATATAACCTCCAACGATTCAAGAAAAACGTGAATCGCTTTCTTCGCACACGCACCGCTCCCAGAGCGCCTTAAAGGATTTTTCCTATAGTGCTTGTGCTCGATCATAAAAAAAAATGTTGGGAATAACCGACTATTTTTTTTTCACTCCTCGAGAAATTTTTTTGACTTCTAGAAAAAAAAGGTCGCCAGTTTCCTAATTATTGGAGAGGCGTTTTAAATAATTAAAAACCGAATTTTCGTTCCTCTAATTACAACCGAGTGCTAACCTGATGATAACTTTTCGGCAGATTCTAAAAAAAAGGTCGCTGGTTCCATACTTATTGAGTGAATAAAAACAGAATTTTCATCAGTCGAATTATAACGTAGCATTAAACATCGATGTCGGCATCGATGTTTATGACCTCTAACATCGATGTTGAAAACATCGAACATCGGTAACAGAACATCGATGTTTAAAAAACATCGATGAACATCGCCCAGCACTACTTTATGGTTGATTGGCTGAGACAGATTATGTAAGTCAATTTTTTTTGAAGTGGAAAGGGTATTTTTTTAGTAAGGGAGTAAGGGGTTAAATTGAGGGTTAAATATGGAAAATAATACTGATTTTATTATAAGAATATTTTTGTTTTTAATTTATAATATTTGGATAGAAAAGAACTTACAAAACTGCTATTGACTTAGTTTTTCCTAGAAGCTAAAACTCTGACAAATTTAAACTTGTCACTTTCTTTGGACAACCTGGCAAATTAATTGGCAATTTTCTTAACAGACTTGATGTAAATGTGTCTTACAAAACTCATAACTCTTTAAGTAAATGTATCAAAACAAATAAAACAAAAAGCGATAAAAACAAAAAATCAGGCATCTACAGTATCACCAGTAAAGTCCGCCATCATATGGGATTTTTTTTATTAATAGCTTTATTCAAAATTTGACTTTAGCATCAAGTTCTGCTTCGATCGAGATGAAAATTAAGCAAAAAAAGAGTAGTTACGTGATTCGCATTATCTGTCAAACTTTAATTTATTCCAAAAAATAATTCAAAAGTGGGGTTATTTCTGAAAATATAGAAAAAAGTTATTAGAAAAAGTTTTTTAATGCAGTTTTCTAGCCCACATGCAAAATTTCGGTTGCATAAGATAATTTTGATTTTTTACCTATATTTTGTAAATTGCACCACTTTTGCAAAATAAGACTCAATGCAACCTACATAAAACTTCTCAGTTTTGACAATGCTTTATTTCAGGTACATTTCCTTTAAAGTAGCGCCATATTAAATGATTGTTTTTCCACAAAATCAAAATTGGGCTATTAAAATTTGGTCGCATGTGATGCAAAGTTTATTTGTTTTTGACCCTGTATAGGGTAACTTCAAAAAATAAGTATTTTTGAAAACGTCGTTTGTGTCTGAAAGTAAAAAAAAAAAAGGTCGACAGAGAAAAAAATCTTTTTATATAGACAACACTGCCTACCCAAACCCACCCAAAGTTAGCCGAACGGTGCGCGATAATTCACGACCACTGAGTTTCGGCATGGCCGAAGGTTCGGCCGGTTTCTGGCCGAAACAGGAACTGTCACCGAAACTAGATTTTTTGGCCGAAACTAGCCGAAATCGAACCTTCGGTCGGTCTCTAACTATAATTATGGATTTCCACCTAGTATGGGCTGAATCAAATAATATATTTTGATATATGGCTAGTATTTGACTTGTATAACCTTGTATAATGATATACACTCGGTAAATTAGAATATCATCCTCATTTATTATGGCCATTATACGCTCGTTTGGATTAAAATAGTGGTGAGAATGGTTTTTATACGTGCTGTGTACACAAGTACCAATAAGATAGTATTAGATCTATAAAGTAACTGATTTATTGCTAGAATTCTTATTTTACAAATCAATGTTCGTAGAAATGTCATGCCGAGTGTCATGCAATAGAAATGATTTGTTTATCTTAAGACTATATTATGTTCATTGAGCCATATACGTATGAAATTATGTGTGGCCGTTTTTAAATGGATAAAAACCAAACAACAAAGAATAACAATAAAGAAAAAAGAAACCCTGAAAACATAAATAACTGTAATTGGAATAACTTGTGATTCGCTTAAAGGAGCCTATTAGAAAACTATAAAGTAAGAAATTCATCGAAGTCGCTATACATTGTAACTAAAAGCATTGTATGCGTCAGTTTTAATGAAATGTAATAAAAGACCATGCATGGATGCCACAAGGTGGTGATCTTACGAAATGAATTATTGGACAAGTTATAAGTGTGCACTATAAAATACGAGCAAAATTTAATTATCTTCGCAATAAATTGTTACCGCTTTTATATTGACAAACGTATAATTATGATTATTTCATTGTTTACCTCTAATCAAATACTATAAAAGTATAAAGGAAACAATTTGTGTCGTTACCGGGGCGACTGTTTTAAACTTTCACTAGTAATGCCACAAGAGGTTAAATTATTTCCGGTTTTAATTTAACCTCGCTCGGTATTCGGTAAGAAAATTCCAGACCAAATTGTGTTTAATAATTTTACAATTATTTTATTTTGAAGAAATAGTCCATGCTTAAAGTGTTGAAAGTATGGGAAAGAAAGAAAAAACTAAAAGTCTTCCTCCACAAAGTTTAATAGAATAAAAACATGTTTCGAACGTAGAAACGTTCATCATCAGGAGACAGAAAATTTATTTAGTGCTGATAGTTTTAGCAAAAGAGAAAATGGTGTAGAACCTTAATGGAGTTTTTATGAAATTAAAAAATAATGTGTAGAAGAGACATAATATGAAGAAAATTGATAAAAGTTAAACCATACTGAGTATTGTGAAAAAGTTATTAAAGGGGTCTAAACCAACCAAATAAACTGGGGAAGAAGAAAAACCTTTCTAAGAAGAAGGTGTCGAAGAATATTTAAAATTTTTTATAAAACTTTTCGAGTATAATAATAATAATATGTCTGTAAGACATTATAAAGATAAAATTGTCATAATTATGAAGATATCACATGAAATTACATTCCAACACGTGGACGTGAACAACCTTTTGGACCTTTAACTTTAAAAATGTGCAACTTATTGATTAATTTTATTGGTTTTAAATTAACCGATTGCGGGGTTACTGAGCTTTAATCCTCAGTACCCCACAAAAACACTTTTTCAAATGTAATTTCATGTGATATCTTCATAATTATGACAATTTTATTTTTTTAATGTCTTACAGACATATTAATTTTATACTCGAAAAGTTTCATAAAAAATTTTAAATAATCTTCGACACCTTCTTCTTAGAAAGGGGTTTCTTCTTCCCTAGTTTATTTGGTTGTTTTAGACCCCCTTTAATAACTTTTTTACATACTCAGTATGGTTTAACCTATAACAATTTTCTTCATATTATAAAGACAATTTTTTAATTCCATAAAAGCTCCATTAAGATTCTACACCATTTTCTCTTTTGCTAAAATCATCAGCACTAAAAAAATTTTCTGTCTCCTGATGATGAACGTTTCTACGTTCGAAACATGTAGAGACCCCTAGAGAATTTATATTTTATTAAACTTTGTAGAGGAAGACTTTTAGTTTTTTTCTTTCTTTACCAATTATTTTATTATTGTTTTTAGATATTTACCTTAAGATACGTAGTACAGCTTATCTTCTACGCCAACAATAGTTACGTTTTATGGGTGAAAAAATGCGTGCGAGCGCACGGTAAGCCGTGCCGTCCGATGCCTTCTCTCCCAGCACCATTGGGCATACGCATAAACCTCAGTTTATTGTGGATATTTAATATTTACGAATTTCTAGTTTTTGTGTAGTTTAGTAAATTGTGTTTGTGCTTTTAGTGACTCCGATTGGAATATAAACAATGACTAGTAACGGCCGTTGTATTATTTTATTATGCTCAAATAGGGATAAAATCCCGGGTATTTCGTATTTTCAGTAAGTACACATCTAACTAGGCCTAGGATATACAAATAAGGTATGAAAATCAAGAGAAACACACACCAAGACAGATTATCCCAATGCATGTTTTGGTATATTTTATTTGCAGCTCTGCAATCTAATTTGGTAAGCCTATTTCTCGGGCAAAAGCTCTTTCAAGTTCTTGAACAAGAAATTGTGCTTGAAAATGTTTTACATGTACCCAAGTTTTTGCTAAATTGTAAAAATCAATACAAGTTATATAACAACTAATATTTGAGGTTAGGTACGCGATAACATCAAAGATGGGTTATTTTGCTGTCTTTGTTTTCTTCTTATATTCGATTTTATAACTTTTATACTATTGTTTAATTGACTTGTTCTCTTTTTCTTTAAACTAATAACATGACGACGACTAATTTTTAAACAAATTTTAGAAACAAACCCTTAAAAATAATTTTCTCTCCTCAAAATCTGATAGGTTTGCAACTACTAAAAATGCCAGAAATAACTACTATTTTTCCCAAATTGCTTCCCAAATTTTAGCTGTTTACACATAAAAATAAATTGAAGGTCAACTTTTACAATTTCTTGAGCAAGAATTTGAAAGCCCGGACCTGTCTATTTTGTCATTTGTCAAATGACAATGTTGCAGTGCGCATGTCTAATCGTGTGTATCCAAGGGGGGGGGGGGGGGGATTAGGGGGTTTAAACCCCCCCGAAATATCTACGACCGTTGCAGAAACCTCGCACTCCACACTGGACCACACGAAAAGTAACGAAATAAAATACAAAAATACGAGTAAAAACAACTATTGAAAACCGCGGAAAAGTAACAAAAACAGAACTATTGACAACCACGCGTGATGCGCGAATCGAATTGTGTGAGTGTGTCATCTACAGTTGACAATATACGCAACAAGTTAGAGCACGAATATTTTGTGTCGCGAATTGTGCAGTAAGTTTTGGAACTATTAAATCTATAAATACATATTTAAAAAACTCTGCAAAACGGCAACATATTAGTGTTGGGAAAAATCGACTTATTTTAATAATCGACTACCGAGAATTCGAGTGATTTAAAAAATCGAATTATAATCGATTTTTTTTCACTCAAATGCTAATATTAATTATTAATATTGGCGGTTCATCGTTCATGTTGATATACAGCATTTGTATTGGGAATAACTGACTCGGTGTTGTTAATCGATTGATTTTTTGCGGATTATTAAATGTGGCGGAGATATTTGTGGATTTTTTGGCATGGTTCCCAGATCTTACAACTTACAATTTAATTTAACTTACCACTTGACTACTTGACCTTGAGATGTCACGATATTGCATAACTCATGATATTTATGAATACTGAATACTCACCACTATAATAAATCCTACTATCCTACGCAGGCAACCCGTAATGCAGTATTTAAATCTAAATAAATCATATTTATTATCTTACGCAGGCAACCCGTAATGCAGTATTTAATATGAATAATATCGCCAATAATAACCGAAAACCACTCGATGTAGCCGCTCGCTACGAGATGGCTCTGGCCGCTCGCTACGAGATGGCTCTGGCCGCAGTGAGTGATTGACAGGCGGGCAGCAACTTTGGAGACGCGTTGAAAAATAAAAACCATATGTTCGTCACTCGAGTTATTTCCGAAGATAATCGAATAATTCAAGTGACTGAAAAAATCGAGTGATCGGTTATTTTTCACTTGAGTGATCCCATCACTACAACATATACTGCAACGAAAAATAACGGAAAATACAGGAGAAATTCATTGAAAAAAGCTAACGTCTATGTGTGCCACACGCTGGAAATTATTCTACCAATCGTCCTTACTTTAGAGGAATTATCACTAGTACCCAACATGGAGACTTCCTCAAAAGCTACTCAGTTTTTAAAGTCGATCACTTCGGCCGAATTTGTTATTAGTGTTTGCACAGCTGAAGTGATTTTTAAACATACCATTAGCCTCTGTAAATATTTTCAAAAAGTAGAGTGGGACTTGATTTCAGCTATGGATCTTATCGACAATATCTACATGGTGTAATCACCATGCGTACAAATATGGACATAATATGTTTCGAACGAATTTTTAATGAAGCGTCTGCCATTTTAAAAACAATTAATGGCGAAATGAAAATTCCATGTTTAGCGTCAATTCAAACTAAGAGGTGCAACGTCAATGTGGATTTGCCGGAGGAGTATTTTCGAATTGCTATCGCAATCCCTTTCTTTGATGACTTTTTGGATCAGATAAAGCTCGATTTACAGAGCATAGACAGACGATAATCGGTATTCAGAAGTTGAGCCCTAAATATTGCGTGACCTACACAGAAATTGACATTGCTTCGCTAATGGAGCATTACTTAAACATTATTGACAGCGATACCTTGGAATCAGAAATAAACCTTTGGCAAAACAAATGAAAGTTTTGTGATGCGAAATGTTAAATGAATGCAACATTGATATATAGGTACCCGAGCATACTTGCCCTACTAAAGGTATTAGCTACTTTGCCGGTATCGACAGCTACGCCGGAACGATCTTTTTTAACATTGAGAAGATTAAAAACTTATTTGAGAAACTCAACAGGTGGAGATAGACTGACTGGATTAGCAGTAATGAGTGTACACCGGGAAATAAATATTTCTAATGAAGAGGTGTTAGATACGTTAGATACGCTACAACCAGAAGGCTTGATTTTGTTATACAGGGTGATTCATTAAGGGTGGCGACCGGCCATATCTCGGAAACTACAAGGCATAGAAACTTGGAGAAAAAAAATTATGATTAAAGCGGTCATGAGAAAATTCTGGAAATTACTTTTAAGTTCCTCATTTCGCCGCAAGGGGGCACAATTAAATTTTTTTTTAAATTCTAAATTTCTCCGAAATTTCTCATATTAAGGTATAACTCTGATTACATCATCGAAAAGCTTAGACAATTCTGCATCATTTTGGTTTAAGGCTCATTGGCGTACCGGCCTTGATAAGAGTGGGGGAATCTATTGAATGTGCAAACATTAAAATCGCTGTAACTTGTAAACGACATCCGATTTTACTAAATTTAAGCTTGTTTGGAAGGGAAACGTAAGTATCTCCAATCGCCGTATCCAATAGTACACGATAGTGTTTAATAAAATTGCTAGAGGGCGTAATTTGTAATAATAACAGTTTTTTCGATTTTATCCCGGAAATTCAAATCATACGGTATAACTATGACATCATAATCGAAACGTAGATGAAATTTGCAAGAAAAGATGTGAAGACCGCAGTTCGATATCTTTGTTCGTTTCAGAGTTATTGCCAAAACAATAATTTTTAATACAAATTGCGCCCTCTAGCAATTTTATTAGAAATTATCTTGTACCATTGGATACGACAATTGAAGGTACTTACCTTTCTCTTCCAAACAAGCTAAAATTTAGTAAAATCGGTTAAGTCGTTTAGAAGTTACAGCGATTTTAATGTTTACAGTTTCACTTGATAAGAGTGGGAGAAGCTATTGAAAGTGTAAACATTAAAATCGCTGTAACTTCTAAACGACTTATCCGATTTTACTAAATTTAAGCTTGTTTGGAAGAACCTTCAATTGTCGTATCTGGTACAAGATAGTTTCTAATAAAATTGCTAGAGGGCGCAATTTGTATTAAAAATTATTGTTTTGGCAATAACTCTGAAACGAACAAAGATATCGAACTGCGGTCTTCACATCTTTTCTTGCAAATTTCATCTACTTTTCGATTATGATGTTATAGTTATACCGTATGATTTGAAGTTCCGGGATAAAATCGAAAAAACCGTTATTATTACAAATTGCGCCCTCTAGCAATTTTATTAAACACTATCGTGTACTGTTGGATACGGCGATTGAAGATACTTACCTTTCCCTTCCAAACAAGCTTAAATTTAGTAAAATCGGATAAGTCGTTTAGAAGTTACAGCGATTTTAATGTTTACACATTTAATACCTTCCCCCACTCTTATCAAGGTCGGTACGCCAATGAGTCTTAAACCAAAATGATGCAGAAATGTCTAAGCTTTTCGATGATGTAATCAGAGTTACACCTTAATATGGGAATTTTCGGAGAAATTGGGAAATTAAAAAAAAAATTAATTGTGCCCCCTTGCGGCGAAATGAGGAACTTAAAAGTAATTTCCAGAATTTTCTCATGACCGCTTTAATCCTAATTTTTTTTCTCCATGTTTCTATGCCTAGTAGTTTCCGAGATATGGCCGGTCGCCACCCTTAATGAATCACCCTGTATAGTATTAGAACTTGTTAGTACAACAAAATTTATTTTTTTTTTTTACTTTTTTCTTAAGATATTTTTTGTTCTGTACTTCATTTTAAAATAACGATATAAACTTGAGAAAAGACGAAATTTTTTTTTGCGTCCCATACCCCCCCCCCCCCCCCCGAAATAAAATCCTGGTTACGGCCCTGGTGTGTAGCTATGTTTACATGCGCGAGGCCATAAATTTGCCACTTTCGAGATTATTGTTTGCTTATCTAAAGGTACACTGAGAAAAAGGATTAATTCCCAATACCCAGATATATTTTATCCAACTAAATAATCGAGTTGGTAACGAGCAACTAAATCACCGAATTCAAAGAATTACATAATTTAATTGGAATTTTAATAAAGGTTTAATTGATCCATAACTATACCAAAAATGTTTATTAGAAATTAAATTGCGTAAATTATAATTTATTTGATTTTTGGATATTGCATATTTAGCAAAATTAAAATTTTGTTGTCACAATGACGATTTAATTCATGTAATGAATAATAATTCTTTGTGGTAATTATATTTTATTTTGAACAGATTTTAATATTCTTGTGACAACTATACTATAGTTTGCAAAAACGAAATCAAATTTGCTCAAAAGTAATGCGTTATTCCAAAAATAATATCATTTTATTGGCGCAATTATATCAGATTGTAAGAAATAAAACAATATGTTTTAGAAATAATATATTATTGTGCTAAAATAAGTTAAATTAATTGTAACAATTATTTATAGATCCATTTAAAACACTCAAGGTATTTTTAAAAATTAATTTATAATTGTTACAAAATGTACGTAAAATTAATAATAAAAAAGTTTCCCATATGGTCCAACTTTTGCCGGACACTGTATAAGGAATAAACATTTCGGACAGCGGTTTTCACCAGTAACTGTAATATTTTGATGCTCTTCTTCCTAGAGAAAAATAAAAATACCATTTCAAATTTTCGAGAAAATCATAAAAATCTGCGACCTGTCATAAAGCGCCACCTATACTGACACGAAAAATAACTGAACTCAAAATGTTATTATTCTAGTAGAGCGCCCATAAAAGTGCTTTAAAATTAAAAAAAGTTATTTGAAATCGGTTATTCCAAAAAAAAGTTATTGACTTTTTTTCAAACCAAAGTTTACCCCTTCCCCACCCTTTATTTGACAAGGTAGGGAAAAAACGCAAATACAAAAAAGTTGTGATATTTTCAGTAGGTTACAAAAGAAAAATTTCAATATAGGTTCACTTGAAATAATTTTGATTAAAACAATATTTTCTGCTCCGAGGTTGGATTTACGCCCTCTAGCGGTGGAGTTTGCTGATTTACCAATAATTTTTTTTCTAAGGGTCGTCCGATTAACGGATCCTGAGATACCTATAGCCGGCGTCCCTTATTAATGAGCCACCCTGTATATTCTATACGGAAAATTATATTTATTTTTTAATAAAAATGCATATTATTATAGTATATTTACTTAATAGTTTCCGAGAGATTAACCCGTTTTCTATAATCTTCTAACGTTCCATTTACCGTGAAACACCCTGTACTTACTTTAATTACTATGTGCATATTTATTTTATTTTTACCATTTTCTGATTAATTGGTTAAAAAATTAAAGTTTAAATAAACGTCAAGTTTAAAACAATTATTATCATATTTATTTTGGCAGCCATATTTTATACAATTATTTAAGACAGGATTTCTCAAACTACTTAGGTACTTATTGAAAAAAATTTGGTTTAAATTCCATTGAATATTTATAAATGCATTAATAAATGTTATTTGTAGAAAAATTGGTACGGTTATACAGCGTGCACATTGGAAAATTTAGTCAAATTGCGCAATTCGCAACACATACATATTATAATAATGTACGCCATCTTCCCGGCGCGGCGCGGCAATTCTAGAACCATATACCTACCTACCTAGTAGATAACAACTAAAATATTAGATAATAAAATAGGTATAATAATTGATGACTTACCGACAAACACAGGTACTAACATGGGTAACCCCCAGGTTTTTAATATTTCCCCCATTTCATCCATAACTATATAATTATAATTGGACCACTTGAAGCCAAACAAAAGAAAATACCGACACCCGACACCAACCCGCGCGCTTCGAATTAAATGCTTCGCGTGGCGGTCGTCTTCACGTTGAGACTCGAGCCGTAATTCTGCCTAACTTGCCTACAGTAAAATTTAGTTCGCGGAACTCTGGCAAAATAAATTTATTTTGGAATATCTGTTTTATTTGCAGTATTAAATTATAATCTCTAGATTTCTTATAGCATACTATGCTAACAAATATCTGGATTCCTTGAATAAAATATTTATTAAGAAAATTGGAAGTAAATAATATTAGTAAACTGTAATTGATTGCATTAAACTTTTGTTAATTTAACCATATATATTCCAATTCGATTTTTTAGTTGCCCGAATTAATCAAAAATATTTTACAAAATTATGTCAAGAGTAATTTAGTGTAGTGAACTATAATCTTATTTATCCAATTAAAAAACCAATACTAGAAATGTTAAAAATCGCTTAATTGCCACCAGAAAGAAATTTTTCTCAGTGTATATGGGCATTTTTTGTTAAACTACTACCTATACGATTTCTACTAATAATTGTAGTTACATGTAAAATGAATGCTGGAACTCTCGAAGAACGTGATTGAGTTATGCACTTGACGTCTTGTCGTCTTGTTATGATAAAGAGAATGGGATTTCTATCTTGCTCTGTCGCCGTTGAGTCTATCAGTGCCGACCAGTTTTAAGAAACTATAAAACCGGGTGAGGGGGAGGGGGGGAAGGTTATTATTACAACCAATTAGAAAACCCGAAAATAATAAGCAGCTAATGTTGCCTAATCGTTTCAAAAACTATTTAATCTAAAATTATTCTTATAAAATTATTTGATTGAAAAAGTAATAAAAATTCAAATTAAATTAAAAAGGGTAATAAAATGTAGGAACTATAAAATGAGATCAGGTTGTTTAGCTTTAGGATCGGGCCCCATTGCTTTAATAAAATTCGTCGGTCTAGTATACACAAAGGGTACAAAGTGTTAAGGCAATTAATGTTTTCTGTTAAATGTATATAAATATGCTTGTTTAATTTCCATGAAAGAATAAAATAAATCGACTATGGAACCGTAAACCTGGTCTGGCTAGACGGAACATTTTTTTTTCTTAACAGTTTTTTTTTAAATTTTAGTATAAAGTATGTACTTGTTTTATTTTACTCGGCGAAATCTGGGTTCGAACGGGATATCACGGCATATAAATTAAATACATTTTTTGCATCCACTAATTTTTTTAAACCCTATTATCCATGGTATTAGTTGTAGAGCAAGGACGGTGAAAAAACCATATCATGTGGACAGCTGACACTGTTTACATTATTGGGATCGATCAAGACTCAACGTTGCCAACTTCAGTTCGAGCGCGATTCATTCCCATTCCACTCTCGCTGCATTCCCCCTCCATAGCAGCAAATACGTTTCGATAGCGAAGCACCCACTGCAATGTTTATTACTTTCGTTTTCTATCTTGGCTGAATTTTTCAGGTAAGCCAACATACGGTGAAATTCTGCTGGTATTTTGAAATGGTTTATTCGAAAGAACAAAAAGTTAAAATTACATTATGTAACGCGAAGTAGGAATACATACCAGCTAGGGTTTGCATCCCGGGATCCTGGAAGATTTTTGTCCCCGAAAATCCCGGGATTGAAATATAGCAATCCCGAAATCGAAAATCCCGATTTTTTTAAACGCTCAAATTTCAATCTGCTCTCGATAGTTCTCGGTTAACATGTATTTATTTGTTTTTTCTTGACGTTTAATTTCGTTTTACCCAAGTTAGTTATGGATCTATTGTTAATTATTATATTATTATAAGATGATACAAACGGTGGTTCACTTTCGCCCAACTTTCAACAAGCGCTTACAAGTCGTATAAATGAACGTCGAACTATAGGTAATGTCTGAGGTTATCTCATACCCTCAAAATCCTAGCACCCATCATGGAAGCAATTTATTTAGACACCCAAATTCTGAAAGATTTTATAACTCAAAATTTTGAAAATCATAACTATTCAACCAGGTATAATAAAGATTTTTGTCTAGGTAGGGTATCAAAACATTTGACATATAAATCGGTTTTCTCTCAAGGATTAAGTGAATATAATAACTTGAATATTTTAATTAAATCACAGACCTCTTTGAGAAATTTTAAAAAATCATTGAAAAATTATTTATTTAAAAAACAAAATAGTGACTGATAAAATTTTTTTACAGATGATATTGTTAAATTAGTTCAAATATTTTATATAACTTGCTAAATTGTAGCATTTATTTCCTTATAAAGTGCAAGTATTCCAAGAAATACAAGCCGCAGATTTTGAAAGACGCAGGAATTACTCTCAATGGTTTACCCAAAATTTATTGGAAATAAATGATTTATTAGACCTGTCGTTTTTTTCGGATGAAGCCTGGTTCCACCTCTCCGGTTATGTGAATTCTCAGAATTCACGCATGTGGAGTAGTGAAAATCCCCATTTTTTGTAGAGTCCACATTGCACCCTCAAAAAATTGGTGTCTGGTTAGCTGTTTCCCGAAGAAGAGTTGTTGGTCCTATTTTTTTCCATGACACAGTTACAGCACAGCGGTATAGAGACAATATTTTGAATCCATTTATGGAGCAATTACTTGGATATTTTTAATAGGAAGGTGCAACCGCCCATACAGCCGCCGAAACTATTAACTATACTTACGCAATTTTCTCGACGGCAGATTAATCGGTTTTCGATCAGACATTGAATTCCCACCTAGATCACCTTGTTTAACGGTTATGGATTACAAGAACACTATTTTTAAAACACCAGTTGTAAATTTAGAACAATTACAAGAAAGGATTATCCAAGAATGTGGTAACATTTCTCCAGAGATGCTGGTCAACACTTTCAAAAATAAGAAGCGACGAGTGAATTTATGCTTGGAGCATGGCGGTGGCCAATTTCAGCAATTTATGTAATTATTTTTCTTTTTCTTTCTGTATATTCTTAATTTGTTAATTTTGTAAACAACAAAAATAAATTTGTATTTGTCTACTTATTTTATTACTCATTTGTTTGGCATATCATGTCATAATATGAATTTGACAAAATTTTAACCTAGATTTGGTTAGATATATCGTCCCCATATCATTGTGATCTAAACCAAGCCCTACGTTTATTAATCCAAGCCCTCTTTGATGCAAATAATTTTTGCTCGCACGGTATTAGAGGGATCTTTCATACTGATATACTGTGTGTTTTTTGTTCGAATAGAATGTTCGTCAAGCAGCTCGCCTAGCAGAGCTACCAAGAAAGCTGTTTGTGGGCTACGTCAGATATAAGTATAACGAGGAATTAGCACGGCAAAAATAAGTATTTTTTATTGAAAAAAATACACAAGAGAAAAAATAGTAATGCTATATAAAACGTGTACCATATTATATCTAGATACTATTATGGCATAAATTTAAAAATACATGTATAGATTGCCAATATCCGCATTTATGCAATTAATTTCATCCATTAAAAAATCTTGTTTGGTTTATCTGATTTTTTATTATCGTGACCTTTTTAGCAATATACCACGCCAAATGGTAAATAAAAATTTATTATAGTTCATTACAACAATCATAGTGTAAAAAAATCCATAAAAAGTTAATTGCATGTCTCCTCCAGGTTTACAAGATCCTGATCAATATTTATTTTAATAGGAGCTTTGTGTGGGTTATTTGCCTAATTTTTTATATGATATCTACTATCTCTGCGAGAAAAAACAAAGCCCTTCATATACCTAATATAACGCTTTTCGCAGTTTTATTTATATATTGTTCTGTGAAGCTATTTTTTTAACCAACAAGGAGCTACCGGACTGCAACCATAATATACAGTGTGTCCACGGATGGACCTAACTATACTTGTAAAAAACTTTATTTTCAATTTTTCGAAAAAAAGTCATTCTTTATCATTTCTTTTGCTTATTAAATAAATATAATTCACGTAAGAAAATTTCCATTTTTTTATACAGGGTGCACAAAAAATGTAAAAATGTAGATTTGCAAAATTAAAAATTTTTGATCCAACTTTTTTGAACGATCAAAATAAAAGAGATTGGAAAGAGAATTCGAAAAGCCGAATAAAATTTTGAGATATGACCTGTGGTAACTACGATATTTTATATTAAAACTTTAATCTGAAGGAAAATATCAATAATTTATTTAACTTTAATATAAAATATCGTAGTTACCACAGGTCATAACTCAAAACTTTATTCGGCTTTTCGAATTCTCTTTCCAATCTCTTTTATTTTGATCATTCAAAAAAGTTGGATCAAAAATTTTTAATTTTGCAAATCTTTATTTTTACATTTTTTGTGCACCATGTATAAAAAATTGAAATTTTCTTACGTAAATTATATTTATTTAATAAGCAAAAGAAATGATGAAGAATGACTTTTTTTCGAAAAATTGAAAATAAAGTTTTTTACAAGTATAGTTAGGTCCATCCGTGGACACACTGTATAGTTAACTTTTTCTTAAAACACAGCGTTTCGACAGAAGACAACGACATTTGACATGAACAGCTGATCTGGTTTCGTCGTTAAAGTTTTCAGATCAGCAGTGGGCCGTAGCAAGGTCACGCGTCAGGTTGCGTCATATATTATTTTCTGCCGATTTTGGTGTTTTTTAAGTGTTTCTGTGGCTGTTTTCTGTGTAATGTGTGTTTTACACATTTTACTTTTGGATTTTATATATTACAGCGACAGATTTTCTTTGTGTTTATTATTTAAGTTTAATAGTGAGTTCAAACATCATTTTGGTTAACTAATCTATTATAAAATCAATAAAGTGCCTAGTTTAACCATTTCCTTATCGTTATATACAGGATGTCTCATAACTAAGGGGCAAATACAGCAACAGGAGATAGTAGACTTGAAAATATGTCATTTTGCTTAAAAACGAACGGTTAATTTTCAATAAATATGTTTCGTTAAGAAATGTGTTTATTTAGATGTTTCTTGTCATGCATCTAGCATTTAAGCGCAATTATCTCAAAAACTAATTGAAAAATTGAGATTAATAAAGTACAGCTTTTTACGTATAAAAGATCCCTCTTTCATAATTTGATGTAAAGCGGTCATATTGTGTAGCTAGTGTTCTTTAGGAGGTATCTTAAACTCATTATAGAATCCTCCTTGCCCTCAAAAACATAACTTCACCAAATTTGAATCGAATCATTTTAGAACAAATTTTAAAAACAAAACATTAAAAACGACTTTTTAACCTCAAAATCTGATAGATTGGAAGCCACTTAAAACGTCAGAAATTACTACTTTTCCCCCAATTTGGTCAAGAACAAGTTCCAATTTCTTGTCAATAAATTGTAAATTCTGGCAAAAACTGGGGGAAATTTTAGCTGTTTACACGTGAAAACAAAGTGTTTATTTATCTATTTATTTACATATATGCAATATCCAACAACAACCAATTATAGGATAAGGAGACAAAATACATTAGTTTTAATATTTAACAAGAAAATATTATAATATAGGAACTTCTTAAAAATGAAAAAATAGAATATTATAACCAATTAAAAATAATAACTAATAAGTAGGTAATATAGGAGCCAAATTAGACAAACCTTCCTTTCTTTTTAGTTGCGCAATATTACTATGTGGTATATCATTGGTATGTTCAATAAGGCTGTAATTTTTAAACAATTGATAATATGGTGAAGATAAAGTCAAGTTAATCTAAGAACTTGCCGCATCAGTTGTCATTTATGACACCCTGTTGAAGTCTGGTATATTTTACATTAAGCGGTTGGCTACAGAAACAGAACCGGACTTATTTCTTTTACCTTTGCATTCGCCATCTTTTAAATTTTGTAGGGGAGACTTAATATTTTGCAAAGATGCAAAGCGTAGGTATTAATTTTATTATTTATATTATCCAAATATTTACTTTATAAAATTGGCGATGATTTGATGTTAAGCGGATATGAATCAAATTTGGTGTAGTTATGTTTTTGAGGGCAAAAAGGAAGATTCCATAATGAGTTGATACCTCCTAGAGAACGCTAGTTACACAAAAATGCATTTTTAATATTTTGTGGATAATTCGCAAAACTGCCGGACTCCTTTTGGGTTTTCATTCTCTTTTAAAGATGCAAGAATCACCGTCTCAGTAACTAAAGTAGATACATAAACTAATACTAGTGCTTATTTATAGTAACAAATAATATGAATGAAAAATTCCGGTGAAAGTCATTGACCCGAATTTTAGACACAAGGCACTTTTTACTAAATATTACAGTAATAAATTAAAATAATTGGTGTTAATTACTTTATTTCTTCGACAACATCAACTGAGCCATTGAGCACACAATAATCATGATCCATAATCATTTAAACTCAAAATATTGTTAATAATAGTAATAGATGAGTTAACCAAAATGGTGTTTGTACTCACCATTAAACTTAAATAATAAACACCAAAAAAATCTGATGACGCAACCTGACGCGTGCGCGTGCCCACTGTTGATCTGGGAACTTTAACGACGAAACCAGATCAGCTGTAAATGTCAAATGGCGTTGTCTTCTGTCAAAACGCTTTGTTTTAAGATAAAGTTAATTCTATCAGGGTTTATTTGTGGCGTCGGCAGCAAAATCGGTTGGACCTTCTAGCTTCTACTCGAGGAATCCTTAGGTTTATAGTGAAATCAATACAATTAATCTCACCATGCTATAGTTTCAACAAAAAAAATAACTGAATAACAAGAGCATCTTCATAGATATGTCATGATAAAATGTCTTCTATAAATAGTGAGATGACGGCAGGTAGGGGAGATCGGGGTAAGATGACGAATGGGGTAAGATGATAAACTCCTATATTTAAATAAAATAATTACATTTTGAAGTGCTACTACAGGGGCCATCTAGGTACCAATGCCCCGCATTAAAATTATTGCGCAGTTGTCCGGCTCGCTCACTACTGCGGTAGTCATACGTAAACAGCCGTTGTGATAGTATCGCTTGTAAAATTTTCTCAAATTAAATAACGATTTGTGCCTTTCTCAAGTAAGTAAATAAGCTTAATTTATTACCAGCAATTCTTTAATATAGATTAGTTACTGCCAGTAGTAAAATTGTTTTTATGTTTTGTTTCTATTTCAATTTTAGCATCAAAATTTGATAAATTTACACACCCAGGGGGGGGGGGGGGTAAATTGACGAAGGTAAGATGACGAATTCGTTAAAAAGAAAAAGAGAAACAAAAAAATAAAACAAGAAAAGAAACAATTAAAACTGCAAAATAAATCTACAGTTCAAGAAAGCCGTCCAGTGCTGCTGATATTGCAGGTCCCAGTAGTGAGATTTCATATTTATGTCCTACATGTCAGGAAAAATATAGTGACCCGCCATCTGAAAATTGGTTGCAATGTTGTCATTGTCTATTATGGTGGCACGAAGCATGCAGCCGCTATAAGGGTTTTGGCAGTTTTCATTGTGATTTTTGTACATAGTCATCTTACCCCAATAGGTTCGTCAACTTACCCTTAGTATGGGGTAAGTTGACGAAAATTACATTTTTTGTTTTTTGTTTATTTTCAGAAAATGTATTAATATTTTTATAAATTTGATAATACACATAGTCATAAACATGGTTGTTCTGATACGTATTTATCGTTCAAATAAATTCCTTTTCTTTGAATTTTCATTTCCCTTAGTATCGTCATCTTACCCCAATCTCCCCTACTTTTTATGAATGTTGAAAAAATTTTTTTTTCCAATATGGCTCAGATATATTATTCAAAATTTGGGTCAGGTTTGCGTTCAAAAATCATCCAATGCAAGCAAAAAGTCTCTAACGCCGATTAATTTTTCCAATAAAAACTCTTTATTTCACGATTTAAAACATGAAAATTTAGCTATAAAGTGCTCTCTGTAATTAAAGAATAAAATAAATAATTGTTCATCAATTTTATAACCAAGTCCTAATTTTATAGATATGAAGTCATACTAAATTTCAAACTGTTTTAAAGCCCCATTTATTTGCAATATCAAAGGAAAAGTAAATGTTTTTAGAAGTCATAATCATAAAATGCAATTAAATTGTCATTTAATCAGAACATTGTGTTAGATAAAGATTAATAATTGATACGAAACTAAATAAGCAAGTATGTATTAAGATCTAAGATAATAGTTTCAAATGATATAAAAATGTTTTCATTAGGAAATTTTAATTAATAAGAATATATTAGATTAAAAAACGGTTCTCGTAATGATTCTTCCCAACAATAAGGGAAATTACACCATAGACATACACATATGTTTATTTTATGTTTATTACTCTAAATTCTGAGATAAATATATTATTAAATTGACTAAAATTAAAATTAAATATTTCAAAAACTAAATGTATGCTTACCTAGGTATGGGTAATAATTTAAATTGCCAAAATATAAATGTTGTAATTGATGGTGAATAATTGGAATTAGTACACAGTTTTAAATATTTAGGGATAATCCATTGATTCAAAATTAAAATTTTTTAATTATTTTGAAAGTATTATATCGAAGATTGTCGGAAAAGTAGGTTATTTTAAAAGAATCGGTTCTAATTTAGGTTTGTTTTCTAAAAAAACTGTATTTAATACTATTATATTCATAATTTAAATTGCGACAAATATACCAAAATTAATTTTATGTTGAAAAATTTAGATTGGTAGAATGTCAGAAATTTAATTTTTTATTTAGTAAGTATGTATCTTTATACATAAAATTAAAAATATTTTATTGCCTGATTGTTTAAAAAAAATTTGTTCTTTTAATTATGACCATAATAATTATAAAACAAGAACTAATCAAAATTTTTATGTGGATAGAGTGTCTAAAACATTAGCTTATAAATCTATTGTTTATAAAGATTTGATAGAATATAATAATTTGGAAAATTCTATAAAATCTCAAAAATCATTAAAACTATTTAAAAAAACTTTAAAATTACATTTACTTAAGTAATTAAAAAACAAAATGATACGTAATATTTAATACAATTTGCAAAATGTTTTCTGTCTGTTTTTGTTAAAAGAAGGTTGCGTTCTAAAATTTAAAAATAAATCTATAAAAATGTGTTAAAAAAAATTTAGGTATTAAAAAATATTAAATTGGAGCTTTTTTCTAAATAAAACATGTCACTACTACTACTTAATATACCTTCAGATCAGCAAACAATAATCATGAAAGTGGCAAACTTATGGCCTTGGGCATGTAAACAAAGCCTAGCACACATGGACATGCGCACTACAAAATTCTCATTTAACAAATGGGAAGATAGATAGGTCCGGGCTTTAAAATATGTTACTAAAAGCTTAATGTCGGGGTGCACAGAGTAAGTAACGAGCGCCTTTGACATAAAGACATTGGAATAGATGTGTCATCAGAAATCTAAGAATACGTCTACCATTGGTTTATATATCAATAATTTAGGAGAGGAATATACCTACTCTTTAATAGGGGATTATTAATCGAAAAAAAAATTACGATTTTTGATTAATCGATTGTTAAGTAATCAAAAAAAAAAGATTTTTCGATTATTCGATTAACCAAAAAAAATATTTTTCGTTTAATCGAATAATTAGGTTTTCGAAAAAAAAAATTACCATGCTCTGATTAATGGATTATTAATCGAAAAAAAAAAACGATTTTTCGATTAATCAATTGACCAAAAAAACTATTTTTCGATTATTCGGAAATATAGGTATGTTTTTGGATGATTGCAGTTGCTAGTTACTTATAGCATTATTTTTGCAAGATAATCAACGAAATAATTTGAACAAAGTTTCAGTGTGTGCGCCATTCATAAAATTAATATTCTTAACGATCTAATATTTAAATCGACTTTTTGATTTATTTTGATTAAATCAATCGATTATTTTCGATTAATCGATTATTATTTTCGATTAGTTAATCAGAAATAATATATTATTCTCGATTAATCAATTATTTTCGATATATTATTCTCGATTAATCGATTATCTTCAATTAATCGGTTATTATCGGAAATAATCGATTATTTTCGATTAATCGGATATAACTAACTATTTTCGATAAATCGATTATTTTCGATTAATAGGAAATAATCGATTACATATTTCAAATAATCGAAAATCGATTATCTTTTTCAGTAATCGCACAGCCCTAGTCTTTAACAGAGCAAAAATTTGTTTATACAAATTTACTAAGTTAAGCATAAGGCACAATTCACTAAACTACACAAAAACTAGTCCCAGACCCACAGTCCACATTAGCATAGAATACAACAAGAAATTAATAGAAAAACGTAACAATGGCATCTGAAGTGTGTTTACATGATGTCGCCAAAGAAGGAAACCTATAATAACAAGAGGGTCGTGCGCATGCCCAACGCTGTTGGGCACCGGGCGATTTGATACCCACCCATAAAACTTAACTATTGTTTGCGCATGAAATATGCTGTACGGGTCTAATGATATAATTGTCTATGGATGACACACACAGCGATTTGTGCCGACACGGTCGCCGGAAAATCGATAAAAGTTGGCATAAACCTAATTCATGGATAATATTCATAAATAAATAATAATAAAGTGTCGTATTCGCTTGCTTTTCTTTATTACTTTTATCAATAACTCGATTAACAGCGCCTTTTATGAACGTAATTTTATAGTTGGAAGTAGAAGGAATATTATATTTTAATTATTATACTATAATATTATATTTGACTATTTGGCTTGAGGTTAGGTACGCGATAACATCGATGGCTGTTTTGTTTGTTTTCATTTTCGATTTGATACGGTTTAAGTTTAATTGACTTGTTCTCTTTCTTTTCGAACTAAACTACGACGGCCAAACATTGTTAAACACATTTTAGGAACAAAACAGTAAAAACGATTTTCTATCCTCAAAATCTGATGGGTTTGCAGCATTACCTTTTTCCCCAGCTTGGTCAAAAAAATTAGAATAAGTTAAAATTACAGTACAATCGCGATAAAATAAATATGCACTCTTATGAACGACTCAGTAATATGAACATAATATCTTTTGCATTGACCACTCTGTAGTATGAACAGTGTTTAATAACGGTAATATGAACAACTTGTTAAATCTTGTTTGTTTTTGTTTCGTCGCCTTAGCATTTCTTTCTTGATTCAATGTAGTATAATATGTAGCTTGTGAAAGTGAACATTAGATTAGTGTAGTGTTGCTCAAGAGTGTTATAGGTACCTTGAATCGTACTTAATTTTATGCATTAATCAGTTCAAAATGGTTCAAGTAAAAGGAAAATCAAAATGTTCTTTTTAGGAGAAAGCAAAAATCATACAGGATGTTAATAAAAGCTGAAGAGATAGAAGATTGGAATAAGGACTCAATTGAAGACTCAAACTTGGAAGAAGGCGTAAATGAGAATGAAGAGGATGAAAGCTATCTTGAAATCCAAGACCAGCCAAGTGTTAAAATTAAGCATGGTAAAGCAGTTAAAGCCCTCAGGATAGCAATAGAATGGACTAAGCAGAATGGCTTAAACATAACGGAAATCGCGAGTTTAAAAAACATTCATGAGTAACGTAAGCTGTTTTAGCAAACATTTCTGCTAAATAAACACAATCTAAATTAACATCTTATTTTGCTATAAAAGATTAGTTAAGTATCTTAAGTAAGGTTATTGTATCAATACACACTATCTAGGTACAATATTAATAATTTGTTACATAATATGTATTTTTTGTAAACTTCGCTAATATAAACGTTCCGTTAATATGAACTCCTTGAAATTTTTTGTGTTCACGTTACCGAGATTGTACTGTAGGAGCAAATTTTAGCTGTTTACACGTAAAAATTATTTGAATGTCAACTTTTACAATTTCTTAGGCAAGAACTTAAATTTTAAAGCCCGGACCTGTCTATTGTCCCATTCGTTAAGTGGGAATTTTGCAGTGCGCAGTAGGCTTACATATATGGCCATAAATTTGCCACTTTCGTGATTATAGTTTGATTATCTAATGGTACATGTCTATGGGAAAAGCCCATCGCGTTCTGTTATAATCTGAGCGCGGTTTAGTTATACAGGGTGTTCGGAAAATGCGTTAGGACATTTTAAGGGGTGATTCTATATGCAAAAATAATGGTAGTAGATCATTTAGCAAAATGTCGAAATCTCCATGGTTACCATGTTACCAAGATACAGGGGTTTGAATTTGATCTTTTAGTTTTTCATCATACTACATTTATTTTCGAACCAAATCATTTGATATTCGGCACACATACTAATCTCCAGAGACTATACAATTTGAAGATAAGAAAGCTTTTTTTTAAACCGCTAGAGGGCACTTTACCTGAAATATAAATATTATTTCCCGGGATTGCCGAGTCCAGTCCGGTTTACCTGCGTTAATGCGTTGGCCCAAAATTTAGATAGGTGAGTTCAGTCCCAGTGCAATTAGGGTGGGTCAGGAGGAGGCGATAACTAGAGGAACAAATTCCGTTTAAAAGGTATATCGGCAACCGGTTTGTTCGTTGTTACCCAAAGCATTTTTTTTTAATTCAATTTTTTCAACTAATATTATTTTATAAAACAAATTCCGTTTAAAAGGTATATCGGCAACCGGTTTGTTCGTTGTTACCCAGAGCATTTTTTTTTTAATTCAATTTTTTCAACTAATATTATTTTATAAAACAAATTCCGTTTAAAAGGTATATCGGCAACCGGTCTGTTCGTTGTTACCCAGAGCATTTTTTTTTAATTCAATTCTTTCAACTAATATTATTTTATAAAACAAATTCCGTCTAAGAGGTATATCGGCAACCGGTTTGGTCGTTGTTACCCAGAGCATTTTTTTTTAATTCAATTCTTTCAACTAATATTATTTTATAAAACAAATTCCGTTTAAAAGGTATATCGGCAACCGGTTTGTTCGTTGTTACCCAGAGCATTTTTTTTTAATTCAATTCTTTCAACTAATATTATTTTATAAAACAAATTCCGTTTAAAAGGTATATCGGCAACCGGTTTGTTCGTTGTTACCCAGAGCATTTTTTTTAAATTCAATTCTTTCAACTAATATTATTTTATAAAACAAATTCCGTTTAAAAGGTATATCGGCAACCGGTTTGTTCGTTGTTACCCAGAGCATTTTTTTTTAATTCAATTCTTTCAACTAATATTATTTTATAAAACAAATTCCCAGAGCATTTTTTTTTAATTCAATTCTTTCAACTAATATTATTTTATAAAACAAATTCCGTTTAAAAGGTATATCGGCAACCGGTTTGTTCGTTGTTACCCAGAGCATTTTTTTTAATTCAATTCTTTCAACTAATATTATTTTATAAAACAAATTCCGTCTAAGAGGTATATCGGCAACCGGTTTGGTCGTTGTTACCCAGAGCATTTTTTTTAAATTCAATTTTTTTAACTAATATTATTTTATAAAATGGCCATTAGGAGCCGGCCTGAATTGGGCTATAGTTAGGTCTGAACTGGGATGTCATTAGCGCGGGATTATAGACCCGGGACTGAACTCGACTATGCCCTTATTTCCATCATAACTTTTTTCTTTTGGTACCTGGAGCAAAACCGAAGGCACCATTTTAGTGGCAATTAAGAACACAAAAAATAAGTTACTCTTAATCAAGGTCGATAAACCCCAACGTTTACCCACTAATCGATATCAAAGCTTTTATTGCTCTTAACCAAATGCCTACTTACATAAATGGAATCGCGTCAAATCAAGTGGCCTGGTTTCAAATTATGCGAACTTTGACAACTAAATAATTTGATTACTGTCAAGTTTAGATAGGGAGAGTTTTTTGTCATAGAAAAACGAAGTTAAAATGGAACAAGAATACTTAACATTTCAATTTGTCATAAAAAGACGAAGTTAAAATGGAACGAGAATATTCAAATGTTGAGTACCAAAAAACCCTACCTATCTAAACTTGAGAGTAATCAAATTATTTAGTTGTCAAATTTCGCATCATTTGAAACCAGGCCACTTGATTTGACGCGATTCCATTTATGTAAGTAGGCAGTTGGTTGATTAAGAGTAACTTATTTTTTGTGTTCTTAATTGCCACTAAAATGGTACCTTCGGTGTTGCTCCAGCTACCAAAAGAAAAAAGTTATGATGGAAATAATATTTATGTTTCAGGTAAAGTGCCCTCTAGCGGTTTAAAAAAAAGCACTCTTTTACTAATATTATTTTATAAAACAAATTCCGTTTAAAAGGTATATCGGCAACCGGTTTGTTCGTTGTTACCCAGAGCATTTTTTTTTTAATTCAATTTTTTCAACTAATATTATTTTATAAAACAAATTCCGTTTAAAAGGTATATCGGCAACCGGTTTGTTCGTTGTTACCCAGAGCATTTTTTTTTTAATTCAATTCTTTCAACTAATATTATTTTATAAAACAAATTCCGTCTAAGAGGTATATCGGCAACCGGTTTGGTCGTTGTTACCCAGAGCATTTTTTTTTAATTCAATTCTTTCAACTAATATTATTTTATAAAACAAATTCCGTTTAAAAGGTATATCGGCAACCGGTTTGTTCGTTGTTACCCAGAGCATTTTTTTTTAATTCAATTCTTTCAACTAATATTATTTTATAAAACAAATTCCGTTTAAAAGGTATATCGGCAACCGGTTTGTTCGTTGTTACCCAGAGCATTTTTTTTTAATTCAATTCTTTCAACTAATATTATTTTATAAAACAAATTCCGTTTAAAAGGTATATCGGCAACCGGTTTGTTCGTTGTTACCCAGAGCATTTTTTTTAAATTCAATTCTTTCAACTAATATTATTTTATAAAACAAATTCCGTTTAAAAGGTATATCGGCAACCGGTTTGTTCGTTGTTACCCAGAGCATTTTTTTTTAATTCAATTCTTTCAACTAATATTATTTTATAAAACAAATTCCGTTTAAAAGGTATATCGGCAACCGGTTTGTTCGTTGTTACCCAGAGCATTTTTTTTTAATTCAATTCTTTCAACTAATATTATTTTATAAAACAAATTCCGTTTAAAAGGTATATCGGCAACCGGTTTGTTCGTTGTTACCCAGAGCATTTTTTTTTAATTCAATTCTTTCAACTAATATTATTTTATAAAACAAATTCCGTTTAAAAGGTATATCGGCAACCGGTTTGTTCGTTGTTACCCAGAGCATTTTTTTTAATTCAATTCTTTCAACTAATATTATTTTATAAAACAAATTCCGTCTAAGAGGTATATCGGCAACCGGTTTGGTCGTTGTTACCCAGAGCATTTTTTTTAAATTCAATTTTTTTAACTAATATTATTTTATAAAATGGCCATTAGGAGCCGGACTGAATTGGGCTATAGTTAGGTCTGAACTGGGATGTCATTAGCGCGGGATTATAGACCCGGGACTGAACTCGACTATGCCCTTATTTCCATCATAACTTTTTTCTTTTGGTACCTGGAGCAAAACCGAAGGCACCATTTTAGTGGCAATTAAGAACACAAAAAATAAGTTACTCTTAATCAAGGTCGATAAACCCCAACGTTTACCCACTAATCGATATCAAAGCTTTTATTGCTCTTAACCAAATGCCTACTTACATAAATGGAATCGCGTCAAATCAACTGGCCTGGTTTCAAATTATGCGAACTTTGACAACTAAATAATTTGATTACTGTCAAGTTTAGATAGGGAGAGTTTTTTGTCATAGAAAAACGAAGTTAAAATGGAACAAGAATACTTAACATTTCAATTTGTCATAAAAAGACGAAGTTAAAATGGAACGAGAATATTCAAATGTTGAGTACCAAAAAACCCTACCTATCTAAACTTGAGAGTAATCAAATTATTTAGTTGTCAAATTTCGCATCATTTGAAACCAGGCCACTTGATTTGACGCGATTCCATTTATGTAAGTAGGCAGTTGGTTGATTAAGAGTAACTTATTTTTTGTGTTCTTAATTGCCACTAAAATGGTACCTTCGGTGTTGCTCCAGCTACCAAAAGAAAAAAGTTATGATGGAAATAATATTTATGTTTCAGGTAAAGTGCCCTCTAGCGGTTTAAAAAAAAGCACTCTTTTCTTCAAATTGTATAGTTACTCGAGATTAGTATGTGTGCCGAATATCAAATGATTTCGTTCGAAAATAAATGTGTTATGACGAAAAACTAAAACTAAAAGATCAAATTCAAACCCCTGTATCTTGGTAATCATGGAGATTTCGACATTTTGCCAAATGATCTACTAGCATTATTTGTGCATGTAGAATCACCCCTTAAAATTTCCTAACGCATTTTCCGAACACCCTGTATTGTCAACAAGATTTGCAAAGCGTTTAAGAAGGGTCAATGACGTTTATCATTTAAACCAATTCTATTTTTAACCATTCATATTTTCGCGATTTTCATTAGTGACCTTTCATTTGATCGTATGCTGTTAATTTGACAAATACGCGTTCCAAACAGACAAAGACTAAGATTCTTATGTGTTTCTATTCAATTTAGTCAAGGTATACAACGGTTATTGCTTATTAACGCTTGGCAATCAAAAGTATTTGAAGGAAACCGCTAATTAAATTATAGAATTTTAAGAATTATTACAAATAATACAAATATGATTTAATACCGCGATAAAATTTAAAACTTTCAAACTTGACACATTATTTTACAATACGTTATTGCAAAATATGTAATGTATATTACCGAAATAATTGTTAATCTTTAAAAGCTTTTACAATGTGCTTGTGCAGCTATTGGATATTCCTTGCAAACCAGGCCGATATCCTTTTAAAACCTCGAATTATAACCAATACTTTTATCGTTTATATTTTTATTACTTTTTGCCGTATCAAATTAAAAAAACGGCTCACGACAGTCTTCCAAGCACAGGTGTTTGCCATCTTAATGACGGCCAGCATGGCAGAAGTAGGGGACTGCGAGGAGCGCGTGGTATATGTCTGCTCCGACAGCCAAGCTGCCTTAAAAGTCATCTGTAAATCAAGAGTATCAACCAATCTTATCGGCGAATGTGTGGATGCCTTGGCGGGACTCTCGAGGAGGAAGGAGGTAAACCTGATCTGAATTCCCGGACTCCAAAGGATTCGGGGCAACGCGATGGCAGATGAACTTGCCAGACGTAGAGCTGAGAACCCATTCCTTGGACCTAAGCGGCCATAGGAATAACTAAACAGCAGATAGGTTCTGCACTTAACGATGCCGCTCCAAGGAGCTGGCGGATGGTTCAAGGGTGCAGACAAGCTAAGGACTTTATTGCTTGGCCAAGCAAGGCTAGGCTAGAGTGGATTTTAAACAGAATACGATGTGTTCTAAAACCCTTAATCGGGATACTGCATGACCAGACACTGCAAGCTGAGAAAGCACCTAGCCCTGATCGGGTGATCGGTGTCAAAGAGGACCCAATCTGCGCTGGATGTCTGGAGAAAGAAAATACCCCGCTGCACTTTCTGGGCACCTGCGAAGCCCTGGGAAGACTCAGGCATCGGGTGCTAGGATCGGCGGTTCTCTATGCAGAAGGAAGAAATCACGGCACTGGTCTGAAGCGATATACTTGCCTTCAAAAAGAGGTCAGGACGTTTTGGCTAGGGCCAAGGTGGTTAGAGTGGTTGGGGGAAGACTCTGGGGGTAGGCAAAAAGGATTGCCGTTGGTCTACTTGCCAGGTTTCGGAACCTCCCCTCAATTACTACTACTACTCCCCTTTAGGATATCTCAATGGTAAGCGTCGATTGTAAAACCATGTTTACAAACAAAAATGTGATTTGTGGGAAACATTGTCAATATCCATTCCCTTCAATTTGAATATAAGCAGCTGACAGAAATACGTTCTCCTTATTCTTTGTTGCACATTATGTTTTATTAAATCAATTAAGGTGGACCTATTCTAATTTTACTCTCTCCTGGTTAGCTTAATTTCAGGGGATTTTTCTTTTTATCCTTTATAGAAGCATAAAAAACCAAGAACTATTTACCTTCATGCACTACAGCAACATAATAACGCATTTTATGTAATGTTAACTAATTAAACCCCAGACTGACCACTAAATCAAATCCCACACACGGAGTCTAATAAAAGCTAAGCCAAACAAACGCCAAGTTACGAAAATAATAAAAAAAGGACTTAAATTAAATAAACTGGCATTATCCTAACAACTGCAAGAACCTCTTAGTTTTACACCCAACACATTGTTAATAAACTTTACATATAAAAGAAAAACAAGATCCTTTGTCCGCCGTGTTTGCATTATCTATTAGCGACGTTGTGGTAACTAGTACCTAGTTTAGAATTGTAAGATTTCTTGAGTCATTTAATGTGTTGGTACACAGTGGCGTTCCTGTTCGGGTGGGTCAAATTAATTTTATCAGTAGTCAATAACCGGTAACAGTGGTTTGTTACACCGAAAAAATGGTCCAAAATACAGTACAAATACATCCGTGGTTAAATTAAAAAATAACAACTAAATAAAACATTTTTCCTAATAACAACCTTACCTATAGCAATTTCTACACATCAAGAATTATTTGCAAAAAACTCATTTTCGCTATTCCAATAGCCTTTATTATGAATGAATATCGAAGGGAGGCTGTATAAAACAATTTATTAATATTAAAATTTATTTATTTGTTTATGAAAATAATACCAAAAATATAGATTTATCTTCATTATTAAAAAATATATCTGTTTCATTAGAGATCGTTAATGTAATGCTCCCAGAACTTTTCCATGGACTTTGCGTTTATAAACACCTTAAGGACATAATAATTTATCGAAATATTAAAATAAGTCAAGAAAGTTCATCAATAAATATTTTTTGCAATAAAAACTTTTATAACCCCTTTCCATCCCTTTATTAAGGTGGGATTAACGACGCCATTTCTATTGTCAATTCGATTTGCCGAGATTCGCATACGAAGAAGAAAGACAGACATATGCGGCTGGTATCAAAATTATCTTATGCAGCTGAAATTTTGCATGTGGGCTAGAAACTGCATTTTTAAAAACTTTTTCTAATTATTTTTTTCGATACTTTCAGAAAAAACCCCACTTTTGAAATATTTTTTGGAAAAAATTAAAATTTTACAGATAATGCGAATCACGTGACTACTATTTTTTTGTTTAATTTTCATCTCGATCGAAGCAGAACTTGAAGCCAAAGTCAAATTTTGAATAAAGCTATTAATAAAAAAAAATCCCATATGATGCGGACTTTAGGTACTGGTAACACTGTATATAGATACAGGTATAATAGTATAGATACTAAGAGTACTAACCTCACAGATTTCACCGTCTTTCATTAAATTTTGCAAGAAATCTAATTTTGACACTGGCACCATGATGACCACTAACTTATAATATCTATACTAAAAATAACATTTCAATATTTTATATCCGATAGGTACATTTTATCAAGCAAAAAAGGTAATAATAATTATTTTTTGCATACCGTTGGTGTAAATTTTATACAGGTAAATAAAACTTTTTTAAATTTTAATAAAATATAGTTGATAGTTACCTTGCATTCGAGCAAAAATGCAATAATCCTATCGTATGGAACAGGATTACGCATAATTTGAGACATTACCTACGTTTTTCCTCTTTTACTAAATTAAGAGCAAACACTAGTGACGTCATCGCCATTTCGCTTTTTTGATGTGTACATTACTCGGGTGAAAGTGATTTTTTCAAAAAATAATTTCCCTCCTCATTTCAAGGGTGCCACTTTCAACACTGGTAATGAAATATACTCTCGAATATACTATAATATGTTAGTTTCGGATAAGCATTCAATAATTTTACAGTACAGTATCAAATGTACATTTTTTCAAATCAATTTAATCAAAATTACCCTGTAGATGTAAGATTCAAATGCACACTAAAAATTATAAAATTACTTAGACCATATTATAAATATCTTATTTCAATTTACCACAAAGATAGAACCACGTGAAATGAAAACAATTTTGACATAAAATTTGCCATAAATTCTAAAACACCCTGTATAGATTATTTAAACCCAGAAAAGTAAGTGGAATTTAATTATGGACTAAAAAGGGGTGTTCCATTTTAAAAAAGATATGTTTGATATGACCTCGATTTACGAAAGACACTGTAGATCGTAATATATTATTAAAATGTGCTCCTTAGGATCCTGTACAATTTTTATAAAAACTTTTATTTTCCTATCCAACACCATAAGAGAGTTATTCCACTTTGACACACTATTAGGACACCCTGAACTATAATAGATAATACTGTACATTACCTTTTTAATGAAAATACTTTTGTCAGTATACTCGGTAAACGTTACAGTACTGCTGTAAAATTCTTTTTCACGTTCAGTCGCAGGTTCCAAAGCTGGCAAAGAAAGTCCCGAATTAATTGAGGAGGCCGAACTGGCATGGCAGCCGGAACTAGCGCAAGAGCTTGAAGAATTATTCGCGTCACTACTTTCTCTTTCCATAATAGAATCACTAGTAAACACGTATCGAGTTAAATATTCAAAGTATTGACGATGAATGAACCTCCGTAGCTATTAATTTTTTAGTCGTCATGGTTTTATCTTTACGAATAGCTGTGTCACATTGCAGATGTAAATACAATATAGTAAAGTTGGGAATTTATGTTTCGTTATTTATAATTACTATAAAAAAAAATGTTAATATGAATATTTAGATAAAAATATATTATCATTTTACCTCAAGTAACAGATGGCGGATACATAATACCGTGCGAGCAAAAATTATTTGCATCAAAGAGGGCCTTGCATCTAAGGACATAATGCTTAGCCGTAGAGCCTAATACCTGTTGAGTGTCAGTAACTACCTGAATTAACAATCAATCAATCAATCAGTTATTCCGTCATCTTTGACAGTCGTTGCAAGTAATTTGATTCATCGATAATTTTTCCAATTTCTGGAACAATTCACATAATGGGCTTCACGGAACAGCACAAAACATTCTTGGTTGAAGAATATTTTCGAAACGGGGTTAGAGTAAATGGTGAGTGGCAATACATTCCGGGTTTGTGCATGGTCGATTTTCACGAATATTTTCCTAACGTTGCTTTTATTGCTGGGGATATTTATCATTGCCTGAAAAGAACCGTGGCTGTGTTTAGGGAAACAGGTTCTATACAACACAAAAAGGGAGCAGGAAGACCATCTGATTCTGTAAGAACAGAAGAACTTGTTGCAGACGTTCGTGAAATAATGCAAAATACGTCAACAAATTGTATAAGATGTCTGTCCCAAGAGGTGGGAAGATCCTATGGAACATACAGGACTATTCTTAAGAAGCAGCAAATGCAAGTAATATAATTTTGTAAACAAGAAAAATAAATTTGTATTTGTCTACTTGTTTTATTACTCATTAGTTTGGAATATCATGTCATAATATGAATTTGACAAAATTTTAACCTAGATTTGGTTAGATATATTATCGTCCCCATATCATTGTGATCTAAACCAAGCGCTACGTTTTTTAATCCAAGCCTTTTTTGATGCAAATAATTTGTGCTCGCATGGTATGATAGAGGTATCGAATAAAATAATTTTTGCAGAATTATTTTCACTATTCACGAGAGGCCTATAAAAAAGGAAGAAAGCTTAATCATAAGGCATGATAGCATCTCTAGGAAAGGCTATTTTGTGGGATATAATATATTTCTCTAGAAAAAAGTTGGCAACCAAGGCAAGTAAGAAAAGTGCGGCAGAGGATATCTCTTTCAACAGGTAATAAAACTCAATAGGTGCATTGTTTTATTAAGATATATTATAAATATCGATAGTCGATCGATAAGAAGTTACAGTTAGTTGGAATGATGCTGCCAAGTCAAATGGTCAAATGGTGGGTAACTGGGTAACCTAATAAAAACCAAAACCTAATTAGTACAGAGACATTATAGTGTGCCATTTATAGTGCCTAATTTTTTTATAGTTTTGTGACCCTGGCTACCCGGCGTCGTTCTTCCTATAGGGTCCTCAGCCCTTTGGCAGTGCTGAATTGAACATAATTATAAAACAAAATTTTAAAATAATTCACAAACCGACCCTTAAACGCCTTACTCGGTTATAATGTTTTAGGGATATCAATGTGGCAACGTTGTACGCGCGTTTTACTTCATTTAAGTCACATTTTACTACGCGTGACGTTACCGTGACGACAAATTTTACAAATTTTTTAATGTTCATTCATTTTTGGACGGTGCAGTGTTGTTATGCTGGTGGTTGTTACATATACTGTGGTTTTCGATTAATTTTTAGTATTTTTTGCAAAACTATACCTATTTAGTACTACTTATCAGCTTACAATAACGGTTCGCCAGTGCGTGGTGTGTAAAAAAATTGGACTATTCCAACCCCGTATTAATACATCGGCGGTAAGTGAGGTTATTCAGATCAGGCTATGTTTTTTGAACTAAGCTGTGGGTATACGCGCAGCTTACAGCAATTTTTTAAAGCCATCACTTTCTACCTTATCTGAAACTGTAGAAGTATGTATGATTGTAAACAAAAGGTGTTTAATGAATGAAATATTTTTATACGACATAAAACTGCATTTTTTGACAGGTGACTCAACATTATGGAACTTCCGGTTTAACCGGAAATGCCATAAACTTTCGATTTTTAAATGGAACACCTGGTATATTTTTCCTTTTTTTGACTCCATATGACATTCTAAATACAACGATGTGTCACTTGTCACTTTTTGTCACCAAGAAAATATTTTTTTTCCAAATTTATTGTTTTATCTAGACGACTATGAATACCTTAAAATCACTTATTTCAGTTCTTTACTCTTGGGAAAAATACAGTTTTACTATTTTTGGTCCAATGCTATGTGCTGTGTAAAAGTTAATCTATAAAGTTGTATAACTCATTTTTTTTAAACGGCAACCAGGGACGGTTCTACGGGGGGGCCCAGGACCCCCCAACATTTCTGAAAAAAACTTTAAAATATCTCGAGAGAAATACAATCAAGCGAAGGCTACCAAAAATTGTGGCTGCGCCAATGTGGTGCCCCCCAATATTTTGGGTCTAGAGCCGCCCCTGACGGCAACATGGTGGCTTGTGGGGTTAAGAAAAAAGAGGATTTTATTAGGATTATTTTGATACCATACAGATACACTATTAGGTTTTAAAGCTGCCATTAAAAAACTTTAAAAAGTTAACTTGAAACTTTCCTAAAATGAAGCATCTTTGGAGAATAAATTTATATTTAAATGTATCAAGTAGCCTGTGACCACCAAAATTGATAAAACAAAATCATGCCTTGAAGAAAATTGATATGCCGACAGCTTCTGCCAAAGTAAATTAGGTTATTGTTTAAAAAACATGGAAAATAATAGTTTTACAAGGAGTGAAAAAGTTGATATGTTATTAGTGTTTGGAGAATGTAGAAATAATACAACCGATGCTGCACACAGTGGCGTAGCTAGAGGGGGGGCGGACCGCCCCGGGTGTCACCCTTTTAGTGGTGACACCCGACCCACCCGATAACCCGACAGTGATGAAAAAAATACACAAATCATAATTATGTCAATTTTTATCAACAATAATAATCACTGAGTAAAGCCACTTTTATTTTTTTTTTAAGATCATTCAGTGGTTATTAACATACATACAAAATGTGTTATTTACTTATATGCGGCTCATTTTACTTTACAAATCACAATTTTATTTTATAAAAATAAACACAAAAATTGCTTTTATATTTTAAGATCTAAGAATCTTCTTACTTCTATCATCTCTCTTGTTATTAAATTATTCAAAATAATTGTCTTAGTTTAACAACATGCATAAGCCCAGTCCTAATTTTATCCGTTAACCGAATTCATTTTAATATTCTTCGTTCCTTCACCGCAAGAAACAATGTTGGATTTTTCCTTGTTGACCGAGCTTTTAAGGTACTTACATATTTTTGTTTACTCATTTATATTTTAATTAGAAAAAAATAATAATCAGTTTTCATTTTTGGGGTGACACCACGAATTCCGCCCCGGGTGTCACCCATGCTAGCTACGCCACTGGCTGCACAACTTCACGCACAAAGGTATTCTAATCGGCGTCATCCAACCCGGCACTATTACCCAAAACTGGTTTCGAAAATGCGAAATGAGTCTGACAAAAACTTTAAAAAGAGTCAATAAATAAATAGGGTTGCCATTTAAAAAAATCGATAACATCATAAATATCTCTAATTTGTAATTTGGGACACACTGTATCAATATTTTTTTATAAAAAATACCACAACTTAAAATGTATCCGTGCCCAAGCATTTTTCCAAAAAAAAAACTGTACTGGATTTACTCAATTTATTTCAAGTTACAAACTCACACTGTATATACTTGCATTTTTGGAGTATAAAATATTTCCCTACTCATTTTTATTCATATGGTTTATTCACTAGGAATTTATGACCGCATGTAAATTAAACCCATTTTTAAGAGGGTTTTAAGTAAATGGTATAAATGCAGGTCGCAAGTAGAAAATCCTCAAAAGCGACCCTTCTTACCCTTCCTCTGAGAGTAAAATAATTTTTGCATAATATAATTCATAAATATTGCAAATAAACATAGAAATATTCTCGTTACCTCGGCGATCTCTGCCTTCAAGGACATCTTGAGCTATTAATATTAATTCCCAGTCACTAAACACTCTTTTTTTAAATTTAATTCAACTTCACAAAATTACAAAATCAGGTAGGTACCGTTTAATTGTTAAAAAAAAAATCCATTTAAAATATTGATAATGTTTATCAACTATTTCACAACAAACAGAACTGTCAAAAATAGTTGCCCGCGCGCCCGCACTCAAATCAAACGATCAAAAACCATCAAATGTTTAGCGTCACGGCACGCGCGATCTATCAAAAAGAAACAATTTTGTTTAGAAAGTCGCCATAACACTGCTAAAGGTCTGTACAGAATATCACAACAAACTAAATTAGATATTTCGAAGAGGGATTTAGAGAATAAGGGGTCGGTAGGTGGCGTACTAAATTTCTAATGCATTAAAGAATAGTTATCCTGACAGTTCCGAGTAAACTATATCGGTGCAGGTAGATAGAATCGAAAATCGAGTTAATACTTTGGTAATATTAAGTTTGCGCAGAGCATTAATTTTATGGTATCGGGTATTGGATTGGTCAATTGGTGATAGATACTTAGGAGGGGCATTGTTTTGTGAAGTAAATGCCCAAGTCTTTGTACTTTTAACACATTCAATTCCGATAATTTTTTTTCTTGTCATTTTTCTAGCGAGCTTTTGTAAAGATAGTTTACCCTTTTGCTATATTTGTGTGACAAAGTATATCGGCCCTACCATTAGAGTTATCCAAAAACAGTTTTTACCAAGGTTGTTAGGTTTAATAAAATATAAGTTATGAAATTATTTTTAGATGTACAGGGTGGTCCAGAAATATATATATTCTTAAATCGAACCAACACCCTACTTAGAAAAAATATATTTAAGCATTTTTAGTTTTTCCATAAAACTTCATATTTGATTTCTAATTTTTTTGCAACGTTGCCAGAGAAAATGAAAAATTCTCAAAATTTCGGGAAAAACATGATAGTATAAAATTTCCTGTGTTTCCCAAAAAATAAATCGAAAATTTACTACAGTGTGGCCAGTAAAGTCCGCATCATATGGGATTTTTTTTTATTAATAATTTTATTCAAAATTTGACTTTGGCATCAAGTTTTGCTTCGATCGAGATAAAAATTTAGTAAAAAAATAGTAGTCACGTGATTCGCATTATCTGTAAAATTTTAATTTTTTCCAAAAAATAATTCAAAAGTGGGGTTATTTCTAAAAATATCGAAAAAAGTTATGAGAAAAAGTTTTTTTAAAATACAGTTTTCAGCCCACATGAAAAATTTCAGCTGCATAAGAGAATTTTGATTTTTTACCCACCACTAAAATTTATTTTACACTTAATGAACACTTTACTGGTGACACTGTGTTTTTGTTGTTTTAATATTAAGGTGTATTACTTTCACACAAACTACGTTTTCAAAAATACTTATTTTATGAAGTTACCGTATACAGGGTAAAAAACAAATAAACTTTGCATCACATGCGACTAAATTTTAATAGCCCAATTTTGATTTGCATAAAAACACAATTTAATATGGCGCTACTTTAAAGAAAATGTATCTAAAATAAAGCATTGTCAAAACTAAGAAGTTGTATGTAAGTTGCATTGAGTCTTATTTTACAAAAGTGGTGCAATTTACAAAATATTATAATAAAAAAATATGGGAAAAAAATCAAAATTATCTTATGCAGCTAACATTTTGCATGTGGGCTAGAAACTGCATTTAAAAAAACTTTTTCTAATAATTTTTTTCGATACTTTCAGAAATAACCCCACTTTTGAATTATTTTTTGGAAAAAATTAAAATTTGACAGATAATGCGAATCACGTGACTACTATTTTTGTGCTTAATTTTCATCTCGATCGAAACAGAACTTGATGCCAAAGTCAAATTTGGAATAAAGTTATTAATAAAAAAAAATCCCATATTATGATGCGGACTTTACTGGTCACACTGAATAAACTATAGTAGTATAGAAATAGAAAAACAATTTCAAATTATAAAAATAATTAAAATTGTGTACACTAACTCGGTCTTTTCAAATGAAACACCCTATATTTAGTAGGCTCGACATAGATATTTTAATTCTCTTTTATTTTTGTTAAGTCATTCATCCCTATAACCAAATTCATTAGTTTTGCCAATATTTCGCTTTTTATTTAAATTTTCGTAAAAAAACTGATTTTTATTTTTCTAGCTACCCAGGACCAGCAAAATCAAAACAAATGTGCGGAATGTTTTAATGTCAAATAGGACATAAAATATTTGTGCCAAAACTACTTATATAGTCTAAATGTTTATTAGAAACGTTTATCAAATTGTTTAATAGAAACGGGTCTCTTGGAGAATGGACTACTATCATTCTTCTCTTCTAGGTTCTTTAACATTTAAAAAATATTTTTTTAAAATATTGTATTGATCGATTTTATTTACATTCTTGGAGCAAGTGAGAAAAATACATTGTTTGTAACAAAACATTACTAT
Organism: Polydrusus pterygomalis; assembly: GCA_963969555.1. Classification (NCBI taxonomy): domain Eukaryota; kingdom Metazoa; phylum Arthropoda; class Insecta; order Coleoptera; family Curculionidae; genus Polydrusus; species Polydrusus pterygomalis. Next base: position 159,584,741 of record OZ018375.1, on the reverse strand, counting down.
GAAAACTATTCAGACAGAACAGAAGGTTTGTGACACTCTAGGAAGATTTTTATTATTGCGATGTATTTTTAACAGGTTCTAATAATTTATTGTGTTAATGTTGAATATATTATGTTCAATTCAATTATAGTGAAAAAGCTCATTGTTAAATTATTTTATCAGAAACCCGTTTTCTTCCAGCTTCAATGCGCCACGATTAAATAAAATCCACACTGTATCTCAATAGTTCGCTGCAAGATCTACCCCAAAATCTATAAACTAAGTAGGTTGTCTCATAGAGCAGCATTCGTGAGAGCCAGGGCTGAAGGCGTGACGTCACCCGGCGACCTTTGGATGACCGTTAAAGCGCGTAGACGAGTGAACGACGATGCGGGCCGGCCGCCGTGTTGAAGTAGGTCGGCATCGAATGAGACAACCTAGTTAGTTTATTGATCTTGGTTCTACCATGCCGCTGATGCATAGCTCTTGAGTGTGTTAGAAAAAGCGATGAATAGACACTTTGAGAGTAGCGTCCGCCACTGAGGCTAGAAAGAGAGACAATTAGTGGGCGATGATGTATTATTAATTAGGCTTATAATAAGACTAAAAGGTAAAATTTCGGTTTATAAAAAAAAAAGTAATTTAAAAAAAAATTCTTTTGATAAAAGTAAAAAATATTTTTGCTAAATTAAAAAATAAATGATTTAAGAATATATGATTAAAAAAATACTTTCCAATATTCCTTGTTTAATTTGCAAAATGCAAATTTGCATATATACATTTTTTTCTTTCGACTAATAAACCAGTTGGAGGAAATCTCGTTTTCAAGGTGTACGAAGTCGTCTTAAATACGGTTTCAGTTTTCAAAATTTTGAAATATTTACTGAAAAAAGAATTAAACAAAATATGCTCCATAATAAAAACAAAAGAAACAAATCGACTAATACAAAGGTTTGTCTCCTGTTTTTTTCTATTTAACTTATAGAAACAAAGATAACTATAATCGGTCTCACGACTGACAACAAAAAAATAATTGCGCGGTTAATAGGATGACGTAGATAGTTAATCTGATCTCAAGTTTTCAAATTTTAATTTTATACTTTGGCGGCGTCTTTTTTATTGTATCTAGAAAAGCTTTGTAACACTTTAGGAAGATTTTGATTATTGGGATATATTTTGTTTAGGTTCTAATTGAGAATGTCAGTTCTGAATATGAATAATTCGGTTTGAGTGAAAAGCTTATTTTATCTCCCTCAAAAAATATTTCAAGTGAAATTTTCAATAGAATAGCAGTTTACCTAACTTTATCTACCTGCGGTAATCGCCTGATATTTACTAGAAATCGTAGGTAAACGAAAGCTTTAAAAATAACGGAATCCGTAATCCACCATAATATAGCCGAAATATTTAATAGTGCCTCAAAACTTTTGACTTTAAGATGCTTCAGGTAAGTTTATTATTAGAGCTTGGTGTATCGCATATAAGCGATGAACAAAAAGGTCACTTGTTTTTAGTGCTGTCAATGACGTGATAATGAAATACCCACTTGTTACCGCAAAAAAATGTTTTAATTCAATCGAGTTTTAGAAGCAGAATGATATATTTATATGCTTTGTTACCTTATATGCTTTCCCAACTAACAATTTATGTTTTATAAATGGCCTAACAACGTTTATAGAACTATTTTTATAAAATAACAATATGGCTATAAACGTTCTAACAACGTTTATAGAACTATTTTTATAAAATAACAATATGGCTATAAACGTTCTAACAACGTTTATACAAAGCTTATAAAGCCAAAAAGGGGGCACTTTTGTGCATCAATTGCATAATAAAGGTCACACGGTCACACGTGGTAATATTTGTCATGGTAAGATCAAATATAATGATGACGATGGGCGAGCTAGAATGACTTATTCGTTTTACTTTTATAAATTAGTAAATGCTTTTGTATCCTTACAAACATTTTTTTGTTTTATAACTAATTGATAGCTTTTATTATGACTGTGTTCATGATAAATATAAAACTGTTTTTTTAAGGTACCATCTGAGTGCAATATGCTTTAGACAGCAATATTACCAGAAAGAAAATGTTAATAAATTAATTTTATAAATGTTTCACATAGCGCTAATAAAACAATTTTATAGGTGTTCGCAAACGAATAACACTAGTATACATCTACTATAAAACAAATTTGTCCGGTAAGCTAAAATGTTGTATAAAATTGTTGTGTAAACGTTTATAAAACAGTATTAAAATTTGTAGTAAAACTGATTTGTATTTTTGCTCTAAGAACGTTTTTACGACTACCTTATAAAACAAAATACTTTCTAAAAGCTTAATTATCTCACTGGTAATTTTAATAAAACATAATTGCTTTCGACGAGCAGTACCTAATAAAGCAATTATAAAATAAAATAGCACGGACAATTAGAACATATAAAACATTTTTGCTAATTGGGTGTTACCTTATATGCTTTGTTACCTTAGTTGACTCGATCCGTGGACATACTGTATATTACAGTTCTGTGGTCATAATGCAGTTTGCCTGTGATGATTATTTTGTTTTATCAGGCCAAAATTTTCTGTTGTGTGGCTGTGTTATAAGTATGAATAAATACTTTGGTGAGCAGATAAGTAGGAAAAGTCAAATTAATCTAAGAACTCGCCGCGTCACCTGCCATTAATGACACCGTGTTGAAGTCTGGTATATTCTACGTTAAGCGGTTGGCTACAGAAACAGAACCGGACTAAGTTATTTTAACTTCGCCATCTGTGGAATATTGTAAGAGAGTCTTAATATTTTGTAAAGATATAGCGTTCTTCTACAGTTAAAGAGCTACAGGGTGATCCAAGTAAATAATTACTTTACAAAATTGGCAATGATTTGATATTAACCGGATATGAATTAAAGAACCCCGCACTTCTTTTATGGAAAATGGCCCTCGGTTAAATTTTCTAAATTTTTAGTATGTTGTAGAGAATGCCATTCTGATCAAAAGTGTTCATGACCACAACAATATCTGCCGACCAGTTTTTGAGATACAGGGTCCAAGTTGCAAAATATGAATTCTCAATATATTATATTTTCCTAGTTTATAATATGAACTCGTTTTGTTTTTCTAAATTTTTGATGGCCCTGTCGTAGATAGGATAGAATACTATAAAAATAGTTTAAATTTTTTTATTATATACCGGGTGAGTGACGAAAATTATTTAATATTTTTTGTTAAATCATTGTGTTTTCGGCATTAAATTAAATGTTTACAAAGTAATACTGTAGATGACATTAGCTTGGAGCAAGCTATCAGAATTTATATTATTTATATTTATACAGGGTAATTCAAAAAAGTTAATATTTTTTTATTAGTTTTGAAGGAAATTTTGTAGATATTTCTTTATCTACTACTTGTCGCTTATCGTATGCTTCCAAATATATATAATTATCAAGGTTATATAGCGTGTTTCCGATGATAAGAGATAGAAAAATACAATAAAAAAATGCATGTATTTATAAATCACTCGGTATTTTCGTCACTCACCTGGTATATAATAAAAAAATTTAAACTATTTTTATAGTATTCTATCCTATCTACGACAGGGCCATCAAAAATTTAGAAAAACAAAACGAGTTCATATTATAAACTAGGAAAATATAATGTATTGAGAATTCATATTTTGCAACTTGGATACCCTGTATCTTAAAAACTGGTCGGCAGATATTGTTGTGGCCATGAACACTTTTGATCAGAATGGCATTCTCTACAACATATAGTAAAAATCTTGAATACTCTCGCAAGATGGGGGCAAAGTCACGTGACACTCTGTCAATTTTGGTCTATTAAATTTTTATAAGTTGGCATGAATTACAGGACCGGACTTGAAAATTATACATGTGATACCTTCTAAAACAATTTATGCAATAGCCTCATCGGTTCTACCGCTTTAATATTGCCAAATAATAAGTAATAGGTAGGTAATAATTTCTTTTGAGAGTTATGTTTTAGAAATATTATAATTTAAGGTAGGAAATAAGTAATAAGCATGAATTTCTATATGGTTTAAAGATAAAGTGTCAAAATAGATTTAAAAAGTTTATAATATTATAAATATCCAAACATTAAAAATACTAAACTAACTGAAACACAACTTAAAATAGGATTCTGTCACTCATATTTAGAATAGATTTTTTTTTGTTTTATTTGTTCAGATTATACCTATAGGTAAAATACCTACAGTTCAACATAAACTAATTGAATTCAAGTTTTTACATTCACTGTCAAGAAAATACCCATATATGACTTACGTAAGGTACGTAGACCCAAATATGGTTTTAATAGAATTTGTTGGCTATGGTACGGTTACATTTCTAAACTTATATGTGGGCTAACATAAAGTTAAAAGCTTCAATATAGCTAGGGATTTAATTTTTCTGTCAATGGAAACCCTAATTTAACAGTTTTTGACTTAACGTAAGGCACGAAGACCCAAATACGGTTTTTATAGAATTCGTTGGTTATAATACAGTTACATTCCTAAACTTGTATGTAGGCTAACATAAAGTTAAAAGCTTTAGTTTAGCCAGGGATTCAATTTTTCTGTCAGTGGAAACCCTACTTTAACAGTTTTTGACTTACGTAAGGTACGTAGACCCAAAAGTGGTTTTTATGGAATTTGTTTGTTAAAATGCAATTTATTGATACAGTTACATTTCTAAACTTGTATGTAGGCTAACTTTATGTTAAAAATTTTATTTTATTGTCATACAAACAATAATAATAGTAATATCAAATAATAATTTCACTTATGTAAGGTACGTAGACACAGAAAATATAATTATATATTTATTCGCTATCCTATTACATACTAATATGGTTAGCTATTTTAACTACTATAGTAACATAATGTTACTTACTATTACCTTACTATTGCCAAACAATAATAATATTTACTAATAACAATAATAAAAATAATTCCTTCAAAATCAAATAGCTGCTTTTTAAAGGTTAATAATATGGAAAGCTGTTTTGGCATATGGTAGAACTAGGCGATACCCGGTTTTATCAACCTACCCGGTTTTGTCCAACTCTCTCCTACCTACCTAAGTCAGGGAAATACTTAATTTCTACTTATTTTTCTTGAAACAGAAAAGGATACCTAGATCATGTAAAATGCGAAAATTATACATTAGAAACCTAACCTTAACGAACAAACATTTTAAGAACAAAAATTTTACAAACTAACTTTTCGACAAAAACGGCGTTCAGATGAAATAAAACTTATTACTTATCGATGAAATCAACTTAACGAGCAAGGCACCACATTAATAATTATGATCCCTAATGAAAAAGAATTAAAAAATTTTAACCTGTATTTAAATTTTTGGTCAAATGAATAATAATTGTAGGTACTTACACAAAAGTAATTAAATTAAAATTTTTAAAATGTAATTAAATGTAACAAAAACGCAATTCATAACTCGGTGTTTGGGCTCATTACGGTTCGCTACAAATCTAGGGATATTATTATGTCCCAATATCAGCTGATCGATGACAAATAACCGCTGTCATCTGTTTTAAAACGAGACTATTCGTGATATTTAGTATACTACAAATTTAGAAAATTTAACCGAGGGCCATTTTTCATAAGAAAAGTGCGGGGTTCTTTGGCGTAGTTATGTTTTTGAGGGCAAGAAGGAGGATTCCATAATGAGTTTTAAGATATCTCCTAGAGAACGCTAGCTACACAATACAAGTTTGATAAATTCTCGCATATATATTTGTCTCTCACAATTCTGAACGCTTTACCTAAAATTTTGAAAGAGGGATTTTTTATACGTAAATAAAAAGTTGTACTTTATTAGGTATTCTCGATATTTCAATTAGTTTTTGAGATAATTGCGTTTAAATGCTTGATGGCAAGAAACATTTAAAGAAATGCCTTTCTTAACGAAACATATTATTTTTTCAAGTCCACCTCATGTTGCTGTATTTGCCCCTTAATTATGAGACATCCTGTATATAACGATAAGTAAATGGTTTAACTAGGCACTTTATTGATTTGACAAAACATTAAACTTAAATAATCTGTAATAAAAATCTGTCTCTGAAATATATAAAATCAAAAAGTAAAATGTTTGAAACACACACTGCACAAAAGCATCCACAGAAACACTTAAAAAAACGCCAAAATCGGAAAGAAATAATATGACGCAACCTGACGCGTGAGCTTGCTACGACTCACTTTAACGACGAAACCAGATCAGCTGTTAATGTCAATGTCGTTGTCTTCTGTCTCGAAACGCTTTGTTTTACGAAAAAGTTATCTATGACGCCATGTCACTATAGCCCTATTGTACGAGCCGCCGCTGATTTTGACCACGTTTAAGTATCGAAATAAGCAAAATAATTCCATGAAACCCGCGATCACAAAATATCGTGTCGACGATTCTTCTTTGTTTTTCGATCGGCGCTAGATCGTGACGATTGGCAGTTTTTAAATTAATGATTTAGTCTGGAAGCTTTCAAAACAGAAATTACTTTGAAATTTATCGATTAAAACAAGCCCGTGTTATGACTAAATTAGTAATATTTCGAATTCTTGCTCGGCTATAAATTCGTAATAAAATCTCAATTTTATTTCAAACAAGCATTGGTATTTCACACTTGGTTGTGTAATTATTAATTTTTGTTTGGGCCTTATAAGGAGATTAACATGTAGTAGTAATAAAATGATTTATTATGGCGGGAGAACACCATAGATTTTGGCAATAAATTTATTATCCATGGTCAGGTATCATGAGAAAGATAATAGAAACACCTCTAAATTAAACGCAACAACAACACAGAAAACGTGAGGTTAGGAGTTCAGTGGCAAATTTGTCAGATTTGTTTATTTTTGTTTAGCAGTCTGGCATTTTCTTGGACAGCAATGAGCTTTACGGAACAGCATAAAACATTCATGGTTGAAGCGTATTTTCGAAACGGGGTTAGAGTAAATGGTGAGTGGCAATACAATCTGGGTTTGTGCATGGACGATTTTCACGAACATTTTCCTAACGTTGCTTTTATTGCTGGGGATTTTTATCATTGCCTGAAAAGAACCGTGGCTGTGTTTAGAGAAACAGGTTCTATACAACACAAAAAAGGAGCAGGAAGACCATCTGTAAGAACAGAAGAACTTGTTGCAAACGTTCGTGAAATAATGCAAAATACGCCAAGAATTGTATAAGACGCCTGTCCCAAAAAGTGGGAAGATCTTATGGAACATGCATCAGGGCTATTCTTAAGAAGCAGCTAAATTTATTTCCTTATAAAGTGCAAGTATTCCAAGAAATACAAGGCGAAGATTTTGAAAGACGCAGGAATTACTCTCAATGGTTTACCCAAAATTTATTTGAAAGAAGTGATTTATTAGAGCCGACATTTTTTTCGGATGAAGCCTGGTTCCACCTCTCCGGTTATGTGAATTCTCAGAATACACGCATGTGGAGTAGTGAAAATCCCCATTTTATTGTAGAGTCCACATTGCAACCTCAAAAAATTGGTGTCTGGTTGGCTGTTTCCCGTACGGACGGTAGACGAACATTTTCCGAATTTAAAACTGAAGAAAAAAGGCGTTTTTGAATTAAAAATCCAACATTTTAGATCAAAATTTATATGAGAAATCGGATAAGCTCATTAAAAATACGGCATCCCATTTAAAAAAATATCAAAGTGACCCCTAGTACTTTTGTTTGATGTTCAATTGTTTTTTGCTGAAGATATTCGAATTCGCGGGAGAAAATGACTTAAGATGTCTATTTCAGTTTTTTTATAAAAGTACAGGAAAAGTCAAAAAATCGCCTTGTCTAGTCTTGGTTGGATAACCCTGTACTCCAATTTACATGAAGCTAAATTGGATATACGGTGAAACTTACCCGTTTGATGTTTATGTACCCTATAGTGCACACATATTATTTCATTTTATGTATACCGCGCCATCTAAATGATGGTAGATAAATTAAAAAATGGTCCGATATGTGCATGCTGCACATGTGCCTTAGTTTTACTTGTCACCTGTGAGACTTTGCAGATCGATTGTTCGTTATTGTTGGTTTGTGATTTTTTTGTGTTCAAATAATAGTATATTTATTGTTGCTGTTTTTATACGCATATCGACCAAATTTAATTTCTTATGTGAAATATTTGAAGGAATATCGTTGTACACCGTTGTGTACATCGCTTTTAAAAGGACTGGAATTTAAAGGTAAATCATATTTTTAATTTTTATTTTATTTTTATCTAAAATCGCAATTATTTGTTTTAGTTTTTATCCTTTTGATAAACATGTCAAAAAAATATGTGCCACATTATGGACAATTTATCAGATTTAGAAGGTCTGAGCGATGATAATTCCGCTGGTTGGGAAGATGATTCGGATTGCGTTAGTACATGGTTTTTTTTAGATATCCCTGATATCGATGACCAGGACGACGAAGACGTTGAATCTGAAAAGGAAGTAATAGAAACTATGCATTTTTTTGCTGCTTCCACGTCTACTGTTGCTCCAGAAAAGAACAAATTTTTTTTGCCAGAAATGTGCGGTGCATTTATGCATTACAAAATTGCAGAATTGTTTTTCATTATACCATAAAAAGTAAATAGGTACACTAATAATGTGTATTTCGTTACAAGTTGTCATAATAAAGGTCCTTTTTATTTCTAGTTACTTTGTTTTATTACTTGTGGTTGAATCGAAATGTACACTATATAGTGTACAACCCTTATCTCACTTGTGAGAAAGGGTTTAAAAATATTTTTTTTTACATGACAAAAATTAGCCACTGAAAGGGTTAAAGTAAACCGTATATGCGGTTTCGGAGGAATCCGGTGATAGCGGAGGGTAAAAATCGGGTTTATTTTACACAGACATGCTGTGATGAACTCTTAAATTAAAAATTTTAATCTTTTAATAAAATAATATTAAGAATTTGAGGTGTATACACGAAGAGATCCCAATATGAATTCCATCAAATCAATCGGTGGCACGGAGCATCCGGTTATTCTTGGCATGTGTTTGCCAGTTGTGCATTTCTTACCACGACACATAATAAAATCTGGCCAATTAATTTATAAAAACATTTTGCCTACCAACACAGAGACGGATTGAGAATAAAATATATCGGGTTCACAACATACACATTTTGTTTTCTTGTTCATTTTCTGATAAATGTTTACCTGCCACCACACATAACTAAACTAACTTAATCAAAAGCAACAAACAACAATGTAGCTTACGTAACGTAAATAACATACCTACCCACTAAAATAAATATAGTTAAAAAAAAAACTAAAAAAACACGCTTTAATAATTAATCAGACTAAAAAGCGGAAAATAAATATAGTTTAAAATAATTCTTGAAATTCTTAATATAGGCAGAAAATAATAATGAACGATAAGCATTAATATTATTGTGAACAAAATTTTAAACAAAGCTGCACTGTGCACGCTGCTTGTCTTGTCCTCTCTTTTCAACCTACAACTTTCGCATACTAGCGTTGTTAAAATGTAGGTTTAAATTTAGTTAAGTGGTGGTGGTGGTGTCTCCAGCAGTAGCAAGGTATATTATTTATTTATTTTATTTATTATTGGCGGTAGGTAGACTTGTGGGTGCTTACTGCACGAATTCAACATATTCCTGTTATTTTAACAATTTAAACTGGTTGTAAATTTAGGTTAGTTGTTTACATGACGTAGTACTATTTATAGCTCTTATAATGACCTTTTAATTGTGGGTTTTAGAATTTGTAGATGGCAACCTTATGATAAATGAATTGTCGCAAAATGGAGGGTATATATCATGGGCCAGTGGCAGAACAACCTTTTGCTAGTACTAAAGGGTTTTCCAATAAGAACGATATGATTTCAAAATGAAATAAAATTAAAATAATTTCAGATACAACAAAACGTTTTATATTATCTTAAAGTATAGTCGATAACATTTATGTTTTGAATAACACATCGTTTAAATGTCCTCCGCGACTTCGTGTACACGAGCGAATTCGACGAACCCAATTTGATGACTTTATGCAATAAATCGGGCGTGATCTGACGAATGCAGGGTTCAATGTTCAACCTTAATGCATCAAGTGTTTGTGGTCTGTTTTCATAAACCTTAGATTTCAAATAGCCCTACAAAAAGTATTCCAAAGGAGTTAAATCACAGCTTCTTGGATGCCACTGAACAGTAGCATTCCTTGAAATTATCCTTTCGTCAAACTTTTCTTGCAGTATATCGAAAGTTTCATGAGCAGTGTGCATACATGTGGCACAGTCTTGCTGGAACCACATATCCTCCAAATCATGTGCATCTAAATTTGGCCACAAAAAATTTCTTAACATCTGTCGATATCGTACATCATTCACTGTAACTGCATCTCCTGCATACCATAAACCACACCATACAGTTACCTTTAGCGGATACAAAGACTTCTCATGAATCTGTTGTGGATTGTTTTCACACCAAAAACGGCAATTTTGCTTGTTAACGTATCCACTTAACCAAAAATGAGCTTCATCTGAAAAGATAATTTTTATGGCAAAATTAGGATCCCTTTCAAGTTGTTCTAAACTGCAAGCAGAAAATTCTCTGCGCCGACGATGGTCCAGTGGCTTAAGTTCTTGGGTCAAAACAATCTTATACGGGTGTAAATTCAAGTATTCTTTCAAAATACGCCAAGTTGTCGGTTTTTTAATCCTTTACTCTTGAGCACGACGAGGAATTGATAAATTTGGATCCACTACAACACTAGCAACTTACAGCAGCAATATTCTCAACAGTTCTTGCGTTTCGATGTCTTCTTGGTGTTTTTACATCGTGAAGAGTAAAATTATTTTCAAATTTCTCAACGATGCGACGAATGGCAAGCAGAGGAGGACGATTATTTACACCAAAGTTTTCGCGAAGTGCGCGATAAGTGTTCACAAAAGATCGTATATTTTCGTAAAATTTTTGGATAATAACCAAACGTTCTTGAAGCGCGTATTTAGCCATAATAAATTGTTATAGTTTACTGACAATAACTGACAACTGGTGACAGGTATAACTTTATTACCATGGTTACCATATCGTTTCAAAATCATATCGTTCTTATTGGAAAACCCTTTATATGTATATACATCAAGTTTTACAATAGATACCTCAGAACCGTACGCATAGATAAAAAATTAGATTTAAGAATGATGAATATTTTTTGTCATTATTAATAAATATATTAAAATTGGCGCGAGTCCGGAACTGCATTAAGTACACAAACCCGATCGTGTTGTAGTTATAACTTCATTAACATCAATTAAATTTAATTTGGAATTAGACACAGATAGGGGACGCATCAGTTCATGTAACTCACGATGACTTTTCAAAACAATCAGTCTAGTAGGCTTACTTTTAAAGATTTGAAGATATTTAATTGAAAACTTAACCAGTGGAGTCACCTTCAAAACAAGTACCGACATAAAGATTTAATAACAAAATACAGTGTCGCCAGTAAAGTCCGCATCATATAGGATTTTTTTTATTAATAACTTTATTCGAAATTTGACTTTGGCATCAAGTTCTGCTTCGATCGAGATGAAAATTAAGCAAAAAAATAGTAGTCATGTGATCAGATCACATGACAGACAGATTCTGTCAAATTTTAATTATTTCCATAAAATGTGGCTACTGGCACGTGGCAGTGACACGCAGACCGAAAAAAAGCGAGTAGGCTGGAACTTTGGCTCTCAAGCCTCGAGAAAGTTGAATACGTTTTTTTAGTGCGTATGTTATTTAGGTTACGTAAGTTACGTTGTTCTTTGTTGTCCTTGGCTGAGTTACTTTAACTATTGTAGATGGCAGGTAAAAATTTATCATAAAATGGACAAGAAAATCCAATGTATTTTGATGCAGGTTTGAATATTTATTTTTTAACGGAATGAAGACCTTTTATTGAATGAACGACCGACTCGTCTTTACCACAAGAATAAATAACAAAATTGTTATTTATTCTTGTGTCTTTACTATAAAATAGTGACCAAATTTAGCAACATTTGGACGTGGGCGGGCTCTTTGCCTATGTAGTACGCATGTGATGAATGGGTCAATAACAGTGCTGACCTGCTAAAGGAGGAATTTGGAATATTTACAGACGGCTCCAAAACTAAAGAAGGTATTGGAGCCGGAATGTATGGCAAAAACCCAAAAATAGAACTATCAGCCTGGGAACTATGACAATCATATTTTAAGCAGAGGTTTATGCAATTGAAATGTATGCAAGACTGCTGATAGATCGACGGTATGCACATAAGTCAATCAAGATATTCTCCGACAGTCAAGCTGCATTAAAAGCTCTTGAATCGAGATGGTGTACCTCAAAAACGGTCTGGAGCTGTCACGAAACACTATCCGAACTAAGTCTGAACAACAAAATAACCTTAATATCCGGGACACACACGGGACCTTATACCGGGAACCGGGACACATGGGTCTGGAGGGTAATGAGGCTGCGGATAAGCTCGCCAAGAGAGGTGCAGCACTAAAATTCACAGGACCCGAGCCGGTAATAAGTATCTCATGCTACGGCCAAAAAAACAATACTAGCTGAAGCAAAAAGCAAATGGGAAATACAGTAATACACTGGTCAAATTTACCAGGTCTAACACACTCAAAAGCATTTATAAATAGCCATATAAACCAACAGTTAACTGACAAACTACTAGTGCTCAACAGGTCATGCCTTAAAGCACTAGTGGAATTGTACACCGGCCACTGCAGACTGCGACACCACATGCATAAAATTGGAATAGCCCCAACTGATGAGTTCCGGCTTTGCATGGAAGATGTAGAAACAGCAGAACAGGTAATGTGAGCTTGCCCCGCACCAGAAAGAATCAGATTCGACCTATTCGGCGAGGTGACTCTGCTGCCGGATGACATAAAAAATGCCTTTCCCAATACCATCATTAACTTCATCAAAAAGTTAGACCTATTGGGGGAAATATAAATAAGGTGTGAGCCACAATGGACCGCATGGTCGCAGTGGAGGGTTAGCTGTAACCCACTCACTTTTAACCTATCACCTATCCTATCACGCATAAGATTAACTTTAAATTAAAGTCCCCTCCCCCCTCCCCTCCCCCCAAATCGTAAATGCCCATAGCGATGCCTCTGATGACAGCGAGAAATTCTTTGAACAATTTAAAAGTAGAAATGAGACGACTAGAAAAAGGTAACATAGCCTGAAAAACTGACGCTGATTTTCTTTTCTAACCTGTATTTTGTTCGCTAATTGAACGACTTCAAAATTTAAACGCCACTGTAGAAATTTATGTTCCTTTTTCGTCTGGACACAATGCTGTTCTTTTAAATGATATAATTTAATATTTTCATAGCTTTTTAATCTGATTTATGGTTATTAAAAATTAGCACGTTGAAGATTTACCGGCCGAGATGAATGCACAAATGTGCAACTTTATAGTTTTTATGGCGAACGTTTAGGGGTTATATTTCAACGTTAATACAAAACAGATTTTCTGCATAACATAAAAATGTAGACGTAAACTGTGGGATTGTAGAAGGATGGGTCTTTAATCTGGGCTAATAAAATATTTGGAATAATAATATGGCGGCTTATGTCGTTTGAAAGGCAGTTATAAATTATCTGTTAGGTTAAAGTTTGGCTATATTGTAGTACATAATTCGTTCCAGGAGGTATATACATTTTCAGACACTTCCAATACAGAAGTGCACTAATTCGATGCAATTCCTGCATACTTTGTAGGTATTCGGTAGCAGTGACGGATCCAGGATTTTGTTTCGAGTTCTGGACCGACTTATTTATTTAAAGGTATTCCCCTTTTACTGGCTCATGAGGAATTTGGTGCTTGGCCAGATTCTCAAATTGGGCAGCAATTGGCGGATTATCACGTGCTTTATTTTGTCTAACCGGCTATTGGACCAGGCAGGTTAATCTTTGCTACCGCTAGCAGATACCAGATGGCAACTATTTTTCATATGGGTTTTTCTATCGAAATATATTTGTATAATAATTTAGGTATTGTAGGTTGGATGTTAGGTTAGGTTGGTGTGCTATCCGTAAGTTGATCAATTTGTTTTAATCCTTTATCGCGTTTCAAAATAGTTTTATAAAACATTCACGACCTTCTGATGCGCTTTCCTTGGAAAAAAGTGCAGTTGAAAGAATTGGGTTGGGTCTTGGGTCCCGTGTCCCTTGCCCGTTTTGTTTATAAGAAACATTTAAAGTGAGCAGAAATCACGGCTTCGAAATTTAATAGGAATGTTTTTTTTTAATGTTTTTCTTTGGACTATCGACAAATAATACACTTTATTTTATGTGCTGTGATTTAGGACAATGTCCTAATTATACTGGGTTTAACTATTCGCTAAATTTTTTTTTTCTAGAATTTTTTTTTGATATGATATTTTGGCCTTACTTGTTTAAATTATCACCAGCCGCTAATCGCGTTAAGATAAAAGTAGAAGAAGAACAATAGTAAAAATATCATTTTTTTAACTTTACCACTTTACGGAGCTGAATTGAACGTTTCCGTAGTCCGTAGTTAATACATGGCGATCGTTATTGCTCATCATCAAATGCAGTGATTCAGTTGTCTAACAAAAAATACTTTGTTAATTAGTTTGCGTGTGACAACCTTTGTAAGTTTTTTATTACAAAAATAAATTGTTTGTTATAGGTTAATTTTGCGATAGAAGTCAAGTGTTGATATGAAATCTTGCTCTAGGCCAGTGGTTCCCAAATGGTGGTCCGCGGACCCCTTGGGGTCCGCGGCGTATTTTTTGGGGGTCCGCGAACCCACGGAGCACAAAGGAAAAATAAAACAAAAATAACTTATTAACTCACCACTAGAATAGAGATAATCCTTGTGTTTTAAGTTTATTATTGTTTTTAAGGAAAAGACGTTGTATTGATAAATAAAATGTTGTTTAAATAAGTTCCAAAACGGTTGTTTTAGTACTTTTAAAGATTAACTGGCCATGGGGGTCCGCATGTTACAATAATCCGATTTTGAGGGTCCGGGATTTTGCGAAATTTGGGAACCACTGCTCTAGGCGATTCTTCACCATTAATTTGAATTTCAAAAGTTAAAGGTACATAGCAGTGGCGGCTTCTCCTATGAGGCAGGTGAGGCAGTGCCTCACCAATAATTTTGCAAATTAAATAAATTACAAATTTATAAAATTTTACTATTCGCATAAATATAATATATCCATTAGAATTAATGCCGTCAGCGTCAATCTTAACGCGCTTCGCTAAAATATCATCTATCATCCATCTCATTACTGCATGCAATCGTGTATGGTAGAAGCCGGTCTCGCGCTTCCTTGTCTTTCCTGACCCGTTGCGTGTTTTGTTCTTATATCATCTATCTCATTTCTGCATGCGGTCGTATATGGTTAGAGGCCCGGCCTCCCGCTTCCTTGTCTAGCGTATTAGTGAAAATATCTAATGTCTTGTATGATACCGTAATAGTCCAGTCGAATCTAGCTTTAAATAGCGCATAAAAACATGCTTCTGAGGCCAGCCTCAACTCTCTACGTAAATTTAATGCGAACGCGAGGGGACTAATCTAATCTATTAGATGAATTTGGAGAAATGCTATTATTAGATTAACAGGTTGTTTGTCCCTTGTCCGTTGAAAGTTTAGAGTTTAGAGAGAGTACATAAGTAGTGCATAGTGAATTTGACTTTTACACCTGCATTTTTTGTTTTATTATAGTTTTCGGTAAATACTTTTGTGGTTTTCCGTACTGATTTTTTTTTCCAACAGTGGGCAGTGATTTTTCTAAAATATTAATATTACATTACTTTTATTACTTATTAGTTTATTTATTTTGTGCTTATTAGCGAAAAATGGATTCAGCGGGACCTAGCACAGCGCCACAACTTCCCCAGGTAAATGTAAACATTCGCAATCCTACTTGTGATCTTGTTAATTTTTTAGTAAATGAGCAGAATTTTTCAAGTAATTCCTATGAAGATAAATTGTACATAGTAAAAGAAGTAAAGCGACCTGTTCCAGATTTGAGTAAACGTCTTGTTACTATCGGCGGGGTGGGGAAATCAAATTGGAGCTTTCAAAACACTTGGTCGAAAAGTACGACTGGCTTACTGGTAGTGTAACGTTAAACAAATTATTTTGCTGGCCGTGTATTCTGTTTGCAACAAATAATAGCGACAAAGTTTGGTCAAAATATGGTTATAGCGATTTAAAAAACTTGTCTCGTGGTCTTTTACTACACAATAAAAGTACCCATATATTTCCATAGGAACAAATTGTTCTATAACATAGCCCTAGCTTTACAAACTATATTCCAATTTTTTAAATTTAATATTATATTTTTTTTTACAAAAGGTACCTATTACACAACTGACGAAGTAGAGTGACCACTAGACTAACTTTAAAATATAACCTTGCTAAAAAAAATTTTTCAACTGTGCCTCACCACTTTCAAATACCACGAGCCGCCCCTGGTACATAGATACATAAGTGGTGAATCTTGTTCAGGACATCTAAAATCTTTAAGGACGTTCAGATTCTGCCAATGTCTCGAATTTATACTCTTAGAATTAACATTCTGGAGATTGAATGGGACTGTGGACTAGTACTAGTGTGAATACTGAAGACCTCATATTGATCGGGTTATTAATATTTTACATAATAAGTTGGGTTTTTGCTTACTTCAGAACAAAAATACACAATGTGCCACAGTATGCAATTGCAAAATCAAAATAAGCAATATTAGCTTCTAAGGTATCTTCCACCTTATTACCTTATTCACCAGATTTGGCTTCCTTAGACTTTCACGTGTCCCCGAAATTTATATCTTAGCCTAAGGTATGGATTCATTTGATTTTACTTCTTGTACCACCTTTTTTACGTGTTACTAATTTATAATAAAAATTGTAGTCTCTTTAATAACTCTAGTATATTTTGAAAAAAAATATAATACCTAGTTTGTATAGGTAGATAAGAATATTCACGTGCGGCGTTATTTACAAAGGGGTGTTAAATTGTAGATGTCATTTGTCACATCTATTTTATTTAATTATTAAATAATATTAAAAAAAATAAAAATAAGTACTTACATAACTATAAAAATAAAATAATTCACTGATAACTCTAGGACGAGAGTTTGTGGATTCGTATCCCACTACCGGAAAACTGGTTCGAGCTCGGTGGATTTTAGTGTTATAAGTCTTGACGTGGGTCCAGCGTCGAGCAAAAATAAGGGAAGAGTGAGAAATGTATCATTCCCCAAACCCACCCGATTCACGCCGGTAACAAGGCCGGATGCGATTAGATATCTCGTGGAGTGCGGGGGAAGGAACACAATTCCCAATTGGTAGGTCATAGAAGCGCGAAACCCAGGGTTGATAGCCCTTGGGGAAGGTGGTTCTAACGACCGAAGATCGGAGTTCGGAGCCCACGTTAAACCGTAGGGCCCCTCGTTAATGGTCCTGGCAGCGAACGAAGAGGAAAAAAATCCGAAATAAGCAAGCAAGGAAGATAATAAATAATAGAAATGATACCTACCTTATATAATAAATTAGTGAACAATAACAAGCAACGTTTTATTTTATACTATTAAATGTCTGTTCTTTGTTCACTCGCTCGGAATAGGCTCGTATAATGATATAAAACATATTTTATCATATAAAAAATTTGACAGATGCACTTAAATCATCAAAACCTCCATTAAAGGAAAACATCCATATCTCATAATAAAATACTGTACACACAGCAAAAAATTCAATTATTGATTAACAGGAAAGGATGTCTGATTTAATTTATTTGATTATATTTTTTGATTTCAATTTAAATCAATCCGTAAATCGGTTCTATAATTTATACCGTTATCTACACAAAATAATTATATTCGATTACTTAAATAAATCAATACTGATCAATAATTGTATAAAATATGTCAACCTTTAAATCATGTTTGATTAGAGGGATTTTAAAATGCCTTTTAAGCTGCTGACGCATGCGTAACACGCAACATTTTAATCAGTCGGGAGTACCACCCCATAATTTTTCTGTGGTACGTCATTAGGTGGCAGTTAGTCGTTGGCTTTGAACGTTAAGTGTCGTTCGTAGGGTGCCGGTTCATTTGTGTGTGATATACGGAAAGTGGGTGGTTGTAAAAACAATAAAAGCTAGTTTTACAGTACTGTTACTGAAAAAAAGCTTTCGAATCTTCATCTTAAATTTGTATGTTATTGTGCATTTGCCTTCTGTGTTTTTAAACTACAGGCGTATCCATTTTTTTTAAAGGATTTTGACAAAAAAAAGACTCTATAAGGTTACTAAGTTTTTTTTTACAACCCATTAGCATATCAGCAACATACTCATATCTTACAACAAAATAAAAACGTTTTTGTTTCTTATAATGTTGTTCTCTTCCTAGCGTTTATCAAAACTGACACCCCAATCAGACATTTTGGAGAGAAGCTATTTTGTGTGCTTTACAGATTAGTTTCTTCAAATTCGACAGACAGCGCCTTTAAAACTAGTTTATGCCAGTTCAGCCTATACAAAAGTATAGGTTAAGAAAGCCTTGGGGGGGGGGGGGGTCTTAAAATATCTCTGAGTATTGTCCATAAGCTTCTTAAATTTAATAAAAAATGATTTAAGATTAAATAATAATAATCGATACCAATTTTATCATTATGTATTGATAAAAATATTTCATATAAATTGTTTAAAACATAATGAGTAATGATTCTTACATTAATCGGTTTTGAATACGACTGCTTAATCACTGAATTTCAATTTGCTATAAATTTGGGCTATCCATAGCAAATTGCCTATTCAAGGCTCTAAACCTTGAGTATGTCTTTGATATAATTAGTAGGCAGAGTTAATTTTTTAAATCAATCTGGTGTGGACCTGGATTTCATCAGTACTGAGATCATTTTAATTAAGTAGTAATAGTTATGGGATGGGTCAGTAATCTGGATTCTGATTTAAAATTTAGCCATTTCTTTAAGTGTGCATAATACATATAAATTTTTCAGTCAATTATTTTTTTAATTTCTTAAATTCTCTAAGAAAAAATATTTTTGGAGCTGTGTTCCATAACTATTTTCTCGGGCGTTATCCTAATCTACAAACACCCTTACCCCCCTCCCTGCACACATTTTATTTTTCTACTAAAATGGGGAAACTTATAACGTTACTTTCAATATCAATCTGGCCCCAGAATAACATCTATTTTAAGACATAAACCTATAAGTGTATCCTCATTTTAAAACAAAATTATCGAGCCATATGTCTTTAAATGCCATTTCAATGGACCCCTTTTGCCCCCACATAAATGAGGCATATTAAAACCCTCTCAAGGGTCTATAACATTATTTCACCCCAATACATTTCCAGAAATAGGCAAATGCTCCTTAATATCGACTTATTTTCGACTTTTTGACATTTGTGATCGATTAAAGCAAAGGGGATCTTGAAAATTAATGCAACCATTTGCCGAAAACTTTTACGCATTTTCTACGTTTTCGTTTTGATCTGTCTTCAAGAAGTTTTTTGGCTAAATTTAGATTTTTAGATATATTATGTAATACTAATTTATATATATTAAGATTTGTTGGTTTATTTAAGATGGGGTTTAAGTTTTGGATTGCAGGTCGCCCAAAATGAGGTGCCAGGTATTAAGGGATTGAGAAGAGCGAGACTTTTTGACTAAAAATATCACTTTTACGTGTTTTTTAACTAAAATTTTAAAATGTTCTATTTTTATATTTCTATATGTTTATTCGATGATACAACGATCAAGGTTAGGATGTTTAGAAATAACAGTAATGAAGAATGCTTATAGATAAAAATATCCAAAGGGGAGGAGGAAATGCATTTTCGTCTTGTGGTAAGTAGATATAGTTTTTATTCTAACTAGTTCCAACCAGTGGCGGCTTTTGCCTATTTTAAATAGGGGTCGTATAGTATTCTAAGCAAATACGAAAGCGCCAAAAAAAATCTTGGGTGTCACGCCCATAAATGTATTTTTTGGCCTATTATAAGTTGTTTCATCAATAGGGAGGAAAAATTGGGGAGGAACAGAACCATTTTCATCCTTTGTTTCGGAATTGAAAATGACGTTCTCTAGGAAGGTAGTGGAAAAAATTGTAGTGAGGTGTCCAAGAACGTCTGTTCCCATAACTTGTAGAATTCATTTTTACACACTATAAGCAGTCTCCAGTCTCGTTCCATGGGCTTGGGGGCGAAGGGGTTTGGTGCAGATCGAGCGCCCCAAAAGCTTTTAATCCGCTACTGGGTGAGTTTAACGTCTCTAAAAAGGCTAAAGAATTAAAGAACATAAATGATCTCAGTTTCTGGGTTTCTTGTAAAGGTACCACAAGCAATCGCGGACCCTTAAAAGTCCATTATTTAGCGTGCAAAAAATAAGAAATTCGACTAAATCCAATTTAAAATTATTGAACTTTACGACTTTTTAAACACCCATTTAAAAATTACCAATATTTTATTGTGCGAAGCTTTGTATACTAAAAAGTTTTTGTTGTCGAGATATAAATCGCAGCCTTTGCAGGTTTTATGGGGTATAATTTCATTTTCGTTAAGAGCAAAAACTTGTGACGCATTCGCCATTTCATTTTCTTATTAATATCTAGTTTTCTTTAAAGCGGCCATATACCTGTCTCTGGTTAACAATAAGCTAAAGTCTTAAGTTGAATAAAAATTCGGCAAAAAAACAAATTTGGTAAAATCTGCTATACCTACCTATTTCTTATTCTGCTTTTATCAATTTATAAATCCAACCTTTCTTAAGGTAATTGTAGGTTATTGTACTCAGCAATAGGTACCTATTTGGCCGATTTTCTGGATTATTTTATTTGTTAGTGCTGTAAAATTAGTTAGGGCACATGCTATTAGTATATTTTTAAGACTGTGAATTAAAATTATAGTTAAACATTTTTTAATCCGTCACTGATTTCTTCTCCTAAAATATGTACCTGTTGTAAATAATAAATGTTTGCTAGAAATTTGCATTTTGGTAATTGATGTCAAAAAGACAAGACGATATCCTTTGAGATATAATAGTTTATCATTTTTTGACAAATTCATTAAAATCAAGAAGGACCGGTACTGTCGGTCCCCTTGTAAGTTATAAACACTCTACACTATAGTAATATAATATATATTATATATAGACCAAGAGTAAGTAGGACCATTATTTTTTAATATTTATATTAACGACTTATTTAGTATAAATTGCGATGGACAACACAGCTTTGCAGATGATACTACAATTTTTTATACCGATACAAATTGGGAAAACTTAAATAATAAAATTAAAAAAGATTTTAAAATTATAAAAAATTGGTTTGATAACAATTTGCTAACAATTCATTTTAATAAAACAAATTATATTCCTTTTACTTTAAACCTAAATAACCTACTACGAAATATGAATTGTATTCAAATAAATGAAGACATTTCAAATTTTTAAAGTTAATAAAATAAAATATTTATGAATTATTTTTGATAGTAAATTAAATTGGAATTTTCACTTAATTAAAAAAATTAAGAAGTTTACTACCGATTTTTAAAAACATTAAAAAAATTTTAAATGTAAGACATATGGAAATATTATATTACGCGTTAGTTAAAACTCATTTAAATTACGGAATTTTAGGTTGGGGAGGGATAAATAGAACTTTAGTTAAAAAATTAGAAATATTACAAAAAAGGTTTCTAAAAATTATATTCAATAAAGATTATATTTATACTTCAAAAGAATTATATTCAGAAACAAAAAAGTTGAACATAAGATAACTTTACATTTATAACATCTTAATAAGTATATATATTTAAAAATAAAAACCTTATACAATTTAAAAACCATAATCATAATACACGTCATAAAAATTAAATAACCATAAAACCTAAAATAATAAATAAGTCCATAGGACAAAAAAATGTCAAATATTTACGTTTTTATTTAAACGTTTATTTACCATCAAAAATTAAAAATTTGATTTCATTACAAAAATTTAAAGTCGAAATAAAAACATGGATATTAAAAACAGACAATTTGAAAATATTTTTACGAATGCCTTAATTAATTAAGTAAAATTGTTCTGAATAATTTATACGGGAATTTATATAAGTAATATTATTTACTTAAAAATTATAAATTATTAATTTTATTATAGGTAATATATTTCTTCAAAAAAAACTGCGTTTATACTATAAATTAACATTTTTATTTTAAAACTTAATTTTTAATGCATATTTATGATTTATGATTTTAAAACGAAAAATAAGATTTGCCCTAACAAGCTCGGCTTCAGGAGATTGAAGCATGGGCTTCGTTAAACGGTTTCTTAGGGGGGGGGGGGCAGTGGCGGCTTCGGGGCGCACTAAAAGCCCGCTGCAGGCGAAATGCGCCGCAGGCGAAAATTTGTTGAGACCACGTCCAAATTTGGTCAATAATTATTAGTAAATATTTTTAAAATATATGATTACCTTCTTATTTTATTGAAAATGAAATAAGATAAAGAAATAAAAAGGCCAATTTATTTTTCATTAGTGGGTTTATTTGCTATTATTAGTTTACATTGTTTAAAAGTAAAGTTCATTCTTCTGTTTTTATTTGCAGCAAACTTATCAATAACAATAAAGTCCCTAGATTTACACTTTGTGTAATATCAAGTTAATTTCGAGTGTAGGTCTTCCCTCAATTTTAATTTCAATTTTTTGCTCAATGCTTAATGAGCTAAAATTGTTTCTCAACTATTCCACATTCATAGTCGTCTTGGCATTAAAACTGTTCATTTTTATTAAAATAAGTCTTTACTACCCCAAAATAATAATAAAAATATAAAGGAAAACTCCAAATAATAAATTCATACATTCAATCAAACCATATTAAACATCAATAAACAAGAAAAATAGTCAAAATACCGGCAAAAAATTTCCGCGAATTTGACCGACTAGACCACGAAAGTATATTTGGTAACTGGAACTGGTAGGTAACGTATCATAATTTGATCAACAAGACTGCAAACAGCAATGTCAGCAATAACATTTCTATATCGGGAATAGAGAATTTAGGCTGTCGCCAGACTTCAAAAATAATGCGATCTTTCTTTCTTTTACTGCTAACTTGTTAAAACATAAATAATTGTCAATAAGTAAACTTTTGTCAATAAGTCAACTTCGGGGGGGGGGGGGGCAAATGCCCCACCTTGCCCCTCCCAAACGACGCCCATGGATTGAAGAATAAGTTTATAGAAGACAACATAAACATATTTATTATATTATTAAATTTTAAATACACTTATTATTATTATTATTAATAAAAATCTTAAATTTTTCAATTACCATTACATATTTTTATATAAAAAATGTATGGGTTACAAGAAATTATTATACCATGTTTTATACTCTTTAATTTCTTTAGATTTAGCGATATAAACAATACCTAAACAAACAATGCGAAATCGTCACGTTTATACTACTTTGCTATAAACCGAGGCCAGTCAACTCCAAGTTCAAATTATGATAATACGAATAGCAAATGAGCTGTCTATATGATGAATTACTGGGTCCCACTCCTTCGCGTTATCCGCGTCTGTAAATACTTTATAATTACGTACCGCTTCACTTTGATTCGTTTCTCTAATGACGCTCGTAATTGCCGTTTAAGGTCGATTTTTAACCCTCAATGATAAGCAAACACTCCTTTTTCGGCTCTGTTTTGCTCTATTCTTTTGCCAACACCAAAGGCAGAGGTTATCAATTTAACCTACATTACACTTTCTCTTACTTGAAGGTTTTTTCAACTTAACCGTCAAAATACTTGTCATTTGTTTCCCCTTTTACAATGTCAAGTTCAGTTTCTGACACGTGCTGCTTGCAGTTAAACTTCTTTAACAAAGAAAAGGTTACATTTCTAAGATGTTCTAGTAAAACTAAAATTTTTTTAAATCTATTAATTTTGCACACAAGGTGTATGTTTTGATTCCTGCCGGGGTAACTGGGCCGTAACAAGCCTGGTACCCCAACAGCATTTTACTTCAAGCTAAATGGTAAGCCAATCTACCTCATTTTGTTAAATTTTATTTGCTACATTTCCTTTTTTTTCATTTACAAAAGATTTGACTTTTACGAAAACCCATTTTTTCTTTTTTCTTTCCCTCTCATTTAACTATTTTTACATGTCTCCGACAAAGTTTAATCAAACTTAAGATTTTTCACTACTTATACCTAAATGATTTTCACAAAGTCTGTTAAAACTATCTAATTTTTCTTTTGCTCTCTTCAATTTTCTGCCCAAGACCGGGCCTTTGAACTAGCCCTTGACTTTCCAGTATGCTGAAGTCTTGTCGGTCTTCTGACTATTCATTTTTTACACCTCGTGTACACCAGTGAAAGCTCCATTAAGGCTTAATCCCACTTATTATTTTCTCTATTGCTAACAACTTCAGCATCGCACTATTTACTTTGTTTTCCTGATGATGAGTGTTTCTACACTTGAAATATGTCGAATTATTATAAATTATTGTAGGTTCGCCTAGTTATTCTAATAAACTTGTGGAGAAAGACTTTGTGCTTTTCTTTTCTCTATACATTTTACTCCACTTTGAGTATGGACTAACTTCTTCAAAATTAATCAAATAAGTTTCTAAGTAATTTTGGGCTTATTGAGAGTAAAAGAAGCAATTTAGGGGGAATGAAATCAAAAGTGATATTTCTTATTAACGTTTATTGCACGAGTTCAAGGAAACTACTTAAAAATCAATACACTGAGGAAAGTGATCTAACACAACAGGTTTTCTAAGACATAGTTTGTATTGATACCTTATCTTCCAGATTTGCTAGAACAGTGTTTTTATTGGCAGTAATCAGTTCCATTGGAGCATATTCTTGTTGAAAAAGGAACTACTTTTAATACAGCAATTTTTTTAGGAAATAAATTGTATCTGCTCAATGCGACGCATTTTGTTCCCAGTAAAGCGATTTCTTTACAATAATTAAGAAAGCAGAACAGCGACCCCAAAAACGAAGTGCATTTATCAGAACCTATAATCCATAAGACGTTGGTGGTTGGTGGTGGTTCTAGCTGTCCTGAATGAATTTGAATTTTATTGAGCGTACCAATACCTGTTTTAATTAATTTATTTTTACTTTGTATTTAATTTTTTTTAAAACTTTACATGTCAGATAGAGCAATATAATTAAGATTCTTATTTCGCACAACCCATCATTAGCATTTGACTTTATAAGCTATACACGAATTTTACCATCTCAGTAAACCATGTTGCATAATAGATAATCATGTAATGTTAAACGACAAGAACAATATCACTCTAAAAGCTATACTTAAATTTTTAGAACTACAGTACTGCATGATTTTTAGTGGTAAGTATATGCTTTATTAACCGTGGCAAACAAATATTATTATGATTAATGTCAAGTTTCATTACAACAGCCAGTCGGAACTAATACAGTATATAAAACAGATTACACCTCCAATATAACTTCATAATTACTGTGAGTATTCAGAGCCCTAATGGCTATAAACCATTCTATGGTAGCATTAACTCCTATTTCCTATTGGCTACATTACCGTGATATTATCACTACACAACGGTCTAGCAATTTTCGTTGTCTTATAGTAGGAAAGCGCGTTGCTGTCACATATAGTATCAAACAGTCGTATATTGTATTATGTGAATTCTTATAATGATTTATTTATTCTTATACTTATATTTTTTCTGTGTAAGTATATCAATATATTTTTTCATAAAAAAAAATGATTCCAAGTTACAAACTTACACTGTTATACCGGGTTAGTATAAAGTACCGAAACACTTTAATATCCTCAAAACCTCTAAAGCTATGCTTAAAATATTCGGTATTTGGCGGTTTCTGAATATGAGGAATTGAAAAATAATATCGGCAATGTAGCCAGATTTCCTAGTTTTGCGCTACACATAGTCATTTCATTATCTTAAATGGAATGTTCCATTTATTTTTACTCCAATGAATTAACCATCTCAAACTTAGTAAGATCCTAAATTTTCAAAATTGTATTCCTACTAGTTGCTGGGATATGACAACATCGCATTTTCAGTAAAATGTACCTGAACGCTCAAATATCTTCAAAACCGCTAAAGCTGCGCTTAAAAAATTTGGTATTTGTAGGTGTCTCGGTATGGCGAATTGAACAATGATATCGACACTGTTGCTAAGTTTCCCAATTTTGCGCTACACATAGTCGTTTTGTTATCTTAAATGGAATGCCCCATTTATTTTTACTGCAATGAATTGATCGTCTACAAAAATCGTCCAGAAAATCTGGTTGAACTTTGCGAAATAATTCGCATCGAAGTTGCACTTATTACACCGAATATGTTGAGTAACAAACACACTGAGAGATTTTTATGATCGACTTGGGTACTGTCTGGCAAATAACTGCACTTTGAACATTTAATTTAAAAGTAGTGTCGCTATAGTATATTAAAGTACACGTTTCATAAGAAGCGGTTTTAGCGCACGCGTCTATTTTAAAAAACGAGCCACAAAGTGGCGAGTTTTTTTATTGACACGTGCGCTAAAACGCCTTATGAAACATGTGCTTTATAAATTTTTTTCTATTTCACCTTTTATAATCAACAAAAATACATTTAAAAAGAAAATAAATCCTTCAAATTTTGTAAATTTTTATGTCTAAATTTTATGTTGGTAATACTATTCTTTATCATAGTTGCCTCTGGACAACAAAAATTATTTTGCAAACTGTCATTTTTGATTTATTGACCCATTTTCACCACGAGATTCTAAAGTTTTTTTATTAGATTTGAAATTGGACGGAATACGTTGTGTGATCCTTGTACATTCGGTACATATACAGAGCGTTCGGAAATTCGGGCGATTTTGCTACTTTTTTTCGAATTTCAAAAGACGTGATTTTACGTCACGGCATTGCAATTTAGTATAGGGAAGATGGAAAATTCAAATAAAGTTGAAGTTAAAATCGACATTGGAAGGTTAGTAGTTTAGTAGATTGAATTTTGGATAGGATTTGGCAGAAAATTATAGCTTGAAGCACTTACAAAAGATTGATTTATAGATTTATGCAATCAACATACATGACTGTTATCCACACAGAATAAAAAAAGTAGGTTATCAAGCTATTTTTCCTCTGCAAAGGGTTTTCGCGTAAATCACAAAGGCCGCGCAAGTCAATGAAATAAAACATTTAAATGTTGCCAACATCAAATAAAGAAAAAACGCGTATCGAAATAGCTTCATTACGATACGCAAATGCGTATCGTACACTGTTAGAAATCCTGGACGTGAGAATCAAAAAAAATTATAATCAATTAAAATAAATCAAATTTAACTTAAAATGTATAGTTATTTTAACTCTTTTGTGTTTAGTAAAAATCAGATTTTAAGAACTACCTTTTCTGGAAGTCGTTTTAACATAACAGCTAACTAAAATTAACATGCAATTCTTTTACGGTTTAAATGAATCAAATACTAGTAACTTTGATAAAGTTTATAATCATTATCAATATCTTTTTTAGTTAATATTTTAAAATAAGTTAATACTAACATAAAAAATGTGTCAAATTAACTAATTAAGTTGTAATTTTTACTGCACAATAAAATCAGATTAATGTCAAAATAGTAATAACATATTTTATGAGTTACTGATTGACTGAAGCGGTTTTAGTTAAATTGACAAAAAAACGGGAGTGGACTTTCTGGGACATAAAAAAAAAGTTAAATTTGATTCTTTTCTTTTAACAGTGTACTGATGCGTATCGTACTGAGCTTATTATGAACGTGAAATAGAAAAAAAATATTATGTTTTTGCGTATAATAAAAAAAATCCTCAAAAGAGTCATTCATTGCAGTAAAAACAAATGGGGCATTCCATTTAAGATAACAAGACGACTATGTGTAGCGCAAAATTGGGAAATCTGGCAACAGTGTCGATATCATTTTTCAATTCCTCATACCCAGAAACCTCCAAATACCGAATATTTCAAGCATAGCTTTAGCGGTTTTAAAGATATTAAAGTGTTTCGGTACTTTATACTAACCCGGTATATTATGTGGGAGTAGAAAAATATATAAAAATTTGACCGATCGTATTAAAAAATAATAAATTGGATTCTTACGGCTACGCATCGTAGTATACATTATGAGACAATAAACCAAACCCTCCATTTCCGCTTGTATTAATCCCATGAAGGAAAAAGTAAATGACTCAATCACTGACATAATGAAGTGGTCAAAGCGATTTTGCCCTAAAACGGTGAAAATAACGGGTCGGCAAAAGACCCAATACTTCTTATCGACGATAGATTTGCTTCAAACAGATTCAATCATTTATCTACAAATAGATTTAGAAAATACGGTGCCATTTCGTCTTATTCGGAAGCGTTCGTCTGGAGAATTTTACAATCCTGGAACATGTTTCTTCTCACGGTAGTAAAATAAGGCAAATCTATGTGGAAATTGCTTTACCTATTCCCAAAATGTTGATTTATTGCAAATTGCTGGTGTGTTAGGAATTTGGAGGCGATTTTTCTTTGCTGCCCTTTTTACGTCTCAGTCATAAAATACAAAGCCTTTTGAATTGGATGTGTTTAGTGGTTACAATTTAGGGTTTCAATGTGGATGTATTACAAAGTTTCCCTGAAAGTTTTAAACAATATACAGGGTTAGTTGAAATAACCGGAACGGCTAATTTTCTTCAAAACTACCAAGGCTAAATCAATAAATTTTGGTACAGGTGGATAACTTAAAAAATTGAATTGAAAATTCACAATTGCGACATTGCCAGATTTTTAGTTTTTTCTGTAACTCAAGGAATGTTTTTTTTTTTCAAACGTAACACTACTCTTTTTTTTTATTGAATTCGATTCCTCCCATCAACATCACCATTTCCTGATAGTATCAAATTTTTATCTCAAATAATTCTATGGGAAAAAACGTTAACTAGTTACAACTCTAACTCTAAAAAAATCCAATCTATTTCCATTTAAAAACCTTTCAAATAATGTGAAAAGGAAGGAACGACAACTTTACAGATAGCAAAAAAATACCCTCCGATATGTTTAAGCTATATATTCAATGTAATGGTATCATATTTCTCAATATAAAAAAACGTTTGCAAATTTTTGTTACCCTTCCCGTCACCATCAGTACCTCTAAAATGTCATCTTCCACATTAAAGTACTTAAAATCGTACTTAAGAAATTCCACCGGGCAAGTAAAATGGTTTGGCAAATTTATTTATTCATAAGAATGTTCCTGTTTCTTGTGAAGAAATTTCAAATAAACTTTCTAAGGGTCGAAGAAAATTAGATTTACATATTTAACAAATGCAAAGGTGTTATGAAAAAGTTTTGGTTTCTATTATTTATAAAATATTGTTGTGCTTTGTACTAATTTATATTTTTAAATAAATATATTTGTGTTATGGATATGTCGTCATTACTATTACCTATATTTTATTTGGTAAAAAGAGTAGTATGTTTTGTCCGGAATAATTATTAAAGTGGAGATTTTAAAAAGTCAATTTTTTTAGATATTTACCTTGATTGAACTAGGCTATTGCGATCTTCCAAGTGTACCTGTTAAAAAAGCTCCAAAGTTCTAGAAAAATGCTTAACTTAAAAGTTTCCGGCACTGGTTGGCGGGCCCCTCTTAACATAAAATCCTGGGTGCGCCGCTGGTTCTCTGGATAAACCATGGTACGATCGTTGAAAATCTAGGTTAATTTTGAAAAGAAAAAGCTCCGTGAAGTTAGCGCACCGAGCTGAACCAAATAGCAAACCCAAATAACGGGTGACTCATTTCTCCATATTCCTTCACGGTCACAAATCCTTAAATTAAAACGTATTTCTAATTTTAGTAACCTCTAACCCCTGTCAATGTATAGGCTGAACGTTTCGAGATTATGAGATCCAAACATCTGTTCTACACATTTGGCAGAGGACGGCTTGATTAGGTGCAGCGGTCTGATGGAGTTTTGATTATTTAGTTAATTCATTAATTTACCCCAAACGATTTGGCAATTTCCGCTTTTATACACTTACACGCACGTAACAGACAGACATGCGAGTTGATCGGCGATGACAAGAAATGAATGGATGCAGCTTTAAATTGGGATGCTATTTTTAATTTTTAATTAATTTCGACTGGTATCTTTTACCGCCTATATTCTCTCTTCTAAATAAAATTTCTACAATGTGCAAGAAGAATTATTGTTTGAATCCTTAGCAAAAGTTTAAATTTTACCAAAGTAATGCAACCCGTGTAAGAGAAAATTGCAGCTACATGAAACGACTGAGCAGTTTTTTCGTATATTATTTTTACTGGATAGGTAGACATCACAAATGCATCTAATATAATTAATATAACCTTTGTCTTAAAACAAGAGAGCTTTTTTATTTTAGCAAGCAGTTCGGGGTTCAGTAGAGTAGCCTCTGTAGCTAAACTGCGCCCCACTTTTGCTTGTCTGCTGATTATTATTAGTCTTTGTAATTGTTTTCTTTATTCATCATAATAAAATACGTTTATTATTATAGGTATTATTATTATTATTAGCACTAGACGGTGCCCCCACGCATTTTGCTAGAAATATTAGGAACTATTTGTACCAAATCCTTCCTAATCGCTGGATTGATCGGAGCCAAGATGCTCCAGTTAAATGGTCACCTCGTTTCCCAGACCTTACTTTCTTGGACTATTCAGTCTGCATATATTATGATTCATCATTTAGTAGAAAGAATCCTTCAAGGTCGAAACAAAGGTTAAGACTTTCTTTAATAAGAGGGCTCACATGGGTATTCACAAAAATGGAGGTGATATCGAGCAATTTCTTTAGATTTGTTTTTTTAATTTTGTTTGTTGCTGTTACTAACGTATTCATAATTTTATGAAAATAATATGTTTTGAGAATTTATAATCTTGTTATGATGTTTCATATTTATCACATGGGCCATAGAAATAACGTATTCGTACGTACATTCTAACAAAAAAGTTTTAATCGAGACCATTCCATCAATCGATGTGGCCACTAATTTTCCATATTTGGAAGTAAAATAAAATATAAATGGAAAACCAGTAGGAATACCATGCTAGCCAGAAGAAATGAATAGGTACCTTAAGTTTACCTAAAAAAAGAAAGAAGAGAGTAGAAGAAAAACTACTTAATGTACTTACCTTAATCCGTCACAATAAAGATATCGTCTTGGAAAACGATGATATGTATGTATAGTAGGTATACAGTGTGTGTATAAAGTCTGGAAACGGCTTAATAATATCACAATTTACTGGCCGATTTAAACCAAATTTGGTACAGTTGTGTAAGAGGATCTAACGCACCGAATGACGATATTGGCGTTGTTGCCAGCTTTTTAGTTTGTCTGGAATTCGAACGAATTTTATATTTTTAAATATAACACCCAGTATATTTTTACATTTTTAAATTCCACATAAAATTATAATTATTTTTTATAAAATGCACTATTAGTCTATACTTCATAGTTTCCGAGATATTGACTCTCGAAAAGTGACATTTTTGAACTTTGACAGCTTATAACTTTCTAACAGTACGTCTTAGAGCAAAACGGCTTACATGTCCCTATCTTTAATTTTTATTATCTTCCCAAAAAAATCAACTTCCGGTTAAACCGGATGTAACTCGAAAGCAGGAAATATAGTTGTTCCGGTTTAACTGGAAGTTAATTTTTTTGGGAAGATAATAAAAATTGAAGATAGGGACATGTAAGCCGTTTTGCTCTAAGACGTACTGTTAGAAAGTTATAAGCTGTCAAAGTTCAAAAATGTCACTTTTATAGAGTCAATATCTCGGAAACTATGAAGTATAGACTAATAATGCATTTAATAAAAAATAATTATATTTTATGTGGAATTTAAAAATGTAAAAATATACTGGGTGTTATATTTAAAAATATAAAATTCGTTCGAATTCCAGACAAACTAAAAAGCTGGCAACAACGCCAATATCGTCATTCGGTGCGTTAGATCCTCTTACACAACTGTACCAAATTTGGTTTAAATCGGCCAGTGAATTGTGATGTTATTAAGCCGTTTCCAGACTTTATACACACACTGTATATGTAAATATGGTTTTCTATACACATATGGATTTGTTTCCGGTTTGTGCTTACGAAAAAGCGGTTTATATTATTTAAGCAAAGCAATTCTGAGAACAAACTATTATTTCCCCTCTACAACACAATTTGCCCTTAGCATCATCGATTTGTAAGACCAATATAACGGATAATAAATCTAAATATTCCATAAGGGTCGCTCAAAATCCGGTTGTTACAGCTTCATATTAGACAAATTCCCGAGTACACGCTCGTGTGGTCACTTTCCCTTAACACACATGTATTAATCTCATGAAGGGGAGAGCAAATGACTCAATCAGCGTGATAATGAAGTGGTCAGGACGATTGGACTCGAACGCAGAGAGAAAATAATGAGTGACAAAAATGGTCAATATTTTTTTTATAATAAATTTATAACCAATGACAAACTCTGTAAATACATATTAATACCGGTTATTTATTGGTATTTTTAATGCGCTTTTCCCTAAATTTTGATTTTTACCCTTAGTGTTCAAAATTTTGAATTACTTACTGAGAAAATAATTAAATTAAAGACGCCCATTAATAAAAACTCGCGAAACGTCGATCTACGTCATAAGAACTTGACCAGTCGCAGGGATTAGACTTAAGGTCGACCCGCCGGCATCTACCTGAACAATATCTCGCGTCTAGTCTGCTGTCCTTGTCTATTTAAGTTATCGAAACAAAGATAACGATATAATCGATCTCAAGAGTGGCAAATAAAAGAATTGTGCGTATAATGGGCTAACGTCCTAAGCATCACATGTTTACACAATTTCGTGTATAAGTTGTTGCCTAAGTTTCTCTCAACTTTCTGGTTTTGTTGCGTAAACTTTGGTTTTTAGGTGACCCAAAAAAAAATTATCTAGAGGATTAAGATTTGGCGATCACATGACCTGTTTTTTTTCGGCTTTCTAGATTACCCAAATGCAACAGTAAATAGTGGGTCCTATTCCCTTTTTTAACACTTTCCAACGAGCTTAACATACATTTAGGGGCGGTTTCTACCCCAAAAATAAACGAAGCCGTAGTTCTGTATTTTTCAGCAAATAAAGAGGCTTCCTAATCATAATACAGAATTTATTCCAGTCAAAAATTCCACCTTGTATAATAACGAAATAAACAAGTATCTAAACTTAAACTTATTCTATCCTTGTTATTTAAGTACTTATAGAAAAATAGTCGAAACTAATTTAAATAAAACTTTATTAAAGACGTAAATAAAGTTTTTATAACAGGCAACAAAAATATGTATATGATATATTTATATTATGTTATAATTTTAACGTATTATATAACAATTATATTTGAGGAAGATAAAATTTCATAATAAGATTAAGTTAATTTTTAATATTATGGTCCTGGGGGAGGGGGTAGTTGCCCCCTCCCTATATCTATGCGCTTGGGTAGGGGCAAAATAAATATTATGCGTATAGAAAATAATTGTTCTAACCACCTGGGGTGGTAAGTATATAGTTTTTAGTAAACTTTCCCAAATAATATTATGCTAAAAGAGTTATTATGCTTAGCATCACATGCTTAGCGCACCTGGCTCCCCAACTACCTTTATTTCGCCACGTAGAATAATCCCTCCAAGTTTCCAAGCACCTTTTTCGAACACACTGTTGCAGTGCAATATTTGTTCTAAAAACAAGATAAATAAATATATCATTTTGAATAATTTTAAGTACCTATCTCTTAGTCACATATTTTATACGCTAACCTATAAAATATGTGCAGATAAACCGAAATCGTGGTCATAAAATAAATCACAATATTATTAATAAAATTAAAAAATATGAGAGCCACATGGACCTGGGCCAACTTTATTAGAGTTGAAACGACTTTATTCGATAATAATTTTAGTTTCTTCTATATTCAGTTCGAACGTACAATGCAGCAATGCAAAAAAGGGTATGACTAATTCCTGATAATACCAAATCCTGTTGACATAATAATGACTGCAATCTGCAATCCAGGATCAAAAAAATTCAACACCTGTAAAATTAATGTTGGATCTGGTATTAATACATTATTGTTTATTTTCTTTTCTTCAACGCGTTTTATATTGAGTTTCGGTCAGAAATCTTATTCATGGATGCATGGGAATCCTTTATTTTTAATTGTTTGTTGTTTTATTATTGTCACAAAATTAAGAAACTTCAACTACTCTCATCTCTCATCATCAGAGAAACGAAGCAAAAAATGGCGATTTCTCAAATTGGTAGTAAGGTCAATCCATTAACCACATATTCCTTAAGCAAAACCAATATTACTTTTATAATGCCATGTTTCATTTTTGATCATTATGTTCGATATACAGTAAAATTTTAGGAACTATTTGCACCAAATCTTTCCTAAACGCTGGATTGATCGGAGTCAAGATACGCCTGTTGGCCACCCCGTTCCCCAGACCTTGCTTCCATGGACTATTCAGTCTGGGGGTGTATCAAATAATTTTTGGAAATACTTCCGATTTTGAGAGAGATTCGTTGAATAGAAAGAATCCTTCAAACTGAAGACTAGTTGGTTGAAACCACATATTTTTCAAAGGTTAAGATTTTCTTTAATAAGAGGGCTCCGATGTGTATCCAAAAAAATTAAGGTGATATCGAGCAATTTCTTAAGATTATTTTTTTAAATTTTGTTTATTTTCTGTTGCTAACGTTTTCATAATTTTATGAAAATAATATGTTTTGAATATTTATTAACTTGGTATGACGTTTCAAATTTATTTAATATGTAATAGTAGTAAGAACGAGTGATAACAGTAGCATTTTACTGTTATGTGGAGAGATTAGCAATAGTAAGTTCTTAGTAGTGCAATAAAATTATTTCATTTAACTTCAGGTTTTTATCTGTACGCCACTGTTCTTACATTATTTTTGGCTAGTCATTTGCTGCTTTCAGTATTTGCATCTATTGCAAAGATTTACTTAATTATATCTTGTATCTATGGTAATGCCACAACGGCTGACTTGGTTTAGCATTTGAAAATTATGAGATACCGTTGGTATCAGTGGCCCTGCATACATTTCAAAGTATCTCCAAAACGCATCATTTTATCGAAATTTTATACAAAACAAAAAATAATCAAAAACAAATGATTACCTAAAACAATATAGTTCGGAAATCATTGGCGAACGTACTAAAAAATAGGGGGGTCAGTGGTGGACCCTCCAATTTTGAATATTTGACAATTTTTTTTGTTCAATGTACCAAATTTGAAATTAATATATTATTAAATACTCAAATTATTCAAAAAAATCAATTCTTAGTTTCAAACTTTGATCGAAGATTAGGGTCAAAAACCAAAAATGGCATTATAAAGGTCATATAATTTTTGTTCCAGGAATATATGGTTAACGCATTGACCTCCTTTTTCCGGACACCCTGTATATTGCTATGTGAGTTATTAAGAATTAAACTCAGTAATAATTTGAACAGTAAAGCTGTACGACAATCTTGTAGTAGCGAACTAATCAATGACTTTGATTAAATTTGGGTAGGCTTTCGATTAATCGGCGAAACAAAACGTCACCTGTTTTATTTCAAATCAACCACAATTCCACGTAAAAGTTATTAAACGAATTGTACTATATTTAAATTTGGGGCAGGTCTACCAATTATTTTAATTTCAGATTTACCGACGGAAGATCGACTACAGAGTGGCTGCGCTATTAAACTTTGTAGAAAATCATTTTCATTTAATTTAAAACCGCTAAAACCGCTTTAAAACTTACTTATTTACTTGCACAGACAACATAAAATCCAGAGATGTAAAGAGAATAGTAAAGAGCGGAATTATTATAATAGGGATATATATTTAAAAAGCGAATTAACGGGGAACGTTAATTGAGAGTTTTTATAAATCCATAATAGCGAGAGTTAATAAAATGGATGTGATGAGACGAAATATTCCACATTTGCCACGTGCCGTTTTGCCACGGCAATAAAAAAGTGCTGTTTCGCCGAGCATAATTTTCATATTTTCTAACGAGTGCTGTTTTGCCATGCATACTTTTATTTCTTACCTGCCTAGATTTTAAGCATTTTCTTGCAAAACTATCTTAAAATTATACAAAAGTTAAGTATTAAATTATTTAATTAGAAGAAGATAATAAACATTATCGAAAGCTTGGCTAATAGACCAGGCCTTTGAAAATGGTAAAAAATGAAAAAAAATAATAGTAGGATGAAACCCATTGAAAAAGAAAGAGAATATAACAAAAATAAAAGGAAAAATAATTTACGGGCGATCCGAGGTCGGGAAGTGGAAGGGGGTGAGTTTTTAAAGGTAGAAAACGATTTATCTCGATTTTCGGCAAAACTACAATTCCTGTGGAAAACGTTAAATGGCAAAGTTGTAGATAATAAAAAGATCTACAACTTTTGTATTTACACATTTTTCATATAACCTCAAAATTTATGTGAAAAATTCAAATAACCAAGTTTTTGGGTTTTCATTTTTATCTTTTAAAAAAAAAATTTTTTTTCACAAAATTTGGTGAAAACTTAACTTTTTATGTCTTAAACACAATGTAATTTTTTTGCTTTAAAATATTTATTTTTTCACATTATTTTGACTTAATATTTAAAAAGCACCCTCATTTTCAATCGAAAATTCTCACGTCAAAATATCTGCTTTTTTAAAAAAGTCGGTGAGCTTTTTGTTCGTTGAAATCTCTACTTTCTGATGGTGTAAAAAAATATACATTACTATGGTAAATGTTCTCAAAAAACGCAAAGAAACTAACAAAATTCGAATCCGATTTTTTTTTTAAATCATTAGGTATGTACAATTTTGAGTTATTTATTAAAATTTATACTTTAATTACTCGAAAAACGTAAGATTCCACAGTCAATTTTGAAATGAATCGGATTAAAATACACAATGGGATTGACCCAGGTATCCTCACTGCCGTAATAGACGAAAGGACGAGTGGCGAATCTGCACTGACGTGTTAGGTTATCTAATTACCATGGCAAAACGCTACTAAAACAGGTAAATTTCCTTTTCGTGGCGAAACAGAACGTGGCGAACCAGGAAATTACCGATGAGACTGTATTTTTGTTGTTGGTGATAATAATTGTGATTTTTCTATAGGGTGTTGGGGTTTGTTCGGCGGGGGGGCACGTTCTTATGTGCTCTTGTATATAAGCTGCCAATGATAATAAATTAAGTCTATATTTAGTTCAACATAACATTCGACATTGGTGGAATATTCTCGTTAGTTGGTATATTAGTAAAAACTTGTGTAAGTGTAAAACATTTTGAAGCAAAATTTCTCGTTCAAGAATTTGAAAAGTATTTGCCCGAGACAGCAACTTTGACAAAATTAATTTTCTCACAATCAGACACAATTCACTAAACTACACAAAAACTAGAAATCCGTAAATATTAAACACCCACAATCCACGATAGCTTAGAAAACTACAAGGAATCCACAGAGAAACCAAAACACAACGACAAAAATGGCAGCCAAGCCGGTTCTGGTAGGGTATTTTGAGCATGTCGGTAAAGTAGGACAGGCCGATAACACGAGGTTTGTGCGCATGCACGAAGGTGTCCAGAGGGAAGGCAGCTGACCGACGAGTCATGCGCTCGGGCGTATTTTTTCCCCATAAAACGTAACTTTTATTTGCGCAGGAGATAAGCTGTAGGTATCTAAAGGTAAATTGTCTAAGTATTATACCTTCCTAGAAATACCTTATTATATTACTTAAACTGGCAAATCCCGATGATATGAAAACAAATTGCAGAAAAATATTTAAATATTTCTTTACTATACGTAATAGGCGAGAAAATTCACCCTTTATTTTGTTTAATTCATTTCTCAGTAAATAGTTCAAAATTTTAAATAGTAAAATCATAGAAAAATTTTTTTTTCTATGGGATGGGATGGGATAAAATTCAAATTTGAGTGAAAAAGCCCATTGACGATATCCTCGAGCGAAATGACCGATCAAATTTAGCTCCAACGCATTTTCAGAAGCCGAAACCATTTAACAAGTGTCATATTTTTTTAATTATAAGATAAGCTTGTCACTCTTAAAGCAATTATTAATCTAGTAACCGTTTCATCCGTATACACAAGTGGACATGTAGATTAAAATGTAATTATTCCTGCAAGCTTTGTGAAATAAAATCCTTTGTTTTCTTACGTTTGCCGCTCGGTGTTAGTATGTTTACGCGACCGGCGTAGATCAAAGTTACAAAATGTCGTTAATTCAGTATCAAAGGAACTATCATTGATGAATTAAGACTTAACATGGCGGATACAGTTGGATCGCGTCCACCGAATTGCTTTCATTTACTTTAATAATATTTTGATATGTTTTATGAGCGAGATTTTCGTTTATTCGGACGAGTTTTATGGCTTTGCATTATGGGTGTGCAAAT
Source organism: Polydrusus pterygomalis (assembly GCA_963969555.1). Lineage (NCBI taxonomy): Eukaryota > Metazoa > Arthropoda > Insecta > Coleoptera > Curculionidae > Polydrusus > Polydrusus pterygomalis. The sequence continues at coordinate 159,546,139 of OZ018375.1, read as the reverse complement.
AATTATCAAAAATGATTTATTCCCTACTACTATTTGAATACTTAGTTGGTCAAGATTGATTTTTTTGAAGTGCTACAACCGGGTATCCACTTAGTGTGCCGGTGGACGATATTTTGCCAACGGTCCCCGGGTCCACTTTAGCAACAAACTGTGAATACAAAAGTTGTAGCGTCTGAAGGTGTGCACCCTTTATGAATAATTTCAAATATATAGGGTGTCTCCGAGGGTGTCTCAAACATACAGGGTGAAACAAACATGGATTTTTTAAATGGAATGCCATTAATTTTTTTTATGGTTTTAAAGCACCTATGGTTACTTCATATAATTCCAAAAAATTTTCCCGACAAATGCGACGTTGCCAAGATATGATCTTTTAAAATAATTTTTGGGGAAAGATAGGTTTACATTAAAAGATCTAGTTGTTTACTATTATTCAAAGCTTTCTTACAATAATTCGTGTATATAAAGAATATCCTTGCATGTAGGATCACTAAATTAAAAAAAAAAATTAACACAAGTTATTCAGGGTGTCCAAATTTTGATCGAAACTTATATTTATATTATTATATATATGTATTTAAAAACACAAACATAATATATCTAATAAAAACATATGCACAGGTATATTTTAATACACACAAAAAAAACTACTCTCAAACCAAGCTTATAGTAATGCTCAAACAAATAGCCTTATTTTGAAACTAACTTGCTTTATTTTGTACCTAAAAAATATTCATTTTTAAACTACTACTAGTTTTAAATTATATCATCAAGTTAATCAAAATTATGTTCATAAAGAGATTACATTATCATCATAACAAGATAATCTTATACTTGTTTTAAAAATAAGTATTGTGGTCAAAGTGAAATATACTATGATGGGTTTGAAAATAAAAATAAATTTGTATTCTCACAGCGAGCACAAAGACAGTCTCTATACACAACTTGAGTAAAATCTAAACCCTTATTATTTCTTTGATGCTATTTGCATTACTTTGCATCAAACCAATATTAACGTATACTATATCTGCAACTAAAATTATTGATAGGTTGATCATTTATTTTTATTACCCTAAAACTAAAGTAGAGTCAAGTTAAAATAATGTAGTATTAATTTAAAACTATATTTTGATGCTAAGGTATTTTCTATTTAATTTTACTTTAGCATTGCTCCTATTCATGTATATGATAGTTTCAGTTTGAAACTTTTAGGTTCAACTGGAGACTAGATTTTTTTGTGTGTAGAGGGCCGGTCAATTATTATATCAAATTCAACTATTTTGCAAATAGTAAACATTATTAGTATTCATGTTCGACAAATTCAAAGTATGGCTAAATATGATGTTAAATTTCTCACCAGTAGTCTTAATAGGTAAAATGTACCTAAAATGCAATTGAAGAAGTTGATTAAAATTGTTTTATGACGTCACGTCTATATGCTCAAAAGTTTCCCGGTACGCGACATAATTATGTTTTTATTTATAACTTTATTTTTAAAATAAAATTTTTAGAAAATCTTAATTAAATTAGAAGCCGCTTAAAATAAAATACTACATACCTATATTGGTATCAAATTAAAGGAAATTTAAAGTTCTTTTTAACGAAATGAACAAATCTTAATTTTATTAAAAATTTAGTGATTCTACATGCAAGGCTACCAGATTTTTTTGTAAAAAGCTTTAAATATTAGTATCAATCTAAACCTTAGAAACCTGTTTTCCCCAAAAAAAATCTTAAAGATCATATATCTTGGTAACGTCGCATTGGTCGGCAGAAAATTTTCGGAATTACATGAAGAATCCATAGGTGCTTTAATATCATAAATAATATAAAGCATTCCATTTAAAAAAATCCATGTGTGTTTACCCTGGCGTGTTTGAGACACCCTGTATATTTAAAATTATTTTTAAAGGGTGCACATTATCAGACGCTACAACTTTTGTATTTACAGTCCACCGGCACACTAAATAGACACCTATAATATACGGCCATTTAATTTCTCATCCGATATTATGCACCAAATATCTAATTGTTCAAGAAAACCTCTGGTAGAGGTACAAGAGAGAATGGAGAAGGGATATAGAAGTGTCTGTTGACATTTGTATCGAGCCCCCTGACGATGTGGCCGTCACAGAATGTAATAGCATCGTTGGTAATGCCGACTGGGGTAATTTGAACCATTAGGGACCAAAGCTGCTTAAAAGCAAATATAGGGAGGCGCGACCATTTCTTGATTCCCAAAAGGAGGCGCCATAGAAAAAAGTTTGGGAACCACTGGTTTAGACGAATCAACCAATAATGTATCGAATACGCTAAACAAATAATGAAACACTTATTTCCTTTTTTTAACATCGGCCCCTAAAGGGGTAAAAGATTACTTTGGAAAAAATATTTCTGACGGACTTTCGTGACATATGCACATTTCAATAAATTCTACCCCTAAGAACGCAAACGCAAAGTCCATGGAAATGTTCTGATCTGTGAGCGTTATTAACGATCTGTAATGAAATAGATATAATATATATTTTAATAATGATGATATATTTTTGGTATTATTTTCATGCACAAATCTCGGAGATAAATAACATTTTTATTGAATGAGAAAAAAATAATTTAAGGAAGCACCAAAAAAATGTATTTTTGAAAATAATATAGGTCCTATTAAAAGTTCTATTGGGTAGTATGTATGGTGCCCGCAGCTTTGTTTCAATGGCGAATTTATAACTGGGGTACCCGCTAATATAGGATAAAGACAGGGCCGATCCTAGGGTGTCGGCCGCCCGCGTGCAAAGACCTATTATGCCGCCCCTCTAAAGAATTTTTCCTATTTTGAGTAATACTTAACGTTGACGTTATAAACTCATCTACATGTACATAAGAGTAAAAAGTTAAACATTAATCAACATGCAAACTACAAATAAAATGTTACGGGAAAGACTTTATTTTTGGGCCAGCTAATATGTTATATTAGCGACACCTTTTTTTCTTTTTACTTTAACAAAATAATAAACCAACAAAAATATTACTTTTAAAACAAAAATAGACATTTTATAATAAGAAATGTAAAACAAGAGTATATTTACCAGAAAATATAAAATAATAAAAAGTACCTACTAAAGCATAAATCTCGCGAAACGAAAAGTATATAAATCAGTACTTCCTCGAAGACTACCTAATAATTAACTATAAAATAATTTTTCTGGCTTTCTGAGAAGCAAATTTGTCAATAATTGCGGTGAGATCAATTTTTTCAGAGATTTCGGATTCAATAGAGATGATGGTCAAATCTAAAAGTCTTTCTTGTGTCATATTATTTCTCAAGTAATTTTTAATAATTTTTAATTTACTGAAACTTCTTTTACCTGAAGCTACAGAAACAGGTAAGGTTAAAAAAATCCTTATTGCTAGAGCAAAATTTGGAAAACAGGGAATGAGATCATTTTTGTCTAAAATTTCCAATATCTTAATTGGCTGTTTTTTACCTGGAAAACTATCTTTAAATGAAGTTATTTTATTAAAGAGTTGTATACCGTCTATATCTTTCACATTAGTTCCTTCCTCCTGTACCTGTAACTTAATATCTAAGTCCATGCAGGCTTTCATGAGGTCATCATTAGAAATGGTGTGAAACTCATACAGAAAGCAGAATATTGAATAGCACTCAGATAAAAAGGTAAATCTTTCATTTATCGAAGAGATCGCGTAATCAAGAACTGCAAAATAGAAAGCAATCTTAAATTGCAGGAAGGGATTTAAAACTGGTTCATCACTGCCCTCGTAATCAAATAAACTAACTTTTTTTCTGAGCTTCGAGATGGGAAATTCGGGATCAATACCTAAATCTCTAGCAAGTGTTGTTGCTGAATCGACAAATATTTTAAAATTATCGTCAGATCTTTGGGTAACTAAATATTTTTTAAGATTATAAATATTTTTATTTCGAGAAATTCGTAAAAAGTTTTGCTTGATTGACACAACTATCTGCGGCCTACGGCCGCCCCTTGTTTTGGCCGCCGCACGCGCTGCACACCTGCTAGGATCGGCCCTGGATAAAGACACGCCGGGAGTGAAAAAAAAAACTAAATAAAATAATCACCAAAAACAATGAAAATTAATTAGCACCAATGCTCTTTATGTGGAATGATATTTTATTAATTTATTGCAGAAGTGATTTATTTTAAGAACATGCTAAATTATTTGTTGTCCAACTTGGCATTCTCGGCGTAGGTTTAGCAGAATTCAAAATTAAATTATAACTTTTAGGCAGTCGTATAATTTTTGTCACTGGTGGGCATCCGATGTGCATTATATGATTGTGTTTTATTCATACTATTGAATTAAACTGCAGTAAATTTATACATTCAAATGTGAATTGTACATCTTCCAGACGAACATTAAAAACTTGATATTAAAATATAATAACTCCTACGGCGTTATAATTCATGTCGGTGCTGTCTGCTTCACAGGCAGGAGTTCTCTTTATAATAACGTACGACACCCTACGTACTTAATTTGTTTTCGAATTTAAAAATTAATTTGCAAGTAAATCACTTTCATCTGAATATTTATTTATTCAAAGGGTCCAAATGGTGTTTTGGCCAAGTTTAAAGGCAGGGCCGTTTCTGAGTGGTGTGCTGGGAGTGCCCCCGCACAAGGGCGGCCAAAGTTATAGGGCGGCGAAAGCCGCCTGCAGTTTCACAGAAAAAATGTTAGACGTAAAAAAAATTCTAGGAGTTTTCATAAATATGAAGGGTTAAATAAGAATGGTAAATTCAGTTTTCAAAAAAAAAAATATGCAGTAGCTGTCAAGAATGAGGCAGCCGCCCTTTGTGTTAATTAGAGATTTCTTTTTAGATAGATAAGTATCGGAAAAATAAAAAGAATTGTCAACGGAGGTGGCCGCCCTGCAACCCACGTCAATTACATTTTGTCTTAGGTTTACTCAAAAAATTAAAACTAATTGATATTATTTGAATAATTATGTAGGTATAGTTGAATTCACATAAACTTTTAATGCCGTGACATTTCAGTTCTGTCATACTTGTCAAATACTGCAGCAACTCATAAAATATAAATTTCTAATGGCTAAATTTAATTAATATAATTGTACTGCACACAAAGTATGTATATCTTGTATTATTTTATACGATTAAAAAGAGATAGAAATAAAAAGAGTTGGCCGAGCAATTCCAGAAAAAAAAAATTAAAAACACTGACCAATCTCAGCTGTATAAGAAATTTGGTAAGTTGGTGAAATCTAAAGTAACTAGACAATGACAAGTCTTGACATTTGGCATTAAAACTTTATGTGAATTTAACTATAGTCTTATTAATTTGGTAGTAGGGTAGGGGGGGGGGGGGGGCACAAATACTCACAGGGCAAAAGAACGCACCCTATTTAAATTTGCCGCCGATGTCCGGTTTCAAATGCTGTTACAAATAACTTTTCCGACGCCGAAAAAAATTACCCAGACATTTTGATTACGAATTAAAAGATGACCCATCGTCGAGGCCAAACAGAGTTTCAATGTGAATTTTTATTTTTCGATTTTGGATATTTTTTTTTTTTGCCAGGGGAAACCCTTTATGGGCACCGGTTACTTGTTCTTTGGATATTGCGATAGAATTAATTAAGGAGAGATGCGTTTCACTTAATAAGTGTAATGAAACTTTTGGGTTTTTGTCGAACTTCTATGAAGCTAATGCCATAAATGACGAGAAATAGTTAAAATCCTGCAAAGATCTCGATATAGCGCTTCAATAGCAAGGAAGTCCCACAAACAAAGATATTGATCGCTCAGAGCTCGACCAGGAAATTTTGTCGTTCCGAGAAATTTTTCCAATAAAACGTACAAAATAATAATTGTAGATACGCTAAAATTCATAGCTGAAAAAGATTTCATCTCATTATTTCCAAATCTTTGTGTTGCGCTGAGAATTTTTATTACTCTGCCGGTTACTGTTGCATCTATCGAACGTAGTTTTTCAAAGTTAAAATTAATTAAAAATTACTTGCGATCAATTATATCCGAAGAAAGGATTAGTGGCTTGGCCCTTATCGCCATTGAAAGCCAAGTTGCTGAGTCCCTCTGTAGGTAAGTATGAATAAAAGAAAAATATTAAAAATAGACACCTATTAAAGATTTATTTTTCTGACAATTGCTTTGCGCCATAATTTCAGGTAGGTAATTGTAAAATAGTAACTGATTCGATTTAAAGGGCAGCCAGTTCATATGTCGCACAAGGGCGGCCAACAGGCCAGAAACGGCCCTGTTTAAAGGTCACACCTTTCAGTAAAAATTATAGTATACATGGTATACTGTACTGGCAAGCCTGAAGTTACAATGCGGCTATTAATGTAAATAAATGAATACAAAATGGACTTGGCGCTAGTAAAAAACAAATCAATCAAGACTCAACGTTGTCAACATCGGTTCGAACGCGATTCAATCCCATTCCACTCTCACTGCTTTCCCCCTCCATAGTAGCAAATACGTTCCGATAGCGAAGCACCCACAGCGATGTTTAACGTTGGCTGCATTTTTCTGGTATTTCGAAATGGTTTATTCGCAAAAACAAATACTTAAAAGCAGCAATAAATAGTTAAATACGTGTTAAAAAGGCCTCATTTAGTGTTTACTTGATCCACTAAATGATGTGAACTGCGCAAACTCAGTATCTCGCTTTTGTCCTCCATAGGCGTCACGATCTTGTAACATGCCATTAGCAATATATCGGTTATACACAGTGTGTCCATGGATACTGTTTGGAAGAGGAAAAACTTCTTTATTAGTAGGTATAGAAGAAAAAGTAATTCTTTAAAAAAACGTCTGCTTGTGCTGAAACTACAATTTCGAATATTTGATTTGCGATTACTATATATCAGTGTTCGTCACAAACAGCATTTTTAGTTTTTTGGATCCTGTTTTCGATTCCTTGAATTATTAAATGAATTTTGCTGGTGTTGAAACTACAATTTCAACTTGAATTGTATAGGAACCCTGTATAGCAATCGCTATTTGCGATTACTATACAGGGTTTGTCAGAAACAACAGTTTTGTTTTTTGAATTTTTTTTTTCAATTCTAATTTTCAATTCTTTTTGATGATTGGCTAAATCATCACTTTGGGAACAGTTGGATTGGAAGGTACCTATGGTCCAAATCAGTTGGCACGTTTAAATAAAAGTTTTATAATTTATGATTGAATGAATTGAAGAAATATGACATGTAATAATAAAAATAGTTCAAAAGTAGGCAAATAAAAAATTATTTTCTTACAACAAAATCGTTAGGTACTCGGCCAGATATAAAATCATATTCGAAGTAAGAAGGCAACAATAGTTGTTTGTTTTTACGTACATTTATTTTAAACGAAATCCAAAAAATTTAAAATGTTCTGAAGAACCCTGTAACTAGCAAATGTAATATTTGAAATTGCAGATTCAGCACAAGCAAAATTCCTTTAAAAAATCAAGGAATTGAAAATTAGTTGAAAAAAAATCATAAAAAGTAAAAATGTTGTTTTTGACGAACGTTGTATAGTACTTAATCGCAAATTATTTTCGAAACTGTAGTTTTAGCACAAGCTGACGTTTTTATAAAGAATGAATGACCTTTTTTCTATACCTTACCTATACCAATAAAAATGTTTTTCCTCTTCCAAATTCTAACTGTGGACACACTGTATATGTGGTCAAAACTCCATTTTGCCGTGGCCAGATTTATGTCTTGGTTTACTCTGAACCATCCCTAGAGGGTCATGATTTTGACAAATAAATAAATACCTATACGACTATTCTACGATCTTACCTGACGCACCTGTTTGAATTGTTCCTCGAAGGACCAGGTGTGTTGAGACGAAGCACTTCCCTCGGAAGAGTGCGAACTTCCAGAGGATGGCGCTTGCGGTTGAGGGGCCATTGGATGGAGGAATGCGGCAGCGGGATGGGGAAAGGAGAAAGGAACGGGAAATTGGATGCCCTCTTGGGGCCGATTGTTGATGGGAAAGTTGAGTTGGTTTCTTTGGTTTTCAAAGTCGTCCTGAAACAAAATAAAAAGTCAGGAAAACGGGATTAAAAAAGTCCCCTTATGTAGGTCGCGGGTAGATATATTAAATCCTGACTTGGGCATCTGAAAAAAGGGCGCTTGCCGCCGAACCTAGTGTTCTTATTATTCATCTGTGCTCTCAGGCGCTACTACAAGCGTTTTCCATTGGCAAAACTTAGATTAAAAAAGGGATAGACTAAACATATTACAACAAAGGGTATTTATACCATATGTTAATTTTTAAAGTGAACAACAATAATTAATCACTGTTATAAATTACATTAATCATAAAAAAAGCTGCAATTAAAACCAATTAAACTGTCAGATAGGGTCAAAGGTCACCCAATATTAAATATAATAATAACCTTACCGAATAACCAAATAATTAGTCATAAAATGGTGCTAAACTAATTTTAGTAATAAAATTCAAAGAATTAAAAATAAGTCAAAAGAAGAATACACATAAAAAAAAGTAGCTTCGTATACCTAAGCTGGAAGCACGATAACTGCCGTTTAAGTGCGTTACAGTTTATTGCAGTGGCACATCGAGGGAGGGGGGTTGAGGTAGAACCCCTCCGAAGGCCCAGTAAAAAATATAAAGGTACGACTAAAAATTCAAAAAATTGCGTTTTCTAAATATAATTTATGTACAAAAGGTTGCATCTGGGATCTGGGTTTGTAAATGTTTCAGCGCATTAAGATGAGAGGAAGATTCTCGGTGCGTTACTGGTAGTTTATTGTATTATCTATTTAGAAAGAGTAATACGAACTTCACGAGGACAAAGTCGCAGCCAAGATATACAGTTGACGAAAGATAATTTCGTACACTAAACTGTGACACTGGAAATGCAACTTTTTTACCTTTATTCCCTTTGTAACGTGTTAATTGTTATCATGATACCTTATTGTCATTATCTTATTTGATTTAAAAATGCCTCATTTAAGTGTTATTCAAAAAGCAAGAATAATATGTTTAGTACAAATAGGGTGGTGTTATGAAAAAATATCTGATCATTTTAGAGTACCTAGAAGTATTGTTCAAGGAATTGTAAAAAAAAATGGCGCTATCATCAAACACTTGAAAGGTCTGTTGGGTCCGGTTTAAATAATAGAAAATCATCAAATGAAGAAGACCGAAATTTGGTGGAGTATTTAAGGCAAAATCCATTTGAAACTGTAGTATCCGCTATGCACATAACAGGATTCCCTGCTTTATCTAGAACTGCGCAACGCCGAGTAAGACAATGTTCCGATTTAAAAAATCGAGCAGGTTCATCCAAACCGTTTTTAAAAAATAGTGATAAGGAACACAGAATCGGGTTTGCTATGCAATATTTACCAGAAAATGATTTTTTTGGCAAAATATTATCTTTTCCGATGAGAAAACTTTTCAGTCTACATATTATAATGAAAGGATTCGAGTATATAGACCACCAAATTGCCGATATGATGAGAAGTATACTCAAAAAAAGCAAACCAGTGGACGTTTCGCCGTTAATATGTGGGCATGGATAAGTGTTTACGGTGCAGGTGTATGCTGGAATATTGGTGAAACACTAAACAGTAATATATATCTTCAGATTTTGAAAAATGTTTTTCTTCCTTCTGCTGCGATAGTTTTTGAAGGATATATAACTTTTTCAGCAGGATAACTGCCTTGTGCATGCTGCAAGAAATATAGGAAACTGGTTTAGACAAAACAACGTAACATGTCTGCCTTGGTGCTCAAGAAGTCCTGATTTAAATCCAATTGAAAATGTTTGGGGATTGATGGTGAAAAAATGTACAAAATACATTTTAAACCACAGAATGAAATAGAGTTATTTGATAAAATAGAAGAAATTTGGGAAGGTCTAACTCCGGATTACACCAGAAGTATTATTTTGTCAATGCCAAGAAGATTACGATTAGTGTTAAAATCCAATGGCGCAGTAATTAAATATTAGTATTTTTTTTCTTGTTTGTTAATAAATTTATCCTTTTTGGCTTTATACTTTTGTAGTTTCCCGGAAATTATTTTATAATTTTCTTATTTCGCGGCTGTAATTTAAACACAAAAATATTTAGAAATAACCATTATTAATTATGGTAAAAAATCGTACATACAATAATTTACAGCTATGTTGGTGTTCTATCCAGGTTTAAGCAGCAAGGTGAGAAACCCGTTTTACCTAATTTTGTTGTAATTGAGTTATGTATGGGTGGAGTGTACGAATTTATATGTCGTCAACTGTACCTACATAGTTACATATTATATTCCGATTGTGTGCTCCTAATTTTTTTTAATATGGTGTAAGTAATCGCTTTTACCAATTTAAGGGGTTAAATTCCGAAAAAAAAAACAAGAAATACGTATTTTATTATTTGTGTTGTAGAGTAGATACATGTGCCTAGTTTAACGAAAATTCGACAAAAAAAAATGTTTTCAGCGCTAATCATTAATCACTTTTTCTCCCTTCTCCCTTTAGAGGTTTAGAATTTTAAAAATATCCTTCTTAGTAAATCTTTACATAATAAAATATAACCACTGAACGAATTTTATGGTATTTATAGCTTCAGCGGTTTCGGCTCGGACGGCGATGATGAATTAGTAAATCAGTCTGTTAGTCAGGTCATGTAATTTTACGTAAAATATTTAGATTGATTAAAAAGCTACAAACGAAACATAAATAATGCTAAGAAAATTCTACTTGCCTTGACGGTTTCCTTAATACAAATACACACATGCCATCATAACACAATGACTAATAACAATGTCATTTGGAGAAATACACTCATGTGCAAAAAGAACCGTAATCATAAAATTTGGATTTGGACAAGTTTTTGAATTATTGATAAACTTTTTAGTCCGAATAAAGTAGTGATTTTTTGGAGAGTTGTAGATACATTTATTAGGTTTAACATGTACAAATTTAGGGTGTGTTTGTGTAAGTTTCAATTCAATGGCTCTGAAAATACTGACAACAGGCTTACTTACTTACAAAGATAATCGAAATGCTATTTTTGCAGAAAAACAAATGTTATTGTAATACCTAAATAAGATATCATAAACTGAATTTGCCAACAAAAGCGGGTATAAGGTTTGAAATACAACCTTAGCAGCTATACCAATTATATTGAGCCTAATGAATAAAAATGCAGCAATTGCTTTTTCTTATAAAATCGAAGTAATTTCTTGAAAGCCAATGAATAAAATTGCTGCAATTGCTTAAAAGTGCAGGAATTGCTTCTAGTCATATGTTTTTTTTTAAATAAAAGCAGTTGCTATGGTTTGCTTAAAATGTGCTGAATAATTTAAGGAATTGCTTTTGCTAGTGTAGCGATCGCTTTCAACTTTTTAAGGTAGGTCGACCCCTACATCATTTGCTTGGTAGCAGTCAACTTTAGTTCTCCGCGGCATACACGTGCGTTGCTTTTAATTTGTGTCTTTAAATTATGGCTGAATATATGAACGTCCGTAAAAGAAAAATCTACAGTGTACGTAAAAATTGCAGATATGATGATTTCAGAAAATTATATCGATTTGACTGCGAAAATTTTGAGTGGTTGGCAAATTATTTTTTGACTGATACTGGTAAAAGGCAAGGGGGTGCACTGTCGCCTTTAAATAAGATTAAGTAAAGTCTTTCTGCGGAAATTGTCGGATCCGGGCTGTTAAAATTCTGTAGGTGAAAAACTCGGTGTTCACCAAACGACTGTCTGTAAGACATACAGTTCTGTAATGGATGCAGTTTTGGAGAAGGCCAATACTTTTATTAAATTTTCCACAAGTGCTAAAGCTATTGTGGAAGCTAAACGATTGTGGTCAGAGAAATTTATTTATATTCCTTCAATTTGTGAACGAATATCATTTGCTTGTCTTTAATTTCTTCATCACTACCAGGGTTGGGCTGATTTAAATCAAGTGATTTAAATCATGATTTAAATCACTTAGGTACCTATACTTATCACTTATTTTTTTTTTTCATCATGATTTAATGATCCTATTTATTTTTAATTCAGAAGAATGATCAATATAACTTATTAAAAAAATGTTTTCAAAAATCAACAGTATAAGTATTTATAGAACTCGCGCTTTTAAGAAATAAAAAATTAGTAGGTGTACCTATATAATACATAATATAAACTTTAGAAGCGCGTTCTGACAATATTTTGGGTACTTATATAGAATTTAGATCTACTATATTGTTTGACAGACATTAAAATAATTTGTATTCATTTAGAAAGAAAGAAAAATGTTAAATTTTTAATAAAATCAATAAAAAAAAATCAATAAAAATCAAAAAAATCAATGATTTTTCATTTTTTAATAAAAATCAAATTTTGCCCAACCCTGAATTCACTACTATCACTTTCCTCATTTTCACTAAAATCTGCCATATCACAAATATTAGTTTCCTATTTTCTACAAAAACGTTATACCTAATTAATATTATATTGAAATTTGCACTGAACACTACGACAACAATGTATATTTTTTGCCCGCATTTGTTAGGCAGCGCAACATCGATGACGCGGACTTTATCGACAGCTCTCTAAAAAACCTTCAATCGGACCAAAAATCAGAGAAAGATCAAGGTCAAAACTAAATTCAAATTTTATAAAGACACTTTTTGAGTCTATAATCACAATAATCAAGCAAATAATTTATTTTTTCGTTTTTTGGAAATATTTTTATTTTCTTGTGACACCTACTATTTAATTGATAACGTCTGTTCAATGACTACTGACCGTTACGTCACGACTAGAGCTTATCTTTCTAACATTCGTGAACTAGGTGAGATAGTCAATTGGCGTCAATAATAAATGTCGTATAATTTTACCAGTCAAAAAGTTTTATTGACATTGACAGTGACATTTTTAATCAACATTATTTCAAAAATGTTACGGTATTGTAAAAAAGAACAAGCAATAATTTTAAAATTATTTGATTATTTGAAAGAAAAAGTGATACCGGAAAGACTCTTGTACCCTTTAACGCAGTTTACGAGGTACGTAGATATAATAAAGCAGGAATTGTGAAAACAAATAATAAACATGAAAAAAATATGGCAATGTTTTTATAAATACCTATCTGTTTTAGAGAGTTTCTGATGCTTTGGAAGTTTCGTCTTCAACAATCCAACAAATTAAGGCAAAAGGGATAGAGAAGGATGTAGATTTTAAGAATCACTACAATCTAGCTATTTTGTCTTCCCTTGGTAGACAACTTCGCGAAATTCATGAACATACCATATATTATGAGGGCGTATTTTTGGGATGCTTAGAGCAGGTGAACACGTTACCATTCGCTCAATACAACTAAACCTTAAAAGCATTGATGGTGTTGAAATAACCACTGGTTCATTAGAGGGCTGTTTAAAAAAAAAATTTAAATGGCGTAAATGTACTGTATCAAACTTGCGTTTTTAATAGAGCAACCCCATATAGCCTAAAAACGAATAGAATTTTTAAGAGAATTTAAGAGTAACGACTCTCAATTTCCCTTAAAACCTGTTTTTCTGGATGAAACGTGGATATACAGTAGAGAGGCTTTTAGGCGAAGTTGGCAAGATGATACTCTTCATAGAGTTTAAAAAAATCGTCATACGGTACGTCATCGTCGTACGGTATATTATTCTACATCCTGGTTCAGAAAATGAATAATGCAAGTTTGATATTCAAGTCTGGCCTAAAATATGGTGATTATCAGGATTCCATAAATATTGAAAACTTTGAAAAATGGTTTGAAGACAAATTTTTACCAAACTTGGAAAAACCGTCGCTTATTATCATGGATAACGCCATCTATCATTCTGGGCTAATTGAAAAAATTCCAAATACAAGTTGGTCAAAAAGATAACTTATTAAATGGTGAGAACAAAGACAAATACTGGTTTTATTATTTGCAATGAAGGATCAGATCTGAATAAAACAATAGTGAAGCAGCATATCCCACCAAGCACGTAGCCAGGAAATGTATTCGCGGGGGGGGGGGGGTCCGGCAGTGGCGTATTTCGGATTTTGATGAGGGTGGCCTTTCTTTCTTTCTTAAAAAATACGCCGCAGGCAAAAATTTTTTAGGTGCCACGCCCTTTTTTTGACTCGAAACTAGGAAATTCTTAGTTTCGATAGCCTAACCCGAAAAAACGTAGATTTTATATATAGAAAATTTAAAATTTTTATTTTAAAAATTATTTTCTTTAACACGTTCGCTACCGACCAGAAATGGCAGGATCCCACTGTGAACCAGAGCCGTATTTCAGGATATACCTACCTACATTTTTTTAAATTTTAAGACGCGTTTAATAACTAACCTAAATCAAGTACCAATGGCCATTATAGTGGCAACGGACCGACGACAGGCCGCACAAAGTTAAACAACCACCGCGCGTGGACCAGATTCAATTTACATGCATAAAAATGAGTGTGAATTTTTGGCCACTATAGCGGCCGCGGTTCACCACGGAGGATTGGAAAGGCCACTATAGTGGCCGTCGGTAGCGAACGTGTTAAGTTATGTATAATATTATGTGTTATTTTCCTATTTTGCTGAAAAAAAAAAATATTTTCTGAGAATTTCGGGGGGGGTCCGGACCCCCTGATCCCCCCCCCCCCCCGGCTACGTGCTTGTATCCCACCCAAACGTTACAATAAGTAATCTGGAAAGCGCTATTTATTTTATTTTTTAATTAAGCATTTTAGTTTTATTTTAATGGGTTGGACGAACTAGCATTGCAACCATGAACATCTAGTTTTAAAACTTTCTACTTATCATTGTTACTTTAATCATATTTGCGGAGATGATTTATTTTAATTATTAAAAAACTGTATTTTATATGTGTTGTCATTTTTATTATATTTATTTGTTTATGATTTTATAAATAAGATGAAAATATTTGAAACAAAATTTATAGACTGATGCATTGGAGATGCACTAGACAAAAAAAAGATTCAATTTTAAATTTCATAAATGAGTTTTATTTATTTTTCAGTAAATTTAAATTAATTAAAAATTTCATACTGATTTTCAAAAACAAAACGATTGATCCCATGATACCTTTACCCTAAATAAACTAAATATTTCTGACTTCACTAACAGTATAAAAATAACAAACAAAGATTTAAAAAAACGCGATTGTATTTTACTTGTTCACATGCATCCATCTTTATGTAGATCCAGCCTAAGAAAAATAATAACCTTTACCACCGACCGGTAAGTCAAACTGACTAAATTAATTTACGACGTATCGCAAATATGGAGAATATGACGTAACCGTCAGCGGTCATTGAACAGATTATAATATGTCATGTAAGCCAACTGACCTGTTGACCTTAAATATGAACAAACTAAATCCAACATCAAATTCTTCTTATAATCTAATCAAAAATCGTAACAAATTAATACATCTGCCTTAAAGAAATACCATTCTTGGGGATTACGATCGATAATTTTTATTATCTGATGCATATCCATGTTACATGTACATTAATTATAAACATCATTATTTCATCCTGAGACAAAAGATTAATTGGTAATTACGTTATAGGTATATTATTTGAAACAAAAGACTATTAATAACGGAATTTTCATAAATGCATGTGACATTCCATCAGTAATAGATATTGTGTATCGGTTTTTATTTAAAAAGAATAGTTTAAGCGTTTTAATTAACGGATTGGAAAAAAAAACATTGAAGGAAACGAAATACACTTATGGAATCATAAAAATCGTATAATCAATGGATAAATGGATTATGCAGAATATACCCAACAAACAATTATTATTATTAGAACCGAACAATTCAAAAAATCATTTTCTTACCAAGTAGCCAAATTTATAACGAAACTCCCGAAAGTTTTAAGTCCAAAAGTCCCATATCATTTAAGTTTGCATATAAAAAGCTTTTATTAAGTCAACAATAAATTTTATAAATTTTGCCACTATTGGAAAAAATGTTAATTTATATAACTTTAATGGTCCATTCCTTATAATATATCTTTATTTCAATAATATAATATTAATTTTATCTACGCCCCATGGTTATTTGCTCCTAAAAAAGTAACTTTTATCATTTAAATCATAGTTTTTTTTTCCTTGCCATAGCCTATCTGCTGTGCATGCTTAAGGTAAAGAACAGGGGGAGTGTCTTGCCTTCAGGTTTTTACACTCCCATCTGACCTTCGGCATTTTCCTTTAGGTGTACTTTACTTTTAGGTTGTATTATGAATTAAAATGGAAATAAAGACCTTATTTATTTATTTATTTATTTATTTATATATTTATTTATTTATTTATTTATTTATTTATTTATTTATTTATTTATTTATATATTTATTTATTTATTTATTTATTTATTTATTTATTTATTTATTTATTTATTTATTTATTTATTTATTTATTTATTTATTTATTTATTTATTTATTTATTTATTTATTTATTTATTTATTTATTTATTTATAAGACTTTTAGCTAATGTTTTTACTATAAAGCCCGACAGGCCGCTTTACATAGTCAGAAGTGAGTAATATAAACTAGGGCTCGGAATTGTATTCGAATAATTCGAATATTCGACTATTCTAAATTCGAATTTTTTGTTAGTTAAAAAATTCGACTATTCAAATATTCGAATATTCGATTATTTAAATATTCGACTATTCAAATATTCAAAATTCGAATATTATATGAATTTGTTGAACTTCTTGTTCCAGTTTTTGTTGTTTCTGTTTTATGTTCAATAAAACACCGGGTTTATTTTTATAATTTTATTTTCGTTGTGTAAAATGTTTGATTTTTTGTGTTCAATAAATAATCATTTTGTTTAAGAGCTTTTTATTTATTACAGAGTTCTCAAGTTCTCATATCTTGAAATAATTTAACAGAATTATTTATTTGTAATCTTACTTTATTCGACAAAATGCTCAGTATTATTATTCGATAATTTAGATATTAAAAATGACTAATACTTAAAAATGTTCCTTTATTATGTTTAAGCAGTTAAACCACTTCTACCGTGATTAAACGACTGTATTTCGATATTTAAATAGACGACTGTTCGAATATTCGACTATTTAAATATTCGACTATTCGAATTATTCGACTATATTTGGCTATTTGACTATATTCGACTATTCGAATTATTCGACTATTCGAGTAACATACCAAACGACTATTCGAATACTTCTATTTTAAAAAGTCCGAGCCCTAATATAAACCTAGTGGGGAATAAAACCACGCTAATAAACTGATAAAAAACATCTGTCATTAGGAAAATTTTGCTTCATAATAGTTAAGGAGCTAGCGTGCAAAAAACGCCATAGTTGGCTGCCCGTCAGTCGAGTTTGAAAAAACGTTGCCATTACTCCACTGAAGTTTTGCTTTTACCCATCAACTTTAAGATTTATTGGCAATAATGACATAGGGCGATTGGCCATAGTGAGGAGCCCGTCAGTCAGGTTGAAAATTAGGTTCTGTAGGTTGCCAAGATCATGTATCTAAAATTTCGTTGCGATCTAACCACTAGATCGTGAATTAGGCCAAATGGAAGATTATAATTTGTTTTTTGACCGCCATTTTGTTGGCCATAGTAAGGAGCCCCTCCAAAACTTATTTCTACCTCTTCGTTTGGATAAAATGACAGCAAAAATGCACTTGACTGACAAATCGAATCACGACGTTCTTCCCTGGGTGACCTACAAAATCTCGAAAAATCCAATTTTTCAGTCTTTAGCATGGCTTTTTCAGAAATTCAACCAAAATCATCAGTCAATCATTTTTCCTGATTTTTAGACATCCAATAAAGTAGAAATCACAAACGACTGACATTTCCTTCGAATATTTTTAATTTGGCCATACTTTGAAAATTTTCTGATTTTGGACTTTTTTATAATGGCTCAATAATGCTGTTCCAAATGGACTTAAAAGTAAAACAATGTATGACGATGATGTTTGATGACCTAAAAAACGTTTCAATACATAACTATCATCTATTTACCCCTTCCTCCACCCCTCTGCTACCCTCCACCCCTATTCATTCGTTGAATTTATGTTATATTATATTGTGTTAGTAACATTTCAATTTCAATATAGAAAAAACAGATATTTAATTGTTGATTATATTGTAACTATTACTTTTACTTAATTTACATTAATTTAATCATTATATATATATATATATAATATATATATAATATATAATGATTATATTAAGTAAAAATAATAGGTTCAATATAATCAAGAATTAAATATCTGTTTTTTTCTATATTGAAATTGAAATGTTACTAACACAACCCAGCTTGCTCAACCCAAATATGCCAACAATTTCATTCAATAAATAATAACCATTTAATTTACGATTTTCTTCAGTAATTATTCATTTCTTACTGCTGAAATTGGTTATCGTATCTTTTTGTGGCAAAAATTCTATATTTTTTGATTACTGAATCCAATATAATATAACATAAATTCAACGAATGAATAGGGGTGGAGGGTAGCAGAGGGGTGGAGGAAGGGGTAAATAGATGATAGTTACGTATTGAAACGTTTTTTAGGTCATCAAACATCATCGTCATACATTGTTTTACTTTTAAGTCCATTTGGAACAGCATTATTGAGCCATTATAAAAAAGTCCAAAATCAGAAAATTTTCAAAGTATGGCCAAATTGAAAATATTCGAGGAAAATGTCAGTCGTTTGTGATTTCTACTTAATTGGATGTCTAAAAATCAGGAAAAATGATTGACTGATGATTTTGGTTGAATTTCTGAAAAAGCCATGCTAAAGACTGAAAAATTGGATTTTTCGAGATTTTGTAGGTCACCCAGGGAAGAACGTCGTGATTCGATTTGTCAGTCAAGTGCATTTTTGCTGTCATTTTATCCAAACGAAGAGGTAGAAATAAGTTTTGGAGGGGCTCCTTACTATGGCCAACAAAATGGCGGTCAAAAAACAAATTATAATCTTCCATTTGGCCTAATTCACGATCTAGTGGTTAGATCGCAACGAAATTTTAGATACATGATCTTGGCAACCTACAGAACCTAATTTTCAACCTGACTGACGGGCTCCTCACTATGGCCAATCGCCCTATGTCATTATTGCCAATAAATCTTAAAGTTGATGGGTAAAAGCAAAACTTCAAGCACCAGGGTGTTCAGTGGAGTAATGGCAACGTTTTTTCAAACTCGACTGACGGGCAGCCAACTATGGCGTTTTTTGCACGCTAGCTCCTTAACTATAAACAAAGCCAAGTAGTCTTCTTCGTGGTAGTAAAGAGGTGTTTTTTACCTGTATTTAACGTTTGTGGGCATATGTTGGGCTGTTGTGGGCTATAAAGTTTATAGAAAACTCTAACCACAATTTTAGAACGAGATGAAAATATTCTGTTGTTTTTATTTTTATCAAAGCGCAGGAGGAAGGAGTCTTCTTAAATCAGAACATGTCATGTCAGGCGCTATTGATTTTTAAAATGGAGTGATATTATATCGACACTTATAAAACCACTATTTTATCGGTGTGAGGTGTGAAATTAGGTGCGGGTAAAAATATTTCGTATAGATTTCAAGTTTACCTTGAAAAACTAACCGCACCCCCGAAAAAAGACATTTAATTAAAAAAACAAGGTAAATTAAAATCGACAATACAAATTTTTTAAAATATGGCCAACATTTTGTTCTTATCTCGTTTATGTGCTCGGGTTTTGTAATATATTTGTTTTTATTTTAGTGTTACAAGAGGTTTAACAAAAATAATTTAAGATTATACACCATGTTAAAAAATATGGCGTCAGTAAAATATTTTTTATACACCCTGTATATGCCACAGAAGATTTGAATACGTCAAAATGATTTACTTAAGATGCAAAACTTTTATGTACAATAACATTTTCTGAGAAATCAATAATAAAAAAATTATCCCATTTGTTAACCAAATTTAGGCGGACCCTATATATGCAATTATTGTGCTCCCACTCTTTTTTTCGATATAATATTCCGATTTAAATAACGCGAACTTACCTTATTTAATAAAATTATTATGGCAGTCTTCAAAACACAAATATACATAATTATATAACTTATTTCAATAAAACACTTTTTAACAAAATTATTATGGCATTCTTTAAAACACAAACTAAAATAAAACATTATTTACTTGCCGAGTCATATTTTTCTCTTTTATATTCACCCTGTATATGCCTCAGAAGATTTGAATAAGTCAAAATGATTTACTCAAGATGCAAAACTTTTATGTACAATAACATTTTCTGAGAAATCAATAATAAAAAAATTATCCCATTTGTTAACCAAATTTGGGCGGACCCTGTATATGCAATTATTGTGCTCCCACTTTTTGCCTCCCACTCTTTTTTTTTTCGATATAATATTCCGATTTAAATAACGTGAACTTACCTTATTTAACAAAATTATTAGGTATGGCATTCTTTAAAACACAAACTAAAACTAAACATTATTTACTTGCCGACTTTACGCTGTTATTCATATTTATATTTACCAAATTATCAGAGTATTATGTTACAAGACCGCTCGAGATATTGCGGTGTTGGGTCGCGACAGATCGACACCAATGCAAAGTTTGCATAAAAACGATCCCAGTAGTATTTTCAATACTAAAAAATAAGAACCTGCTTTGGCGTTTATTACTGACTTTCCTTAAACCTAACTATCAAGTCGATTTACAAGGTAAATATCTACTATTTTGGACCATCTCTTGGGCCTCTTATATTTTCCGACTTTGAAGATGTAATAATAAGTTCGAATCACTTTCTTTTGACCAAACAGTTTATCTCTTTGGCCGGTTAGCACAAAAAACCGATTTGGAAGTAAAAAATAGACTATTTTTACTTAAATAGGTAATTTTCTCCAAATTAGAAGTCGCTAAGGCTTTAAATGGTTGTTGGGTAAGAATTTATTGAGTCCACTAGAAACGATTTCTCCCTAATAATGGAAGAAACCATTGCTAATGACCCTCGTACAATGAAAGTAAGTGTTGTTGGGATTTGGTGTTTACCTGGTTAGCATATGGGAATAAACCATTGCTTACCCTCACATTGATGTCCCTCACTTGCATTTTCAGCTTGGTAAGGACATCGTTGTGATCAGCAAGAATCCCGTGCCGTCTAATTTCGTCGCAGCTATCTGGATCATCTTGCTCTGCACCCGAAGGAGCCTCACCATCGCTCATATCTTCATCGTTATGTGACTGTAACAAAAAAGGTAATTGTAAATTGGACCGGTTTGCTCGATTTCGATCTAATTAAAAATTTTTTAAAATGTAGTGTACTTCGAAAATTTACCTACCTACTACCTACATTTGGGGTACAGACATTTACCTTTAGATCCGTACAGCTTATCTCGTGCGCAAACAAAAGTTACGTATTAGGTATGGGTAAAAAATGCGTTTGAACGCATAGCTCGTCAGTCACACGCCTTACCTCCCTACAGGTTGGAGCATGCGCACAACACTCTTGATATTAGGTTTTCCTTGTTTAGCGACATCCTAAAAATACACTCCAGAACCGGCTCGGCGCAATTTTTGTTGTTGTGTTTAACGTTTTTTCTATGGATTTCTTTTTTGTTACTAACGTATTCGTAATTTTATGAACATAATTTGTTGTGAATATTTATTGTCTTAAGAACGAGTGGCGTTTTATTGTTATGTGAAGATTAGCAATAGTTTTTAGTAGGGCAATAATATAATTTCATTGAACTTGTTTAGTACCGGGTGTTCCACCTAAGGAGGTAATCGGCTATATCTCAGAAAGTAATAACACTAGGACTTTGGGAAAAAAATATATCGATAAAAGCGGCCAAGAGAAATTGCTGGAAATTATTTTCAAGTTCGAAAAATGACCGCTAGGGGGCGTAAGAGAACTTTCAAAATAGAAATGCCGATTTTCTCTTGATTTTTCTTAATAAAAATATGTTAAAAATATAAGCATTGTATTCTTCATAAAATTATGCAACTTTATGTTAGGAATCGTTTTTTTCTATTTTCAGTAATAAAGTGGTGGGAGAAGGTAAAACCTTTTTTCTTTTAAACGCTGATATCTCTGCTTTGGATAAACCGATTTTATTCAACTTGGTCTTGAAAATAAGTCCTTCTTTTCCTCTACACGTAAATCTATTAACTTTACCATATTGATTCTGATGGTGGCCACTAGATGGCGTTTTTCCGTAATTTCTCAATGAATAAGGATTTTCTCGAAAAAATCAAATGTTATGATATGACTTTTTCATCATATTTTATTTTAGGCTTATAAAGGCTATTAAATAGTGGAATAAAAAATCTAGGTCCGTATTTAAAATAAAAAAGTTTATGATGGTCGCTCGAATCCGAAACATCGGATTAAAAAACTAACCCCATCAGCTTGTAGAGGAGGAAAAGTAACTGCAAGGAACTGAAAACCGCAACGTGATATCTTTTGTTAAACTAGAGAAAACCGAATGTTTTGAAAAATGGCCTATTTTTCCATATTAATTATGTTTATCCCTAATTTCTCTAGTTTAACAAAATATATCACGTTGCGGTTTTCAGTTCCTAATAGTAACTTTTCCTCCTCTACAAGCTGATGGGGTTAGTTTTTTAATCCGACGTTTCGGATTCGAGCGACCATCATAAACTTTTTTATTTTAAATACGGACCTGGATTTTTTATTACACTATTTAATAGCCTTTATAAGCCTAAAATAAAATATGATGAAAAAGTCATACCATAACATTTGATTTTTTTGAGAAAATCCTTATTCATTGAGGAATTACGGAAAAACGCCATCTAGTGGCCCCCATCAGAATCAATATGGTGTAGTTAATAGATTTATGTGTAGAGGAAAAGAGGGGCTTTTTTTTCAAGACCAAGTTGAATATAATCGGTTTATCCAAAGCAGAGATATCAGCGTTTGAAAGAAAAAAGGTTTGATCTTCTCCCACCACTTTATTATTGAAAATAGAAAAAAACGATTCCTAACATAAAGTTGCATAATTTTATGAAGAATACAATGCTTATATTTTTAACATATTTTTATTAAGAAAAATCAAGAGAAAATCGGCATTTCTATTTTGCAAGTTCTCTTACGCCCCCCCATAGCTGTCATTTTTCGAACTTAAAAATAATTTCCAGTAATTTCTCTTGGCCGCTTTTATAGATTTTTTTTCCCAAAGTCCTAGTGTTATTACTTTCTGAGATATAGCCGATTACCTCCTTAGGTGGAACACCAGGTACAATACGTTTTTATCTGTTCGCCACTATCTTTAGGTACATTATTTTTTGCTAGTCGTTTGCTTTCGGTATTGTCACCTATGGCAAAGTTTTACTTAATAATATCTTGTATCCATAGTAATGCCACAACGGCTGACTTGGTTTAGCATTATTTGAAAATTATGAGATTACCGTAAGCCGCGTGGGCATCAGATAAAGGACCCATAGTTTTTAAATTATCTCCAAAACGCATCAATTTATCGAAATTCTATAGGAGTCAAAAAATAAATGATATTGATGATTTTTTCAGGTAAAATATAGTTTGGCAGTCACTGGCGCACGTACTAAAAAAATATAATAATATAGCTTCTATTAAGTCTCCATTACACCTTGTGTAATTTGATAAAAGTGAAGTCTTATATCAAGGCAAGTGATTTAATAGAAGAAATTGGTGTTTCCCCTTTAATCAATGAAGGCAGTGTTCAATTACACATTTATTTAAAGAGGTATTAAACCACATTAGAAACGTCAATACTTGTCCCTTGAAAAATATTACAGATGGTAGGTAATTATGTTTAAAGGTTTTATTCAGAGGCGCCGGAATCGCTCGTTTTTGAAAGTGGGATTTAAATACGCTGAGGCGCACTTTAAATAAGCGAAATAGGGTATCCATAAAAAAAAATTGTTTTAGATTTTAGATTATCCTGGAGTAATGAAAGGTGGTAATTACCCCTTCCTCCAGGATTTTAAGAACTTAATTTACTTTATACTGACACCACCAAAGGATTTAAAAAGCCAAACTTTTTTTAAGGTGTTCAAAGAAAAATTGAGCATGATAGACCAATTTACTTGTGTTTTAATTGTCACATCCTAATTTTTTTGAAGACCAAAATATTTTTATTACCCTCTCCAGAACAAACCCGAACTCTGGACGCGTCCACTGAAATTATCAAAAACCAAGGTATTGATTTATTAGTCGAAGGTTTTTGTAGTTTCTTAAAGTTAATATTCCTTAAAATTTAGTACCCAGGTACAAAATAAAAGTAACTTTGCATATAATAAAAATAAATAATAAAATATCCAAACCTTTCGAAATTGATTTGTTATTGGGTACCTACCTGATTCTTAAAACCTTGCGGTAAAGGTTACCAAACCTTAAGTCGGATTTATTTGAGGATTTATAATTTCAATTACTTGAATTTCTAAGAAGTTTCGGACATTTTCGGGTGGTTTTTGTGTTTAGGTTGTATATCATTTTGATGTCGGAAGAATTAACCAGGCAGGGATTTAAATATTTAATGTATCTAGGTAAAAAGTAACTAGCTTTGTGAGGAATTTCGTCACATTTTTTCCCATTGGTGTATACCAATACCATACGTGTTTATATACTATATTGTCAATCATACCAAATACAAAGACTGTGGTTTAAGTGGCGATGATTACTATGACATTCAAAATCAAATAAAAAATGATTTAAATATAATTTTTTCCTGGCTTCAATCATAAAAATTATCAATTCATTTTACAAAATCTTCTTTTACATTTATTACTAAAACAAAAATAAACAACTTGATACCAAAGAAAAAATATTATTTGATAATAAAATCATAAAATATGCCAATTCTATTAAACTTTTGGGACTATATATAGATGAACATTTAAGTTGGAAAACCAGTGGCGTATTTAGGGGGGGGTCCGAGGGGTCTGGACCCCCCCCCCCCCCCCCGTGGGCTCAACATTAAAAAAAACTCAGAACAGATCAGATGCCTTGTTGCATTTAATGTAGACAGGGTGAACTGAACCTCGCCCGATAACAAAATGTAATAATTTTCTATTTTACAATTTTTGAATAAAGACCTTTATTATTATTATTATTATTAAATAAAATTATTAAAAAATTGAAATGATGGTCACTTAGTTTTGTAATTTTTTGCAAACTAGAACTATTAGCAACACTTTGTTTTTACAAATAATGAAGTAACTGTGTCACAGATAACAAAACAACATGGCCAAACTTGGCAAAAAAAAATGGCAAAAATAACTTGAAAACCAATCATTTTCGGAATCGGTCATATTATGTAGAAATATATATTTTTAAACATAAATATTTAAAAAAATATATATTCCCATTATTGCGTTTATATTTAAAAATTTCTTAATTTCTTCCTTTTTTGGGTTCAGCTATTAAAACATAGAAATTATAAATTTTGATAGTTCAAAATAGGGCGTGGCACCGAAAATTTTTTCGCCTGCGGCGCTTTTTTAAAGAAACAAAAAAAGAAAGAAAGATAAAACGACCCCCCCCCGTGGCAATATTCTAAATACGCCACAGTGGAAAACACATATCGAATATATTAGAAAAAATATATCTCCTTTGATTGGAATTTTATACAAAATTAGACATTATTTACCAATTGCACTTCTGAAAAATATTTATTATTCTCTTTGCAATATTTAATTTCAATATGGGGATCTGCTATCTCTACAATAATAAAACCTTTAAAAAAATTACAAAATAAACTTAGTAAATGTATACAGGATGTCCCAAAAGTAATGGGACACAGAGCAACAGAAGACTCCTTTAGGCGAAATAATGCGATTTATCTAAACTTGCCTTATCCCAAAACTGGTAACAACCGAGATAAACAGGGTGTCAACGTTTTAATTTTGTTTTCGTTTTTTTGCGATTACTTTTTAACGAAACGACATAGCAGCAGAAAATTAAGGGATTTGGGGTTTTTTGAGGTGAGAAATTTAAAATTATCCATAGTTTTTGTGTAACCAGTAGAGGGCGCTGCCTACGACATGGCCCACTCCTTTTAGCTGGCATAACTTTGTTTAGGATTTTTATATCGACCCGACTATTAAAAAAAATAAGTTACTTTACTTCTTCATCAAAACTGTATAACTTATTGAAGTCGCTAGGAGCAACCATTTTTGAGATAATCGCATTTCATATGTCCAATGCAACTAAGTACGTGGTCCAAAAGCAACGGAAAATCGAGCAACGGTAAATTTTTGACTTAAAATTATTGTAAATGAGCTACATCAGCTAAGTGTCAGTTAATGTAGATACTTAAGGTTGACTATTTTTTTCTAATAAAAACGCTTTTTCGTATACGGAATTACTAATTTTATTTTAAATAAAAAAATTTTTAATACTTACTTTAATAACATTTAAAAGTAACAAAATGGTTAGAAATAAAAATGGCAACGCCGTGATAGCAATTGTTCAAAATGGCCACCATTGATTTCAATGATTTAATTAATTTAAATATTTTAGAATTCTTGCATTTAAAATATCGAATGCAATTATCTCGAAAATGGTTGCCCCTAGCGACTTTAATAAGTTATACATTTTTGATGTGAAAGAAGCAAAGTAACTTATTTTTTTAATAGTCGGATCGATATAAGAAGAGAAGCCTAAACAAAGTTATGCTAGATAAAAGGAGTGGGTAATGCTGTAGGCAGCGCCCTCTACTAGGTACACAAAAACTATGGACAATTTTGAATTCCTCACCTCAAAAAACCCCAAAATCCTTAATTTTGTGCTGCTATATCGTTTCGTTAAGAAATAATCGCAAAAAAACGAAAACAAAATTAAAACTTTGCCACCCTGTATCTTTGTTGTTATCAATTTTTGGATAAGGCAAGTTTAAGTAAATCACATTATTTCGCCTTAAGGAGTGCTGTTGCTCTGTGTCCCATTACTTTTGGTACACCCTGTATACAAGCTTCCCTTTTTGGAACCAACAATAAATTTATACAAACCACTGGGATATTTAAAATTTATATAAATTAAAAATATGTGTTATTATTCAATAACCATTCATCAAAAAAAAAAATCAAAAATCATATTTAAAAAAATTAATACTTTACATACATAATCATCATACCCGGCAAACTGAAACTCTTTTGGCAGTAAATATTAGAAGTAATTTCGGTAAACCATCATTATTATACAATGGGATTATGATCTATAATAACTTACCAAATAAATATAAAAACATAAAAAAATTAGTAGTAAGTATTTAAAAATCAAACTAAATTGTATTTTTTAACAAAATAAATGATTTCATTTTTTTAAATTAAATAATATTTGACTTTTTATTAATTTCGTTAAATATATATATTTATCGTCAACCGTTAGTAAAGTCGTACATTATCAGAGTGATTTCCGGAAGTAAACGAACACTTTATTTTATTGTAAAATAAAATACTTTATCTGCCGCAAATGCGGCAGATAAATACTTTTATCTGCCGCAAATTAGTGACTTTGACAATTTTGACATTTATTATTTAAAAATCGTCTGTCACTGTCACGCCTCTCCCTTTATAATAAAATTCGATGAGTTATACCTCAATTTTTTATATTATAAATTCTAAACGGCTGGCGATAACATGTTGTATGCACCACGTCAGTAAAGTGTCTTTATCGACTCGCCTGTTATTCGCCTCGCTCGCTTCGCTCGCTCATCTCATAATTTCAAACTCGTTCGATAAAGAATCACTTTACTGCCTTGGTACATAAATAACTATTATCTATTTTTATAAAAAATTGTTAATTTTTAAGATTGTTATTGTTTATAATTTATATTCCCTGTAATGGACTTTTAAAGTTCGTTAGAAACTTGTTAATAAAAAAAATTGTTCCATCATTTCGAAACCAAATCAAATCCATAATTCCTAAAACAAATATTTTATATTCCGAGACACCCTAGCGGTTTCAATATGCATTTCATATTAAAACATGGCATTATAATATAGATCATAATAATGGTAATGTTCTACAGTGTGTGGTTGTCCTTATCTCTGATCGCGCTCCATAAGAAAGGAACATGCCCATTGACGCCACTGGTGTTATTATACCATTATTATAGAGGACATACAAATTTAGGGTGTGTTTATATTGAATTGAATAGGACCACCCCTTGTCTCTCGGCCCTCTGGTACAGACGGTCGTGCTATCTTTTATTGTGGACCGATGCCGAAAGTGGAATGAATAAAGAACCGATGCATCGTGAACGATATTATTATGACAATAACCTCAATCTGTATTTTTTTATCATTGAAAGTTGTTCAAAAATTACTAATAACTAGTGTCCGACCGAAACAAGATTTTCAGCCGAAACCGAATCTTCGGCCTTGGTCTCAGTTTCGGCCGAAACCGAAACTTATTTATATGCAGGGTGTTAATTAATACGTGTCCGATATAGTACAGGACGATTCGCCAGTTATTTATAAGGTGAAAAGTTTATATAAGCATGGGTTCGCAAGGCCTTCATTTTTAAGATACAGGGTGTTAAAAATTGTGGGTGTGGGTGGCGGCCCATACAATTAACGGCCAAACTAAGATCAAATTTGAATTTCTCATAGTAAAAAATCCACAAATACTAATTTTCTTCCAAATATCGACATTATTTCAAAAATATTACGAATAACAAAAATAAAATAAAATTTTTTAACACCCTGTATCTTAAAAATGAAGGCCTTGCGAACCCATGCTTATATGAACTTTTCACCTTATAAATAACCGGGGAATCGTCCTGTACAATATCGGACACTTATTAAATAACACCCGGTATACGTGTTAAAAATTTTATTGCACGCTGAAATTTAATTTATTTTATATAGGACGAGGATGGACCTCCCCCCCCCCCCCAAAAAAAAAGTTGACAGAGAAAAATCTATTTATATACCAGTAATGTCCGCATCGTATTGGATTTTTTTTTATTAATAGCTTTATTCGAAATTTGACTTTGGCATCAAGTTCTGCTTCGATCGAGATGAAAATTAAGCAAAAAAATAGTAGGCACGTATATGTCAACTTTTAATTATATCGAAAAAAGTTATAAGAAAAAGTTTTTTTTAATGCAGTTTCTAGGCCACATGCAAAATTTTAGCTGCATAAAATAATTTTGATTTTTTACCCATATTTTGTAAGTTGTCACTTTTGCAAAATAAGACTCAACGCAACCTATGTAAAACTTCTAAGTTTTGACAATGCTTATGCTTTATTTCAGATACATTTTCTTTAACCTTTCAGTGGTCGCGCGCGGACTCTCGCTCCTTAGCGATTTTTATTCGGCGATAGTTTTAATTCTACTCCTCCCCAAGTATCTTGACTCTCAGTACCTTTCGGCAACAACATCAGTTAGTGTATGCTTGAGTGAGTAAGTGGATAGTTTTGTTATTTGATAAAAAGTTGCGGATTGCGGACTGAGAGTCCGCAGCGACTACTGACGTAACCAAAATTATTATTGTTTTTTGGTGTACAGGGTTATCCAACCAAGACTAGACAAGGCGATTTTTTGACTTTTCCTGTACTTTTATAAAAAAAACTGAAATAGCCATCTTAAGTCATTTTCTCCCGCGAATTCGAATATCTTCAGCAAAAAACAATTGAACATCAAACAAAAGTACTAGGGGTCACTTTGATATTTTTTTAAATGGAACACCCTGTATATTTTTACATTTTTAAATTCCACATAAAATTATAATTATTTTTTATTAAATCCACTATTAGTCTATACTTCATAGTTTCCGAGATATTGACTCTCGAAAAGTGACATTTTTGAACTTTGACAGCTTATAACTTTCTAACAGTACGTCTTAGAGCAAAACGGCTTACATGTCCCTATCTTTAAATTTTATTATCTTCCCAAAAAAAATCAACTTCCGGTTAAACCGGATGTAACTCGAAAGAAGGAAATATAGTTGTTCCGGTTTAACTGGAAGTTGATTTTTTTGGGAAGATAATAACTTTTGAACTAATTGAATATAGGGACATGTAAGCCGTTTTGCTCTAAGACGTACTGTTAGAAAGTTATAAGCTGTCAAAGTTCAAAAATGTCACTTTTCGAGAGTCAATATCTCGGAAACTATGAAGTATAGACTAATAGTGCATTTAATAAAAAATAATTATAATTTTATGTGGAATTTAAAAATGTAAAAATATACAGGGTGTTCCATTTAAAAAAATATCAAAGTGACCCCTAGTACTTTTGTTTGATGTTCAATTGTTTTTTGCTGAAGATATTCGAATTCGCGGGAGAAAATGACTTAAGACGGCTATTTCAGTTTTTTTATAAAAGTACAGGAAAAGTCAAAAAATCGCCTTGTCTAGTCTTGGTTGGATAACCCTGTACTTTTGCTAAGGTATGTTATTTTCGATATTTTTTTATTGTTATTAATACTGCTCTAGAAGGTGCCTTAAAAGAATGAAACATTCTTAATATGTCAGTATACCTCTAAATAGTTTAAAGGATTTGGTATGGGTATATCTATATAAAATTATATTTTTAGAATGGCTACATAATATGAGAAAGAGCAAGAGTGGCTAAAATTATGTAATATAG
Source organism: Polydrusus pterygomalis (assembly GCA_963969555.1). Classification (NCBI taxonomy): domain Eukaryota; kingdom Metazoa; phylum Arthropoda; class Insecta; order Coleoptera; family Curculionidae; genus Polydrusus; species Polydrusus pterygomalis. Next base: position 159,515,540 of record OZ018375.1, on the reverse strand, counting down.
TCATTTATATCTAGTTTGTGTTTAAATACTTTGTACCTGCCACCTAAATATCAAAATATTAAAAAAAATTAAATGCGTACTGGTAGTCCGCAGCGACTACTGACGTTATAAAATCAAGCGCGACTACTGAAAGGTTAAAGTAGCGCCATATTAATTGTGCGTTTTTCTACAAAATCAAAATTGGGCTATTAAAATTTGGTCGCATGTGATGCAAAGTTCATTTGTTTTTGACCCTGTATAAGGTAACTTCATAAAATAAGTATTTTTGAAAACGTAGTTTGTGTCGGAAAGTAATACACCTTAATATTAAGACAAAAAAGAACACAGTGTCATCAGTAAAGTGTTTATTAAGTGGAAAATAAATTATAGTGGTTGGTAAAAAATCCAAATTATCTGATGCAGCTAAAATTTTGCATGTCGGCTGAAAACTGCATTTAAAAAAACCTTTTCTAATACATTTTTTCGATATTTTTAGAAATAACCCCACTGTTGAATTATTTTTTGGAAAAAATTAAAATTTGACAAAAATAATACGAATCACGTTACTACTTTTTTTTTGCTTAATTTTCAGCTAGATCGAAGCAGAACTTGATGCCAAAGTCAAATTATTAATAAAAAAAAATCCCATATGATGCGGACTTTACTGGTCACACTGTATAGTGTGTATAGTAAGTGTGGTATTAATCAATTGGAAACAACAGTGGCATTGGCAGTCGGTTCTTTACTCACGCCGTACCAACGATATTACCAGTAAAAGACCGTCAGAAACCATCAGGTCCTAAACACATATTTGTACAAGTAGGTCGTCACAACAGGTCTAGATGTGAGGAATTAATAATTATTTACTAAGTAAAGTCAAACAGAGTTAATAAAAAGGGTTTTAAGAATCCCGTTTTGGTTTCAAAGGAAATACATCGCCAAGGCATTCCGTTTATTAAGTAAGTACATTTTAGTTTGGATTTAGGTCAGCTGATTTACTTCGGTTTTTTTTCTTAAGTTTAAAAAATAAAAATTGTTATTGGAGAATTTAAAAAAAAAATTAATAAGCTTCCGGCGTCGTAGCAGTTACAAACAGTCCACAGCCGCCGACGTGAAGACGATGGCACTGTGTTTTAGAGTTGGGCAATCCGGATCTTTTTTGTGATTTGGATCACTGGGATCCGGATTAGTATATAAATATCTGACTCACTGAACATAGTCGCGAATCCGACGCTCTAAAAACCAAAAATCAAAACGCGAATCTGTCTTTCAGTTCCGCGTAAAAATTTCGTACCACTGGAGTACTAAGGGACACAGAACTATAAAAACAGTAGAATGCTTAATAGGCTGTATAAATGGCATAATTTAATATCTTTGTAAGTATGAGGATTTGTTTTTTTATAGTTTGCCATCCACTAATTTGAGTTGGCAGTATCATTTCAACTGACTGTAACTTCGTAGCGCGAAAAATAATATTTTAATCTATTAATATTGCAAACAATGTATATGTTTTGACTCCTCCCGGGGTAACTGGACCGTAACAAGCCTGGTACCCCAACAGTATTTTACTTCAAGCTAAATGATGCTTTGACTTTTACGAAAAACAATTTTTCTTTTATCTTTCCCTCCCATTTCACCACTTTTACATGTCTCCGACAAAGTTGAATGTAACTTAAGATTTTTCACTACTTTTACCTAAATGATTTTCACAAAGTCTGTTAAAACTCCCTAATTTTTCTTTTACTCTCTTCAATTTTCCGCTCAAGACAGGTCCTTTGCACTAGCCCTTGACTTTCCAGTATGCTGATGTCTTGTCGGTCTTCTGATTATTTATTTTTTACACCTCGTGTACACCATTGAAAGCTCCATTACGGCTCAATCCCACCCACTTATTATTTTCTCTATTGCTAACATCAACATTAGCATTGTACTATTTACTTTGTTTTCCCGATGATGAGTGTTTCTACACTCGAAACATGTTGAATTATCATTACTAGGTTCGCCTAGTTTTCTAATAAACCTATGGAGAAAGACTTTGTGCTTTTCTTTTTTCTATACATTTAACTTCACTTTGAGTATGGACCACTTCTTCAAAAATCATGTCGCGAATAAAAGCTATGGGAGACTTTTTATATGATTCAGGATGCTATATAGCTATAGTGTTAAATTATGATAAACTCCGTACTATAGTGAAAATGACCATTTAGAAATTAACATCGTTTCATTTCCTAAAAGCATTTGACCCTTCAACTCGAAATGCAAGAAGATAAACACATTTCTTTTAGAACTTGCTTTTACACTAAATCAAATAGGTAGTATTGTTTCCTTAAACCGTGTCTAAATTAGTCCATTAAAAGTGCGTTGGAATCGACATAATTTGAATATCTTGTAATTAGATCCCAGAATTAACATACTCTTCGCATTATAAAAGATGTACCTAACAAAAAAAAAATTTCCCTACAAAGAGGTTCAATACTATAGGCGTTTGTTTTAAAACAATATACGGGAAATTTGGTATTGCAGGAACTTGCAGATATTACGGCATATGCCGCTCGACGAGCAAAGCTGCCGACAAAACCGTAATCTGTGGTCTACTTTAAAGCTTTGTGCAGCCAACAAAACTCATACAATTTAGTAATTTTTTTGTTCTATGACAATTCAAATATAGAAACCATTAAGTATACAGATTTTTCATTGGAAAAACAAAATGGAGTTTTCATTGTGCGTTTTTTCCAACATCCGCTTTCTTTTATTTATGACCAATAAAGCAGCTAGTTAAATTTTGTTTTATACTTTTCTAACTATAAAACGTTGTACCTATATGCATATTATTTCATTTGCGAAGAATACAATACATAGCAATAAGAATAAGTATAATATCACTATTCTGTGGGAGCTATAATATTTATGACAACTTTGCTTAATTTCTCTGATCAAAAAGTTACAGTGTACCGACCACCAGTACTATCACAATCCCCTTTTCTACGAATTGGAAATCGGCATTTTTATAGTGTGTTCCATTGATGGGCTATTTCTATTTAAATTCCGAAAAATCAGTGTCGTTACATGAAATTTCCTAGGTATATAAGAATTTATTATTATCCTCTTTTTAATTTTATTTTTATTTTTTGCTTTGATATTGATACCAACGACCATCAAGCCAAGATAAACAGAAAAAAAAAATTTCAATTTAAGCCTTAGTATTTTTAAGTTGAAGTTATGGTTAGTTCCTATAGTGGCAAATCGATGGTAATTTTACATTAAAAGGGTTGTGTGTTCGAAGAACAAAACCACCGTCCATTCAGTATCGTTATTTATAACCAAAATTATATGGTTTTTTTTACTTTAAAAACGATGTATCTCTAAACACAATGTTATTTGTTTTTATGTTGATGCCACCTGGTGATATCATATTGAAAATAACTAAATTTTATTTAAAAAGAATTTTTTTTCTTTTAATTTTTAATGTAAAGGTAATTCAAGGTAAAATGTTTTTAAAATCAGCTCATGCTTATTTTCATTTGAAGTTAGATAACGTCAGTGGCGGCTCGTGGGGTAGAGCCACAGTGCCATGGCACTACCTGCCCTCCTGTCTAGCGTCCTGCCCTTTACAAATTACCAAAACCTATTAAAATTAATATTCTCGTTTTTAAAGCAATTAGCAAAATAATTTAAAAATGGAACACAGTCGGGTGCAAATTTCCATCTAAAAGGAAGCGATTATGCGTAAAACGGTAACGTAGCTTCCGCGCCAAGCGCGACGAGGCACACGGGAGGTGACGAAACGCCATCACCTCAATAAAAAAACGTTGGAAATGACCTTGAATGCAAGCAGGCAAAAATCTCGACGACGTAGCCAGGCTCTCTTCGTTTGACCGTTTGATGTTAGACGTTTCAAACAGCTGATGTTCGCGTCGCGTCCCGATTTGTTTTCGTTCGGCCGGCGGCTGATTTAATGTAGGGTTAACGAACTTTTTATTTTAGAAATACATAAGTAATGAATACTATTAGATTTTTAAAGGAAACTTTATGGAAAAAATACTTGGGTGTGCGGTTGTGATGAATCTAATAGACTATTTTGTTTTATGTGTGTTTTATTTGGTGGGAAGCAAACTTAGTCCCAAAAAGGTACAGCAGATGATTTGGTCCATTTCTGGGACAAAATGAAGACACATGAAAAATCGAAGGTACATTTAAACAATATATTTAATTTCAGTATGCTTGGTAAAATTAACATTAAAACTCAATTAAATTCTGCATATCACAATGAAATAATGAAGAAAAACGAACAAATTGATAAAAACAGATACATATTAAACCAAATTATAAACTGCGTTCGGTTTTGTGGTGCATTTGAGTTGGCTTTGAGAGGTCATGACGAAAAAGAGACGTCGGAAAATAGGGGCATATTTCGTGAATTAATAAATTTCAGCTCAGAATTAGACAAAACTCTTAAAGATCATATTGAAAAATCGAAAGTATTTAAAGGAACATCAAAACCCCTACAAAATGAACTTCTGGACTGTATGTTAGATGTGTATCATGATGAAGTCATAAAAGAAATAAAGGACTCTCCGTTTATCGCTGTTATCGCAGATGAAACCACTGACATTGCTTGTGTGTTTCAACTTGTTATCGTGTTTAGGTATATTCAAGATATGATTGTAAATTCATAAATTAAATTAGGTGCCTTTTTGCTTATTTTTCCTACTTTAAAAGCAAGAACTATTAACAAAAAAGGGCGTGGCACCCAAAAATTTTTTGCCTGCGGCGCTAGGGGTTTACCTGGCCCTACTTCACTAAAATGGCACGAGCCGCCACTGGATAACGTTGAAACAAAATAACACTGCTTTTCATTTAAAATATATTACTTTCATTTCCAGAGTTACATAATTTTGCTTTAAAAAAATGAGTAATTTTAAACGAAGAATAGGGATTTCTTTCAATTAAAATTATCGCTAGCGTTGAACTGAAAGCACTACAAAACGCATCATTTTACTGCCGTACCAGTGACTGTTAACCAGGCATGAAGCTGTATTTTGCAAAAGCAACCGTTTTATCACTTTTACTTCACAGTCAACATATAAAACCGTATGTAGAGCTACCTATAATAGTGATTTTTGCGTTAAAAAAATAGATAATATATACTATCTATATTCACAGTTTTAAAACTATTTTTATCAAATCTGAAATACATAATCTGGTAATTTTTTCAGAATAAGATATCGCTTACGCAAAATTAAAACTATAACATTTGAGTAGGTAAGGAAAAGAATTAAATAAACTTTCACTGAAACAAATATTTATCAAAAGGTATTATGGTAGCAACCAACACAAACGAATGGTCACCCAGAACCACTAATATAGCGTATTATGTGCTCCATATAACAAAAACCGATTTTGGAATAATATTTATATAAAAGGTAAATGCAAAGCAATAACTTATTGAAAAATGTTACCCAAACGGAAAATTGACGAATGAAAGTATACATTAACAAGGTTAATAACATAAACAACTAACCAAGAAAAAAATTATAAAATAAACAACACTGAGCCTTACTAATTTCATTACTATTTTCACAGTAACGTAACATCCTTCTTTTATTCTGTCAAAATTGTCATTTCAGTTTTATTTACGCCACCGATTTCCGCGACAAATTTTATTTAAATGCCACTTACCGTCACCTACGCATAACAACTGGGCAACTGCCAATGCGATCATTGGCACGTGGCAGTACCACGCAGACCGACAAAAAAGCGAGTAGCAGGGAATTTTGGCTCTCAAGTCTAGAGAAAAGATCCATAGATCGTTTTTTTTGGTGCGTTACGTTACGTAATTTAGGTTGTTGTTTGTTGTCTTTGGTTTGGGGTTACGTTGGTTTAGTTGTGTGAAAATTTTGCATATAAAATGGACAAGAAAATAAAGCAAATATTTTGATAAAGGATTGTCTATTTAACTTTTAAGGGAATAAGGACTTTCTGTTGAATGACTATCGTATTTACTATAAAATGTCGATCAAATTTACCAAATTTGGGTATGGTCAAAACATTTTCATGGGCAGGTAAGGATAAGTTGGAATTTACATTACATATAGTTTTGTGAACTTTAATTTAAACTTATTTCACCACCCTCCGCCCCTGTGTTATTAAGAAAGGACAAATCGGTATCCAACCGAGTTCTTTGCAAGTCCAGGCGCCAACAGCCGATACCTTGTTGTTGAGCTTCCTTTGATTTCAATGGTGCTTTAGACACATCAGTGAACATTATAAGAACCCTTGAGCTAATTTATTAGAAACGATTCGATGCGTAGGAAGTGACGTATGCATTTGCTTTGGGACTGAACAATTTTGATCACAGTAATTGGTATGAGTCATTATGGGATTTGATAAAGTCGGTCAAATATTAGTATGTAGGTAAAAAAAATTACTCAAATGTTGTAGTTTTTACAACTTTTTATAATTTTATGTATTGGTTGCGGACTCTTATTTTTTAACACGCTTTTATTAGCTTCACCTGTATATGATTGTATGTATGCTTGTTTGTAACCGACTTCTTTGAACCCGATTTTGACCCACTTTAAAGGGTCAGATTTAGTTTAAATTTTGTAGACTTATCAAGAACCGCTGACAGTACAATAATTTGATAAGTTTATCTCATTATCCTAATCAGGATCGCCGGAATTAAATCCTTTCCTTACAGATCCTCTGTATAAGAGTGAGAGAGATAGAGCTCACCGTATGCGCATGCGTACTATCTACCTCCTTTCCTGCTCGAGCACTCGGCTTAATAGTGTTGGTACATTATTTCGCTACCAGTGGGTCCTTTGGCCGAGCGGGTTTGTTCGGGTTTGTGGATCCAATGCTTTGAATCTAGCCATTTAAAAAAAAATGGATCCACTGCTTTAATTCTAGCCATTTTAAAAAGTCATTGTTAAATTAGTGACAGTATTCCATCTCTATGACTATCTCTACTCAAAAAAAAAATGTTCTTAACAATACTTAACTCAAACTTAAAAACGGAAAATAAATATAGTTTAAAATAATTCTTGAAATTCTTAATATGTATAGGCAGAAAATAATAATGAACGATAAACATTAGTACTATTATTGTAAAAAGCGTGGGGCGCTTCGTGCTATATTTTTCGTATATCGAGTACCCCACGCTTTTTTCACAATAATGCTAATGTTTATCGTTCATTATTATTTTCTGCCTATATTAATAATTTCAAGAATTATTTTAAACTATATTTATTTTCCGCTTTTTAGTTTGATTAATTATTAAAGCGTGTTTTTTAGTTTTTTTAAACTATATTTATTTTATATTCATTTACCTTACATAATGATTATCATTGAGCTGGCAAGGCATACCTACTATACAGGATGGAACTTTTAACTGGAATAAAATCAAAAATGCAAAAATGTTTATGCAAATTTGTTGAGTTTTTATGTGTTTTTCCGTTTTCTATCTTTTGGATTCTATGAGGCTCGATCACTGATGCTACCCCGGTTACTACAATATCTACATGGTAAGCAACATTATAAGTGGTGTTTTAAAATTTTGATTTTGTATCATGTTTGCTGGAATTTTACGTATAATGACTTAATAACTACCTATGTTATGTCTACCAGTCTACCTAGGATTATAAAATAAATTCGAATTGTTTGCTGTTTTAATAGTTGTGGGTTTAACCCTAATTAAATTATTACACGATTAATGAATTCAAAAATTCCTGCCTAAACCTGAACCTAATATTAATGAAAATAAAAATTATCATTTTCCATTCGTTATAGAGAATAATTGTCATCATAGAATTTTGGTAACATTACTGGAATGTTCATTTTTTAATTTTATTTTCCAATGATTTTAAAAATTGTATAATAGAAAATTAAGTTTGAAAAAAAAATGTTTTCTTATCTTCAAAGTTGGATAAATAAAAATGTAGATGCCGCAAAGATTAAATTTTATATCTATATTTTACTTTCCTTTCCCACATGTCCCACATATTCCTAGCATCCTGTATAACAGTTTAATTCTTAGAATTATAAATCACTAAAAGCTTATCATATCAACTATTGCTAATTTAATTATTATCGTGAGACCAATGTGTAATTATTTTTTAATTAACATTTATTTTGATGGGTTTTTCCGTTTCAATTAGTGAATTATTTAATTCTTGATTTATTTCTGGTTATTAAGACGCATATGAAAGTAAATATTAATTTATTTTTAATATTGTCTATATTAAAAATTATGGGTATTTGTCTGAAACTGGTTTTCAGAAGAATTTTGTGTTACTTATTTGATTAAATTCTAAAAACCATTTAATTATTAGTACCGACCGTAAAATGTATGAAATTGATAATTTGATAATAAATGTTTAGGGTTTACTAATTGTTTTCACTAAAAACAAGGAATTTATTATGACCACCTATAGAGACTCCTTACTTAATAACTTAAGGAGTTCATCAGCACCTGCAAATTAAAACATAATAATTAGTGTCCGACCGAAACAAGATTTTCAGCCGAAACCAAATCTTCGCCCTGTCTCAGTTTCGGCCGAAACCGAAACTTAAAATTTTTATTGTATTACTGAAATTTAATTTATTTTATACAGTGTGACCAGTAAAGTCCGCATCATATGGGATTTTTTTTTAATTAATAGCTTTATTCGAAATTTGACTTTGGCATCAAGTTCTATGAACCCACCCAAAGTTAGCCGAACTGTGCGCGACAATTCACGAACACTGACTTTCGGCACGGCCGAAGGTTCGGCCGGTTTTTGGCCGAAATTAAAACTGTCACCGAAACTAAATTTTTTGGCCGAAACTAGCCGAAACCGAAACTGAACCTTCGGTCGGTCTCTATTAATAATAAATAAATAATAACAGAATAAAGCAAGATAGACATACCATTATCTTTATCATAACAAGCCGACAAGACGTCACAAGCAAAGGTGCACCAGGTTTCTCACGAGTTCCACAATGAAAACACCAATTTTTTCGCTATAGAATAATAGGTTGTTGCCGAAGAATCCAAAAACCCCTTTTGGGTTTTTTTGTGAGCCCAAATTGATGCAATTTGTAACTATTGGGAATTTGCCAGTGCTATGGCGGTGCATGATGCCGAATTCAAGATAAGCCGTTGGCTAGCGGCAGTCAATTTATTGCTACAATTTTCATTTTACAAGTGTTCATAAACAGGTCATAATATAGTCCGGTCAATCTAGACATTCGAAGATACATAAATTTACAACAAGCTGAAAATAAGTAAAATTGTTCAAAATATAATTATAAATAAAATGTATAAGTTCCCCATCGAGGTCAAAGGTAAAAAAAATTAGTTTTTCGCGATTTTCAGCAAAACGGTAATTTTTCGCGATTTTCAGCAAAACGGTAAGTTTTATCATAAAAATACCTCAGACAAAAGTTGTAGGCTATAAAATTATCTATAAAAAATGTATTAATACTTTTTTCCTACGAGCTACCGTTTCTGAGATATAACGATTCAAAAAGCCAGTAACTATAATACTATCTATACGACTTTGCTTTGTGCATTAGAGAATGCAAAGCGGTATGGCCACACTGTATGCATCGTGACTTTCGACCAGCCCCTCTATGCTAAAGCTTGAGAAATGGTATCAGCCGTACCTGAGGGCTCTGAAGTATTAAAAATCATCATCAGACTCGGAGGATTTCATCTACCGATGTCTTTTCTGGGAGCAATTGGTCATATTATGCAAAGAAGCGGCCTGAAAGAAGTACTCGCAGAGATCTATGCGGTAAAATCATTAGAAAAAATGCTCAATGGTCATGCTTACGCAAGAGCTGTCCGAGCTCATACACTACTTCAGCTTACTTTGCCAATTATAATATTAAAAGAAGTTGAAATTAATGACATAATGGATGCAGATATAATCATAAATATCGAGAATATATTAGATAACACTCTTATTATATATATTATATTATCTCAATATTTTTATATGGTTTCCATTGCTAAAGAGTTCCTAAGAGCTGAGCGCATGGGGGATTGGAAAGCTCATTTAAACTACGTCAAAGAAATGCTTCCTTTTTTTCACGCGTCTGGACATTTTCCTTATGCTAAGTCTGCACACCTTTACTTGCAGGATATGCAACAATTACAGAATTTGATTGATCCTGAAGTTTACGAAAAATTTTCAGAAGGATTTTTCACAGTTAGACGTTCAGACAAATTAAGTTGTGGAACTTCAACGGACATGGTAATCGAGCAGTCTATAATGCAAGCTATGCAGGCAGATGGAGGTATTGCTCGAGGGAGAAGTACAAAAGAGAGCGTCATAAGTAAATGGATTTATAGTATGCATACTATGAATACAGTTTGTGAAAAATTAGAAGATATCGCTAATGTTAGGATGGATACGACCGAGCAGCATGTTGATGCAAGTGATTCACGAGTAAAAAAAATATGCTAAAGACATACGAAAACTTTTAGAGTGGTTCTTAACGCATGATCCTTTTCCAGAGGTTAACAAAATTGTTTTTATTGCGAGTGGTGTCGTTGGTGATGATAAAATTAATTGTTATAAAGCTCGTGAAGTTGGACTGGCTTCTATGGCAAAAATGACATGACTGACATTCAATAATAATAAATTAAAACGCGCTGACAAAGTTGTTCCTCTTTTAGCTATGACTAGTACCATAAAAGTTCATAATCAAAATCACGTGGAAACGTGTGCATATTATGACGATAACAACTTTTTGAATCGTTATATCTCAGAAACGGTAGCTCGTAGGAAAAAAGTATTAATACATTTTTTATAGATAATTTTATAGCCTACAATTTTTGTCTAGGGAATTTTATGATACAACTTACCGTTTTGCTGAAAATCGCGAAAAACTCATTTTTTTTACCTTTGACCTCGAGTAAAATTTTTTCCATATATATAATATATGATATATATATATATATAAATGATGGGGAACTTATACATTTTATTTATAATTATATTTTGAACAATTTTACTGATTTTCAGCTTGTTGTAAATTTATGTACCTTCACTATCATTCTTTGGTTTAGATTGACCGGACTAATATGATAGAATGTCCTTTATAAACAGTGAGACGTCGGGTCGGCGCAAAAGTACGTTATTGATGAAATGTTTTGTCTATTTTTGAGATATACAATGTACTTTAATAAAAAGAAGATATTCACAAATGAATTTGTCAACAAATTATCATGTGGTGGTTGCCCAGCTCTATACATTGGAAAACCCGTAAGAAAACTCGGAATAAGAATAAAAGAACATGTCAATCGACCAGGTACATACGTCTGTATTTGGACAGCACCTCAAATTTAATTAATTATCATAGTTTCTCACCAACGTCTAACAGCAAAATTTTACATCAATTAGACCATAAAAACTATTATCAACATAAAATTAGTTGAATAGTTCCGATTTTCAAAATTTTGAGTTACAAAAACTTTCAAATGAGAAGGCATTCAGTTATGTATTTTAAAAATAAAAGTACAAATCAAAAGAAATATTAAATTTTTAACATTTAACCACTGAAGTTTCTCTAGCATTAAATTTATTTTCATATATTTATCCACATTTAAAATTATACGCATCGCTTTATTTTGCAAAACTTGGAGTCTATCAAATACCCCGTCATTTGCTGTGTATAAAATAGTTGAACAATATAGAAAATGAGGTAAAATTATTGTGTTATAAATTGTTTTTTTTTTCTGAAAATAAACTTAAATTTTGACTAAGTAATTCTTCTTAAATAATTAATTTTTTTCCAATTTAAGATACAATATTTTCAAAATGCAATTCAAATTTGAATTTAGAATCTAAAGTAACCTCCAAATATTTAAAAAAGTATAATTTCACATTAACAAAAATATTTATATCTGTATTATATACGTTATTTCCAATAACCATAAATTTTGTTTTAGAAGCATTTAATTTTAATTTATTTATCTTTAATCAGCTTGATATAGATCTTAATTCAAAATGTGTTGTAGTCCTTAGTAAAATTTTCTTATAACAATTTGCTCTAAAATAAAAACTGAGGGTACTTTCCTCTTAACGTAATTCTGTGTTTTTATATTTTTTTGCCGCCCTGTACATGATATATTAAGATTTGATATGTCAATAATATTTGCGCATTAAGCAGAACTTTTTATAAAGAATAACTGTTTTTCGTAAAATGAACAATAAAAAAATTCCCATATGTCTAGAACTTCTCTGGACACGACGTATATAATAAAGCATCATCAGCAAACATTTGAATAAAACTGTGTTTCAAAACTTATAAATAATTTGGCATATCATTTATATAAAGAATAAATAATAATGGACCTAAAATGCTGGCCTTGTGGTACTCCAATATTATTAAATTTCTTTTTAGAAATTTTTTTATCAAATTTTGTTTTTTGCTGCCTATTAGGAACTTAAATAATTTTAAAACCATTTATAAACAACTTCCCTTAATCCATACTGATATAATTTTTTTAATAATTTATCCCTATCAATTGTTTCGAATGCACGTTTGAATTCCAAAAATAATGTGCGTTATAGGGTCAAAATTGACATTTAGTCAAAAGGCCATACTTGCCACTGCACATAAAACATATTGTCTTCATAATAACATAGTTTTCGGTTAAACTGGTGAACATTATTGCAGTCTTGCGTACGCCATTTTGTTCGCCGAGTAAAGCAGCCAGCAAAGCCGCGGTATGCTCCTTTACACTTCAACCAGTAGTCAATAATGTATAAATTTTGCCTGCCGGCAATATAATGTCGCTCCAATATCGCCATGCATTTTGTTGTATTTTATATTAGGAATTAATTTAAATAAATATTAAATGTTTATATACATAATTATTTTAAAAGCGTAAATTAAATCGAGTGTAATGTTTAGCGGTAGAAATTGGTAATTGGTACCTCAGCGGTAGAACGGCAGTTCATACATCAAAACGGTAGAACTTCCGCAAAAACTGGATATGGCAACATTGCAAAAAACTTGCAGATACATGCAATGTTGCCAACTCGACTAAATATTCATTGGGCGAAGCTTTCTCCAAAAATATTCAGCTTAATAAAAAAATTACCTCGAAAATTACTTTAGAAAAGTATACCAATCAAGGAATTATTCAACACAATAAAGTAAATTTAATGCCAAAATAGAGATTTAATTTTAAAGTAATACCTCTAAAACCGTGGTACGTGGTTAATTTATCTAATGTCTCGACTAATTCCTCAAATGCCTCGACTAATTTCTCTAATACCTCGACTAATTCCTCTAATACCTCGACTAATTCCTCTAATACCTCGACTAATTCCTCTAATACCTCGAATAATTCCTCTAATACCTCGACTAATTCCTCTAATGCCTCTACAAATTCCTGCAATGCCTCCACTAATTCCTTTAGTAATGTAATATTCCCAAGATTTGTTCACCAAATTTCTTCCGCGGTTTACCCCTCGCTTTAGATATATATTCGCGTTTGCTTGTTACAGATTTGTACGTCGTACAAGATTATGAGCGGTAAAATATTTCCATTGGATGGGTTCTCTTGGTTTTGTTTCTCTATGGTGTAATTTAGAAATAGATTGAATTTTTTTATTACAATATTATGCTTTGAGATATGCTATGCAGGTATACATACCTAGTTAATTGCTTACCTTTCAAATTACTATCACAAAATTTCACCTATTTCCGCGAAATGAATTATTTATAAAGCAAAAGTTTATTGTTATATTAAAATTATTTAAAACGATACCTACATAAATTGATACCCGAAGCAAGGTTATATGACTATTAAAACGTTTTTATGATAAGAGTAATTTTCATAAATATAAAACTAGAGCAAGGTATTGAATACCTATCCTATAAATAATATAAAACCGTAGATAATGCTAAAACAAATAAAAAAGGTAAAATTGTGTATGTATGTAATAATCATAATAATGGTGTGTCCGAAAATCAATGCGCTAAATTGGCATGTCAGTCATGATACAAGAAGAGTATATTAAATTGGGAAAGTGCTTTAACCATAGAGTTTATTTATTTTTTTTATTTATTCCAAATAAAATCCCAAAAACATCTGTTCATGAGGGATTCTCTACTAATAACAACATCTAAAAATGTAATTGTTAAATATAACTAATTAAAATACAAAGTAAGTCAAAATAATAATTAAAATGTTAATATTCAATAAAAAAAATAAAAATATTTAAATATTTATGTATAAAATTATTCAATTATTATTTCTTTTAATAAAATAATATAACTAATATCTACCTAATATCGTTTAGCTATCATTTATAAATAATTTTGAAAATAATAATTAATCATAAAATCAGTGCACGTTTAAATATTTTTTTAGTTTAAAATTTAGCGTCACGTCTGTCATTGAACTTTATATTTGAATGTTTATTTTTTGATATAATTTGGTGAACAAAAACAATATTTTGCATTAAGTGAATATCCTTAATTGACAATATTAAAATTTTTATATGAAAGTTTAGTTGAATATTGTCTATCCAAGCAATATATATTTTTAATTGTTTTATTTTGTAAAACTTGTAAGGGGTTAAGCAAACTTTAAAAAGTTGATCCCCATATTAAAGTTAAATATTGTAAATGAGAGTGAATAATAGCAAAATAAATAGGACGTAACATATAATTTCGAGTCAAAAAACTGGTGCAACCATTTTCTGTTTAATATATTCAATGTGTTTACTCCAATTAATAGCTTCATCTATTATCAACTCCAAAAATTTTATTTTATTTAATTGTTTTAAATGCCCGACTTTTAATTTTAAATCACTTCTGTATAAATTGGGTTTCTTTCCTATACATAAAAAAGAGTATTTTTCTAAAATTAATGTCAATTTAGGACTACACATCCATAATTCAATGTTTTTATATCATGACTTATAACATTTTCTATAATTTCATATGAATCAGCGATGTATAAAATAGTTGTGTCATTAGCAAACAATTTAATTTTCCCTTTCAATTTTAATTTAAATATAGAACTATTATAAATAAGGAAAAATAAAGGGGCCAAAATCGAACCTTGCGGAACACCACAATTAATATTAAGAAATTTGCTATATTTATTTTTGATACGAACTTTTTGTTTCCGCTGATTCAAATAGTTTCTAAACAAGTCAAAAACTACACCCGAAATACCCATCATATCAAGTTTTTTTTTAAAGAATTGTTAGTTCTTATAGAATACACTACAGTGTTTACGTTTTAAAGAAATCAAAGATTCCAGGGTTCACAATTTGTCTGGTTAGCTGTATGGTTCACTATAATTAACACGTGCATCAAAAGAAGCGTTGTTATCAAACTTACTGTTAAGTCACATACTAGATTCATAAAATTAATAAAATAAACATTTTATTATAATGCAGATAAATTACAGACGTTAATAAGATACTACGGGTAAAACAAATTTTTGTTTTGTTAGTTTAAATAAAACAAATAGGGTTATTTCAGGTCTTTGTATTTAGTGCCTACTTATTTCAGTTCCGTGGTGACGAAATCTAGAATAATAACGGCAACCTCGCTTTCCTTTTTCACGCGTCGGCCATTCTTGGGTAGCAACAAAAACAGCTGTAGTAATCGAACAACCCCTTCTTTTTTTCTGTGAGTAATCGTAGTAGGTATTAGATGTCGTAGTTGGTCGTCGGAATACTCGTATTTGTACGTGTTTTGTGTTTATTTTTTGAATTTTTGTAAAGGATTTTTCATTTAATTGCTGTTATAAGGTATAAGTACTTAACAAAATGGTTATTATATCCTGGCATGTCATGTCAACAACAAATATTTCTCTTTCAACAATAAGAGTATTATATTATATTACCACGATGCAGTATATACCAGGAACATGTATAAATATCCTCTACGATTAATTATAAAAAATAAAATATTTTTTATTGTCTGTCGCATATAATTTCATTAATTTCCTTCATTAATATAATAGCACTTCACAGCCTAAGTTTTTAAAGGCTTCTATTAATCTTCACTTCACAGTAAAAATTTATTATTACTTTAATGAAAACTTTTTTAATTAGTACTTATATTGTATTATACTTGCGACATCCTACGCCGCTTGTGTGTATTAATCGCTCCGAATCATTAAGCCATTACAACTCCGCACGGAGTCGGAAACTTAACGCTATCTCTCTCTTCTGTCTTTGTTTTGCGCACTTAGAACAAATGTTTGATGCAAATAAACAGGTTATTCATGAGTGCTTAGTCTATTCTATAAGAAGTCTATGGTTGTAAGGTGGTACTGGGGCGGATTTAGCATTTGGTTGTGTATGGGGGGGGGATCACTCGAGTGAAAAATAACCTATCACTCGGTTTTTTCAATCACTTGAATTAATCGGTTATCATCGGTAATCATTCGAGTGACGAAAATTTGGATTCCAACGACCCGCATGCCGTTCATACCAATCACTCATTGCGGCTAGACAAACTAGTTTACGGACTGACGACCTTTTTTTTTTTTTTTAGAAGTCTTAAATATCTGGGCAGTGTATTGATAATTCAAGTGATTTAAAAAACATATCGGTTTTTTACTAATTCACGGAACTGCCGACCTTTTCTTTAGAAGTCAGCAGTGTTGTTTCACGAACTACCGCCCATATTCCCATAATATAGCATTAGAGTAAAAAACCCGTTTTTATCCGGTTTTTAAAATCACTTGAATACTCGGTAGTCGGTTATTAAAATAACTCGGTTATTCCCATCACTAGTATTAAGTCACGTGCGAATTTAGCTGTTTGGCAAGAGAATCACTTTCCATGTGCACTGGGCTTGCAACTAGTGCTGGGAAGTTTAGTTCACTTTGCCGATTTCAATCTTTCGTTCTCGTTCAATAAAGTGAATAGTTTAAAAGACTAGTTCGTTTAGTTCATTTAGTTCACTGATTTATACTGGCATATCGCCGCATGCATCGGTCGGTCAGGTGATAAAACCTATAATCTCGGTCGTCTCGCTCTCGCTTGCGTAGTACATTCCGTTTAGACTTTAGTTCGCCTTGTTTCAATCTCTCAGTAATTACTGATTGATTCTTTTAGTTCAGTTGGCAGATTCGATCTTTTGAACTAGTTCGTTCGCGAACTACACAACTCTACTTGCAACGCCTCGACAGCCCTTCCAGACTATATAAAATGTGGATTCGCCACTGATCACTAGTTTACTATTCATAATGTTGACTACACATTTTTAACATCATCTATTTGAATTACCATGTGGTCTGTGACACCCTCTTATAATTATTTTACCGGAGGGTAGTTTAGTTGACACCCCTAATCATATCAAAAGCAGTTAAGGGCTCTTGGAATGCGACATTTCCTGACACATGATTAATGGCTTTTGTGGCACCCGATAAACTTTTACACCAGGGGTCATGGGGAGAGAAATGATTTTGACTTGTTTTTTTGTGTGTCTAAAATGGCAATTTTTAAAAAATTAACTTTTTTATATACCTCAAATCAGCGAAAAACTTTTAGTAGCTTTCGCAGCAAGCGGCTATTTTCCACTGAGGGATTGCATTTCAAACGTTTCCTCAAAAATTATAATAACTTTCGAATTTATTTTCAAGATGTAAGTATTCGTTCGTGAAGAAATACTGCAGCAATTTTTGTACATTTGAGTTTTGAGAGATTAACAAACACCAACATCAAATATTCAACGTCTGCTTAAAAATTATCAAAGATTTCGAATTTATTTTCGAGTTTTAGTAGTTTATTAAGAAATACTCGGAAATACTGCAGACATTT
Organism: Polydrusus pterygomalis; assembly: GCA_963969555.1. Taxonomy (NCBI): domain Eukaryota; kingdom Metazoa; phylum Arthropoda; class Insecta; order Coleoptera; family Curculionidae; genus Polydrusus; species Polydrusus pterygomalis. Next base: position 159,497,766 of record OZ018375.1, on the reverse strand, counting down.
TTGAACATTTGAGTATTAAGAGATTAACATACGCCAACATCAAATATTTAGTCGGAGGTCGGGAAACCCAATTTTGATCAATTCAATAATCAGTGGCGGCTCGTTAATGAAGGGCTCTGGGGCGCCGCCCTCCCTGCAATTATTTCAAACAGAATCCAAAAATACTTTACTTAAAAAACCAATAAAGCAATCCATATAAGCAATCCATTAAAATAATTCAAACCAAACATAGCCCTATTCCAGCGGGTAGGTTAAACTAAGCACGGGCATAAATTCAAACCAAACATAGCCCTATTCCAACGGGCAGGTTATACTCATAGACAAGCGAGTTGCGCGCTCTCAATGTTTTTTATACTAAGCGCGAGCGGGCGACCGATTATCCGTCCCGATTCAACGCGGCTTCTCGATGAGTTGTCATGACGATAGAGGCGTGACGTCCTCTACACATCGCACAACGAGCGGCCACGATGAGCTCCAATTTTCCGCGCCCAACAACAGCTGTTCGCGATGCCACGGTAGAATAATCAATATATTATGTACTCTGGCGAGGCCACCTGTCGATACCGCATCTTTCAGAGAAAATAAAAAAAAAACATGAAAATAGTGCAAAACATCGTCATAATGTGGTAAGTTTTGAGATGTTAGGACAAACTAATATTTTAACTTGTTTAAGTAGTGCTTATGCTGATGAAATTAAAATTCACAACCAGAAAGTTGACAACAGACACGTACTTTTGAAAATAATAGACATTTAAAATTTTTCTTATTTAAAGCCAGCGCCCCCCCGACTCGCTATTCACGAGTCGCCACTGACAATAATGTCAAAAAAGTTATAGAGGCGGAGGTAGGAGAGTATAAAATAACATTTGAGTGGCTTAATGCAACTAAGAAGAAGAAAAGTTCAGGAAGTGGAGGAAGTAAGTGGGGTAAAACCGGACCAATTTAAAATATGTAGACAAACTTATGTAGACATGTATGTAGACATTACTTAGACTAAATGCGAAGAACCCAAAAGACGTCATGGAATATGCTCAACAAACGCTATAAAAGGTACAAAATACAACACAAATAATGTTTGTTTGAAGGTGGTACACAATGAAGTAATATCAAAAAAATTACCTTGTGGGACTTCCATTGACTTTATCATTTTGTTACTTAACAGAACGTTTCGGTTAGTTAATATCTTTAACCATTTTCAAGTGTAAACTAAATTATAATTCTAAAGCTACTGTCTTAAATACTATCCATGTGCAATTAATAAAGCTTGATGACTCCGCCTACGTGCTTATTGGAGTGTATAATTTGACCTGTTGGTTTTGGACAAGAAGCGGCTTCCAGATATTAGGGATATCTATACTTGGTTTACTAAATATATGGGTATTTTGATTCATGAAAGCTGCTTCTTTGAACTTTCGTTTTCTCCAGTGCTGTTCCGTGTCCAAAACCTTGGTTTCTGACCACTGTATATGTTGGTTGGTCCATGCATGTTCCGCTATACCAGATCTCGAAGTTTCACCTCTTTGAGTATGAGAACATCTGAAATGTTCTTTAACTCGTACTGGAAGAGGTCTTTTTGTTTCTCTAATGTACGATTCGCCACACTCGCAAGGGATTTGATGGATACAATTTTTTGTGTTTTCAATACGTTCAGTACGTTTTACTTTTGTAGGAAAGCTTCTGAGCGTATTTCCGGATTTGAAGGCTGTTTTGATATCTTCCCAGAAATCCCTTTGACATAAAGTATTGTAAGAAATGCTTTAGAAAGGTTTCAGGGTATAACCATAACCATTCTGTTTTAAATCTTTTTTGACGTTTGAAATTTCAATATTAAGGTCTTCCGGATTGATGCAAACGTTATGCTCTGTGATAAAGAGTTTGAATCAGGTATGCCCTGTTTTATGGAGTTTGAATGATTCAATTCGTGATTAAGGTATTGCCTCGTGTGAGTGGGTTTCCTGTACACTGAAGTTTTTATGTTTTCAGCACTTCGTTTGACGAGAACATCGAAAAAAGGTAGAGTGGAATGTTATTCTGTTTCCATTGTAAATTTAATGGATTGTCTTATACTATTAATATGTTCCAAAAACCGTATTAGCTCTTTGTTGCTGTCTGTCCAGATAATAAAGGTATCATCAAGATATCTAAGCCAAGTTTAGGTTTCATCTTGGCCGTGTTAATAGCGTGTGACTCAAACCATTCCATGTACAGGTTAGCCATCACCGGAGAGAGAGATGAACCCGTTGTATTAAGTAACAAAATAAAGACAATGGAAGTCCGGCAAGGTATTTTTTTTTGACAAATACTGTTCTCTTACCAAACATTCTACGGGGTTCATGTATGTCTGTTACTATACTGGCTTTTATTTTTAAACTACTTTTTTATATTCGAAATTAAAACAATGAAAAAACACCACATACTTATACAACCAATTAAAAGAGGTAGCCGACCAAAAGCGTATTTCAGCGTAAGGTAAACGTTAATACAGAGGGATCCTCGCAAATATTTGCTCACGTGTGCAGTCGCCATCTTGATCGTTTTAACCTGTCTAACACCGATGTAAAATCGAGCGAATGTTTTCCAATCTTGCTTTAAACATGGTTTAGGTTTTAAACTTTTAAAAGAAGTAGTAAATAAAACGTTGCTAGGAAGGTCGTACCATGCTCGCAAGGTACTGTGGTACAGTTTTATTAATATTGACTTTGCACTTTATAGAGCAGAATTTGTACAATTCTGTGGAAAATGGTTTGAAGATGGTTTAGTTTTCCGAGTTTATGGATGTAAAAAATGCTTTCATTATAATCCCAAAATTATTAACAGAAAAGAAGCGCTTCAGTCAAACACAAATGGGGCAAAAATAAAGCTTTCTAGAGGTTTGAAAGTTCGAGCAATGTCTGGTCGAAACAAGTTTAAGGCCATATATCATTGTTGCATTTGTATTTGTACTTCGTTTGTCTTATACTGAACTTCAGTCTGTATTGGGGCTGGGTTTCACTTGAGGACCTCGAGGTTCGGCGTAAGAGGCATGATTTGAAACTATTATACAATATCTTAAACCATGTTTACCATTGTAAGAATCTGTTAGCGAAAATTCCACTTTTTGTCCCACCCAGAACCACACGTTCTAATTTTACATTTTATCATCCATTTAACCGCACACATGATTATTCAAGTTCTTTTCAGCAGAGGTCTATCAGGTTGACTAACTATTATTCTAACGCCCTTTTCATCTTCTTCAAGTTTTATATGAAACTGGTTACCTGATATCAAAGTAAGTACGTAATCCTAATTTTTTTTATTTTTATTTATGTTTATCGTTTTTTTGTTAATGGTATTATATTATTGTTACTTTTGAGTTTGTTAATTTTAATGTATCTATGTGATAATATGCATTCATTGCTAATTAATGTAATTTGAAAATGGAATAAGCTCGTTAATAAATAAATAAAATAAAAATTAGAAGAGGGGTTATATTTATTTTGATGATAACAAAATTTACATGGGATTTTCAACAGACAAACCCACAGAAATATTTTATATAAGTTACAACAAATAATGGAAAATGGTTGATAAGGTAATTTAAAACAAATGAAGTTAAACATATTCAAAAAACCAATCTGAAATTTTTTAAAAATAATTATAATTATTGAGGGCAGATATTAAAGTCCTGTATTCCTGCTAGGTTACTAATCTATTATAATTTGTTCCGATCGACAAGAAGGCAGTTAGTGTGAGTGTAAGTTACTGAAAGTTTCGAAAATTATTTTCGTCACAAGTTTCGTAAATAAATGGACACCACAGTTTGGTGTAAATATTTGGAAGCAGAAAAATACCATTTTGTTTCGATTCACTTAAAGCAAAAATGAGTCGCTACAATTTGGGAACGCATGTGTCATCATAACTTCACAATTTTATCTAAATATATTTCGAAAAATATTCATTTCCTTGTGTGTTTTTAAATGTATCGACACTGTGGGTTGTAAAATTTTTCGAAACAAATAGTTAAAAAGCGTTTCAAGTAACAGAATTCGAAAATGTGTCGAAAAAGTTCCGGAAGAGATTTGTCGCAACACAATTTTGATATTTGAATCGAAAATGTTTTGAAACGTTTTTCAGCAAACAATTTATGTCCCATTATTTGTGTCTAAATATGCTACTTAAAAAGTTTATATTTTTTTGAATTAAATTTTACTATAATACTTTATAACAGCCGAACGCCTGCAATTGTTTTAAAAACAATTTTCTTGACGTTCGTTAATAGCACAAAACTCAAAACAACAAAATATAGGTAAATGTTGTAATTGATGGTGAAAAATTGGAATTAGTAAACAGTTTTAAATTATTAGGGATAATCATTGATTCAAAATTAAATTTTTTAAATTATTTTGAAAGTATCATATCGAAGCTTGCCGGAAAAGTAGGTTATTTTAAAAGAATCAGTTCTAATAATTTAAGTTTTTTTTTTAAACTGTATTTAATACTATTATATTACCACATTTTCTTTATTATTCTTCCATTTTATATTGTGCTAGTGAGGAAATATTTGATAAATTACAAATTTTACAAATAAGGCAATGCGGATTATTTTAAATTGTGACAAACATACAAAAATTAATTTTATGTTGAAAAATTCAGATTGGTTGCATGTCAGACAGTTAATTTTCTATTTAGTAGGTATGTTTCTTCTTAACATAGTATAAAACAAAGTCGCTATCGCCCGTCCTGTCCCTATATGTGCTTAAATCTTTAAAACTACGCAACGGATTTTGAAGCGGTTTTTTTTAATAGATAGAGTGATTCAAGAGGAAGGTTTCTGTCTGTTTTTGTTAAAAGAAGGTTGCGTTTTAAAATTTAAAAATAAATCTATAAAATATGTTAAAAAAATGTTTTAAAAAATATTTAATTGTAGCTTTTTGCTAGATAAAACATTACTACTTACTACAAACATTACTTTCGTTTTTCTTAATAAAGAAATATACATAATATCTTGAAATAAATTTGGTACGTAAATATTAGTAGTTTTTGAGTAAAAAAGGCGATGGCAGACCATTAAAAAGAATGTCGAACTTAAATTATAAATAACCCTCCGATTAGCTTATCCCCACGTAAGGTAGATATTTATGAGGTCCCAGTCTCATTTACAAGCAATATACCAGATAAAAAGTTCAAGTAAGTATTTCCATCATCAAGCTCTCTGAATCACCTTTTTATGAAACATTGATCCATTGTTGCCACATATACAATGTGTCCCAGGATAGGTGGTCCAAGGGGACAAACGGACAAATAATTACGATTTCCAAAACGGTGTTTTGGGATTATAGTCTGCATGGTCTGAAACTAAAATACACACAGTTTTATGCACATGGGTGTTATGCAGGGAAAATTATAGCTTTAATAAAAATCGCTACTTTAAAGTGACATTAATTTGAGAGATAGGGGAAAATTTGTTAAGAGAAAGCTGTTTACAATCTTAACATAATATAAAACAAAGTCGCTGTCGCCCGTCTGTCCCCTTATGTGCGTAAATCTTTAAAACTACGCAACGGATTTTGAAGCGTTTTTTTTAATAGATAGAGTGATTCAAGGGGAAGGTTTTTATGTATAACTAGCGACCCGCCCCGGCTTCGCACGGGTGCAATTTCAGAAAGTGGCATGCCGGGTACTAATATATCGGGTTTGTTCGGGTTTGTATTTATACCAGCGGGTTGCAACGCATGCCGGGTACACGCTAGTTAAGAAATAAGTTGGAATCTCTATCTAAGGTACTGTAAATTGAATTTTACCATTTGTTAAAGTTATAATTTGGCCCTAGTTAATTATTTGGTATTAATTTCTACATTAAAGGCCAAGAAAAATGTACGATGATATAATAAATATCTGGATTTTATGAATTTTCGCATTATTATCGCGTAGAAATTGGCAACCACTCAAACAGAATGGAAATATTTGTTTTATTGAAAAGAATTTGTTTTTCGTCATCCCCTTAAGATGGAAATTGTAAAAGTTCTGCAAACTCGAAAAAATAACTAAAATAATGTTGTTGTGAAGTACCTATACTTTCGTTTGCTATACTTGCTCATACGGAAAATAATATTCTTTATAAAATAATTTTTTTTATTAAAAGAGGTTTGGAAATAATTCCAAAAGTTTTAAATTACGGTTGCAAATGAAGATGTTCACACCCACAGTGTTTTCGCTAATTTGCAACCTCGCCTGCAACACGGAAATAAGTGTAAAATCGAAAAGAAAAATATTTTCGTATTTGTTTTCTGTCAAAAAAGCAAAAGTTCTGCACACTCAAAAAAATAACTAAAATTATGTTTTTGAGAGTTGCTTTAATTTACAACCTCTTGCTTCAAACGAAAATATTTTTTTATCAATTTTTTTTTTTTAAAAGAATAAGTTTTGGAATAACCCCAAAAGTTTTATATTACGGTTGAACATTAAGATGTCCACCTTCACATTGTTTTCATTCATTTGCAACTTCGCCAACAATATGGAAATAAGTGCTTTTTTTGGAATAGTACAAATACGAAAATATCTTTCTCTTGTTGGATGCGAGGTTGCAAATTAATTATGAAAACATTGTGACGGACGACATCTTTATTTTCAACTGTAATATAAAACTTTTGGAATTCTTCCAAAACTTATTTTAATAGAAAAAAACGATTTTATAAAAAATATATTTTCGTTTGGCGCTAGAGATTGCAAATTAAAGCAACTCTCAAGAACATTGTTTTAGTAATTTTTGAGTGCAAAACTTTTGCCTTTTTTAGTAGAGTACCTACAAATACAAAAATATTTTTCTTTTGGATTTTACAGGATGTGGACATCTTCATTTGCAACCGTAATTTAAAACTTTTGGTATTTTTTCTAAACCTTTGCAAAACATCCGCGCTAATAATGCGAAGATTCATAAAATCCTAATTTTTAACATCTTCCGTTCAGAAAAGAGGGTTGGAAAATTAGACTTAAGTAGTATTATTTGAATTTACTTTTCATTTTACTGTAGTTTTAAAACTTTTGGAATTAATGTGAATTGATTGTCTATATACAACTACTAGCTAAAGTCGCCATAGTGGATCTTTTCCCGTGCGTCATCAATCAACGATCAGGACTCAACGTGGTTAATAACTCTGCATCCTTATTTATTACAGTAACAAGTTTGAATAAAAGCATAAAAGAACGTCTCCAAGATTCCGCAATAAAATAATGTGCTAGACAAGAATAAAACTATATAAACGTCAATTAATTACTTTTTTTATTTGTTTAGTTGACTACCGTTGTATTTTAGAACGTCATTGTCAACCTTGTTTTGATCTGCCAATCTAATTCGTATTTTGTAAATTTGTGTGCCTTAAAACTGTTCCTTTTTCTAAAAATAGTTCTTTTTAGAGCTAATTATACCCGCCATCTGTTTTCGCGGTAAGTATTTATGGATTTTTATAATAATTTATTTATTTTAAATATTCTAACCCTGAAAGTTCTTTGAAAAGTTTACGGCAGTGGGTAAATTCCCTTAAATGAAAGGATGTCAAAAATTTGACTTTTGCGATTTTAATAGTCAATAAAACACCAAACTTTTCTAGATTTTAAGCTTTAAAAATAGTATTAATTGTATTAACTGTAAAATGAGTACGAATAAACCCCGAGAGAAACTCGGAATTATAAATAATTTTTCGGGATATTATGTAGTAGTTTTGACTTTTTTCGTCTCGTAATTTTGATTTGATTCATACGATTTTGATGACGTGAAAGTGATGACGCACGGGAAAAGATCCACTGTGGCGACGTTAGCTGTGTTGGTATTTGGTAGAAATGTGTTTAATATTAATATAATTTGCCATGTATCCGGTCTGAGTGAAGTTGTGAGTATTTTACTTTTAGACCATGCAGAAGCATAATCCCATAACACTATTTTAACAATAGCAACTTTTTTATTTGTTTGTTTTCATGGACCACCTATCCTGGGACACACTGTATATTATACAGTGTTTGCTAGAACGTTTAATTAAAACGGTACTCTGGGAGAAGTTTTAACTTGTCTAGGAATGAAACATTACGCATTTAAATATAGTCAACTTCGAAAAATAAAGTTATTTGTAGAAACTGACCAAAATGTTATAAGGAAAAGTTGATCTTGTCAACATTTTTACATTTTCAGGTGCGTTCATTATTATTCCGGGACAAGCAAAACTTTTGCTGGAGTCAACTTTTACGAAAACTGACAATATCACACTAGAACCTTTTTAAATTTTTGAGAACGTCACTACTGATTTTTAGTGGTAAGTTTTATTAATCGTAGCAAGCAAATATTATTATGATTAATGTCAAGTTTCATTACAACTGCCAGTCGGAACTAATACAGTATAGAAAACCAGATTACACCCACAATAGAACTTGATAATAATTACTGTGAGTATTCAGAGCAATAATGGCTTTAAACCATTCTATGGTAATTTGAAGAAGTAGTCCACGCTTAAAGTGGAGTTGAAAGTATGGGAAAGAAAGAAAAAACTAAAAGTCTTCCTCCACAAAATTTAATAGAATAGAAGGTATTCTCAAGGGTCTCTACATGTTTCGAACGTAGACACGTTCATCATCAGGAGACAGAAAATGTATTTAGATATGCTGATGGCCATTCATGCCATTTTCTCTTCTGCTAAAACCATCAGCATATCTAAATACATTTTCTGTCTCCTGATGATCAACGTTTCTACGTTCGAAACATGTAGATACCCTTGAGAATACCTTCTATATTTAATTTTGTGGAGGAAGACTTTTAGTTTTTTCTTTCTTTCCCATTCTATGGTAGCATTAACTATTTCCTATTGGCTAAATTAGCGTGATATTATCACTACACATCAACGGTCTAGCAGTTTTCGTTGTCTTACAGTAGGAAAACGCGTTGCTGTCATATAGTATTAAACAGTTGTATCAAGAGTATGCAAATCCTCATAAGGAAAAAGGAGGCCTTTTTTTCTTAGTGTAGTTTTTTAAATAAGTATTAAATTTGAACAGTATACTCCTCTTTAATGCCTAGGGTCTGTTAATAATTTTAATAAACCCATAATATGTCATGTTTACATAAGTTTCCCATTAGGCAGGCGCGTATTTGAAAAAATAAACACTGACAAATCAGTAAAAAGAGGCGTAACACCCAAAAAATTTTTGCGCTACTATTTCTTTTGTCTGCTTCAAAACCACGTCACATCGTTGAAAGAAGGGCGTGGCGCCCAAAAATTTTTCGCCTGCGGCGCTATTTTTCCCCCTTACCCCCCCCCCCCCCCCAAAACTGACAGCTTAATACGCGTCTGCCATTAGGTATTGTTTTTTATATAAATAGTTTTTGGTAAAATCATACTTGCTTTGCCATCATTTAAGTAATACCTAAAATCAAAAAAGAAAGTGTAGAATAACGTTCACATCATAAAAATATTAGCCCATGGTACGAACATTCAGCACATAACTTCGAGTCGCACGTTACCTTTTTATGATACACCACCTCGGCAACGCTGCTCTAAAACCTGATTCCCATTTGTTTTATGAGACTGTCGCGTGCCCTACTGTTTCTTTCTAGACAAAGTTAAGGCAGGTCGGAAGTGACGTCATAGCGTTAGAACCCACGCTGTTACGCACCCAAACAGGAATAGATGATGAATAGGTTTGTCTGTGGATTATGGATTATTTGTATTTTGTTGGGTACATCAATTTATGCATACTCTGGTATGCATTAGCATAATATTATATCGGATTATCGAAAAACTAAATAATATTATATCGAAACACCTAGGAATAACCTTTGAAATAACATTAAGGGCACAGCTCTCAAGGTCAGTCGTATAAAATACTTCGGCTTGAATGCAGGGGTAACTTCCGGAACCTTGCAATTATAAAAAAAAAATAGTATCTAATTTTGGAAGGGCTGTTCAGGGAGGCATTGACAAATAGTATACCGGCGTTATTTTTTTTAAATAAATCCACAGAAACTTAAAAAAAAAACAGTTTTTTGAAACCACTAAAATTGCCACAATTTACCTTAAAATTCTTGAAAGTAAACACGTCGATTTTCATTACGGAAGTAAAAACAACATTTTTTACTGGTAACACGATATTTTCTAGTGTATCTGTCGTAGGCTGGTAGTGAAATCCGTCATTTCATGAAAAGCCTAGTCACTTCATGAAGCGTCGGCAGATTGTGTGAAAACATGAAATTACACGATCTGCCGCGTCACTTCATGAAGAGACCTTGACGTTTCGGCGTATTATGTATAACACAATCTGCCTAATTTTAAATATCGTCACTTCATGTAGTACCTAACGATGTCATGTCAGTCGGCAGATTGTGTAATTCCGTCTAAAAGGTATATTGGCAACTGGTTTGTTCGTTGTTTCCCAGAGCATTTTTTTTTTAATTAAATTTTTTCAACTAATATTATTTTATAAAAATAAAAAAAATGTTCTGACAAACCCGAACAAACCAGTTGCCAATACACCTTTTAGACGGAATTACACAATATGCCTTGTTTTTGTGGCATTTCATGAAGTGACGATATTTAAAATTAGGCAGATTGTGTTATACATAATACGCCGAAACGTCAAGGTCTCTTCATGAAGTGACGCGGCAGATCGTGTAATTTCATGTTTTTACACAATCTGCCGACGCTTCATGAAGTGACTAGGCTTTTCATGAAATGACGGATTTCACTATCAGCCTACGACATATCTACCTAGACGTCATCTCTCCTAAGAATTGCAAAGAATATGTGTTTGTTTTAACAGGAAAGGGGTCGTTATTGCACAAAACAAAACTATGGACTAACCTCGGCCTTGCTCTACCAGCTCCAGAATATGTCTGTTTTTCTTCTTCGTATGCCAAAAGCATGAAAATAACTACGCTGATCAACACTGCAGTGCGCATGCGAATCGTCAATACTAGTGAGGCAAATCGAATTGACGATAGAAAATGGCATCGTTAATCCCACCTTAAACATCAGTAACATGCAAAAACCTATCAGACTACGTACTTGTTGCAAGGTTTGTGGCGTGCATGTAGACAGATGACGTGAGACGGCAGTTTTCTTCACATTAACTACACGTAATTATGATGAGGACAATATTTTTTTGTGCAGTGGCGGGGGGCATTAGTATTAGCCATAAAAACAAGAAGTAAGGAAGGAACAGTGGCGGCTCGTTAATGAAGGGCTCTGGGGCGCAGCCCTCCCTGAAATTATTTCAAACAGAATCCAAAAATACTTTACTTGAAAAACCAATAAAGCAATGTATATAAGCAATCCATTAAAATAATTCAAACCAAACATAGCCCCATTCCAGCGGGCATGTTATACTCATAGAGAAGCGAGTTGCGCGCTCTCAAGGTTATACTAAGCGCGGGCGACCGATTATTCGTCCCGATTCAACGCGACTTCTCGATGAGTTGCCATGACGACGGAGGCGTGGCGTCACCTACACATCGCACAACGAGCGGCCACGGATGAGCTCCAATTTTCCGCGCCCAACAGCTGTTCGCGAATCGCGATGCCGCGGTAGACTAATCGATATGATTGTACTCTGACGAGGCGACCTGTCGGTGTCGCTGATGTTTTGTTTATTTGTTTGTTTTGATCTAATTTATTAGTTACGTTATAAAGTTGAAAAATTTCGTGTACTTAATATGACGGTCAGTGATTTACAGAAGCTTGTGTTTAGTTCTCTGAGCTTAAGTGAAAAACTTGATTTAAAAAATGCAGGGCGGCCACTATACCAATATTAAACATAGTACAAGTGCAATCAAAATGTAAAAGTAAGGCACAGTTTACGCGTAAGTTTGACAAAGAAATATATAATAAAAATCCTGGATATGCGGTTGTGAGGACAAACATTTTTTTTTTGTTTCGTGTGTCTTCTTTTTGACGGGGATGATAATTGGACTATAAATGGGGTGCAGGACTTAAAACATCTTTCAGAGAAAATAAAAAAACATGAAAATAGTGCAAAACATCGTCATAATGTGGTAAGTTTTGAGATGTTAGGACAAACTAATATTTTAACTTGTTTAAGTAGTGCTTATGCTGATGAAATTAAAATTCACAACGAGAAAGTTAGAAAAAACAGACACGTACTCTCGAAAACAAGACATTTTAAATTTTTTTTAATTTAAAGCCAGCGCTGACTCGCTAGTCAAGAGCCGCCACTGGGAAGGAATGGAATGGCCTTTGAAAAGAAACCAGTTTTTCCATATAAACCTTAAATTTACTTTAGTTACGTCATAAGTGACGTAAGAAGCAAGGAGGCGGAGCCTGGACGCCAAGACTATTCCTTATAAGAATTCACATACTCTTTATACAACAAACTGTTTAATACTATATTATGTGACAGCAACGCGCTTTCCTACTGTAAGACAACGAAAATTGCTAGACCCTTGTGTACTCATAACATCACGGTAATTTAGCCAATAGAAAATAGGGAGTTACAGTGGCGTGTCGTGGGGTTTGTGTTTGGAGGAGCGCAATAGAAATCCAATACCAAATGACATAAGCAAATTGCTCGAAAAAGTATCTATTTATAAAAAAAATTTTAGGTAAATTAATACATACATTTATAAATGACTTTTGAAAACCGACGCGTAAAAGATCGGTTTTTGGCCCGTCGTTCACATTATATTATTGACGAAATTCATTTTTATTAGTTCGAACTCGACGCGCGCTTACGCCACAACAAAGTCCGAAATGTATAAAGCAATGCAGGCGCTAAAATACCGCGAGTCCCTAAATAAATCGGATATAACCGGGTGACGTTCGGGTTCGTTCGGCGAAATTTATATACGCCAGGCGAGATTCACCGTCCGTCGCAGCGTTTCAACGACGGAATTCGATTATCTAAAATTCACACGTGGAGGCTTGCTTATCGTTGGTCAACGAAAACGGACAATTAGAGATGAGTTCAGAATTGGTGAGTTTCTATTGTTTTTAAAAATTTGGAAATATTAGTATTAAAATGAATAGTAATAATAAATATTTAAATAAACATTTAATTTGTGTGTTATGTTAAAATTCCTAGGAGGGGCGCGCGGCCACGCGGCCTTATAGAGCAACCGCCACTGCGGAGTTAGTTATTGCTACCATAGCCTTTAATATTGATCAAGTTCTATTGATAAGGGGGAGGGGGGGTGCAGTAATCTGCTTTTATATATTGTATTAAGTAAGTTAATAATACTTGCTTGCTACGGTTAATAAAGCATATTTACCATTCAATATCAGTACTGTTGTAGTTCTCAAAAATTTTTAAATGGCTTCTAGTATGATATTGTTTTTGTCGTTTAACATTGCATATATTATTATCTATTATACAGCATGGTTTACTGAGATGGTAAAATTTGTCCATAGGTTATAAAGTCTAATACTAATGATGGGTTGTGTGAAATAAAAATCTTCTATTGCTTATCTGACATGCAGAGTTTAAAAAAACTTAAATACAAAGTAAAAATAAATTAATTGAAACAGGTATTGGTACGAACAAAAAAATTTAAATTCAGACAGGATAGCTAGGAGACTCCGAACAACGATGTGACATGCGCAACAAATATGTTAAAACTAATAATACAGCGCGCGGCGATTGCCGATCGCTACGAATCCCCACGAACGTTTTGTGGAAGTTCTAACGGATACAATTCGCTTTTGGGGACGCTGTTCTGCTTTCTGAATTGTAGAGAAAGTGCTTTACTGAGAACAAAATGTATCGCATTAAGAAGATACAATTTCTTTCTTAACAAACTTGTTGTATCAAAAGTAGTCCATTATTTAGCAAGACTGTGCTGCTAAAGAAACTGATTACCACCAATAAATACACTGTTCTAGCAAATCTGGAATTAATATATCAAGTAGCAATTTATTTAATATGGGTTAACAAAAAAATAAGCGATCAATACAAATTATGTCGTTGCAAACCTGTTGAATTAGATTATTTTTCTCAGTTTAGGCTCTCCCCAGACCCTGTGTTTTAAAACAGCATCTCTAAGCATGGCTTAATCTTTGTTGAAATAATTTTTTTCCACTAAAAATGATGGCAACGATTTGACATTATATTAACGTCAAAATATGTCAATAATTGCAAACGATATTGTACGCGTGTTAATTCAAATCGTTGTAATTTTTGTGAAGTATACCGATACCTCGTAAGTGCATTTTCCTATATTTTGCAGTAGCAAATGAAAAACTGTTTTGTGTTAGTTGTAAATAGTGGTATGTGAAAACCTCTTAACTTTTTAGTAATAATAAACGATGAATGACTAACCTTTTACAATGTAACGGAGCTTAAATTTTATTAGTAGAACATTATGTAACAATCCTTAGATTACACATAAAAATAACAAAAGTACAAAAGTACTTACCTACTCTTATTTATCTAATCAAAATCACCTAAAACTTACGAGGTTTTCAGTTAAAAATATCAAACGGGTAACTTACGAGGTATTTCAATTCGCCAATAGGTGGCGTATTATTCATGATAACCATACGAGGTTTTCACATAACATAAAATATGACACCTTTAATGTAATGACGCATAAAGTTCAATTTTGCAAAAAATTGCACTAACGAGGTTTTCAAAGTAAGGTATCGATACATAACCTTTTAAAACAATAGGTATTTATAATAGCACTGTGCCTAATGGACAATGGTAAGCAATATCTAAGAGGTCCATTGTTTTATTAAGATGTATTAATAGCATACCTAAAGGAAATAAAAAAAAATGTTAATGATAATTTGGTGATGTCCAAATATCATTAGGTATCCTTGAAAATACGAGACCCTTTTTTACAAACCCCCTATATAATTTTTTTCTAAAAATCTATTTGGGGTGTTTGTCACCCCCTACCCCGCCCAGAACAAGTTTTTGTATACGCCACTGCAGTTCTATGTCAAACCAAAGGAAGTACACTTATGCGGATTCGATTTACCTAATCAATAATACTGTATAAGTATGAAATCTTAGACATCGTGATTTGCTTGTAATCCAATTTAATAAAATTGCATTATAACGTTATATTTATAATAATTGAATCATATTATTACATTATACACGCAAATTGAAACCTCTTAACAACTAAATCATATTAGCACAATATAATGTGTTGTAATGTTTATTTTTAATTTTAAGAATTTTATTAGTGAGTAAGTAAATTGGATGGTGCAAGTAATAGTTCTGGAGTACTTCGTGATTGTGACCTTTAAGTATTCCTCTAATTTTGGCTATAATCAATAATCATTAGGGATTATTTAAAATCAGTGTTTCCTCTTTGTAAGTATAATAGGTTTTTCTTGCTTATCAGATCACAATCACTCAGTTACTCACAATACGTAAATATTAAATACCCACAATAAACAATAAGGAATCCAAAGAGAAACCTTAAACAACACAACAAGAGAAATGGCGCCGAGCCGGTTCTGGAGTGTATTTTAAGCATGTCGATAAAGAAGGACAGGCCGATAACAAGAGGTTTGTGCGCATGCCCAATTCTGTTGGGAGAGAAGGCATCGGACCGGTAAACCGTGCGCTCTGACGTATTTTTTAACCCATAAAACGTAACTTTTGTTTGCGCAGGAGATAAGCTGTACGTATCTAAAGGTAAATTAATGCTTGTATTGTAAGTATTTGTTTTCATTTGACTTTTGTGCTATTAACGAATGCAAAGATAAATATTTCAAAAACAGTTGCAGGCGTTAGGCTGATCACTAAACATCACCAGTAAAATTTCACAAGTATAAATTTGGGATCGATGCTAAATGTTCAAACGTTGTTCCTTATGTATACAGTGTGACCAGTAAAGTCCGCATCATATGGGATTTTTTTTAAATTAATAGCTTTATTCGAAATTTGACTTTGGCATCAACTTCTGCTTCGATCGAGATGAAAATTAAGCAAAAAAAAATATGTCACGTGATTTGCATTATCTGTCAAATTTTAATTTTTTCCAAAAAATAATTTAAAAGTAGGGTTATTTCTGAGAAAGTATCGAAAAAATTTATTAGAAAAAGTTTTTTTAAATGCAGTTTCTAGCCCACATGCAAAATTTTAGCTGTATAAGATAATTTTGATTTTTTACCCATAATTTGTAAATTGCACCACTTTTGCAAAATAAGACTCAACGCAACCTACATAAAACTTCTTAATTTTGGCAATGCTTTATTTCAGATACATTTTCTATAAAGTAGAGCCATATTAAATGGGTGTTTTTCTACAAAATCTAAATTGGGCTATTAAAATTTGGTCGCATGTGATGCAAACTTATTTGTTTTTGACCCTGTATAAGGTAACTTCATAAAATAAGTATTTTTGAAATCGTACTTTGTGTCTGAAAGTAATACACCTTAATATTAAGACAAAGAGAACACAGTGTCATCATCATCATCAGTAAAATGTTCATTAAGTGGAAAATAGATTTTAGTGGAGGGTAAAAATAAAAAATTATCTTATGCAGCCAAAATTTTGCATGTGGGCTAGAAACTGCATTAAAAAAAACGTTTTCTAATAACTTTTTTCGATATTTTCAGGAATAACCCCCTTTGAATTATTTTTTGAAAAAAATTAAAATTTGACAGATAATGCGAATCACGTGACTACTATTTTATTGCTTAATTTTCATCTCGATCGAAGCAGAACTTGATGCCAAAGCTAAATTTCGAATAAAGCTATCTATTAATTTAAAAAATTGTGTGTGCTTAAGACCACACGACAGAAGTGAAAACTTCAACCAGGGTAATTCAGTGCCCACAAAAAAGTGCTAAACGCGCCTAAAGAAGTTTTCACTTCAAAAATAACATAAACTTGGAATACGGGATAATTTTACTGCATACGAAAAAATATATTTCCTAAAATTAAACAACCCTTGAATTTTTACATCTTCAACAGAAGTCAGAAATCATAATAAATTAGGTCCACGGAATAAGCAATTACGGTAAAACCAATTACCTTACTTCACCCTACGTAAATATATAATTTAAAAAATGCCAGAACATACCTGAGTGCTCTTTCATATAACGTTTACGAATAAACAGACCGGAAGGTCAGGGTCAGTTCGGATTGAATATAGGAGTCGAATTCGAGCGTAACACAGCCGAACCTGACGCGTGACGGCTCAGTTTAAGTCAGTGCCCACAAAAAGTGCTAAACGCGCCTAAAGGAGTTTTCACTTCAAAAAACCCATAATAATATGATGCGGACTTTACTGGTCACACTGTAGATTCATTGCATTTTAGATTTCTTTTAAATATGTCCTATTCATCAATCATTGTATGATAGTTAAATCTGAAAATCCCTATATTATGCATCTTCCAACTGAAATAATTTGCACGTCCCAGTTTGGAGAAATTCAGTTACAGCTGACGGCAAAAAAAGCTGTTATGGGGTGATAAACTCTTATGGAGAAGATATTACCTATGATTATAGGGTACCAAAGCAACAGGCTATAAGGTAAAATAAAGAAAAGAAATATCAGCACGCAATATTCAGTACAGTAGCCGAATTCTCAACGATATATTTTTAATACCCATGTCAAAGTGACGGAGGAAATTTGCACACAAGTAATAGGTATGGTTGATATAATAAATATTTTGAACCTTCTCACAAGGAGGCCAAATCAAAGGACAATAATGGCATTATTGCATAATTCTAGCCAGTTAAATTTTTACAGGATGGAAATGCATTCCAGGACAGGACTTTAAATTACTCTTTTTATATAAATTGTATAACAAACTTAAACAAATTTAAACCTCGGACCTTCGTGTATTTATACAAGGTCTGCTTTAAACTTTATATTAGTTTTCTTGAAAAGATTTTTTTACCAAAATATAACAATTTTTAAACTGCTGGCATATCTTTTCAAAAATGGTTTCACAAGAATCACTAGAGTATTTAAAAAATCAGTTTGGCCCTTGGTTGGATCTATAACATCTAATGTAGTACGGCTTTATGAGTCTCCATGGCCTACACAAAATACTAAAATGTCAATAAATTATACGCGTCGGTTAAAAAGTTAGAGCCGAAAAGGTAAGTCGCTGGATACCTATTTGGGGCCTTGTATCTCCGGTAAGGGGCACTTTTTATATGACAAAGTAAAGTTATTTTGACCTCCCCTATACGAGAGTATGCCACATACCTATTTACCGGACACCCTGTATATAATATGCAGAAAATACATATTATGCCAAAATTAAGCCGGGTTGTATAGAAGTGTAGCATTTAGAGGAGTTTTCTAGTCCCCTCCTAATTCTCATGGCCGCCACTGGTTATTGATAGTCGTTCCTTATTCGACTACTGACTACCTGACACTACACTGTTTTAAAACAAGCAACTTAAACGTTTAATTATTTGCCGCAATATCATGTTCCATACCTTAAATTCCCCACAATCTGATTATAGATAGATATAGGATATGTTTTAAAACAGAAAAACCATGTTTCGGTGTCCAGATGGCTCCGGCCTTGTCAAAAATATCTTGTATTTTAATGATATAGTAAATTTTGCTCTTTTTTTGCAAATTATATTAGCTATTTCGATATATTCACCTGTTCGGGCGGCTATGAAGGATTGACAGAATAATTGTTCATAATATGTGCCGAATTTCATGTGAAATTTTAGTGCATGATATATACCGGCAGCTGTTTACATTTCTCCAAAAAATTACGTGTTTAATATAAAATGTTGATTATAGTTATTATAGATGTCTTAAATGATGATACTCACGATAACCTAATTTAAGTATAAAGGGAGCGAGAAGAGTTTTCTCCCCCCAGTCCCCTCTAACAATTACCTAGTTTAAATGAGCCGTTAAATGCGCATTAACAAAATGAAAATTGTATTAAAACTGTATAAACACGGTTTAACTATAATTCAGGGATGCCACCTTGACTTTGTGACTTTTTAAAGTTAACCTCGCTATTTTCGCGCAGTTTTACGTTGGCAACAGACGCAACAGTCAACAGCTGATTAACGTCATCGTCAAAATCCTTTTTAGGACTCGTATGAACACAGTTTAACGCGTATTTTCACTGCATTTTTAGTTAACACGCATTAACCGTGTAAACTTAGTAAATGAAAATAAACGACCCCGAGTACTCGGCCGTAGTACTAATATTTTCCATCTGTTAATACAGTGTCAGAAGTTAGACAACCAAAAGTATTCGGCTGTGTTGCCTGCTACAGCAAGCATTTGACAAGATCAAGCATAGCGTTACTGTGGAATCCTTATCGAATATGAATTTGAGTAATAATTTAGTATAATTAATTCAATATTACTTTACAAACAGGAAAATAATATGTGGCCGTCAGGGGAGCTAAATGAATCTTGTATAACAGTAATGCTGGGGTTCCTCAGGGCTCAAACTTAGAGTATTTTCTTTTTGTAATAGCAATTAATGGGATAGCTGGGGTAAAGAATCGTTCAAAACTTCAAAATCCCTTATTTTAATGATTTTAAGATATTTATGGTAGTAGTTGCAGGAGGATAAGAATAGAGTAACTGAATGGATTTTATTTGAATATACATAAACATTTGACATATGCCCTTAAGTCATCAAATCCTGCCTTAAGGGAAAAAATTCAAATTTCGCGCCAAAAAAGTATATCTACCATCAGAGTTGACATAATATAGATTTGGAATCAGATATATGGAGAAGAATTTGTTCGCGTGTTTATTAATTTAATTGAACAATTTCTTGCTATTTTTGTAATATGTAAACTCTCAAAACAATAGGTATTAATAATGCCACTGTGTTTCATGCATAATTGTTTTAGTACTGAAAAAAATGTGGCAGAGGATATCTCTTGCAACGGGCACATTGTTTTATTAAGTAATATTATAAATATCATAAAGAAATTTTTAGAATTGTTTATGATAAACAGTTGCTTATTGTGATTGCCTGGTGATATCCAGATATTATAAGCTATTTTTTTAACTTTTCAACAAACCTAAATAACATAACCCTCATATTGTCAAAGTTGGCGCGCGTTGATCGCTAAGAAGTTACAGACAGTTGGAATGATGCTGCCCACTCAAATTAGTGGATGGCAACCTTTAAAACCCCTTTAGTTCAGAGATATAATAGTGTGTCATAGTTCTGTGGCCGGACGAATTTTTTATGTAAACAATGACTTAGTACTTACACTCACAGATGAATATCTAGAACAATTTGTTAAAGTTGCACTTACCTGAAAAAAAAAACACAGTGATTAATTCAAATAATATCTTTTATCTTAACCTAAAAACTAATTTAGGAGGAACGATGAAAATGTTTTACACGTAGGTACCCAAGTTTTTGCCAAATTGTAAAAGCCAATACAAGTTATAAACGAACTAATATTTGACTTGAGGTTAGGTACGCGATATGCGTAGTTACAAAAATTTTGGCCAATTCGAGCTGTACTACATTAAAAAAAAATTTATGATATATTGAACTTATTATTATATTGTTTAGAAAAGTCATTATATATTTATATAGTTCCATATGTGGCCATGAAACAAAGTATTTGAATTAGTGGAAGTAAGAATATTTATAAAGTACGGTAAATTGTCAATTCCGCAACGATACTAAATTATGAAAGTATTTAACAAAAGAAGACAGTTGTCTTATTTAAAAAAAAAATTTAGTAAATACTTTGTTTTATATAATATTTAATAATAAGTCATAAATTTGACACTTTAAACATAACAACGTTCAAAAATTGCAACTAATTTTTTAAAATTGAATATTTTATAAATATTCTCTACACGTGAACGCTATTCGGCTGATTCTGTATGTTGTAAATTTTTAACTACATTGGAACATGCGTACATAGTACGCTTATTTTGACATTTAGTTTAATTATTTTTTACTGATAGTCTTAAATCTTGTTTATTTACCGTGTTACTGAAAGGAACAAAAATGTTGCGGAAATGACAATTTTCTGAAATTAATCAAAAACACAGTACTATATTTAGGTAAAGCGATTTATTGCAACTTAAAGTTCATTTGGGGAATCACATCTGTAGCTAGGTTGCAACACATACTGCCAGTCCCACCAGAAAAATGACTATCTATGTACATGTATGTCATTGCTGCAACGTAGTGTCATTTCCGCAACAAAACCCGTGTTGCCGAAATGACCGTTGCGAAAATAACAAGATCCGAATATAAATCACATAACATATAAATACATCAAAATATGTACAAAAATTTTGGGTTAGAATAATAAGACATGACCACTTTATCGAGTAATTGACACAACTGACTGGCTTTTATAGTAAAACAGTTTTGCTTACCTAGTGTTGCAGAACTGACACACAATAAAAAAACACTTTAAATTCACGACTTAAATATGGAGTTAATAAAAAATTGAAAATTTATAACCAACCGACTAGTCGATACAAGTTTCAGACCGGAAATCAGATTAGATTGCGCCATGACTTCACATCGTAAACTATTCTTAGGCAACCACACGTTACATTTAGTGATCTGCTGCAAACATTACTGGTATTCTTAGGACAGACTTTACTCTGCGTTCAATAATTTAATAAAAATAATTGGACAAGTTTATTTATAATAATATAATAAATGCAGGTTTTTACTTTACCAATTGTCAAGAAAAATTGATATAGGATCTTAAGTGAAACAAGTTGTAGATTATTAAATATGAATTCTTGATTGGGGACATGTTGCGGAAATGACATTCGTAGTACATAAATAATTCTGGAAGTATATCCTTGTTAAATATAAGCCATTTAACATTTTTTAATAGTAATATGAAACCTTATTTATATCTTCCATTTAAAACCAATGGGATCCGAAGGACCCGAATACGGATAAAAAGCCAGGGACCTATTTTGGCCAAAACTCTTGTAACTACCCATATAACATAGAAGGTTATTTTGCTGGTTTTGTTTGTTTTTTATATTCGATTTTATAAGTTTTATAGTTTTATTGACTTGTTCTTTTCCCTTTCGAACTAAAAACACGACGACGAATCATTAGAAACAAAACCTTACAAAACTATTTTCTATTCTCAAAATCTGAGGTTTGCAACTACTAGCAATGTCAGAAATCACTAACCTAATTCCCAACCTGATCAAAAAAATTGAGAAGAATTTCAAATTTAAGAATTTAAATTTTAATTTATACGCGCTACTTCTTCAATTTAAATTTTAAAGCCCGGACATGTATATTTTCCCATTCGTCAAACGATAATGTTGCAGTGCGCATGTCTAATCGAGTATAGCTTTGTTTACATGCGCGAGGCCTCAATTTTGCCACTTTCGTGATTATTGTTTGCTTATCTAAAGGTAAATGTCTATGCATGCTTTGTTGTAGGTTATTATTATTATATTAGGCACCTAATGCTATCCAGTGCCACTAGTACCACTTTTCTTAGGGTGTAGCCGTAACTGTCTTGGAGTAAAATAGACAAATCCCAGCATTTTTATAAATAAATCGGCCAAAGTTTTATTAGCAAAAACACAATTTAATTTATTTTATTCAGCTGGTATCTACTAGATGTATTTATTACTTTTAGGTGTAAAATTATTGTCGTTTAAATTAAATAATATAATTTCGTGTTAAAAATAAATTTATAGGTATACTAAATATTTAATACATGCATGTGTGATGTGGATAATAAAATTAATTTCAGTCATGAAACGATTCTTGTAATGCCCATGGTTATATTAGACCATTATTATTTATATATTCATAGAAATACCACAATATATTTTTTAAATATAACCAGGCTGAGATGAAGTACGATCTTGATGTGTTATGTGAAATTTAAAAAATTGTTTTACTATTTTTCTCCCGCATAAATCTATATAGTTGAAACTCTTCTTCGGTATAGCGGTTACGTCATTCTTGCTTGCATTAAGATCTAAAAAAACGGCTACCCCAGCTTCTAACTCCTCATGCTTCTCTAAACGTTCATTATGTGCAGTAGTAGGTAGTGACACATCCAAAAAATAGATCAAGACAGAGCTTAAATGCAGACTTCTCGTTAGGTTCTCTCTACCACCAACATTAGATGCAGGGTCTCAACACAGTTGTTGCTATTAAATTTAGGGGTGGCCAAGGAATAAGTTGATCTACCTTTTTTGATACACTAGTAATCCCCTCCCCGGATAAGTAAATTATCCCTGGCTACTCCACTGCATAACATATCGACACCCTGATCTTCAAGCAACTTGGTCGGCCATCTTGAATATTCCAGTTAATTGTAATTGTACATAAGTACTCGTAATATTTAAATTTGACGTGCACCAAACCACCACGCGTTGAGCGCAGTTTATCAAAATTAATCTCTTTACTTTTTGCCTTTGAAATTATTTATTACACGCAAGAACGTAACTCAGTATTTTCGCCTTGTTAATGCTATATAAAATGCGTTCATGTTATATTTTTCCCGAGAACTAATAATTAGGCCATTGGAAAAAAAAATGTTTTTAAGTAAAACATGAATTTTTCTAACAAAACCAAAGGCTTAAGTAAAAAATATAAATTTTGAAAAATTTTAATAAAATTTAGAAAAATAAATAAAAAATAAAGTTTGAATACGATCAATTTTTATTATAGACCAGGGTCGAAAATTTTTGAAATAAAAAAAAAATAATAGTAGGATGAAACCCATTGAAAAAGGAAGAGAATATAACAAAAATGAAAGGAAAAATAATTTACGGGCCATCCGAGGTCGGGAAGTGGAAGGGGGTGAGTTTTTAAGGGTAGAAAACGATTTATCTCGATTTCGGGCAAAACTACAAGTCCTACGGAAAAACGTTAAACGGCAAAGTTGTAGGTAATAAAAGGATCTACAACTTTTGTATTTACACTTTTTTCACATAACCTCAAAATTTATGTGAAAAATTCAAATAACCAAGTTTTTGGTTTTTATTTTTATCTTTTACAAAAAAAAATATTTTTTTTACGAAATTTGGTGAAAACTTACCTTTTTATGTCCCAAACACACTGTAATTTTTTTGATTTAAAATATTTATTTTTTCACCTTATTTTGACTTAATATCGAAAAAGCACCCTAATTTTCAATCGAAAATTCTCACGTCAAAATACCTGCTTGTTTAAAAAAGTCGGTGAGCTTTTTGTTCGTTGAAATCTCTACTTTCTGATGGTGTAAAAAAAATATACATTACTATGGTAAACGTTCTCAAAAAATGCAAAATATTGTAGATGTCTTATTAAATATTAACTTATGTGGTTGTTAATTATAGTAGTATATTTCGACTTGCAATTTTTTGATTATCAATGTAACATGGAATCTTACGTTTCTCGAGTAATTAAAGTATAAATTTTAATAAATAGCTCAAAATTGTACATAATGATTAAAAAAAAAAACTCTGATTCGAGTTTTTTTCGTTTCTTTGCATTTGTTGAGAACATTTACCATAGTTATATATATTTTTTTACACCATCAGAAAGTAGAGATTTCAACTAACAAAAAGCCACCGATTTTTTTTAAAAAGCAGATATTTTGACGTGAGAATTTTCGATTGAAAATTGGGGTGCTTCCCGACCTCGGATCGCCCGGAAATTATTTTTCCATTCATTTTTGTTATATTCTCTTCCTTTTCCAATGGGTTTCATCCTACTATTATTTTTTTTCACTTTTTACCATTTTCAAAGGCTTCAGCCCTGGTCTATTATTTTGCAATTGAGCGGCTGATTTTAATGCTATCTTTGTTTCGATAACCTAAATAGAAAAGAACAGCCTAGTTACAGAGGACATTCTATCGTATACCGGGTGATAAGAATGCACTCTACAGATATCACGTAAACTTACTGTAGAAGATGCAGATATGGTTGAATTAGAAAAAAGTTGCGCCCTACTAAATTCTGTAAAGTTGTGCTTTCAAATTAAAAAAATTTCGAATCCTTTCGATCAATCTGGGCGAAACCGAATTTTCACGATTTCATTTTTATTTTTTTCTGACTCTATTTGAAGAGATATGTCAAAATAAAAATAACAATCTCATTGCCAGTTTCTCTCCTTTAAAAGTTGGTGTAATTAGCTTTTCAATGCAACGTTTCGTTTTCTCACAACCACTATCAACTTTGTTTCTTTAAATAGCCGGAAAACTTTATTTTATTATTTTTAAATTCCCGTCCTCATTCCAAATTCAACGACGTATCAAACGTTTCGCACACGTTTCGCAATTTAAAAACTCATCGTTAATAAGAATAAGTGCACATTTATCTTGTATAAACCTTCCTTTGTTTTCAAAGCCGACTAGTAATGAGTTGCTTCTGGATAAGAACAAATTTTTATTGAATACACGGGTTTTAAAACCAAATTTGTACTTTGGATTTACTTTTTTGTTAAAATTAAATGCCATTTTATTCGTAGCTACCCTAAAGTTCAACAATCGCCACTTACTTAAACAACAGATTTACTAAATACCTAACAGGTAGAGGTCGACAAGAGAAGAATTCTTGTCTTCATAACAACTTCTTGTCTTGTCTTGAGAAAAAATCAAGAAATTAAAAAAAATCTTGTCTTCTTATATCTTGACATCTTATATCTTGTCTTGACTCAAGAAATTTCAAGATCCTGAAATTTCTTGATAAACCGGTGATTCCCCCCTTTATTTGTTTTCTGACTGGTGGAGAAGACACGAAAATGTCTACCGGTCGTTATCGAAAATGGCCAAGGATTTTCTCGGAACGCCAGCAACATCTGTACCTGCGGAAAGGCTATTTTCAAGAGCAGCTTTGACAATAACAAAACGAAGAAATCGGCTAGGCCTCGACTCCATAAGAAGTCTTATGTGTCTTAATTCATGGCTTATGAATTCCGATTTAAAAATGTGTTAAATTTGATTTTTTAAATCTAGTTTACAATTTTAGTTTCAACGGAACTATGTACATACTTATATCATTTATTATTTTTAATTTACATATTTGTGAATTGTTCTAGCAAAAAATGTGTTCAGTAAATTAAAATATGATGTTATGTTAAAATATGTTATCTTTTTCACAAATAAATACGTTTTAGCGTTTTCATTGTTAGTCAAGATATTTCAAGATTTCTTGTTTTCTTGACAAGAAATCTTGGTATTGACATAAAATTTCTTGTCTTGTCTCGAAATCTAAAATTACTTCTTGTCTTGATCTTAAAATTTTCAAGAACTTGGCGACCTCTACTAACAGGGTTTTCAGCAATCAAATTTATTTAATTTCATTTTCAAAAAGGCCACCTTCTTTTTCGAAACATAAGTAACAACGATATACAATGAACTTCAGCTTGAAGTTGGTCAGTATTTTTATAGGTTTTCCAGTAGACTCCGTTATTAAGGTAGCCAAAGAAAAAAAAATCCGAGGGTGTAAGGTCAGGAGAACGCGCAGGCCACCGTATAGGGCAATTAATCTATTGGTAAAGCGTTCCGTTAAATATTCTATATTAGAGCGCGAATATGGGGAGGGCTGCATCTTACGGAAACCACATATTGAATAATGTTTCATAATTTTTATAAAACAAACTACAATAGACAACCCGCCAAAAACACAAAACTTTCACTTCAAATAAATTAGATAGTAGTTGATTTGCACTTACCCTAAACGATTTACATTGACCTAATCTGTCATTTGGCAAGTATTTATAATTTATTTAGACAAGTGCCTGACGCAGCTTACTATTACAGTTAAGACAGCTGAAAATTAGCTTAGGTTACGGACACTGAAGACAAGATAGTTTTAAATAACATAAATTTGATGATTAGTTTTTAATTGGGAAACGTGTTATTAATACTAGGTGTAATACGTTGTTGAATTTCGAATGATAATAAAATAACATTTTCCGAGGTGATGATGTTTGTGATGGTGGTTGTGAGAAAACGAAACGTCGAATTGCAAATTTAATTACACCATCTTGTAAAGGAGAAAAAATGATAATGAGAATATAACCTTAATTTTGACGTATCCCTTGAAATAGAGTTAGAAAAAAATAAAAACGAGATCGCGAAAATTCGGTTTTGCCCAAATATCTTAAGAAGGATTTGATTGTTATCCGGGACACCCAGTATATGAATACTTACTTGTGAAATGAAAATCCTGACCCTATATCAGTTGCTTTACAGACCTAGTACTGTCTTGTAATGTTGTTTTGTTATATTGTTTATACAACAAGTAAAAACGTTTAAATTTTATTACTATTTTCACAATAACCTAACATTACATAGGTACTGTAAAAAATGAGTATCTTGTAAATGTGTTAGTAGTGGAAAAAAATTAATTATGTTAACTACGGTTTAGACAGCTAATAGCCCTCGCGTCATAAATCACGAGGTGCTAAGGGACGGTCGCGCAATAATAGTAGCTGTGTAAACCTGAATTAAGAATATACTATTATGTACCCACATCATAGAGGAACAAAACCAAAAAAAACCATCCAATGAAAACATCTTACCGCTCACAAATCTGTACGACGTACAAATCTGTAACGAGTTACGCCGAACGTTGTCTGTGATCAACATTTAGCAGACGCAAATATCTGTCTAACGTCACGTCTCTTCTCGGAATGAAATGTCTAGGTTTACTTAGTTTATGCTTAAACCAATTAAATTTTTCATAGTAATTAATTATTTTATGTTGTGGTGTAAATATATCCGTTTTAATTTCAGACTCCATAGATTTGAAGGTGGTGTTCCACCGCACCCCCTGCAGTTCACCCCCATGGAGATAAAACACCACACCTCGTTTTATAAATTCAATTATTCAACTCCACGTTGTGCATCATCTGAGACAAAACAAATATTCAAATGGCGCTATAAATACCTGGTGACAATATTAAAATGAAACCGTATATTAATGTGAATGTAACATTACTGAGACGTCCTGGGGATCAGAATGATAAATCAATTTCGTACATCGCTGTACTAATAGTGTCCTCGGTATCCTGCGGCTATCCTGCATTATTTATAATAAATTTATAAATCTCTGCATAGCCTCAATGCCTCACATCCGTTCAAGTCACTTTAGAAACTACTTTATTTTCAAAACTGTGATCTGCACCAATAAAAAAATTAAAAACCACCGTTGTCGCCTTCGATTTAGATTAATATCGTTGTGGTAACACCTACAACGGTAGAGTCAACTTTTTCTAAAAACAAAACGTTTTGATATGTGACATTAACAGCTGATATTGGTTTCTTCTTAAAACTTCCCAGTTCAATAGCTCACGCGTTAGGTTTCAGAGACTAAATTTTCTGGGTGTTTATTATTTAAGTTGCACGGTAAGTAGAATAAACCTCCTATTCCCAATAACAAACATTTCATTTATCATCATTTGCTATTTTAAATTTAATAATATTAGTTTATCAATTTTAATTATGGTACAATAGGTCGCCAAATCTTGCGCTCACTGAAAACTAATCCAGCTGTTTGTATTTAAAAACACCTGGCATTTTGGCGGCTTTGTACTACGCCGCGAACGTAAATTATAATATGGCAACGCAGCATTGAACGCGAAACATGCGCAGGCGCATGGCTTTCTTGTCTTTGGACGGCGAAACTCTTGTATGTTGTCCAAAGTTGTTTATAGCGTTTTCCATTGGTAAGTTTAGTGCATGTCAAACGTATTTTTTACCAATGAATAACGGCATAACTTTTAATCTATCCCAAGATGAGTTCGGTGTTTCAATTGTAAATAAAATTGATTGAATCATTGTAAAAAGCACGCAAATTTACTTTCATTCGTGCTGTGGCTGTTTTTCTATTTTTAGTTCGGGAAGTTGTATAGCGAACTAGAACATTATAACTGTAAACTAAGTGATTTTTATCGACTTGATTACGTAATTAGAAGGACAAAACTCGCACTACGCAATAAAACTACAAAAACAGTGTCGCTTTTTCGTCTTCATCCGTGTTTACCTTATTTACTTGTCATATTTCATTCATATTACATAGAAACCAAACTGTTGGTGCAGGTTTACTACCACTTTTACTCAGCACTTACAAAGTCATTCTATTTTGTGGCAAACACTTTTATGGGGATACCGTCTGCGCCTTTTTTGTGTGAAACAACATGTTTACGTTGGTTTTCCATGCGTTTTATTGTATAACTATAATGTGTGCTACTTTTTATCCACGAGCCTGGACAAAAGAAGAATGGTTTTATGTGCCATTTTGTATTATTAGAAAATAAGATAAAGTGGATTTAAGTCCTGTACAGCAGGTAACGACACGACAATATTCAATAAGCTTGCATTAATGTTAACTAAAAAAACACAACTGCATCTGCAACTAAAATAATGAAAATGATGTGAATAGTGTTAATATTTTCAGAAAAAGGAAAGTCGTATTATACAGGGTGTTCATTTGAAAACTTCCCACCTCGATTTTCCTGCTTTAAAATGAAAATGTGGAAAATCGCTCGGACCCGTCGACTTTTATTTCGAAGGGGACATCTTTTGCGTATATTGTCAATCTTGTTACTTCAAGCCCCTAGAAGGGAGGGGGGGTAAGATCTAAATCCTAAATGGATACCCCTATTTTATATAATTTTTTTGGATTCTGCATGAAGTTCTGAACATTTTTTAATAAAAGCATTATTAGTATATACTTAACAGTTTCCGAGATATTTACTCTTGAAAAATTACATTTTTGAACTTTGACAGCGTTTAGCTTTCTAACTGTACGTCTTAGAGCATGTCCCTATCTTCGATTTTTATTATCTTTCCAATAGTGTGAACTTTCCGTTAAACCGGATGTAAGAAATATAGTACTTCCGGTTTGACCGGAAGTTGACACTATTGGAAAGATAATAAAAATCGAAGATAGGGACATGTCAGCCGTTTTGCTCTAAGACGTACAGTTAGAAAGTTAGACGCTGTCAAAGTTCAAAAATGTCATTTTTCATGAGTCAATATCTCGGAAACTGTTAAGTATAGACTAATAATACTTTTATTAAAAAATGTTCAGAATTCTATGCAGAATCCAAAAAAATTATATAAAATAGGGGTATCCATTTAAGATTTAGATCTTACCCCCCCCTCCCTCCTAGGGGCTTGAAGTAACAAGATTGACAATATACGCAAAAGATGTCCCCCTCGAAATAAAAATCGACGGGTCCGAGCGATTTTCCACATTTTCATTTTAAAGCAGGAAAATCGAGGTGGGAAGTTTTCAAATGAACACCCTGTATATGGTTGTTTATCTCACTTGGAGGCATAAAAATACCAAGGTAAATTTTACTATAGCATTAATAAGATCAATTGTATTTGACAAATTCTGTGCTGTACTGACAGTATAGGAATTCGTAATACAACTGTCAATGTACCACTTAAAATCAGTACTGTTATTCTGAAGCATTTAAATAGCTTCTAGTGTGATATTGTTCTTGTCGTTTAACATTGCATATTATTATTATGATTATCTATTATGCAACATGGTTTACTGAGATGGTAAAATTCGTCCATATATAGATTAGAAAGTCCAATACTAATGATGGCTTGTGCGAAATAAGAATCTTCTATTGCTTTATCTGACATGCAAAGTTAAAAAAAAACTTCAATACAAAGTAAAAATAAATTAATTGAAACAGGTATTGGTACGACCAATAAAATTCAAATTCAGACAGGACAACTAAAAGACTCCGAACAACGATGTGACCTGCGCAATGAATACGTTAAAACTCATACTATGGTGCGCAGCGATTGCCGAACGCTACGAACCACCACCAACGTTTTGTGGATTATAGGTTCTAACCAGGGTTGGTTGAATTAGTCCAAGTGGACATAATTGGACGATTTTGTCCAATTATATCCGTCCGGAGAAAATCAATTATTCTGGACAAAATTGTACAAAATCAATTAAACACAAATGAAATTTAAAAAACTTTATTATATTAGGATTAGTAAGGCCCCATAATGAAATAACAAATAGCCATTTTCTGGAATTTTCAATTTGGTATGTATTGTTTATATAATTACAAATCTTTTACCCGCAAATAATGTAAATACTTTGTATTCAAAAATAGGGTATACACGTAGGGAAAATGTTTGTCCGCCCATCTATTAGTAATAAGTTAGAATAGTACAAATATGAAGTATCGCAAAGCAAACAGAGGTAGGTAGATTATGTTTCCCCCGCTCCATCGTATTGCATCTCGCTCATGGCACTCGCTGGTGGCACGCTGCGCCGCTTCGATTCTATTAATTAGTGATTGGATAACTCGAGTGAAAAATAACCGATCACTCGGTTTTTTCAATCACTCGAATTATTCGATTATCTTTGGAAATCATTCGAGTGACGAAATGAGTGATGAATATAATGGTTTTTGATAGTGATGGGATCACTCGAGTTAAAAAATAACCGATCACTCATTGCGGGGCTATACAAAGTAGTTAGTTTATGGAACTGGCGACCTTTTTTTTTTTTTTTTTAGAAGTCTAAAAATATATGTGGTTGATTATTTAAGTGATTAAAAAAAAATGAATTTTTTTTAAATTGCCCCTCATATAGAATTTGAGTGAACAATCGATTATCATTCGGTTTTTTAAATCACTCGAATTCTCGGTAATCGATTTTTGAAATAACTCGATTTTTCCCATCACTACTATTAATCCAATAAATATTCATTCTTTCGTACGTAAGGATCAGGATCAAGCAAAACGCATCGAGCCAGCCAGATCCGATGCGATGGAGTGGGGGAAACATAATCTACCTATTTCTGTTTACTTTGCGATACTTCATATTTGTACTATTCTAACTTATTACTAAGAGATGGGCGGACAAACATTTTCCCTACGTGTATATTGAAAGTATTTTGTAGATCTCTCGAATTATGCTTGTTGCACTATTTCCCTCTGGATGTGATATTGTAGGAATATGGATTATAGTATAGTATAAAATAACAACTATAATCACGTTCAATTGTTGCATATACAGGTGTTGATCACCTAGGTGCACACTACAAACAATAGTAAATAGTAAATTACTTAGATATTGCTGTAATATGTAGTTTTTGTGAATTGAGTAAATAAAGAAATAATACACAATACAAACGTGTATTTTGGGTTGCCTAAATCAACAAATTAAATAAAATGTAATGAAATTTGATTTTGTCCAATATTGTCCGATTTTGTCCGTTTTTGTCTAATTTTGTCCACGTCCTGGACGAAATCAAAAAAAGTGGACAAAATCACAACCCTGGTTTTAACGGATACAATCAGTTTTTAGGGACGCTGTTCTGCTTTCTTAATTGTAGAGAAAGCGCTTTTCTGGGAACAAAATGCGTCGCATTGAGAAGATACAATTTATTTCTTAACAAAATTGCTGTATTAAAAGTAGTTCATTATTCAACAGGACTGTGCTGCTAATAGAACTGATTATTACCAATAAAAACATTGTTCTGGCAAATCTGGAATTGATATAACACTAAAGCGGGTTTGATACACTAGCAATTTATTTAATATGGTTTACAAAAAAATAAGCTATCAATACAAACTATGTCTTAGCAAACCTGTTGTAATAGATAATTTTCCTTAGTGTAAAAGTTACAAACATTATGGAACATAATATGCCATGAAAAGTCTGAATAAATTATATTTTACATTTTACACAAAAAGTGTGAATTGTTTTTCAAAACTTTTAATATCTGCCTCACATCGTCTCGCCTGCAGGTTTCTGCACATTGGAGGTAATGCGTTTTATCAAGCAATAAAGAAAACAAATTCTCCTCATCTTCTTGTTTTCATCGTGACCTCTAGCTCGATAATAGTCATAACCCTCTGGTATTGTTAGAGAAATCACATTAACACGCTTTATGCATAAACCATCTTCATGCTCTATCTATCTAGTAATGACATAAGTACCACCACCACCACACGGCGTAACTTAAGAGTATCCTCGTGCAAGAATTTAATGGTCTGGCCTGGTTCTCGGTATACCCTAGAGGTGTAAAGTGCCATATAACATTTACATTCTTGAAACAACATCGCTGGCAGCGCGCAGATGTTCCTTGCTCAAATGTATTGTTTCAAACAACATCCAGCGACCTATTATATTATTTAATAAAATGTTATTCACATTTTTTACCCACAGGTATTGGTTTTAGTGGTTTTTCACATCAAGAGGGAGGTGAGGTGTCACTTAGCGAAGTGACACTGACTGTTCATCCAAAATTAAGTAGTAGAGCCCTCTATAGCATAACATTTAAATTAAGAAACATGCCACTGTTTAGCAGGTTAGAAGGAGACGGAGAGGCATCAGCAATTTTAAAGTTCGGTGAGGTAAATTAAAAAAAAAAAATTTCGTGTTTTTAGTGCCTCAGACTAAAATTTGTACGGCACACGGCGTAACTTAAGAGTATCCTCGTGCAAGAATTTAATGGTCTGGCCTGGTTCTCGGTATACCCTAGAGGTGTAAAGTGCCATATAACATTTACATTCTTGAAACAACATCGCTGGCAGCGCGCAGATGTTCCTTGCTCAAATGTATTGTTTCAAACAACATCCAGCGACCTATTATATTATTTAATAAAATGTTATTCACATTTTTTTACTCACAGGTATTGGTTTTAGTGGTTTTTCAAATCAAGAGGGAGGTGAGGTGTCACTTAGCGAAGTGACACTGACTGTTCATCCAAAATTAAGTAGTAGAGCCCTCTATAGCATAACATTTAAATTAAGAAACATGCCACTGTTTAGCAGGTTAGAAGGAGACGGAGAGGCATCAGCAATTTTAAAGTTCGGCGAGGTAAATTAAAAAAAAAAAATTTCGTGTTTTTAGTGCCTCAGACTAAAATTTGTACGGCACACCGCGTAACTTAAGAGTATCCTCGTGCAAGAATTTAATGGTCTGGCCTGGTTCTCGGTATACCCTAGAGGTGTAAAGTGCCATATAACATTTACATTCTTGAAACAACATCGCTGGCAGCGCGCAGATGTTCCTTGCTCAAATGTATTGTTTCAAACAACATCCAGCGACCTATTATATTATTTAATAAAATGTTATTCACATTTTTTTACTCACAGGTATTGGTTTTAGTGGTTTTTCAAATCAAGATGGAGGTGAGGTGTCACTTAGCGAAGTGACACTGACTGTTCATCCAAAATTAAGTAGTAGAGCCCTCTATAGCATAACATTTAAATTAAGAAACATGCCACTGTTTAGCAGGTTAGAAGGAGACGGAGAGGCATCAGCAATTTTAAAGTTCGGTGAGGTAAATTAAAAAAAAAAAATTTCGTGTTTTTAGTGCCTCAGACTAAAATTTGTACGGCACACGGCGTAACTTAAGAGTATCCTCGTGCAAGAATTTAATGGTCTGGCCTGGTTCTCGGTATACCCTAGAGGTGTAAAGTGCCATATAACATTTACATTCTTGAAACAACATCGCTGGCAGCGCGCAGATGTTCCTTGCTCAAATGTATTGTTTCAAACAACATCCAGCGACCTATTATATTATTTAATAAAATGTTATTCACATTTTTTTACTCACAGGTATTGGTTTTAGTGGTTTTTCAAATCAAGAGGGAGGTGAGGTGTCACTTAGCGAAGTGACACTGACTGTTCATCCAAAATTAAGTAGTAGAGCCCTCTATAGCATAACATTTAAATTAAAAAACATGCCACTGTTTAGCAGGTTAGAAGGAGACGGAGAGGCATCAGCAATTTTAAAGTTCGGTGAGGTAAATTAAAAAAAAAAATTTCGTGTTTTTAGTGCCTCAGATTAAAACTTGTAACGAAAAGTTGGAAATTGTTGTATAGATACCATTATTTTTTAACAAAATTTTCTCTTCCAAGACTTGAACTATAGGGCTATGGTTTCAGATTAAAAAAAAATAGTACCAATATAAGGATGAAACTAAATTTAAAAAAGTGTGTAAATAATCCTCTTGAGACACATTGCTTAAAGCTAAATAGCATAGATCAAGAAAAAACAGTAACCATGTAATTCGTATATCATGGGTACCTATTATGGAAATGATTTATTATTTTTTTTAAGACCGACCAGAAAATATACACTTTCTGGACAATTTTTTGTCCAGAAAATTACGTTTTGTCGATCAAGAGCGGAAAATGGACGTGAGAGAACGGCAAAAGATTTTTCCTGTCCCTGTTTTTCATTTTTCTAATCGCTCTTTGATAATACCTCAACAATCTACCTTGATTTCGTTACTATGATAACATGGGAGTTGAAAAAATAAAAACAAAATATCGATAGCTTGTTAATTATAAAAGTTCTATCTATATTCGATTTGTTTTGAATATTGCTAAAATAAATTTACTTTCTGTAAAGCATACTTATTCACTTGTCCCATATTCTTAAACATTGTATGGATATTTTTATCCGAGATAATTGTAAAATTATAAATCGATATTTCCTAGGGTATTATATTTCTGCTCTGTAGCTGCTCCTTTTTTTCTGTGGTTCAACTTAGTTGACAATGTTGACAGGTTTGATGGTTTGCCTGACATATTTCCCCTTTTTAATATATTATTATTTTTATCATACCTAAATACTCTTAGGTTCCTAAAAATAACGAAAAAAAAAAAGGATTTTTTATAATTGCAGTAATGCCCTTAGTGTATTTACCCCACCCAGCACCCCAATTCGCTCCATGGGTCCCGTAAGTTTGTTATTTTTTTAAATAGTTTTGTTGTCAAATTCGTCGGCCATCAGCTGTTTTATATTTATTATGATTATTTACAGACCACCGGCGCCGGTCAGAAAAGTAATACACATGTTATAAAAACATATCAACCCAGCTATAACGTTATCAACAGAAGTTGATAAGTCTACGGAAATTCCCATCGGGCTTAATGTAACGCGATATCACCTAACAGTAATTAGTAGTTTTTATTCTGCAATTATAAGATAATTATTACGCTTATCTAGCGGCATTGTAGGTACTATTGCACCCCTGTTTTGCTACTTTGTTGCTCTTGTACTCTGGCCATTTGTCGCTTTTTGAAATAACATCAAATTGAAAGCGACGCAAAATTTAAAAAGCGATTATAAAATCTCATAGCTAGGGTTGTAAAATATATTTTTGGAAATATTTCGAAAACATTGGAAATATATGAAAATATTGGAAACAAATTGTAACCAGCTAAGAAACTTAAAAAACTAAACATTTAATAAAAAAATATCATCCAAAAAAATAGAACACAAAACACACCGACACAAATAAAAGGTTAAATATGGAAAACAATACAAAGAATACAGTCAAATTCGTTAAAAAAACAATCAAGAACTAAGTCGAGCAAGAGGCATATCTTCATCGCTGTTATCATCACCTTCAATGTTATATTCAGCATCAATGTATTCTTCATGAGAGTCAACTTCCTCTAAATCTTCAACAGTGTCAACAATAATAATTGATCTATTGCCACTTTCTATTTTTTTTAACAAGTTCTCGTGGTAGGACACGTAGGATATAGTGTCCCTGCTATGACATTAGTAAGTATGTTCCTTTTTTTTGTATGAATGTGACTACAAAATGCTAAAATTGCGCTAAGTGACTGCTGAATATCATCAAAATCAGCGACACTATCTTTGATAATTAAGATGACAAACAAACCACCGGGAGACTGGGCTGTCAAAACTACTATTGTGTGCCGCTTCTACAACGTAGTACTAGTGTAGACAGTGCTTCATATCCAACAGAGTCAACAGAGAATGGAATAATCTGCCCAATGATTGTGTGACTGGCGATACAATCAACCACTTTAAAAACCGCTATGATTCGTATAAAACCCAAAATATTTAATGCAAATTACTTAAAGTGTAATGATAAATAGTTGAAATGTACTCAGTGAATAAGAGTTTTAACGGCATAGCCGCCTAACTTTAACCTAATAATAATAATACTTATAATAAAAGAACTTAATTAATTTAATTCCTATAACCCTGTATAACAGACACAGACTTGACTTTGTTAAGACCGTCACAGCTGTCGCACAAATTTGCAAGTTCGCTATGGCTCCTATTTACTTAATTTCAATATTTTCAGTAAGAATCGTATTCTAATATCACACATTATGTAGCTTAGCTTAAATGTATGGAAATATATGTTTTTTTCAGTACTTGAATAAAAAATTATTTTTCTACGGTGCCAAAAGTTTAACTTTTTGCACTAGTGCAAAAACTAACATACATTTCAACGTTAGTTGATTTATCGTCCTTAATAATTTAATTCTTTCAGGGTATTAGGGGGGAATAGGACTAGAAAATTGTATGGTCACATGGTTAAACATGTTTTTCTAATTTGGTATCATAACAAGTCTATTACGATACGCAGTTGCGTATCGTAATGAAGCTATTTCGATACGCGTTTTTTCTTTATTTGATGTTGGTAACATTTAAATGTTTTATTTCATTGACTTGCGCGGCCTTTGTGATTTACGAGAAAACCCATTTTTCGCAGAGGAAAAATAGCTTGATAACCTACTTTTTTATTCTATGTGGATAACAGTAATGTATGTTGGTTGCATAAATCTATAAATCAATCTTTTGTAGATGCTTCAAGCTATCATTTTCTGCCAAATCCTATCCAAAATTCAATCTACTAACCTTCCAATGTCGATTTTAACTTCAACTTTATTTGAATTTTCCATCTTCCCTATACTAAATTGCAATGCCGTGACGTAAAATCACGTCTTTTGAAATTCGAAAAAAAGTAGCAAAATCGCCCGAATTTCCGAACGCTCTATATATGTACCGAATGTACAAGGATCACACAACGTATTCCGTCCAATTTCAAATCTCATATCGCTAAAATAACTTTAGAATCTCGTGGTGAAAATGGGTCAATACAATAAATCAAAAAATTACAGTTCGCAAAATAATTTGTGTTGTCCAGAGGCTACTATGATAAAAAATAGTATTACCAACATAAAATTTAGACTACATAATTTGAAGGATCTATTTTCTTTTTAAATATGTGTTTTTTATTGAAAAAACTACAAATTAGAAAAAATAGTATAATGTAGTACGTGTTATATAAAGCAGTTTTAAGCAGTTGTCCCGTTATAAAACTCGTTTTTTAACATGGACGCGTGCTATAAAATGATGCTTTATAAAACGTGTACGTTAATATACTATTTTGATATAATAATAAGTTGTATAAATATTAAAGAAAATTAAAAGAATTGTTGCATATCGGACAAGTGTAAAAAAAATGCATAATGCCATGTCAGTTCATTAAGTTTCTACATTTTATACAATTTTCTAGACCCTTGAAAAAGGTTTAAAGAATAAACCAAAACGTTGGGAATGGGTAAAAAGTGTTTTCATTGAAGTCCTCTTCCCCACTAATACCCTGAAAGAAATACATTTCAACATTAAAGCGCCATGGAGGATGGAAATCTTTAACTGTAGCTGAGGGCTACTGTACATCGAGCAATAAATTTCTAAAAAAAACTAAAATAGCGACTCAAATTTCTGGAAGCTGAATCAAGTACCAGTACCGGAAACTTTACAACAATCTGAAAGAGAGTTTTACCTGAGACCTCCACAAGCGCAAAAACGAAAGAAAAAAAAAACACTTACTCAGCATGATTGCCGCTCTTGTCTTCGTCTCGAGCTACAAACTTCATGCATCGTGCAACAAATATACACTTTTCGCACTAATTCTAATTTTAATATTAGAAATTATAGTAAAATAAAACTACTTTATTGCACTAGTACAACAAACTTTATAATAAATTGTCCGTTGCTAAGCAATTAAAACCATTAAAAATTGGACAGACCTGCCTTAGATTATCGTATTTCCGGAAAGTCGTCATTTTGTATGTTGCTTCGAAAACTACTTGACGAGAATGACAAAAATGTGTATCTGAATTAGGCATTGGTAAAAATACTATTTATTTATTGCCTTATCTTTTTATTTAAAGCATTTGATTAAATGTGCGTAAACTAAGCAAATTTCGTATCTATAGTTTGTGAAAAAGATTACTGTTCAGAGAATGCCGACTTCCAAAAAAAAACGTCAATCACTAGTTTTGTCCAGACGTCATCATGACTAGGAGACTAGGTACCTCATAATATGACGTTATAAACATGGAAATATTACCGGTGCATATTTAAAGGTTATAATGTTATAAATAATACCGAAAATAGAATTATGACAGAATATGGAATACAGATTAACTTTATTTTGGCCGGATGTACTGTATTAAGAGAAATATTTCTGATAATGAATAGCTATCAAAATTTGAAATTAATAATATTCTTTAAATTCCTTTCACTGTTCGCTGTAATCTTTTTACCAAAAATAAAGAAGATATTAATTCATTAAATGAACATTAGAAGGCTGTTTTTCTATTTATTCAATTGATTTTTAATTGTACCTAAATCGATAAAATTAAATATTTTAACGCTGACATTGATGGGCTCAATGTGATTTAAACAGTGGCGGTACCAGTACCTCAGGACTGCAGGTTTACGAAGCACAAAAGAAAATAAATAGAAGAAAAACTATAAAAAATACAACTTATTAGTTTTGGTTATTACGTTCAATATTTAGGTTGCAAGGCACTTTGTTAAACTTTAGATAGATAGAGTTTGGAAGAGGAAAAACTTTTTTATTAGTAGGTATAGAAGAAAAAGTCATTCTTTATAAAAAACGGCTGCTTGTGCTGAAACTACAATTTCGAATATCAGATTTGCGATTACTATACAGGGTTCGTCACAAACAACATTTTTAGTTTTTTGAATCTTTTTTTTTAATTCCTTTTGATGATTGGCTAAATCATCACTTTGGAAACAAATGAATTGAAACATGCCTATGGTCTAAATCAGTTGGCACGTAGGAGTTCCGATCTCACGATTATCGACTTTCATTTATGGGGATATCTGAAGCCACATGTGTATAAAACCAATTTCAATAATAACTTAGATCTCGTGAAGGAAAAAAAATAAGAGTAGTTATTGCAAATATCCCAATACAGCAAGTTAGGAACTGT
The DNA here is from genome assembly GCA_963969555.1 of Polydrusus pterygomalis. Classification (NCBI taxonomy): domain Eukaryota; kingdom Metazoa; phylum Arthropoda; class Insecta; order Coleoptera; family Curculionidae; genus Polydrusus; species Polydrusus pterygomalis. The sequence goes on along the minus strand of OZ018375.1, from coordinate 159,457,837 downwards.
TATCGGGAATTCAGATGTCGAGTTGAACTATGCGCTAACTCGGTGGTACCACGTTTGAATAAAAATAGTTACTCGACCAGATATAAAATCATATTCGAAGTAAGAAAGCAACAACAGTTGTTATTTTAAACGGAATCCAAACAACTAAAAATGTTGTTTCTGACGAACCCTGTATAGTAATCTCAAATGTGATATTTGAAATTGTAGTTTCAAGACTAGCAAAATTTATTTATTAAATCAAGGATTAAAAAAAAAACAGATCCAAAAAACTAAAACTGTTGTTTGTGACGAACCCTGTATAGTAATTGCAAAGCTAATATTCGAAATTGTAGTTTCAGCACACGCAGACGTTTTTTTATAAAGAATGACTTTTTCTTCTATACCTAACCATAAAAAAAAATTTTTCTCTTCCAAACTCTATCGGTGGACACACTGTATATTCTTTGATCTAAAACAACCAAACCTTAGAATTTACACCTTTTTAACTGACTTTTTCACATACTCAGTATGTTTTAACTTATTTTCATTTCTATTTTTCCTCACATAATGTCATTTCGACAATCCAATTTTTGATGCCATAAAAGTAGTGTTGGGAAAAATCGACTTATTTTAATAATCGACTACTGAGAATTCGAGTGATTTAAAAAACCGAATGATTAATCGATTTCTTTTCACTCAAATTCTAATATCAATGGTTCATCGTTCATGTTGATATACAGCGAACAAACGACCTTTTTTTATATATGTGGTTGATTATTTAAGTGATTAAAAAAAAATTAATTTTTTTTAAATTGCCCCTCATATAGAATTTGAGTGAACAATCGATTATCATTCGGTTTTTTAAATCACTCGAATACTCGGTAATCGATTATTGAAATAACTCGATTTTTCCCATCACTAGAACAAACCCTATAAATTTTCTTTGATATACAGCATTTGTATTGGGAATAACTCACTCGGTGTTGTTAATCGATTGATTTTTTGCGGATTATTAAATATGGCGGAGATATTTGTGGATTTTTTGGCATGGTTCCCAGATCTTACAACTTACAATTTAATTTAACTAACCACTTGACTACTTGATCTTAAGATGTCACGATATTGCATACTTTGGAGACGCGTTGAAAAATAAAAACCAAATGTTCGTCACTCATTTCATCACTCCAGTTATTTCCGAAGATAATCGAATAATTCAAGTGATTGCAAAAACCGAGTGATCGGTTATTTTTCACTCGAGTGATCCCATCACTACATAAAAGCTTCGTTAAGGTTTTATACCACTTATAATTTCTCTTCTGCTAAAACCATCAGCAATATATTTTTTCTGTCTCCTGGGCTGATGAACGTTTCTACGTTCGAAACATGTAGAGACCTTTGATGAAAATTTTTTTATTCTATTAAATTTTGTGGAGAAAGACTTTTAGTTTTTTTCTTTCCTATTCATACTTTCAACTTCACTTTAAGTATGGACTATTTCTTCAAAATAAACATGTGTTTAGGCATTTACGAAGAGTTTGCTCCTAGGGGGTGGAAAAAGGGGTAGGTATAATTCGTTAATATTGAGAAATATATTTTCGGTCCGAATTTTCCAAATCCCCCAGATTAGACTGGGGGGACGCAAATCTTCCCGTACTTTATTTTGTCTGCGGCTAGTACCAATAGGGTTATTCGTCTTTGCTACCGCTTCTAATCAGCTGTTTATAATACTGTTTTCCCTGACGAAATATTAACTTTCAAATATATTTCTATAATAATGTTGTTTTTGTTGTAGGGGGTCATCCGGGGTTGTGTTGATCAGTTTGTTTTAATCCATTATCACGTTTCGAAATGAAGAAAATTAGTTTTTTAAAATACTTGCGACCTTTAGCGCTTTCCTTGGAAGAAAAAGGCAGGTGAAAGAATTGTGTCGATTTGTTAATAATAAAAATTCAAACTAGTGGGCAGAAATCACGACTTCGAAATTTAATAGGAATAAGGGACGTAAAAGGTTTGCTAAACCACAAAATAGTAAAAAGTACATTAATACAAAATGGTAGGACTTGTTTTCGACCTTAAGGAAGGTCATCATCCGCTACACAAAACATGTAAAGGACGATAACATTTTAAGTAGTCGGACTTAAAAATTTTTATTTTATAATGGAATGTTTACTCCATCATGTTTATCTTTGGAATATCGAGAAATACACCTTATTTTATGTTGTGATTTAATACAATGTTCTGATTATGCTGCATTTATTTATTCGGTAAGTTTATTTCGATTTTTGTTTTGTGGCGATTTATGACACCCTGTATAATCTTAGTTTAGAAAGCTTTTGTAAATTTCAGATTTTATTAGGTCATTCAATTTAAAGTCTATAACTAGTGATGGGATCACTCGAGTGAAAAATAACCTATCATTCGGTTTTTTCAATCACTTGAATTATTCGATTATCTTCGGAAATAATTCGAGTGACGAAATGAGTGACGAATATATGGTTTTTATTTTCCAATGCGTCTCCAAAGTTGCTGCCCGCCTGTCAATCACTTACTGCGGCCAGAGCCATCTCCTAGCGAGCAGTTACACCGAGTGGTTTCGGTTATTATTGGCGATATAATTCAAATTAAATACTGCATTACGGGTTACCTTCCTGTGTAAGATAATATGATTTATTATTTAGATTTAAATACTGCATTACGGGTTGCCTGCGTAGGATAATAGGATTTTTTTATTTAGATTTAAATCGTCGGCGTCTACTGAAAACTTAATGTTTAGTGGTGAGTATTCAGTATTCATAAATATCATGCATGAGTTATGCAATATCGGAATATCGTGACATCTCAAGGTCAAGTAGTTAAATTGTAAGAACTGGGAACCATGCCCAAAAATCCACAAATATCTCCGCCACATTTAATAATCCGCAAAAAATCAATCGATTAACAACACCGAGTCAGTTATTCCCAATACAAATGCTGTATATCAATATGAACGATGAACCGCCAATATTAATAATTAATATTAGAATTTGAGTGAAAAAAAATCGATTATCATTCGGTTTTTTAAATCACTCGAATCCTCGGTAGTCGATTATTAAAATAAGTCGATTTTTCCCAACACTATCTATAGTCAAAATCACGAAAAGTTTTAACGCGTTTAGGTTAGGTTCTGTCATATTTGACATAAATTGTGTGCAATATATGTTAAATATGACAGAACCTAACCTAAACGCGTTAAAACTTTACGTGATGTCGACTATATAACATTTGTTAAAAATTAAAAAATACCATATATTATTCTTTATTGTTGTTTATTGCTCAATACTCAATAAACGCCAGATGTATTCTTTTATTGCCTCGGACAGTCCACTGAAGGGTCGGTTTGTGACCTGAAAGGGGACTCTCGGTTCAATCTTCGCACTGGCATGTTGTTTTCGTTTTTTATCCTATTCAGTATTAAAAATAAATTGGTTACTTCTCGTTGCTTGTTTTCCGAATATCGAGTTTTATTTATTCAACCAACCTGCACGACTAACAAAACCCCAAAGTTTTTACAGTTTTTTTTTTAATTTGATATTTTAGCCGGTTTCCTACCAGTTTCAACTACCACTGCATGAATATGTAAAAAATCTTAATACAAACGTTAACCACCTCCTCCGAAATAAATTTCTCGCTATAACCATCATAATGTACGTTTTTAACGATATTGCTTTATTACAGCTTAAATTTGCATTTAAAAAAAATAATTAAAATAAAATGGGCTTCTGCGATTTATATACAATGTTTGCAATGAACTAACAATAAGTAAAAGTATGTCAAGATACTATTAATATCAGGTGTAGACCTGTAAAACATATAAATCTAGAAACAAATTATGTTTGATATTAAAATAAGTGGTTCAGCAATAAATTTTGAAAGATCTATTTCAAAATAATTTATTATTTAAATTAACCGATATTACGAAACTGACATTGAAGACGTGTCGCGTAATTTGAATTGTTTGTCAAGATTTAAATTTATTTTATGTGCCTGCGGATTTATATAGAAACAGTTTATGTCTCTAAAAAATGCAAATAATTTTATGTAGAAATGTTCAGTAGGGGCACGGGCGTAGTTAGGGACGCCTGGGAAGGGAGAGGGGCGTTGAGCCCCTCCTGTTATAAGAATACAATGAAATACCTTTTATTTATTTTTTGAATAAATGTTTATTCGACTTAAAAAAAACATTACTATTACACAAGTTTACAACAGTTTATTTATTTATTTTTTTGAGGTATATTTTGTATAATCTTAAAATGTGCAAGAGTAACTGACTCTAATAAACTTATTTTACAAATTAATTTATCGGTCGTTCTCTATATGGGATACAAAGATGTAACTATAAAGTTTATAAAAAATTTAAACATATTTTTATAAAAACTTGGAAAATCTTAATTTTAAACAAATTCACCTTCATCATTAATGCCTATTTAAGGAATTTTTCTTCACCTTTTTTTTTAAACTGGTATATTATGACCGAAAAGTCCGCTCCGTGGACGGTAACCATCTTGAGTTAGGTATCATCGTGCTTGATTTTAATTATATTTTATCTTTATATTTAAAAATATCTACAGGACATTTAGTGTACAAATATACAAGAACACACTGTATAAAAGGATGCTAACTCTTTTATCAAAACTCTGCTTTTATGTCATTATTTATGGCTGTAACCACTATCCACGTCCACTCCATATAGACAAATAGAAATTGCAATTTTCTTCCGTAGTGCTCCAAGCTCTTGAGAACAGGTGATGTGATGTTTATTATAAATTTAAGTTAAATGGCCAAAACATTAGTAAAATAAGGTAAGAATTTTTATTATCGTCCACTCTATGTCAGCAGAAAAACGGTAGAAAAAAATTGAATTTAAACTTTTTTTGTAGTACATAGGAAAGAAAAGTTTATCCGACTTATAAGTTGGGCATTTTTTTTAATATATTTATTTTTCTTTATAAAAAATGGACGTTATGGCTTAAATATTTCCACTCCATGGGCATCCACTCCATGGACTTTGCTTGTCCGTCATCTTGATAAAAGAAGAAAAATAGATATGCCGAAAAAATTTTAAAGATGACATACAGTGTTCAAAACAGGATTTAGTTAAGGAACTAAGAAAAACTTTTCCAAGATATTTGACTCATTTAGCGAATATGAAACATGAACGAAAAAGTATAATAATTTAACAAATTAAAGAAAATATCCTTGCAGGAATTGAATGTTAAATACACATGCATTGATTTCTCTGAGAACTATATTAATTGCAAATATTTTCGCGAAATACAAAGTGCACATTTCGGGGGGTCAAAGCCACAAGTGAACCACAAAGGTCCTTCTTTGCCTTCCCTTAATTATTATTTGTCAACTCCATGGACTCACATTCCACTCCGTGGACCAAATAATCATTTGTTTTTACATAAAATCGGAATTATTATTTTTAATTCGTGGTCACTAATTGCAGTAAGACATAAGTATTTAATCATATAAATTCTGTAATAAAACATTACTATTAAGACATATTTTAATTAAGGTGGAAGTATCAACATGCTTGCCAACCTATAACCTATTTCGCATAGATTTATTTATGTTTTCTAGCTTTTATAAAAAATTTAAAGAAAATCAGTATCGACTTGATATTCTATAGGTAATAGTTGACATATTTAATAAATATCAAGGAATTTCATAACTTATTTTAGGAGAATTGTATAGCGAAAAATATCGGATAAGATTGTTTTTAACATTATTATGTCATTGTCAGACATTGTTCTTTCACTATACAATTCTCCCAAAATTAGCAATGAAATAAATTGATATTTTTGTAATATATCAGATACTACCTAAATAATGTACCGACGATATTGATTTTCTTTAAATGTTCGTTATTAAAATAATAAACTCAAAAAATCAACGCGAAATAGGTTATAGGTTGGCAATAGATTGAATGACGTTGAGAATTCAACCTTAACTTTTTGCAATCTCTCCTTTTATCCCGTCGTCAAATAATGACCCTTATACATTAACAAAGCCGACAGATTTTTTAAGTTTTCATTATTTAAGTTTAATAGTGAGTACAAACACCATTTATCGAATCAGTAAAGTGCCTAGTTAAACCTTTTACTTATCGTTACATACAGGTTGTCTCATAACTAAGGGGCAAATACAGCAACAGGAGATAGTAGACTTGAAAATATGTAATTTTTTATGCTTAAGAACGCTCGGTTAATTTTCAATAAATATGTTTCTTGCCATCTAGCATTTTAACGCAATTATTTCAAAAACTAATTAAAATATTGAGATTAGGTACTGAACTAAAACTTTTATTACGTTCGTTCAGAAAATTGAGAGACCAAAAATATATGCGAGAATTTATCAAACTCATATTGTGTAGCTAGCGTTCTCTAGGAGGTACGAGTATCATAATACTCATTATGGAATCCTCCTTGCCCTCAAAAACATAGCTACAACAAATTTAATTCGTATACGCTTAACATCAAATCATCGCTAATTTTATAAAGTAAATATTTACTTGGATCACCCTGTATCTCTTTAACCGTATAAGAAATAAAATTAAATGATATATTTTCGTCCACTATCTCCTATTGGTGTATAGCCCCTTAGTTACGGGACCCCCTATATATCGTCGCTTGCATCACGTAGGGGCCTAACTCGGTTTTTGTAGTTTTTCAGTAGAGCGATTTAAAGAAATCAATGTTGCTTATTTTGGATACAGCATTGACAGGAATTTTTTATTTAGGTTTATTTTTTTACAGTTTCCTAGATAAATCAATCTAGAATGATGAGACATAATAATTTTTAATGAAGTTTTACGGGTTTTGTAAAAAATATATAATAATCAAGATAGGCCCCTTCGTAAAAACAATAATAAACTCTGATTTGTGCATGAAATCAGTGATATTAATAAAACATTTTGTTTTCAAAGAAAAGGGAGCGAAAATTTTAAACTTTAAACATCTTTATTTTATAAAAACGGTAAAAAAAAATTCTAAACATATAATTTCAAAAGAATTAAAAACAGCTAGTGTAATATTTAATTATTTATTCTCTAGAGGTATAACAAATTAAAAATGGGATTGGTATTTATTTTATTTTTTACGAATTGTCTTTTATGTGTTAAATAAAATTGCAATAAATAATAAATTAATAAGGCCTATCTGCAAAGTACTGCTCATCCTTTAAAAATATTTTATAACGTAAAGGAATATGTTGAGATTCGCCCAGTAAGACCCATACAAAAAATATAGCATAGGGGCCAATCTTAAGTTTGGTCTTTACGTAAAAGTATTTTTATCGATAATTTAAGATAGGCCTGACTATAATAATCCATTTTTGTTGTTGTGTTTTAAGGTTTCTCTGTGGATTCCATGTAGTTTTATTTGCTATTGTGGATTGTGGGTGTTTAATATTTACGGATTTCTAGTTTTTGTGTAGTTTAGTGAATTGTGTTTGTGCTTTTAGTGACTCGGATTTTATTTGCAGCCCTGCAATCTTCATAAAGTTTAAAATACACTTTTCTCTATACTTATATTATATAAAAGAAAAAATGTAAATTTATATTATTCCACGGGTCAAGTTCTCGGGCAAACACTTTTTCAAATTCTTGAACAAGAAATTTTGCTTGATAATGTTTTACACGTAGGTACCCAAATTTTTGCCAAATTGTAAAAATCAATACAAGTTATATACCAACTAACATTTGACTTGAGGTTGTATAGGTACGCGATAACACCGTAGATGGGTTATTTTGCTGATTTTGTTTGTTTTTATATTCGATTTTATAAGACTAGTTTGATTTAATTTTTCTTGTTCTCTTCCTTTTCGAACTAAAAACACGACGATGAATCATTTTTAAACAAATTTTAAAAACAAAACCTTAAAAACAAGTTTCTATCCTTAAAATCTGATAGGTTTGCTACTACTAAAAATGCCAGAAATCACTACCTTTTTTCCCAACTTGATCAAAAATTCAGAAGAAATTAGAATTTTTTGGCAAGAATTTAAATTTTAAAGCCCGGACCTGTCTATTTTCCCATTCGTCAAACGATAATGTTGCAGTGCGCATGTCTAATCGAGTATAGCTTTGTTTACATGCGCGAGGCCTCAATTTTCCCACTTTCGTGATTATTGTTTGCTTATCTAAAGGTAAATTGTCTATGTGTTACACGGAGGACGGACAGCTTTCACAGGTAGGTACTTCAAACATTTTTAAATATTTAGAAATTTGGAAATATTGTTACAATAAAAATAGAGTCATATTATTTTGGCTCTATAATAAACATTTTATTTATCGTCATTTACTATTATATAAATTGGTAAAAAAAACAGCCACAGAAATACTTTAACAAACACTGACACATGAGCTTGCTACGGTCCAATACTTTTAGGAAAAAACAGTACCTTTCAGCTGTTAACGTCAACTCTCAAAGCTAGTTGACCATAAGTACTCACTAGGTATATAGGTAAAGTAATGTTACCAAATTTATAGGATTTATCATCCAAAAATTTCGTCCGAAAATTAAGTATGTACACTAGACGCGCCAATTTGTCTAAATAATGTGCATTATACAGAATTTAACCGTATTATTATATTTATATTTATCCACAGTCTGTGAGATACGATTTCATGTTCACTGGCCGACGAATTTAATAACCGTGTGTTGATAATTATAATTATAAATGTCTGCCATTTGAATGTCTTGCTTTAGTCGGGCGCGATTAAAGTTAGCAGTTATTTTATTGCTGATAATGTAACGTTATTAGGTCTTTATTTTAAAGGAAAGTAGGCACTACGATCGTACTCAAAATAAATAATGGAGATAGTTTATGACGAAATAAAGGGTAGAGAATGCTTGTAGTAGTATCTAATATGCGCAGAAGACACTTTTCCGTTTGTTGAAAATGAAATTAAAAGTTGGCTTAAATAGGAATATTTTGTTTGCCCTTAAAATATACTGAATAAGTTTTTTTTACTATATCAAGTTTTTGAGCTCGGTTTCTTAATGAAAGGGTAGGACTGTCAGCAACAGACTGCAAAACGATTAGGGAAGCTGCGTCATTCTGATCATAGTTTTTTTTAAATTGGAAACTGAACCAGTTCGCTGAAATTTTCTTAATAATTTAAGAAGTCCCATTTTTGAGACGTAAACGTTAGGGTACTTTGATTAAATTTCTCTATCACAAAGTTGAATGAACTTTCGCCCGCACGGCAACATTGAACTAAATAAACCCTTTGTTCTAAGGTAACACACACACAAAACACATCAAATTCTATTTGACAACTTATATTTGCCCCATACGTAAAGCAAAGTAATAAAAAGGTAAAAAAATTCCTTGTTTTTACAAAAGATGGTAGGAATGCATTTAAAATTTTAAACTAAGATACACACCACACGTTATGAAAAAAAGAGTCTAATAAAATTTTATATTAATCTTTTTATTGAGCAGCAAAATTTCCATTTACATACCTCTAAAAATTCAAAAAACCAAAAAAATCGAAGATTTATTTTAAATCTCGGATTTAGATTACAAACGTTATTCTAAATAAGTTTTCTAATTGGCATTTTGGTCAAAAATGAAACATAAAGGTAGTTTACTCTTGGAGAAAAATCATGTTTTTGAAGTTTTTGCGAACTCTGTATAAAAAATCAAAATTTTCTCTTCGTGAATTGCATTTTTTTTGCAAGCAAAAGTTTTCATCAAGAAAGACTTTTTCCCGAAAAATGAAATTTTTCATTCATTTGTGCTATTATTGTAAACTCTATCCGCGGACAGTCTGTAGATTGAACTAGCATAAACTGGTTGTTAAGGCACTAAGTTTCTTAAGTGAAACACCATTGTTTGGTAACATGGTTAGAGAAAAACCGATTTGTTCCGATTTAATTAAATCGAAAATGTGTCGCTACAATTTCGGAAAATGTTTCAATACGCTTCTTCAGCAAGAATTTGTGTCCAACTTGTGTCTAAATATGCTACTTGGGTTGTTGTTAATCAATTGGCGTGTTGGCGTCATGGCGTATAACAAGTATCCACAACGCCTAAAGAGGCAGGAGGATACAATACCTAAAACGTATACAGAGCGTTATGAAATTGCCTTATTATAATAAAATCCGTAAATCATGATCTGAAAATACATTGTAAACAATTTTTTTACATTCGTTTTGCTATAATAAGCGAGAAACTTCACAATTCGCTCAAAATTCGATGAATGTGTATTAAGAGGTAATTATAATAAGCAGTGTCGATTGTCGCTTAAACAACTTGAAGTTTATAAAGGAGACACGGGTGGTTAAATCAGGGTATCCGACTGGCCATTTTACTTCTTGTCTGCCAAACCTCCCAACAATAATGTGTATAATATGGAAGCAGTCATTCTTAAACTATTTACCAAAAATAAAAGCGCTCCTTGAATTAAGCATGTCTGCGGCTTAACCATAATATTTAAAAATTATCTTTAACATTAACTAAGTATTACAATGATTTAGAATTTTCAAGGATAAAGGATACCTTAAAATAAAATCCTCTTAAATATTTTCGCACTTTCTAAGAACACATTTGCGTCTTCATGCATCCTTGTCAGAAATCAAGAAACATTAGATTATTAAAGAGAGATGGCATAATTTTACGTTTGCCAACGGATGCTGAATTTAATAAGAATTATTCCAAGAAATTAATCCAGTCTAGATTTAATTTTAGATGGTTCTTTTGATGTCTCCTCTGGTTTTGTATTTGTTATTTTGTTTTTGGCTTTGGGACATTTCAAATTAGTTTAAATGATCCAAGACGCCGTCAGTCGCGTGAAAGGATGTGATATAGAGATTTTGATATTATTTTTTATACTGCCCCTTTTCACAATTGACGCAAATTGTTAAATTATTCTATTACAGATAAAATAGCACAATTGAGATTTTTTTAAGAGAGAAAAGGGTCGAGGAGGTAATAACAATAAAAAAAATTGTTAATGATCCAATAGACTTTTATGTAGGTGGTTTTATAGGTTTAAGGATCTTAGGGAGCAAATTAATACCAAATTTTAATTTGCCGACGTTTCGGAAAATATATTTTCTTCCTCAGGGCTCTGAAACAATAGGATTCTTTATTAGGTTTCAACAATAACCGATAAAACATTACATAATTGATTTGCTTGGAAAAATGACAACTCTTATTTTTGGTAACATAACATACTTAACAGAAAGTATCTATACCGGGTGTCCACGGAAGGTTGCTCGCCCCACTAACTTTTTTGTTTTTCAAGATAATGAAATAAAATTCGGGGGACTCAACATTATGGAACTTCCGGTTTAACCGGAAGTGACATAAACTTTCGATTTTTAAATGGGACACCTGGTATATTTTTACTTTTTTTTACTCCATATGACATTTTAAATATAACGATGTGTCACTTATAACTTTTTGTCAGCAACAAAATATTTTTTTTCAAATTTATTGTTTTATCTAGAGGGCTATGAATACCTTAAAATCACTTATTTCAGTTCTTTAATCTTGCGAAAAAATACAATTTTACTATTTTTAGTCCAATGCTATGTGCTATGTAAAATTTAATCTTTAAAGTTGTATAACTAATTTTTTTTAAATGGCAACATGGTGGCTCGTCGGGTTAAGAAAAAAGAGGATTTTATTACGATTATTTTAATGCCATACACTATTAGGTTTTAGAAAAGCTGCCATTAAAAAACTTTAACAGTTAAATTAGAACTTTCCTAGAATGAAGCATCTTTTGAGAATAAATTTAGATTTAAATGCATCAAGTAGCCTGTGACCAGCAAAACTGATAAAACAAAATCATGCCTTGAAGAAAATTGAAATGCATGCCAACAGCTCCTGCGAAAGTAAAGTAGTTTGTTGTTTAAAAAACACGGAAAATAATAGTTTTACAAGGAGTAAAAAAGTTGATACGTAATTAGTGTTTGGAGAAATAATTCAACCGATGCTGCACGACTTTACGCACAAAGATATTTTAATCGGCGTCGTCCAACCCGGCACTATTCTATTAGGTACCTAAAACTGGTTCCAAAAATGCGAAATAAGCCTGACAATAATAACATATCAACTTTTTCACTCCTTGTAAAACTATTATTTTCCATGTTTTTTAAACAACAAACTAATGTACTTTGGCAGAAGCTATTGGGATTTCAATTTTCTTCATGGCATAATTTTGTTTTATCAGTTTTGCTGGTCACAGGCTACTTGATGCATTTAAATCTAAATTTATTCTCAAAAGATGCTTCATTTTAGGAAAGTTCTAAGTTAACTGTTTAAAGTTTTTTAATGGCAGCTTTTCTAAAACCTAATAGTGTATGGCGTATGGCATTAAAATAATCGTAATAAAATCCTCTTTTTTCTTAACCCGACGAGCCACTATGTTGCCATTAAAAAAAAATGAGTTATACAACTTAAAGATTAAACTTTACATATAGGTATATATCCTTAATATATTAAAGAGTAACACAGTTACAAACAGGTGTCATTTTTCTTTTATAACTAATGGCGTTTTTTCTAAAAGTGTGCTTAAGACCACACGACAGAAGTGAAAACTTCAACAAGGTTAACTCAGTACCCACAAAAAAGTGCTAAACGCGCCTAAAGAAGTTTTCACTTCAAAAATAACATAAACTTGGAATACGGGATAATTTTACTGCATACGAAAAAAGATATTTCCTAAAATTGAACAACCCTTGAATTTTTACATCTTCAACAGAAGTCAGAAATCATAATAAATTAGGTCCATGGAATAAGCAATTGCGGTAGTAAAACTAATTACCTTACTTCACCCTACGTAAATATATAATTTAAAAAATGCCAGAACATACCTGAGACGCAACAAGTGTCGCACACTGTTTCCACGTCGACTGATGCGGCAGCGGCAACGTTTACGAATAAACAGACCGGAAGGTCAGGGTCAGTTCGGATTGAATATAGGAGTCGAATTCGAGCGTTACACAGCCGAAATGACGCGTGACGGCTCAGTTTAATTCAGTGCCCAAAAAAAGTGCTACACGCGCCTAAAGAAGTTTTCACTTCAAAAATATTAATAACACAAAAGATAATAGGAACATAACGTATCAATACTACTACTACCAATAGGAACTATTAATGAGATCGGGAAATGTGTCGCGGTGCTTACCCCACCAGTCAATCGGGTCTGAGTTTTTACCCGTATTTGACATTCCATAATACATTTGAAGTTGTTGGTTTAAGTTCATTTGACCCTTGGGTGATGCAGATATTGAAGTTGGTATAAATTCATCGTAGCACTTCCATAGTAAGAAAGATGTATTGAGCTAAACTGTAAAAACCAGTGACGTAAATGAGTGCCTCACTGCCTCAGACCAGATAAATAATTATTCAACTAAACTAAAAAAAACGCAGTGCCCGCAGACAGATTTGGTGATTCCCCTGTTTAAAATGGGGAAATACCTAGTCAAACAGTAGGGAGATACAGCGTTAGCGTAATAACCTTGGACGACGGCGCGCGAAGCACTGATTCCAGGTGTTATTTTTTAGATTTTGATCCGGCCGGAATTCCGGCGATCCGGTCCGGCTGATGGCTGGAATTCCGGTTTCGGCATCCCTAGTGGTAACCCATATATATTCAAAAAAAAATTTGTATAGAATGATTTTCCTTAGGGCACCCTCTTCGATCAAGAATTAATGAATAAATCAATAAGAAATAATCTTAAATCGATAGAAATTAGGCAATATTCCTTTTCTCTAAAGATCTTTGGTGGCCTCTTTTTTACATTTTATTCTTTGAAGCATAAGACTACCTATTTGCTACTAAGTTTGATTAGCCAATGCTAATTATTCTTGGAACTGCATAAAATTAAAATAATTTCCCGTCAAAAGGCAATCATCAGCTGCCTTCTGGTAATTTCTTACAAGAAAATAAATTAATTTTGAATAACTAACTGTGGAGTTAAATCGATATACAGGGTGTCCCATAAACGAGCACACGATGAATCCAAATGGTAGAATTTCAATTTTCGCCACTTAAAAAATTTAAATGCGTTTACAAACGCTACTTTTAGACTTTTTTAATCTGTAACTTTTTCCTCCGGGTTTTTGGAAATTCATATATAGCAGGTAATTTACCCCCATGGGGTAGTTTACTAATGACGATAAATCCAAAAAATAAATATTTTAAATCAAAAAAATTACAGTGTGTTTGGGGCATAAAAAGGAAAGTTTTCATCAAATTTCGTTTATAAAAAAAAAATTTTGTAAAAGATAAAAATAAAAAAGAAAAAAACTTGGTTATTTGAATTTTTCACGTAGATTTTGAGGTTATGTGAAAAAAGAGCAAATACAAAAGTTGTAAATCTTTTTATTAACTACAACTTTGCCATTTAAAGTATTTCCATAGGACTTGTAGTTTTGCCGGAAATCGAGATAAATCGTTTTCTACCCTTAAAAACTCCTCTATTTTCCCCATTCGTTAAATGATAATATTTTAGTGCGCATGCCTATTCCTGTGTGGTTTTATTTTCATGTGCAAGACCATAAATTTAGAACGTATAAAATGGGCTTTGTTTTTTTTTGTTTTATTATATTTATTTTATTTTATTTAATATCTAGGAATAATTTTTGATAAACATTTAAAATGGGATTTACATAGTGACTACATTGTAAAAAATACTAAGAATTCTTATACCAAAATTTAAACACTTAAACAATTTTTAAATATAAAAGAATTAGAAATACTTTATTATTCTTTAGTACAAACCCATTTAAATTATGGAATACTAGGATGGGGAGGCATAAATAAGAATTATCTTAATAATATTGAAACTATTCAAAAATACGAATTGAATTATTTACGAAAAAGACCAACAATATTCTTCTGATTTACTATGATAGCAAAAAAATGGACATTACACAAATATTTTCTTACAACATGTTAATAAGTATATATTTTTAAACATAAAAATAAAATAAATTATATTAATCACACACATGAAACTCGTCATAAAAATACTATTACATATAAAAATAGAGTAAACAAAACAATAGCACACAAACATTTTTTAAACATCAATCCATATATTTTTGATATGCTACCACACAGTCAACTAAAATAATTAAATCATTAAATAACTAGGTACGTACTAGGTATAGAAATAAAATTAAAAATTGGATATTATCTAATCCAAGAGATATATTCAAGAACGTCAGTAAAAAATAATACCAAGTTATAATTAATAAAATAAATAAATATATATATATTATATACATAACGTATAATATATTGTATCTTCGTATACTACTTATAGTGATATAAAATATACCACTAAAATATTGTCACGTTCGTTATATTATATTATAATCTAGTTGTGCCTAAATTATGAAATATAATATTCTTGACAAAAATATTATATTATTTAACTCAAAACAAGTATTTTACTTCTAAGTTTGGAATTGATAGTTTATACAAAAAAAATTATATGTCAGAAAAATATTTGAATAAACTTTTATTATTATTATTATTATTATTATTATTATTATTATTATTATTATAGACGCTTCAGTTGGAACCCGCCTTGAAATACACTAGTGTTGAAATAACTTAATTGAAATAACTCTATTTGAAATAATATGTTTAACACAACGGAGTTATACCTACAAAATATTAAAAATGAATCAAACCTTTTTTGATCATTTTTATGGTTGTAGGAAAAATTGTGTACATTACTCGTGTGAAAGTGATTTTTTCAAATTCAAAAATTTATTATTTTTTATTATTTACCTCCTCATTTCGAACTTGGTATATAATATACTATTTTGCGCACCAAAGCCATTTTTTGTGTAAACCAAAAAAAAACCACAAAATATTGATCAAAAAACGAAATGGTGAATGCATGACTAACCCTAACTCCAAAACGCGAATATTTACTCCATATAAATATTTTTATAGACGACTGTAATCGTAATGCGAATACCGAATAGCACATCTTTGAAATAGTGATTAATGTCGATTATAAAAAGTCCTGTCTGGAGGTGAGAGTTATTCTTGGTTTTATTAATAAGACACCGAATGTTCTTGTCTATCAAACGGGGAACATAATGTTGAAACAAGAAGAGATAAAGGTTGTCTGAAATATTTGATACAGTACGTCATTGTAGCCGGGAATTTTCATTCTATTTATATTAGTAGATATTTAGAAAATTGGGTTATAATGTACGAGTTTTACAAAGGCTTTTAATAATAATTGACCAGTCATGCAGGCAAGTTTGACTGTGACATCATTGACACTGGCAAACATAAATTATACACAATCAAAGCTGCCCGATTACTAAAACAAGAATTAAGGTACTTGATACTGATTAAATCAAAAAGTTATCAACGATTGATTATCTTATTCAAAACTGATTTATTACTGATTGCATTTTAATCAATTTATATTAAATATTTTCATCCATAATAATAATAAAAGTGTCTTCCAAGGGTAATAATTTAATATTATATTTTTTTTTAATCTTAAATAATTTTAATAAAATTTAAGACGTTTAGGCAAGCGGAGGATTACCGTACACCTAAGGCTGATAATTAATTACTACCAAACTATACATATTACAGAGACCTGTTTTACCTCTATGGTTAGCGTATAAGTCACAATGTCAGAACTATACACGATTATATAAGTGAGTAATACTAATTTTTTGAAGGCCTGCATGTTCGGAATTTACACGAACGTTTCGTATAATATGGTACAATGCGTCGGGTTATTCCGTACATTATTTTTGAAGAAACCGTACTGAGAATAAAGCCTTCTATTCCTTATAAGATTTTACATTTTACTACGTAAAATTACATAAATAATGTATTTATTGGCTAAACGCAGCCGCATGCGTGACCAACTTCGCGGCGCCATCGAAAGACATGGCGGCCTTGTTTTAAATTCGGTTTGCTTTAAATTAAGATATGCTTTTTATCAGTGTTTAAACAAACTTAAATACAAAGTAAAAATAAATTAATTGAAACAGGAATTGGTACGATCAATAAAGTTCAAATTTAGACAGGAGAGCTTGAAGACTCCGAACAACGATGTGACCAACGCAACAATTCGTTTTTGGGGACGCTGTTCTGTAAATTGCAAAGAAAGCGCTTCACCGCAAACAAAATGCGTCGCTTTGAGAAGATACAATGTATTTCTTAACAAAATTGTTGTATTAAAAGTTGTTCATTCTTCAACAAGACTGTAGTGTTAATGGAACTGATTATTACCAATAAAAGCACTGTTCTAGTAAATCTGAAATTGATATAACACTAAAGCGGGTTTGATACACTAGCAATTTATTTATTATGGGTAAATACAAAATGAGCTATCAAAACAAACCATGTCTTAGCAAACCTGGTGTATTAGATCATTTTTCTCAGTTTCTAGTTAGATTTAAGAACCCAAACTTTTCATAACAGATATTTTACTAAATCCTTTATTTTAAAATACCCTTTAGTACAAAAAGAAAAAAATATTGGGCACAATAATATTAGTAAAGTACCTTTTATGGCTCAATTTCTGAAATTATAACATCCTGAGTGTTACACTGGTCATTCTCTACCGGCGCCGGCGCAGCTCGGCAGCTGAGGAATAGATGGCGGACAAGAAGAGAATAGCCAAACTAGTACAAAAACCCATCTTATCCAATGAAAATTTAAGTATATTCTCCATTTTTTTCTCACATCAAGATGGTCTGGCAAAAAACTTAAATACTGATGACTTAGTACCATCAAGTGTTAAGGAACGTTCACAAATTATCGAAAATATTCATAGAATACTGAAGTAAATTTACCTATAATAAATAATGGTAATTCTATTACTAGTGGAAATGCAGCAGTGCACATGACTTGTAATAACTGTACAATCAAATATAATTTTAAATGATTTTCATTATCTTAGGACATTTTCTAGAGTTTATTTTTCATGTTCGCTTCGTTAAACAATGAAGTTTCAGTCAATTTCTTTAAAAGATTATTAACCTAGGTTAATAATGAACTATTTCTCATTAGACAAAAATGAGGCAAATAATAGGCTTTTCTCATGTTAGTAGTAAAAAACATAATTGAGTCCCCATGATGATAATTATTATATAACACTTCAATATGCGAAAAATACTTTAAATATGTTCTAATATAGAATATTAGTACCGAATAAATTAAAATCAATAATGGAGAAAAAAAACCTTTGGAAAATTCTTATTATAAAGAAAACTCCCTAGCTTTCCATTACGTTAGGGTCACTGACTAGAAACCGACCAAATTAAATAATTTTATATACCGACTAGCGCAAACAACACACTAATATCTATAAAACCATAAGCACGCTTTATAATAATTTATGTATAGGCATCAGCATAGGTAACATTAGTAATTAGGCATAATAGGACACACTCTCTAACAAATCAATTTAATGATTCTTTTATATTTACTAATTACGCTCCTATTTTAATACCAACTTTCACCTTTATATTTACAAATCACTGTAAAGCATTGAACAAAAATAATAATAATTATGTTGCTGGTATATAGGAATGAACATGTTTATGTTTATTATATCGATATCGTTATACTTTCTAAACAGACATCATAACTTAAGTCGATCCCACATGTGCATATTAAATTATTACTTTTGAAATGTACTAGGTAAACGGTTAAGGTACAGGGTCATCCAACCAGAACTGAACAGGGGCCTATTTTTTTAGTTTCCCTGTATTTTTATTTCAACCAATATAGCCATTTAGTTTATGCTTTGCCGTAGAATCTAAAATTACCATTTAAAAAGCGATCTGACTTAAAACAAAGGAACTGTGGCGTAAAGTTGTTGTTTTTTCAATGGAACACCCTGTATATTATTTATTTTTATGAAACGCCCTTCTTTCCTGATTCCATAAATATATAGTTTGTCCACATTAGCTCAAACCGTTTTTAAGATATGAGCAATCAAACAGTTAAAAAGCTGTATTTTAATGCATCGCCATTACGGGGATTTTCTTTTCCAAGGCATTCTAGACGTATTAAGCTCAAATGAATACAGCTTTTTAAATGTTTGATTGCTCATATCTTAAAAACGGTTTGAGCTAATATGGACAAACTATATATTTATGGAATCAGGAAAGAAGGGCGTTTCATAAAAATAAATAATATACAGGGTGTTCCATTGAAAAAACAACAACTTTACGCCACAGTTCCTTTGTTTTAAGTCAGATCGCTTTTTAAATGGTAATTTTAGATTCTACGGCAAAGCATAAACTAAATGGCTATATTGGTTTAAATAAAAATACAGGGAAACTAAAAAAATAGGCCCCTGTTCAGTCCTGGTTGGATGACCCTGTACAGTGAGTTAAGGGTTGATTACGTCACAGGTACTTTTTAAAAAGACCTTTATTTAAAACACTTAACAATAATGGTATTCTAACAGTATAAACTTAGAACTAATTATTACAATCTTAAACCTACTATTTATATATAATTTATCGCTGGGCTTGCAATAAAATTAGAACGATGATTTGGGGTTTCGCTGATGTAACTGCTTGGCTTTGTGGGTTAATGTATAGGTTCACCGAACCATAATTTCTCCATCCCCTGGGGAAGTTTTGTAAGGGACGAACAAAACTGGCTGCTTTGGGTCTTTTTCGTTCTGAATTTGGTCTTCTTCTGGGGTTGTTTTTGGTCCAGTACTGCTTAGCCTTGTAAAAATGTGGATTTAAGAACTTCTTGTGTGCTCTTGAATTAATTTCTCAGGATACAAGTAGGTTGATCCAGTACTTCTGTGGGGTAGATCCATATACTGGTAAAGTTCATTGTTGGAGGCTAGATGAGGAGTTTAGTGGAATAATTGTTGTATGTTGTAGGTTAAGGTAGTATATCAAGTCATGGGTACTGGTCTGAATTCTTGATTGTCCTAGTTTGAGGGGGAGTTTCCCAGGGTTTTCTTTCAGGTCTTGGGTTAGGACTTTCCGGGCGGACGTTGAAGTACATTTGTAAAGTATTTTTCTTGTTAGTGTCTTTACTTGGTATATTTTTTTTATGAACTGTCGTATCTTGTGTATCTATAGTGACGATATTGTCGTTTTTTACTATTTTTGTAGAGAATCTTGGTAGTAGTTTGTTACGTTTTACTGTTTTTCTTGTATATATTTTGGTACTGGGTTTATATGTTATTGGGACTTGTCTCTTGGAGTTTCTTTTTTCTATGTACTTCGCTTTGGCCTCTTGAAGTTGTTCATTTAGTTCTTTATAAATTGTCTTTGTTTTTTCTCTATGCTGTTGGGTGTAATTGTTGATAAGGGTTTTTCTAATGTCAATATCAAATGGATCTTGGGCGTCTAAGTGGCCGGATAAAATGTCGATTGGTCTCATGTTGGTCATGGAGTGAATAGAGTTGTTGTATCCAAGGATGGCATAAGGCATTTGTTCTTTAATATTTAGAGTTTTCTTCTTTTCTCGTAGGATTCTTAGATGTTCGACGAGGGTTGAGTGAAATCGCTCTATCATTCCATTGGATTGTGGGTTATCTGCGGTGGTATAATGGATTGAAATTTTGTGCGTGTCTACAAATTCTTGCATAAGGCCATTTTTAAATTCTGTTCCACTGTCGGCAACTATCATATGGGGTACTCCATGGTGAGTCATGAATATTAGAAGGGCATTGAGCACATTAATTGCATTTGAGCCATCTATTGGATATGCCTGTCCATATTTGGAAAAGGCGTCTATGATTGTTAAGAATTTCTGGCCTCCTGCCTGGAAAGTATCTAGATGAATAATCTGGAGTGGTTTGGATGGTGTTGGTGTCAGCATAAATTTGGGCTTTGCTGGGTTTCTGTCGTACTTATTGGCTTGACAGATGTCGCAAACGTTAATCATGTCCTCAATATCTCTTTTTAGGTTAGGCCAAAAGTATTTTTTTCGAATCTGAGTTTCCGTTTCATGGATGCCTCGATGATTGGTCTTGCTTTGGTGGTAGTTTAAAATGATTTCCTTTTGTCTTTCTTCGCAGTTGATGTCTTCTAATAAAGTGTTGCACTTTACAAGGTCGAATGCAGAGTTCTTAAAGATTTCTCGAATTGTGTTACACAGAAATTGATAGAGTGTGTCATCTTCAAAAAGTATTGCATACTTCTTTTTTGGTTCAATGTACTCTTTGAAGAATCGAATGATTTCATTTTTAAGGTTGTTTTTCCCAAGTTGGACATATAACCTTCTTTTGTTTGCAAATGCTTCTTCTTTTACTGTTCTTGCCGGGTTGTAGTTGACGGTCTTAAAGATGATTTGGTTATTAAAGTAATTAAGAGGCTTCTCGCTGATAGGAATTCCTAGTATTGGATTTTCTTGAGTTGTATGTTGAGTGTCATCATCGCTTTTATCATCGGTTTCGGGATTGTGGTTATCTTCGTTCTTCTTTTCTTCCGCGGTGGCTTGATCGTTGTTATTTGTACTGGATGTAGGTCTGACATCTTTGTTTTGTCCTAGGCAGTCCTCTATAACTTTCAGTTCGTCTTCGTTAGTTATATCGGCTTCTGGGTCATAGTATATTGACGCTGGATTGTTATACAGGGATGATATGTCGTCTTCTGCATCGTCAGTTCTATTGAGTGTTTCTTTTGTATGTATTTCGATTCTAGAAAGGGCGTCTGCATTTGTATTTGATTTTCCTTTTTTATATACAACTTCATAGTCAAATTCTTCCAATTTCAAGCGCCATCTGACCAGTTTCGAGTTTGGGTCCTTAAGGGAAAATAGCCATTGAAGAGGGCGATGGTCCGAAAGGATTTTGAACTTTCGTCCGAATAAATAAGGTCTGAAGTATTTTGTAGCCCAGACGATTGCTAACATTTCTTTTTCGATGGTAGAGTATTTGAGTTCGGTTTCGTTCAGTGTCCGGGATGCATAGGCGATTGGTTTGTCGTTGCCAACAGGTCCTTGCGAAAGCACAGCTCCGACTGCAAAGTTGCTTGCGTCTGTTGTGAGATTAAACGGTTTTGAAAAATCTGGATTTTGCAAGAGTGGTTCGTTTGTCAGAAGGTTTTGGCAAGTTTTAACACAATTCAGGAATTCTGGGGTGTGTTCGATTTTTACGTCCTTCTTGAGACAGTGAGTGAGTGGTTTGGTAATCTTGGCAAAGTCTTTAATAAATTTTCTATAGTACCCAAGTAGGCCAAGGAATCCTTTGATTTCTTTAGTTGTTCTTGGTATAGGATATTCTAGAATGGCTTTGATTTTGCTTGGATTTGGTCTTATACCATCAGGTGTGACGATATGACCTAGAAAGCTCACTTCTTTCTTCAAAAATTCGCATTTATTGACTTGTATCTTAAAGCTGGTTTCTCTTAGTCGTTGGAAGATCTTTGACAGACTAACTAGATGTTCTTGTAGGGATGTACTGAAGACAATAATGTTGTCCATGTAGACTAGGCAGATTTCTCCTTGAAGTCCTTTCAGTACGTTGTCCATGACTCGCTGGAAGGTAACTGCTGAATTTTTTAAGCCAAAAGGCATTCTTAAGTATTCGTAGTGGCCATTTTCTACGTTAAATGCCGTTTTCTGGATGTCTTGTGTTGCCATTTCTATTTGGTGGAATCCACTTGCTAAGTCTAAGGTGGTGAAGTATTGGCACCTTCCAAGTTTGTCGAGAATGTCGCTAATATCAGGAATGACGTATCGCTCGTCGATTGTTTTCTCATTAACTTTTCGGTAGTCGACCACAATTCGCCATTTAAGTTTTCCAGAGGCGTCAGGTTTCTTCGGTACCACCCATATAGGAGATGACCAGGGTGATTGACTTGGCCGGATAATTCCTTGATCTAACATTGACGAGATTTGCTTTTTTACCTCTTCTTTGTGTATATGGGGATATCTGTAGGATTTTGTAAATACTGGAACTTCATCTTTGGTCTTTATTTCGTGTTTAATCTGATTGGTAAAGGTAAGTGGAGAATCTGGATGATGAAAGATGTCAACATTTTTTTTGCATAGTCTTCTTATGGAATTTTCTTCTTCTGGGTTTAAATGGTCGGTTCGAATTTCAGGTTCTATGTTTGGTTCGGGATCTTGTTGAGGCAGGATATCTGCGGAGTAAAGATTGAAGTTTTGTAGGTCAATCTTGCAGCTTTTTACTGGTCCTGTTAGGGCAATTTGAAGTTGGTCGTCTGTATTATTAATCAGTTCTGTCCAGGCTAGTTGGTTGCATGCTACGGTGAGGGTTTCTCGCAGGACAGCTCCTTGAACTTCTTGTCGAGGTAAGGTAATGTTGCCTTCGGTTTCTTTGACTGGAAGTCGCACTTTGGTTATCGTGTGAGGTTCTAGTTGGATGGAGTAGAACTGGGTTTTGTTGGTTTCGTAATATTCGATAGGAAGCACAGAATTTTCGGTACTAAGTAGGGAGGCTGGTAGGTCTAACTTGGCTTTTAAAAGTTTAAGGTTGTCAAGGCCTATGAGGCCGTCAAAAGTTTGGTGAAACTTGAAAAGGTAAAATTTTAAATTATTATTGGAGTTGAATTCAGGGAATATTGGAATTGTTGCGCAATAATCTTGCGAATGATTCTGGAAAATAGAAGTAACAATAAAGGGTTCATGTTGGATGTTATCTCGGTAGTATTTAAATGCAATGTCTGGATTGAGAAAAGATTTAGTAGCGCCGGTGTCAATAAGGAGTTTGAGAGGAGGATTTGATATGGATATGTAAGGGAGTTCTTTTTTATCGGTGTAGTTGTGAAGCTCTACTATGTTTCTTCGTTTTCCCTTGGGTCGTCGTGAAAATTTTCTTCTTCTTTGTATAGATAGTGTTCTTCTTGGTTGTAGTAATTTTGGGGAACTTGTTGGTGGTAGCTTTCGTCAGAGTAGCCATAGGGGTTGTAGGTGATAGCTTCGTCTCGTTGTTCTATGTTGAACAATTCTTCAACGGTGAATTTGGGGGCAGATTGTTGTGGAGGTCTGAACGTTTGAGCCGTGTTTACGGAATCTGTGTCCATTGGTGTCGTTTTTTGAAACTGAGATGGTCCGGGTCTATTGGTCCAAATGTTTGATTTAGGGGGTAGACTGTTTTGGAACCTCGGTGATGGTTGACTGGATTGGAATCTTGGCGGTTGGAGAATAGGTCTTGATGGTTTGAACGGTCGTTGTGGAGCAAAGTTAAATTGTGGCATTGGTCTAAATGGCTGCTGAGACCACTGTGAGGGATACTGCTGTGTAGGCCCGAATGGTTGCTGTATAGGCCTGAATGGTTGCCATTGAGGAGGTGTGAAGGTTGGAGCAGTATGGGGTGCTGATTGTCCTTGTAGTGGAGGCGCAGCTTTAAAGTTGGATGAAGCTGACGGTTGCGGGGTGCTTAGGCTTTTCTGGAGGTATCTGATGTTGTTTTCCTCTTGGATGAATTGAATAGCACTTGCTAGATCTTTGGGCCTCATTGCTCTTATTG
Source organism: Polydrusus pterygomalis (assembly GCA_963969555.1). NCBI lineage: Eukaryota > Metazoa > Arthropoda > Insecta > Coleoptera > Curculionidae > Polydrusus > Polydrusus pterygomalis. The sequence continues at coordinate 159,433,382 of OZ018375.1, read as the reverse complement.
TTGATCCCAAAGGTTCTCTTAGTCCTGCCAAGAAAGTGGTAAGAGCCTGTTGGTGGAAAAAGGACTTTTTACTTGTTTTGATGTTCGCGTCTACTGTGTGCAATTCTATGTAGTTCGATATGGTGTTCAGTAAGGCCATAACTTTTTCGTAAAATTGTTGTGGGGCTTCGTTGGGACTCTGGCGTAAATTTACTAGGTCTCTGGTCAGTGAATTTTCGTTACGTTGGTCGGCAAAGTTTTGTATAAGGGCATTTTTTATTTGGGGCCACTCGCTACATCCATAAATTGAAATTACTTCTTTTGCTCGGCCTTTCAGTTTGCTGATAATACCTTGAAAAAGTACATGGTTTTGGAAGCAGGTGCTGTCGTTGGTTTTCCAGTAGTGATTTAGTAGTAATGTTGCCACATGGATGAAGTTATACAATTCGTTGGGGTTGCCATCATATTCTGGAATAATACTGAGATTTTTGACGTCGAACTCTGGTGTGGTTGCCATGGTAACGGGTAATGTCGGGGCAGTAGGTTGTTGAGTTTGTGGTAAATTAGGTACTAGGTTAGTAATGCTAAGGGCACTGAGGGCAGTAAGTAAGTCTTGTTCTGTAGACATTAAATGCTTACACTATTAAGCTTAAATTAAGATGATGCTTAAAAGCATATCACACACGAGCACTAACAGACTGCACTACACTACTTAAAACAAAAATTTGTTTTCACTATCACTAAAATCTTCTTAGGCGAACTTTTTATAGTTTCCCGGGAGATTTGGTTCGTTTAGTGGATAAACGTTCAAGAACGACGAGGATCCTTAGGGACTCTTCCACTATTCTACAGACTGCGCCAGTTAAGGGTTGATTACGTCACAGGTACTTTTTAAAAAGACCTTTATTTAAAACACTTAACAATAATGGTATTCTAACAGTATAAACTTAGAACTAATTATTACAATCTTAAACCTACTATTTATATATAATTTATCGCTGGGCTTGCAATAAAATTAGAACGATGATTTGGGGTTTCGCTGATGTAACTGCTTGGCTTTGTGGGTTAATGTATAGGTTCACCGAACCATAATTAGTGTATCTCTGCTAAATCAAGATCATGCCTATCTGTTTTTTTAAAGAACTTTTCATGTTTTACTGAGTCTTTTTAACCTCTTTTGAAAATTTTTCTTTTAGAAGTATCGTTTTACTTCCCCTATCCATTCAGTTGGTTTGGACTTCTCCTTTTAAACAATTATGTTTTATAGAAAAAATAAAAGCACAAAGTCTTTCTCCACAATTTTTTATTCGAATAACTAGGCGAACCTAGAATGATTCATAATAAATTGAAACGACATGTTTCGAGTGTATAAACACTTATCATCAGGAAAACGAAGTAAATGGTACAATGCTGATGTTGTTAGCAGTAGAGAAAATAACCAGTGAGACTAAGCCGTAATGGAGCTTTCAATGTTCCTTACCTCCATTTAAACACAACATTAGTTAAAAAATAAATAGTTTTGGCCAAAAAAATGCTCTTATCATTATTTTATTGTGATAATAAATACAGTACTGATGGCAAGCCTGAAATTACTGGGCGGTTTTTAATGTAAAATAAATATAGTTTAAAAAAACTAAAAAACACGCTTTAATAAAATTAATCAAACTAAAAAGCGGAAAATAAATATAGTTTAAAATAATTCTTGAAATTCTTAATATAGGCAGAAAATAATAATAAACGATAAAAATTAGTATTATTGTGAAAAAAGCATGGGGTGCTCGATATACAAAAATATAGCACAAAGCGACCCACGCTTTTTTCACAATAATACTAATGTTTATCGGATCGTTCATTATTATTTTCTGCCTATATTAAGAATTTCAAGAATTATTTAAAACTATATTTATTTTCCGCTTTTTAGTTTGATTAATAATTATTAAAGCATGTTTTTTAGTTTTTTTAAACTATATTTATTTTTCATTTTTTAGTTTGAGTTATTGTTAAGAAAAAAATTATTTTATGAGTAGATTGAGCTACATTAGTAGATTATTGTATTGTCAGCGGTTCTTGATAAGTCTACAAAATTAAATTAAATCTGACCGTTTAAACTGGGTCAAAATCGGGTTCAAAAAAGTCGGTTACAAACAAACAAACAAACAAACAAACAAACAAACAAACATACATACATACATACATACATACATACATACATACATACATACATACATACATACATACATACATACATACATACATACATACATACATACATACATACATACATACATACATACATACATACATACATACATACATACATACATACATACATACATACATACATACATACATACATACATACATACATACATACATACATACATACATACATACATACATACATACATACATACATACATACATACATACATACATACATACATACATACATACATACATACATACATACATACATACATACATACATACATACATACATACATACATACATACATACATACATACATACATACATACATACATACATACATACATACATACATACATACATACATAATTCTGACATATTGACAGGTGTAAAATTTTGACAAGAGAATTTTTTGCGTATTTTTTTCAACTTTCCACCGTCAATATACATACGACCTTATAGTTTTTCATCATTTTTTTAAAACGATTTGACATATTGACAGCTGTCAAAATTTGACAGGAGAATTTTTTTTGTGTAGATTATTGTATTGTCAGCAGTTCTTGATAAGTCTACAAAATTTAAATTAAGTCTGACTGTTTAAAGTGGGTTAAAATCGTGTTAAAGAAGTCGGTTACGGACAAACGAGCAAACATAGGACATGTGAAGCTAATAATAAAAGCGTGTTAAAAGATGAATACAAAATGGACTTGGAGCGAGTTAAGAAGAGATCGTTCAAGATTTAAAGTTGCCAAGTGCAAACTTTTGTTAAAGCACGATTCACATTCCGCCCTCGTTGCATTCCCCCTTCATAGCAGCACATAGGTACGATACGACTGAAATTTTCAGCTAAGCGTACGGTAAAATATCTGCTGGTGTTTTGAAATGTTGTATTCACAAAAAAAAATATTTTACGGTATGCGAGGGCGGGGAGAACAGGGGAAGTAGGGTGTTTTGTATTTTTGTATCCCGACCAACCTGTCCCAAGACGGAAAACTATCTTAAATGTTTTTGACAGACTTAAAAAGTCGGGGTGCATATGAGCGTTTTATTTTTCATCGTAGTCTAATAAAAACAAATAATTTAAAATAATTGTTGCACTTTTATATACTTACAATAATTAATTAGTTAACTACATGAAACAGAAAGTACGTAAGATAATTTGAGTGCAATTAAATGCGCGGCACAACCAAAATGAAGTTCCAAATATTACTGAAAATTACATAAATTTATTTTCAACCAATTAGAGGGCTCCTTTTTGTTTACGTTGCTTATGGCAACGGGAGATTATCGCGATAATTTTGTTAGTTTCTATTAACTTATTAAGTGATAATTTTCTGACAAAAATGAAGTGCTTTATATCTATTGGCAAAAGTCACTCAGAATAAAATCAAAATACATTTTGTTGCTAACTTATAATTTTTATTGATACTAACCAATTTGCTTTACATATCGAATACCCGGGCTAAAAAAAAACACATCAAAAATTTAACTAACTCATCGGAAATATGTTTTTTTTTTAGTTTCATTTAAAACTATGTAGACATGTAATTTCAGATGTTATGGTTGAAAACGAATTAATGTTTTTAATGTTCCTGAAATTTTAGTAATAAACCTTAGTTACTAACAAGAAAAATCACCTTCTATTGTAAAAATATAGTGCGTCATATTTAACTAAACTCATCGGAAATATGTTTTTCAAGTTTCATTTGAAACCATGTAGATAGTATGTAGATAATATCAGATGTTATGGTTGTTGAAAACGAATTAATGTTTTTAATGTTCCTGAAATTTTAGTAATAAACCTTAGTTACTAACAAGAAAAATCACCTTCTATTGTAAAAATACAGTGCTTCATATTAAACTAAACTCATCGGAAATGTGTTTTTTAAAGTTTTATTTGAATTTAAAACTATAAAGACATTGGATTTCAGATAACAAATTTGTTATTTAATGTTTCTCACATTTTAGTAATAAAAATGAGTTACCAACGGCTAAAATGAACTTCATTTCTAAAACTCTTAATTAGTTACAATTAACTAAAGCCGCCGGAAATATGTTTTTGTAGCCTTTTAGCAAAAAAATTACAATAAAAAAAACTTCAATTTATGAAATTTTCTTACCGCATACCCCACGCAGCAGAATTAATTCCCGATAATTCTGCTGCTATAGGGAGATTATAAGTGAATATTCTTTGAATATCTGTCGAGCTGATTTCACCAGCACGTCAGTCACGTCGGCAACACACTGATTGATCTGTTGTCCTTATTGCACGCGTCTAAACATATTATTCATTCTCTCATACCCACATAAAATCCCATTGTAAATTCCGAGTTGGCCAAAACGGTATATTCTGTTTCTATAGCAAATTTTGTTAATATCGAGGACCAGTAGGTATATATACCAAAATTTTTAATTTATATCGATATTTCATTTCCATCTCTACTTAATTTATTAATTTAATTTACATCACAATTAAACTTTCTAGTGTCGATAATTAGCTTTTCGACACGTACCTACAGTAAAATAAGCTATAAATTATGAGCTTAACTTTTAATAATATTTCGTTAAAATAAGTTATATTATACCATAAAAATAGCACTTATTATAATATATACAGTATCGATAACGAAGTTTACAATCGTATGATTAGTTGAATACAGCTCAATTCTTTTATTTCCCCATTCCCTTGTAACAATTTCTTTAATGTCTAATAATAAATTAACTACATAAGGAACTAGGAAAATTTTGCAATATTGTTAATTATTCAAGTTATTCCAATTCAATAATTTTCAAAAGTCTTCCTTATACGAACAAACCATTTAAAAACAAACCAAAGGGAGGATGATCTAAGACAATGAAACAACCACCTTGAAAAGAAGCCACGAAGTGACATAGGGCAACAAACAGCTGGGAGTTGTGGATCCACACGCTATTATTATAACGCGCGGCAACGGGTGAGTTTTGTATTCTTTCTGATATTTTTTGTGTTTTTCTGGATCTGTTGCCACTATATTGATATTGAAAAATGTACAAAAAAGTAAGAATGATCAAATGTTATATTTGGTCCGTGTTGTTGTATGGATGTAAGGCTGCCACGATCAATCGCCTGTTTTACAAGCGTTTGAAATGTGGTTGCACAGAAAAATGCTTCGAATACCCTGAACAGCTATGCAGACCAACGAAGCAGTAATAAATAGAGCAAATAACGTCCGGGAATTGTTTAACACTATTAAAGTGCGAAAGATATCATACCTGGGACATGTTCTTAGAGGGGACCGATACAAGATACTCCAGCTTATAATGAAAGGTAAAATCGAAGGCAGCCAAGGAATAGGAAGGAAGCAGATGTCATGGCTAAAGAACATTCGCGATTGGACTGGAATACGCAGTGCCGAACAACTATTCAGATTAGCCGAAAACCGCGAACAACCCGCCAATGTAATTGCTAACGTTAGGGGGACCTGATATGGCACCGAAAGAAGAAGTTGTCTAGGCCTCCAAGAATAAGAACAATCTAGAGTCGGGGCTCCAGACAGAACGTTCAGCATTTAGTACTTATTGATTGTGAGTTAGATGAGTAAACTGAAATTCGATAGTGAGCAGGAAAATTTTATTAACCATTTTTCCAAAGATAAAACATTGTAGTATAGGCCATCGGTATAGGCACATTCTAATTTAATAACGATAATTTTCATAAAGTAAAAGTAAATAAACTGGAAGCCCGCCAGCCGTCTGCGCGTTTTTATATCATTTGTGGCAATTTATTTAAGACGTTTAATTATCTGGCAAGGAGCCAAATTAGTTAAATTCCAGTTAAAATACATTTCTAATCAAAACAGCATTATAAAAGGAGTTGCAGATGCAATTAAAATGCATGCTTTAGTTTTTCGTTAACCATTGGCGTCATTAAAAGGAATGCAAGACGGGCAATTTCAATATTTTAAAAAATATATCACGTAAAGAATTTTTCTTCCAAGATTTCACGCTCTATCGTGGCCATCGATGGTACCCTATTGAAGTCTGGTCTATTTTAGGTTAATAGGTTGGCCAAAGAGACATGACCAGACATATTTATTTTACCGTCGCCTTTGTCATCTCTTAAAACTTTTAAGGGGTCTTAAAGTTTGGTTAGCATTATGACTCGCAAAGATATAGCGTATTAACTTTATAATTTATAAAATAAAGTATTGATAAGACTGGCTAATTGTACTTTTTAAAAAGTTTTTGGTAAGCTTGTGCTTGGTAAACGTTCTTTCAGCAGAGGCTGACGTAACGGGCCGAGTTAAAAACAGTAAGAGTGCAGTGCACACATCAGGAAAATCTGAAACAGGAGTTATTCTACTACTCAAATAGCTGTATCTATATTCTTTAAACTTTCTCTAAATGCAGTTCGAAAATTTAACATTTCACCTGCAAGTTTATCTCAGTTAAATCCAGTGAGAATTTATGTTGTAATTTTGTGGTTTTTGTATTCATTATGACTCAAGGACGCTAAGTATAGGAAAGCTCCAAAAATTTTACTTTGGGTACACACTCTAAAAGTTAGGGGTAATTTTAATAGATATTTACAGGTAAAATAATGGTAAATTTTTACATATATGCTGTAATTTTGCATGCACTCTGTACATTATCTTTAAAAATACACGTTAATGCGTCTTTAAATAATTTTTACGGTAAGTAGTGTGATATCACAAAAAAATACATATATAAAATATTAAAATCACATAAATATTACACGCCACTGTAAAAATTATGTGATTCTGCTGTGAATTTACGACATCAATTTGTGGGAATTGTGGGACTCCCTGTCACTTTTCGGCAAAACGAAGATATCAGTACCCCGGAACCCTGCATCATGGAAATAGGTGAGTAGAAATATAAAGTTGCCGTATTTTTTTTTTAATAGGATAGTCAGAACATAGTATTTTGTTCTTTACTTTCCGATAAGTTAAACTAAAAATAATGAAATATACAAGGTGCCCCCCATAAAAATTTTGTTTATGGTACCTATATCTCTAGTTCTACAAAAAGTGGCACAGTAATGTGAAAACCGCAGCTCTCTATATCTTTACTAAAAAGGGAGGTACCTACCTACCTTGTTAAACCATCAAATAAACACATACCTTTTCACTTCATAATTATGGCAAGGCATAACATTTCTCTGATCCCTAAAGATTTTTTTTCAGAAGTACCTAAATGGCTTTGAAATATTGATAGGGTTCGAAACTTTATACACACAATGTATAGTTATATAATGTCAAATAAAACGAGCTATATAAAAATGTTGCATTTTTATTTAATTCCTTCGACAAACAAATTACCAAAAATTAAAATACATAGATTATTATGTAATATTACAAATTTAATACATTATTTATTACTGTAAAATTTCAGTGTTGGAACAGATAATTTACTGTTATAAGAACTAAAAATATACATTTTATTTTTTTAAAGTGTAATTAACGTGTAATTTTACCTAATGTTAGCTGTGATTTTACTAAAAAGCTACCAAATTTTTAAAGAAATATTCCGTATTTATTGTGATTCCCTTGTAAATTCACATGAATATTAACAATATATTTAAAGCAAAAATACAGAAAAACATGTGTTTATCCAGTTATTTATTTACAAACAATTCACATGGATTATGTAAGTCTACGGTGTCACTGTAATATTATATGCACTATTGCTTTTACAAGATTTATTTTTAGAGTGCACTATATTTTCAAAATTAGCCCATTTTTAAATTGCGCGGAAGTGATATCTAGAATACCTACTGTTAGAAGTAATTTTTTAAATCTTTCTTCTGAAATTTATGTCATATCTCTCATAAAGTTCATCGACATTTTTTTTGTAACTTTAATCGCAGCCCGCAGAACTCTAAATAATCATTCTTAAACCAACTAATGTCTTATGGATCTTAGACAATAGAACTACACGAATCAAAAATTTTAAGTCTTCCAAATGTTTCTTCATTCCAATTATTCTTTCAGACTGTTCATCTTTGTTCTTTTCCGTGATTGATGAAATTAAATCTTAGCGATTGCAGAGCAAGTATATATTATATATTTACAATATATAAATTTTAAGTGCGCTTTGGCCTTAAGCAGTGATATGAAGATATGGTTCTTTAATGAGGATGGATGGAAAATGAAGTTATTGTGATAAATGGGGTGCTTTCACATTTCACAGCATTTACTGGATATATGTTGATATTCAAGAAACTATTCATAGATATAGTTTAAAAAATACATTTATCCCAATTTATTTCATAAAAAGATTGGGCCTAAAACTAACACATATATAAAGTTATAGGGTTTTAAACTTTAAAATTGCTCTCCTGAACATTTACATTTTTTGACATTCCTCCTTCTTTGCCTGCACCCTTCAATTCTAAACAAACTGTTTAGCAATTATCTTTGGCCAGTGTGCAATATAATTTATTTTATTAGATATCGTTCTTAAAAAGCATGCAATTTCTAAACACGCCACTGGAACTGTATAGATGCAAATAAACTGCTTGTTTTACTTTCTGTTAACAAATATTTAGTACCCACAGTAGCACGTGGTTGTAAATTTGTAAAATTAAGTGTTGCCTCTCTTCTTACTGGTTTAGTTTTATTGGAAGCTGTATGTACATAAGAACCCATTAGTAGTTGGAATAAATATCGAGAAGCGATAATAATTTATATCGTTCCTTCTGTTCCCACAATAATAAAACATGTAGTTCCTACCAACGGCACACTCGGAACACTTAAGGGGAATCAGTACACATTCCATGATGTGTAATTTGGAAAATACGTTAGAAAATTACGGAATATTTTTAGAATTTCTGTCGATCTGATTTCGCCAGCACAAATGATCCACTCTCTTTAACCGAGGGATCGACTCGCCAACACTGATTGATCTGTTGTCCTTATTGCGGACATCTAAACATATTATTCATTCTCTCATACCTTAATAAAATGCCATTGTAAGTTTGAGTTAGTCAAAATGGTATAGAGGCACTATACAGTCGGTGTATGACATAAATCCATTAAGTCATAACTTCTGTTTCCAAGTTATTAATAAATATAACTTTCATTAAGATTTTCATACCTATTTACATAATAAAGCTATTAAAGAAACATATTTTATAATATTTATAGCTTTATAGTTTTTAGTAATACCTACACAATATTAAGTCTATGCATGTTCATTGGTAGGCTGTACTATTAAAATTGAATATTGTTATGTTAAGTCACACTGAGGAAAATGTCTAATACAACAGATTTGCTAAGACATAGTTTGTCTTAAAAGCCTATTTTTTATTAACCCATTTTAAATAAATTGCTAGTGTCATCAAACCCGCTTTAGTATTATATCAATTCCAGATTTGCTAGAACAGTGTTTTTATTGGTAGTAATCAGTTCCATTAGCAGCACAGTCACAGTCTTGTTGAATAATGTGCTACGCTGATAATCGCCTTTAAGAGAATTTAAATTTATTTAAGTATTTTTAAAAGTTAAAAATTATTTAAAAATCATTATAAAATATTAAATACTATAAAAAGTAAAAAATTTAAATAACTGAAGTTAAATGAACAAACCAATCGTACTTATCCGAGTTAGAGGAGCCTACCGCCAGCGAGCAAAGTGCCCTAGCTCATAAGCCGGAGATTAGGGAGGGGTAAAAAAAAATCAAATTTAAGGCGCCACTGTCACTAATAAACTGAGTTTCAAAGTATTATGGAAAAAGGCAAATTCTCACTACTTTTAGCTGGAAACAACCCTCCTGGAGGCATCACCAGGGTTGGATAGTGGAAACTGGAAGATAATTAGAGTCTAGGCTTTATGCAGTAAGTAGTCTACCCGGCATCCGTAAATAAGCCCCCAAATATGTCAATATCAAGCTAGTGAGACAAAGCTGTTATTAAGAAAATAAATCAGGCCCCTTTTTGGACGAGAGAGTGGCCGTAGGCAAGGAATAAGGTAGGCTAAAAATGTGTTTAAGAAATATACCACAGATAAAATTTATACAAAGCTCCAAAGAGGTCAGGATTGAATGTTCGGGTACTCTTCGGAAAGTTAACCCCGAAACCTAGTTTAAACGGGTAGCAAACAGCTTAAGACTTTTATTTTAGGTGGTACAGCAGTATCCACTTCTACTACTACTCAAAATCGACCCTACAGGGTTCCAGGAAAGCTACAATATACAGGATGTATGATAAAAGGTAAACAAAAGAGGTCTCGTGCCCCAAATTGACAGAAGACTAAAATTCTGCAACAAGAAAGCTCAAACACAGAAACAGAAAACGAAATACTAAACCTCAATAAAAATCAGAAACTAACACCTATGAAAATTTGTATGTAAATTATGTTATGAAAAACAATAAAAATATTAGTAGACTAGCTAGAACAAAATTATAGTAAAGGTAAAATTTAAATAGAACCTAACGACCAATTTTGGTCGTTACAAATGGTAAATAAGTTGTATCTTCTTAATGCGATGCATTTGGTTCTCAGTAAAGCGCTTAATCTACAATTAAGAAAGCCGAACAGCGTCCCCAAAAACGATTTGTATCCGTTAGAACCTATAATCCACCAAAACGTTGGTGGAGGTTCGCAGCGATCGGCAATCGCCGCGCGCCCTAGTATTAGTTTTAACGTATTAGTTGCGCAGGTCACATCGTTGTTCGGAGTCTTCTAGCTGTCCTGTCTAAATTTGAATTTTATTGATCCTGTTTCAATTAATTTATTTTTACTTTGTATTTCAGTTTTTTTAAACTTTGCATGTCAGATAAAGCAATTGAAGATTCTAATTTCGCACAACCCAACATTAGTATTGGATGTTATAATCTATAAACGTATCTCCGTAAACCATGTTGCATAATAGATAAGCATATGCAATGTTAAACGACAAGAACAATATCACCCTGGAAGCTATTTCAATTTTTGAGAGCTAGAGTAGTGATTTTTAGTGGCAAGTATATATATGCATTATTAACCGTAGCAAGCAAATATTATTACGAATAATGTCAAGTGTCATTACAACTGCCAGTAAGAACTAATACATTATATAAAATGAAATAACACCCCCAATAGAACTTTATAATTACTGTGAGTATTCAGAGCAATAATGGCTATAAACCATTCTATGGTAACATTAACTCCTATTTCGTATCGGCTAAATTACCACTACACATCACTGCACAACGATTTAGCAATTTTCATTGTCTTACAGTAGGAAAGCGCGTTGCTGTCACATATTATAGTATTAAACAGTTGTATAAAGAGTATGTGAATTCTTATAAGGAATAAGGCTTTTTCTCAGTGTAAGAAGTACATATTAGAGAGATTTTGGAACGCCTAAAATAACAACAGTAAAACACAGTGTTATGGTTAATTTTATTAACGATAACGATTACGGTGACAATTACAAAAATAGATTTAGAACGTCTTAAAAATAAATAATTTGACAGATGCAAACATAACCTTTTTTTATTTCTTTAATTGTTTGACATGAGTCGAAAAGGACGAAAAGGTACAAAAATGTAAGGTTATTTTGGATTCCTGAGTTATGTTGCCAAGTCGTTTACAAAAAAATATAATTACAAAGAAAAAAGAAAAGCATTAAGTCTTTCTCCACAATTTTTATTAAAAAAAAAAACAGGCGAACCTAGAATGATTAAAAATATATAAAATCGACATGTTTCGAGTGTAGAAACACTCATCATCAGGAAAAACAAGTAAATATTAAAAAGCTAATGTTATTAGCAATAGAGAAAATAAGTAGTGGTACTAAGCCGTAATGGAGCCTTCGATGGTATACATGAGGAGTGAAAAAACTTAATATGGCAGAAGACAGGAAATATCACAGCACACTGAAGGGTCAAAGAACAGTGTCAAGATACTCTGGGTGGGAAATGAAGAGAAAAATAAGAAATTAAAAAAAAAAACTTGTAAAAGTCATTCTAAATGTATGTGATAAAATATTTTTACTTTTGATTTAGTAAGGTTGGAGACATGTGCATGGAAGTGGTCAAAAAAAGGGGGGAAAGAAATTTTTTTTGGTTTTGGTATAAAAGACGTGTAGGTGCTTTCATTTAGCTTTAAACAAAATGCTGTTGGGCTGGGGTAACTGAGCCGTAACAATCTTGGTACCCCAACAGCATTTTGTTTCAAGCTAAATGAAAGCACCTACACGTCTTTTATACAAAAACCAAAAAATGTTTCTCACTCCTCATGTATACCATCGAAGGTTCCATTACGGCTTAGTACCACTACATTTTTTTTCTATTGCTAATAACATCAGCTTTTTATTATTTACTTGTTTTTCCTGATGATGAGTGTTTCTACACTCGAAACATGTCGATTCTATATATTTTGAATCATTCTAGGTTCGCCTGTTTTTTTTTTTAATAAAAATTGTGGAGAAAGACTTTATGCTTTTCTATTTTCTTAATCATTCCACTCCACTTTGAGTATGGACTACTTCTTCAAAAATATAATTACATTTCTTACCGCAGCGTTATTTTATGATTTACATAAAGTAAAATTTTGAATTATGTATAAAAAAACCTTTTCTGTTCGGTTTTATCTAAACTACAGTTATAAAGTTATTTCAATTTTTTAAAGTGTTTTCCGAAAAATGAACGTGTCCGAAATATATTCTTATTAAATAATTATATAGGTAAGTATTGGCAACCTGGAAAATTAAGCAAAATAAGAATAACCATAACGATAGCCTTTCTTATATCTCCGTAATTAACGAAGCTCGTTATCGTTAATAAAGGAATCGCTGCCTCGATTTAGTACTGCGCATGCTCAGAATTAGGATAACGATAACGACAGGCTAAAATAAGAGTTCCAAAAGCTCTCTAATTTTAAAAATTATTATTGGGAATTGATGGATATAATATCGTTTTAATGATACTATTTTATTCATATATTTAAATGCGCACCAATGTAGTATTGCTACTATAGTTTAAACCTAATCTACAGCTAACCCAACTATCTATTTACTCACCTATAAAAAGTACATAATTGCGGAATTATTATTTTCCGAATTATCGCATACTTGACACTTGCGACTCGTCTTAATTAGTCTCCAAAAAATATCACAAAACACTAAAAACAGCAATTATTACATCACAAAACCGATAAAGTGAAGAAAATTTCAGGTTGCTGTCAAAGAAACACCAAACGGAAAGAGGGACGTTCGATACATTATATCGACGCATCGAAAACACCGTTATTTTCAATGCGATGCATCGAGGCCATTTGATATTTGTCGATGTATTTTAATCGTAAATTAATTATTTTTCCGTTGCCTCTTGATCTTGATTATACTTTTTACCTTTGTGTTATTTGTTATGTAATTCTACTTCTATTAAAATGTTTTTTTCGATGCATCGCAAACAAAGATGTTTTTCCGCGATCCATTTTCCGTGGACATCCCCAAACGGAAATGAATGAAACAACGTCATTATGGCCTCAGACCACTGTCGTGGCGGTCACACCATTGGGGGTTTTAGACAAATATTTAAATTTCCCTCACCATGTTAATACTTTAACAGCGTAAGTTTAACAAACGAAGTGGAGGGGCGAAATTTGTACGTTGATTTACTTCAGAATAGAATACGATTTTGTCAAAAGGTTCATTTGTTATTGTTTCATCAATACGTACCAGCTCAGTGATGTGCACATCTTTGACATTTCAAAATATTCCTGAATTCGAAAAAATTTCCGCAAGTCCTAATTTTTAACCATGATTAATATTATGATATTTTATCCCATACTTTCAATTATAGTGCTGTATAACTGTACCTACATTGTACGTTATAAAGTCAGTAAACAGTAGGTACTAAGCGATTTGATGGAAACATATTAACAAGTAAAGATATATTTATAAATAATGAGTAATTTAAAATCCTATTTATATTATTATTTGATGTCAAAAACGTATTTTATTATAATTAAATGATCAGTGGAAATTGACGAATGTGTCATTTTACTAATAGGTACTGTTAAATCCGTTTCATATACAAGGTGGCCATCTATTGCGGCAATAAATAATAATAGCCCAGGTGTTATTGGAAATATACAAAAAAAATTTTACTACAAAACTTAAAGGACTATTTCGAAATTGTGGATATGATGTCTACGTCCACATCGCATCGATGACATGAATTGAGCGTAGGCGGAGTGCTCAAACGTCCGAGCGCGATATGGACAATCCACTCGATCCACACTATAATTAAAAATTATGTTAATTTGTTATTTTAATACTAATATATTATTTAACGATGGTATGATGTAGGAATGTAGGGGATAATAAGCGAGGATAAACCATAGACAATTTACCTTTAGATAAGCAAACAATAATCACGAAAGTAGCAGATTTAGGGCCTCGCGCATGTAAACAAAGCTAGACACTATTAGACATGCGCACTGCAACATTATCGTTTGACGAATGGGAAAATAGGCAAGTCCGGGCTTTAAAGTTTAAATTCTTTCCAAGAAATTGGAGTGTCTTCTAAATTTTTGATCAAGTTAGGAAAAAGATAGTGATTTCTGGCATTTTTAGTAGTAGCAAATCAAAATCAGATTTTAAGTATAGAAAATTGGTTTTAAAGTTTTGTTTAAAAATGATTCGTCGTCGTGTTTTTAGTCCGAAAAGGAAGAGAACAAGAACAAGTGAAGGAACGAAAGAAAAAACTCAAAGTCTTCCTCCACAAAGTTTAATAATAAAATTATTTAGCAAAAGTCTCTACATGTTTCGAACGTAGTGACGTTCATCATCAGGAGACAGAAAATAAAACTTAGTGCTGATGGTTTTAGCAGGAGAGAAAATGGTGTCGAACCTTAATGGAGCTTTTATGGAATTAAAAATTTGATATGTAAATCAAACCTAATATGAAGAAATTGATGAAATTTAAAAACATACTGAGTATGTGAGAAGTCAGTTAGTAAGGTCTAAACCAACCAAATAAACTGGGGGGAAAAGAAACAATCTTTTTCTAAAAAGGTGTCGAAGAATATTTGAAATTTTTAAAAAAACATTATTAAGTAGGAAATTGTCATTATGAGGACAGAACTAGAATTACATGTAGGTTATGAATGTTGCATTCAAGAAAATTTGTTTGTGGGGTACTGAGGTTTCAAACTCAACAAATTTTCTTGAATGCAACATTCATAACCTACATGTAATTCTAGTTTTGTCCTCATAATGACAATTTCCTACTTAAAAATGTTTTTTAAAAAATTTCAAATATTCTTCGACACCTTTTTAGAAAAAGATTTTTTCTTTCCCCCCCAGTTTATTTGGTTGGTTTAGACCTTACTAACTGACTTCTCACATACTCAGTATGTTTTTAAATTTAATCAATTTCTTTATATTAGGTTTGATTTACATATCAAATTTTTAATTCCATAAAAGCTCCATTAAGGTTCGACACCATTTTCTCGCCTGCTAAAACCATCAGCACTAAGTTTTATTTTCTGTCTCCTGATGATGAACGTCACTACGTTCGAAACATGTAGAGACTTTTGCTAAATAATTTTATTATTAAACTTTGTGGAGGAAGACTTTGAGTTTTTTCTTTCGTTCCTATACTTTCAACTCCACTTTAAGCATGGACTATTTTTTCAAATTAAGAACAAGTGAATTAAACTGGTCTTATAAAATCGAATATAAAAACAAACAAAACCAGCAAAATAACACATCAACTTACGGCGTTATCGCGTGCCTAACCTTAAGTCAAATATTAGTTGGTATATATATACCTAACTTGTATTGATTTTTACAATTTGGCAAAAACTTGGGTTACGTGCATGTAAAACATTTTCAAGCAAAATTTCTTGTTCAAAAATTTGAAAAGTGTGTGCCCGAGAACTTGACCCGTGGAATACTGGCTTTATTAAAAGCTTAATGTCGGGGTGTACAGATTTTAACCAAAAAATTAACCAACCAGCAACTTTGAAAGAATTAATTTTCTCACAATCAGACACAATTCACCAAACTACACAAAAACTAGAAATTCGTAAATATTAAACACCCACAATCCACAATAGCTAAGAAAACTACAAGGAATAATCCACAGAGAAACCGTAAAACACAACAACAAAAATGGCGGCCGAGCCGGTTCTGGAGTGTATTTTGAGCATGTCGCTAAAGTAGGACAGGCCGATAACACGAGGAGCCCAGAGGCAAGGCAGCTGACAGGTGAGTCATGTGCTCGGACGTATTTTTGCACCCATAAAAAGTAACTTTTGTTTGCGCAGGAGATAAGCTGTACGTATCTAAAGGTAAATCTATGGGATAAACATGCGAGCAGCTTGCGGCGAGTGTTATATCATTATCCGAGTGTATTGTATGGTTTATTATACAAGAGTCAAATAATATTATGCTTTATTAACAACCATCAATCGTATTTTATTTTTACTATTTTTAATATTAATCTTAACATAGTATAAAACAAAGTCGTTATCGCCCGTCCTGTCCCTATATGAGCTTAAATCTTTAAAACTGCCGTTGCCTACGTTAGGTTGCCTAACGTAGGTAACGAAACTGCGCAACGGATTTTGAAGCGGTTTTTTTAATAGATAGAGTGATTCAAGAGGAAGGTTTTTATGTATAATACATGCATAATATTATAGAGAAACACTGATAAATTAGAGTAGGGAGAACGAACGACCCAACCTAACCGGTCCCCGGCCCGTTCAACGATCGATCCGAAGCACCGAAGCCGGAATAGACGAAGACAGACTATGTTTTATGCATGGATGTGAACTGTGGACGGGCCGGCAAACGGTTGAGTTTGAGGTTTGTTCGCCTTATTATCTCACGTCGTATAATGCCGGGCTGCAACGCAGGTCGGGTACACGCTAGTACGTAATAAATACACAAAGCGAAACTTTAACATTTAAATCAAGATACCTATTGACATTTTACGTTTCCATAGAAATGGCAATGCGGTGAGACGTGAATGATATTAGATAGTTTGAAAGTCTGAAAGTGATTTTAGTAAGATATTTCGCAGCAGCTTATTTTTGGTTTTCACGTATAGGCAGCTATAATGTGCCCCAAGTTATTGTAACAATTTATTGACAAGAAATTGGAACGTGTTCTAATTTTTTTACCAAGTTGGGGGAAAGGTACTGATTCCTGGTGTTTGTAGTGTTAGATTTTGATGTTAGAAGATCATGTTTAATGTTTTGTTGCTAAAATTTCTGTAAAAATTATTCGATGTAGTGTTTTTACTTCGAACAGCAAGAGAATAAGTCAATTAAACTTACTAACTTCAAATCAAAACCTAAAAACTTTTACTTTTTAAAATAACTTTATTGTTTGAAGTATATTTTACATGTCACATAAATTACAAAACTTAAAAACAAACAAAATAGTAATCTTTAATGCTATCGCCGAACCTAACCTCAAGCCAAATATGAGTTGGATATGAGTTGGGAACATTTAACTCGGGTACGTATAAAAAAAAACATTTTCAAGCACAATTTTTTGATCAAGAATTTGAAAAAGTTTTCGGTACCAGTAATTGTTTATAGCACAAACTACACAATACACAAATACACAAAAACTAGAAATTCGAAATTTTAAACATCCAGAATTAACAATAACAGAGTTCCTTGTAGTTGCTTTTAAATAGCATAGCAAAGCCAACGGCTAAGTTGAGCGTTCTTTTAAAAAAAATAACTCAGCTCAGTAAAGATATTTTTTTAAAACCGACCAGTAAATATACACTTTCTGGACAATTTTTTGTCCAGAAAATAACGTTTTGTCGATCAAAACCGGAAAATTGACGTTAGAGACCGGAAAATATTTTTCCGGTCCCTGTTTTTTGTTTTTCCAATCGCTCTTTGATAATACAAGTTACTTCGTAACTATGACAACAACATTTCGATGTATTGTCGAGTGATAGTTCGTTGATTTTTCATTTGTTGTTTATATCAAACTTGTTTCGCGAGTGCGCAAATTTAACAATATGAATTCAGATTTTGAATTATCCGACACGGAAAATGAAATTTCAGAAGAAATTTTGGAAGCAGCAAAGAAAGCGACTTACGATATATTGCCAGTAAAATCAAAAGCCCGTTACGAGAAGTCATACGACGCATTTAAAAATAATATAAAATAAAATAATTTAATGTAAGTATATCGAAGTGTCGGTTTTAAAAAAACTATTGTACGTCACGCAAATGAAAATTAGTGTTGTGCAGGTCTCTCCAAGCTTTCAGAACTCGCCTACGGCTCGCCCTGGAAATGCTTGTCTCGACCTGAAAAACACTACTTTCCGGTCTTGTAACGTAAATTACTATTTCCTCCTCCCTTGCCGCGGTAAAGTATTCCCACCTATATTTCTCATACGATCATATACGATTTGTTCGCGAAGCGTTCCTTTAACAACTTAGCTAAGCAAAGATTTTTACTTTGCTATGCTACTTAAAAGAAGCAAAAGGAAAGTACCTAATAGCAATATAGTGTATGTTCTATGGGTAAAACCAATTTTTAACAATGTCAAACTTCAAAAAAAAAATTGGTACCTATAATATTTTGAAAAATTTAGTCATTTGTTGGATGCGTTCTCACGTTCTGCATTATTGCGTATTGTTCAGAATAAATATTATTCAAAAGGGTTATACAAAGTAAAATGAATTTATTGAAGAACTTCTTAGATACAAAAGAATACAATTAAATATTTTTAACTTCAAAATCAAGAGGAACTATATTACATCCATCGGCGTAGCCAGGGGGGGGGGCTGCCCCCCCCTGATGGCCCTGGGCCCCCCTGAAATATTCAATAGAAAAAATTGTAATTACAATAATGTAAACAAGGGGCCCGGGCTCCCCCTGAAAACTAAGGCTAGCTACGCCGATGATTACATCCGTCCACAATTCCTCAAAGTTATCTGATCATATTCTTGCAATTTTTAGCAAATGTTCTATTAACGTAGATAGATAACAACCCACGTAGTCGCATTAAATTAGTATTTTATAGTCGACCAAGTGGGTTAGGATCTTTCTGCAAAAACCAAGTCAGAGAAATGGGTTGGTTTAGTATACAAGTTTAGTAAACAATAAATTATCTAGTACATTTCACGCTATTATGCCACATGAAATAGTTAACCTAGGCCTACTTTGTGTTCAAGCGAAAAGGCGCTAGTTGACAGAATGCCGAACATAACCTAACAACATTTAAAAATCAATAATGGATACAAAACATAAACTGTGATTGGTCAGTTATTTGTATTACATTCTTTCAGTTAGTTAACTGGAATAGCCATTTATCGAATCAGTACGGTCGTGAGGTAGAGCCACAGTGCCATGGCTCTACATGTCTTACCACCTACAATGTATATTATTATTTTTAAAGCAATTAGCGAAGTGTATTTAAAACTGGACCGCAGTCGGTCGCGCTTTATCAAAGCGATAATGCGTAAATCGGTAACGTAGTTCTCGTGAGCTTAGGTCAGTATGACCCGTATCTATGCCGTTTTCCTCCAATTACAGTGAAAATCATGGCCAATAATAGGCAGGTACCTAACTTTTTAAGAGCCAGGCGCCGAGGGCTCCAACCAATGGAAATCTTGCAATCAGTTGCTGTAGAGATGCACGTGACGGCCAGGCCGCTAAATATTATCTCACGCGGTGGCGCGATTCAGCTGTTGGTTGGTTCATCGAGAATGCGTGTTGTTTGATATACTTTGTTCGAACTCGTAATCGAAGTAATATTTTTTCTAACTTTTTATAATTTAAGTTATGAATACGATTAGTTTTTTAATGGACAATCCATTTTCTACAATGTGTTTATGGAATAAAAATTAGAAATTAAGAACTTAGGGCGGCCCCCACTGCTATAAAGTATATTTCCAAGCCCGTTTGCTGCCCTTAAAGAGAACCTTCAACTTTTGTAATAATATTTTTGTGCAATTTAGACAATGCACATCTCTGATAATTTGCCTCACTTAAAGTCCACCATGTATGTCTTAAACAAGGACAAATGAGCTATAAATCCAAAATGATTATATTAAGAAAATAGATGTTTATGTTTGAAGTTAATGACTAATTAGTTTTGTTTATAGCATAAAAGGCAATTGTGCCATATAAAGTTTATGATTTGCGTTGGATTGGACATTAAAATGTTTTTCTATCAAAATACGTTTGAAAACTTTAAAGTAAAGTTCAGTTTAGTTCGCTATTATAGTTCAATAATGTTTTACTGCACTTACAGCCAAATCAGTCAAGTTATACACTCATTTTCAAAAGTCTTGCACCAGTTTGAAATTACATCTAGAAGTAAACAAAATTGTCATTCTAAAAATATATCCTTACTATTAGGTATTTAATTGTTTTTTACAGCATTTTAGAGTATGATGACACCTACCTAATTAAAGGTTATTAGGGCAAAAAGAAAAAATACCAAAAATTTTTATTGCCAAGTAACTTTATTTGTTAAACAAATTAGGTTATGTCACACGTCACTACTTTCAGTACCTTGTATTGCCACCCATACTTTGTAGCAAGGCATAAACACGTCTGTGCATGCCTCGTATACTCGTATGAGGTTATTTAGGTATTCTTCAGGAATGTTATTCCATTCTTCAGTAGCGGCTAGTATGAGCTCTTGAACGTTCATAGGTGGGTTCAAACGACGACGAATCGATCTAGACAAGTATTCCCAGACATGCTCGATGGGATTCATGTCCGGAGAAAGAGGTGGCCACTCCAATCTGTCAATTTCACCCTCCCGAAGAAACTCTTGGACGGCTCGGCTTCGATGTGAACGAGCGTTATCGTCCATTGATGAAATTGGGACCTGCTTCGTCTCGACTTGGTTGCACAATAGGCCGAAGAATACGATCGATATAAATTTGGCCGGTCATAGTACCAAGAACATGAAACAAGGGGGTTCTTCTTCTGTACATGATTCCACCCCAAAACATAACACTCCCGCCTTCAAATGGTACCACTTCTCTGGCGAAAGCAAGTCTGTGTTGTGCTTCCCGTTCTGTCCAGACTCGACATCGACGATCGTCACTAACCAATCCAATCCTTGTCTCATCCGAGAACATTATATTTGACCATTGAGGCAAAAGCCAGTTTTGGTGACCACGAGCCCATTCTAACCGCGACCGCCTATGTCTAGGTAACAACCTTGGCACTCGTAGAGTTCTTCTAGACAGCAAACCCGAGGCAATAACCCGTCTTCTAATGGTGGCATTAGAAACGACTTGATGGTAAGTATGCTGGAATTGCCTTCGAAGACTGCTGACCGTTACAAATCTATTTCTCCGAGTCACTTGAGCTACATATCGGTCTTACCTTTCATTTGTAACTCTTGGACGCCCACTTCGAGGTCTACTTTCCACAGAACCCGTCTCAATGCGCCTTTGAATGGTCCGAGTAACCGTACTGTGGTCACAGCCTAATCTATCGGCTATTTGTTGATGTGATAGACCTTCTTCATGAAGGAAGATTATTCGCAAACGACTTTCATTACTAAGCGGATTTCCAGGCATTGTTAAGACGAATTTTTAAACTCTGTTTATTTTAAACGACATGTACAAAACTACATGTTTTGCTTTACGATTTTGATAAGGATTAATCTGCTCCGTTTTTTGGCATGTTTTTTCATTTTTGTAAAAAGAACATTATCAAGTAAATATCTACACTGCTGAAATTCAATACAAATAAATATTTTTTGTTTTACAGGGTGGTGCATGACTTTTGAAACTGAGTGTAGTATTGCTGACTTCGCGCAGCACAGCGAACAACTGGTCCGATTTATCGACCTTATAGTTTATATAGTTTTAGCTGGTAAACATTTGTTTTATACGTCAAAATATTCATATAATTTTATACATTAAACAGTTATTCTAGAAGTGTTTTAAAAAGCATTTTTTCTAATTTGGTATCATAACAACTCTATTACGATACGCATTTGCGTATCGTAATGAAGCTATTTCGATACGCGTTTTTTCTTTATTTGATAATGGTAACATTTAAATGTTTTATTTCATTGACTTGCGCGGCCTTTGTGATTTACAAGAAAACCCATTTTTCGCAGAGGAAAAATAGCTTGATAACCTACTTTTTTATTCTGTGTGGATAACAGTCATGTATGTTGGTTGCATAAATCTATAAATCAATCTTTTGTAGATGCTTCAAGCTATCATTTTCTGCCAAATCCTATCCAAAATTCAATCTACTAACCTTCTAATGTCGATTTTAACTTCAACTTTATTTGAATTTTCCATTTTCCCTATACTAAATTGCAATGCCGTGACGTAAAATCACGTCTTTTGAAATTCGAAAAAAAGTAGCAAAATCGCCCGAATTTCCGAACGCTCTGTATATGTACCGAATGTACAAGGATCACACAACGTATTCCGTCCAATTTCAAATCTCATATCGCTAAAATAACTTTAGAATCTCGTGGTGAAAATGGGTCAATAAATCAAAAAATGACAGTTCGCAAAATAATTTTTGTTGTTCAGAGGCTGCTATGATAAACAATAGTACCTATTACCAATATAAAATTTAGACATAAAAATTTACAAAATTTGAAGGATTTATTTTCTTTTAAAATATGTGTATTTATTGAAAAAACTACAAATTAGAAAAAATAGTATAACGTACGTGTTATTTAAAGCAGTTTTAAGCAGGGCCGGAGCTAGAGCTGAATAGGCCCCGGGGCAAAACAAATTTTGGGGCCCCTTATTGAAATTACTTTTGATAACACCACAGTATGAATGTCGGGTAAGAATAACAGTATTTTGTTAATGCAGATATTTATTGTATCTTATACCAACTTGCTGGAACAGCTATTACTATAAATAATCTGGCAATCTTCTACACATAGAATCTACGTAAACACCGCGCTCTCATGATATTTTGTCACAAACCCAAGACCTTACAACTAAAAACACTTCTTTCTAGATTTTATAGTGGCAAATTCGTTTATCACTTTATTAGAGTCAATTTTGCGCGCTCTTCGATTTTCAATGGACAGTAGCGCTAAATTACTGAGTCTATTTTGTCCCATTGAGGTACGCAAGTAGTTTTTTATCAACTTTAATTTGGAGAAAGTCCGTTCAGCTTTTGCAGTAGTAACAGGGACAGTAAGGAACATCAGAAGTGCTGTGCACACATCTGGATAACTGGACGACAACGACGCATTCTGAATGATCAAGAAACGGGCTAACTCTTTAACATCTTTCATTGAACTTATCTCGAAAATGTCGACCATACAGTAAGCAACTGAGAGGAAAAAGAAGGTGACACATCGTCTGAGAAAGTTTTGGAAAACAGATCAGCTTCTTGCTCCAACTCGCTTTTCGATGAATATGTGAGATATTGAGGTTGCAGGATTGTATAAGTATTCAGTTTTTCATACCAACAAACCTAGATTCGAGTTGCGATGATATTGTAACTATCATCGGAGGCGTTGATTAGCAAACTTTGAGATTTGCTTTTTTCTTTTACCTGAGCATGTTTTTTAACTTTTTTTTTAAGTTTGTTGGAGTATTGACAAAAAAATTGTTTGCAATGTATTCGAATAAAGCTAAATATTTTCCTCTTCCCAACCCCTGCCGGGGGGCCCCTCTGGGTCGGGGGCCTCGATACGCCGCCCCGCTTGCCCCGCTGTAGATCCGACCCTGGTTTTAAGCACTTGTCTCGTTATAAAACTCGCTGCAAGCGGCTCGTTTTTTAACATGGACGCGTGCTATAAAATGATGCTTTATAAAACGTGTACGTTAATATACTATTATCCACGTAAGAAAGTAAAAATTGCAATTTTTCCAAGTGAATAAAATGCCAAATAATTTGCAACTAAAATACGAATGCAATACCTACAACGTTTGACGCAATAGTTTGCGCAATAGAAAGAAAATCTAGCATAATTGTACAACCTTTCGGGAAATCTTCGTTTCTTCTTTAATATTATCTTTTGTAATGTTAGGGCGAACAATGTTTTAAATTATAATATTTCATATACCCACTCTAAAGCATTTTTGATGCCTGTTTTATTTTTTTTATGCCGAACAATACCAAATATTACTAAAACTATTGAATTCATTTGAATCAAGATTAGTTAATTGAGAAAATACTGAAAATATTTTTGTACATTGTAAATACGTTTGTCCTAATAACTAACGCAAGATTTTTTATAATAAAATTAGCATTTGGATGTAAAAATCTATTACATTCCCATTGACAATAGTAGTAAAAATAAGAAACTTTTAGGGTCATGAAGAGGTCGAAACGTTGGCAATATACAAATCAAGATATTCTAAGCTGTTTTCGGGACCTTAACCCAACAAATCTGCAGTTTAAATATTATAATATTGCTTATTGTCACATTTAAATGCAACATTATCTGGTGAATATATAATTGAAAAATTTAAATTTATATATGCAAGTACGAAAAGAACTTAAATTATTATTTTTTATTTGTGCGGCATAAAATTTTTTATAGCATTCATGGGACTGTGAAAGCAAAGTTAATTAAAATATAAATGAAAAAACTGAATGGTATAAAGAAAAAGTCGAATTTAATTAAAGTTTAAGTTCAAAGAATACCGCGAAGGGAAAACAATTATGATTTTAGAAGAAAATTAACAGAAATCCGCATTTTAAGTTTTTTTTTCTATTAAAAAAGTAATGCCTACCACAGGGTCCGCAAAATAGTTGGCAACGAATAGGATTTCTATTTAATATTTTATTCCTGAAAAATGATTAGCGGCGTGCGGAGTTTTTAAAATTTTAAAAGTTTTATGCTGTCTCTGGGAATCGAACCCAGAACCTCTAGATTTCCAATCGAATGCTCTATATACCAATTCGACTGGTAATTAGTGTTTCACGAGACGAGAAATCCCGCACTTCTTAAAAGTACTCTCGCCTCGCTAACATCTCGCAAGATGTTTTCTCGTCTCGTCTCGCAATTTTTCGTTCTTGCAATATGACGTCATAAAAAAAAATCTGCAAAACTTGGGTAAAGCGCGTTTGGTTATATTGGTTACAGGCTTGCCAGATTTAACAATTCTCTACTATTTTGATGAGTTTACCCAATGAACACCATCTATTGGCAATACTGATTCTGGATCCTAGTATACCTAATAATAATTATTATTATTAATAAAGATAGGTACCGGTTTTAGTTAGTGGCGACTAGTGATGAAAACACTGGGTGCTAAACAATTATACAAAATTGGGAATGTTTTAAAAGGATAATATAAAAAATCAATACAATAATATATTTTTATGTAAACATGAGCTCTTCAAACTTCAAGCCCTCGACTATGTCACTCACAACCTCTAGAACGGCTCCCAATGTCGATCTTTTGCTTCTTAACCCATACGAAATAAGTAGAGACCGACCGAAGGTTTCGGTTTCGGCCAAAAAATCTAGTTTCGGTGACAGTTTCGGTTTCGGCCAAAAATCGGCCGAACCTTCGACCACGACGAAACTCAGTGTTCGTGAATTGTCGCGCACCGTTCGGCTAACTTTGGGTGAGTTCGTAGGCAGTGTTGTCTACAGTGTCACCAGTAAAAAAAGTCCGCATCATATGGGATTTTTTTTATTAATAGCTTTATTCAAAATTTGACTTTGGCATCAAGTTCTGCTTCGATCGAGATTAAAATGAAGCAAAAAAATAGTAGTCACGTGATTCGCATTATCTGTCAAATTTTAATTTTTTCCAAAAAATAATTCAAAAGTGGGGTTATTTTCTGAAACTGTCGTAAAGGGGTATTAAAAAAAGTTTTCTTAAATGCAGTTTTCAGCCTACATGCAAAATTTCAGCTGCATAAGATAATTTTGATTTTTTACCTAAATTTTGTAAATTGCATTCTGCAAAATAAGACTCAACGCAACCTACATACAACTTCTCAGTTTTGACAAGGCTTTATTTCAGATACATTTTCTTTAAAGTAGCGCCAATTAAATATGTGTTTTCCTACAAAATCAAAATTGGGCTATTAAAATTTGGTCGCATGTGATGCAAAGTTTATTTGTTTTTGACCCTGTATAAGGTAACTTCATAAAATAAGTATTTTTGAAAACGTAGTTTGTGTCTGAAAGTAATACACGTTAACGTATTATATGACATAGCTTAATAATAAATTATAATATAGGGGTTTTAAATTAAATCGTTGAAAATAGATAAACTTTACGTTGCTAAACTAAAATTTATTTTCCACTTAAAAAACACTTTACTGAAGATACTTCACACTATTTTTTGTCTTAATATTGTCTGTCTTACGTTTATTAAGCTGCAAGAGATTGCAAGAAAACCATTTTTCTGCATCCCTAGAGGCAGAAGTAATAAAAGTAGTGTCGTCTGCGAAAATGGTCAAATTGCAAATCCGTTGCATGTAATAGCATATCTCATTTATATAAATTATAAATAGAAGGGCTCCAAGGACGGATCCCTGTGGCACTCCATATTTGGCATATCCTAGATCAAATTTGACACATTCAATCTCTACAAACTGTCGCCTACCAGACAAATAAGACTCAACAAGGTTTAGGGGGACACCTCTTATGCCATAGTTTTTTTAAAATCACAATCGAAAGCTTTTGTTAGATCGCAAGTTATTGACGCGAGCTCTCAGAAATTCTCTGGTCTCCCTTTTTAATATTGGTGTAATTTTAGCTATTTTTAAATGCAAATAAATTGGCGTTGGGATCTAATTGTGGTATCGTTTTGATTTTGGTATCTACATAGTACCTATTTTTTGTCTGATGGCCTTCTATTATTTAATACTTTAAGATTTGACTCTGACAATATTTAATATAAAAATAAATTGGAGTATCAATGAAAAGAAATTTATTAATCGTGTGAATCACAAATAAAAGCGATTGTTACCATTGTCAATTCGAAGAATAGAATCAATTAGTTTCGGTGAATGATGATTGAATCGGACAATATTGAATACTGATGAATATCGGACTCACGGCGAGTCGCGATTCTTCAACCAGATTATCTAAATCGAGTCGGTTGTTTTCCCGCGTAAACCACGACCCTATCTGACAGTTGATAGATTTCTTTCTTCTATATTATACATAATAATATCGCCACAAATAAAGAATGTCCGATGTTGAACATAAATCACACGACATAACATTCCTGGGAGATATCATTATTTGTATTTAATGGGCTCTGATGCTCTGAATGGGCTTTCTGGCAGTTGTCGATGAAATTGTTAGATATAAATAAGTATTGTTCTAGATATTATAGGCATATTGGAAATTTGACTAGGTTTGTGAAGGATGCCCCCATGTAATTGACTCAACAAGGACATGCACTAAAGAAGGACTATTTTTTCATGAGCCTAATGTTTCTCGTCTGCAGGGTGTGTCGAAAAATGGGATCAAATGTGCAGCTAAAAAAAATAATCAGTATTTAAGCACAGTGATGCACCCTACACTGAAAAAAATGTTCGTATTATGTTAAAAATTATTTGTTTGATTTGTTTTTATTGGGACCAAATAATTTTTACTTGTATGACACAAATATTGTTTGTATTAAATAAATAGGCGTATTTGAATTTGCTATAATATTTGTTTGTTTGGGGTACTGGGGGTTAAATAATAAAAACCACTCTTCAAAAAATTTTGACATCATGACTTCTACAAATAATAATTCTTACCTTTACACTGTCTTATACAGACATATCAATAATTTTACAAATATTTTTATATAAATAATTAAAAAATCCTCGACATCTTCACTTTAGAAGTCCTTTTTCTTCTTCCAGTCTTCCTCATTTCATTTAGTTGTTTAGACATCTTTTATCACAAGCTCAGCATGTTTTAACTCTCTTCAACTTTTTTATATATGTCACTTCTACATTTCAAATTTTTAATGCCATAAAAGCTCCATTACGGTTTTTTACCATTTTCTCTTTTGCTAAACCATCAGCACTAAATAAATTTTCTGTCTCCAGATGATGAACGTTTCTACGTTCGAAACATGTAGAGACCCCTTAAGAATTTCTCTATTCTAATAAATTTTGTGGAGAAGGACTTTTAGTTTTTTCTTTCTTTCCTATACTTTTAACTCCACTTTAAGCATGGACTACTTCTTCAAATTAATTTTGTTGACTGGGAATATGGAATGGTTCAAAGTTCAAATATAAGTAGGTAGGCAAAAAGGGGATTTATGGCCTCTTTTTTAAATTTTTGTGTCAAAAATTGCCGACCTGGGCCCAGGTTGCCCCTCCCCCTTAGAGCGGGCTCTGACAAAATTAAACGTTAAAAATATTATTGTAGATCCACAACGTAATACAATGGTTATTTTTGTATACTTAAGTGTTTTAGGAAGTATTGTATTCATGAAAGAAAGTTTAATATCAATTTTTTTTAACTGGATAAAACGCAACTAAAACACGAATGCAATAAAACGTGTTAATAATGCATAACCTCATTCATGAAGAATGATAATTACGAAATCTGTGATAATATTTTTAATTGCTTTAGGCATATCTAGGTTACTATAGAGTTATTTTAAATATAAACCTGCGTAAAAACTTTAATTTTACAATATTGTATGAAAATACTTTTAAATGAAAATTTCACACCTATAAGCTTTTTATTAGGCCCAAATTGTTAATATCCTGTTAACACTAACTATAAGATAACTTCTAAGGATACCATTGTTGGAACAATTGTTGCCATGGAAGTTATGTGGCTGTTAGTACTAACAGGACATTAATAATTTGGGCCTCAGCCGATAAGAATCTTTCATTTCAGCCCGTTACTTTAGCAACCACAAAACTTTCCGGAAGTTTTTCCCTCCTGGGCACAATGGGTGTGATTACCGCGATAATTTTTCTCAACATTTATTGTTTGTTTAACATTAATAATTATCCGAGTAATTATCACTATAATGAAAACAATATTAATAATAATTAATTAATTTAATATGAGTCTTTGATCTTAATATAGCTCAATCAATACTTTCAATATTTCTTTACATTATGCTGCCTCTTGCCTTTTTATTGTGAAGCATATATATATATCTATATTTTGCAAAGAATTCGTTAAATATTTATGGCATAAATGAAACATCTTCCTTGAATTGTAATTACATGAAATAATTAAAGACAGAATCTTAAGAAATTCATTTTTTTTTTAAGTTTTGCTACTAAAATTTACCCAAAAAAAAATTTCATCACATTTTCATTTTATAATAATTATATTGCTTTTCCAGATATACCCAAAAAATATGTTCCTAGGATTTTAGTAGTATGAAACAAACATTGTCGTCAAAAATAATGTACTATATTAGCTATCAACAAATCTGTATTACTACAGTGAACTGAAGGCTGTATCTTTATAATTGTTGTTTGTCAGGTGTCTATATTTTGCAAAGAATTCGTTAGATATTTATCTGTTGACAGGCACAGACCCTACTTGATAGTTTTAATTTCCTACTGGAATTTCTAAAGGAAAATATGATGCTATGTTAATTTTTTATATTATTTTGGTGTGAAATTTTCTTACCGAATCTTTTACGTTCTTGAATTAATAAAAGAAAATTTAAAAAAAAATGCATGCTTTCTGAAATATGTCCGGCAGTAATTCAAAAAGGGAGATAAGTGATAATTTTTCACAGTTCCAACAACCAAATAAATTCTGTTATTTTCTGTCAAGTCACCCAATCACTATAAAATATGACACCAAGACTTCAATCATTATGATGATATCAAGACTTTATAACACCTTCATATTCCAAATAAATTTTAAAATGTTACCTTTTGTACTTTTAATAAATAAATAATTGTCTTGTGGCGGGTTATTTTACTTTTTTTTATCAAAAAAAAGTTTAACCGAAGATCCCATGGACATTGACGAAGGCCTCATATAATAATTTTATGTCAATCGACAGCACGTTGACTTTGATAACAGCCCGATGGCAAATGGAGGGCTGTTACCAAGGCAGCGTGCTTTCGATTGAAATAACATTATCTCGTAAATTATCAATGTCCTAGGGTTATTAATGTTATTATAGCTGATAATAATTCTGAATAAAAACAATAGCTATTTCATAGACAATAATACCTGAGATAAAGTTTAAGCAAAATTCATATTAAAAAAAAACGAAAATAATATAGGTAGAAACTTTTTATTTTAAATCATTGTTCTTCAATAATAGTATATATATATATACACGTTTCATAAGAAGCGGTTTTAGCGCACGCGTCTATTTTAAAAAACGAGCCACAAAGTGGCGAGTTTTTTTAGTGACACGTGCGCTAAAACGCCTTATGAAACATGTGCTTTATACATTTTTTTCTATTTCACCTTTTATAATCAAGAAAAATACATTTTAAAAAGAACATAAATCCCTCAAATTTTGCAAATTTGTATGTCTAAATTTTATGTTGGTAATACGATTTTTTATCATAGTAGCCTCCGGACAACAAAAATTATTTTGCAAACTGTCATTTTTTGATTTATTGACCCATTTTCACCACGAGATTCTAAAGTTATTTTAGCGATATGAGATTTGAAATTGGACGGAATACGTTGTGTGATCCTTGTACATTCGGTACATATACAGAGCGTTCGGAAATTCGGGAGATTTTGCTAATTTTTTTCGAATTTCAAGAAAAAACGCGTATCGAAATAGCTTCATTACGATACGCAAATACGTATCGTACTGAGCTTATTATGAACGTGAAATAGAAAATAGTATATTAAAGTACACGTTTTATAAAGCATTATATTATAGCACGGGTCCAGTGCACGGGACAAGTGCTATAATGGCTTTATAAAACATGTGCTTTATACTACTTTTTCTATTTTGTCGTTTTTTAAAATAAATAAACACAAATTTAAAAAGAAAACAAACCCTTTAAAATTTATAAATTTTTATGTCCAAAATTTATGTTGGTAACACTATTACAGTTTTTTTATCAAGCTTGCCATGAAAATAAATAAATTTTAAATTGTGTCAGTCAAATTGCCACAAAATTTGTGTTTTAAATTTTCATTTATATTAAGAAAATATTATGGAGCAAGATAATTTAAGTTTAACTCCCCCCGAGTTAAGGGATCTTGCACATAAATCTATCAATCAACTTTTACAAGAAAAATCCCGGAAAATGTATGAAAAGGACTATGAGACGTTCACAAGTTGGTGTAATACAAAGGGCGTTTGTAAGATTTCTGAAAATGTTTTACTAGCTTATTTCGAGGAAGAAAGTAAAACCAAAATGTCATCGACCCTGTGGTCCTTATACTCAAAATTAAGAGCTTGTATTAGTATTGACAAGAACATAGATATAAAGGATCATGCTAGACTGCAATTATTGTTAAAAAAAAAATCTGTGGGCTACAAACCCAAAAAGTCTCTTGTATTAGACTTAGATGATATTAATAAGTTTATAAATGGGGCTGATAATAGCAGTTATTTAGGATTAAAAGTAAGTAGTATTTACATTACATATCTATATGCATTTTGTTTTGTACAATTTCACAGGTTTTATATATATAAAAAAAAATTCCCAATAAAGTTTAAGAACAGACATTTTTAAATTACTCCAATTTCTATTCTATCGTATGAACAGTAGGTAGACAGCTATCCAAATACAATAGTAGTAACTATGTAAATTCTAGGTTGCTTTACTTATGGGGTATAATGGAGCATGCCGGAGAGAAGAACTAACAAATATGGATGTAAAAGACATTCACTTTAAGGTTGCTTCTATTACAGTACACATTCCCAAAACTAAAACACGTGTACCAAGAATGTTTCTTATAATAGATCAATTATGGATTAATTTGATTAGACAATATTTTGATTTACGTCCTAAAAATCTTACAACATCAAGATTTTTTCTTACGTATAGAAATGGGCATTGCATAAACTCACCTGTAGGTCTAAATACAATGGCAAAAGCTCTTATTGCAAAATACCTGTGCAAACCAAATCCAGAATGTTTTACTGGCCACTGTTTTAGACGGTCTAGTGTCACCAAGCTGGCCAACAAGGGAAGCGATTTGGTTGCCATTAAAAGGCACGGGGGATGGAAGGAAGTCTTTAGCCGTGGCTGAAGGCTATATTGAAGGTTCTCTAAAAGCGAAAATGGATGTAGCGCAGAGACTCTCTTCTAGTTTAACACCTTCATTAATAGATAATATTGATAATACTGCTACACCCTTAACTGGAACATCAAGTTCGACAATTGAAGGTGTAGAAACTGCTTTTCAACCAAGCCTTATTAAAAATGGATGGGATTCTGGGGATAGCTATCACAAAGTTTCGCATACTATGTCTTTAAAAAATACTCAAACTATATGCCTGAATTTAACGTTAACGCGTTCGACACAAGTACAGTGACATTAAATGTTTATAACAACTGCACTATAAACAATGCCTAATTAACATTATATAGTTGGAATTTGTATTTTTCAGTTTATAATTGATATTTTTTGCAAAATAGTTCTCCGTCAATAAATGAATTATTTAATATGTGTTTTTTAATGAACTAAAACAATACATACAGATTTGTAGATCTAGGCAACCAAACATACATACGATGGTTCGTGTAGTATTTTGCACATTTGGACTAAAAAATATTAATTTGAAGAAATAGTCCATGCTTAAAGTGGAGTTGAAAGTATGAAAAGGGAAAGAAAAACACAAAGTCTTCCTCCACTAGTTTAATGGAAAAAATAATTCCAAATATTAAGGGTCTCTACATGTTTCGAACGTAGAAACGTTCATCTTCAGGAGACAGAAAGTTTTAAATCTATGCTGATGGTGTTAGCAAAAGAGAAACTGAAATTTAGAACCTTAATGGAGCTTTATGGATTTAAACAGAAGTGTAGAAGAAACATGGGTAAAATATTTGATAGTGGCGAAACCACAGAGCGATTAGAACATAATGAAGAGTTGTGAAACAACCAAAAAGTGGGGAAGAAGAAAACCTGTCTAGGTGTCGAGGCTTATTTAAAATTTTTTTTATAAAATTTTTTTTAAAATTTGTTGTTCAAGGAACTAAAAATTATTATTGTAGACATTATGAAGGTGTACACCTTCTGTTGTAGTATAAAGTTGTTATAAAAAACAGAACCTTTTGGGGTCCTGAGGACTAAACCTCAGTAACCCCGCGGCAGGTTAATTTGTAGATAATAAAAATAGTAATTGAAAAATTGAACATTTTTAGACTTTTTCTTCGTCTGCCAAAAGGCCGTTCACCTCCACGTGCTAGCGAAAAAGTGATGATTCACTTTTTCGCTAGCACGTGGAGGTGAACGGCCTTTTGGCAGACGAAGAAAAAGTCCAAAAATGTTCAATTTTTCAATTACTATTTTTATTATCTACAAATTAACCTGCCGCGGGGTTACTGAGGGATTCACTTTTTCGCTAGCACGTGGAGGTGAACGGCCTTTTGGCAGACGAAGAAAAAGTCCAAAAATGTTCAATTTTTCAATTACTATTTTTATTATCTACAAATTAACCTGCCGCGGGGTTACTGAGGTTTAGTCCTCAGGACCCCAAAAGGTTCTGTTTTTTATAACAACTTTATACTACAACAGAAGGTGTACACCTTCATAATGTCTACAATAATAATTTTTAGTTCCTTGAACAACAAATTTTAAAAAAAATTTTATAAAAAAAATTTTAAATAAGCCTCGACACCTAGACAGGTTTTCTTCTTCCCCACTTTTTGGTTGTTTCACAACTCTTCATTATGTTCTAATCGCTCTGTGGTTTCGCCACTATCAAATATTTTACCCATGTTTCTTCTACACTTCTGTTTAAATCCATAAAGCTCCATTAAGGTTCTAAATTTCAGTTTCTCTTTTGCTAACACCATCAGCATAGATTTAAAACTTTCTGTCTCCTGAAGATGAACGTTTCTACGTTCGAAACATGTAGAGACCCTTAATATTTGGAATTATTTTTTCCATTAAACTAGTGGAGGAAGACTTTGTGTTTTTCTTTCCCTTTTCATAAAAAATATTAGTTATCTAGAATGCTATGCTAAAGGGTGAAAAAAAACATGTCCATGTAGGGCAGTAGGGCCAACCTTTAAATAATAAAATTCGGAGTTCGAAATAGATATATTTCGAACTCGCTAGCGCGTTCGAAGGAAATTCCTCTGCTAGGTTTGTATACTATTTTATTTACTACCACACCGTTAATTGAAAATTAGATAATATTTGATTTTTTCAAAAATGTAGTAAACATGTCAAAATATGACATTTATTGTTTTGACGCCAAACAAAAATATGCTGGTTGCGTCATTCAGAAGAACAAGAATGAGGGAAATGAGTGAGGGAGATGGGTGAGGGAAGTAGGTGAGGAAAGTAGAAGAGGGAAGTAGAC
This sequence comes from Polydrusus pterygomalis, assembly GCA_963969555.1. Lineage (NCBI taxonomy): Eukaryota > Metazoa > Arthropoda > Insecta > Coleoptera > Curculionidae > Polydrusus > Polydrusus pterygomalis. Next base: position 159,398,849 of record OZ018375.1, on the reverse strand, counting down.
GAAGGAAATGTGACACTTCCAAACTTTTAAAAATGTTGTAATGTCAACATTACATGTATGGTTGTAAATAAAACATTATTAAGCACAACTTCTTGTTCAAGAATTTGAAAAAGTTTTTGCCCGACAATTTGACCCGTGGAGTAATATAAACTACTTAGGAATTTACATTTTTTCTTTTATATAATATAAGTAGGTATAGAGAAAAGTGTCTTTTAAACTTTTTGAAGATTGCAGGGCTGCAAATAAAATATACCAAAACATGCATCGGGATAATCTGTCTTGGTGTGGTTTTCTCTTAACTTTCATACCTTGTTTGTGTAGCTTAAGCCTAGATTGATGTGTTTAAATTGATTTTAATAAAAATAAGGTTATATATCAAGATACATCACTACCCCAAACTTACTGAAAATACGAAATACCAGGTATTTTACCCCTATTTGGGCATAATACAATCATACAACGGCTGTTACTAGTCATTGTTTATATTCCGATCCGAGTCACTAAAAGCACAAACACAATTCGCTTAACTGCACAAAAACTAGAAATTCGTAAATATTCAACACCCGCAATCTACAATAGCAAAAGAAAACTACAAGGAATCCACAGAGAAACCTTAAAACATAACAACAAAAATGGCGGCCGAGTCGCTTCTGGAGTGTATTTTGAGCATGTCGCTAAGGAAGGACACGCCGATAACACGAGGTTTGTGCGCATGCCCGATGCTGCTTAGAGGGAAGACAGCTGACCGGCGAGCCATGCGCTCGGACGTATTTTTTCACCTATAAAATGTGAGTAACTTTTGTTTGCGCAGGAGATGAGCTGTACGTATCTAAAGGCATCTGCAGTACAATTACCTACGGTTTCGAGTTAAAAAAAAAAGGTTGAATTTATAAACTGATAACAGCAGACAAAGAAATATGTGTAAATTTTACCAAATTTCGTTTTTACGGTTTAGAAATTTTTCCCACGACCACCTACGAAAATGACAATAACAGCAAATTTAACTTGGCTAGAAAGTGCTAAATATCAAACGCGTCTTGAAAAAAAATATTTCAACACGAGTGTGGCACACTATATTTAATTTAAACAGGTGTCAATTTGATAACAAAACTATTTATTAAAAATAACAAACTTACAGGACACGTGGAGTGAATTGGGGTGCTGGGTGGGGTAAAGTACCCTAGGGCATTACTGCAAATTAAAAAAAAAATCCTTTTTTTCGTTATTTTTGGGAACCTAAGAGTATTTAATGATAAAAATAATATTATCAAAAAGGGAAAATAATAATAGTGTCAGGCAACTCACCAACTGTTATGTTTACATGTCAACTGAGTTGAACCAAAGAAAAAAGGGTTAGCTATAGAGCAGAAATAGAATACCCTATATAGTATACTAGCGTGTACCCGGCATGCGTTGCAACCCGCTGGTATAAATACAAACCCGAACAAACCCGATATATTAGTACCCAGCATGCCACTTTCTGAAATTCCACCCGTGCGAAGCCGGGGCGGGTCGCTAATTATACATAAAAACCTTCCTCTTGAATTACTCTATCTATTAAAAAAACCCGCTTCAAAATCCGTTGCGTAGTTTTAAAGATTTAAGCACATAAGACAGGATAGCGACTTTGTTTTGTACTATGTTAATTTTGCCATTATCTCGGATAAAAATATCCATACAATGTTTAAGGATATGGGACAAGTGAATGTGCTTTATGTAAGTAAATTTATTTTAGCTATATTTAAAACAAATCGAAAAAGATTTAACTTTTATAATTAACAAGCTATTGATATTTAACTCCATCTCTATCTTTCTATAATGTTGAGCAAATGTTGAGGTTATGTTGTAGTTTTCTAGTGTTTTATTAAAAGAATGCAAGCAACTAAAAGATCAGAAACGAAATGTATTCACTGTACATAGATAGTAGGTATGATGTGCTTAAGCAAATAGGAGAAAAAGTTATTATTTTTATTTAAATCTACTTAAGTTAAAATGTGTAAGTGCATGGGCATTGTTTTTTTTTTCAAGTTGATTAACACAATGGTGATACCTACAAACTATTAAAAACAAATCAAACTCTTTTTGATTATATTGTATGGTCGTAGGAAAAATTGTGTACATTACTCGTGTGTAGTAGTGTGAAAGTGATTTTCTCACACTCGGAGAATTTCCACCCTCGGCTAACGCCTCGTGCTAAATACCTCCTCGTTTGGAAAGTACCACTTTCAACACTTGTTATGTAATATACTATATCAATTAAGTTTTTATTTAACTTAAAACTGGGGGAAATTGCTATCCAAAGAGGGGTATTCGGTCGCTTTTTTGGAAATATGAAAAAAAAAAGAAATATTGATTAAAGCACGAAATGGCGAACGCGCAAATAGTGTATGCTTTTAAACAATTAAAAATAAAACAAAATAAATGATTATTTTTCATTTTAAATATTCTTGTTTCTATAAGTTTAAATTTTTCAGGAGTATAATAACTTTTAGTGTAAGATATATTTTAAACCCGTTTAACAAAACCTAAACCTAGTGTAGTTATTAATTTCGAACAAGTATTCTTATGGGGCACCAATCCCTTTCCACCGTGCACGAAGACTGTTATTATCTTTATTTCAATTTCAAATATCATAAACGGTCTAAATTATAGCTGCAAGACAAAAACTTTGCAACCGATACGATGTTTCGATGAATTCCTTTAGATGAGGGCCCCGCATGTTATAACGTATCGTTTTATTTCATTGCCACAATATGTGTTTAGGAAAATAAGTATCACTGGGGTAGCTAATTGGCAAAGATTTGTTATAATTTAGTTGTGGAAATTTAGGGTTACGATTATTATTGTCCACTTTAGACTGATTTCAGAAAACTTGCTTGGAACGGTGTACGAAGAGTAGGAAAGAAATAAGCATGGATGGATCCTGGTAAGGCCGCAGGTATTGTGCATAATTTAGCTTGATGAGATACTGAATTGTGAAATTAACCGGTATGAAATCCAAAGTTCCCGAAATGGTATTCAAATGAACTCAAACGCCTAATTTTTGAAAATAAAGTCACAAAAACATATAAAAGGTTTTCTCTCTTGAGATCGCAATGCAATCTTTTATAGATAGCATACTTGTTCTTAATTCTGTACCACACTGAGGAAAATGATCTAATATCTAATACAACAGGTTTGCTGGAATAGTGTTTTTATTGGTAGTAATCAGTTCCATTAGCAGCCCAGTCTTGTTAAATTATGAACTACTTTTAATACAGCAATTTTGTTAAGAAATAAATTGTATCTTCCCAATGTGACGCATTTTGTTTCCAGTAAAGCGCTTTTTCTACAATTAAGAAAGCAGAACAGAGTCCCCAAAAACGAATAATTGTATCCGTTAGAACCTATCATCCACAAGACGTTGATGGGGGTTCGTAGCGATTGGCAATCGCCGCGCGCCGTATTATTATAGTTTTAATGCATTTTTTGTTGCGTAGATGTAATCGTTGTTCGGAGTCTTCTAGTTGTCCTGTCTGAATTTGAATTGTATTGATCGTACCAATACCTGTTCCAATTAATTATTTTTACTGTGTATTTAAGTTTTTTTTTTTAAACTGCATGTCAGGTAAAGCAATAGAATATTCTTATTTCGCACAACCCATCATTAGTGACTTTATAATCTATGGACGAATTTTGCCATCTCAGTAAACCATGTTGCATAATAGATAATCATATTATGCAAAATTAAACGACGAGAACAATATCACACTAGAAGCTATGTAAATTTTTGAGAACTACAGTACTGATTTTTAGTGGTAAGTAGGTATATGCTTTATTAACCGTAGCAAGCAAATCTTATAATAATTAATGTCAAATTTTATTACTACTGCCAGTCGGAACTAATACAGCATATAAAACCAGATTACAACCCCAATAGAACTTGTTAATTACTGTGAGTATTCAAAGCCTTAATGACTATAAACCATTCTATGGTAGAATTAACTCCTATTTTATATTGGCTAAATTACCGTGATATTATCACTACACAACGGTCTAGCAAATTTTCGTTGTCTTACAGTAGGAAAGCGCGTTGCTGTCACATATAGTTATTAAACAGTTGTATAAAGAATATGTGCATTTTTATAAGGAATAGAAATTATTTTCTCAGTGTACAGAGAGCGATGGTATCCCAAGTTGTATATGTCGTAGGGCTGATAGTGAAATCCGTCATTTCATGAAAAGCCTAGTCACTTCATGAAGAGTCGGCAGATTGTGTAAAAACATGAAATTACACGATCTGCCGCGTCACTTCATGAAAAGACCTTGACGTTTCGGCGTATTATGTATAACATAATCTGCCTAATGTTAAATATCGTCACTTCATGTAGTACCTAACAATGTCATGTCAGTCGGCAGATTGTGTAATTCCGCCTGAAAGGTATATTGGCAACTGGTTTTTTCGTTGTTCCCCTGATAATTTTTTTTTAATTAAATTTTTTCAACTAATATTATTTTATAAAAATAAAAAAAATACTCTGACAAGCCCGAACAAACCAGTTGCCAATATACCTTTTAGACGGAATTACACAATATGCCTTGTTTTTGTGGCATTTCATGAAGTGACGATATTTAAAATTTAGGCAGATTGTGTTATACATAATACGCCGAAACGTCAAGGTCTCTTCATGAAGTGAGGCGGCAGATCGTGTAATTTCATGTTTTTACACAATCTGCCGACGCTTCATGAAGTGACTAGGCTTTTCATGAAATGACGGATTTCACTATCAGCCTACGACATATACATTTGGACGGGCTGATAGGGAACTGATGGGCAGTCAATATAGTGGAAATCTTTAGGACACATTTTCAGAATGTATTTTAATTTGATGTTGATATAACAATTTGACAGGTCTTTTTACCTATATGACAAGTATACTTTATTTAAGCCTTAACATTATTCCTTTTAAATATCTGATATTCTCAAAATAAGTAAAAAAAATAGGAATATTTCCTAATTTTAAAAATCGTTGCTTCCTAATTTGCTTTAATAAAAAAGTCACGAATCTCATTACTGAAATTAGTGTTAGGTTAGTGCAGTAAGTTTAACAGGCAAATGGATATCGGTCAGCTATTAACTTTTTAGGGCTTCTCCGGATTTCGTTCGAATTTCGTTCTTAGAAATATTTACTTCCTTTATTTTAATACACTTTCTTTTTTAAATAAAAATATTTGTTAAGTTATTTATAAGTAAAAGGCGGAATATGCTCATATTATATATGCCTTGTTTGCCTTTAAAATATGCAGCTATTGGATTTTTTTTTTTAAATATGCTTACTGGTATGCATATTTTTTTTAGGGATTGTTGACTGCAACTTATAGGTAGCAAAATATAAGGTCTTCGTTGGATGGTTTACCCTCAAATGCTTTTGACCGCAGATAAGTATTTAAATCCTTCATTCATTTTTACAGTTACATCCAACTTGTTCCTTACTTGACCTCCTACTGTCCTACTTTACCGGGAATGTTGTTACATTTAGCGGAAAAAGTTTCAATAATACTAATTGAGTCTTTTTAACTTAAATTTCTACTCTCCAACGAGGATATTATATGTCCGGTATAAAACTGAAATAAACCTTAATAAAAAAACAAGATCTTTAGCTACACTTGCACTTTTTAACAACTCTTTACTTTGCACAACACATATTGCGGCCTTTATCCATGTTCCCTACCGGGTAATTACAGGTTCTGGAGGTAAACTAACTCCTGGTAATCTCCCCTTATACAACTGCACTCTTAGAGGTGCTTTAAGAAACACTTTTTTTACATTTGAAATTAATTTATTTTAATTTAAATACAGTTTTTTAAGCAGGTAATAATAACGCATTAATTAAGTGACAATAAACAACCCCTAACAATATGCCTGCAAACCCCGGAAACCCCCAATAAATACCTTGTGTATAACCAAAATGTAAATATAATTATAATAATCTTCAGATTGGAAAATCCCTGAAATAAGTACCGAACTGAACATTAAACCTTTAAAGTTTTAAATTTTTTTATAAAGCCGAAAACAAAAAAATATGTTTTAAAAATAATAATTTATGTAAAATATGCATTTTATTATAAAATTGACAAAATATGCAAAAAATGCATATGTATGCATTTTGCGTATATTCCGCCTTTTATTTATAAAACTAAGTATATAATATAAAATATTATTTTAAAAAATTATAATAATTTTCTGGCTACAAGGATAATATGTGAGTAATACTAAGAAATTATCCACAATTTCATTCTGAGAAATGTAGCTTGTTTTAATATTATAATATTTTTAAAAGAAATATAATTGGTTATTTGTTTAAAGTAATTTAAATACATAAATAGATAATAAAAAATCTTATTTTGAAAAATAAATAATAAATAATATGTAAATTATATCAATAATTAATACTTGGAAATACTTGTTTGCGTATATTATAAAAAGCTAAGATTTATTCTATTTAAGCATTATATTTTTAAAATAAGTATATATTTATTTTTTTGTGTTATACGTGGGTATTCTTCATTTTATGTCCATAGCTAATTAATTATTGCATTTAAAAGTGCCACAATTATTTTAAATGGTTTGTTTCTATTAGCTTATATGGTGAAAAATAAAATGTTGGTAGGTATAGGTACTCAGAGTTCTTAAATCTATCAAAAATATTTAAGATAGTTTTGCGTGTTGGGGCAGGTCGGTCGGGCTACAAAAATCCAAAGCACCCAACTACTTCCTCTGCACTAGCGTTACAAAAAAATACTTTTGTTTTTGTTCTTGTGAATAAACCATTTTAAAATACCAACAAAAGTCAACCAGGCTTACTAAAAAAATTCAGCCAAGATCGAAAACGAAAACATTAAACATCGCGGTGGGTGCTTCACTATCGAAACGTATTTGCTGCTATGGAGGGGGAATGCAGCGAGATTGGAATGGAAATGAATCGCGTTCGAAACCAGTGGCGGCTCTTCCATTTGGTCATTTGGTCAATGACCTCCCAAAATATTGGAAAATATATCAAGACATAGGAATTATGGGTTTTATTAAATTATTTTCCCCGTAAATATAATAAATTTAACTTATACACCTTATAATAATTTAACCGTCCCTCTGAATCAAACCCGGGCACTGGGCTGGCGTCCGAAATTGACCTCGTGGGTTTAGAGCTTGACGGAAGTACCCGAAAAGAGAAGTAGCCGAACGTTTAAGCAAATTCGATTTATTAGCGCGGGTCAGGTCATCAGCCGCAGCACTGTAATAATTAATAATTTCCTATTTTTATGGTCCGTGCACAACCACCTTGAAAGAAGCCGTGAAACAAAAACATCGACAACACTGCTTGAAGATCCATGTCATTGTGTCACGTGACTTTTTCGAGGTTATCCATGCTTTGGTATGATGGTATGTAATTTACGTGCGACGTAGGTGTTAACTTTGCGGTTTTTCGTATTAATTTGTAGTCTATTTTTATCCGGTTTTCGATTGATAGGTATCTAATAGAAAATTTAAGTGACATGATTGCTAAGAACCTCTACAAAATATTAGTGACCATTTTTGGTGCGGATTTGCTGTAATAGCATTAATAAAGTGAAAAATCCAACAGCCTGGCCGGCCTGGCGGTTTGTTTACGGGTCTTATAATGGGGGCAGAATTTTATTTGTTTTAATTTAAAAGTTGTGTTTTTTTGTAAGCTCTTTGGCATAAACTTTATTAAAAGGGAAAGAAATAAGACACTTAGAGTCTTCCTCCACTGGTATATTAAAATAAGTTTTAAGATTTATTGAAGGGTAAATTCTCTACATGTTTCAAATGTATATACATTCATCATCAGGAGAATAGAATAAGGAATATAAGAAGTACAAGAGGTGCGAACAGTCCAAACAGGGCTACAAGATGATGGAAAGAAGAACAATATTAGTAAAGTATTTGGAAAAACGTCCAACGTAATGATAGACCTAACAAGTGGCCATTCGTGAAGTATTGGCAGAAACTTATAGTTATCATAGCAGTAAGCTATGTGTTATATTATTAGTGAGACAGCACCATAAGAAGTGTGAGGAGAGAATAATATTTAAAATTGCAATGGTAGATGTTGTAAAAAGTTTTTTATTATAAAATAAAGAGTAACTGAAAAGTCACATAATTAGTGAATCAGCAACGTAAGTGTGAAGTGTGAGGTATTTAAAAATTGGAATATAGAAGATGATTTAAAGGTTTTTTATATGTCATGTGGACATTCTTGTTTAGGAATAGAAGTAAATAATAGTTCAAAATATTTGTTCTAGACATTGCTAATTAAAATTAAAGTTTGAAGAAACTTTTCCAATTCTAATATCGATCAAATGAGGAGTAACTGAAAAATCACATATTAGTGAACCAGTAACGTAAGTGTGAGGAGAAAAGAATATTCAAAATTGGAATAGTAGAAGTTGTAAAAAGTTTTTTATTGTAAAATAAAGAGTAACTGAAAAGTCACATAATTAGTGAATCAGCTACGTAAGTGTGAGAACGGAAGAGTATTTAAAAATTGGAATAGAAGATAATTTAAAGGTTTTTTATATGTCATGTAGACATACTTGTTTAGGAATAGAAGTACATAATAGTTCAAAATCTTTGTTCTAGACATTGCTAATTAAAATCAAAGTTTGAAGAAACTTTTCCAATTCTAAGATCGATCAAATGAGGAGTAACTGAAAAATCACATATTAGTGAACCAGTAACGTAAGTGTGAGGAGAAAAGAATATTTAAAATTGGAATAGTAGAAGTTGTAAAAAGTTTTTTATTATAAAATAAAGAGTACCTAACTGAAAAGTCACATAATTAGTGAATCAGCAACGTAAGTGTGAGGAGGGAAGAGTATTTAAAAATTGGAATAGAAGATGATTTAAAGGTTTTTTATATGTTATACTTGTTTAGGAATAGAAGTAAATAATAGTTCAAAATCTTTGTTCTAGACATTGCTAATTAAAATTAAAGTTTAAAGAAACTTTTCCAATTCTAATCGACCTGAAGTTCAAGAGCATTTAAAGCTTTATTTAAAGGCAAGATATTTGTTTGTATTTTAAGAGGTATGCATATTTTCTAAATTTACTACTGACCTCTCAATATAATTGACCACGGGTCGGCACTGGTTCGAACAGGAGTTGGCAACGTTCAGTCTTTATCGATCTCTTTTTGACTCGAGCCAAGTCTATTTTGTATTCATTTTTTTAGATTAAAAGACTTCAGGCTTGCCAGTACGGTACGTATTTGTTATGTTATAGCTGCGAGCTGCGATTATATTAATGATTTTCAACGACGCTTTTAAGACTTTTTTCAATCCAAGCTGCTGCTTCTATCAGCCAGCAGTATCAGCCACTCAAATACAAAACTGTTTATACTCCCAAGACATTAAAATAACATAAGTTCTTCGAATTCTGCATGTATAAAGTAACAATATTAAACCGGTAAACCGGCCTGCGAGGGGAACCTCGTCGGCAATAAAACAGAACAATGAGGTGGGGGCGTGACCGTCGCCGGCGACCAATCGGGGCCGCGCCCGTTTCGCTTTTGTTTTACGACTCTTGCGGAATTAAACCGCCAAATTTAATTACAAGTTAGGGTTTCAGCTGGAATCGGACTGTGACCGAATGTCGTGGCGGCTTTTGCTTTTAATTTAGTTAAGACGACCTTGAATTTAGGCCTTTTTGAGAATAGGGTTATACTTACATATTGGGTTCCTCCATAATCATACTCTTTTTTTGGTTTTTGAGGCAAATGTCAAACAGTAAAGTTTTACTCAACATAAAACTCTACAACGTCATCGCATTTCTCCACCCTTTCCAGAAGCTCGTAGAATAGTATTGTGTTGTTGTGTCAGTGCGACGTCGGCAGTGATTTTGTTTTTTAAAATTTCAATATTATAATGCAATTATTATCTTGCAAGTCAGTGCAATAAACTTTTTGCTCTACAGAAAATAATCCATTGCGGTGAGGTCCGACCCACAAACACTAACACATTAAGCAATAGCTTACTAAGTACTGCTCAGACGCTCAGACCAGCGCTGTTGGTTCTCTCCCTGAAAGCGGGGTCCCCATCCGTGGGCACATAACATCTCATTTGAGCACAAACATCGCCAACACAAACACAAACACTGAGCCTAATGAATAAAAATGTAGCAATTACTTTTTTTTATAAAATCGAAGTTATTTCTTGAAAGCCAATGAATAAAAACTAAAGTAATTGCTTTTGCGTCCAGCATAAGCAATTGCTGTGTGCAAAGTGTAGAAATTATTTCTAGTCAATGCTTTTTCTTAAAAAATAGAAGCGATTGCTATCGTTTGCTTAAAATGTTATGAATAAATTAAAGAATTGCTTTTTCTAGTATAGCAATCGCTTTCAACTTTTTAAGGTAAGTCGACGCCTGCATCATTTGCTTGGTAGCAGTAAACTTTTTAGTTCTCCGCGGCATACCTACACGTGCGTTGCTCTTAATTTGTGTCTTCAAGTATGGCTGAATATTATGAACATCCGTAAAAGAAAAATCTACAGTATACGTAAAAATTGCAGATATGATGATTTCAGAAAGTTATATCGATTTGACTGCGAAAATGTTCAGTGGTTGGCAAATTATTTTTTGACTGGTACTGGTAAAAGGCGAGGAAGTGCACTGTCGCCTTTAAATAAGATTAAAGTCTTTCTGCGGAAATTGTCGGATCCGGGCTTTCAAAATTCTGTAGGTGAAGAACTCTGTGTTCACCAAACTACTATCTGTAAGATATACACTTCTGTAATGGATGCAGTTTTGAAGAAGGCCAATATTTTTATTAAATTTCCTACAAGTGCTAAAGCTGCTGTGGAAGCTAAACGGATGTGGTCAGAGAGATTTATTTATGTTTCTTCAATTTGTGAACGAATATCAATTGCTTGTCTTTAATTTCTTCATTACTACTATCACTTTCCTCATTTTTATTGAAATCTGCCATAGCACAAATATAAGTTTCCTATTTTCCACAAAAACGTAACAGATTACTATTGTACTAAATAAATAGACCAACGTTGTTGTATTTACGTCAACTCTTTTGCAAATTAGGCACCAAACTGAACATAAAATCTATAATCTGAACAAGTGGATAAGCCACGTCTGAACTTGTGTTGAATAAGCATTTGCTACAGAGGTGTAACAAAAACAGCAATTGCTTCAAAATTTTATTCATATCCAGATCTAGCAAATGCTTTTACTTATAGCATTTGGTAGTCAAGCAATTGCTTTTACTAAAAAGTAATTGCTTCAAGTAATTGCTTAATTTTTAATTATTAGTAGTGATGCCGCGGAGACGAGAAATTCTCGTGTCTCGTCTCGTCTCGTCTCGTCTCGTCTCGTCTCGTCTCGTCTCGTCTCGTCTCGTCTCGTCTCGTCTCGTCTCGTCTCGTCTCGTCTCGTCTCGTCTCGTCTCGTCTCGTCTCGTCTCGTCTCGTCTCGTCTCGTCTCGTCTCGCCTCGTCTCGTCTCGACGAGAGTGAAATTTTTTTCTCGAGAGAAGTCACGAGACGAGACGAGAGAAGACCGCTTCTCGTCGAGAAATTTCTCGTTTTTTCTCGTTTGTTAGAACACTGAATTTTAGGTATCTCCTAATACATAGACAGAAAAATAATGTGTTTAACGTTCTCACTCTATCGTATTGTGAAGGCATTTACCTTAAAACAGATATTCAAGAGAACAGAATCAAATTATCTAGCCTCTTTCTTCTGTCTACGGTTAGTAGTTGACATTTTAAAATAATTAACCAAATCTGAAAGAAAGCATTTTCGATTGAAAACACAATATCGAAAAGGACCTCAGTCAAATTTCATATGTAAAAGAAGGACACAATAATTAATTATCTAATGTTACCGCGATTTAGTCCGAATATTTCATAAACTATGAGAGATTGATATGTCAAATAGAGCATTTTCGGAAATACTTCTTTAAGTTCTTTCTCTTGCACTTTCTATTAATGTAATAAAAAAATTAAGGTTTTTCCCCGGATGACATCCCCTTTATTTAGTCGAATATTTTCCAAACTATTGCAGTTAATTATGCCCCGAATTATGCCAAAAAATAAATAATAAAAGAAGGGTAGTTCCATTATGAATCAATTATTATTATTATAAATCGTTCTCTATTCTGTATCTTTTACCACCCCGTATATTTTGGACTGAAAATACCTCGGTGCCAAGCCTATTACATTACGTGAATTATGTCTTATGGCCGCTTGCAATATTTTGTTGATCTAAGAAAAATAGTTTCTAAGTCACATGACTAACAAACCGACTTATATTAAACCCTTCTGCGAGACGACCAGATACTTTTAAATGTTTACCCCCTTTAAGATTCGTATAAAATAGTATATTAACGTACACGTTTTATAAAGCATCATTTTATAGCACGCGTCCATGTTAAAAAACGAGCCGCTCGCGGCGAGTTTTATAACGGGACAAGTGCTTAAAACTGCTTTATATAACACGTACGTTATACTATTTTTTCTAATTTGTAGTTTTTTCAATAAACACACATAGGTATTTAAAAAAAAAATAAATCCTTCAAATTTTGTAAATTTTTATGTCTAAATTTTATGTTGCTAATACTATTTTTTTATCATAGTAGCCTCTGGGCAACAAAAATTATTTTGCGAACTGTCATTTTTTGATTTATTGACCCATTTTCACCACGAGGTTCTAAAGTTATTTTAGCGATATGAGATTTGAAATTGGACGGAATACGTTGTGTGATCCTTGTACATTCGGTACATATACAGAACGTTCGGAAATTCGGGCAATTTTGCTACTTTTTTTCGAATTTCAAAAGACGTGATTTTACGTCAGGGCATTGCAATTTAGTATAGGGAAGATGGAAAATTCAAATAAAGTTGTAGTTAAAATCGACATTGGAAGGTTAGTAGATTGAATTTTGGATAGGATTTGGCAGAAAATGATAGCTTGAAGCATCTAAGGCTAAGGCAAAATAGTTCTGCGTCAATAAAGTTATTATTTAATATGTGTTTTTTAATGAACTAAAACAATACATACAGATTTGTAGATCTAGGCAACCAAGCATACATACGTGGGTTCGTGTAGTATTTTGCATATTTAGACTAAAAAATATTAGTTATCTAGAATGCTATGCTAAATGGTGAAAAAAAAACATGTCATGTAGGGTCAACCTTTAAATAATAAAATTCGGAGTCAGTGCGTTCGAAATAGATCTGTTTCGAGACAAAATTAGAAAAAAATATTTTTATGATTCCCTACTCACGAGAAAAAACGAGACGAGACGAGACAATGGCACTCTCGAGCGAGAAAAACGCGTTTCTCGTCGAGACGAGATAAAAAAAAATTCTCGCCTCACGAGACGAGACGAGAATGGGCCAATTCTCGTCTCGTCTCGTCTCGCGGCATCACTAATTATTAGGTTCACTAACACAGTAAGCTTACTACCTAGTTAGAAGACAAAGCCGCAAAGATCGTTTCTGTTAAATTAAATTTACCAAGATGAAAAGATAACAGCGTACCTAGTAAATTTTCCAATTGTCCAAATTACTTATCAATAACTTTAACGCATCGAAAAAGAAGGGAAGAAAAGCTCAAAGAACTAGACGAAATACAATTTCAACAAGGTAATGAAGAAAATAAGCGTGAAATTTTTAAACATAAAGAACTAACAAGTTATAAATCATTTGAACAATTTAATAGTTTGTTTAAATCGTTCGATTGCCCTTTCGTTTTCAACATATACTATAGTTTGAGTTAGTATAAATAGGCCAACTTTAAATATTATTTTCTCCCAATGAAAGGCCTAAATTAAAAATCAAGACAAACAACGTTGGAACTTTTAACTATTTAGTGATACCAAATTTATACCTGCTTAATTAAATTTTACTTGTGAATTGTGATATTTGGTGACAGCTGAACGCCTGCCAATATTTTTGAAATATTAATCTTGGAGATCGTTAATAGTATAGTATGAATATTATTTCGTGAACTATTACTATTACCTCTAAAATATCCCTCGTATTTTACCAGAATTTATGATTACAGCCACGCACTATAAGGGTACTTATCGTATGTTCTTCGTATATTGGGCCCAGGCTAATCTTGACCACCGCTCTGTGTTTGCTTTGCCAGAGAAATTTAATGCGCAAGCGTGCAAGAAAGAAACAAACGCGTGCTACTACTGAAAGGAAAGACAAAGATACGAGTCCTATAAAGGCTATAAGCCCCATCAAGTTTCGATGAGGTTCCGACAAACGTTGCAATTTTGCAGAAACGTGTGGGAAGGGAGTTACGTTGCGGAGCAGTTCTTAGTTTATTTCTTAGGAAAACTTGTTGACTTGACTTAACCGCATGATACAAAGAAAGAAGAGATATGACATTGCGCATGTGGGCGGAGCCAAATCGACAGCTGCTTACGTCATGTGGTGATAATTTTCTGGCGGGCTTCGTATAATCTACGTTTGGTTTTATGTACTATTGTTATTATTTGTTATACAGAAAGAGGTTTTTAGTGTTTTTTTGGATTATTATTGTTGTTTGTTAGTGACAATTAGTTGTTAATATACGTTGTGCAGTGGCGTTATGCATAAGTGATAATATGACAGCTTTTATTTGTTATAATTATCTGCAAAAAGTATATACCTACATATTTATGATACAAATCTATGTAAAATATTTAAAATTTTAGCTTAAAAAAATTGTTGTCTTCCTCGTACATAGGTGAGATAAAAAAGTTGAATTTGACGAAATTGGTTTAAAATAATAAACTGTTATATGTGTGACTTATTTTTTAATAATTGTTAATCTGTACCTCTTATTACTATTATGATAATTACCAGTCCTAGTATATTTTTTTTAATGTCTGAATGAGTTTTTTACATCCTTATCCTTGGTCAAATTATAGTCAAATGCAGTGGCGGACTGGAGCGGGTGGCCGGGTGGCCATCGCCACCGGGGCCAGAAGGTCTTTAGGGGCCAATTGGTCCAAACATTTAAACAACCATTTTTTTTTTTTCAAAAAATTTTCTTAATGAGGGTTGGGGCCATAGAGGTCATGTAGCCACCGGGACCAAATGATTCCAGTCCTCCACTGGTCAAATGTTAACAATATAAATTTATAAACAGACATCTCCAAAAATATTATCGTTTCATATATAGCATAAAAAATCTTAATAAGCAAATTAATTGATTTTGGTCATTTAAGGCTCGAAACTGTTTTCTAAAAATGTTTAAGACTGCACATTTGTACCTATTTTTTTTTTCAAACAATTTATTGCTTAAGGTGGAAGGACCAAAAAATATAGGGTATTTTTTATGATTTTGTAAAAATAAATAAGTAAATTACAATTATTGTAATCATTTAAAAGATAAAATGTATGTCAGCATAAGCAGAAAATTATTTTCATTGATACCAAATATATGCTAACTTTTAACATTTAACCCAAGAACATCATGAAATACGTTCTGATTCATGAACCTCTATCCTTAAAGTACTTAAAATAATATGCACTTAAATCTTCCAAAGCAAAAATTGCAAAATATGCAGTAAAATTTCTATTTTTACCGGCTAATCCTATGTAATTTTAAATCTCGTTAGCACCACATGACGTCATTGCGCGGACCGGACCGAATTGGGAATACGATCGATCATATCTTTCTTTCTTTGTATCATGACTTAACCGATTGCTGCAGTAAGGAGGGTTGTATAATGTATATTCAAATATTCCTTGTCAGTTTGTCATTGTTTACATTTTATTGGATTTTTAGTTTACGTACGGGTGCCAGTCGGGTTTGATAATTTGTTGGTTTGTTATTATTTAACGAGTGTTGTGTTAAATAGTTTATTGTTCCTTGTGTCACAAAATGTCGGTTGTACAAAATATGAGTCAGGAACGATTATCTGCATTAGCGATGTTATCAGTCGAAAAATATTTTGTAAGTATTCCAAATTTTAATTAACTAAAGAGAGAATAATCCACCTTAAGTTATTATTATTATTATTTGCTAGGTATATTATGTTGTCACTTTCCATGTAATGAACTGTAAAAGTTAGTTTGGAATAAAGGCATTTGGAAAGTTAGGTTCAAATCTGTTTAAAATGTACGTACTTACCTATAGGTCGGTCCATATTTTATTTTTTGATTTTTTATCAGGTAAATTATAGTGTTGACTTTTTTCCCGCGAAGACAGAAATTAGTGTAAATAACTACAATTTTAATAGGCAAAAAAATACTTTTATGGGCGTGGCACTCAAAAAAAATTTTCGCCTTCGGCGATTTGCCTGCGGCGCTGTCGCTATATCCTTACAATGCTAAATGACCCTCCACTTCAAAAACCCACGAGCCGCCACTGATGGAATGTACCGAAATTACTTTATTAGTTTTAAATAAGCAAATAATATATAATGAAGCAAAATTTACAATTTTAATAATGTCAGTTGTTTACCATTATTTTGCATAGAAATGTTGTCCTTGTTATCAAGAGCAGGTAGGTCCACCCCGTATTCAATAAGTTTATGGCGTTTGCAAATGTTATGTATGTTAGGCACCCTTGTTAATTGAGTCCAGGGCCGGGCCTGGTGCCATTAGGATATATAATTAGCTTTAAGAAAGCCTGTATTGCGTGTTTAAAAAATGTGTTGAACTGTTGATTCTGTGGTGCACAGAAATATTAGTGTACAACTAGTTTTTTATTATGTGGCGCCCGTGGGAAAATTATCGCTCTGCATCTAGTAGAAGGAAACGAAATCACTTATCATGGGATGTAAAACAAATTGTCAAGAATGTGTAAGAATCATTAATAAATACAGGATTCATCGAGCAAGATGCTTGGAAGGAAACTTGTTTACTTACAAAAACGCCAATGTCGTCTATAAAAGATATCGTAAATCGTAAGCCATACAGGAACGACAAACATCAGGAATAAACGCAATGATTTTTAGCATTATCGTTTGGAAGAATGTCAACAAGAAATCATATAAGAAGAAAGATATATTCTCTCTAAGAAAACAGATTCTCCATCGTCGGCTATTTTCGAAAATAATTAGAAAACGATGATAGATACCATAAAGATGAAAGGAACCGAATAAAATGAGAAAAGAACGGAAAGCCAAACTATGATATCAGTATTTATTACTAAGTATTTATACAGAGTTTTCCAAAAAAAGACAACCAAACCAAAGATTTTTTAATGTGAATCGTATTTATATAACAAGCAAAGAAATGACGAAGAATGACTATTTTCCAAAAAACTAAAAACAACAATAATTTGTCTATAGTAAATTCCATCCGGGGACATACTATATATCATTTAAAGATAATAATTTTAACCATAAAATATGAAAAGTTATTCAGAAAACAAATGCCAAATCAAAGTAAATGCTAAAAAAATACCGGCAAATTTTCAAGTGTATATACGTATTTCCGAGCGTATTTCAGACAGTCAATGTTTTGGTGATCCTTTTTTATGTTGTTCTATTAAAAATCATTTGCATTACATCGAAACCGATTCTACTGACAAGAAGTAACATAGGATTCGACATCACTCAATTATATAGCTATTTTACGACCTACGTAATAGTACAACATCTTCACTTAAACTAGGATAGAGTATACACGGACACAGCCATTAAACGTTTTTGTCTACGCATGGTAACAATTTAATCACAAAGTATGATAATCGTGGATTTTACAATGCAAATGTGTCGAGAGATGCAAATTATTGACGTTTAGAATCTTTCGTCAATAAAGAGCCCTCAAAATAGAAAGGAATGAGGACAACATTTTATTCGTTGACGTTTTTGTGTTTTGTTGCCATGCATTTAAAAAATAATAATTTACATTTTTTTTTTTAATTTTTTTAATTTTTACTCCCAACCCAACCAACTTTACAAGTTTATTACAGGGATAAATAAGTATACAAAAGTAACTAACAATTATTACTTTAACTTAGTAGGTATATAATGTACATATATAAAGAAAATACAGTTAAAAAAATATTTGTTTGCTTTGTATCTCATTACGAAATAAATTTATATTAAGAAATATTTTTTAAATGAAATTTAAATAAGGGTCGTGTTTTTACTGTTTTAATATTTTCGGGCAAAATATTATATAACATTAATCCATTATATAACAATGACCGTTTTCCAAAGTTGCTGTTTATTTTAATAGTTTGTAAAAAATTAGTTTGAGTATCATGTCTGTGAAGATCATAAACTTTTGTAAATGTTATGTTATAAATGTTTTGTTTTAAAAGTAAAGAATGAATAAATATGTAAATTTTTAAATTATATAAATTATTTATATCTAGGCATTTATTCGGTTTATATAAATTTGTTGTTGGAGTGCGGGTCTATGAAAATATTTAATAATTTTATTTTGTAGTTTCTTTCAAGGTTTTAGTACCTACTATCGATTTGGCTGAACCCCAAATAGAAATAAGGTACTCAATTTTTGAATGTATACTAACGCATGATAAATATTTTTTAAATAATTTAAAGATAGACAATGACGAATTTTACAGAATATTCCAATTAACGGAGAAATGTATAAGTTCGAATATGTTCTTCGTGTTTTCTCTAGCTTAAATCAATACATAAACCTAAAAATTTTATGTTATCTTTGTAATTAATATTTTCGCCATTAAATATTATTGGGTTGCTTCTCCATATCTAGTCTTTGTTTGGCAATGTACCTACATAAATGAAGATTTATTAAAATTTAACGTTAATTTATAAGATTCTAACCAGTCAAATATAATTTTTAAATCTTATTTGATATTTAATTGGATGTCCCTAATATTTTTAGCATAATAAATAATTGTTGTGTTGTAGGCAAAAAAAGTTTAATTCGTCCATAATATAATTGTAATTTTGAAATATAATTGATATAATAATGTGGGTCCTAGAATGGAACTTTGTGGTACTTCACATGTTATTGTTTGATAGGAACTAATATTACTTCCTTTTTTAACGCATTGTTTTCTATTTTTTATATAACTTTCAAACCAACGATAAATTTTTTCACTTATACATCTATCTATATCAAATAATTTAATTTATAATAATATATCATGGTTTACAGTATCAAAGGATTTACAGTCTAGAGATAAAATGCCGCATTTTTTTTGGTATCCAGATTTAATTGAATGTTCGTAATAACATCCATAGTTGCAACTTCAGTATCTCTAGATTTGCGAAACCTATACTGATTATCGAAAAGTAAATTTTGTCTTTCTAAAAAATTCGTTAATAAAATTTTATATTTATAATTTTTTCCAAAATTTTTGACAGAACAGGCAAAACAGATATTGGACGGTAATTATTAGGATTATTAGTTTTATCGCTTACATATAGTATAATATAAAAGTACCTATGTCTACCAAGAAAACTAAGCGTTGTGTCGGAAGGTGCTGTTCAAATACCATTATTTCGTGTTCCAAATAAAATAACTCGTCAAAGCCTGGGGGCGCCGAAAGGAATTGTAATATTAAAACCGAGCTTTTTTTCTCCCGAATGGAATTAAATTTTATTTGTAAATAATTACCTACAAATGATAACATTTTCAGTCAGTATTTCGATATATTTATATTGTTTCAAGTTTCAAGAGACTTGAATTTAAATGTAAAATGCAAAATTTACATGCAGCAGATGCGAACCAAGTTGTAACGTTATAAATCGATAATTTATTGTGCAGTTGTGAACGAGTTTTCATTGGTTTTAACTGTTAATTAAGTAAAAGGTAAATTATTTACACTGTTATTACCTAGGTATAAAATAATTAATGGGTACCTAATTTCTTATTATAGGCATTTTTTACTATATAAGCAGAAAGAAAAATAATTTCTACATTTTAACTGGTATTATTATAAGTAAATTCTTTGGTCTCGGTGTTGTGAGCATGTCGACGGCAACGACAGGCGCGTTTACAAAAGCGGACCCCCGGCCTCGTGAGAGAGCTCTTTGATATCACATTATTGGGATCGCAGCGTGCCTCCTTGACTAAGGAATTCCGACGATGCCATTGGATAAAAGATTGAAACAGGCTCCTCCCTTTTATATCTCTGTTGGGTTTGGTTTTATTCCGGAGTAATTTTGATAGAGCCGTAATTTTTGATCCAATAAGGGAGCAAGCGAAACTGGCCCTGGTTGATTGGAGGAAGAGGAAATCAACGTGTATGTTTATGAAGTGCCCGAATCGTAATTGGGGACAACCAACAGAAACCACTAACAATAATTAAACAAAGAAACGTAAATGTGAGCGGCTCCCGTATCAACATTTTTTAGGGGTTCCTTCTTTGCAACATAAACAAAAACATAAAAATATAGGAATTTTAAAATAACAAAATATATTAACGAATCTACTTAATAGCCGAATTCATTTTACGTTACTTTTAAACACTAAAGCACAACAAATATTTTTTCCTCCCCGCTTGCCGCGGTTAAGAATGCCCCTCTATACCTATTTCTCATGCGATTTTTCGAAATTACAACGTAGGTCAGCAAAGATGAGGACTTTGCTTAGCTGTTTAAAAGGAGCAAATGGAAAGTACCTACCTACTTATTATTCAACTGGTGATGCTTCTGACACGAATAAATAAATATTCATTCGTGGCAATATTGCTCGATGGTTACAATATTTTCTTTCTAATCGCCATATTATTATAAGGATTAAGGTTTATAATTCGTTTTCTGATCAATTTGATGTCAGTTATGGTGTACCCCAAGGAGGTGTAATGTCTCCATTGCTTTTTGCCCTTTTTATAAATAACCTTGAAACTTGGGTATCAAAAGGTTTCCCTGCCAAACTAATTTTATAGGCTGATGATACAACTATGATTAGGTATCTCTATCTGCCTGCACATTAGATATACTGGCTAAAATAGCTAATCATATTTTACCTAAATTTTCTTTATGGTGCAAAAAAATCACCTAATTATCAAAATAAAACTCACTATATGGATTTCTATAAAAAGCGCTGTTCTACACCTAAAACTAAATGACAATACTATTCAGAGAGTTGAGCAATGCACATTTTTTGGCCTTTATGCAGACTCACAATTAAAGTGGACAGCTCATGTTGATTTTGTTGCCAATAAACTTAACTCGGCTTACTTTGCAATAGTCAACTTAAAAATTATTATGGATTGCAAATAGTTACTAAATATTTACTATGCCTTAGCCTACAGTCACCTAAGCTATCCACTGATTTACTAGGCTCAATCAACAGAACTACAAAGATTATTTGTTTTGCAAAAAAGATAATTCAAAAAATTTACTCTTGAAGCCCACTTGAATCTTGCAAAGAAACTTTTCGGCGCTATAAAATTTTTACGCTACGTAGAATTTTAATTCTTGGTGCAGTCATGTTTGTAAAAAGCACAATTCAAAATTTCCTTATACCTTAGAAATTCACGACCATGACACTAGAAATTCCCATAAAGGCTACAAAACATCATCATATCGTAAGAGTTTTTTGCTTCTGTAGAACTCCCTTAATGGGACAGAGACTATCAGAAGCATCCAAAGTAAAAAAAATTAAAGAACAGGGTGAAGTGCTACCTTCTTGAAAACAACTTTTATAATTTTCGTAATTTTTATGACACTTATGATTTAAAACCTAAAAACTTTTTTCTTTTACAATTACATTGTCTACTTTGTAAATTTATACGGCAATAAAGAAATAACTATATAAAGGTAAGCTTATTTAATTAAGTAAAAAAAAATTAAATTATTTTCTTTTAAACAATTGACGGAGTTACCTACCTTTTTATTCACTTTTATTCATTAAAACTTATTTAAATTTTTTATGCCTCTGTTCAGCTGTTCTGTTTCCTATTATTCGTTATTTTGTGTACAGTAACTACTTTTTTATCTGAGATATCCCTCACCACTTTGTGTCCATGTCAAAAATGTCATTCATGTATTGTTTATAAGATTTGAAACCACTACTAGAGAAAATTTGTTTATACATTTTTAAATATCTTGTTGTTTCTTGTCTCCTGGACATAACTTGACGAGTAAGTATTCTCACGTAGTGTGTTCCTGCTCTTTTTTACCCTTGTTTGTGTTTTTCTTTTAGAACCTAAGCCCTGATGATGGCCTCATAATGAGCCGAAAGCGCTAGGTGAGTAATAAAATTACGCTTAATATAAAAAATGTTTCATTTATTTATTTAATAAAGTCAAAACACAACACACGTTATCTAAGGTCTAAAGGTTCTAAAAAAAACCAAAATTCTTGCAAATGGTAAAAAAACGTTAAAAAAACCCACACGATAGCGTATTACATCATTATTTTTGGATTATTTAAGTTAGGTACATAAGAATAGTCATTACATTTCTAGTGATGTAATATATAGTTCATTACATAACTCATTTTTTAATAAAAGCTGACTTACTTTTTGCATCCAGTTATAATTATTCCAGCTCAAGCAGATGTTGACTGCAGGTTTGGTATATCAACATAGGTAGTATTAGACGTGCTTGGTAAAACTAGTTCTCCCAAAATTTCGCCGGGACACTTTCTTTTTATTTTCCTGGATTGCGATTTCGTCCCTGGTAAAAGTTTTTGACTGTTTGGACCAGTATCCTTTTGAGTTTCTCGTTAAAAATGCTTGTATATACCTATATACTTATCTAAAATTTTGCTTCATAGAAATGCTTAGCATAGAAAGCCATAAAGACTGGAAGAACGGTATCTACCTGTCTGCTAAGTGCTAAGTCTTGAAAATAGGCAAGAAATACCTTCTCTTGCAATAATTATTGATTTGCTACATTTTTTTCGGCACACCATTCAACACAACGAGTGTAGAGGAAGGGATCCAAATTTAAGACACTTATCTGGTAAATTCGAAATAAAATTCGTCATTGAACAAATTTTTATTATTATTGTACAAAATCGCTTGCTTGGCTATTAACAAAACATCGCAACAACGAATCTAAGTACATTAAAATAGCTATCTAGAGAAGTTATTGAACTTAAAGTTTGTTTTTGTAAATTTTCCCATAAAATAAAAGGTTGCCTAATTTGAGACACTACACCAAAAACTTTTGAGGCTTTTAGATATCCCATCTCTTTACTACCTACGCACAGCTTTCACCATAGCGTGAGGGTCCCATTTCTTGTGTTTTTAACGCATCAGTAATAAAATATCAAAATATTGTATTGGGTGCCTAATTTGAGAGTCTTAAATACAGCAACATTTAGTATCTCAAATTAGGAATTCTCGTTATAAAAATTGACAACAATATTTTAGGTTAGTTATGAAAGAATGCAGCCAAATTTTAATAAGACATTATTAGGCAACACCTAAACTAAACTTCGATACATAAAATATTTTATTTCCACTTACGTTGACTGCAAATGCCGGTTTATTTACACTATCAAAAAAACTTTACGACTCAAATCGGAAGAAAAACGTACCAGCGCAGAAATAAACGAATTGACGCGCTCAAAGAACTCTTTACCACTGCAGTCTAGTTTATTTGAGTAAGTTTACGCCACTTTTGTTAGATGGCGTTACATATACGTTAATATGAGGAGCTATCTCAAATTATGCGCCTATCTCAAAATTGGGTTTCTTCCTCTATGGTCTTTTTCGTATTTTTCTCGGGATTTGGACGGCGACAGCGAAGACGGAAGTAGTAGTGTCTTCAATGTCTGAAGGTAGGCTTTGTAGCAAAAAAATTTCGTTCGTTATATTCATAAACAGTGTTTATTATAGTTACATTTTTACTGTGACAACAACGATGTTTATTATATGAACACAAAAACCTGTCATTGTTTAATGTTTATGTTTGTTATTACAATAAATCAACGTTCATTGTTCGCCGAAACCGAAAAACATAGTTTAATGACGAAATATTAACGTCTTCAATAATTTCTAATTTGTTTTGTATTTATTACAAAAAATGTTCATTGTTTTCATAAAAGTCTTTATTAATTAAAGAATAAATAAATCATAAAATAGTTTACTGTTACAACTGATTTATGCTGAGAGGTCTTAAGTTTGTTAATAACAAAAGCTGATGCATTTATAAAATATAATAAGAATATTTTATTAAAGCGCCCTATAAGAACAACATTATCATCAGTTTGCTATAACAATTCACGCGTTTGTGGTATTAATACCTGCGATTACAAGCACCAATAATAGTATGTACACTACACTGCTAACTAATACTACGGCGCGCGGCGATAACCGATCGCTACGAACCCCCACCAACGTCTTGTGGATTAAGTTTTTATCCTGTAACTTTTTTCCTCTGGGTTATTGGAAAGTCGTATATAGCAGATAATTTACCCCTTTGGGGTAGTTTAGTAAAGACGATAAATCCAACTGGTAGAATTTTAATCTTTGCCACTAACAAAATTAAAATTGACATGTACCCAAACATTTATTTGTTGCTTCATAAATGTTGCTGATAAGCATTGCTAACTTCACACATATCGAGAAACCCATGCACAGAGAAAACGTAAAACACGACAACAAAAATGGCGCCGAGCCGGTTCTGGAGTATTTTGAAGATGTCGCTAAACAAGGAAAAGCTAATAACAGGATGGTTGTGCGCATGTAGGGCGGCAAGGCGTATTTACATACCAAAAAATCAGTAAAATCTGGGGGTAAAATTTTGGTAAAAAACCCCAGACCTGTAATACGTAAGGAGACAAAACATTTCATTCCTTAAACGCCATTTGTTTACAATCATACATACTTTTACCGTTTCAGATAAGCAGCTTTAAAAAATGGCAACGCTGTAAGCTGCGCGTATATACACACTACTTAAGTTAAAAAAACATAACCTGAATAACCTCACTTACCCCGATTTATTAAAACGGGGTACGAATAGTCCAGTTTTTTACACACCACGCACTGGCGAACCTTATTGTAAGCTAATAAATAGTACTAAATGTTTTCTCAGAAAGATTAAAAATTAGTCGACAACCGCAGTATATAACAACCACCAGCTTAACAACCCTGCACCTTCTAAAAACGAATGTACATAAAAAATTCCTAAAATTCGACGTCACGATGGCGTTACGCGTAGTAAAATGTACCTAAGTTTTCCGCGCCATATGCGTATAAACCTTCAGACCGCTAGCTTAGTATTTCTGCTCTGCACGCCTATAGCGCGCGCTTTGCGTTATACTTCACCTAGGCCTAGAGGTAGGTACCGGTGTATCTAGGTTTAGGTTTTGTCATAGTAAGTAGAGGAGTTATAAGGAGAGTTTAGTAGCAACTAAACTATAGCTAAATGAAATAGTTTAGGGACGTTAGACACGCCACTGTATTTATGAACAAAAGTAATAATAAGAAGTTATATTAAATATTTGCCTCATTTTTCCCAACATAACGGTGTAGCGCTTGGTAGGTAGTAAATCCACGTTCTATTACCTATAATAAGCAGACGTTAATATTTTATACCCCTTTATATTCATTTAATAGCAATTTTAAGAGCCAGTTTATAATAACAATTTAAAGCCTTAAAATTAAGGTACAGTAGCCTCACTAAAAGTAATTATTTTATTATGCATAAACACAGACTACACGGGTAACATAAAATATTACACAGATACACAAGAACTATGAATAGTTATTAGATGGATAGGAGTCGGTAATTTAAAATTACCAGAGATAATATTACCAGAGATCCTATGCTCTCGAAGCAGTGACGTACGGTCCACGAAGGCGATAGTGGTGTCTCGCTCAAACACACCATTGGAGTATGACATTTTTTCTGCTGTGGGAAGATGCAGCGTCTCACCTTGGACGGATTTTAAAGAAGTAGGAGTGAGACTAGCCTGTTCAAAAAGGCACTGTCACGGAGTTCAACTAAATAATTTAACGTTAGGCTAGTTTTGCTTGTCAAATCATGACCACGCGTTGACATCGCTTTGTTTTTACTTCAATAAATGTTTATTCTCGTTGAAATTTTTCTATTTTTATAAAATGTATGTCATTTTGTACACCCTTCCCTACCTCCATATTTTATGTTCTAGTAAAACAAACACGAAATTAAAAAAAAAGCGAGTCCTTGTATAGTCAATTCTTCTTGTTTTAGAACAGATGACAGCAGAAATTTGTCATCGATAAGCTGATATTGGGACATAATAATATCCCCAGATTAGTAGTGGACCGTAATGAGCCCAAACACCGAGTTATGAATTGCGTTTTTATGCTTTTTGTTACATTTAATTACGTTTTCAAAATATTTAGTGGTTATGGTGCCTTTTATTTTTACTTTCATTGAATTTTAATTACCTACTTTTGTGCGGCCGGTAAGGATGTACCTAAGTATTATTTATCCAATCTCAGTTTGAGGACATTCCAATCATTCCATACGGCGGTAAACAGTCTCAAAGAGACCGACCGCACAACCAGGGTTGTCAGATCTTTCTTCTTCAATTCTTTAAGTTTTTTTTATTAAATATATTTCATTTATATCAGTATTCAATTGTTAGTCAGTAACTTTCTTTGAAAGTTAGTTTGCAAATATACTTTAAACTGAGGAGTTTTGAGTGTGACAGAAAAAAATAACAAGCCATTCATTGTTATAATAAAACATTCTTTAGTCCTTAAGAAACAATATAACTGAAATCAAGACAAAAAGTGTTTTCAGTGTTTAAAAACAACTAATTAACAAACCTTTGTTTCTCTTATATACTTACATTGTGCTTACAAATCAGAAAATTTTGAAGAATTTGCAACAGCAAGGGATACAAGCGCCAGTTAAAGCGGCTGGGATAAGCTGAACCGGTACCCGGCCCGTCTGACGATCGATTCTGCCAGACAGAGATAGGCCAGTGACCGCCGATGGCGTGGAAGAGACGGAGATAAAATATACGTGGTTATGCCTTGATGAACGGGCCGTAGTCTGGTTGACGAGAATGAAGTTCTGGTAAAAAAATTAAAGCATTTTCTAAGCAGTGTCGTGCCGTGTCAGGTTTAGTTTTCTGATTTTAGTTTTGTATATAGAATTTTTGAGTTACCTTATATTTATTATTTTAATATAATATTATTATATATACAGTTTGTTTATAAAGTGTAGTATGTACAAACACCTAATGTAAAACAAACTTATAAGTGTGTATACGCATATTAATTATTTGTGTGGAACGCCTATGGTTAGGAAATTCCCACAGTTTAATGTCATTAAATTGACCTAAGAAACACTATACCTACTTACAATTATTATTCATTAGACCAAAAATTTACAGGTTAAAATTTTTTAATTCTTTTTCATTAGGGATCATGATTATTATAATGTGCCTTGCACAACAGTTAATTTCATTGATAAGTAATAAGTTTCATTTCATCTGAACGCCGTTTTCGTCGAAATGTTAGTTTGTGAAATTTTTGTTCTTAAAATGTTTGTTCGTAAAGGTTAGGTTTCAAATGTAGGTATAATTTTTGCATTTTGCATTATCTAGGTATCCTTTTCTGTTTCAAGAAAAATAAGTAATTATTTCTCTGACTTATGTAGGTAGGGGGAGAGTTGGACAAAACCGGGTAGGTTGATAAAACCAGGTACCGCCTAGTTCTGCCAAATGTCTGTTGCCATCTATATTATTAGATATTATTATAGTTTGTATGGCAATAAAATAAAGTTTTTAACATTAAGTTAGCCTACTTACAAGTTTAGAAATGTAACCGTATCAATAAATTGCATTTTAACGCACACATTCTATAAACACCATTTTTGGATCTACAGTGTCCGCAAGAAAGTCCGCATCAAATGGGATTTTTTTTTTATTATTACCTAGGTATAGGTAAAAATCGAAAACGCAGTTAGTTTTTGCTTACCTAAAAACCAAAAAATGACGTATACTGAAGCAGCTGCACGACTTGCGTTACCTGTCAAATTTGACATTTTTAATAAAATAGGTTCCAAAATGCCATTATTTATCAAAATATCGAAAAACTTTATTCGAGAAAGTTGTTTATTTAGGCATTTTTAGCCTCTGTTCAAGCTTTCGTTGAAATTTTACTTAATTAATATTGGATCAAAAAGAATAAATATTAAACGCTCGAAACATTTTATTGAACAAAAATATAGTTTAATATAATTAATTTAATTTAATATTAATTAAGTAAAATTTCAACAAAAGCTTCCTAATATTTTCTTTTTGTACATCTGTTTACTAACTTAAGAAAAATGAGAAACGTCGGTTTTGGCAAAACTGATGTAATTAGATAAACTTTGCATCAAACATTACATACTGATCAATAACAATTTCAGTTTTTGAAGCAAAATAAATAATCGGAAACAAAAATTTTACACAAAATTGCATTAAGATTACAAATAAAGTAAAGGCAAATGATTTTACATCGATGTATAAAAGTTAATCTACGAGGGTTGATCAAAATTTTCAAGAATCTGGCAAAAAATAAAAATTGTAATAAACTGTCAAAATTTCGTACAGAGGCTAAAAATGCATAAATAAACAACTTTCTTGAATATAGTTTTTCGATATTTTGATAAATAATGGCATTTTTGAACCTATTTTATTAAAAATGTCAAATTTGACAGGTAATGCAAGTCGTGCAGCTGCTTCAGTATAAGTCATTTTTGGTTTTTAGGTAAGCAAAAACTAACTCCTTTTTCAATTTTTACCTATACCTAATAATAAAAAAAAATCCCATTTGATGCGAACTTTCTTGCGGACACTGTATGTACCATTGCGATAAAAAAAAAAGTAGTACAAGAATGAGTAGTCCCAGATAGAACTCTTGGTCTATAAGGATATCGAGAAGTGGATATCGTCGTCACTATGCAAACAATATAATTATGCCACCTAACTTTTTACACGTTACCATGAAGAATTCTGGTGACAGTATTGTAATAAAGGTGACACTGACACAATAATTCTGGTGACACTGAGTTATCTGCAGTTTGAAAGAAAATATTTTATAATAGACCAGCAGATTAAATTATATTTTGTTGTACTACTTTTTTTTATCGCAATGGTACAAGTCATTTCGGCCATATTATAGTAAATTTGTCAAGTTTTTTGACTTTGAAGGATTCAAAGGTGATTATTCCTTTATTACCTAGTGTATGTTTCAAACAGGTTAAAGTTAAATTATACTGGATAAAACATTAAAATTTAATAAAAATAGCTGTCACAATATTAAATATTTTAATCAGAACGGACAAAAAAAAATCACTCGTTCCAAAAATCGTATAAAAAAAGCTATGTTTCATTTAAAAAACACCTTATCCATAGCGTAACTCTTTTGTTTCTGGTTCAAATAAATTTTTGGTTTCATTTTTGAATTCTGCAGGAAAAAGTACATCGATTGGCTATTTTGGATTTTTCTTTAAATACAAGGAAGCTCAAAAATGAGCCCCTGTTCAGTCCTCGTTGGAAGACCCTGTACCTTATGTAAGTCAAAAACTGTTAAAGTAGGGTTTTCACCGACAGAAAAATTAAATCCCTCGCTAAATAAAGCTTTTAACTTTATGTTAGCCCACATACAAGTTTAGGAATGTAACTGTATCATAACCAACAAATTCCATAAAAACCATATTTTGGTCTACGTATACCTTATGTAAGTCATATTATATTATGGGGATTTCCTTGACAGTAAATGTAATATGTGATTGAATTCAATTAGTTTATGTTGAACTGTAGGTATAGTATTTTATTATTTATCCAATCTCAGTTTGAGGACATTCCATACGGCGGTAAACAGTCTCAAAGAGACCGACCGCACAACCAGGGTTGTCAGATCTTTCTTCTTCAATTCTTTAAGTTTTCTTATTAAAGATATTTCATTTATATCAGTATTCAATTGTTAGTCAGTAACTTTCTTTGAAAGCTAGTTTGCAAATATACTTTAAACCGAGGAGTTTTGAGTGTGACAGAAAAAAATAACAAGCCATTCATTGTTATAATAATACATTCTTTAGTCCTTAAGAAACAATATAACTGAAATCAAGACAAAAAGTGTTTTCAGTGTTTAAAAACAACTAATTAACAAACCCTTGTTTCTCGTATACTTATACATAATATATTAACAAACCAGAAAATTTGGTAGAACTGGCAACCGTTCACAACTTATGCACGTTGTCAGGGGTGATAAGCGCCAGTTAAAGCGTGTTAAATAAAATTTTTGCCGTGATATTATTTTGTTAAAAATAATTTGGCGTTAATATTGATTTAAATTTTTAAATGTTGATTTGTATATTGATTTGCATGTACCAAGGTGGTAGATTTTCAAAAGTTACTCGAAACTGGGTGACCTCTTTAATAAACCACTGCCTTTTAGGGTGCCGACTAGCTCCTTTAAATCGGAGAGTGGTGTGGGTAAACTAAATTAATAAGCGCCACCTGTTTTGGGGCCCTAAAGGTCAAGGCAGTGATTGGTCACAGTAAAACAGGAAATAAAGCCATAAAAAAAACACTGACTTCAAAATAACTAAATTTAATCACCACTAATATGATATATAGAAGTTTTTCGCCATTACAGGAAACGCTAAATGACTAGATAATAATGTTAAGTTATAAAACAGGCTGGACCTTATAAAGCATGCTAAGCCCAAACTTAGAACAATGTGGTAGCTGAAGCCCCAAAGTGGACGCACCCTTACAGGTGACCTCCTCTGTGGAGTCGAACTTTTAGTCTTCGAAAGCCGGCTCTACCAGGCGCCACCTGTTTTTGAAAGTAAAAGTAAAGAGGTTATGTTTTAAAATAAGCTTAAAGTATCATCTGCTCAGTGATTTTTGCCATTAAAACGAAACAATTGTGCTTACTCAATGTTACAATAATATTACACCATATACCTTTTCTAAAAATGCATTTTACTCAGGAGCAAACAGGCCTACCTACTCTGGTTTACAAAATAGCATGAACACATATTTATAAGGTTACTTACTTTGCTTACCACGTTATTCTTTGAATAAAACGTACCTAGTGCTGTAAAATGTAGTGAGGTGATAATACAATAATGATATACAAGATTAACGTGAAACGTGACGGTATTAAATAAACTTAAAAGTTGGCCGAAGCCCTAACGTGAACTTCATAATTGCAAGATGATGTCAGGACGTCACAAACACATCAAACCTGAGTACTTCAAGGCGGCTGGAAGATATTACATCAGATGAGACATCTCAGGCCTCGGGGACATTGTACTGCTGCATTGGTTGACTATCTAATTGTAGTTGCGGATAGCCTCAATAGCTGGTCGAGATCCAAAGCATATAGGAGCCAACTTCTTAACAGAAGCAGGAGTTGCCCATGGGAAGTTGATGCCATCCACCATAAGGAACAGTACCAGAGCAGTAAACGGACACAGGGACTCACAGAAGAAAATAGTAGAGAACAGTGGAAAATAACAGTAAGCAGTAGTACATGAGCGGTAGAAGACAGCAGGCAATAACAGGAAACAACAGGAATCAATAGAAGATAACAGTCGATAGCAGTAATCAATAGAAGGCCTGTAAAGAAACCTTGTCTTAGAGAATATCATCGTGAAGGTAGGAGTTCAAATGTAATTTTAATGGTTTATTTACTAATAATGCCTCATCTAAATAGATAATACAAAGAGGGGAACTTACCGAGGGTGTTGTGTGGCCTTTTGGTTGAACAGTAAATCAGCAACTTGAGATTTTACCTATTATACCGGCATTTAAATAGCCCAAAATAGGCAGATTGATGCAGAAAACACTCTGCCACCAAATTATACTGGCTAGGATACTCAGTTACTTAACAAAACTGGCAAAAACGCACTTGGGAGCCTCGAAATGCACACTGCAAGAGGACTTGCTTCCCACTAAAATGGTTTTTCTGTCTCCAAAAAGGCGGTAAGTTCTGGCGTCGGATTTTTAGGGATTTTTAGTTGATAACCAAATGACTGACATTTTGACACCTAAGTACTGACATTTCAAAACAATAATAAAGTATTTTAAATATATATATTTCTTATTAATTTGTGCCTAATTATGCCCAAAACGGCCAGATAAAGTATCTCTCTTTTAAATAACCTCAGTAAGGCACAGTACTTTTACAGAGAAAGGGTCTCCTATCAACTTAACCCAAAATGTTTACGTTGCCTTGTCGATACTAACTTAACTAATTTTAGGGCTCGAAAATTGCATAGCAATACCAGGTGGAGTAGTAAACAGGCTATGGGAGCTTCTATGGAATGTCAAGAGGGATACCAGTGAGCTTTCTTTGGAATAGTGACAACTGATACACTCGACAAGTACTTCGTGATAGGATAACAGGTATGCTGTGATAAATAAATAACTAATTAACAGGAGGACTAGTTAACCATTAATATGCTAAAACCTTTAATGAACCTGCTCTATGATAGTTTTACCTAAATTTACCAATAAAAACTATACCAGTGACCGATAAAATACTAATAATTACATTCTGTTATTTTTAGAAAAACGAAGCCCTCTGCAAGAAGCATTACTAGAGGTAATAATACTTATAAGATATTGAGATGTACAAAAGTAGTGGTAATAAATTGAAGATTTATAATAGTGGTGACGTATTTTATTGAATAAAACAACTTGTGGAGGACTGGGTAAGTGAATACTAATTATTTATTTACAATTTAGGGTGGGAAAAATAAAACCGTTACAAGCGCCAGGATATAAGCTGAACCGGTACCCGGCCCGTCTGACGATCGATTCTGCCAGACAGAGATAGGCTAGTGACCGCCGATGGCGTTGAAGAGACGGAGATAAAATATGCGTGGTTATGCCTTGATGAACGGGCCGGAGTCTGGTTGACGAGAATGAAGTTCTGGTAAAAAAATTAAAGCATTTTCTGAGCAGTGTCGTGCCGTGTCAGGTTTATTTTTCTGATTTTAGTTTTGTATATAGAATTTTTGAGTTACCTTATATTTATTATTTTAATATAATATTATTATATATACAGTGGGTTTATAAAGTGTAGTATGTACAAACACCTAATGTAAAACAAACTTATAAGTGTGTATACGCATATTAATTATTTGTGTGGAACGCCTATGGTTAGGAAATTCCCACAGTTTAATGTCATTAAATTGACCTAAGAAACACTATACCTACCTGTAAGTAGGTATAATCTGAACAAATAAAACAAAAAAAATTCTGTTTTAAATAATATATGAGTGACAGAGTCCTATTTGAAGTTGCGTTCCAGTTAATTTAGTATTTTTAAGGTTTGGATAATTATAATATTATATAGTTTTTAAATCTATTTTGACACGTTATCATTAAACCATATAAAAACTCATGTTTATTATTACCTACCTATACCTTAAATTATAATATTTATAAAACAAAACTTTCCAAAGAAATTATTATTATTTGGCAATATTAAAGCGGTAGAACCCTATTGCATCAATTATTGTTTTAGAAGGTGTCACATGTATAATTTTCAACCGGTCCTGGAGTTCATGCCAACCTATAAAAATTTAATATACCAGAATTATCGGAGTGTCACGTGACTTGGAATCCATCTTGCGAGAAGAATTAATAAGTTTTTACTATACCGAGTGCTCTTGTCTTTGTCGCACATGTTGTCTCAAGAATAGACGCTCAGAAATAGTTGATACGCCCCAGGGACTAATTTGCTAAAACACATCTATTATTAATGGTTAGGCTTCGGGCAATTCAAAATTTAATTGCTTTTTACTGCTATATAACAATGGTCTGTTATTGTTCGAGAAATTTTTCAGCATCTAAACATTTATTGCGATTAAATAGCTTTACCCATATACCTAAAAGTACAAGACTGTCGGGTTGCACAATTGTATTTATCAAAGGCAAAACAGTTTGGGTAAACAATGTTTTTGTTTTCAGATAAAACGCTATTGTTTCTACAAAAATATTTTCTTTGCAAAATAAACATTTCGATACAAATACCACTTTCACTACTCAAATAAACCTGCACTCTGATGTGCACTGTTCAGTTACTGTATCCGCCTGCGTACGATTTAACACAAAACGAGGATCCAGTAGTACCATGGACATAATATAAGTACTTTTAGAGCTTTAGACAGCAAGCAATAATCAAGAAAGTGCAAATCTATGGCCTCGCGAATGTAAACAAAGCCTAGGATGCATGGGCATGCGCACTGCAAGATTATCATTGCATGGAAAGATAGACAGGGCTTTAAAATTTAAATTGTCTTAATAAACGCTTAATGCTGGGGTGCTCAGATTTTAAGCTTATATTTTGCTTGTAACCACCTAAAATTTGCCCCAGGTTATAGCCACAATTTATTGACAACACCCACAAATCCCATTTCCACAATACGAAGTTGTTCGGGAAGCGTTCCTTTAACAACCTAGCTAAGCAGATATTTTTAAATTGCTGCTTAGACCAATTTTTAAGTCAGGCGATAAACAACAACTAAATATAATTACCGGCCGATATCAGTGTGGCCAATAATGTCAAAGATTTTTGAAAGAATAGTAAAGAATAGTCTTAATTTACATTTAAATTTAATAATTTTTTTTTATCTAAATGCATGGCAATGAGAATCAAGTGATACATATTCTGCTGCAGCTGTTGATTTAATTTCAGAAATTCAAATGGCTCTTATGATAGAGGCCAAAAATGTACACTGTTTCTTTAGATCTTTGCAAAGCTTTTGATAAATGTAAATTTTTCTATTCTTTTAAGAAAATTTGATATGATGGGTATTTCGGGTGTAGTTTTTGACTTGTTTAGAAACTATTTGAATCAGCGGAAAGAAAAAGTTCGTATCAAAAATAAATACCTATAGCAAATTTCTTAATATTAATTGAGGTGTTCCGCAAGGTTCGATTTTGGCCCCTTTATTTTTCCTTATTTATATTAATTCTATATTTAAATTAAAATTGAAAGGGAAAATTAGATTGTTTGCTGATGATACAACTATTTTATGCATCGCTGATTCATATGAATTTATACAAAATTTTATAAATCATTATACGAAAATCATTGAATTATGGATCTGTAATCATAAATTAACATTACATTTGGAAAAATCCTCTTTTTTATATAGGAAAGAAACCCAATTTATACAGAAGTGATTTAAAATTAAAAGTGGGGCATTTAAAACAATCAAATAAAATTACATTTTTGGGGTTGATAATAGATGAAGCTTCTTTAATATGTCAAAATATTTTCCTAAAATGCACTCCAAGTGAGCTATAGAAGACGGGGGGAGGTGCAGAACCCTGGATAAGCAGCTGAGGCATATTCCCCCATTATCTTTTTGTTTTAATATTTTAGTTTTTACAATCCTGTTAATTTGGGGGGTATATGATACAAATCTCCCTACGAATCACTATACGAAGTTACAGTCAAATGGAATGATGGTGCCAACTTAAATTACTGGATGGCAACCTATACAAACCAAAACCCTGTTAGTACAGAGATATTATAGATCTGTTGGTATAAGATATCTACAGTGTCACCAGTAAAGTCCGCATCGTATGGGATTTTTTTTATTAATAGCTTTATTCGAAATTTGACTTTGGCATCAAGCTCTGCTTCGATCGAGATGAAAATTAAGTAAAAAAATAGTAGTCACGTGATTCGCATTATCTGTCAAATTTTAATCTTTTCCAAAAAATAATTCAAAAGTGTGGTTAGTTCTGAAAATATCGAAAAAACTTATAAGAAAAAGTTTTTTTAAATGCAGTTTCTAGCCCACATGCAAAATTTCAGCTGCATAAGATAATTTTAATTTTTGAACTATATTTTGTAAATTGCACCACTTTTGCAAAATAAGACTCAACGCAACCTACATAAAAGTTCTCAGTTTTGACAAGGCTTTATTTCAGATACATTTTCTTTAAAGTAGCGCCATATTAAATGTGTGTTTTTCTACAAAATCGAAATTGTGCTATTAAAATTTGGTCGCATGTGATGCAAAGTTTATTTGTTTTTGACCCTGTATAAGGTAACTTCATAAAATAAGTATTTTTGAAAAAGAAGTTTGTGTCTGAAAGTAATACACGTTAACGTTATTATGACATAGCTTAATAATGAATTATAATATAGGGGTTTTAAATTAAATCGTTGAAAATAGATAAACTTTACGTTGTGAAACTAAAATTTATTTTCCACTTAAAAAACATTTTACTGAAGACACTGTGTTCTTTTTTGTGTTAATATTAAGGTGTATTACTTTCAGACACAAACTACGTTTTTAAAAATACTTGTTTTATGAAGTTACCTTATACAGGGTCAAAAACAAATAAACTTTGCATCACATGCGACCAAATTTTAATAGTCCAATTTTGATTTTGTAGAATAACACACATTTAATATGGCGCAACTTTAAAGAAAATGTATCTAAAATAAAACATTGTCAAAACTAAGAAGTTTTATGTAGGTTGCGTTGAGTCCTATTTTGCAAAAGTGGTGCAATTTACAAAATATAGGTAAAAAATCAAAATTATCTTATGCAGCTTAAATTTTGCATGTGGTCTAGAAACTGCATTAAAAAAAACTTTTTCCAATAACTTTTTCGATATTTTCAGAAATAACCCAACTTTTAAATTATTTTTTGGAAAAAATTTAAATTTGACAGATAATGCGGATCACGTAACTACTATTTTTTTGCTTAATTTTCATCTCGATCGAAGCAGAACTTGATGCCAAAGTCAAATTTCGAATAAATATATATATAAAAAAAATCCCATATGATGCGGACTTTACTGGTGACACTGTATAAGAAACATCATACCAAGCTAGTAAAGCCGACCATACAGGTGATTTTTATCTTATTGTTTATAAAACCTTCCTCTTTCTTCCATTGAAAACTGATGAAACCGTTTTTTAATAATGAAAAGAATAACAAGAAACAAATTATGTTGATTTAAAATACCTACATGTTTTAAATTTTTCTAATGGGTAGTACCTACGTACTTATAACGCAAACATTGGTTTAGTCAGAGTACCGTGGTTTAGTCAGGTAGATAAACATTTATTTAATCCTCCTAGAAAGTTATAATAAGTCTGTTTACCATCGGGTGGGGCTTTTATTCTTTTCGGAAATATGGATTTTATTATCTTTTACCTAGTCAACTATACAAGAATACAAGTCGACAATGTAAGGTAAAATTATAGAAATTCCATCAATGCAAAGTGCACTTTATAATATGCCAATGGCGTACAACAGACCATCAGGAATAGAAGCCTGTGTCACGTGATTGCTGAAGTTATTGAAAAGCCGATGTTAAAGCTTTGCGATTTGTCACTGGGCTGTCGAAAACGAATCACCTCCCGTACTTCTTTTTTTTATTCGTCTCGCTTTATTATCATTTATGGCCGTCTACAATACTTATACTTGAAGACAAATATAAAATTCTCAGTGGGAGTGTTAGATATTTTTTGTTAACAGGTATGTACTTTTCCTGTTCCAAATCATAGACAATTTACCTTTAGATAAGCAAACAATAATCACGAAAGTGGCAGATTTAGGGCCTCGCGCATGTAAACAAAGCTAGACATTATTAGACAT
This sequence comes from Polydrusus pterygomalis, assembly GCA_963969555.1. Lineage (NCBI taxonomy): Eukaryota > Metazoa > Arthropoda > Insecta > Coleoptera > Curculionidae > Polydrusus > Polydrusus pterygomalis. The sequence continues at coordinate 159,361,353 of OZ018375.1, read as the reverse complement.
GCGCGCACTGCAACATTATTGTTTGACGAATGGGAAAATAGACAGGTCCGGGCATTAAAATTTAAATTCTTGCCAAAAAATTGGGAAAAAAGTAGTGATTTCTGCTCGGATTTCTGGCATTTTTAGTAGTTGCAAACCTATCAGAATTTTAAGGATAGAAAATTGTTTTTAAGGTTTTGTTTTTAAAATTTGTTTAAAAATGATTTGTCGTCGTGTTTTTAGTTCGAACAGGAAGAGAACAAGAACAAGCGAATTAAACCAGTCTTATAAAATCTAATATAAAATCAAACATAACCAGCAAAATAACCAATCTACGGTGTTATCGTGTGCCTAACCTCAAGTCGAATATTAGTTGGTATGTCATTGTATAACTTGTATTGATTTTTACAATTTGGCAAAAACTTGGGAACGTGTAAAACATTTTCAAGCTAAATTTCTTGTTCAAGAATTTGAAAAGTGTTTGCCCGAGAACTTGAACCGTGGAATACTGGCTTTATTAAAAGCTTAATGTCGGGTGTAGATACAGATTTAACCAAAACATTAACCAACCAGCAACTTTGACAATTAATTTTCTCACAATCAGATACAATTCACTAAACTACACAAAAACTAGAAAATCGTAAATATTAAACACCCACAATAGCTAAGAAAACTAGGTACATGGAATCAACAGAGAAATCTTAAAACACAACAACAAAAATGGCGGCCAAGTCGGTTCTGGAGTGTATTTTGAGCATGTCGATAAAGTAGGACAGGCCGAAAACAAATGGTTTGTGCAGCGCATGCCCGAAGGTGCCCAGAGGGAAGGCAGCTGACCGGCGAGTCATGCGCTCGGACGTATTTTTTCACCCATAAAACGTAACTTTTGTTTGCGCAAGAGATAAGCTGTACGTATCTAAAGGTAAATTGTCTATGTTCCAAATGCATACCTGTTTCAAATATATGTTATAATTTATCCAAAGTCAGTATGATGACATTCCAATCATTCCATACGGCATACAAATGGCGGTAAACAGTCTCAAAGAGACCGACCTCACAACCAGGGTTGTCAGATCTTTCTTCTTCAATTCTTTAAGTTTTTTTATTAAAAATGTTTCTTTTATATCAGTATTCAATTGTTAGTCAGTAACTTTCTTTGAAGGCTAGTTTGCAAATATACTTTAAACCGAGAAGTTTTGAGCGTGACAGAAAAAAATAACAAGCCATTCATTGTTATAATAATACATTCTTTAGTCCTTAAGAAACATTATAACTGAAATCAAGACAAAAAGTGTTTTCAGTGTTTAAAAACAACTAATTAACAAACCCTTGTTTCTCGTATATACTTACATTGTGCTTACAAATCAGGAAATTTTTAAAAATTGGCAACAGCGCCAGTTAAAGCGGCTGGGATAAACTGAAACGGTCTCCGACCCGTTCAACGATCGATTCTGTCAGACAAGACAGAGATAGGCCACTGACCGCCGATGGCGTGGAAGAGACGAAGATATAATATACGTACTTAATTTGGAATTTGTGGACGGGCTGGACAATGGTCGGAGAATGGATTTCTGGTAAAAAAATTAAAGCATTTTCTGAGCAGTGTCATGCCGTGTCAGGTTAATTTTTCTGATTTTAGTTTTGTGTATAGAATTTTTGAGTTAACTTATATTTATTATTTTAATATAATATTATTATATATACAGTGGGTTTATAAAGTGTAGTATGTACAAACACCTAAAATGTAAAACCGAGTGTAAAACAAACTTATAAGTGTGTATACGCATTTTAATTATTAGTTTGGGACGCCTATGGTTAGGAAATTCCTACAGTTTAATGTCATTAAATTGACCTAAGAAACACTATATAAAAATACCTGTTAATATCACAACTAAATTAATAAATTATGAATATTGGTGCAGGCTGCAGTCCGAGTAGGTAGGTACCTACCTAGGTATATGCAAAGCCGTTAGTACGAAATACGTTCGGTAGGGTCACGTGCGTATTTCGATTCCTACAAATACTGATACCTACTTATTTTTAATTAGATTTTGTAACACCCCCCTATTCGCAGGCCATAACATAAGGTAATGTGTAATGTGGTCGATGAGCTGCCACATAACACATCATACTACCTACTACTACCTCTAAAATAGCCCTTAAAGAGGATTTTATGTGCACACGGTGCAACTAGAACTAGACGTACCGGTACCGCTATACTTTTTGTACCTACGTCTCCGACAAAATTTCAGGGCAAAGTTGGCAAAACGCGCTGCTGTGTCTGTCTTTATTTTTCCAAGCAAATTTAACACGAATAATAATGGGCTTATTCCTATATTATCATATTATTCATATTCAGCATCCCAATAACCAAAATCTTCCTACAAACAATTTAAAAAGACGCCGCGAAAGTACCTATAAAATTTGAAAACATTAGATCAGATTTAAATAACCGCGCAATTATTTTATTAGCCAGTAGTGAAACCGACTATAGTTAATTATCTTTGTTTCGATAAGTGAAATAGAAAAGAACAGGAGACGGACTCGGGATATTATTCAGGTAGATGCCGGAGGGTCGATCTTCAACCGAATCCATGGGACTGGTCCATTTATTTTGTTTGTGACGTAGACAGCTAGTTTCGCGAGTGTTTGTTAAAGAGCGTTTTGTTTAAATAGGTACCTACTTATAGATAGACCCAGTTTTCTTCATTTAGGCAAACAACAGGAGTAGTATAGATGGGGGTTTTACCATCCTCCATTTCCTCCATTCCCTTCTGCGCATGCCCGGGCAGTTCGCAGACGTGGGCGAGTGTATTTTTTATGGTATGCAGATGTTCTATTACAAACCCAAACAAATCCACAGGGCGAGGTGTGCTAAAGGTATATGCATTTTGATAATGTTGCCTTGGTCACACACGTGGGCGAGTGTATTTTTTATGGTATGCAGATGTTCTATTACAAACCCGAATAAACCCTGTTGCGCTGCAGTTGTTTGAATAAACATTATTGATTATGTTTTTATTTTTGCATCCACAGTCCTAAATTCTCTGCAAATACAAAATACAATACACAACACATAATATTATGTATTCCTACCACTCTGTCAAGTATTATTTTAACAGGATATTTTGGCATAGTTTTATCGCAACTAAAACGCACACACGCACGCTAATAAACTCAGTGAATAAGTGAAAAATTGTTTTGTGTGTGTGTGAAGCAATTTTAATGTACGATAATAATTAATCCGACATTCTTCAAAAAACTACATAATATTTTATTAGACCCATACACTACAAAATAAATATATATATATATACCTACCTACCTACCACTAGCAATTATTATTAATATTAGTAAATAATAGGTACTATAGTCTATGCATGCACTGTCCGAGGCCGCCGTCGCCTTGTCTAGCCGTAATTAATTATTCCGTGCGTTCAGTGTAGAGAGTATAGAAAATGTGTCATCACAAAATATATCCACAAACCCCGCTGCTCATAGGATCCCGCTGTTCATACATGCATGCATGCATGCTACCGGAAATAGTCGAGCGCACCCGAAGCCGATTGGAGTTGCTGAAGTGAAGATTTTCTACTGTTATACGAAATGTATTTTACATCGTTCTTTCTTATCGCCTTCCATCCGTCCGACGACCGCTCTTCATAAGATTGCGTAAGTGCAAGCGAGAGAGAGTGAGACCATGCACCCATTCGCACTATTACTAAAGCATGCACCGTGGTTTCTGGCGGGTTAACGCTGGCGCCATCTGTCAGATCGTCGCTGGTCATTTATGGAACTACCAAAGTACCAAATACCATTATTTGCTTTAACATCGATCGGGGTTCTCGCGCCTCTGTCAGGCGCTTTACCGATATTTTGAGATTGTATTACGGAGAGTTTCCTGTCTTTGCAAAATGAATAGCTTGCTTCTTGCGGTAAACTTTTTAACATTGCCATTTAGCTCATTTTGCTTATCATATTATTTAATCATTAGCTGAATATGTAATTTAATAATGAAATGCAACACACACACACATGTAAGGAAACACATACGCAATCATTTGAAATATTTTCTATTTAAGATGTCGTGTAACGAAGATGCGATTAGACTCTCCCAAGATTCGTATATTAAGGAATTATCATATACATTACGTGATATGAGTCGAGAAGCCCTTGAAGCAACCAGTGACGAGTCCGGTTTTGGTTTGGGTTTTAATCCAAGTCAATACAAAAAGAACATGATGGATTCAATGCATTTTACAGTTGGAGCTCATCTTTGTCAAAAATTCATATATGGTTCCATTGGTTTAGATGAATTTTGTTCCGGTATGTTTAATGAACAACTGGAAAAGTTTCTTATTGACATTCCACATATTTCAAAAGAAACATTGTTAAATTATGGTAAGATCGAGGATGATGGTAATCACAACAACGATGAAACTGATACCAGTAACTTGGGGATTAAAGAAAGCAAAGAAGAATTGAATAAAGAAGAAAAAGAAGTAGAAGAAGCGGAAGAAGAAAAATGCAATTCCTTTTATGTGTGTTGCGGCGACAGTATTGGAGAAGCAATTAATGATTGGTGTAGCGACTGTATTAATATAATTTATTATAACCAAAAATTGTAAATAAATTGTGTGTCTGTGTGTGCGTGTGTGTAAAACAATGTTTTATTTTCCCTAGTACATAAATAAGCATATATATAAGCAAATGTAATATTAAAAACAGATTAGTTGTAAAGAAAAAAATGGGGCGTGTTAACAACACAATTGATAAATTTGGACGTCATTGGGTCAATCAACAACAACAACAAGTACAATTAGTTCGTGCTTTACCTGGTATAGGTTTTAAACTAACCTCTGATGGTCAATATGACATTGAAGGAAAGACTTTATCAAATGTTGCGAACCCAAATAAAGATAATGATGCAGCAACTCGAATATATGTTTTTAATGAAATTCATGCTTTACGCAAACAACTATCTGAAGCAATGAATAAGGATTACTCCTCTCATTTCGATGAAATACTAAAATGGTTTGAGGAAAAAACTAATAAAAGAATCTTGGATCTTGAGAGAAGAATTATGGATCTTGGCTACATAGTTATAAATAAGGATCATTTAGGACATAATGATGTCAAGTGAAAGTCATAATATGTTGTGTAAAAAATCCTTTAGCGTTAAATAAACAGAATGTTATCTGTTATGTATAAATACACATGCACCCAAATAGTGACTACTCATTCTGTATACCTATATCTCATACGTATCTGTCTAGTGTTCATCTCGAAATTAAAAAAATAAAATATCCTCTGAACGTCAAACTGCATTGGTTTACCCATTCTCCAAAAAATGGTTGTCAAAATGTGCGTCAATTGTGAACATTGGGAAATCATAGGAGGGAGGCAAGATGTTTCTGCGATTGGTGTGAAAAAGAGTTTCCGATGAAGATGATGAAGAACAAAAAAAATCCAATCAACGCTGCAAAGAAGATAAAACCAAAAGCAATGTCGAGATTTTCGTTTAGACACCACAATAAGACAAATATATTGATATAATGTAATAGCTGTTTGTAACACATATTTGTTAAATAAAATACGTATTTGTAAAAAATAATATATTTTTTATTTCTCCAGTTAGAAAATATACAATAACATGCTACATGAAATATATTTATACAATATTAGACTTATCTATCTACGAGTTGGTACAATCAATCATTAGCTATTAACAAATCGTTCTCTATTAATTTTTTTTCTATAATCCCAATCCAAACGCCTGTCAAAGCTATTTCCATTTGGTTTATTCTTCTTTAAAACGATGTCTATCAGCCGCAATTTGTTGAAAGTTGCTTTTTCGAGCCTATCTATATGCAAATGTCCAAACAAATGTTAGGTGTAATGTATTTATTTCTTCATTAAATGTTACTTTCTTCATGATGAATATTATGAAAATGATGGATTTATACAATATTAGACTTATTTATCCAAGAGTTGGCTTGGTTTGGAAATCCCAACCATTTTACAAACAATTGATCAGTATGATTCTTCTTACGTTTTCTTAGAATTTTTTCCACTAAATAAACACCTGGACTGTTTGTTTTCTGCAACTCTGGTTCGTAAAAACATCCTTTAATCGGTTGGCCTTCTTCCAACGATTCCAATAGGTATGTAGACGGGTTGGTTATATTAACTTTTGATATTTTAAACAGTTCCGTTGACCAAGAAGGCATATATCCTTTGTCAAATATGCTCTTATATTTGCTAATGCGAACAACATCGCCCAAACGATATTTTCTTTTTCTCGGAAATATTTTCAAATAGTCATAGGCATTAATTTGCGTATCTTCTTTTACATCTTTCGGTTTCATTCCAATAGTTCGATGTTTGGTGTTGTTATAAGCTTTCGTTATAGATGGTAATATTTGCAACCATCTGTACGACCCCCTAGCTGAGAATTGCTTATACAAATTATTTTTCAGAGTTCGTATAACACGTTCAACAATAGCAGCTTTCTTCGTACTATAGGTGGAATAATGGTTTATGTTATATTTTTTCATAAGAGCTTGAAAGCTGCTATTATAAAATTCTTTCCCTTGATCACTATTCAAATTGGTTGGTGCATACGAGGCCTCTTCAATTATGCTCTTCATCGCATCAGTAACTTCAACACCGGTCTTGTTTTTAACAGCTCTAGTATAAACAAATTTCGAGTAACAGTTTATACAGACGACAATGTAGCGGAAACCATCATTTTCATCAGCATATTGTTGCATTTCAGCCAAATCAATTTGCCACAAATCTTTATATCCCTTTATTATGGTATGTCTTCTATTAAAATTTTTTCTTGCATTTCTATGTAGTTCATTTACAATTTTAAGTTTTTCGGGGCTAGGATCCATAGTATGTATCTTGTCTCAACGCTTGCTCAACACTAATTTATGCAACTAATTGTAATACTTAATATATTATTCCTTCTTCTCGAAGTTCCTCAATAATTGACATAATTTCATTATCATGCCCCGTATGGCCGGCTAGTTTTGAACTCCACAATAAGCGTAATCGATCCACCAACTCACTGGGTTTATTCCAATAGACATACTGAGATTTCTTCGATGATAATGTCTTCTTTACTGGCAACCGAATTTTAACTGCCTTCTTTTGCCGCACTACTCCAGCTCCAAGTTTAGTTTCCTCCATTAATGGTTTTATGATTTGCCTATATTTTAGCCATCTAGTTTCTTTTAAACCATTATTTTTGTCATACTTGACGTATGCAGCATTTGTTATATTCAAAATATTTTTGTAAGCTTGAAGAGCGTCTTTATTCAATTCATCTTCGTTGCCCAGGATTTGTGGTGATCTTAGGAAAATCAGATCATAAAGATCGATATTACCATTAAATCTAGCAATATTTCTTTCGTTTTTATATAATGCAACTTGCCCATTAGTAAAACGCACCTCTAAGTTACCGATATAGGTTTTTTTTTTATTAGTTTTTCCTAAACCATAATGAACACCGTAAACGGTATCGTAGTGAGATGGATTCTTTTGTAGCCCTAATAAATAGGTATGAATACGTTTAGAAGGCGATGTATATGCACTAGATGTATTTGATGTTTGTTCCGACTGGTTTGATGGAGAGGGCGTTGCAAAAACCGATTCGTAATGACTATGCTTTGGTGTAGATGTTTCAAATGATTCCATCGGCAATTCATCAGATTTTTCTTCATCCGATGTATTAATTGTTATATTTGATAAGTCTCTAGTTTTGCTTAAAGTGCGACGACTTGTTGGTTTAGTTTTAGTGCCTGATTTTTGAGTTGATATTGGTTGCGGTGGAGACTGTTGTTGTTGTTGTTGCTGCTGCTGCCGTTGTTTCACTACATTAGATATGGATGATAGCGGTTTAGTAATCGGCTCGTAAAACTTTTCTAAATTGGCATGACTTTGCTCTTTAACTGCTTTAATTTGCTTAAATTTTTTTCTCACCGCATTGGTAGTTTCCAATAGCTTACGCTTTAAATCGATTTCTTCATTCATGATGTTTTCAAGTTAACGGTCAATGGTGTAATGAACCTCTAGGACTGCATCTATAAATATATATAGCTATCAAATCCCTTACGATATCTTCCCGCATTTACTTCACTATCCTTATCGATAACTAAAAAACCATACTTATTATCCCAACATTTGGCACACATCTTTTGAAATTGTGGAAACATTAGATCGGGTGAAACATGGTCGGAAAATATGTGTCGCATATTCATCTCATCCTGTTTAAACATTATAATAAAGTTGGCATTATCTCGCACTAGTTGCTTTGGAACACGTGAATATGTTTGGGCTAAGTAAAAGACATCCACGTTTTTGTGTCGTCCCATACTAAAGTAAGATCTTATGACATCCTGCTTCTCACACATAACATCATCAAAAATGAATACAGAGTTTGGTTTCGCATCTGACGGTTCTACTATATTATTTCCATCGCTAAAAGTGTAGTATCCAAGACCTTTAATCGGTGTTAGAATTTTTCTTAAATATTCATATTTCGGTTGGTATAGCGACTTTGAGTAAATGTAAATATTTTCAAAACGCAAACCCAATGGGTGGGTTAACAGCGATATCATAACGTTGGTTTTTCCACAATTCGACGGTCCAATTAGCAATCCGCGAATAGATGATGGAAGCAGCGACCCATGCCTTCTTAATACTTTCTGATCGTGTCCAGATCCGACCTTTTCATCAAGATTATCGACTCGCAGTTTCTGTTTAAGCTCTACAATTTTCATTTTTTACTATATCTACCTATTGTTTTCACGTAGACAATCATTCAGATGTCATCCGTCAAGCGAAGTAGACGGTCTCGTGTATCAAGTAAGACTGGAGGCGGTATTGTTAATTCACTTATTAATAAGTTACCAGTTGAGTTGCATATCCCCGGTTATCAATATTGCGGACCCGGTACCAAAGTAGTAAAACGTGTTAAACGTGGTGATCTGGGAATAAATCCATTGGATGCTGCATGTAAAAAACACGATTTAGCCTATTTGCATAACAGTGAAGATTTAAGTGCGCGACACAAAGCTGATTACGAACTCGAGCAAAGTGCTTGGAAAAGAGTAAAATCGAAGGAGGCTAGTGTAAAAGAAAAGGCGGCAGCTTGGTTAGTAACAAATATTATGAAATCAAAACAACGTTTCGGTATGGGTATGCCATCGAGCAGTCGAAATAAACAACAACAGCGATCGCGACGAAGACGTCAACAACCCAAGAAAGCTTTTGGATCTGCTTTGAGACAACCAATTCGATCTAAGTTACTGAAAGCTGTTGCAGGACAAAAAAAGGTTCTTGAAAAAAATCTAATGCAAGCATCGAAAATAGCTGTAACAGCAGCACGTAAATCTTTAAAGGCAGCAGGTGGTAAACGGAAAATTCATACTCCCAGAGTTATACCAATCCCTAAAGTTGGTGGTTTATTACCGCTAATACCGATATTCGCAGGATTGTCAGCATTAGGATCGCTAGCAGGAGGGGCAGCAGGAATTGTGCGCGCATTAAAGACAGTAAAAAATGCAAGTGTTGAAAAAACGGGTGCCACTTTGCGTCTGTGTTCAAAAGGAAATGGACTATTCCTTAAACCATATCGCAACGGCATGGGCTTGTATCTAAATAACAACGGTGGAAATTCAAAAAACTAATTGAAACCCTACCTCGAAGACCGCTATCCAATATCGATCTAGAAAAGTATGCATCACAAATGAAAATACCACATTTTCGAGGGGTGTATATGAGAGACGCGCTGCCTCTGCGAGGACCGAAACGTTACGAAGCCGCAATTATTAATTTGGATAGTATATCGGGAGGTGGGACTCATTGGGTAGCATATAGAAAAAACCGATTAAATGTAACATATTATGATAGCTTTGGGGATTTGCCCCCACCCATCGAATTGGTGCATTATTTGCAAAGAGGATCTGAAACATCAAAGAAAATTTACTATACATATGAACGTCAACAAGATTTCGGAACAGTATGGTGCGGGCATTTGTGTTTGAAGTTTCTCTCTGAAAATTAAAACAATGGATTGCGATAACTACACCAAAATGTTGTTATCACTAAAAGCATACAAGCAAGTCGGCGGATTGAGCAACATGTCGACAAAACAGTTGGAATACATGCCAAAGGAAGTGATGATAGCGTTAGCCCCAAATGAAATCGCATGGGTTTGGAATAAGTTACCGGAACATTTAAAAAATGATAGCGACATGTTAAAATATCAGCACTGTAACGAGCATTACAACGACAGCAGCAGCAGCAGCGGCAGTAGTATCGGAAATAATTTGGGTAGTGGTGGTGGTGGTGATGAAGGAGACGGACCAGCGCCTAAAAAGCTATTTTGTTGTTATTGTAAAATCAGTGATGTCAAAATAAAAGCTGAAAGCCTAAAACGAAGCCCTAGCTTAAGCCCTTTAAACTATTGTAAGCAACAATAAAATACCCACATAATAAATTTCATCATCAGTCATGTCTTACACATTCACCCTAACAGGACACTCGAGTGTTTTAAGTGCGGATTTTTACCCGCCAATTGAATTAAATTCATCTCATAAGTATGGGCTTGCATTGTTGGGATTTTACACGTATAATTCAATTTTCAACGTCGATGAAAGTAATTGTTGGTTTGCATACAGGAAAAACGATAGTGAAAAGTCGATCGATATAAGAATTCCACCAGGAGCTTATGAAATAAATGAAATTGCCAAAGTCATGTACACAAGCTTAGAAAAGTCCTGCAAACAAGAAAAGTGTGACGGATTATTGTCATTAGTGGCCAACAATAATACATTAAAATGTGAACTCAAGTCGTTATATAAGATCGATTTTAGTGGAAAAAACAGTATCGGTAGATTATTAGGCTACGAACCGGTTGTTTTAGAAAGCGGAAAACTACATGAGTCCACTAGTAACGTAGACATAATGAAAGTGCGTATTATAAGGGTGGATTGTAACATTATTTCGGGGGCATATCTAAACTCTAAAGAAAGTCACACCTTATTCGAATTTGACATCGATGTTGAACCCGGTTACAAAATCTCCAAAGAACCTCAAAATAATATTTATATGTCGATAATGCCAGAAGGACGTCATTCAATAGACAACATTACTCTACGCATCTTGGACGATAACGGTGATTTGATAAATTTTCGAGGTGAAAAAATTATTGTTAAATTGGAATTGAAAAGACTATCATAAAATATGGGTTTCTGCTATAATCGTCAACTGAATAAGTTGTCAAACAATAAAAATTCTAGGAGCATTAAACATATAAGTCAGCATACAACACATGCCAGGTTCATTCACAATCAAGACGTTACAGTGGAAAGACGTAAACAATTGTCGGCGAAAGATTGCAAATTTCTACAATCGATTGGTTTAAAAGTACGAAAATAAAAAAAATGACTAGCACCAGTGAGAAAATTGAAGTTTTTAGCGAACCCATTTTCGATAAGTCCATCATCAGTTTACAGGAACACACATACAAACCATATGGTTCTCCGTCGTTTAACAACTCTGACGAAATTCGCATTCCAGTACACTTTCAGGATATTATTTTGGATATATCAGACAGTTACATTTACATCGAAGGAAAATTCAAAAGTAAAGATGCTACTAAAAAATGTTATCTATCAAATAATGCAATCGCTTTTCTGTTCGATGAAATCCGCTATGAAATGGGTGGTGAACAAGTTGCCGTCGTTCGCAAACCCGGCATTACTTCAACATTGAAAACTTTGACGTCGTTGGGTGCATCCCAAAAAAGAGCTCTTACGGCATGCGGATGGGGTTTGAACGATGAAAAACAGTGTATTTTTGATTCCACAAGCAATGTGTTTTCGGGAAAGTTGCCTCTAAAATATCTGATGGGCTTTGCTGAGGATTATACAAAGGGAATATTTAACATTAAGCAAGAGCTAATTTTTATTATCGCCCGTACTTTTACCAATTGTTACATCGGTGAAGTAGATGCGGACATTACAATCGAAAAAATAGAATGGAAAATTCGTCACATTATTCCCGACGATCAACAAAAATTAAAAATTTTGTCTCGCATTAATAAAGGTGGAAATAATGCAACCATTCCAATGGCATATCGTAAATGGGATCTTTACGAACTACCCACTTTGCGACAAACATCATCAGATGTGTGGGCTTTAAGAACAAGTACGAATCTCGAGAAACCAAGATATTTGATTATTGGGTTCCAGCCAATCTCCGCTTCGGACAATAGAGAAAAGGATGCTACTCAATTTATAGCAGCCGATATCAGCGATATTAGGCTTTATCTTAACTCTACGGTATTTCCTTATGAAAAATGGAATTTGAATTTTGCGAAGAAACTGTATGCACCAGCATATTACAACTATGAGAATTTTCAAGTAAGCTACTATCAACGAGAAATGAACGATCCCATGATGGGTTTTGCCGAGTATTTGGATAACCCCATATTCGTAATCGATTGCAGTCATCAGCCAGAAGCGATTAAATCATCTACTGTGGACGTAAAATTAGAGTTTGAAACACGCAAGGGCAAATTTCCAAGAGACACTAAAGTATACGCACTAATAATTCACGATGCATTCTTTAGCTACAATATATTAAACGGTTCTGTTACTAATAAATCAATGTATTAATTTTAAGCTAATATTATTATTATTCATGTAATGTAGAACTAAGCCCATTAAATAGCTGATATTTCATGTTTTATTTTATGTAGTATTAGGAATGTTTATATCTTGTATGATTATATTTATAGTTTTTACCTAAATAAAGATTTAAAAAATACATCTTGTGTGTCATTTCGTTATATAATAAGTACACCCCTAGTAGAATTTAGTAATTTAGTCTCGAAGTAATGACAAAGACAGTCGATTTAAGAGCTAAACTCCGAGTTAGGCTCGAAGAGCATTTGCAAAAAATACGTAAACTAAAAAAAGATATAAAGCTCTACGAGGATAGAAAGTTTATAGTTAGCAAACTATCAAAACTTACTCTTTAACAGCTAAACAATGGCATCCTCTGCCTGGGATAGGGTTTTTGAATCCCCCTCAACGTGTTCAGATGCTCCACAGCCGCTATCTAAGGTTAAGCCTAACACAGTATACGAGATCGATGATTACATCACCGTTATATTTAGCACTATAGAAGAAGAACGTAAACAAGTTATAGTGGATACTATTGGCTATGACAAGATTTATTTCTCTAGTAATGAATTTGAAGAATTTCTAAGTACGTTTGATTGTTTCAACACTTACTGGGTAGACATCTTTATAATTATTGGTCAGTACACTTTAGTGTTTCATCGTAATGACGAGAAGCGAGGTCTCAAGTTTGAAGATGCCATGACAGACAAGTATCTGTTTCGATGGACTGACAAGCTGATACGATTATTTGCAAGACATGTGCACCATTTGTATAAGCTAAACACTGAATATTATACAATTACCTAATAAAATTTATTATTATTGATATTTACTGGTTTTCTTTATTTTAGGGAAAAGGATGGGTAAAAAAAAAAATGTATTTAAATACAAACAATCTTTTTTTTTATTAAACAGCGATATATGTGTAATAATATTAATGAGGTAATGCAGTAATAATATTAATGAGGTAATGCAGTAATAATAATAATAATAATAGTAATAATAATAATATAATATAATATAATAATATAATAAATACCTAACCTAATTCACAGCCCTCTAAAGGCAACAGTTATCAAAAGGGAATTAGCGCAAAGATAGCTGCCCTAGTCAGTCTTGGCGCATGGAATTTCCAATGATTCCTCATACTTTTCTATATCTCTATGACCCCAAGCAAGCGTGTTCTCTAAATCACCGGGTATAAGGTAACGCTTGTCGTCCGCGTATGACAGCGCTACCTTATTTTTAAGCTCGATAAACATATCATGCTGATGTGAGCGAAATGTATTCATCTGACGATGAATAAGGGTTCCTTCTACGTTGACTGCTTGTCGATAATCATCTATACTAAGTTCTTTTTTAGTGACATAGTCAGGAACCCCCTTTGCTTTTTTCGTACATTTCCCTTCAACATCGACACAATATGCCTTCGCCCCGGTGCCAACGAATTCCCAAATAATCTTTCCTGCATACTCATCCTTCATTTTTCCTAGTATGGATTTGTTTACAGGAACATTATGTGGGTTATCGTGGGAGTAATTGGACGTATCGAATCTATCTAAATTTGCCGTCATGTCATCATAAAAATTTGGTGTTGTTACTTTTAGAATTAAGGAGTCGGTGTCAGTGTATAACAGAACCGCGTTGTTGCCATATTTTGGCTTAATGTACCCATACAAAAAGTCGTACATAATAGTTTTGGATATCTCCAAGATTGAAAAACCTACGTAAATAGGTTTATTATATACGACTTTTTGTTTTTTCATCTGGACTGCTACCAGGTTCTCGCTATAAATGGTTCGATTTTTAAAATGTGGTTTCGCGATTAACGCTCCTGCGCCCAACCTTCTACCAATATTTTCCCAGTGGGAAACAAGTCTGACGTCTATCCGTTTCTCCACGTTTTCCATTGTTTTGCCAAACACTGCGTTGTTCATCAATTTAAAAAAGTCCTTTTCGAACTTATTTTTAGCCTGATTTCGCAACGCTGTGTTTAGGTCGATGTATTTTTTTAGCCACGGAGATTGCTCGAAAGATATAACGCGATGAATTTTGGCTAACTTGAGCCCATGGTCTAAAGCTTGACGCAAATTTTGATAGTAAATAATATATTTTTCTTTTTTTATGAAATTTGGAATTAATTTTGTAATTTTTGGAAATTTTGATCCGGGTGGCGCAATGGATTGTGGGCAAAAGGGTAGCTCGTTGTGTAAATAATGCAAGTTTTCCGGATATTCCAAATCAACTTCTAATATATAACCCGTGTTTGAATCTATTGCGATATTTAAGTAATCTAAATTTTGAATTTCGATTTCATCTAACCACTTAAAGTTTCCCGTTGGTAAATATTGAGACATGGCTGCACCATATAAATTGGTGGCATCCAGGTACATGATGTAAGAGTTGGGTTTAGAAGCGTCATAATTAGGTGCAAATTTATTGTTCGCTAAAGCTTTTCTAACACTGCATTGAGTGACCCCTCCGCGAATCCCGTGTTTAAAGAAATGTATCATGTCTAGATCGGTCAATAGTTCTAATTGGATAGAGGTGGCTTTAAGTGCCGCATCCATCGAAAGACCCGGCGCAGTAAAATATTGCGCAGGATCGAGACCATAAGTAGCCAGACACACGTCTCTAAAACTTTCAAATACATCTGTTAAAATTAATACGTCGGATTTTAAATAAATGTCAGAATATTCGCCTAAACTTTTGCATTCAAATAGATTCCACACCTTCCAAGCACGCTTGTAATCATCTGCGCTGATGTCTTCCTTTTTAAGTTGGTTATAAAAGTCTTTATGTGATGGTAGCTTTGTATCGTCCAATTTTGAAAAACTATCCACGTAATTATACGGAAAGACACCCTTCTGTCGAATAAGTTCAAATTCAGCATCATCCGCAAAATATTTTCGAACTTCCCTGCATTGCTCCGGTTTTAAATTTTGGCTAAGTTCATCTAGCCTAGTGGCCATGAATCTTACACTGTCTAGGAAGCGTAATTTTAAAAATATCTGTTGTTGTTTACCTTTTTTCATTTTGATGGTATCCACCAAGACGTGTTTCGTAAAGGAAATATATTTTTCCTTATTTTGGGGGATAACATCAAGCTTTTCCTCATCGCAAGCTAACTCCTTGACAAAAAGGTGGGAATCAAAATTCGACATGTTGTGGAAAAATATTGGTATAAATAGAGGGATTTTATAATTTAGGTTGCATACAGAGTGAGCCGGACCCCTATATAACCCAGTTAAATGATCATGATCATGTACTCTATCGCTTGCCTCTACATCAAATGGTTTTTCGCAAATGTGACAGTTTGGTGCTTGCCGATGCACATTCTCTTGTTCCGCTGTCATAGGTAACATGGGTACCACTTCCTTCATAAAACAATGATAGATTGACATGCAGTCAGCCTCTAATCGTTTTATAAATTCTTTGTGTGCATCCTGTCCTCTATAACTTTGGTACTTTGAATGTGCATCGTTAAAGTCACATTTAATGTAGTATGCAAATGAGTAGGGTACATGTTTATGCGTTCTGACAGTATATGATGATGTATCGGGGTCTAACTCATTTTGATCTGTATCTAAAGGTTCAAGGATTGTCTCGAAGTCAGCGTAAACAACGAAAGGTATCTTTAATTTCTTTTCAATATTTGTGAATTTGAAAATATTCTCAGGAATCTCTTCTCCGTATTTATTTTTTTTTAAATCAGTTGTTGGTACTTTAGCTGTTACATGTCCGCAATCGTGTTCTTGATGAGCTTTTAATTTTTTTTCTGAATAAAAATATGTTAAACATCCATCACATAAATACTTTGCCTCCTTGTGTTTAGATAATTGACTTGAGATTAGTCGAGACATGTTTCTTATTAAGCAATAATGACTATTTCCGTAATCATCGCTAATTAATAATAAATTTACATGCCTCTCCTTGCGAGATGTAGTAAAGTATAAGGGACCAACGACTTCAATACTATTTTTACCATTATCATAGACTTTTTCAATGCCATAGACATTGATAGAAATATTATTGAGTCGTTCAAATTTAGTTATATCACTAAGTTTAATTGGAAATTCCATACCTGTAAAGTCCAGTTCGTTCTCAAAAGACAGATAGTTCGCGACTCTGTTTGCATTTTGAGACCAATGAATTGGATGCAGGGCTGCCAAGACTGACCACATGAAACACTTTTGATCTGTATTTTGAATATTAAGAACAGCTAATTTTCTTTCAATCTCCTTTGGTAGCTGGATGTAGGATGATGCCTTTAGAGGGTTGATTTTGTTTATGCCTAATTCTAAATGTAGAAGCTGTTGCAGACTCCATCCTGTAACAATAGAAATAGTATATAGAATTATGATTTTAAAAATATTGTTGTTAAAATTTTTTAAACGTTTACAATATTACTTACCACTCTCCTTTTCCGAAAACTCTGAATATTTCCGGTCTAGGATGGCTGCAAACTGCTGGAACAGCTCATCTAGGTCCGTCGCTCCATTCACCATCACGTATTTCGTGTTGAAGGACTTGTCCTCTGACGACTCGTTCGTCTGAAGGAGGAAGCGGCCGAAAAGCTCTACACCGACTTTTAGTTGATCGTATTTTATGACCATGTCTCCCACCAACCTTAAAAATTTGCTTTTTAGATGGTTCAGGAACTCGGTTACGTTGGTGCGATCTTGGCTTGTAGAAAGTCGATATGTAGCAATTCGGCTTCGGAACGATGTTTTTATTAGCTCCACTCCTTCCTCTCGTACAACACAGCAGTTCTCCCGATGACGTAAGGTCCTTAGATGGCTGGACCACCGGGAGATGGGCACATCCATGCTACATGCATTGCAGTGTTGTGCGGCTGAAGTTGATGGTACTGAAATAAATTAGCAATAATTAACACTTATGTATATTTAGTTTTAATATTTCACAGTATGATGCAATATCTAATCTTACACAGTATGATGCAATAACTTACCATCTGACGAAACGAGTCTAGCTCTCTTGACCATGGGTTCTTGTGAAGGCGTCGCTTGTCTTTTGGGGGCTCTATGTTGTTTTTCTTGTTGGTGTTGACGAAGAGCTCCTTCTGACGTAAAACTGCCTCCACAAGTTTGACAGACTCTAGCTGTAAGTCTGCAATCCCCATGGCGTTTGAGGTTGTCCTTTCTGGTGTAGGAGCGATCACAATGCACGCAAACAAACATTTTCTGTAAATGTAATACAGTTTTTTTAACACCCTTATAATACTACTACTGTTAATGCAATATATCGGTTATTATAGATATACTCAGGATTCTCTAAATAAACACACACACACACACACACACACACACACACACACACAAACGAAAATAGGCATTCTGTATTGGTTTACACAACAACACGTTAGAACCTATATTTAAATTACTTTTAATCAAATAAAATAATGTTTGCTGCTATATTAAATTAACACTGATATATTATAAGGTACTTACATTTTATTAATTTTTAATCCTTCACTACAATTCACACACACACACACTTTAACCTTCAGCTTCTAACTGTCGACTGATGAAGACGCTAGTCTCTTATATCTATATATAACAAAGCCTTTCGCTCCCCTACGCCAGACAACATTAAATTTTATTGCTTATTTTATACAGCTGCTGTTGTTGGTCGTTGGTCGTTTGCACATTAATGGGCTACTTAAGGACTCTTGTCCCCTTATGTGCCTAAATCTTTTAAAACTATACAATAGATTTTGAAACGGTTTGTTTAGTAGATAAAGGAAAAGGTTTTTATTGTATAGCCAGCTGCATCTTTAATCGAAAAACAAGTATGTAGGTATCCTCTTTCCTCAACAATATAATAACAATAATTATTATTAAAAAATGTTCATACCTGTATTTTTCCATCATAGCTAAGTAGGTATGCAAAAAATAATAAATACGCTACCGACAACATAAAATTTAGTTTCACAAATGACTAGCGACGATCGGTGAGATGACGCTGTCGTTATTTGAAGTGATTGTATTTCTACCACGTTCGCGCTTACGAGTGCGACTATGGAAAATTTAGGTGAGCCTCTAACGATCCCATCAAGAACATGTAGGTATAACAAAACACAAAATATATTACAAAACTAACTTTTGGGGAAAAAATAATGGTAAAGGTAACATTATTAAAAACCACCTGCATCCCGAACCAACACAAGGTTATAAATAAATATCTGTTCACGTACTTGATTAAGATCATATGACATCATGCAAAAAACATCTGTACTCATTTAACTGCATTACTGTATACCTTACAAATTTAAGTAATTTTTTATCTGCCGATCAAAACAATGTACAACACCACGGGTAAACTAGATTATCAAAGAATATACCGCAATTTTTTTATTTTATTTCAAAATTACATTGAATTAACAAAGCAAAAAAGAAATGTCGTCGTCACAAAAGAAAGTTAGTATTTATAACCTATATGTATTTACAAATTCTTAGCGTCTCTAAATAATCATTAATGGTATATGGTTCTAGATCTACAAGAAATTTGTTTAGTCTTTTTTAAACAAACAGCCATTTGGAGCTTCTTTAATTTATCGTTCAGTCTGTTATACATTCTAATGCACACATATAATAAGGATTTCTTTCTGATAGTGCTAACACTGCTAACTTATGTATTGGATAATTAATGTCTTTTGTTCGTATATTATATGTATAACAAGCAAAAAAAATAATATCGTTTCGTAAATGTATAATGCATAAACAGTAAATATGTTTTTTGACTTAAACATACCCCTACATGATTGTAAATATGGTTGTTTATACAATATTCGACAACTTATGCTTTAAATCTAATTTTCACCTAGTAGGTATAACTTTGTAAATTGTAAAATTTTATTTATTATATTTCGGATGCCAAACAGATATAGTCAGATAAATTAACTCAAAATTCAACTCCATTAACTAAAAAAAGCTCCCCATACAAATTTAAGTAATTTTTACCTACTGATCGAAAAAAGGTACAGCACTGCAGGTAGGCTAGATTATCAAAGAATAGTCATACAAAGAACAGATGCATGCCCCACCTTTAAAATCATGCTTCGTACCAAATTTTGCATTTAAACTTGAAACGTACTTAACAAAATAATTGTATATGTTTTTGCATACATAATATTGATTTCTCACAGTTTACCGCAAGAAGCAAGCTATTCATTTTGCAAAGGCAGGAAACTCTCCGTAATACAATCTCAAAATATCGGTAAAGCGCCTGACAGAGGCGCGAGAACCCCGATCGATGTTAAAGCAAATAATGGTATTTGGTACTTTGGTAGTTCCATAAATGACCAGCGACGATCTGACAGATGGCGCCAGCGTTAACCCGCCAGAAACCACGGTGCATGCTTTAGTAATAGTGCGAATGGGTGCATGGTCTCACTCTCTCTCGCTTGCACTTACGCAATCTTATGAAGAGCGGTCGTCGGACGGATGGAAGGCGATAAGAAAGAACGATGTAAAATACATTTCGTATAACAGTAGAAAATCTTCACTTCAGCAACTCCAATCGGCTTCGGGTGCGCTCGACTATTTCCGGTAGCATGCATGCATGCATGTATGAACAGCGGGATCCTATGAGCAGCGGGGTTTGTGGATATATTTTGTGATGACACATTTTCTATACTCTCTACACTGAACGCACGGAATAATTAATTACGGCTAGACAAGGCGACGGCGGCGGCGTCGGACAGTGCATGCATAGACTATAGTACCTATTATTTACTAATATTAATAATAATTGCTAGTGGTAGGTAGGTAGGTATATATATATATATATTTATTTTGTAGTGTATGGTATAGTATTGGGTCTAATAAAATATTATGTAGTTTTTTTTGAAGAATGTCGGATTAATTATTATCGTACATTAAAATTGCTTCACACACACAAAACAATTTTTCACTTATTCACTGAGTTTATTAGCGTGCGTGTGTGCGTTTTAGTTGCGATAAAACTATGCCAAAATATCCTGTTAAAATAATACTTGACAGAGTGGTAGGAATACATAATATTATGTGTTGTGTATTGTATTTTGTATTTGCAGAGAATTTAGGACTGTGGATGCAAAAATAAAAACATAATCAATAATGTTTATTCAAACAACTGCAGCGCAACAGGGTTTGTTCGGGTTTGTAATAGAACATCTGCATACCATAAAAAATACACTCGCCCACGTGTGTGACCAAGGCAACATTATCAAAATGCATATTCCTTTAGCACACCTCGCCCTGTGGATTTGTTTGGGTTTGTAATAGAACATCTGCATACCATAAAAAATACACTCGCCCACGTCTGCGAACTGCCCGGGCATGCGCAGAAGGGAATGGAGGAAATGGAGGATGGTAAAACCCCCATCTATACTACTAACAGGATTTATCTCACATATTAAATGGAACATGTTTAGTCTCGCATTTAGTCGAACTTAGTAGGTACCTACATCTTATTATCAGTTCATTCATCAGATCCTTATACCTACCTATACCTAGTCAAACAAATTTAAACCAACCTATATCTCTATATATACCTTCCTACCTACACCCAGGAACTAAAATGAAGTATAAAAATATCATCCTCCTATTTAATAATAATAGCACCTGAACACAGGCTGTTTCACACACAGGTACCTACTTTATAGAGGTGTGATAGTTGTAAGTCTGTCCACCTCGTAGACTATAGAGTTGTACTTATAATTCATGTCCAATTCAATTATGTACACTTTCTGAGGTCGGTAGGTAGGAGGTATACCTTACTTTCTCTGCATATTGTTAATAGATCATAATATTAAATAAAAACCTAAGTACCTAAGTAGTAAGTAGAGGTACCTTAAAAGACTTATTTATGTTGGGTTGCACAAATACCAACAAATACTATATAAAATAGACCAGACCACTTTGAACTTTAATGACATAGGAAAAAATTATTTTCTCTCTACCTAGGTAGGTACCGAATATCGTTCTAAAAGTGATATTGGGCTGCCGGTTTATAGCGTAATGCTGAATTTACTAGACTGGTTTATGAATAATGTAAATAAAAACATTTTGGAAATCACTGATAGCTCCTTAAACCAGTTCCTCTTCAGTTCATCGGAAGAACGTGTTATTTCCCTGAACACCCCTATGCTACTGAACTACCTTTACTATGCCAGAGTAGGTATAGGTACCTATATCATTCCAATTGTTTTTGTTTCATAGGTAGGTACCTACCTATACCTACTTATAATTTTAAGTTTAAACATTTCACCTACTGTGTTTTTACAAGAATAATTAAAATAAATCTGTATGCATTTCAATGGTAAAAGAACTGAAGAAGTAAGTACTGCCAGTACTGCCTTAAAGGTGTGCCTTATAGAAAACTTCTAAATTTAATCATCTTGTTATTATGTTGCAAGTTAGATCACTAATATACCCCAATACGTATGCGTATTCAATTAAAAACTAATTGTTAGTTAAGTACCTATAGTTTATTTTTATTTTCGTGCTTCTTCGATTTGGCATATTTGGAAGTGATTCAAATTAAATTCCGAATTGAAAAGTGTAGGTATCTATTACAATAATAATCCAATATCATCGTTATAAAAATTTTCGACAGGCTCTCTATGGCTACCCTATACATAGGTAGGTAAGTACCTTTAGGCGACAGGCCTAATTTATTTAAATTACTTCTTATTAGCACTAAGGTACTTACCGTTGGGCTTTCGTCGCCCAATTCCCCCTCTCTCTCGTGAGGATCCATTTCCATAGAGTAAACTTGCACCGGATCTCTGTTTTTGACGCGAATTTTGTCAATATTATCGCAGAATGCGTTGTATACGCACCCCGCACTGCACCACTAACAAAAATCCTAGCGGTTCGTCAAACGTTTCAGCTATAGCCGAATACACAACAAACGTCACAATAAACGCATCAACCGGCACGCAACACAAAATTTGAGGTTATTACATTGAACTAAAATGTGTCAGGTCCGTATTCATACGCGGGCGCGACAGAATAGTGTTACTATTCGGAACGGAACTTTGCCGGCGTTGAATGAGCATGCCGATTACGATCAGAACGTGCTTCCCCCTGTCGTAGCTTCGTAACGTCCAATCGAAATGCCAGGAGGAGCTACGATAAGTGGAGGGGTGGTTCTACGAGCGCGCCGCATGTAATAATACGTTTTTATTGCATACATTATCCAATCGTTTGCCATTGCATACAATGTCGATTAACCGACGTGAATTTTGATTTTATGTGTGAGATATTGGCGTCTCTGTTTAATTTATGGACGATATTTTATGATCTAAGGTGCAACTTAATCATAATAAACCTCAATTTTACCAAAATAATAGCCTTTTATTTAAAATCTTTAATATTTCTCTTCTGGGAATCCAATTTTACCATCGTAATACATAATGTTAACAATATAAGACCTGTAAAACACTATTTTAACACTTTCTTGAAAAAATGTCTAAGTTGTTTTAATACAAGATCTACCTATATAGGTAAAAATAGGGTTGCCAGATTTGAGAAAACAAAAAGCGGGAGGTGCTGGTATAATTTTTGCGCTTTCGCCATTTATCATAAAAACAATTAGATATTGTTTAAAATTGATAAATATTTTTTGCTCCATTAAATAAGTAGATATAGGATTTTGTTTTGTAACAATAATTTAAAGTGTATTTTTTTTTCCAAGATACCTATGTACCTAATTATTTTTCTGACTTTAATACATATTAAAATTGATCCCAACCCAAACACAGCTCACCATCAATGTAACGTTAGATTATGAATGAATATGAATAATTCTGCGTCATTTGTAGTAAAAACATCATCCGTACAGCGTTGACGTTGTAATTTCCCTAAAGCTTTATACTCATTTGATTTCATTAGGGAACTATAAATAATTTAACAAGCCAAAAATTAAAAAAAAACACAGGTAGGGCCTATATAATAACAAAGGCTGTAGATCTAGGTAGGGCAATCAGCAGAAATTTTCAATGTGTCATCTTTAGAGGGCGGATCATAATTATTATGCACTTAAATTTAGCCAAGATATGCTCATTTTCACTGCTGGATTTACCATTAGGCTGAGTAGAGGCTGGAGCCTAGGGCGGCAGATTTTAGGGGGCGGCAAATTTTAAATTTAGCCAAGATATGCTCATTTTCAGTGCTGGATTTACCATTAGGCTGAGTAGGCTGGAGCCTAGGGCGGCAGATTTTAGGGGGCGGCAAATTTTAAATTTAGCCAAGATATGCTCATTTTCAGTGCTGGATTTACCATTAGGCTGAGTAGGCTGGAGCCTACCCAGACAGCACAAAGAACATCTTAAAGATATCCAAAAGATGTCAACAATAGACATTCATGACGTCTTATGGACGTTTCTTAACGCCATCAAGACATCTTATGGATATCTTAAAAAGGTCGTATGTTACAAAACCCAACGTCGATACCACATCTTATGGACGGCTTACAGATATCTTATGGACACCTTATATATGTCTTATGTATACCTTATAGATGTCTTATGAATACCTTATACATGTCTTATGGACACCTTAGATACATTTTATAGGCCAAACCGCAGAGCCCTAAAACATTTTGTTTTGTTTGTTAAACATGAAACATCATATTGCTTAATAATTGGTTTTATTACCGTATTACATAATTAAAACTTTTTTAATAATGAATTTCGCCTATCTGTGGCTCTTCTTAGCCACGTCGCGATGGTATCCTCGGCATCTTTTCTACTGTTTTGAAGCCATGTTTTGTCAGCAGATTTATTGACACTGCATCCACTGATTATAGACCAATTTTAATTATTCGAAAACTAAAAACAAACACCACACCACAGAAAAATATGTACCATACAAAACGTTTTTTAATCTACAATTCGTTTTCTTTTAACGGTTCACTAAGTAGAAAGTAAAAAACTGCAAGTCATCATCAGCAAACAGCAAAACTATCAAAAATCAAGCCCATCGACAGTTGACAGTGTTGACCTTGCGTCAATTTCAAATGGCAAAGGGAAGCGCTTTGTTGCCAATCCTAAGTTGTTCGCGATGTTGCCAAATTTACCGATTCTAAAATTTAACTCTATTTGTTTGTCGTTTACAAAAAAAAAACTATTCAAGAAAACGTCCGTATTGGTAACAATCATTTAAATTCGATTAGACAAGTATACAAAAAAATAATAAAAGTTCTGAGAACGGCGACGGTCGGGTTTGTTCGGGCTGACGATCCGAGATGGCGGCAACCCAAAGTGTCCATTTAAAAAATATATAAGCTAGAGAAAGACAGGGATACTACAAAGACAGAAGAGAGACAAATCTCTTTCTGTGCTATAACATAAAAAAACACGAACGTCATATTTACGATATTTTAGCGACATCTTATGGACGTCATCTTACAACATCTTATGTATGTCTTGAAAAAAACGTCTTTAAGATGTCTTTTGTAGGTCTGCAGGCGTTCAGACATAATTAAGACCTAAAATCGACGTCTTTAAGACATTGTGTGCTGTCTGGGTAGGGCGGCAGATTTTAGGGGGCGGCAAATTTGGCACAAAATTTTTTTTTTATCTTACAGAAATAAATGGTACAATCTTTATTTATGGTCGACGGGTAGTATTTTTTTAAATAAACTTTATTGTTGGCCGTGCCTGTTAATAGGGATAAAAAAAGGTAGTTGGAACTTTACTGCCTTTGCAGAAAGAAATTTCATTTTCAATAAAATAAGTAGGTAATCATAAATTTTTAAAATATTTACTAAAAATTATTGACCAAATTTGGGCGTGGTCTTAAAAAATTTTCGCCTGTGGCGCATTTCGCCTGCAGCGGGCTTTTTATTTCCCGAACACTTCACCTCTTTCACAACTCACGAGCCGTCACTGGTATAGGGGCGGCAAAAATTGAATAGCCTACTAGCGGCAAATTTGTAAATCCGCCCCTGCTCATTTTCATGGAGATACAGGGTGTCTCGAAATTAGCTGACAATATTTTAAGGAGATAAAGTACATCCAAAAATAAGACTAATATACCCTCTATTAATATACCTTCAAAAACGCTTCGTTATGGGGCTAGATCCCCCCGAATTAAAGCTATGATAAGCAGTTTTTTCACAATATCTCAAAAACGGATTAGGGTATCGAAACAAAATTTGATATATGTTTTACCCATGACAAGACGCAATAAACGATTTATGTAGCTTAACTTTATTTCTTCCAGTGGCGTCCCACTGGGTAGGTAGTTGGGAAAATATTGCCCTAAGTTTTTTATTTTTAGGTTTTTTTAAGTTCAGGTACAATTTTTAGAAGCCTTGAAGTTTTTTGGTAAAAAAATAAACTCTTGTTTCGTTGAGGTAGGATTCACCATTTTCCAGTAAAATCGATTTTAAAATTTTTGGTTTTTTGAAATCCGATGAAAAGGCTAACTTTTTTTTTGCATATCTCAGCAAACCCAAACACTTAATATTAAAACATGAATTTTATTAGAAGTTCTACTAGCGACAAGGCATATGTATTAACGGATGTTACTTTAAAATATTTTTCCAGTGACGTCGCACGGGGTGCATGGAGCCTTAACCCATTTTATCCCACCGTACTTGTTTGGGTACAGCTGTTAAAATGTGCCGAGGGCGCCATCTGTAACGGAGTAGCGATATTTCATGGTATAAGAATGCCTTAACAAACAAGCATCAGCTTCCTTTTGGAGTTGTAAAATGAAGGTGGCTCTTTGTCGTTTTGTTTTTGAAGACGTTCTCCGTGTAAGCAAGTCTGTTCTTGTATGTGCCACAATTATTTTAGTTTTGGCTGTGTTTATTGTTATTTTCTTATTGCGCCGATTTATTTTGCTGAACAGGTATGTACTAAAGACATTATTGTATTTGGTATTTTCAAAAAAAAATTTTTTGCCCACTAACCACAACAAAATACACATGTACTCATTTGAGTACAGTGGGAGTATATATATTATAATTGTGTATGTTTATTTCAGATACCTTTTTATAGAAAAATGGACGTAGACGGATTCGAGGAAATAAATCCAGTCCAATTTTATGGAAAACGTTTTAGAACGCTTCAGGCAGCTGCTGAAGATGTCGCTCAATCTACTCATCATGATATAGACGTTGTAATTATTCCTCCAGATGTTGATTATCAAACTGATAATGAGGATATTGATGATGACGATCTACAGCCTGCACATTTCCCTAACGACGTTCCGGGTGAAATAGAACTTCACTATGCCAGTGATGAAGAGGATAACGCGCCTTTATCTAATTTGGCTAATCAGCTTCATGAGACGAGTAGCGATGAAGAAGACAGTATCCCTCTTGCAATTTTGACTGAACGCTTGACTGCGAACAGAAATGTCACAGACAGAGAACCATTATGGACCGAAGAATTCGTGGAAACTGGAATGCCTTCAACTACTGGCCATTTGGAACGACGATGGTGGTGGTCTCTCTTTACTCATATGCTAAACGTTAGCCTTGTAAATGCTTGGCGATTACAGATAGAATCCGGTAATAACACAATGGATCTTCTAGCATTTCAGAGGGAAGTTACTCGTTATTATTTACGGTCTTTTAAAAAATCTACCCACACCAAGAAGCGCCCCATTGGTTCAGTTCCAGAAAGTATTATCAGAGATGAAGGTGGCCACTTTCCAAAAAAATTAAACAAGCAACTCCGATGTCGCAAACAGCGGCGCAACCAGGATTTCGTTCTAGGGGGGGCTACCAGAGAGGATCATTCTTTCTTTTTTTTTTTCTTAAAAAAAGCGCCGCAGGCAAATTTTTTTTGGCTGCCACGCCCTTTTTTGGTCTATTAAAGAAAATCTAAAAATGCTATTGTAGAAATAATAATTAGCCTCACGATTTTTTAAAATTTTTAACGTGCTTAAATTTTTTTTTACACTTTCTAGGATAAGTAGAATATTTAAACACCGTTAAACACATACCTACTTTAAATAATTATTTTAAATCTTCTTTACTATTTCGTAGAAAATATTTTTTTCCACGGCTGTTAAATAAAACACGCTACAATAAAAAAAGACTAGCCAAATACTACAAACTTTTATTTTAAACTAAGTGTAAACATAACGTATTTATTGAAACTTTTACAAATTGAACTGAAGTCTACGAGGTCCAAGATTTTGAAGTTCTTTTATCACTTCATCAACCGATACTGGTATTTCTCGATGGATGTTTAAATGGGCTAGACCATTTAGTCTATTTTCTGTCATTGTATTGCGCAATAGTTATTTTTCTCCAAATGACATTAAAAGCGGTCTTTCAATGACACCTGACAGGCTCAAAAGGTGTATTTTTCTGCCTAGTCAGAAAAAGTGGACTTTTTATGCTTAGGCAGAAAAAATACACCTTTTAAGCCTGTCAGGTGTCATTAAAAGACCGCTTTTAATGTCATTTGGAGAAAAATAACTATTGTTTCACTAGGCAGAAAAGCACAAGATTTAATGCCGCGGCTGGTGTTTCATAGACGAGGCGCAGAAACCAGCCAAGGCATTAAATCTGCTTTTTTGCCTAGTAAAACATATAATTTTTTCTCCAAATTTGTTCCAATTTCACGCAAAATCGTATTTTTTATATTTATGTATGTTATTTATGACATTTATTGAATTGTTGTGTTTACTTGTCATTTTAAATTTTAATTTTTAATGACACCTTTTGAGCCTGTCAGGCTCAAAAGGTGTATTTTTTCTGCCTAGTCAGAAAAAGTGGACTTTTTATGCCTAGGCAGAAAAAATACACCTTTTGAGCCTGTCAGGTGTCATTAAAAGACCGCTTTTAATGTCCTGTGGAGAAAAATAAGTTTTGAAGGAACTTCAAAGGGGGGGGCTTTAGCCCCCCTAGCCCCCCCCCCCCCGTAGTTGCGCCACTGGTCGCAAATGCCATTACAGAGTACGTTGGATGTGTATCAAGTGTGAAGTTACACTATGCATTGAACGTGATTGCTTTATAAAGTTTCATACTGAGTAGTATTTTGATTTTGTTATAACATCATTACCATGTTCTGGTGTTCCCATTATACTCACTTGAGTACACGTATTTTATCCAACAATAATAAATATTTTTCTGATTTCTAGACCTTCATTAACTAAAAAATATAAAAAATATTGTAAAAAAAAATGTTGTGGGATCAAATGGGTTAAGTAAATATTACTATTATTTTTTTTTAATTTCATAGTTTTAATGTATTTTTTTTTTAATTTTAAATTTTTTGTTAATAAAACCTTTTATTATTGTTATTTGACAGAATGTAACGTTTTTAAATTAAACATATTTTTAGATTCCTTTGTTTTTTAAATATTTATTTTCATGGAGATTTTAAGATAGTTTTAAAATAAAACAAAAAAGAATAACAAATTGGAAATCAAATTTGATTGTACAACACGGGAAACTAATTCTTAAGCAAGTACCTACTAGTCATGTGTCCCCAAAAAGAATAATCAAGGGGATTTAAATCAGGTGATCTTGGTGGCCAGGCTATGGCTACCAATCCACCTGGTAATTTTCTTCAAGCCAATTCCTCACTTGACGTCCGTAGTGAGCTGGTGCCCCATCATGTTGAAAGAAGTGCCCTTAACGTAAATCCAGTGGCACATTATCTAATAAATCCCCAAGTTGATTATGTATTATTATTATTTGTCGCTAGTAGAACTAATAATTAGCGGCTGGCTGAATGGCAGACCTGCCAAAGCCAAAAAAAAAAAAAACTTCTAATAAATTTCATGTTTTAATATTAAGTGTTTGCTGAGATATGCAAAAAAAAACCTTAGCCTTTTCACTGATGGATTTCAAAAAACCGAAAATTTTAAAATCGATATAACTGGAAAATGGTGAATCCTACCTCAATGAAGCAAGAGTACCTTTTTTCAACAAAAGACATCAAGGCTTCTAAAAATTTCACCTAAAGTTAAAAAAACCTACAAATAAAAAACTTAGGGCAATATTCTCCCAACTACCTACCCAGTGGGACGCCACTGGAAGAAATACAGTTAAGCTAATTAAACCATTTATTGCGTCTAGCTATGGGCACAGAATATATAGCTTTGCGTAGCTATATATTCTGTGCTATGGGTAAAACATGTATCAAATTTTGTTTGATACCCTAATCCAGCTATACTCTAAGTGTGTTCCGCGGAACCCTAGGGTTCCGCGATACCTCTTGAGGAACCCCTCCTCAAGAATTTAGAAAAAAAATCAAAACACCTCTCTCTGGTCGAACGTTTTGACTCCGGGGCCGCGCGTAGGTATATTTATTTATTTATTTGTATTTGTATAAACATGTGTTACAATAGCTGGTACAATATCTCATAAGTTTGGTATCAACATGTATACTTGTATACTTGTGAGCGCGCAGTCCCTTTGATAAAAGCCGCCTCTGAATTGTTTTCAACGCAATTTTTATATTTCTCTTTTTATTTTTGCTTTTTGTTTATCAAAGGCGCCGACTCGAGTATTTTCGAGAATATTCGAGATCGAGTCTAGGACTAAGTATAAAAGCGGCGATCGCGCGTCGCGCCTCGTAGGGATGTTACGGAATAGCTTTTTCTCGTACCTAGTTGGACCTGTACCTATTCCAAACCCGAACCTATTCCAAACACCTATTACAGGTCCAAACTATTCCAGGTCAAACTTAAACGCCGCTCCGCCGATTGGAGCTATTCCGGCTGCATGGCCGATACGAGTTTTTAAAGAAGGCCGCTAGAACTCCAGCGTGGCCAGCAATTTCCGATTATTCGAATTAAATTTAGTTATAAATTTTTGTAACAGATTAATATTTTTCGCACCAGACTTTTTTGGAAGATTTGATTGTAACGGAGGCCTATTATTTAAAGAAACATGAAGAATTGGCATAGGTACATCCACAATATTATGTTGCCTTTTTAATCAATTCCTCATTGCTGGTTGCATATCCTACATGAAATACGCTATATTTTGTTGCCCAGTAAATTATTACAATATTTTTAGAAATATTTATTATTTATTACTATTTCCCTTTATCTTTATTTAGTGAGATTATTTTAATTATTGCAATATGCTTGTAACGGCAACGTTTAAAATTCTCAACTGCAAATTCGCCATATTATAAACATATTATATGAATTTAAAGCAAAACCTGTAGCCGTTCCATCCCCTATATCGTACCTGTACCTGACAACTTGAAAAAGGAATAACAATGAAACCAGAGAATCAAACATGTGACAGTGCCAACGGACCTGGAATAGGTACCTGGTAATAGGTAATAGGTACGCGGAATAGGCAGATGATACCTATTCCAAAAGAACAGGTCCAGTTCCACTGTAACACCCCTAGCGCCTCGTCAGTCAGTTGACGATTAGCGTTCGGAGCGATAAGTTCCTACCTACCTACTTACAAGCTCGCTAGCGAGAAACTAGTGTTTATTGTTCTACTGCCTGCTGTATTCTGTTGTCTCAGTTTTATACATTTCTTCATTGTACTAAACTTAGTCTCTTATACGCAGTAACGATTGTGCATTATTTAGACCCCACCATCCTGACGTGTAACATTATAAATAAAGAAGAATGGAACGTTGGCTTAAAGGTGTTAAACGTGTTGCAACAACATCTTCTAATGACGCTGAATGTTCAAAAGCAGTACGCGCGGAGAATATAGCAATCACCGATCCAGACGATGATGCCACGACGTCAAGCTCGACGGTTTCAAAAAAAGGAAGTATGATGAATCATATATCAGTTTCGGATTTGTTGATTCCAACGGCTCACCTCTCTGCATGCTATGTAGTAAACTGCTTCCTAATAGTTCCATGGCACCTGCCAAATTGCGCCGACATTTACAAACTGTACACCCCGAGTCTAAAGACAAGAATAAAGAATTTTTTGTTCGTAAAAAAGATCAGTTATTGGAAAGTCATCATATTTAGTTAGCTATCGCATTGCACAAGCAGGTGAAGCGCACACTATCGCTGAGAATTTAATAAAGCCATGTGTATTAGACATAACAAAATGTATGCTCGATGAAAAATCTGCAAAGCATCTTTCTACTGTGCCGCTATCAAACGATACTGTTTCACGGCGAATCCATGATCTGGCAAGCTACGTCAAACAAGAACTAGTTACACGTCTACAAAAAACACGATTCGCCTTGCAAATGGACGAGTCAACTGATGTCGCTGGTTTGGCTATCTTGCTGGTTATCGTGAGATATCCATATGAAAGTTCTTTTGAAGAAGACATGCTTATGTGTTCACCGCTGCTCACAAACACTACCGGGGAAGAAATTTTTAATAAAATAAATATATTTTTTGAAGAAAATAATCTCAGTTGGAACAATTGCATTGACATTTGTACAGATGACAGATGGGGCCAAGGCGATGACAGGTAAAACAGCAGGAGCAGTGTCACGATTAAAAAATAAAGCGCCTAATTGTAGTTCCAGCCATTGTATTCTGCATAGACAAGCACTTGCGATGAAGCAAATGCCGTCAAATCTAAAATTAGTTATGGATGAAGCGGTAAAAATAATTAATTTTATCAAATCACGACCACTACAATCCCGATTGTTCTGATTATTGTGTGAAGATTATGGCAGCAAACATAAAACACTGCTGCTACATACAGAAGTGCGATGGCTGTCTCGGGGTAAAACTTTAACAAGGCTATTTGAACTTAGAGCCGAGTTACAAATGTTTCTTTCAGCAACTTCTTTTAATTTGAAGGACCGTTTGTATGATAAAACTTGGTTGTTCCGATTGTCTTTTATGGCGGATATCTTTCAAAAACTGAACGAATTGAATTTATCATTGCAAGGTAAACAGACAACAGTGTTTCAGGCCTATAACAAAATAACTGCCTTCAAAAGAAAATTAGATTTTTGGATCATTTGCGTTGGTAAGAAAGAAATAGAAAGCTTTACGTCACTCAGTGAGTTTGTTAGCGATAACGACTCAGAAATGTTTCAAGATGATGTGTTTGAAGAATTGGTCCAATATCTCAGTTCGATGCGCGCATCTTTTGAAAAGTATTTTCCCGAAGAACAGAATACAAAAATGAAACTGAATTCATGGATTCATAATCCTTTTTTACCCAACTTGGAAAAGCCCGAAAGTATGTCAAACGAGATATATGAATCTCTTTTAGAAATGTCATCAGACACAAGTATGGAGTCACTGTTCAAAACGACGCCTCTCAACGATTTTTGGTGCAGAATCCGTGATGAATATCCAATGCTTGGCAAAATGGCTATGAATATTCTTCTCCCGTTTCCAACAACATATTTGTGCGAAACAGGATTCTCAACCTATGCAGCCACGAAAACAAAATATCGCAATAGACTGGACGCCGAACCTGATATGAGACTTCAACTGTCTTCTATCAAACCTGATATCAACCAATTGATGAAAAATAAAAAACAGTTTCATACCTCCCATTAGTTAGATTTTTTCTTTTTTAATATCTTCTATTATTGTACTTGCCATGTGGTAAAGTAAGTAATAATTAGTAACTGTTATATTGTACTTTTATTATACTTATTAATAAAGAATACACTTTTAAAAACTATTGTTTTATTGTAGGGTTCCATCAAGTATTTTGCTTCCCAAAAGGGTTCCGTCACCAAAAAAGTTTGAGAACCGCTGCCCTAATCGGTTTCTAAGTGATTGTAAAAAAACTGCTTGACATAGCTCCAATTCGGGGGGCTCTAGCCCAATAGCGAAGCGTTTTTGAAGGATTTTAGTCTTATTTTTGAATGTACTTTATCCCCTTAAAATATTGTCAGCTAATTTCGGGACACCTTGTATACAGGGTGTCCGGAAAATACGTGTACAACGTTTGACGACAGACTCCTGACGTCAAAATAGGTCGATCTAAGCCGACTTAGTTATATCCAAAATTGTCTCGTGTAGCCGGTAGAGGGCGTCAAAAATTTGTAAAAATATTGGTTTTTCCTAAATTACGTGAAAACCTGCTAATCGATTTTGATGATTTTTAGTATGTAGACTAAGGCCCTCCGCACATGAAGCAACTAAAAAGATACGAATTAGAAACTTAAATCACCATTCAGTTACTTATTAGTCACTCCCTGTGTATTTCAATGAGCATCCGCATACAGCGCTACCAGTTGGCAACTGGTTTGCAACTCGTCAGTAATCAGTCAAGTCTCAACCCGCGGTTCTCGCCGTCGGTAGACTCCGCCCACATGAGCAATATCATAATATCTTGTTTCCTTTGTATCATGGAAAAATCATAGACATTTGCCTTTAGATAGATAAGCAAATAATAATCACGATCACGAAAGTGGCAAATTTATGGCCTCGCGGCCCTCGCGCATGTAAACAAAGCTACACACGATTAGACATGCGCACTGCAACATTATCATTTGACGAATAGAAAAATAGTCAGATCCGGGCTTAAAATTTTAAGTTCTTGCTCAAGAAATTGTAAAAGTTCACCTTCAATTCATTTTTACGTGTAAACAGCTAAAATTTGCCCCAAATTGGAATTTCTCCTCATTTTTTAATCAAATTGGGAAATAAGATATATGTAGTAATTTCTGGTAATTTTAGTAGTTGCAAGCCTATCAGATTTTGAGGATAGAAAATTGTTTTTAAGGGGTTGTTTCTAAAATTTGTTTAAATTAAATGATTCGTCGTCGTGTTTTTAGTTCAAATAGAAAGAGAACAAGTCAAATAAACTATTAAACTTATAAAATCGAACATAAAAAACACATAAAACCAGCAAAATAACCAATCTTCGATGTTATCGCGTACGTAACCTCAAGTCAAATATTAAGTTGGTAAAATATAACTTGTATTGATT
Source organism: Polydrusus pterygomalis (assembly GCA_963969555.1). Taxonomy (NCBI): domain Eukaryota; kingdom Metazoa; phylum Arthropoda; class Insecta; order Coleoptera; family Curculionidae; genus Polydrusus; species Polydrusus pterygomalis. The sequence continues at coordinate 159,326,843 of OZ018375.1, read as the reverse complement.
TTTACAATTTGGCAAAAACTTGAGCACGTGTAAAATATTTTAAGCACAATTTCTTGTTCAAGAATTCGAAAAAGTTTTTGCCCGAGAACTTGACCCGTGGATTAATATAAACTGCACCTAGGTATTTACATTTTTTCTTTTATATAAGTATAGAGAAAAGTGTCTTTTAAACTTTTTGAAGCAATATAGGTATTGCCGAAAAAATAGGCGTACCTAGGTATACCTAATTAGATTACAGGGCTGCAAATTAAATATATTAAAACAGGCATCGGAATAATCTATCTTGGTGTAAGTTTCTCTTTATTTTCATACCTTGTTTGTGTAGTTTAGCTCTAGTTTAATGCGTTTAAATTGATCATAATAAAATAAAGTTATACAGTATGTCTCCGTAAGTTTGCATCATATGAAAAACTTTTTTATTATTCATTTTACGAAAAAAAGTTATTCTTCATAAAAAGCTCTGCATGGTCTAAAACCTAAAATGCAACTATCAAATATCGAAATTTTCCAGTCATATACGAGGTTTGTCAAAAAATTTGAATTTTTTCCAAGAATGTGAATTTTTCCCAAGAGTATTATTGACATTATCAAAAATTGTTATTAAAAAAAGTTGATAAGAAGTAAAAACCACGTTTAAATATGCAATAACACGCATTTAATTAAATAAATAATGAAAAAATTAAATAATTAAAAATAAATTAATAAAATAATTTTTCAACATAAATAAGTATAATCGCATATTTAGACGTGGTTTTTAGTTCTGATCAACTTTTTTTAATAACAATTTTTGATAATATCAAAAATAAAGGTACTTTACTCTTGGGAAAAATTCACATTCTTGGAAAAAATTCACATTTTTTGACAAACCTCGTATATGACTGGAAAATTTCGATATTTGATAGTTGCATTTTAGGTTTTAGACCATGCAGAGCTTTTTATGAAGAATAACTTTTTTTCGTAAAATGAATATTAAAAAAGTTTTCCATATGATGCAAACTTACGGAGACATACTGTATATATCAAGATACATCACTACTCCATACTTACTGAAAATACGAAATACTAGGTATTTTACCCCCATTTGGGCCTAATAAAATCATATAACGGCTCTGTTACTAGTCGCATTGTTTATAATCCAATTCCAGTCACTAAAAGCACAATTCACTAAACTACACAATAACTAGAAATCAGTAAATATTAAACACCCACAATAAACAACGAGGAATCCACAAAGAAACCTCAAAACAAAAATGGCGTCGAGCCGGTTCTGGAGTGTTTTTTGAGCATGCCGCTAAAGAAGGACAGGCCGATAACAAGAGGTTTTGGAAGGCAGCAGACCGGCGAGTTGTGCGCTCGGACGTATTTTTTTAAGCCGTAAAACGTAACTTTTGTTTGCGCAGGAGATAAGCTGTACCACAAAATATATAAAGCTTTGCGTAGCTATATATTCTTTGGCTGTACGTATCTGAAGGTAAATGTCTATGGGAAAAAGACCAGTGAGATATTATGGTGAATTATCCATAGACAATTTACCTTTAGATAAGCAAACAATAATCATGAAAGTGGCAGATTTATGGCCTCGTGCATGTAAACAAAGCTAGACACCATTAGACATGCGCACTGCAACATTATCGATTGACGAATGGGAAAATAGACAGGTCCGGGCGTTGAAATTTAAATTCGGGCCAAAAAATTGGAATTTATTCTCAATTTTTGATCAAGTTGGGGAAAAAGGTAGTGATTTCTGGCATTTTTAGTAGTAACAAACCTATCAGATTTTAAGGATAGAAAATTGTTTTAAGGTTTTGTTTTTAAAATTTGTTTAAAAATGATTCGTCGTCGTGTTTTTAGTTGTGTTAGTGAATTAAACTAGTCCTATTAAATCGAATATAAAAACAAACAAAACCAGCAAAATAACCAATCTACGATGTTATCGCGTACCTAACCTCAAGTCAAATATTAGTTGGTAACTTGTATTGATTTTTATAATTTGGCAAAAACTTGGGTAGGTACGTGTAAAATATTTTCAAGCACAATTTCTTGTTCAAGAACTTGAAAAACCCGTAAATATTAAACACCCACAATAAACAACAAGGAATCTACAGAGAAAACTTACCACACAACAACAAAAATGGCGGCCGAGCCGGTTCTGGAGTGTATTTTGAGCATGCCGCTAAAGAAGGACAGGTCGATAACAAGAGGTTTGTGCGCATACCCGATGCTGCTGGGAGGGATGGCAGCAGACCGGCGAGTCGTGCGCTTGGACGTATTTTTTCACCCATAAAACGTAACTTTTGTTTGCGCAGGAGATAAGCTGTACCACAGAATATATAGTTTATCTAAAGGTAAATGTCTATGGGAAAAAGACGAGTGAGATATTATGGTGAATAATCGCGCCAATTGCTTAAATTCCTGGCGGATGGGACATACGGGCCGGACCGGGCGCAATAAGACAACCTTATTAGAGATCTTGATAATACCAGTTTGAACTTTTGCGAATCGAGAAGTAACAATAGAAAACAGAAAATGAATAGTGGCGGATTTTGGATTTAGGTCAACTCTACCCAATTAGCATTTTTCTGACTTACGACTAAATTTGTACCTATAAGGACGTAATTTTTGGTAATGTTTCAAGTCACTGCTTGACTTATTTCTTAATGAACAGTTATGGACCTAAAGTTAACGTAAAACGAACGTTAAGATATGACGTCCTCTAAGCCGACGTCGCATAGTGGTCGAAGCGTGTATAGTTATTTTATGGTAAAGAATTTGACGTCCGAGTAACGTCAAACACTTTTTTTATTTGAAAAAGTGTGGTTTTATGGAATTTGCGAACCACGTTTCGACGTCGCCTCGTCCACCTACCAAACTTGATACAAAAAATATCACTTCTTTTTTCGTCAGTCGCAGCCAGTTAAAATAAAAAGACGAAATTTGTCGGAAATAACCTCTTGTTTGGGTTCTGTGAAAATAACCTTACTTATTTGTTTATGTTGGATTATTTTTTAGAAAATCAGTTCTTTTATTGCAAGCAAGTAGACCTGCAAGCAAGTAGACCTGCAAGCAATATGAGCATGTCCTTAAATAAAGGAAAAAGAGCCTACCGCCATACTAATACTTTTTATAGAAAAAAAGCTAAATTGATAGCATTACAAGCTCAGGTTAGTCTCCAGTTAGTCAGCAGCAGCTGTTGCAAATTCAAAAGCCGCAAAACCCTGAGCTTTAACTTTGCAGTTTTTGTATCGTTTCCATGTTTCTTTATTGGGTGAACTTTTAATATTACTTGTAAAAGTCTAATTTACCAAACTATGCCACTTTCCTCCCATTTCCCGGAACAACTTAAAACAGCAGTTTTAAAACCTCTCTATTGAAAAAGGGAGATCCAGAGGAATTCGATAACTACAGGCCGATCAGCCTTCTTCCAGGTTTTTCAAAACTGTTTGAGTTGGTTGCATGCAGCCGCCTTGTGTCTTTCATGGGACAGTGTTAAGTTAGTGTTAAATAGCGTAAAATTTGGTTAAAAGAGTATACTTCAATAGTAAAGTTACCGACGTCTAAACAACTCAAATTTGTCTGCTCCATTTTAGTGCAAAAACGGGTCCACACGTAGTCGTTTCGACGTCAGTTACCGACGTCGGGTTGTCTATAGCGACGTTGGTTAGACGTCTAAATGCTATTTGGGTACCGTCGGGGCCGGCCGTAGGCTAATTATTCATATAGCACCACAAAAGCCTATTATGGTAAAACTAAAAATACCTATAAGAACGAATCATGTTTATTTATTAAATTTTTATTTTTTATCTACACTGAAAAAATAGCTGAGTTTAAAACAAAGGAATTAATTTTTTTCGGTTCTTTTCTTCATTCAAATTATGTCCCATAAAAAATTTTGATATATCCAACATGAAAGGAGATATTTATTGGGGTTAGGTTTTTTTTTTAAATAGTTTTAACGAGTATTTTAATTATAAATATTTTTAATATTCTTTAGCAGATTTTAATTTAATTTTGGTAATGATAATTCTAGTGATAAAACGCTCGTATAGCGCTAAATTATTACGTCCAGTGACGTCTCAGGGGGCGCCTTAACATATAATATTGGCAAAAAATAAGACGCCACTGAGTTTTTGGTAATTTTTATATTTTTTTCGGATTAAGAAACTAAAAATATAGTTTTCTTGTCTGTTAAATTGTTTTTTTATCTTGTCTGGTTGTCGAGAAATAAAAATAAAAACAATTTCATTGCATATCTCTGGAAAACAAAACTCATTAAATACGTTGTATTTTTGGTTGTTTAAAAGCATTAAAACATTAACGCATTATAAAATAAAATTAAAAGATGTTTTAAATTTTATGAAATAACTGATGAGAAATTATACAAAATTATTAATGAAAATTAGGACAATACCAGAAACTATTTATTGGGGCCGAATAAGGTGTTCAAAATTATTGCCGTTTTCATATTCACACATAGCAAATCAATATAATAATTCGGTTCTGCAAACTCTCAATAGTGTATTTCGATTAATAGCTCTGCTAAAGGATATTAAAAACATTTACAATTAAAATACTCGTTAAAATTATTTAAAAAAAAACTTAACCCAAATATCTCTTTTCATGTTGAATTTATTAAATATCTCTTTTGTTTGTTTAAAAGCATTAAAACATTACGCATTATAAAATAAAATTAAAAGATGTTTTAAATTTTATGAAATAACTGATGAGAAATTATACAAAATTTTTAATGAAAATTAGGACAATACCAGAAACTATTTATTGGGGTCGAATAAGGTGTTCAAAATTATTGCCGTTTTCATATTCACACATAGCAAATCGATATAATAATTCGGTTCTGCAAACTCTCAATAGTGTATTTCGATTAATAGCTCTGCTAAAGGATATTAAAAACATTTACAATTAAAATACTCGTTAAAATTATTTAAAAAAAAAACTTAACCCCAAATATCTCCTTTCATGTTGAATTTATTAAATTTTTTTATGAGACATAATTTGACCAAAAATTAATTATGTTTAAGAACGACAACATTTGAAAGTTCCTGTCATCGAAAAATTTCTTTGCACCGTGGCGCCACCTACATCTTGTATTATTCAAACACATTTTTTACACAGTTGTGAAGCTAAGAGGCTAAAAACTGGCGTTTACAGAATTTACATGTACCTTTTAGTTTTCGAAATAATTGGCGTGGGAGTTTTTATTGAAACACCCTGTATAAGAATGTCAAGTTTTACATGTTTTTTTTATAAGTTTCAACATGTTTTACAGTATTTAACAAAAAAATAATGGTTGTACGTACTAATTTAATAAACGCAAATATTTAAAACAAAATAATGAGAACTTTATTTATTTCAATGTTTATTTTAATATACCTAGCAGGAAATTATTAAATAAATTATATTAAATTAAATAAAATTTTAGGATTTATTGAGACTAATAAATAAGATAAATTAGCGATTTTTTCAAATGCAAGGTAATTTTTAAATAAATATACAGTGTCCGCGGAAAAGTTTGCACCGTAATGGAAAACTTTTCTATGCGTTTCTTTTTGCCAATCTGTTTTTGACATTAGGTTCTGCATGACCCAAAACAAAACAAAACAAAAGCCTAAAACTTTTGGCTTATGACGTGCTTTACACCTATCAAATGTCATTTAAAAGTTTTAAACTGGCGAAAGTGTAATTTTTTTAGAGATACGAAAAAAAGTTATAGGAAAATATTCTCTCATCATATTTTGAGTCTATACCAAAATATGTAAAATTTTTTTTATTTTTTTGGAAATTCAACTTATTGTCACTTTTTTTTTACTCTTTTTTGTCAGTTTATTTAAAATACTTATTTTGAATCAGGCTAACTGCATTTTAATTTAGTTATACTTCATACGAAGTCATTTGAGACAACGTAAATATTGGAGGTACGATCAATTTACTGCATCACACACTGAAACTACAATACAAATATAACAAAATTTGTATTGATCGCTCCCTATACAGATGTTCGAAGATAGTCCACGTGGACTTGACAAGTCTGTCATCAAATTTTTTTTAGTTTTGTTGTCTGTCTCAACTAAAATCGTATACACTTTATCGCATTTTATAGCAAAAAAAAAGCACATCCAATCATGTCTTACAATAGAACCTTTTTTTTCGTAAAATATGTAAGGTTTTTCTAGTTTCACATAAAAGGTATAAATTTTGGCGTAAAAATAGTGATGTCTATTTTTATCCCACTATCCCCTATTTCTGGCCACATTTTCTTAAATATTTAATTTATTTACCAAAATGTCTAAATTTTAAATTTGTATATCTACAACAGTGGCGTAGCCAGCCTTGCGGGGCGGGAGGGGCGAACATATATGGGGGCGCTTTATGATTTTTTGGAACCACTAATATTATTATTATTAAAAATATGGTGTTTGTTTTTCAAAATACATATACAGGGTGTCCCGAAATTAGCTGACAATATTTTAAGGAGATAAAGTACATCCAAAAATAAGACTAATACCCTCTATTAATATACCTTCAGCTTCGACGCAATAAACGATTTTATTAGCTTAACTTTATTTCTTCCAGTGGCGTCCCACTGGGTAGGTAGTTGAAAGAATATTGCACGAAGTTTTTTATTTTTAGGATTTTTTAACTTCATGTGCAATTTTTAGAAGCGTTGAAGTCTTTTGTTGAAAAAAGGTACTCTTGTTTCATTGAGACAGGATTCACCATTTTCCAGTAAAATCGATTTTAAAATTTTCGGTTTCTTGAAATCCGGTGAAAAGGCTAAGGTTTTTTTTTGCATATCTTAGCAAACACTTAATATTAAAACATGAAATTTATTAGAAGTTCTACTAGCGACAAGGCATATGTATTTAAGGATGTTACTTTAAAATATTTTTCCAGTGACGTCGCACGGGGTGGAGCCTTAAGTAAATATTACTATTATTTTTTTTTAATTTCATAGTTTTAATGTAATTTTTTTTAAATTTTAAATTTGTAATTTAATTAAAAATATTGTAATTTGACAGAATGTAACGTTTTTAAATTAAACATATTTTTAGATTCCTTTGTTTTTTAAATACTTATTTTCATGGAGATTTTAAGAGAGTTTTAAAATAAAACAAAAAAGAATAACAAATTGCAAATCAAATTTGATTGTGAACCACACGGGAAACTAATTCTTAAGCAAGTACCAGTCATGTGTCCTCAAAAATAATAATCAAGGGGATTTAAATCAAGTGATCTTTGTGGCCAGGCTATGGCTACCAATCCACCTGGTAATTTTCTTCAAGTCAATTCCTCACTTGACGTTCGTAGTGAGCTGGTGCTCCATCATGTTGAAAGAAGTGCCCTAAACGAAAATCCAGTGGCACATTATCTAATAAATCCCCAAGTTGATTATGTATTATTATTATTTGTGGCTAGGAACTTCTAATAAATTTCATGTTTTAATATTAAGTGTTTGCTGAGATATGCAAAAAAAAACCTTAGAAATTTCACCGGATTTCAAAAAAACCGAAAATTTTAAAATCGATTTTACTGGAAAATGGTGCATCCTACCGCAATAAAACAAGAGTACCTTTTTTCAACAAAAGACTTCAAGGCTTCTAAAAATTTCAAATAAAGTTAAAAAATCCTACAAATAAAAAACTTAGGGCAATATTCTCCCAACTACCTACCCAGTGGGACGCCACTGGAAGAAATACAGTTAAGCTAAATTAAACCATTTATTGCGTCTAGCTATGGGTAAAACATGTATCAAATTTTGTTTTGATACCCTAATCGGTTTCTGAGATATTGTAAAAAAAAACTGCTTGTCATAGCTCCAATTCGGGATATTTCATCCTTTATCGTTGCCCCATAGCGAAGCGTTTTTGAAGGTATATTAATATAGGATTTTAGTCTTATTTTTGAATGTGCTTTATCCCCTTAAAATATTGTCAGCTAATTTCGAGACACCCTGTATAATAGAATGCCAAATTATTTTCAATTTCAATTAATGTTACAGGGTGTAATTAAAGTATATTTTTATTTTGCATACGGGCACCAAGCGGCAAGGGGCGCCATGCAAGGGGGGCGGGGCAGGCGCCCCCCCTGGCCCCCACCTGGCTACGCCACTGATCTACAAACGTTTCGAGAATATTGGCTTCTTCAGAGCACCCCTTTAGGAGGCTGTAGCTTCGTAGTAAGTGGACATAGGACACCATTTATATGAAGTTTCTTACTTTATTTTTAACCACTGTACCGGGTGAGTCAACGATTGCGCGGCGTAATTTTAGGCCTCGAAGATAAGATTTGTCGATAATAAGCTTTGGTATGAAGGTATGGCGGGATATCTGGCACATTTTAAAAATATTTTGAATTATACAGGGTGCGTCCAAAAAGTAGGGTGTCATAAAGTTACATTTTTTTAAATGAGACACCCTATTATTGAATACATTTATTAATTCAAGGCGTTATTTCATATATTTTTATTAATGGTTTAATATACGAAAATTTTTTAGGTCTTTAGATAATTCGACTTATAATGAAAATTTTGCATTTGCAAGCATCTTTGTTGTGAAGATGCTACTTAAATTTTGAAATTAAGCTATTCATAATTTTTATACTTACTAAATAAAGTCAAAAATACATATTCACTATGAAATATTTGACGTCTTATTTACAGGGTTTTAGTTTCTAGGACCAAAGTCAGAAAACTTCTAATTGAAAAAATCACCTTTAATTAAATGTAACACCCTATATATTTTTCTGTCATCTTATAGCTCGTTATAAACTCTTCAACTTTCTTAAAAAATGTCCTATCCCCATCTCTAATAGTTTTTGAAATATTTTGATATTTCGAGATTTAATGTCCTCGTTATAGCATTTTATGTCAATGGATCACGCCTGTTGAATTAAACAATTCCATTAAATTTTCAAAACTTCGAGGACTGGGTGTTCGCCGCTCGGGATATTTCATCCTGTATCGTTGTTCAACAAAATGCCACTTTTTTTATCCGCTTCGCCCAAAACATTAATCATATCGATTTATTCATTTTGAGTACCAATTTATAAAATTACTGGACAATAAACTTTGCAGTAAAAAGGTTTAAGTTTTACATTGATCTGATTCTTAATGTGTCATCCACTGCTGTTATTTTCATTTATTTTCCATGGCTATTGTGATCCATTGACAAAAAAATGCTATAACGAGGACATTAAATCTCGAAATATCAAAATATTTCAAAAACTATTAGAGATAGGGATAGGACGTTCTTCACGAAACTTAAGAGTTTATGACGAGCTATAAGATGACAGAAAAATATATAGGGTGTTCCATTTAATAAAAGTGATATTTTTCAATTAGAAGTTTTCTGACTTTGGTCCTAGCAACTAAACACCCTGTAAATGAGACGTCAAATATTTCATAGTGAATATGTATTTTTGACTTTATTTAGTAAGTATAAAAATTATAAATAGCTTAATTTTAAAATGTAAGTAGCATTTTCACAACAACGACGAGATGCTTTCAATTGCAAAATTTTCATTATAAGTCGAATTATTTAAAAACTATAACATTTTCGTAACACGTAGAATTAATAAATGTATTCAAATATAGGGTGTCCCATTTAAAAAAATTTAACTTTATGACCCTACTTTTTGGACGCACCCTGTATAATTCAAAATATTTTTAAAATGTGCCAGATATCCAACCATACCTTATTACAAAAGCTCATTATGGACAAATCTTATTATTAAGCCATAAATTTACTCGGCGCAATCGTTAACTCACCCGGTACTTAATTCCAAATTATGGGCCATACCTTTTAGGACATCCTGTATATAACCAGTATATTGCTAATGGCATGTTACAATATTGCTACCCCTATGGACGACTAAGGCGGGATACAGAGTTTGCGTAGTTTACATAATTTTGTGGATCATGAAAACACTGAACAGGGTCCGGCTTAACTATTTTTTTATCGTAAATTTTTGAAGCACTAGTTTATTTTTTAGGATAGCAAAGGTAGTTTAGGTACCTTTACCAGAGTAACAAATTAAAATCCGCTACTTTAGTGTCCTCTAGTTTATAATAACATAACAGACACAAACACTCTCTTTTTAATAGCCTGGTTGCATACCATTGACAATATACTGGTTACATATAATATGTGGATAGAACTGACAGTTCTTCGGACAGTGTCGCTCACTACAGTATTGCCAAGTGTCTTTATCAGTGTGTTGTTTCAGGTACCTATTACCATGGTGCCGGTTGGTGGTTCAATTTATGAGGCGGTGGAATATCGACAACCTTCCCCTACACCACTACAGATGCAAACTTTTTATTATTTGGTAGATAAAAGTGAGTAGGTAGTAATAGTACCCATGCTAGGGTATAATTTTATTTCACAGTAAAAGTTGTGTAATTTAAATAATACATTAAAAAAGTTATTTACAAAGCCTTATTCGCATAATTTCCAATGTAATGGATATATGAGAAAATGTGGTAGGTGGAATGAAAGACATTAAAAGTATTATTTTGTATAGCGTTTAAAAGTATTTTTTAATGGCGTATGCTACTACTGTATTTTAACATTCCCAGTTTTATGAGAATTGTTCAGTTTAAAAGTTTTTTTTTTTTTAAATTACAGGGCACTAATTTTTGGTCGTATCTTTAAAATTTCCATCCTGCCAATTATTATGACGAATAGTCGTCTATAATAATAATTATTGTCGTTACTGTAAAAGGAATTAGCGGGTATCTGCATGCGTCTTCGCTCGCCCAATTCAATTGTTATACACTGAGGAAAAACTTTCATTACCAATATTACCATAACTAAAATTTTAATAGTCACAACCAAAATATCGACGATAGGTATGTACATATTATTATGGAATAATGTTGATGCTTGGTTACCATTATTAAAGTAATTTTACAGCTAGTGTTGCCGCGAGACGAGACGAGATAAAATGGGTCTGTCGACGAGACGAGAGACGACCTTCTCTCGTCTCGTCTCGCTTCTCTCGTGATTTAAACCAAATATAGTAAAAACCATAGACAAGCGAGTTGCGCGCTCTTAAGGTAAAAACCAAGCAACATTTTAACGCGCTTAGGTTAGGTTTTATCATATTTGACATAAATTGTGTGCAAAATGACAGAACTAACCTAAATGCGTTAAAACTTTGCTTGGTATTTACTACAGGGTGGCCCATTAGTGTGACAAAGGTCAATATCTCCTGGAGTGCGCTCAGAAACGGCTTAAGCTAAGCCAAGGTAGAAATGACTTTACGCGTTCAATAAACCGCAACTTGTCACAAATGATCAGCGTTTAGCGCTCACGAGTCGCCGGAGTAGTGTAAGATTTGGAGGCACCTCGGAGAGCGTCCGAAAGTGGCTATACAAGTTATGATTGGTTGGAAATTTTTTATGGTTAAAATTTTAAAATCTGTTCACGTCGACACTTGCAAAAGCAAAATTTAGGAAAAAATGGCAGTTATTGACGTGCATTTATCAACAGTCGAAGGGGAGATGTAAATTTTAGAAGATAACAGTTTTTTCTTTAGATTCAACATCATTGTATTTTGAAACTACCTGTTACACATAATTTTGGATTCTTGGTGGAATGCTTTTGTTTATTGCCACTGCAGCTCCTAAATACAAATGTTCTATTTCATCATCATCATCTGATTCAGTATCGGTATCATTAAAATAATTCTGTAACCAAACTAACATCAAAACCGCTAATCAACCAAAAACTTTAATTACAATCGTAGATAAATACTTTAGTGATTACAATCATAGACAAGCGAGTTGGGCGCTCTATTACAATTACCAACAACAGATAATTATATCCATAATCCCAAAAAGTTCGTTGACACTTCTTTATTTTGGACAAGTGGCTTTTGTCGTCCACAACAAGTTCTGCTAAATTTGGCTTTTCGATGGGGTAGGGGTAAAGTTGGTTTTGGTTTGGCTTAAGAGCAGTAACCCCTTTTACCACAATGAAAATTGCCGAACGTTTTGCTGGTCAAACGAAAAGAAAAAATAAAAATTGGTATTTAGAAAATAAATTCTACTTTAAATACCCCATCCAGAAAAGTAAATGACAATCGAAAATATTCCCAAAATTTTTTTTAGAATTTTTTTTTATTTTTAGTAATTTTGTAATATCTTAAACAATTCTTTATTGGTCAAAAGCAAAATGACTTTCCCGGGTGTAGAATGTTGTACCAAACAATTTTTCTTAAAGCCGTTTTTCAATATCGGCCTTACTTTTTTCTCAAAAACGTTGGGCGCGTAAAGTGAATTTAAGCGTGTAAAGTGGATTTACGCGCCCAACGTTTTTGAGAAAAAAGTAAGGCCGATATTGAAAAATGGCTTTAAGAAAAATTGTTTGGTACAACATTCTACACCCGGGAAAGTCATTTTGCTTTTGACCAATAAAGAATTGTTTAAGATATTACAAAATTACTAAAAATAAAAAAATTTCTAAAAAAAATTTTGGGAATATTTTCGATCGTCATTTACTTTTCTGGATGGGGTATTTAAAGTAGAATTTATTTTCTAAATACCAATTTTTATTTTTTCTTTTCGTTTGACTAGCAAAACGTTCGGCAATTTTCATTGTGGAAAAGGAGTTACTTCCTCTTAAGCCGTTTCTGAACGCACTCGTACCACTAAGATAGCGGAAAACTTTTGACGAAGCTTATTAAGGTGGGAGTATCAACATGCTTGCCAACCTATAACCTATTTCGCGTAGATTTATTTATGTTTTCTAGCTTTTATACAAAATTTAAAGAAAATCAGTTTGACTTAATATTCTATAGGTATTAATTGACATATTTAATAAATATCAAGGAATTTCATAACTTATTTTAGGAAAATTGTAAAGCGAAAAATATCGGGTAAGATTTTTTTTAACATTATTATGTCATTGTCACTCATTGTTCTGTCACTATACAATTCTTCCAAAATTAGCAATGAAGAAAATGGATATTTTTGTAATATATCAGATATTACCTAAGTAATGTGCCGACGATACTGATTTTATTTAAATTTTAGTTTAAAAAATAATAAACTTGAAAAAACAAAGCGAAATAGGTTATAGGTTGGCAATAAATTGAACGATGTTGAGAATTCAACCTTAAGGGTCAAAGAGGTGCTTCTTATAAAATTATTTTTGTCTATACAGGGTGCTCCAAAACACCAGCACGGTAAGAAATTTCCATTTCCAAGATACTGACTTTTAAAAAATGTCATTTTTGAGTTTCGCCAGATCTAACAGTACGTCTTAGAGCAAAACGACTCACATATCTTATTATCTTCCCAAAAAAATCACCTTCCGGTTAAATCGGAAGAACTATATTTCCTGCTTTCGAGTTACATCCGGTTTAGCCGGAAGTTTGATTGATTTGAAAATGAAAGATATAGACATATGCGCCGTTTTGCTCTAGAAAGCTATAGGCTGTCGAAACTCAAAAATATAATTTTTCAAAAGTCAATATCTTGGAAACTACTAATAATGCATTTAATAAAAGTAATCATAAATTTATGTAGAATCAGCAAATTTAAAAAATATTTTATTATGAGATTTTTAAAATCTTCCGCTGGTCCTAATATAGACATTATGTATATTTTTGCAAAGAGGAATTTAAGAAGATTTAAAAAAGCTTAAAAAAACGTTTTTTGCTCGAGAGAGACGAGAATTTCTCGACGAGAGAGGGTACTTCTCTCGTCTCGTCTCGGAGCTTTATTCGAGAGAGGGCCAGACGAGACGAGAATCTCTCGTCTCGGCGGCAACACTATTTACAGCTGATGCGCTTTAGTTACCGTTATTAAAGACGTTTGATTATCTACCGGTATTAACCATAGATATTTACCTTTAGATAAGCAAACAATAATCACGAAAGGGGCAAATTTATGGCCTCGCCCATGTAAACAGAGTTACACACGATTAGACATGCGCATGCAATTACCAAAAAATTGGAATTTCTTCTCAATTTCCGATCAAGTTGGGAAATAACGTAGTTATTTCTGGTATTTTTAGTAGTTGCAAACCTGCAAACCTATCAGATTGTGAGGATAGAAACAGTGGCGGCTCGTGACTAGCGAGTCAGGGGGGGCGCTGGCTTTAAATAAAAAAAATTTAAAATGTCTATTATTTTCAAAAGTACCTACGTGTCTGTTTTTTCTAACTTTCTCGTTGTGAATTTTAATTTCATCAGCATAAGCACTACTTAAACAAGTTAAAATATTAGTTTGTCCTAACATCTCAAAACTTACCACATTATGACGATGTTTTGCACTATTTTCATGTTTTTTTATTTTCTCTGAAAGATGTTTTAAGTCCTGCACCCCATTTATAGTCCAATTATCATCCCCGTCAAAAAGAAGACACACTAAACAAAAAAAAAATTTTTGTCCTAGCTCACAAGCGCATATTCAGGATTTTTTATTATATATTTCTTTGTCAAACTTAAGCGTAAACTGTGCCTTACTTTTACATTTTGATTGCACTTGTACTATGTTCAATTTCTAGTGGCCGCCCTGCATTTTTTAAATCAATTTTTTCACTTAAGCTCAGAGAACTAAACACAAGCTTCTGTAAATCACTGACCTTCATATTACACGACATTTTCCAACAACAACAACGTAACTAATAAATCAAATCAAAACAAATAAACAAAACGTTAGCGCCTAGCGGCATCGACAGGTCGCCTCGCCAGAGTACAAAATATATTGATTATTCTACCGTGGCATCGCGAACAGCTGTTGTTGGGCGCGGAAAATTGGAGCTCATCGAGGCCGCTCGTTGTGCGATGTGTAGGTGACGTCACGCCTCTGTCGTCATGACAACTCATCGAGAAGCCGCGTTGAATCGGGACGGATAATCGGTCGCCCGCCCGCGCTTAGTATAAAAAACATTGAGAGCGCGCAACTCGCTTGTATACCTGCCCGTTGGAATAGGGCTATGTTTGGTTTGAATTTATGCCCGCGCTTAGTATAACCTACCCGCTGGAATAGGGCTATGTTTGGTTTGAATTTATGCCCGCGTTTAGTATAACCTACCCGCTGGAATAGGGCTATGTCTGGTTTGAATTTATGCCCGCGCTTAGTATAACCTACCCGCTGGAATAGGGCTATGTTTGGTTTGAATTTATGCCCGCGCTTAGTATAACCTACCCGCTGGAATAGGGCTATGTTTGGTTTGAATTTATGCCCGCGCTTAGTATAACCTACCCGCTGGAATAGGGCTATGTTTGGTTTGAATTTATGCCCGCGCTTAGTATAACCTACCCGCTGGAATAGGGCTATGTTTGGTTTGAATTTATGCCCGCGCTTAGTATAACCTACCCGCTGGAATAGGGCTATGTTTGGTTTGAATTTATGCCCGCGCTTAGTATAACCTACCCGCTGGAATAGGGCTATGTTTGGTTTGAATTTATGCCCGCGCTTAGTATAACCTACCCGCTGGAATAGGGCTATGTTTGGTTTGAATTTATGCCCGCGCTTAGTATAACCTACCCGCTGGAATAGGGCTATGTTTGGTTTGAATTTATGCCCGCGCTTAGTATAACCTACCCGCTGGAATAGGGCTATGTTTGGTTTGAATTGTTTTAATGGATTGCTTACATAGATTGCTTTATTAGTTTTTTAAGTAAAGTATTTTTGGATTCTGTTTGAAATAATTGCAGGGAAGGCGGCGCCCAGAGCCCTTCATTAACGAGCCGCCACTGGCTAGAAAATTGTTTTAAGGGTTTGTTTCTAAAAATTTTTTAAAAATGATTTGTCATGTTTTTAGTTTAAAAAGAAAGAAAAGAGAACAATTTAAAAATATTTGAAACTTTTAGATTACTAAAGTCAAAATAGTCTATTCTTTAATAAACTTTAATACCAATAAATGGTTTTTCAAAGCCACCTTCGATATTTATTCATAATAATGACTGTTGGAATAGTTGATAAAATGAGGTTTTGCAAATAAGTCTTGATGCTTTAGAAATTGCGATAGGGTTGTAATTAGGACAAATGTTTGAGTTTTAATTCTGCATCGAATGACATAAAAAGATACAGGGGTTCCAATTTGAAATAAGAAAAATAAATTGCTTTAAAGTTTGCAGAATTTGACACTAAACTTTGGACACCCTGTACAATTCGTAATAGTCAAACTTGGTTAACGACACTGTTAGACTTTATTTAATAAGTTTATTTTTTGTATAATTTTATTAACAAGGCATTATTTTTAGTTTTTATTAATTTTTAAAACTAGTGGTGCAAAACTGATATTTTTTAGTTTTATTTTTTTCGCCTAAAAAACATACCTACACTAAAAATACATCCTTATGACGTCACACTTTTTTGGAACACCCTGTATGAAAAAAAATTTAGAGGAAAGCAATTAGAATTAATTAAAAATTATCTGAAAAATAGACGAACTTATATGTTCAAATAGATGAAGAAAAAAGCTATCCAAAAGTATTCAAGTATGGTGTTCCTCAAGGAACAATTCTGGGACCATTATTTTTTAATATTTATATTAACGACTTATTTACTATAAATTGCGATGGACAAATTCATAGTTTTGCAGATGATACTACAATTTTTGATATCGATACAAATTGGGACAACTTAAATAATAAAAATAATAATTAAAGAATTTAAAATTACAAAAAATTGGTTTGATACCAATTAATTTTAATAAAACAAATTATTTTTTTTTATTTATCCTTTTACTTTAAACCTAAATATCCTACCACAAAATATAAATAGTATTCAAATAAATGAAGACATTCAAATTTTTAAAGGTAATAAAATAAAATATTTAGGAATTATTTTTGACTGTAAATTAAATTGGAATTATCACTTAGATTACTTAATTAAAAAATTAAGAAGTTTAAGACATATGGAAATATTATATTACGCGTTAGTTAAAACTCATTTAAAACTTTAGGTTGGGGAGGAATAAATAAAACTTTCGTTAAAAAATTAGAAATATTACAAAAAAGGTTTCTAAAAATTATATTCAATAAAGATTATATTTATCCTTCAAAAGAAACAATAAAGTTGAACATAAGACAAGTTTACATTTATAACATCTTAAAAAACCATAATCATATTACACGTCATAAAAATGAAATAATCATAAAACCTAAAATAAATAAGTCCATAGGACAAAAAAATTTCAAATATTTATGTTTTTATTTAAACGATATTTATTGTTATTCCAAAGTCAGTGTGATGACATTCCATACGGCGGTAAACAGTCTCAAAGAGACCTACGTTTACCGCCGTATGGAATGATTGGAATGTCATCACACTGACATTGGATAAATTATACCAACAAAAATTAAAAAATTGATTTCATTAAAAAAAGTCCAAATAAAAACATGGATATAAAAAACAGATAATTTGAAAATATTTTTAGAAATGCTTTAATTAAAAAATATTGTTCTGAATAATTATTTATACAGGGTTAGGAAAAATTACCAGAACGGTTATAATTTTATGTAGAATTTAAAAATGTAAAAATATACAGGGTGTTCTATTTAAAAAAAATATAACTATCATTCTCCACAACTTTGTGGGCGACCCTGTATATTTCAATTTATCACGGATATGTAGATTTTTAACAGCCCTACATTTTTTATATAAGACGTTTCTTAATAACCCCTGTATATTTTGAAATAATCGACCGTTCTGGTAATTTTTCCTAACCCTGTATAAGTAATATTTCTTACTTAAAAATTATAAACGAATAATTTTATGATAGTTAATATATTTCGTCAAAAAAAACGGCGTTTATACTATAAATTAACATTTTTACTTTAAAACTTTACTTTTAATGCATATTTATGATTTATGATTTTACATACTAAAACAAAAAATAAGATTTGTCCCTAACAAGATCAGCTTCAGGGGATTGAAGAATAAGTTTATAGAAGACAACATAAATTAAACATATTTATTATATTATAAAAATTTTTATCAAATTTTTTTTTAAATAAACATACATTGAGCAATATTGTTGCTCTTGGGCAGGGTAATATAAGAAAATGGTTCTTGGTTAAACTGGTGAACACAACTACAGTCTCGTGGTCGCAATTTTGGACGTCGAGCAAAGCAGTCAGCAAACCAGCAGTCTGTGGGTTCCTTTAGCGATCAACAGTCCGACGATTTTTTTTGTTCCTTCCTAAAAATGGCTTTTTGGGCGCACTTGCTTCTGATCCCCTCCTTCCTCCTCTTTTCCCCTCCGCCAATATTCATTGCTGTAGGTAGGTATAGGTACGATAATAAACCGGGCTTGTCAATAAATTGTCTCTCGCCACATCATTTATCTGATCCAAATTCTAAAAGCTCTCAGGAACTGTTTCACGTTTTCCAACCCGGCGTTATATACCGATAATTACATTCTGTGTAGGCAGTGCAAGATTAACGATGCCGTTTCCGACGCTGATATTAAACGTTCTCCATCTACTACAGCAGTCTGCTTACACGTCTCATCAAAGGTTATCCATTGCAAATGAATTAGAACGAGACAGGAAAGCCTGTATGTCGTCTGACAGGCCAGAATCAGGGCAAACCCACTTTTCTGGGATTTCTGACTAGAAAAGTAAATTTGGCAGACGGAAAAAAAGGACCAGATATATTATTATATACACCATCAGTAACTAGGCGACAACATAAAATTGAAATACACAAAACATTACTTGACTTAAGTGCACACATTTAAAGTTAAAAATATATAATAATAGCGTGTACCCGGCATGCGTTGCAACCCGCTGGTATAAATACAAACCAGAACAAACCCGATATATTGGTACCCGCAAGCTTGGCACTGTCATTACGACAGTGCCAAGCTTGCAGCATAGCGGCACCGTTTTTAAATTGGTATGATTGAAACAAAAAGGTGCGAAAACATTAGTAGACTTTATTGTGTCGCCTTAAACGTGACTGTTTACGGTACTAGACAAGTTACTGATAAAAATTTTGGACTCACATTATGATAGAAATAACAACTGATGCTTGTGCATTGCCTTTGCCTATCATAGTAACTTAACAGTGACAATAACCTTTGTTGCTTATGTGTAAAATGTCAATTCGGTCACTGATTTCGGGCTTTGCAAAAAAAAAGTTTATTTATTTATTTGTTTTGCATTAAGGAATACCAACGGGACGAACCCAGGAACAGTATTTACTAAATAAAAAAATATAAATTTTTAACATTATAGTAGTTTTATTGACGTAAAAAAACTAAACGTATATAAAAATATGTGTTTAATTAAATTAACAAAATATTAACAGTATTATACTAAAACTGAATTTAGAATTTTGTGGGCAAATTTTATGTCGCACATCTGCCTTCTATCCTCAAGTGATAATATAACTTTAAATTCAATTTGATTGAGGTAAGGTTGTCGTTTCAAACAAATTTATAGCATAGATAATTTGCAAATTTTTTTTGGACTTTTTTAATTTTACCAATATCTATATAAAAAAATGTACTTTTGTATTCTATTTGTTTAAAGCCCCTACAAGTTCTTATAATAAAACTAAGTGATTTTTTAGCTTGGGTGGTAATTTGCTTGATATGGTGATCAAATAACATTTTACAGTCAAAACAAACACCTAGGTATGTCTTTTACGACGCAGACTCTTGTTAGTGGTATATTGATTGTTAATAGTATAATTTGATAAAACTCTATTTATATTTCTAGAAAACGTAATAGTGTAACAGTTTTTAAGTTTAAGGTAGAGGCAGTTACCTTGGCAGTACGAAAAAAGATTATTTAGGTTCTGTTGTATGAGCAAGGCATTTGAGTGATTAGTGACTAAATGAAAAACTTTTAAGTCTCTGCGTACAATAAAAAATAACAAAATTTAAAGCATGCAGCAGCAAGCAAGAGAGGCCCGAGATGAGACCCCTGAGGCACTCCAAAACTGACCGAAGTAGGTGCTGATGAAAACATACCAATACCAAAAGTTGTGTGAAATGAAACTTTGCAGTGTCATCAAATACTTAACGATGAACCAAGTGAATGAAAAATAGTGAACCTAGGGCACTCTATTGGATTTACTGAAATTATTCCACGTTGCAAACTCACACTAATATACTATTTATAGTACCTAAAGTATTTGTGCTACTTCTTTGCTTTATATTGATTATTTAGGTATTGATTTAATTTGGATGCGTAAACAATGACTAGTGCTGGTAGTGACCAGGGGCGGTTCTAGACCCAAAATATTAGGGGGGCACCACATTGGCGCCGCCACAATTTTTGGTAGCCTTCGCAAGCAAATAACGCCGCAGCCCAAATTGTTAGGATCACGCCCAAATTGTATCAAATTATGTAAATAATAAAGCACCCGAAATTTTTTTTTATCATTGACAGGAAATCATAAGTAGTTTAAAGTTTTTTTCAGAAATGTTGGGGGTCCTGGGCCCCCCCAGGCCCCCCCGTAGAACCGTCCCTGGTAGTGACAGGTAATAAGTATAAGTAATAGGAATAGGGGTAAATACCTGGTATTTCATATTTTCAGTAATGGAGTGGTGATAGTCGAACCAACTTGAAATAACAAACTGTAAACCAGCCGAAAATAAGCATTTTAAAGCTATTATAGTTTTAAAAAAATTTAAGAAATAGTTTATTCTTTTTGTGTGACTTTTCGAGCCTTAAACGAAATGTCTGGAATAGAAAAAATATCCTCAACATTTTTGACCAAAAAAAGAGTACCAAGGTAAAAGTTTCGATTATCATACAAGCTTTCATTATTCTTGTTTTAATTTCGGCGTACCTGTATTCCGGCCTACGTCTGAGCCTACGTCCAACGGGCCTCAAAGAGGTCAAATAAAACAACTGTCTCCCTTGGAATCTGGATGAGCGCCATATCTAACGCGAGAGAAAGAAAAATAGAGAGAGAGAACGATTTGGTATCCGGAATTCTGTAATTTGGCGTGGTTTGTGCTGATTGATAGTTGTGCTTGTCACCGCGAGAGCGATATAGAGAAATTTCCATTAATTTCCGTCGAAAGTTTGACGGCTTGCCTTATATTAGCGGTAATGGTCCTGACGTATCTTTTCTTGAAAGAAATGACGCAATGACTTGTGGATTTTCGATCAGTTGTACTTATTTAGCATAGGTATTTTTTTTTCATTTGTTCTTTTGAATACTTATAATTAGGGATTTTCAAAATGTCTTATTGAAGCTATTATAGGTACCTATTGCATTAGTTTTGAACACTGATGTGTTCAACCAAGAAAGGCGATCGATTATAAATTGTAGTTCCCTTCCGAAAATGCCTCGCAAACTCTTATGAAAAAAGGCATAAGGAGCTGAGTCGGTTAATGACACAGTTATTCATAATATTTTATGAGTCTTAAGCATTTCTTTTTCTACGAGAAATATAATATATTACATCTATTTTCATAAAACCCAGAATAAATATTTCCTATTATGTTTTTGATTCATTTTTATGGGTACCTACTTATGAGCACTTAGCATCAAACACCTTTGTGTAACCTAACATAAATCTATTAGCTTATGTTAGGTTATCAGGTTGGTTAATCAGGTGCAGAGGTTAAAACGTTTTTTTATAATATATAAATGATCCAATAGTCAAATACATTTATATTTAAAATTAAGGTGGTTAAAACGTTTTACCTAATTGCAAACATTTAATGTAAGGTTTGTTAAAGCCTTTTACACAAATTTTATTTGATCACTAAAGTGCTTAAACGATAGCAAGAAACACGTCTTAGTTTTTACACTATAACAGTTTTTAAAAAATGCGTCTGTAAGAAAAATATAAATAATTTAAAATTAAAAAAAACTTTTAATCGTCCTACTGCAACATTATTAAACTGTCGCTTTTGACCCTTAGTAAGTTATGAGGAATACAGTTTAACGTTTTATGACCTATATACTTAATATGTAGTCGTATCCTTCTCTATCCTACCCTCACATTCTATATTATATTTATGAGGTATTCTGATCGATATAGGTACCTATACAATTTTTACGAAGTTCTACAATTTATAAGGTTGATGAGTTTAGGTAGTAGTAAAATTTATTCTTAACATTATTTATTGTATCAGGGGTTATGGGGCGAATTTCGTGTATAAGTCGTTGCCTAAGTTCCTTTAAATTTTCTGGTTTTATTATGTAAACATTGGTTTTTAGGTGAGCCCAAAGGAAATAATCTAGAGGATTAAGGTCCGGCGATCGTGGCGTCCATTCAATGATACCCCTTCTTTCAGCGGTTTGTAAAAACTTCACTCAAATATTGTCGAACATTTATGGCGTAATGAGGCGGAGCTCCATCCTGCTGTATAACCATATTCGATCATCATGAAAATTTGCTTTTGCATGGTGAGAAAATAAAGCTGTCAAAGCTAGATTAAGTTATCAAGTTACCTTCAAGGAATAATGGCCCGATGATGCGGTCGCCAATTATGCCTGCCCAAACATTAAGTTCCTGCGATGTGTGTTTCTCGCATTCATTGTGACGATTTTCTGCGGATCAATATCGACATCAGTTCTGGTTATTGACTTTACCATTTAGTATAAAAGTACACTCATCTGTAAAAAAGATCCAGTCCAAATCTACCAAATGCTGATCAAGTTCATTGATCATTAGATCACAAAACTGAAGACGGCGGTCCGGATCATCTTTCAGTAAATCTTGTACCATTAACATTTTATAAGGACGCAATTGACATTATTTCACTAACTTAAATATAGACGTACCACGTACCTATCTATGGCCTATGTGGTTTTCTCTTGCAAGCCGAACTGGAGTAACATGATTTTTTTAAGAGCAAGTAAAATGTTGAATTGCTTGCCTTCATCCATTAGGTACTCCAGGCTGCCTTATTCTTATTCCCTCACGTCTTTTAATTTTGCTGATGGTGCCTTAAGAAATTGGGGGTAGATCGGGGTGTGTTTCGTGAAATAAAGCTGCTACTTCTGCTTGAGTACGCGATGTGTCGCCAAAGCGCAATCGTCAATAAAATTTTGATTTTGTATGATTCAGTTAAATAATGCATTTTAGTATAGCAAAAATACTTCTTACTATAAAGTAACGATTTAAACAGCACAAAATACTACAACAGATAAGTATATTCAATTCTTCTAAACCGAAAATAAATTGACATTGGAATGCGGCATCAAGTATAGAAACAACCTTATCAATAACATGTTACCTTATTTTTTAGAACAGTCTGCACTGGTAAAACCCAAATTGTATTGTAAAATTGCCATTTTTTTTCTGGCTTTCTAGATTACCGAAATGCAAAAGTAAATAGGGAATAGGGGTATATTTCATGTTGACACGAGAAAAGTACGCCACACTTAAACGCAGTCGTTGTTCTGTACCTTTTTAGCAAATACCTACTGAATCCAGTTAAAAATTCCACCTTATACAGTGTCCGCAAGAAAGTCCGCATCAAATGGGATTTTTTTTATTATTAGGTATAGGTAAAAATTGAAAAAGCAGTTAGTTTTTGCTTACCTAAAAACCAAAAATGACGTAAACTGAAGCAGCTGCACGACTTGCGTTACCTGTCAAATTTGACATTCTTAATAAAATAGGTTCAAAAATGCCATTATTTATCAAAATATCGAAAAACTTTATTCGAGAAAGTTGTTTATTTAGGCATTTTTAGCCTCTGTAATTTTGAGAGTATATTGCAGTTTTTATTTTTTGCCAGGTTCTTGAAAATTTTGATCAACCCCCGTAGATTAACTTTTATTCATCGATGTAAAACCATTTGCCTTTACTTCAGTTATAATCTTAATGCTATTTTGTGTAAAATTTTTGTTTCCAATTATTTATTTTGCTTCAAAAACTGAAATTGTTATTGATCAGTATGTAATGTTTGATGCAAAGTTTATCTAATTACATCAGTAAGTAAAATTTTTTTAGGTGCCACGCTCTTTTTTTTGACTCTCGAAACTTGGAAATTCTTAGTTTCGATAGCCTAACCCGAAAAAACGTAGATATTATATATAGTAAATTTAAAATTCTTATTTTAAAAATTATTTTCTGAGAATTTCGGGGGGGGGGGGTCCGGACCCCCTGGACCTCCCCCCTGGCTACGTGCTTGTTAGCACATCATTAAGGAACACTCTGTATAGTTTTTATATCTACACACACACAATAGGGAATAGGGGTACATTTCATGTAGACACGAGAAAAGTACGCCAAACTAAAACGTAGTCGTTGTTCTGAACTTTTTTAGCAAATAAATACCTACTGAATTTATTCCAGTTAAAGATTCCACCTTATATAGTTTTTATATCTACACACACGAAATATTTTTGTCCTCATCATACTTATAAAGTTATAAATAAAATAAAACGAGATATCTTGGTTGGTTTTTGTATAAAATGATATCCCTATAAAATATTAGGAAAAGTCCAGTTACTTGTACACATCATAAATCCAATTAAAACCTCATAGATCCTTATAGAATTTCCAAGGAGATTTTACGAGGTTTTTTTTAGCAGAGTTAAGAGGGCATTATTGCTTTTACTCGCGAAATACATATAAGTATACCATTTACTCAAAACCCTCTTAAATTATCGAATTTATTTTCACGTACCGGGTGAACAACTAATGGTCGTCGGCTATATCTCAGAAACTGGAAGTCATAGAGCTTTTAAGTAAAATATTTTTTAGTAAAAGTGCCCAAAAGAAAATGTTGGAAATTGTTCTTGAGTTTGTAAAACGTCCGCAAGGGGGCGTCACAGTCATGACCACTGCAAATATTAAGATTTTCTTCGCGTTTTGACTAAATAAGAGGTACCGAAAACATCTTTGTTTTAATGCTTACATATTTCTTTATAAATTTTATAAATCGCAAATTTCTCTATCTAGTGAAATAAAGTGGTGGGGGGAATTCAATGTTTTTTATATAAACTACGATTACTCCCATTTGGCATAACCGATTGTAACTAACTTGGTTTCATTTAAGAGAGGAGTATTTTATTTACAAATTGTGTCAAAACACGAAGAAAATCTTAATATTTGCAGTGGTCATGACTGTGACGCCCCCTTGCGGACGTTTTACAAACTCGAGAATAATTTCCAACATTTTCTTATGGGCACTTTTACTAAAAAATATTTTACTTAAAAGCTCTATGACATCCAGTTTATGAGATATAGCCGACGACCATTCTTAGTTGTTCATCCGGTACATTTGTTTATTTAAAAATAATAAAGTATTTTGTGTGTATGGAGGACTACCCTCTAGTTCTCCATAGTTGTGTGTTATGTAATATGTAATGATGCCCTCTTCACTTCATACAGAGATGAGAGACTAGTACATGATACAAAGAAAGAATCTTTGTATCATGAGACTAGTAGGTACGGTTAATAAAATACATCTCTGTCATTCATAAATACATTTTTTGTGCAAACGAAGATGTTTTTATTGCAATGCAAAGGCTATAGTATACCACAATATTTCTTTAAACAAAACCCTTCGCCTGCAGTCCTGTCAGATGGTACCTAGTGAATATAAGTTCGTATAAATAAGATCAAACGTTTATGTATCGATATAGGATCATGCAGAACATAAAAATTATTATGCGGACGAAGAGGTCATACATCATGCATCTATGTAGAGACCGCACAAAGTCCTGCTTTCTGGGAAACCATAATTCAATAAGAAACCAAATAAGTACATTTAATTAAAGCACAAATATAACTTCATCCTACATCTTCTGCATACACTTAACTCAAAAAAGGACCTCGCCATCAGTAAACACAACGACGGAATAAGAAATAAACAAGGATCGTGTTAGTACGTACAGAAATCAAAGATAAATATCAATCAAGATATAAGTGGTCATCGTGTGTGCATTAACCACATATCTGAGTAATTAACAGGTTGTCTTGTACCTATTTGTGGAGTCGAACGTCCGGACTATAAATGCTGTGTAAATATTGTCCTTCACTTTCTTGAGAATATCTCGAAGAACTCAAAATTATCAATATTAACTTTGTTTTAACATCAGGCGCTCTTTGTTGGTTAATATCAGTCTTTTTGTTTACATTAATGTATTCATATGGTCCGCGGCGGTGTTATTTTTAATTTATATGGTAAAGCGGCATCTTATAATGTTCTTAAGTGGGCAGGCAGACCCTGTAAGAAGAAGAGGGTCGACGAAACTCTATCCTAGACGACTGAAATTTATTTTTACTGGTGTCGAAAGTGTGAACAAGAACGAAGCTCTAGAGTTTCCGGGGAGACCGGGGTTAGTTGTCACACTTTCCTTTTTATTGCATATTTTCTTTACCTACATAACTCCAAACCACTGACTGAACTATTTTTTTTTTAAATGAAAAAGTCGGCTATGATCGGTCGGGCTTAAAGTTAGGCAAACAGACTAAATTTAAAACTGGTATTTACTTGTTAAGTGAACAAGGTTAAAATTTACTACATGCAAGAGGTTTAAAAAGGGTTTTAACTCATTTATTTTTATAATTTGACCATACTTACTTGCAGTGGCGGCTCGCGGTTGTAAAAAATGGTGAAGAGCTTAGTAGCAGTTTGTGCTCAGAGGCACAAAGCCCGCCGCAGGCGAAATTTTTTTTGGACCACGCCCAAATTTGGTCAATAATTTATTACTTATAAACGAAAAAAAATGACCACAATAATAATTAATATAATTTTTTAGACCTACAAAACAATTTTTGTAAGGCGGCACTACTAATACATAGCCAATTATACTCTAAAAACCAGGAACACTTAAAATTATAATCTTATAGGATCTGCCACTTTTTTCGATTCTTTTTTTAAATCTATGTTTAAGATTCCAGTAGGTCGTCCGTGTACTAAAACGTATCTTATCCTCATCTGTCCCACGACTGAATGGAGTTTCTATCAAATTACAAACTATGTCATTAATTGGGTTTATTTTTAAAACGTACAATAAAAATTAGTACTTAGGTCTACTGAATTAACTGAAAAATAAAAACAAAACTTTCTAATCACACAATAAATAACGTAAAAAGGATATCTATAGCCGTAAGTTTCGCGAAGCCTCAAAATAAATACCCGAACCAATACTTAAAACAATAGTGCATATGACTGATCTATTTTTAGATGCACTTCAATCACGTCTCACATGCTGTCGCGTACCTGACGTCACGTAACCATAGCGACGGTGGAAATCAAAGCCACTTGACTGTACGTTCAGTATGTTGGGTTTTCGCCGCTCTTCACCATGGTCTGCGCACTCTCAATGAGCCGCTTGAGATAAGGTTTTTAGTTGTACCCTCGCCACCAGACGGCGCAAATCAACACGTTGGTTTTGACTTTTTTTTTTTCTGTGGTTTTTGGCATCGTAGACATAAAACCCTTTATTTTTCTGTGTCGACGACGGAACGACACCGACAGCTGAGCGAGCACGCCATTTTCATTTTATCTTGTTGATTGTTGAACATTTTTGGTTAGATTGTTTGTTTGTCATAGTTCCTGCTTTTTTGTGTATTTTTATTGTGATTTATTATAAATGCTTATACCTAGGAGACATTTGAACTTTTTACTAAACTGTTACAATTGTTAGAATTACGTTAAATTACCAGGTAAGTTTCAAAATCCTATTATTTAATTTTTAACACTGACTTGTAGCTATGATGCTAACCTCAGACCCTCATGATTTTTTTTTGAGTTATTAGAATGGTGTGTTATTAACAATCCTAGTGGAATAGAAAAACCTAACAAATACTTTAAATTTTTTTACGCATAAAATAGCTCGCAAAGTTAAAATGAAGAATTTTTTTGCTTCCATTAAATTTTCTATACTTGCATTTATTTTTAGATACTACCCTAACCCTCTAGCGTGTTGGATTTTTTCCAGTGCCATTGAAAGTCACTTACACTCGCACCGATATATACCTACCACCTTCTTAACCATGCCTGGTTACTGCTGTATAGAGAGCTGCTGGAAAAATACTGAGTCTAAACATCGGTTTCCTAATCCAGCAAAGGACAGAACAATGTTCGATAAATGGGTAAATGCTTGTGGCAATATGCGTTTGGTGAATGAAATTTTACCAGAACAAGTTTATAATACGTATAGAGTATGCTCTCTACATTTTCTACCTCAGGATTTTGGAATGAATCGTAAACTTAAAAAAGGAGTGGTGCCATCAGTTAATTTACCAGGTATTTATAATTTTTTTTTTCTAAAATGTGTACAGCCTTTAACTTTGACTAAGCTATGTGTATATTTGTGTGTCTTTACAATAATACTTAATGATAATTTATTTGTTTAAAATTAAATAAAGAATGTATCTCGGAAGGTATTGAGCTTGTTTGTTGAAATTTGAAATAATATTGAAATATATACATACAAAGGTACCTACCTACATATAATAGTTTGTAGGTGCAACTAAAAAATAAAATAAAAACCTAGAACTATCCAAATAATGATAATAATTGAGTTTAATATTTTATGATTATTTATTAGCTAAATAATACTTAATTCATTTTTGTATAATTTGAATATGCTGTTTTTTTTTTTTCAGTTTTTATGAGTTAGTTATTGCTAAACAAAAGCTTTATTTTTTTAGAACCATTACGTCCTGCTGGAGAAACTAGTCGCTCTGCACCTGCTATAATCATGGAAACTGTCACTTATTTCAACTGCTAGCACCAGTTTACAAACATTAAAGTGTCTTAGTGAAAGCGATTGCCAAAATGATAATGCCTTTGCCAGCAGTACAAGATAATTTTTAAGTATCCAATACATAGGCTAACACTAACCGAAAAATCTCCACATTATGTGCCTTAAGGTATTCAATACATTGCTAGAAAAGTTAAAACGAATTGGTACACAAAAATGATGTGTAAGTGTAATGAGTAATGTGTAAAAGAGAACTAAAAAGTATTTAATTGACCTGGAACCTTATAGTTTAAAAGACTTTTGTGAAAATTCATAAAATTTAAGCAATATCTATAAGTTTGTTTTTCTTTAATGTGACGTAATTTCATTTTGCTTTGTTTTACATTGTAACCCATTTGAAATAAAGATTATTACTATTATTATTATTGTTAATACAATAGAAAATATTTTCAAAATAATTTATATTTTTTTAATTTTATGAGAAAAATGTTATACAAGTTATAATTTTAATGTATTATTTGAAGTCATGGTTATTTTACATAATTATTGAATTCAAGTATATGCTTGACTATAACTTGTTAACGTTTTGTCAAAAATTGAAAAAAATAAATTATTTTAATATATTAAAAATTATTTTGAAGTTCCCGCCGAAAACTACAGAAGTCCATCTAGTGGCGAGGAGCTGTAGTATTAATATAAGACGCCAACTTAAATCTAAGCAGATTTCTTTAAAATGTTGGAATTGGCACTTGTACCCTGGGGCATAGATGGCGCATGTTATACTGACAGTTTTACTAATACAGGAGAGTCCATTCTATCCCCCCTATAAACCTTTATCTATGCTCTTCACTTGCTGCTTTGACCTTTCGATGCGACGGCGACGAACGCGGACGGCTGGGCCGTGCCAAAATGCACGAGTGTTTATAATAGAATTATTGTCCATCGGAGTTAACCGTGGTCCTATTATGAATAGCTACATTTGGATTAAATTAATATTATTAATTCGAAAATAATTATTTTTTAAGGTAGCTGTATTGGTACATTTAATATTTAATATTGTCGAAAAAAACTTCCTCCTGGTTTTATTTTTATTGGTGAAGGGCCCCTTCACCTACTTCACCTGACGAGCCGCCACTGCTTACTTGTTGTTGTTGGTACTTAGTTTCACAGCCACTTCACTTTCTGTAATATTTGCGCGTTTCCGAAGGCAATTCTTATAAGGAGGCTTTGTTTTATTACCAATTACCTTAATACAAACCATATTCACACCATCATACGCCTAAGAACCTCAAATTCACATATTTTTCCTTTTTCAGGTATTTTCAAATTTCTTCCTAATCGATGTTTGCGGATTCATCTAGTCTTTTCGGGAAACACATACTTATTGGACAACTGGTTAGGTTAGAGTGGCAGACTTCTGGTACTGTTCAGACCAACGAATTAATAATACAAAGGAAGTAGGGTTTTGTAGATTGACAGTTGTCCGGGATGGGTGCTGATGGCGGCAACATTTGACGCATGCGCGCACAACTGTTTCCGGTCCACCTGTGGCGTATCATTAAAATGGTAATAATAAAATGATTAATGATTTTTTATTTGGCGAAGAAAAGAAAAAAAATATTTAGATTCATATATACCTATAAGATACGTTAAGGTTCATATACACCTATAAGATACGTTAAGGTTGGTGTAATAAAACAATACAACTATTTCTTTTAATTATTTATTTAAATAAGGTAACGGAGGTGAAAGGGTCCTTTGTAAATATCTGGTTAAATAACTAAAAAACACCTGTTATTATACATTAAAAAAAAATTGCAGAAAACACATTTTTTCAGATATTAAATACTGATGAAGGCAAAATTATTGCCAAAACGTCTATGTTAAAAAATAAAATTTTCAGAAAACCTTACTCTTTCTTCATGAACCAAATCACAAGAAAATAATAAAATATAATATATAATCCTGTTAATATGTACCTAAATAATATCAATGAGATTTCTAGTATACAAGAAAATTGTCACATGATAAACTATGCAGATGATACAAACATTTTATTGTCATATAAAGACCTTGAGCTTCTCGAGCAAAATATTCAACAATTTATGATTGAAGTAAATAATTGGTTTTCTAAAAATAAACTAATATTAAATAAAAAGACCGGTATCACCTTGTTTAAGACTAACCAATACACTTTGGAGAATCCGGAAACCGTAACCATTAATGATTATCATATGAGATTAAAGGAAGATACTAAAATCTTAGGTGTGTTGTTGGATAGTAAAATGTCCTGGAAGAGCCATGTCCAATATATGTTGTAACCAGAAGGTGTTCCAGTTAGATTCACAGTAGGATAATTATCTTCAGGCAGGTTTTCACATGGTGTCTTATAAGATATTGCTTAGGAACGTACCTGCCAAAAAAATATAAGTTTTTTAATTATCTTTTTAGCACCTTTACCAAATAACACAAAAGTACCTATAACGTAAATAAAATACTGAAACCTATAGACTACTACCTCTCTTTGTAAAAAAATTATTTATATTTTGATATGAATTTCTTTGAATGATAGAAGGTTTGGGACTTGCTTTGAATTAATTTTTTTAATCACTGGTATTTCCAGTCGTCCTCAGGTGAATATTGGGAAAACGTTTCTATCATTCTAAAAACATCATTGTCTTCAACCTTTAAATATGAGTTTCTTTGTTTATCATACCTACACTCCTATATTTTATTACATTCTTTATCCATGGCTTTAAAATTTTAAAAATAGATTAAACCATTAAAACATTTAAAAACTTTTCTCAATAAATAATTTACGAAAGTGTAACAAAGCAGCTTCCTTAGAAGCATAAATAATGCAGCATTATTTGTATTCATATTCTTAAGTACCTACCTACCTACATATTTTCCAATATTATTATGTAATGACCCAATACAATAGTTTCAAAACTTACATTTTTTAACCTGGCTACTGCAAAAGTAGGCACTGCAGTTGGAACCAATCAAACTTTTAATCTTAAAGTTCTGTCAAAGCAATCTTCAGAAAAATGCTCCGAGCAAAGAACGCTATTTCGTGTAGGATCCCAATCACTTCGGTTTACAAATTTCAACCATTCTTTTTTCATAGGTAACTAAAAACCAGTAAGTATTTTTAATTTGCTTTCCTAAGATTTTACTTCCAAAGGTTTATGAAAATGAGATCAAATATTGTAAATTATCTGTGATATTTTAAATTTTGATTTAGGTTTAAATTGTTTTCACACATTTTTTAAGTTATTAAATTGTTGCACATTTTTTTTCCCGATTGCTACAAAATTATT
Organism: Polydrusus pterygomalis; assembly: GCA_963969555.1. Lineage (NCBI taxonomy): Eukaryota > Metazoa > Arthropoda > Insecta > Coleoptera > Curculionidae > Polydrusus > Polydrusus pterygomalis. The sequence continues at coordinate 159,294,899 of OZ018375.1, read as the reverse complement.
GTTGAAATTGTGATATTATATTTACATAGGTAAATATTTTAGTTGTTATTAAATTTTTTCTGTAGAAATGGGGTAACCCAGTCGATTAATAAATAAATAATAATTTTCTGGTTTTATAGGACGAACGCCCATGAGGCCATGAATGACATGCGAGGTTATGTGTATTTTGACATTAAATTAAAATAACATTTTTTTTTCTCTACAGATTAAAAAAGTTTATATATCAAAACATAAACTTACCGATGATTGAAATGTTATGTCCAGTTTTTATTCTTTAGCGTTTGGGAGCACCCACAAGCAGCACAACTAACCATACTTATAGCTAATTAAATAATACGGAACACAACCTAAATAAAATGTTTTTATCGCTGTCCAGCGCTAAAAGTATAGTCCACTGTCACAATAAACTAAATTATAAGTTTAATAGAATTCGATAAAATATCGTTGTTAACTAATTAAAATGCAAATCAATTCAAAAACAGCAAAGAAAGCAGAAAATCACAGCTCGACCTGTCAACCACGGTCAACCACCAAAACAAACATGGAGTAATTTGTGGGTTCTGAAGATGGCCGACTTCCGTCGCAAATTTTGTTGGGCGGTTTATGCAAAACCCTACTTCCTTTGTATTATTATTTCGTTGGTTCAGACAGTCTCACGTAGTCCTATAAGGACCGTTGTGGTAGCACACGTGTTCCGCGGAACCTGTCCGCATCAACTTCCTGATGGTTAACGCGACGTAGACCGTAGAAGAATCTTGGCAGCTCATTCAAAACAGTCACTGCTGAAGGGGCTCACTTCCTCCAGATCATTAAAGAATGGTTTAATTGCCCAATGCGTTGAACCTTCTTCTCGCGAGACCGGGGCATTCACACAAAAAATGCTGAATACTTTTCTCCTCTTCTTCATATCTGCAACTTCTGCAGAAGTCGTTAGCTGGTATTTGCATGCGTTCGGCGTGACTATACCGAAGAGGCAATGTCCGGTGACTACGGCAGTGATATTTCTTAGGTCTTTCAGACTGTGCTGTAGTAACGCTGCGGTTTTCCAGTAATCAAGAAGGGGCCACAATTGCTTGGAGATGCTAAAGGTTGTTAGTTTTGACCATCTGCTTTGCAAAAGTTGTTTAGCTATCCGATCTATCTATTCCTTGACTGATCCCAGTGGTCTAGCCACAATATTCTCTGCTAGTTCTCCAGGGCCGTATCTGAGGGGGGGTTTTAGGGGTTCAAACCCCCCCCCCCCCCCCCCCCCGAAAACAATAAAATCCTTATATGTTTGTTTGTGTGTATGTTTAAATGTATGTTTAAAGTATAACTAGTATTTTTTGCCACTGGTCTAACCCCCCCCAAAATTTTGGTTCAGATACGGCCCTGAGTTCTACGGACATACCTGCGCCCTCCCAGGCGAGCGCATCAGCAGTCTCGTTGCCATATATATTGCTTTGGCCAGGAACCCAACACAAAGTGGTGACTAGATGCTGAGCACCAAGTGTGCCACTGGCAATAGTTTGAGTAAAATATGGACACAGAAAGTTAATATAGACTTAATATTTTCATTTCATCTGATCAAGTTTAGGGATGAAGATGTTGGTGTTGTATCAATGCAACGTTGCCATTATATAATTTACGTTCGCACAAACAGCTAATTAGTTACCAAAGTTTAGCAACCTATTGTATGTAAAGATAGATAAACTAATTTATATTAAATATATTATAACAAGTGACAATAAATAAAATGTTTATTATTGGTAATAGGCCTCAAATGGTTGATTGTCCTCGCCTTCCAACTTACATATTAAATATAAAAAAAAATTAGTTTCTGAAAGTCCAAAAGTAAAATGCTTGTTGAGTTACTGCCCTCAAAATTTGGCCACCTGTAAAAAAAAATCCAAGGGGCCGCGCCTGGCTGTTAATGTCGTGTATGGTTGTCAATTGTCAAAACGCTTTCTTTTAAGAGGTAGTTGACTTCTAAATAAAAATAAAGATTAAATATTATTTAATAAATTTATTTAAACAATTTATCACAGCTGATTTGGCCATTGTAGTAAAAAATTGATATAGGGAATGTGTTATAAATACTTTTACAATAAAATATACGAATTACTAACATCTAACAGAAAAAATAAACATGGAATACAATAATACATAAATATATCACATCTAAATTACACTTAGTTTAAAACATCTTTGAAAGTCAAATTAAGATTACTAATAAAATTGTCAAATTATATTAAATAACTAGAACATAAAATATACTTACAAGAAAACATCTCATTAAAACTAAAACAGTCGCATTAGGTTATTTTCGATGCATTTTAAAAAAATGGTAAATATAGGTGAGAAGTGTTGATTCATAGACGACCTTTGGAGTTGCCCCTCAAGAGCAAACATTAGTGACACATTAGCATTCGCCATTTCGTTTTTTAATCAATATTTCGTAACTGCTTCGTTTTGTCCAAATACTCATATTTGGGTTTGTTTTAAATATTTTTTTATTGTTTTATGTTCTATCTGTTCTATACTACAAAATTTCGTCCTAAAATGACGTTATTATTACGTTACCTTGAAATAAAGGGCGCACAGGGATTTAAGGAGAGTGGTCTGTGATATAATACGCGATATGCATGATCGCATCTGTTCTGTTTTTGTTTTTATAGGCAAACAAGGATAGGACAGGTACTATAGACAATGCTTGGCTGCTGTAAAATTTGGTGATGTTCCGTGAGGGCTGATTAGTAGTGTTGCGGTCAGAACTTCATCATACTGCGATTTAACCAATCAGTTGTGAGAGGTGAGGTTATTTGGCCAATCAGAATTTGAGTACTGGGATATAAAAGAAACAGTGCTAGTCAACGTAAACTTTAGAGTAGTATTTGTGGATTTTTATGTTGTTGCCTTTTGTAGTTGGTAAATTGAATAATTGATATCCTGGGTTGAAATATTAATAGTGTTCATTAACCTAACTTTTTTTTTATTATATTTGAAAAAACCTAGTTCTGTTTGCTAGTTTTGACATTGTCTGTAGAACTTATAACTTTTTATTTATTTTATATCGTGCAATTTATAGTCATGATGACAATAACATCATGGATACATGATGAATGGTATGACTAAATATATCCCGTGTTCGTTGCTCATTATCTTGGCGGGTTTCGGGGGAATTAAATTCTTCTACCCAATTTTTGACACGAAAGTATCCGCTAAAAATGCGTGTACTTGCATGGAATTACGCGCGGTGCAACCATCTTGCTGAAACCATACGTTAATAAATTGATCATTTGTAAACTGGTTATAACAGTTTTACCTAGTATAAACAGATAGTGTTATTAAGTTAACTTTATTCTTAAGTAAATGGATCATCCGAAATGACGGTGTTGCCAAATATGTTCGAATTTTCCCTAAAAATGTTATTTGGAGTTTATTTGAGGTTATAAATTTTTAATTTATAATAGTGTTTAGTATTATACTACAGGAAAAATTAAGTACTTTTCGATAAATAAAATATCTTATTTGCAGAAAAACCAAATAAGCATTACAAATAATGAATTAAAGTATAGACCAAAATTAGTGGCACCGACAAATTTTGCGTTTAGGTATATTGAATGCTCCAGGCAGTTTCAAAAAGTTCCTAATAAATCATGGCGAAAAGCAGACATCTCAAAATTTGTTCAAAAGAACATCGATATCCCTTAAAAGAGATTTGCAAACTATCAAAAAATATGTTTTCAACATTTTATAGCAATAAACTATTAATAAATTTACTGAATGCACTCCTGTGCCATATTTTACAAGTCGCAATTTTCGGCTCTTTTATTATATTTTTTGCATGATGATTTTGTGAGGAAGACTTTTTTGACAATTTTGCGTTTATATTGTACCTATGTACTTTATTTGGCCGCATTGGGGAGAAAACGAAATATTGATAAGAAAATGGAATGGCGAATGCGTAACTAGTGTTTGCTCTTAAGACTTTTAGTGACTATACGTGCTTAATATTAACAAAAGTGATTGAAAAAAATTATAATATTATACACAGTTTCCGCGAAAAACTTTAGTACCTACCATAGGGAAAACTTTTTATGCGTCTTTTTTTGCAAATCTGTTTTTGTCATTAGGTTCTACATGACCCAAAACAAAACAAAAGCTTAAAACTTTTGACTTGTGACTTGCATTACACCTGTCAAATGTCTTTTAGACATTTAACTTTCAAACTGACGAAAGTGTTATTTTCTTTAGAGATATGAAAAAAAGTTATAAGAAAATATTGCTTTTTATGAAGTTTCGAGTTATACCTAACAAACTTTTGTTTAAAAATTTTTATGTAAATTTTTTTTTCATTTTTTTGGATATTCAACTTATTGTCATTTTTTTGTTACTCTTTTGTGTCAGTTTGTTTAAAATACTTATTTTGAATCATACTAACTGCATTTTAAAATTTAGTTATTGCATAAACCCATATTATAGTAAAAAAAATTTTTTTTTCAAAAATTTTTAGGCGTTCTGGACTTTTTGTCTTGCTTGCCCAGTATCCCAGTACGTGGGTATCAAAAAGGGGTGTTTGAATGCAAAAGGTGGTGTAGTAGCGATTTTTTAGTATGTTGTTAGGCTTGGGGCCCTAATGAAAAATCCAAGTTTTCGACCTCGAGGCGCATGCGCTCGAGCCGCCATCTTGGATTTTAGGTAAAAAAATTTGATTTTTTGACAATAACTCAAAAACGGTGGCTTTTACGACAAAAGATATTCTATACAAAGTTAAAGAGGACAGAATTACCTACATTTTTGTAGAAACATTTTTTTAGCACACCTATGTTAGGAGTTACAGCTCCGTGAAGTTACACTATTTGAAAAAAAAAATTGGCTGTTAATAACTAAAATAAATAATTTGAAGAAGTAGTTCATGCTTAAAGTGGAGTTAAAAGTATAGAAAAAAAATCCTGAGGACTGGGGTTGGAAGCATGGCGCTTACAGGCTCACTCCCTTAACAATGGCGGAAAAACCAGCTCCCGATTCCTTATTAAAATCGGTATCTTGTAACTGCAAAAAGGGATGTGGTAGGGCATGCAGCTGCCGAAAGGCTGGACTTAAATGTTCGGTTGTATGTGGCTTCTGCAACGGAGAATCTTGCGGAAATTCGCATTGAAAGCGAGGACGAGGATGACGACATTTTTCAGGCTACGGACCAAAACTATGCTCAGAACACAGACAACTACGACCAGGACACCGACAATAACCAATCCGGACCATCGAAACGTACCAAAATGTACTAGAAATTAATTTTTGTAACGCTCTTAAATCATAATTTACTATTTAAAAAGATAATGCAATATACTTTTCGCCTTTAACTTTGTTTACGAAAAGTATACTACTGTTAAATGATAATAAATCAAAATCAAAAATCTTTATTGGTCCTCCAGTAAAAAACAAAAACATAGAATTTAAGTCTTGAAAGCCCAAGGGCGTAGGACATGTCAATAAATGTAGATAGTAATAAATGTAGAGTTTAAAAATTTTAAAATTCCTAAAATACAATTTCACACCTTGCAAAGACAAACATTATACAATAAACCCTTCAAGTTCATGAAAAGAGAATAAAATAGACAAAACAAAAGCGAGACAAGGAGTGTCAATCCCCTAGCAATCAGTAAGCAGCAATGTTTAGTGGTAGAGGAAATAACTTAATGCCATGCCATATCATCGTCAAAATATTCATTGACAGTGTAATAGGCCTTTCTAATAAGTACCGATTTTATTTTTATTTTGAAGGATTTGCCATTTAATTCCCTTATTTCCCGAGGAGTTTAATTGTAAATTTCTATTAAATAAAATTCTACATTTCTTTGAATGAAGCTGAAATTATACTTTGTATTCTTTAAATTTGTTTTATTTCTTGTGTCGCGTGAGTGTTCTCTGATATGTTCGGAAAAAAGATCTGGATTCTCCCTTACAAAGATCAAACATTCATAAATTTAAGTCGATATAACTTTCATTATGCGATTCTCTATAAATTTAGTTTTACATGTTTACATATTTCAACTATGTTCATGTTGAAAATAATATTCGAGTGCATAGTTTTTTTTATAATTATGTAAAACTATAATGATATATAATAAGAATAATAAAATAAAACTCAACCAAAATGAAGGTTCCGCATTTTTTTTTCAATAAGTGCAACTTCACGGGGCTGTAACTCCTAACATGTGTGCTACAAAAATTTTTTTTAAACAAAAAATGTACTAAATTTTGTCCTCTTTAACTTTGTATAGAGTATTTTTTGTCGTAAAAGCCACCGTTTTTGAGTTATTGTCAAAAAATCAAATTTTTTTACCTAAAATCCAAGATGGCGGCTCGAGCGCATGCGCCTCGAGGTCGAAAACTTGGATTTTTCATTAGGGCCCCAAGCCTAACAACATACTAAAAAATCGCTACTACACCACCTTTTGCATTCAAAAAACCCCCACGTACTGGGCTACAGGGCAAATTTAACTTTAAACAAAACTATGTGCTAATGAGTTATTAATGACGTTTGTGCAAAGAAGCATTGTGGCATATCATATTTTTTACACTACAAATTATGTCAGCCACCAACTTAGTATACCTTTCTCCTCTCTACCCTTGTTTGTATTTAGCATTCACGGAGGTGAGATTTGCAATTGTGTATTTTTCTTATACATTTCACAATTTTCTATACTTATAGGGTCCTGCAATAGTGCGTCAGGCTTCTATAGCTCTTATAGCAAGTAAGATAGGAACTTCCTTCTTATGCTTACTTATACTGTTTCACAGGGTGTATTTCAGGCAAATATTTTCCCATATACAGGGTGGCCCAAAAATATGTGATAACATAAAGTTGTATTTTTTAAAATGGGACACCCTGCATTATTTTCTATTTCGTATCGTATTACTGCCCTTTATAATAATGTAATTATAATAAAATCGATTTAATAGTTTGGCAGTAATAAATTAAAAACTAAAAAAAGTTTTGCAGCCCTGGCAAAAATAATCAAAAATAAATAATCTAAAAGCATGTTTTTAACTAGGCGGCCATGGAACAATCAGAATAAACAATTTATTATATTCTGATATTATTTGCCAGAAATAGGTACTTAAGTATATACCTAAACGGATAATATTTTGTTCACAAATGTTTTTTTTTAATGAAATTAATTTTCATCCAGAGCCTGGTGCAATTAAATGTGGCACGCATGAAAATGCTGTTTTTTCAGAATTCTTCGGACTGACTTCCAACTTCTTGTGCCACAGATGTTTCATTAATATTTGGCTTTTCAATAAAAATGTTGAACTGATTTTCTTTCATTCACTTTTCATTCAATGACGTATTTCTTCTTTCTTCGGAGCGCTCAAGACATGCCTTTCAGGAAACCAAGTTATTTCAAGCATCAATTCTACTAGCGAGAAAACAATGTTTCTCACACAAGCTTAATACAAAAACCATATCAATGAGCTTTCATTAGAAAAAACAGTTTTTGAACAAAAAATTATCAGTTTAAATAGGTACCCATAAGTACTTATTTATGACAAATAATGTCAAAATGTATTTAATTGTTAAATTTGTTTTTTTCTATGGCCACCTAGCTATTTTGTTTATAAAAATTCTTGGATAGCGACATTTATGTTTTGATAAATATTATAAAAACGGTTTGAAATTTTTAATAATTTGCAAGCACAAAAATTGTTTGCTTTAAAATTCTGGAAAACTTTTTTATGCGTATTTTTGTGCAAATCTGTTTTTGGCATTAGGTTCGGCGTGATCCAAAACAAAACAAAAGCTTAAATCTTTTGACTTGTGACGTGCGTTACAACTGTCAAGTGTCATTTAAAAGTTTTAAACTGGCAAAAGTGTAGTGAGTCCATACTTAAATTTTTGCTTCAAACAAAACAAATAGTCCAGAGGCGCCTTAACATTTCTGAAGAACATTTTTTTTATATAAAATGGGTTTATGCGATAAATAAATTTTAAAATGTTAGTTAGTTTGTCTGATTCAAAGTAAATATTTTAAATAAACCGACACAAAAGAGTAAAAAAGGAAAAAAAAATTACATATACATTTTTAAACTAAAATTTGGGTATAGACTTAAAATATCATGCGAAGCAATATTTTCTCATAACTTTTTTCGTATCTCTAAAATAAATTACACTTTCGCCAGTTTGAAATTTTTACATGACATTTGACAGGTGTAACGCACGTCACAGGTCAAAAGTTTTTAAGCTTTTGTTTTGTTTTGGGTCATGCAGAACCTAATGCTAAAAACAGATTTGCAAAAAAAACGAATAAAAAAGTTTCCCATATGGTGCAGACTTTTCCGCGGACACTGTATATTTGTATAAATACATGTTTAATTATATTAACTTATATCCTTATCCTGTGACGTGCTATAAACGATTTGTGCAAAGTAGCAAACAGAAACTTTGACACCTAAAAGCCTAAAAAAATAGAGGGTGTCCCATTTAAAAAAAAATATATTTTGATGTTATCACACTTTTTTGAGCAACCTTGTATATGGAAAAATATTTGTCTCAAATACACCCTGTGAAACAGTATTAGTAAGCATAAGAATGAAGTTCCTACCTTAATTCATATAGGAGCTAAGGAAGCCTGACGCACTGCAGGACCCTGTATACATGTTTGGACGTAAACATTTAAAAATTCATTTCGTCACTGTCAATCGTAATAAAATGAACAACTTTTAGTTTTTATTAGGGCTGCACCGAGCCCTGTTTTTTAACTTGACGGAGTACTGAGTACTCGGCTGATGGTATTGACCGAGTACCTAGTACTCGGCTGCCGAGTAATGATATTTTTCAAAAGGTCAACATCTCGGAAACTATTAAGTATGGACTAAAAATGCATTTAATAAAAAATAATTATAATTTTATGTAGAATCTGAAAATTTAAAAAAACACAGGGTGTTCTATTTAAAAAATGGAAAATTTTTTACCGTTCCGGTTTTCTGGAGCACCCTGTATAGTATAGACGGAATTAATTTTAAAAGAAGCATCTCTTAACCCTTAATAAGCTTTGTCAAAAGTTTTCCGCTATCCTTAATGGTACAGGAGGATTTCTTACTGTTTTTGACATGCCGAAAAGGATTGCTTCTAATATTCTACTATACTCGGCCGAGTAATGAATATAAGACCGAGCACCGAGTACTCATTACTCGGTGAAAATTTTGGCCGAGCACCGAACTACTCGGTACTCGGTGCAGCCCTAGTTTTTATACCCTCTTTTCCACACCGTATCTTTCAAATGTGATATCTCCTCGTCGGCAATAATATCAGCCACCAATCCAGTAAACCCTAACTCGCTGGCTAGTCTATATTTCGCATTCACGGAGGTGAGCTTTTCAATAATATGTTTCATGTTTATAAAGCCATGTGGTGTTTTTGAGGGGTGGCTCAAAAATTTTCTGGATATATCTTGGACCAGCTGCTCGTTAATACCTTGCGTTTTGTTGTAAAGATCGAAATATTCGAAGTTGTTGTTTAGGATTGTCTGTTCGAAAAGGACTTGTGACCAATCTGTTTGGTAATTGTACGCTTGTGATACAATGTAGGATTGGTGAAAACTAAAACAAAATGTGGTGCGTTAAAAAAATTATCCATTTTTTGTGGAACTTTCAACCATACACATAACGGGTGTTTCTCAAAAGACGTTCACCCCTATAACTTTTTGTGTTTTTAAAATGGAATTTTGAGATTATGCATAAGAGAAGAGTCTGCATTTATTGGCATAATTTTCAATTTGTTATCACTTTCGGTTTGACCGGAAATGACCTTGACTTTGATGTTTTAAATGGGACATCTTGTATATTTTTACTTATTGGGTCAGCATACCATTCTCAATAAAATGACACCTCACTTGTCATTTTTTGACGTGTTATAACGTTTGTATGATTATTTTTTATTTTCAATCTAGAGTGATACAAATTAATTAAATCTGTTAATTTATAGTCAAGTAGTATACGAAAAGTTAAATTATGTCATAATAATTGAATTTCTAAATTTCACAAGCGTTTAAAAAATGAAATTTTGTTTTCTTGACGTTTACTCCATTTTTCCAAATGGAACGATGGTAATTCACTAGGATATTTAAAACGAGCATTTTTTTTCCAACAATTTGATACCATACACTCCTATTATAAAATTGACACTGTGGGTCGCAAATTTAAAAGCGTTATGCATTATTGCCGCACTCTCTTTTCTAAAGAAATATAAAGGCGGCTTTGAAAAACAGTGGAATGATTTTGAAAAGCAATATGGCTTTAATTTAAAGTTGTAATGTCATTAGTTTATAAAACATACAATACATACAATCTTGCGGCTTCAGAAGAATTTTTCTGGTCACTCCAAAAATTAGGAGCATATCAATTTGTTTATTTCTAGTAAAACGAACCATTTTATCTGATTTACAGTGTGAGTTTAATCAACGAATGACATCACAATTTATTTTAATTAAAAACCAAATTATATTGGTTTTCAAAACCATTCCATTGTTTTTCAAAGCTGCCTATATATTTCTTCAGAAAAGGCAGGGCGGCAATAATGCATAACGCTTTTAAATTTGCGATTGGGACTTAAGGCAAATTTTTTCGTGTCAATTTTAAAATATAATAGGAGTGTATGGTATCAAATTGTTGGAAAAAAAAATGTTCGTTTTAAATATCTTAGTGAACCACCATCCTTCCATTTGGAAAAATGGAGTAAACGCCAAGAAAACAAAATTTCATTTTTTAAACGCTTGTGAAACAGAAAGTAAATTAATATGACATAATTTTAATTTTCATATACTACTTGATTATAAATTAACAGATTTAATTAATTTGTAGCACTCTGGATTGAAAATAAAAAATAAACATAAAAATGTTATAACACGTCAAAAAATGACAAGTGAGATGTCATTTTACTCAGAATGTTATGCTGAATCCCAATAAGTAAAAATATACAAGATGTCCCATTTAAAATACCAAAGTCAAAGTCACTTCCGGTCAAACAGGAAGTGCTACCAAATTGATAATTGTGCCAATAAATGCACACTCATCTTTTATGCATAATCTCAAAATTTAATTTTAATATCTATAAATACAGAAAAGTTATAGGGGTGAACGTCTTTTGAGAAACACCCGGTATACCTTTAGATCAGAAAACAATAATCATGAAAGTGGCACATGTATGGCCTTGCGTATAAAGTCGATTCTACATGGACATGTGCACTGCAAAATTCTCATTAAATGAAGTGGAAGATAGACAGATTCGTCAAAGTTGTCTATTTAGACACAAATTCTTTGCTGAGAAACATTTTCGACACATTTTCGAATTCTGTTACTTGAAACATGTTTGACCTGTTTTTTTTCGAAACATTTTACAAACCACAATGTCCTGCGCGGTAAAAGACCAATATTATAATAAAGGAATAACAATTTAGCCGAAAAAATAAAACAAGTAGATAAGTATCAAAATTATGGACTTTTAAAAAAGCACTATAAAATATATATAAAAAAAAAATTAAATGTTAGTTTATTACTATTTTTATGATTAACTTTAACGTATTATTTTGATTTGATTGGTGAATTATTAATTGGTACACAACATAGTTTTCATTATTTGTGATTTTATATTGTATATTTACGGTGTGTATCAGCCAAATGGAATAAATTCCATAATAATAACACGGGGGCGTGTCCGTGGTATTCCTAGTTGCACATTTTTTTCAATAAAAACTTTTTATACAGGGTGCGTCATGTAACAGTGGCCAATATCAGCTTTATTATTCTAAATGCAATATCCTATATATTATTCAATTTTTGGATTCTTCAGAAAATTTTAGACATATTTCATGTATAATATCCTATACCTATCTTCAACTGTTTCGGAAATATTAAGTGTTTTCAGATTTATTGTAAAAATTAACAACACTCAAAAACTAATAAGTAATACTGTTTATTTCTTGTAAATGCAAAAAACAAAAAAAAAAGCTCGCCGTGAACGTCTTGGCAAAAAAAAAAAGCTCGCCGTGAACGTCTTGGCAACATCATAATCTTAAATAGACATTTCTTCTAATGTTACTGAACATCTCAGGCGTGACCGACCCAATCGCAAGCGTTATTCGTCTTCTTGAGTCAGCTAAGACGAGGGGGTTTAGTTTTGTATACAATATTTTTGACATAACCCCATAAGAAGAAGTCTAATGGCGTCAGATCAGGGGATCGTGCTGGCCATCAACATTATTTTGGAGTAGTGCTAAATAATTATCGCCATTTAAATTGCCATTAATGAAAAAGGGGCCTATGATATGATCTCCAACTATTTTTGCCCAAACATTAACCTTCTCAGGATATTGCGTACGTTCTTCTCTAATCCAGTGAGGATTTTCCCTAGACCAATAGCGGCAATTCTGATGATTAACATGACCGTGAAGTGTAAAGTGCTCATCAGAAAACAAAACATGTTCTAATTGGATCACATTGTTATCTAACATTGCCTGGATCACATTGCCATCATTTGTTCAAAAAAATACGTCAAAATCATCTTCCATGAGTTCTTTAGGTATCATTTTATAGGGATACATTTTATTTTCTTGTAATGTTCGAATAATCGATGAATGGCTAACATCGAACATTGGGGCTGTTTTTCGACTAGAAGAATGTGAGTTTTCCTCAAAATCAAGCATAAGATCTAATTTGGATCATCACTTATTGCATTGGCAGTTACTTTTTTTATCTGCTTTACATGTCCAAGCTGGCGAAACTGCTTTTCTATTTTACTAATTTTCCCTCGAGTTATGGGCGGCAAATTTGGAATTTTTTCATGAAATAAACGAGCAATTTCCATTTGTGTCCGTGTTTTATCTCTATAACTAATCGTCTGTAGAATTGTAATTTTGTGCATTTCTGTTAAATAAACCATTTTTCTGATATGCAGTTAACGAAATTCAAACGACTATAACACTGACAACTACTGTTATGCAGACAGCCAACAATTTGCTAAGGTCAGGAGTTTTAAACAATAGTAAACAAAACTATTTATACCTTTTTTTTAAATTTCATATCAGTAAAAAGAAACGCTGAAATGCAATAAATCTGAAAACACTTAATATTTCCGAAACAGTTGAAGATAGTTATAGGTTATTGTACATGAAATATGTCTAACATTTTCTGAAAAATCCAAAAATTGAATAATATACAGGGTATTGCATTTAAAATAAGAAAGTTGGTATTGGCCACTGTTACATGAACCACCCTGTATAAAAAGTTTTTATTGAAAAAAATGCGCAACTAGAAATACCAAACGACGTGTCCGAGCGTTTTCTCGTACGTTTAACGTTTCGAAAATGTTTCCAAATTTGTAGCCAAGAATTTCCATATTGTGTCAGAAACATGATAGGTTTCGATGCAAATGGTTTATTGTTTATTATCCACAACATCTGGGAAATTATAATAATATTATAAGAAATAATTTAATGGAACTAAACTTAAACCACTTTCAAGAACAATACAGTTACACTTTTTCTTACTGAGTAATTTGTTTTCTTCCCCCTTTTTTGCCTCCTTGGCATGGAACGTCCCTGATTTTCTATTATACAAAAATCAGAATTATATATACTTACTCTAATTCCTTACACATTAGTTTAGTAACTTGGGTATTGCTTAAACTCAATAAACAAGGAACAGTTTGATTACTGGCTGCTACTTTTAACAGCGATTTTTGTAGAGCTATTAATTCAGCTTGCTTGGCGGCGCTCATAGCCTTAGTCAATTTGTTACCCTGTATGTGGAATTCTGAGGCATGCACGTAGTTTTCCATAGCCTAAAAATTTAATAAACGATAGAAATAGCTGGATTTACCAATGGCAATGGCTTATTTAAACAATAAACCTAATGATAGCACCCAGAAGACGAAACGTCAGAGTTACAATCTCGGCACATGACAATGACAATGTAAAACTTGTTATGCGTCATCATTGTAAATAACGCAATAAAAATACACAAATAACAATTTTCGGTATTTTACAAAGAAGTACTAGGATTTTTCCAAAGTCATGCTTGTCGACTACACCATTTACGAGGATACAAATTGACGATGTTATTATAGCGACCGAAACGTTGATACTTGATTGAAATACCGTGCGAGCAAAAAATTTTTGCATCAAAGGGGTCCATGCATCTAAGGACGTAATGCTTAGCTGTAGAGCTTAATAACTGTTGTGTGTCAGTAACTACCTGAATTAACAATCAATCAGTTATTCCGTCATCTTTGACAGTCGTTACAAGTAATTTGATTCATCGCTAATTTTTCCAATTTCTTGAACAATTCACACAATGGGCTTTACGGAACAGCACAAAACATTCATGGTTGAAGCGTATTTTCGAAACGGGGTTTATAATTTTGTAAACAACAAAAATAAATTTGTATTTGTCTACTTATTTTATTCCTAATTAGTTTGGCATATCATGTCATAATATGAATTTGACAAAATTTTAACCTAGATTTGGTTAGATATATCGTCCCCATATCATTGTGATCTAAACCAAGCCCTACGTTTTTTAATCCAAGCCCTCTTTGATGCAAATAAGTTTTGCTCAAACGGTAGTATTGCTATTATTATATGAGACGCAAGGTCTACAAAATTGGAATAAAATACATTTCCGTATTTAAAAATACATAATATGGTACCTACCCGAAATATCTGATAACATGTTTTAGAAAATAAAAAGGGGCAATCAAAATATAAGTTTCGACGGCTTGTTATTCTGCAGGTCCAAATTGTGCAACTTTACTCCAATTTATCACTGTATCTTTTACGGCCGAGACACAATTAAAAATAAGCATTAGGCGATAAGCAATAAGCAACAGAAAGAAGATTTGATACAACGAAATAAATCAATCGCGACATAATTCATTTTAAGTAAGTACCTACCTAAAAAGCAACAAGAAACAAAATTTAAGATATATCGAAATGGATTTTCTGTTGCAAGTTTCTTATTACTGGCCAATGAAAAGCTGCTCTCGGTTTGATTTTTAGGTTATATGTATTTCTAATTTTATTTTACCAATTTGTTGTAAAACCGATGAGCTTACGAAAATAATATTTTTTTAGAATCATAAAAAACAACGAAACACCAAGATAACTTGATGTTCTGTCGACAGAACGAAAAGTTAAAAAAAAATTATTAGCAATTCAACCATTATGCCACAATACTGTATTGTGCCATCATTAATTTATAATTTTTATTTCTTATTACCTCTATTGCTTATTTTTTAATTGTGTCTCTGCCTTTACCGTTTAAGATATCTCAATGGCGAGCATCGAATTTGTAACACTGTATAATAAATATGCTTGTAATAATAAATAAACCTGAACCTGAACAAGAGAATAAAGCTGACCTTATTCAGCAATAACGTAGTTCCATCACTTTTAGTCAGGACCATAAACTCCGCATTCTCAACATTTATTCTATTATTCTGCATCTCGGCTTTAGCAATGGCCAACAAATTCTTCAGATAACCTTGCGCCTCTCTCTCCCATACCATGCCTATTTCAGAATAGAGGGTAAAATGGAGCGCCACCAATTTATACAACTCCTTATTTTGGGGGCAATATTTCTTCAGGTATTCCACGCAAGCCAGTTTTAGTTTTTCGTCCCTCTTCGATCCTTTGCTTAGTAAAAACTCAAACTGGTCGTTTTCTTTCAATATGTGAAAAACAAAATTTAGTTCTGTGTATCTTCCCACGCCTGCAAGAACAAAATAAAATTAAAATTGGCTTGGAGAATATACCAGTATATATATCCAGAAGCTTTCAAAACTGGTATAATAAAACCTATTTTTAAAAATGGAGATTCTAGTAAAACTAGTAATTAGAGACCAATAACATGAATATCTTCGATAGCAAAAGTATTCAAAAAAATTTTAAAATTAAGAATTGAAAATTATTTGGAAAAAATACATTTTATTTCTAATAAACAGTTTGGGTTTCAAAAAAATAAATCAACGCAAAACGGTATTTGCTATCTAACAGAACAAATATATGATGCACTAGATAATAAAAAACCTTGTATTAGTATTTTTCTAGATTTAGCAAAAGCCTTTAATACAGTTAGCCATAATTTACTGTTAAAAAAGTTTGAAAATATTGGATTCAGAGGAAAGCAATTAGAATTAATTAAAAATTATCTGAAAAATAGACCAACTTATGTTCAAATAGATAAAGAAAAAAGCTATCCAAAAGTATTTAAATATGGTGTTCCTCTAGGAACCATTTTAGGACCATTATTTTTTAATATTTATATTAACGACTTATTTAGTATAAATTGCGATGTTTTGCAGATGATACTACAATTTTTTATACCGATACAAATTGGGAAAACTTAAATAATAAAATTAAAAAGATTTTAAAATTATAAAAAATTGGTTTGTTCGGGTTTGTTAACAATTAATTTTAATAAAAGAAATTGTATTCCTTTTACTTTAAACCTAAATAACCTACCACGAAATATGAATAGTATTCAAATAAATGAAGACATTCAAATTTTTAAAGTTAATAAAATAAAATATTTACGAATTATTTTTGATTACGGAATTTTAGGTTGGGGAGGAATAAATAGAACTTTAGTTAAAAAATTAGAAATACTACAAAAAAGGTTTCTAAAAATTAAATTCAATAAAGATTATCTTTATCCTTCAAAAGAATTATATTCAGAAATAACAACGTTGAACACAAGACAACTTACATTTATATATATATTTAAAAATAAAAACCTTATACAATTTAAAAACCATAATCATAATACACGTCATAAAAATAAAATAACCATAAAACCTAAAATAAATAAGTCCATAGGACAAAAAAATTTCAAATATTTATGTTTTTATTTAAACGATTATTTACCAACAAAAATTAAAAAAATTATTTCATTAAAAAAATTTAAAGTCGAAGTAAAATATATTTATGATTTTACATACTAAAACAAAAAATAAGATTCGCCCCTAACAAGCTCAGCTTCAGGGGATCGAAGAATAAGTTTATAGAAGACAACATAAACATATTTATTATATTATTCAATTTTAAATAAACTTATTATTAATATTATTATACAGGGAGACTCAAAAGTACTATGACAAACTTTCGGATATGGTCACTGACAATATTTTAAGACGAAAAGTTTTAATGAACTATGTTCTTTAATAGTTTATTGGTTTCGAAATTATAGGGTGTTCAACATTTAGAAACAATTTTTTTTAAATAATTAAAAAACAAGTAGATATTTCTGATGAATTAAATGAGCCCTTACATAATATGACTAATTTAAAAGTACAATTTATTCACGGAGACAACCAGTGGCGTCGGTACATAATTTTTTTGAAGTCTAGAAAAATCAGTTGTCAATTTATCATTAAAACAAATATAAGGCCACATTAACAACATTAGAAAGTTTCACTAAGTACAAAATAAAATAAAAATATAAACTCCGTTTGTACAGGGTTTTCTTTTATATTTAGACCCCTATTTAAAGCGAAAACAAATAGAAAGAAAAACTTTATAAAAGTTTTAGAATTTTTACTGAATTATCAGAATCTTAGCAAAAAATTATAAGAATACCTACTACAACAATGCCGAAGAAAATAAGCAAGCTATGTTTTTTAAATAAAACACCCTGTATCTATTTTATTAAAATTATAGATCTTTTTTTCCTGATTCCAAAATACAAAGTTTGTCTATATTAACTCCAACCGTTTTTAAGATATAAACGATCAAAATTTTAAAAAGTTTTATTCAGTTTCTAGTCTAGAATACTTTAATAAAGTCGGTCGCCATTGAAAACAGTTGTTATTATAGTTGTCATTGTTTGCTTGTATTAAACGATATTCTACAGCAGAAAAATTCGATATTATCCATCTAGTGAATACACGAATAGAGTTTGGACGAGAGAAAAACTTTTTTATTAGTAATTATAGAAGAAAAAGTCATTCTTTATAAAAACGTCTGTTTTAGCTAAAACTACAATTTCGCATATCAGATTTGCGATTACTATACAGGGTTCGTCAAAAACAAAATTTTTACTTTTTAGGATTTTTTTTTCAATTCTAATTTTTAATTCCTTGATTTATTTAATCAATTTTACTTGTGCTGAAACTACAATTTCAAATATCACATTTGCCATTACTATACAGGGTTCGTCAGAAACAACATTTTTAGTTTTTTGGATTTCGTTTAAATTAAATTTACGTAAAAACAAACAACTATTGTCGCTTTCTTACTTCAAATATGATTTTATATCCGGCCGAGTAACGATTTTGCTGTAAGAAAACCATTTTTTATTTGCCTACTTTTGAAATTTTTTTATTATTACATGTCATATTTCTTCAATTCATTCAATCATAAATTATAAAACTTTTATTCAAACGTGGCAACCGAGTTAGCGCATAGTTCAACTCGACATCTGAATTCCCGTTGACAGTTCCCAACTTGCTGTATTGGGATATTTGCAATAACTACTCTTTTTTTTTCTTTCAAGAGATCTAAGTTATTATTGAAATTTGTTTTATACACATGTGGCTTCAGATATCCTCATAAATGAAAGTCGATAATTGTGATATCGGGACTTCTATGTGCCAACTGATTTGGACCATACGTACCTTCCAATCCATTTGTTCCTAAGTGATGATTTAGCTAATCATCGAAAGGAATTGAAAATTAGAATTGAAAAAAATCCAAAAAAAAAAAATTGTTGTTTCTGACGAACCCTGTATAGTAATCGCAAATCTGATATTCGAAATTGTAGTTTCAGCACAACCAGACGTTTTTACATTTTATATAAGCTGAAAAAACTTCTAGATGAGGTGGTAGTTTAAATTTTTCACATAATATCTAGATAATGCTTTCAATATGTAGAGAAAAATCTGAAATTCCAAAATTTCTAACCGTGATCGGAGTTATAGAAGTGAGAAAATGCAATATAGTTCTTGACAATATGGTAATGGAAATAAAAGAGGGTGGTCGCTGATCTCCTAAATCTAGCCATGAGATATGTATAGTTTTTTATGAACCGAACTGTACCAGACTTATGTAAGATGTACTTGTACCTGTCATTAATCTAACGATCAATTTCCAGCTTCGAACAGTCAGCAAATGTGAAATAATAGTCCGGCATTTTCTTAAAATTGTCGAGATTCCTTCCATGTTACAGTCGGCAGTGAAACAATTGTGCGCAGCTATCAGCAATTCGACAACCAATGACATCTCGCTTATTTTAAAGTCTAAATCTGCAGTAACCTTAAATTAATAAAGAAGCGTTTTTGAAGTTGGAAAAAAGGAATAATTATGAAACAAGTATTTTTGTAGGATGATAATCAACAAGTTAGTGCACAATAGCACCAACACGAAACGTTCTTTCGTTTTTTTAGAAGATTTTTATGTTACCTAGTCAACTTGTTTCAGTAAACTTAATTAGGAAACACCAAAAAAAATCTAGGCAGTATTAGGTATTAGAAAAAAAATGTCTAAATTTATTAATATACAATATGCTAAACTTTTTTCTTATTTCTATACTGTTAGATATTCACAGTTCCTTCATCATTTTGGCGATTATTTAATTTTCAATCGGGTTAGCCATAGCATTGAATATCAAACTATAAGAATAGCGGATCTTCGAGAAAACTTGACAACCCTGTTTTGGACTGTATTGGAGATGGTTTGGCCGCCATCATTGTGGAGTTGATCGTAAATCTATAGTAATAAGTGCAGCGCCTCGGCAACAGATGTCTCAAATGCACGGATGTGATGTCGTGGTGTTGCCGCATATCGTATTTTATTGGAATTTTTAAGGACTTAGACTTAAGCATTTTTAACAGACAATAAAATAGGAGGTTCTTAATTCCAGCCGAATGTATGTTTTTGATAATAATATGTACTTTAGACAATTATTCAGGGTAATTTTCTTTTAAAAAATCGACTTGTTAGTTTGCAAAAAGTTTCCATTAGCGTTAAAATAAGTCTATAACGTCGTGTTTTTTTTTAAATTAATAAGTACTAACTTTTTTTTATTAAACAGGTCACGTCGTATTTGATCTATATTTTTTATATAACAAACTTTAATTTTAAATGTTTCCTACCCTGTAGATAAATACAGAAACAAATACAATAGGACACATACAGGGTTTTTCCGTATATTTTGGAGCACCCCTGGAGCTTTTATTTGAAGACCTAGAAAAAACTTTAAATTACCAAAGTTGCATGATTTCTCCTGAACTGCCAGAATTTGTTATCGGACAAAACAAATGAACATCGTAAATTTGTTTAATAATGCCAATGTCGATTTTTTTAAATGGAATACCCTGTATATTAATTTTTTTTTAACTCCTCACTCTTTTCTGATTCCAAATATGTATAAATGTTATATGTTTACTTTAGTCGTTTGGGCAAAATTTCATTTCAAAATATTGCGGATTAGAAAATCTATATTGGTGTGAGAAAAACATGCTAGAACATAAAGCTTATTCAGTAACAATAATTAATATAAATAATGATACTAATTTATGAAACAAACATATAACATATATACATATTTGGAATCAGAAAAGAGTGAGGAGTTAAAAAAAAAATTAATATACAGGGTGTTCCATTAAAAAAAAGCAACATTGGCATTATTAAACAAATTTACGATGTTCATTTGTTTTGTCCGATAACAAATTCTGGCAGTTCAGGAGAAATCATGCAACTTTGGTAATTTAAAGTTTTTTCTAGATCTTCACATAAAAGCTCCAGGGTTGCTCCAAAATATACGGAAAAACCCTTTACATAAAAAGGTATTAAAATGAAAATTCCATATTTATTTATTTTTGACCTGCCTGCTAATACACCACATAATTGCATACCACTATTTACGATCCATTGCATCTGCCTCTCTTCTTCTACCGGAAAACAAAATAATTTTAATCCTGGGAAGGCGCGAGGCGACTTCCCACATTGAAAATAAGCACACTTGTTGCCAGCCATATCGCGTCACTCAGTCTGATCCTTTTTCAAGCAAAAATAAATATAATAGTGCAAGGCAATACAGGCACGTGCGCGTGACGGTATGATAGTGGGGAGAGGATCATGCAGCAAGTCAAACAGATAGGCGGCAACAATGTTTTAATTTAGCAGTGAAAAGGCTTGTCGTTAGTGGCTGCATCAACACGCTTAATTGTTGGTGACTCATTGTGCCATCTATGAATTTAACGTAGCAGATTTAGGAAATCTGCTTATATGGCCTTATAGTTTGATATTAAATGGCCATCCATTAAATGGACACAATAGGGAGAAAAAAAAAACCGAGGGGTAAACCGCGGAGGAATTTTGGTGTACAAATCTTGCGAATTAGTGGCATTACTAAAGGAATAAGTTGAGGTATTAGAGGAATTAGTCGAGGCATTAGAGAAATTAACGAATGTTAGAGGTATTCCTCTGAAAATAAAACTAAAAAATGTAAGACATATGGAAATATTATATTATGCGTTAGTTAAAAACTCATGTAAATTACGGAATTTTAGGTTGGGGAGGAATAAATAGAACTTTAGTTAAAAAATTAGAAATATTACAAAAAAGGTTTCTAAAAATTATATTCAATAAAGATTATCTTTATCCTTCAAAAGAATTATATTCAGAAACAAAAAAGTTGAACATAAGACAACTTTACATTTATAACATCTTAATATATATATTTAAGAATAAAAACTTTATACAATTTAAAAACCATAATCAAAATACACGTCATAAAAATAAAATAACCATAAAACCGAAAATAAATAAGTTCATAGGACAAAAAAATTTATATTTTTATTTAAACGATTATTTACCAACAAAAATTAAAAAATTGATTTCGTTAAAAAATTTAAAGGTTAAATAAAAACATGGATATTAAAAACAGACAATTTGAAAATATTTTTAAAAATGCTTTAATTAATATTGTTCTGAATATTTTAAGTACCTAATATTTTTTACTTAAAAATTATAAATTAATAATTTTTTATAGGTAATATATTTATTAAAAAAAAAAAACTGCGTTTATACTATAAATTAACATTTTTACTTTAAAACTTGATTTTTAAATGCATATTTATGATTTTACATACTAAAATAAAAAAATAAGATTTGCCCCTGACAAGGTCAGCTTCAGGGGATTGAAGAATACGTTTATAGAAGACAACATAAACATATTTATTAAATTATTAAATTTTAAATAAACTTATTATTATTATTATTAAAAGGTGAGAATCGCTAAAGAATTTTAACAATTCTATTTCTAACTTATTTGAAACTGTTGAAGTATATAGACACCTTTAAACTAATGGTGATGTTTTATGAATGAAATGTGTTGTCTCTCCTTTAATATATTATGTCTATGGTTAAATCCTAGCATACATACTTGTTTTTGGTGAATAGCGCTAGCATAGTTGTAAAATTTGTAACCCAAAGTTGAACACTCCTCCTTGAATAGTTTTAATACCAAATGAAATTGTTCAGTCAATTTAATGCCCCATAAGGTAAACTCTCCTGCTTTCGATTTTGAATACTTGGAGGCAGCACTCACAAATTGTTCACAGACAAAATTTGTAATCTGAAAAACAAAAAAAAACGTTGCATTTTCTACAGGTAGAAGAGAAAATGGTAGACGGTATCCAGCCATAATGGAGCTTTTATGAAAGATAAAATGGTGTGTTGGTATAACATTATGCATGTGTAGAAAAAATTATCAGCGTACTGCTCGTGTTTGTAGAAAAATAATACAAAACATTTGTTTAGGAAGAAAAGTCCAAACTAACTGAATGGAAGGGGAAGCAAAACTTGTAAAAAGAAGATTTTAAAAGGGAAAGTATATAAGACTTTGTAAAACAATATAAATACATTTTATTTCATGAAGGAAATTAATTTAATCTTGAGTGGGGGAAGAAAAACTCATTTTAAGTTGAAATTTAAAAAAATATGTAAAGCAATAGCAAAACTCAGTACCAGAACCTATTTTTAAAAATGGAGATTTTAGTAAAACTAGTAATTATATAGACCAATAACACTAATATCTTCGATAGCAAAATTATTCGAAAAAATTTTAAAATTAAGAATTGAAAATTATTTGGAAAAAATCCATTTTATTTCAAATAAACAGTTTGGGTTTCAAAAAAATAAATCAACACAAAATGCTATTTGCTATCTAACAGAACAAATATATGATGCACTAGATAATAAAAAACCTTGTATTAGTATTTTTCTAGATTTAGCAAAAGCCTTTGATACAGTTGAATTTACTGTTAAAAAAGTTTGAAAATATTGGACTCAGAGGAAAGCAATTAGAATTAATTAAAAATTATCTGAAAAATATACCAACTTATGTTCAAATAGATAAAGAAAAAAGCGATCCAAAAGTATTTAAGTATGGTGTTCCTCAAGGAACAATTTTAGGACCATTATTTTTTAATATTTATATTAACGACTTATTTAGTATAAATTGCGATGGACAAATTCATAGTTTTGCAGATGATACTACAATTTTTTATACCGATAAAAATTGGGAAAACTTAAATAAGTAATAAAATTAAAAAAGATTTTAAAATTATAAAAAATTGGTTTGTTCGGGTTTATTAACAATTAATTTTAATAAACAAATTATATTTCTTTTACTTTAAACCTAAATAACCTACCACGAAATATGAATAGTATTCAAATAAATGAAGACATTCAAATTTTAAAAGTTAATAAAATACAATATTTAGGAATTATTTTTGACAGTAAATAAATTGGAATTTTCACTTAGAATACTTAATTAAAAATTAAGAAGTTTACTACCGATTTTTAAAAGCATTAAATTTTTTAAATGTAAGACATGGAAATATTATATTACGCGTTAGTTAAAACTCACTTAAATTACGGAATTTTAGGTTGGGGAGGAACAAATAGAACTTTAGTTAAAAAATTAGAAATATTACAAAAAAGGTTTCTAAAAATTATATTCAATAAAGATTATCTTTATCCTTCAATAGAATTATATTCAGAAACAAAAAAGTTGAACATAAGACAACTTTACATTTATAACATCTTAATATATATATTTAAAAGTAAAAACCTTATACAATTTAAAAACCATTATCATAATACACGTCATAAAAATGAAATAACCATAAAACCTAAAATAAATAAGTCCATATTACAAAAAAGTTTCAAATATTTATGTTTTTATCTAAACGATTATTTACCAACAAAAATTAAAAAATTGATTTCATAAAAAAATTTAAAGTCGAAATAAAAACATGGATATAAAAACAGGCAATTTGAAAATATTTTTAGAAATACTTTAATTAATTAATATTGTTCTGAATAATTTATATAAGCAATATTTTTTACTTAAAAATTATAAACTAATAATTTTATTATAGATAATTAATCTATTTATTCAAAAAAAAACTGCGTTTATACTATAAATTACCATTTTTACTTTAAAACTTGATTTTTAATGCATATTTATGATTTTACATACTAAAACAAAAAATAAGATTTGCCCCTAACAAGCTCAGCTTCAGGGGATTGAAGAATAAGTTTATAAAAGACAACATAAACATATTTATTTTAATAATGACATTACATCATTAGGATGTATACTTACGTCTTCTTTGGACCAATGATAAACTTCCAAAAAATCGTGAACTACTTCAGGTTTGTTGATGCAGTCCTCCTGCACGGCATCCTTCAGCATTCTTATGTGATCCGTATTCGAGACAACGATATCATATGGCAAGTCTATATTACAGCTTATTCTATATTTCATAAATATGGAGTAAGCCAAGTCTGAACCGTAACGAAGTTTTTCTATGAGAGAATGGATTAATCCGAGGGTATCTTGGACAGTGGATCCTGTGGATTCTGCGTCTTCTTCAATTAAGTCAAGATAGTTTTTCTCTAAAACGTATACATACAGGGTAATGATAAAGAAACGGCTCAGCTTTTTATACAGGGTGTCCCAAAAGTAATGGGACACAGAGCAGCAGCAGACTCCTTAAGTCAAAATAATGCGATTTATTTAAACTTGCCTTATCCCAAAATTGATCACAACCAAGATACAGGGGTCAAAGTTTTAATTTTGTTTTCGTTTTTTTGCGATTATTTCTTAACGAAACGACATAGCAGCACAAAATTAGGGATTTTGGGGTTTTTTGAGGTGAGAAATTCAAAATTATCCATAGTTTTTGTGTAACCATAGAGGGCGCTGCCTACGGCATGACCCACTCCTTTTAGATGGCATAACTTTGTTTAGGCTTCTTATATCGATCAGACTATTAATAAAATAAGTTACTTTACTTCTTTTACATCAAAAACGTATAACTCATTGAAGTCGCTGGGAGCAACCATTATCGAGATAATCGCATTTTATATGTCCAATGCAACAAGCACGTGGTCCAAAAACAACGGAAAATCGAGCAACGGTGAATTTTTGACTTAAAATTATAGTAAATCCGCTACATTTGCTAAGTGTCAAAGTTAATGTAAATACTTAAGGTTGACTATTTTTTTCTAATAAAAACGCTTTTTCGTATACTGAATTATTAATTTTACTCTAATCAAAAATTTTATTAACTTTGACAGATGATACTTTGTGTAACATGTTGTTGCCTTAGAAACGTCGTTGTTTTTAAGCAAGGTCAGCTGTGATAAATAATACTAATACGAATACGCAATTATTTTAAATATTTTAGCATTCTTGCATTAAAAATATCGAATGCCATTATTTGGAAAATGGTTGCTCCTAGCGACTTCAATAAGTTATACGTTTTTGATGTACAAGAAGTAAAGTAACTTGTTTTTTTAACAGTCGGATCGATATAAGAAGCCCAAACAAAGTTATGCCAGCTAAAAAGAGTGGGCTATGCCGTAAACAGTGCTCTCTACTGGTTACACAAAAACTATAAATAATTTTAAATTTCTCACCTCAAAAAACCCCAAAACCCTTAATTTTATGCTGCTATGTTGTTTCATTAAGAAATAATCGCAAAAAAACGAAAACAAAATTAAAACTTTAACACCCTGTATGTTGGTTGTTATCAATTTTGGGATAAGGCAAGTTTAAATAAATCGCATTATTTTGCCTTAAGGAGTCTGCTGTAGCTCTGTGTCCCATTACTTTTGGGACTTGGGACACCCTGTATAGAATAACGGATGGATCACAAAAATGCTATGTGTATCAATTTTAATTATTTTAAAGTGTGCATTTTTACATTCTAGAATCAATTCGATACTGTTCATAAATCAAGCCCTATACCTATGTTTAACCGTTTACGAAACATTAACTTTTAAAACAAAATAGACAAAGTATGAAAATTCCTGTTGTACATTTTTTACTACCTGTGAAGAAAATTTTCGTATTACTCGTCGAATGGACTCCTTAAGAGTATCTATCGAGTTGAGTTTAGATTTATAAACTAAATTTTTGACGTTACCCCACATTGTATTGAAGTACTCCCTTACATGGGCAGCATAATGAGGGGAAGCACCATCCTGTTGAAACCATAATATGGTTAAACTTGGTAAATCAGTCAATCAAATTGAAACTATCACGGAAATCCCTATTTTTTTCTCCACAACCCAACATAATCAAAATTTCTATGCGTTCTTCTTCAGCGAGGCGCATTTTGGATGTAATATCAGCAGCCCAAAATTCAAATTTGATTCAACATGCACTAACATTTTTTGACGTCTCAAACTTAAATAGCGAATTATCAACGTCAATGCCTTTAAGATTGTGACTTAACTTTCAAAATGTCTTTATTCCAAACTAACTTTTACAGTTCATTATATGGAAAGTGACAACATAATATAGACAATAATAACTATTAAAAAAATAACAATAAAAAAATTTAAGTTAATCCAATTTAATTCATTAATAAAGTCAAAAGTAAATATCTCCTTAATTATTTTTTAAAAGTTGCCAATTTTTTAATTTTTTTAAATTTTTTGGAAAAATCTTATATTTTATTACTAGCGTATACCCGGCATGTGTTGCAACCCGCTGGTATAAATACAAACCCGATATATTAGTACCCGGCATGCCACTTTCTGAAATTGCACCCGTGCGAAGCCGGGGCGGGTCGCTAGTTATACATAAAAACCTTCCCCTTGAATCACTCTATCTATTAAAAAAAAACCGCTTCAAAATCCGTTGCGTAGTTTTAAAGATTTAAGCATATATAGGTAGGGACGGACAGACAGCGACAACGACTTTGTTTTATACTATGTTAAGATTCCGTCATATAAAAGCGATTTTTTTCCGAAATTACTTTTTACTGGTATAGTTTGATAATTTATACAACGTCTGGTGTTATGATCATGCAATGTCTTATTCTCCTAAAGTGTTATGTTTGATTATCTTTCTTTGAAAATAATAGAGTAAATTAGGATACACATTTTTAATTTATAAATGTTTTGAACGTGTAAATACCCTTTCGGCCTATATAGATTAACAGTTGGTTCTAAATGTGGTAATTTGTGTATACATTTCATAACTTTATTTTGCAATTTTTGTAATGGTTTTAAGTTTGATAAACAAGCAGATCCCCATGCAGAAGCTAAGTAGTGTAATTTTGAATATATTAATGAAAAATATAAATTCTTTAAGTATTTCAAAGGAATGAAATATTTAGCTCTGTACAAAACAGAGAACAAAGGAGATATCGAGTCGATGATATACTGGATATGGCATTTCCCTCCAATTTAAATTTTCGTCTAAAACTAATCCTAAAAATTTTGTCGTTTTTGAATATGGAATATTTTCATTATTAAATGTTAAGGGGTTAATAATGGAATTTATTTTATTTTTAGTTATAAACATAAAAGATTTTAAAATATGATATAGTGTCCGCGAAAATAATTAAAAGAAAAAGAAAATATACTGGCATATCGGACAAGGTGTAACTATTTTGTATATTGGAATACACAGGGATCCAAGTTCAATGGATACCCTGGGGCGGGTAGACCACGACGGCCGTTTCGTCTTTGTTAGGACTCGATGGGCAGCCATAACCCAAGCAATTCCAAGAACTACGGAAAAATGTACTAAAAGCCAACTTGTAGAATCAAGGCGGCCCTCAATACACCTTAGCGCCATCCCACGGAACCAACTCCAATATAAAAGATAGTTACACTGGTATAATCGAAACGAAAGGTAGACAACTAAATAAACCACGAAGTGCAACCACAATCCAGTATAGGGAACGCTATTTGCGTTTTCACCGAAAACATCTGCCATTTTGCAGACAAGAAAACAGATCAACGCTGGCATCCACCAGAATGCGCGCAATCCGTTTGAGTTTTAAGCCATAAAAATGTTTAAAAGATGATATAGTGTCCGCGAAAATAATTAAAAGAAAAAGAAAATATAGTGGCATATCGGACAAGTGTGTAACGTTCTTGGAATTGCTTGGGTTATGGCTGCCCGTCGAGTCCTAACAAGGACGAAACGGCCGTCGTGGTCTACCCGCCCCAGGGTATCCATTGAACTTGGATCCCTGTGTATTCTAATATAAAAAATAGTTACACACTTGTCCGATATGCCACTATATTTTCTTTTAATAAAATATTTTGTAAAATTTAACGTAAGTTTATTTGATTGAAGCCAATAAAGAAGTATTTTAAATTATTATTAATATCAAAATACATTTCTGCAAAAGTTTCAGCAAAATAAATAATTGTTCTATCATCTGCAAATAGCTTTATATTGCCCTTGAAGTTCAATTAGGAAGCGGAATTAATGTAAATTAAGAATAATAATGGACCTAATATTGATCCTTGTGGAACTCCTCATATTATTTCTTTTCCCGAACTTTTTCTTTCCCCAAATTAAACAAATTGTTTACGATAGCTTAAATAACTTTGTAGTAGATTGTGTGTATTTCCCCCTTATCTCAATACTGTATAATTTTTTAAATTTGTTAATTTTTAAAAGTCAATAAGAAACATCAATCGTGCATACCAGCATTAAAGTGTTAATATTCCGTACCTAAACAGTGAAGATGGTATAGGGCATATCCGTGGTCCCGGGGAAGAAGGAGATAAGTCCAAATTTAGCCATAATGGGATATCATGGGGTATACGTTATAAATAGTTACATCTACCTTCGTACCAAATGAGATAAGTTAATTCATGTCAATAAGAGTAATAAAGCTATGTTCCTTTGGAGGTATGTTGTAAGTTGGCCCCCAAAGTACTTAAAGGAATAAGTAAACTTATTCCCTTTCACACAAATATAAACCCGTAATTAAAAATTGTTCATAAAGAAATAAGTTTATATACTTACCCCCTTAAATCCCTAACTTTATTTTTGTTTACTTATACATATCCCTAATTGTACCAACTAGGTTGTACTTTTTACTCCTTAGTAAATTTAAATTAATAAATACCAATTTCTAAGAAGAAAAAGAATAACCTAATGCAATTTCTTCCTTATATTTCGAATATATTTTGAGATTTTTACCAAAACCTTCCGACTCTAGAGGATGCTAAGGAGACACATCCTGACTTGGTTTCGTCAGATGAAGAATATTAGTTTTCAACTTCATTTATTACGCCTAATTATTTATATTTCTTATTAGAATATTAAAGTTTTAGTTTTGACTGGCTATTTTTATTTTTGCAATAGTAAATAACATGTTACAAATGAGATAAGTATATTTTTTCTTAGTTCATAAAGGGATAAGCGCATCTAACTTCTCAAATAACACAAAACCATAATTTTGTTCTAGATATTATTAAATAGGTAACGGTAAAGGTAGCAATAATTCTAGTACAAAAATTTCAATTTTCTAAACCCTTCCCCTGATTGGCACTACTAAGCTGAACTTTAACTCTACTGAAAAACTATAAAAATGAACTTATCTCCTTCTTCCCCGGGACCACGGATATGTTTTATAAAGAATATGTAGAATTTATTGTAGAATATAAAAATATACAATATGTTCCATTAAAGAAGTTCGAGTCCACGTAGCATTTTTTTAATCTACCCTGTTTAATATATATTTTTTCTAAAAAAATACATTTCAAAAAAATTAATTTGACGGGCCCCAGCACGTGGGCGATATTCTATATTCTATATAGAAGGTTGATCCACTTCTTTATCATAACGCTGTATAATGTGATTCGTCAAAATCATGGGATAGGAACGCATCTGTCATTTCGCTTTTGATTAATATTTCAGTACATTTTCTTTTATTTTGATGACGAGAAGTTATTAAAAACACATTAATTGTTTTAAATTTCTAAAGTCCCTAAAACCGTATTTAAAACGCCAGATCCGTATTTAAACAATTTGACTTGAGGATGGTTTCTAAAGAACGAAACGTCGAATTCGGAAACTAATAACGACATCTTGTAGAACACTTGCTATGAAGACGTGGATTTTGTGTTGTTTTCCCAAGTCAAAAATTAAGAAGCAAAAATTAAAAACCGAACCTGAAAATTTATGGTTTTTTTCGGATATAAAAAATAAAAAAATATATCGCAGAAGGTATTCGGAATATTTAGGATTTTTTTTTCACCAAATTATTAAGCTCTAAAATACGCAACTTTGCCTTAAATTAACAATCTTCGTACATCCTACAGTTTTCGAGAACGCACATGAATTTGTGACACCCTGTATAAATAGCCACAACCGTTTTTATAGTTTTATAGTTAACCACATTACCGCAACGGTTTTTATAATCTTGAATTATAGGAAAGTAATTAAAGAAAATACATAAGTATCGCCTCGACCAGTAGCCGAAGCGGTTCTACCTGAATGATATCTAGAGGTCTTGTTTTCTGTTACTATACTGTACTTTTCTATTTGAGTTATCGAAACAAAGATAGCAACATAAACAGAAGCTCAACTGGCAAATAATAGTGTGTGTCATTGTGGGTAATGACGTAGATCTGTTTGTGTTCAAATTTTAAATTTTCGCGACATCTATTAAATTGCTTTTAGATTTTTATTGTTTGGATATATTCTCAATACAATGAATTCGTTTAGTGAAGAGGCCCATCCTCAGATTAATAAACAGTAAGCTTATAATTACAAAAAAATCTTTAAAGATGGGCCGCAGACATTGATAGTGGCAAAACTTTAATTTCGAACTAAATATACAGTTTTATACCCTGAGTTTATACCCATACCAAGTTTCTAAATCATGATTTACCTTTTTAATAATCAAGAATCCTCCCTTACCTGAAGAAATACTAGTAGTTTTATAAGACAAAGTCCTCCTCCTGTAACTCAGTCTTTGAATCTCCTTCACTCTGGTCACCAACTGCTTTTGCTCAAAATTCAATTGATTTGGCAAAACCAATCCTTCAGCCAACCCATGGCACAACTTCAATATATCCAAATCGCTACTGTTACAACCGAACATTCTTTCAACCTTTATGGCAAACCAAAAATTATTTCTGTTTAGTGATTCGTTCAGAATTGCATTTAACTGTTCCAAACAATCACTTGTAAGAGTTTCTTGTGGACTTTTAATGCATTCCAAAGAGTCAATCATTTCTTGGTAGGTCATATGGATATTCCCACCATCAATTTCCATTAACTCCGATAACTCCAACTTCTTTTCATTAACTCTTACATAGGCCAGAATCTTTTTACGTTCAAGCTCGTAGCTGGTAGCTAAACCATGACTATGGGCCCATTTGTGGGAATATTTTAACAAGTAATACCTTTCCAAATCATTGACACTAACCCTTTCCTTAAAAAACGATATCACATACTCTGGAGCTACATTTTGAGCTACAAAATCCTTGTCGCAGTCAATCAAAAAATCTTCAATACTTGCCTTTCTAAGTTCGAACGTATTTTGCCATTTTTTCAGCACAATCATGTCAGTCTCTAACTCTGAACACTGGGCAACTCTCAATGCTTCATTAAATAAGCCGGCTTTAACTAAATCGTCAATGGAAATCTGAACTGCTTCCTTCCCTTTTGAAGAGTCAAAATAATGGCCAATATTAAGCTTAACGTCGGTATCGAAAAGTATGTTTAAAATTTCCAAGAGGTTGTGAAAGTTTGGCACTTCACAAGAGAAATAATTTTCTATTTGAATTTTACACAGCAAATTAACAAATTCCACGTGATCAAAGTAAGAGTCAGTGTTATAAATAATAGCGGAGCATAGTAGTTGCAAAGCTGTTTTTTCTATCCAGACTTTATTTTTTAGATACGTCATTTCGTAGTCCGTTTGACTCAGTACGCTGGCACGTCTGCTACTTTTCAGGGTTTTAAATTTTTCCAGCCTTGGAGTAAGGTATTGTATATCGTGATCACGGTTGATCGTTCTATTTAAAAAGTCCACGAAGGGTGTTAGGGGGTTGTTCTGAAAATATAAAATTGTTTAATAATAATTATTGATGGAATATTTTATAAGAATTTGTCACAATAGAAGCGTAGGCTCGTTTAAATGAAGTAACTTAAAAAAAACAGTTTTCACATTCCTTGTCCTAAAATGCAAACTGGAAAAAAGTAATGTGAAAACGGTTCTTTTCTAAGAAGCATTGTATGCGGTCAGAGATTTAATAGGTCATATCTCAAAAACTAAAGGTTCTAGGTATAGAAGAACTTTAAGCAATAAAATCCAATTGTCTAAGTTTACAGGGTTCAAATCGCATTACTTTCCGAAATATTCTAATGGACGGTCAGAGTTTCCTATTAAAAAATATAAGTTTATACCCGACACGCAGACACCTACACGAATCATATCTCGAGTCTGCTGTCCTGTTCTTTTCTATTTAAGTTATCGAAACAAAGATAACATTATAATCGGTCACACTACTGGCAAATACCGTTCGAGCAAAAATTATTTGCATCAAAGAGGGCTTGGATTAAAAAACGTAGGGCTTGGTTTAGATCACAATGATATGGGGACGATATATCTAACCAAATCTAGGTTAAAATTTTGTCAAATTCATATTATGACATGATATACCAAACTAATGAGTAATAAAATAAGTAGACAAACACAAATTTATTTTTGTTGTTTACAAAATTAACAAAGTAAGAATATACAGAAAGAAAAAGAAAAATAATTAATTGCTGAAATTGGCCACCGCCATGCTCCAAGTATAAATTCACACATCTCTTCATATTTTCGAAAGTGTTGACCAGCATCTCTGGAGAAATGTTACCACATTCTTGGATAATCCTTTCTTGTAATTGTTCTAAATTTGTATTTACACAATTTATACTTGCACTTTATAAGGAAATAAATTTAGCTGCTTCTTAAGAATAGTCCTGCATATTCCATAAGATCTTCCCACTTCTTGGGACAGACGTTTGCAACAAGTTCTTCTGTTCTTACAGATGGCCTTCCTGCTCCTTTTTTGTGTTGTATAGAACCTTTTTCCCTAAACACAGCCACAGTTCTTTTCAGGCAATGATAAAAATCCCCAGCAATAAAAGCAACGTTAGGAAAATGTTCGTGAAACTCGTCCATGCACAAACTCGGATTGTATTGAAACTCACCATTTACTCTAACCCCGTTTCGAAAATACGCTTCAACCATAAATGTTTTGTGCTGTTCCGTAAAGCTCATTGTGTGAATTGTTCAAGAAATTGGAAAAATTAGCGATGAATCAAATTACTTGTAACGACTGTCAAAGATGACGGAATAACTGACTGATTGTTAATTCAGGTAGTTACTGACACCCAACAGGTATTAAGCTCTACGGCTAAGCATGACGTCCTTAGATGCAAGGCCCTCTTTGATGCAAATAGTTTTTGCTCGCACAGTAGAAGAATTGTGCGGATAATGGGATGACGTACTGAATGTATGAAGTATCTGAGGCGTGTTTGATTCGCTGGTTTAGACCGATCCAGATCGACGTAACTGATCTGTATTCGATTTGCAAATGATCACTGTTCCCCCACTACCGTCAAAGTGATCGAGGAAAATAGCAGGATCAAAAAGATCACATCAGTTTTGTTGTGTTTTTACTTTTGTTTACTTTATGGTTTTGGAAGTCCTAGTTCCATTCTGTCCCTGTTTTAGATTTTCGTTGGGTGATTATTAGTATTCTCTAATTATGTCTTGTTTCAAGAGAATTAACTGTGATGTAGAAGTAGAAATGAATGAACCCATCTAGGTAAATTCTATTTCTTCTACGTGAATGAGAAGACTGGAAATAAAATATGTTAAAGGTGCTTGTTCTTTTAGGGCCCCACTTTATAAAATACTACTTGTCTATTTTTGAAATAAACTGAAGTTAGGTCAAAACCGAAACCCAAACGAACAACTGACATAAAAACCTATTTGATCACTAAACTGATATACTAAGATCAGATCGATCCAAATCTCTGTGCCAATCGAATAAGGCTCCGATATCATGAAGATGATATTCAAGGAAGATTTTTACTATCGGGATATGTTTTTAATAGGTTCTAATTCAGGATGCCTGTGCTAAATATAGTGAATTCAGTTATAGTAAACAAGCCCATTGGACAGTGCATCTTGACGAAGTATACAACTGCACAATTAATTGGGTAGAAATACCTAATCAGTATACGGCAAAGGTACTTATGTATTGTGATTAGTGTTTTTAAATACTTTACAGCAAGACTATCACTTACCGGAATAAAGATCATAAAACTTTGCAACAACGTCTTAGGAAATCTATTTCTAATACAATTATCTAGCAAATCAGTCACTTCTTGTCCATTTGTTGACAGTGCTTCAAAATTTGTAAATAGCTCGTATAAATCTGTTGAAACAGCAAGCCAAGTCAACCAGTTTACTATTAGAGAATCAGGCTAAAATTAAAAGTAATAAATAAAAAAATTATTATAAATCAGTGTTATTATAGACAAAATTCGGAAAAAATCGCTTTTATATGACAGAATAATGAGTTATGATAACGATCTCTCAAAACATATCAGAATTTAAAAAAATTAAAAACTTTTAAAAAACAAAGTACCGGGTGTCCCACTAAGAATGGCTCTCGGCCGTATCTCAGAAAGAGTTAGTCGTATGGCTTGCGGAATTTTTTTTTAAGTAAAAGTGACCATGAGAAATTGCTGGAAATTATTTTCAAGTTTCTCAGTCGAGCGCTAAAGGGGGTAACCGTAACGGTAAATCAGTAAAACTCTGTATTTTCAAAAGTTGCCTATTTAAGGTGTATTGAAACTACTATTTTCGTGTACTTTGAGGCTTTCTGAATAAAATTCACTTATAAAAGGTCTTTATCAGTTTTAAAATAAAGTGGTGGGGGAAGGTTAAACATTATTTTATACAAATGCTCATAACTTCGGGTTAGCTCAACAGAATTCAGTAAACTAAGTCTTGTTAAAAAGAGTTTCCCATACTCTATATTACACAATATAAACCACGACAATATGACTTTTAAAGTAGGCGCTAGAGGGAGCTATCTTACAACTTAACAAACATTGCGCATTTTTTCAAAAGTTTTAAATACAGTAGTATATTTAATTTTACGTTATTACAAAGATAAATAAAAACCTAAAAAACTGGCCAAAATTCCAACATAATATCTTTTTTCAAACCGGAGATATTAACAAGAACAAAAATAAACACGGAAAAATATGATTATATTTAAGTTTCAACGGTAAAGGTTTTTCAAAAGTGAAATAGGCCTTGGAAAAAAATACGATTTAAAATAACATGCTTTTTATATTATTTTGACGTCAAAGTTT
Organism: Polydrusus pterygomalis; assembly: GCA_963969555.1. Taxonomy (NCBI): domain Eukaryota; kingdom Metazoa; phylum Arthropoda; class Insecta; order Coleoptera; family Curculionidae; genus Polydrusus; species Polydrusus pterygomalis. Next base: position 159,259,196 of record OZ018375.1, on the reverse strand, counting down.
TATCGTGACCACAGTATTGGCCGTTGTATTTATTGTTGTGCCGTTGTATAAATTTTTGAAAATGCCTTTTTTACTTGAAGAAGCGGTGGACATCATCGCGGTGTATTTTGAATATTTGAGCAATGCAAGTATTGCTGCAAGAATTTATTCAATGCGATACCCCCAAAGGCGCCGATACGAGATTAAAATGTTTAATCGTTTTATCCCAACGTTTTCGTACTACGGGAAGTATTCTTCGCCCTGTATATCGCAGACGAAGTCGAGGTCGAACTGAAGAGAATATAATAAACGTTTTGACGTATGTGGCATTTAATCCACGAATTAGTATTAGGGTAATTGTCGAAGAATTGCACTACTGTAAATAGAATGTTGCTAGAAGAAAGGTGAGTAATAACTATCACCTTTCAAATAATTTAGAAAAATGCCAATATAGTTTATACTAGTAGCTCTTAATTAAGTCAAAATTTACACATTTTGCAGCAACTGTTCGTCAATGTCTTGACGAGACATTTCCTGTGAGGTGGATATAGGATGAGGGAGTATATTTCCATGGCTTGCGAGGTATTATTACAATGAATTCGAATGAATGCGGTATTTCCTATTATAGATCACGTGACCTAACATGTCTAGATTTGTATCTATGGGAGACGTTGAAAGACCTTCTCTTTATCACCAGGACTACTACAAGGGAAAAATGATACGAAGAATAATGGACAACAGCCGCAGTATTTCTGTGGCAGAGTTGGAAACTGCTGTATTGTCAACCAGGGATAGGTTGGAGTCGTGTATTGAACATGATGAACGACAATTTGAACATTTAGGGCGACACTGAGTATTCAAATATAATCATATTTTTCAGTGTTAATTTTTGTTCTTGTTAATATCTCCGGTTTGAAAAAAGATATCAAGTTGGGGTTTTCGCCACTTTTTTAGGCTTTTATTTATCTTTGTAATAAGGTAAATGTAAATATACTATTGTATTTAAAACTTTAAAAAAAATGCGCAATGTTTGTGAAGCTGTAAGATAGCTCTCTCTCTAGCGCCTACTTTAAAAATCATATTGTCATGGTTTATATTGTGTAATATAGAGTATGGGAAACTCTTTTTTAACAAAACTAAGTTTACTGAATTCTGTTGAGCTAACCCGGAGTTATGAGCATTTGTTTAAAGTAATGTTTAACCTTCCCCCACCACTTTATTTTAAAACTGACAAAGACGTTTCATGAGTGAATTTGATTCAGAAAGCCTCAAAGTATACGAAAATAGTAGTTTCAATACACCTAAAATGGGCAACTTTTGAAAATACAGAGTTTTCCTGATTTACCGTTACGGTTACGCCCTCTAGCGCTTGACTGAGAAACTTGAAAATAATTTCCAGCAATTTCTCATGGCCACTTTTACTAAAAAATTTTTTTTCCGCAAGCCATACGACTAACCCTTTCTGAGATACGGCCGAGAGCCATTCTTAGTGGGACACCCGGTATATACACTCAGTTCCAAAAAAAGTGACGCACCTAATTTTTGATGCAACTTTATAGCTTTGTCATTTCTGAACGAATTGACCGATTTTTATTTTCTTTCCATTTATTGGTAGGTTATTCCTTTACCTTTAAGAAAAAAATAAACTGGTAGAAACTTTTTCAAAGCCCCCTGGATAATAGTGGAAAAACTTAAGCCATGGCCATGTTATTTTCTTAATTTTTGACTTACACTGTGCGTTAATCAAGTAAATGTATAGAAAGCGCCTACACTCTATATGAAAGTCGCTTCTTTAATGAGCATTTTGATTTTTTCTTCATTAATTTATCTCTAAAGTTGTCCAAATTACAGCTTTTTTTTGCTGAAACCTTGCATATTGCCAACTTTATGAATTTACCGAGAAACAGTTTTTAACAGATACGAATTTTAAAAACATTAAGTTGTTGGAACGTTCCTAGATTATTTAAATTATTTAGTGGATTTTTGTGTGTTTTTGGGGTCACAAGTTTTATCATTTTTAAAAGCATAATAGTAAAGTAATTTGCATAACATACTGTATAGTGTATTTACTAACTAAATTACTAACCTCATAACTGGTAGCCAAAATTGCCAACAGGGGATTTCTATACAGTTGACAAGCTTGCAACAGAGCCCTAGGCGGATCAGTACTATTATGACACCTAATCAAAATCTGCAACAACGTAGCTTTAGTATTGGACGGATCAATCTCCAAAACTTCAGATCCAAAAGAACTTTGGCCACTTTCAAAACTTCCACTGAGTGTCGATTTTAGTGAACTTGTAGCCCCTGCCGTTTCTTCTACACTTCTTCTGACTCCTAACTTGGATAAAAGATACTTTCTCGAATCCCGTTCTCTCATGAGAATGTTAGTTTCATCGACTTGAATATCGTGCATAACGCTATGGACCACATGCTCCAACAGATTAGGGTTTTTGAAATTGGGACAAAGTTCTTTTATTTGGTCCACGGGGTAGTTCTTCATTTGGGCATATAGCATAAAGGGAAACCATAGGTTATGTTGTGTTAGATGACGCAAAAAACTTTCGGGCAGGGGTAGTTTGTACAAAACGCTAAACTTTACAACTATATCATACAATTTAACAGCTTTAACGAAGGTGTTACCACACATCATATCAACAAAATCGATGAGTTTTATAAGATATCCTTCAAGAAGGGTCTGAACAACCAATGGATCCTTCTCGACATTCAGCATTAATGCTTGTACATTACCTTCATCCATGCCAGAATGAGAAAGAACATTTGCAGCTTTGACGCTGATTCTCAAAAACTCCGAGTTTATTCCAATTATTTCCAGGAATGTAATGCAAGATACCACCAAGGAGATATTTTTAAAATTCCTCACTGCAATTTTGTACACTTTCCTTTTAGCCAAACTTTTTACCTCGTCATCAATGTTACTGGATTTTTTAAGGACGTCTACAAAGAAATGTTTGCTTGCGATGCTCGGACGGCATTGTTTTAAATAAAAAGTGTAGTTCACCTTTTTGGAGTAGGCATATTCCGCTAACTCAGGGGAACTAAAGTTGGGCAGAGGTCCGCCCTCAAAATGATAGGAATACGCTTTTCTCACGTCAAGCTTTAGGTGTCTTTCGAGCAAGTCAAAATATGTGAGAGTACATTTCACTCCATTAATTTTTCTAAAATACAAACTCGCTAGTAAGTCAAATTTCTTCATAAGGTTAGATAAGCAACTGTAAAGTTCTACCTCGCGTAAAACTAATGATTTTTGAAGCATCGCCTTTTCCACAGAGATATCTTTGGTTAAAAGCAACAAACTTACAAATATTAAAGGATTATCACAGAAATACTTTTCCAAATCGCCATTTGACAGGTACATTGAAACATTAAAAATGTTGTTCTGCAGATTCGTTTCCTCAAAGTCAACAACTAAGTTTCTAAAATCTACCAGAAGGTCCAGGTGGGGTGATTTCTTTATGTAGGCTACAACGGACATGTCAAAGTTTTTCGTACAGGAATTTAGAACAGGTAATAAATTGTTTTCCAAACAATATTCGACAAGCATTGGTAGAAACTTAAAAAGAGGCAAATTTGAATCTTTTTGTCCCAATATTTCGAAGATGTTTACAAGGCTATCTGCCTTGTCAATCCTAGAAAGGATATTTAAAAAACTTAATCTATCAGACTCAACAAACACTCCATATTTTGCTAAATCATTAACAATAGTCTCAAAACTATCTTGGGGCAAATTTGAGTTTTCTAGATCTTTTATCATTTCTTCGGTAATGGGAAAAGATTTGAGAACTAGTAACAGGTTTTCAGTTATGTTCAAAATGTTAGGTTCTGAAGCATATGCTAGCTGTATCCATGCTCTAAGCAAGTGTATTTCTTTGGTAGATAGGAGGTGGTTCCACAGGATTTCCATTTTAACCATTGGAGCAATACGGTTATCTAAATATAAATGTAAAAATATATTAATGGGCTAATCAATGATTGGATTCACTGATTGTACTTCCTGCCTCACAATAATTAGAAATCCGTCTCCAATCTCCTCGATTCGTTTTACCAATAGCAATTATAGGGTACAAAGAAAGAAGGTGAGATACCCCAGTTAACATTTTTTGGGAAAGTAATTGTACTTAAAGTCAGTAAATTAGTATAATCATAAATATAGTCTGTACTTTGTAGTATAAGAGTATCATCGAGTTCCAATCAAGTATTAAGCTATTATCACTTATAAACTCCCTAGCAGGAGAATTATCGGGAATTGATTCTGAGATTCGGTAAGAAAATTTCATAAATTGGAGTTTTTTCTTATTGTAATTTTTTTTGCTAAAATGCTACAAAAACATATTTCCGGCGGCTTTAGTTAATTGTAACTAATTAGAGTTTTAGAAATGAAGTTCATTTTAGCCGTTAATAACTCATTTTTATTACTAAAATGTGAGAAACATTAAATAACAAATTTGTTATCTGAAATCCAATGTCTTTATAGTTTTAAATTCAAATAAAACATTAAAAAACATATTTCCGATGAGTTTAGTTTAATATGAAGCACTGTATTTTTACAATAGAAGTTGATTTTCCTTGTTAGTAACTAAGGTTTATTAATAAAATTTCAGGAACATTAAAAACATTAATTCGTTTTCAACCATAACATCTGATATTACATGTCTACATAGTTTCAAATGAAACTTATAAAAACATACATATTTCCCATGAGTTTAGTTAAATTTTTGATGTGTCTCTTTTATCCCCGGTGTTCGATATGTAAAGCAAATTGGTTAGTATTAATAAAAATTATAAGTTAGCAACAAAATGTATTTTGATTTTTATTATTCTGAGTGACTTTTGCCAATAGATATAAAGCACTTCATTTTTGACAGAAAAATTATCACTTATTAATTTCATTAAGTTAATAGGAACTAACAAATTTATCTAGATAATCTCCCGTTGTTATAAGCAACGTAAACAAAAAGGAGCCTTCTAATTGGTTGAAAATAAATTTATGTAATTTTCATTATATTATCCTCTTTTAATTGGTCCAGCATCATCACAGAATGTAAAATAAATAACCCATTGCGCTCCTCTATCACTGAATATCTCTAAATTAGGGACTTTTATCATTAAACTTATCAAAACTTCTATATTTACCAATTTGCAGTACAATTTTTGAATATGCAGTATGCCCGGCGACGTGATAGACAAAAGGGCAAACGGACCAAATAGTTCATTTTTCGAAGAAAAGTCATTCTTTATAAAAAGTTTGCTTGCTGAAAAAACACGATTGTCGATGAAAAAAAGTTAAAAATTCACATTTTTTACGAGAGTAAAATATTCATTCTAAAGTTTTTGATCACATCACTAAGATATTGGGTTTTATGAAGTTTGGATAGCAATAATATATTTGCTTCAAATTTTAATTTTTAACTTTATGGACACTCTGTATAATTTTTTTTCATCGACAGTCGTATTTTTTTAGCAAGCAAACTTTTAATGAAGAATGACCTGAATGAAATTTTTGGTCCGGCCGGGAAGAGATAATCCTAACTGTTCGCTTTTGAAGTCGAAAAACTCTTTTTGTTCATAAATTCTATTGTAAAAAATAAAAAACAGAAATTAGAATTCAGATTTCAAATTTTGTATTTAGGCTTTATTTTGGATTATAAACAACTTTGTTTTATAAACATTTTGTCTAAAATAATAAATAATGATACTTCTCTCTTAAAGCATTTTCATGTTTTCTTAATTTATCAACACCCTGTACATCTGATCTAAAATTTTTATATGGTAAATTAATTTTCTCGACAAGCAGAATTTTTTATAAAGAATAACTTTTCGTCGTAAAATCAATAATAAAGATCTTTTTCCTCTTGTCAACTCCATCCGGGGACACACTGTATATTTAAAAATAAAAACATTATACAATTTAAAAACCATAATCATAATACACTTCATAAAAATAAAATAACCATAAAACCTAAAATAAATAAGGTCATAGGACAAAAAAATTTCAAATATTTATTATTACCAACAAAAATTAAAAAATTGATATCTTTAAAAAAATTTAAAGTCGAAATTAAAACACGGATATTACAAACAGACAATTTGAAAATATTTTTAGAAATGCTTTAATTAATTAATATTGTTCTGAATAAATAATATATAATAAATTTATATAAGTAATATTTTTTATTTAAAAATTATAAATTAATAATTTTATTATAAATAAACATTTTTACTTTAAAACTTGATTTTTAATACATATTTATGATTTTACATACTAAAACAAAAAAGAAGATTTGCCCCTAACAAGCTCAGCTTCAGGGGATTGAAGAATACATAAACATATTTATTATATTATTAAATTTTTAAATAAACTTATTATTATTATTATTTTTAAAAATAGCTGTAAAATGACGAGGAAGTTGAAGTTGCTGAAGTGAACCTCCCAAATCTTAGGCATTGGTAACGACTCTAAGGTTCTTGAGCTTGCCGAGACTATTTTCTTAAATTAAAAATAAATCTTACACAGATATTTTGAACTTTTTGAATTCTATTTTATGTAATGACATCAGTGCAGGGAAAGAAAACCACATTGGCATAGTTAAGTATTGAAAGAACCAGGGATTCACAAAGCTGTTTCCTAAACTCAAAATACGTGTGTTAGCATATAAGAATCTTGCGAGGATGTTCTGTTGCAAATAATTAAAAGAGGACAATAAATGATTCTTTTTAAGGCCAACATTTTGTCTGAAGGTAGAGTCTTAGCAGCGGTTCTGTGTGTTGAATTGTTGAAGTGTAAAACAGAATTATATAAGATGCCATTATCTTATGACATATCGTACCTACAACATATTCCTTACCATGGGTGCTCAAAAACAACTTAGCGGCAATACGACCTTTCCAGTCATCAGTTTTTTTATCTAAATTCTCAATACTATCCTCCAGTAAGCTACTGTGGTGGGTCAGTAGTTTGTTTTCCATAATGATTTCCAAAAAAGTCCACAAGTGCTCCATGTTCGTGGGCAGGGCATTTTGCTCTTTTAAATAATTACCTAATGTAACAAAATATTTATATCACTCTACAAGTCTACAACCTACTAGGTATAAAATTATACAACTCACTATATTATAAGAAATTTAAAGAAGTCATATCTGGTTAACAAACACATAATTCGATTTCTTCTCTGTGCGAGGGGGTAACTAATTATTTATTTATTTCATCAGAAAATATATATATGATTCAACCTGGCAGGAAAATAAAAAAGGGGGCCGATTTCCAAAAAGAGAAGTATGTGTTATCTTTACTTGTATTTTAAAGTGTTTATGTCGAATTTAAGGAAAATCTGACAAAAAATACTTATTTTCTAATCAATAGAAACGTTTATATCCTCTTTTTACCCCTTTAGGGGTCAAAAGAATAAGAAATAAATTATTTGTATTGTGGCGTATTTCTGCTAAATTTAAAGAAAATATAACAAAATATATTTTTCCAATATACAGGGTGTTCCTAAATTAATAGTACATCCGAAAGTAGGCGATTCTTTGGCTTATTTCATAAATAAAATGTTATATAAACATGGGACCGAAAAAGCTTCGTTTCCGAGATACAGGGTGTTAACATTTTAATTAAAAAATATTTTTTCATTGCCATTTTCAAACCACTCTAGATATTTTTATGAAATTTGGTACACGTCTTTTGAGCATCGAAAGGCATTTTTTGGTGTAAAATAATTTTTTTCGGTCTCTTGACTTATTTTCTTACGGTGCACCGTTTTCGAGTAAAAAATAAAAATTATTTTAATGCACATTCCTGGAAACATATACCGGGTGTCCACGTAAGGTGGCTCGCCCCTCTATCTTTTTTGTTTTTCAAGATAATGAAATAAAATTCGGGGGATTTGTATACTACATAAAACTGCATTTTTTGACAGGTGACTCAACATTATGGAACTTCCGGTTTAACCGGAAGTGACATAAACTATCGATTTTTAAATGGGACACCTGGTATATTTTTACTTTTTTTGACTCCATATGACATTCTAAATACAACGATGTGTCACTTGTCACTTTTTGTCACCAAGAAAATATTTTTTTTTTCAAATTTATTGTTTTATCTAGAGGGCTATGAATACCTTAAAATCACTTATTTCAGTTCTTCAATCTTGGGAAAAATACAATTTTACTATTTTTGGTCCAATGCTACGTGCTATGTAAAATTTAATCTTTAAAGTTGTATAAATCATTTTTTTTAATGGCAACATGGTGGCTCGTCAGGTTAAGAACAAAGAGGATTTTATTACGATTATTTTGATACCATACACTATTAGGTTTTAGAAAAGCTGCCATTAAAAAACTTTAAAAAGTGAACTTAGAACTTTCCTAAAATGAATCATCTTTTGAGAATAAATTCAGATTAAATGCATCAAGTAGCCTGTGACCAGCAAAACTGATAAAACAAAATCATGCCTTGAAGAAAATTGAAATGCCAAAAGCTTCTGCCGAGTTGGATGACGCCGATTAAAATATCTTTGTGCGTAAAGTCGTGCAGCATCGGTTGAATTATTTCTACATTCTCCAAACACTAATAACATATCAATTTAAAACTATTATTTTCCATGCTTTTTAAACAACAACCTAATTTACTTTGGCAGAAGCTGTCGGCATGTCAATATTCTTCAAGGCGTGATTTTGTTTTATCAGTTTTACTGGTCACAGGCTACTTGATCTAAATTTATTTTTAAAAGATGCTTCATTTTAGGAAAGTTCTAAGTTAACTTTTTTAATGGCAGCTTTTCTAAAACGTAATAGTGTATGGTATCAAAATAATTGTAATAAAATCCTCTTTTTTCTTAACCCGACGAGCCACCATGTTGCCATTTAAAAAAAATGAGTTATACAACTTTAAAAATTAAATTTTACATAGCACATAGCATTGGACCAAAAATAGGAAAATTGTATTTTTCCCAAGATTAAAGAACTGAAATAAGTGATTTTAAGGTATTCATAGCCCTCTAGATAAAACAATAAATTTGGAAAAAAAATATTTTCTTGGTGACAAAAAGTGACAAGTGACACATCGTTGTATTTAGAATGTCATATGGAGTCAAAAAAAGTAAAAATATACCAGGTGTCCCATTTAAAAATCGAAAGTTTATGTCACTTCCGGTTAAACCGGAAGTTCCATAATGTTGAGTCACCTGTCAAAAATGCAGTTTTATGTCGTATACAAATCCCTAGAATTTTATTTCATTCTCTTGAAAAACAAAAAAGTTAAGAGGGGCGAGCCACATTCCGTGGACACCCGGTATAACCCATTTAATTACCATTAACACACTGTATCTCGGAAACGAAGCTTTATCGGTCCCATGTTTATATAACATTTTATTTATGAAATAAGCCAAAGAATCGCCTACTTTCGGATGTACCATTAATTTAGGAACACCCTGTATATAATTTTATCCCTTTAGGGACAGATTTAAAAAAAAATAGAAATACCTGTTAGTTGTATTATATTAGAGTATTTATACTGAGTTTAAAGAAATTCGGAACATAAATATTTTTCCAATTTTACTTTTATACACCTTTTTTTACCCCCTAGGGGCAAAATTTCGCCAAAGATCAAACACGTAGTTGCTTATTCTAATAGAGTAAGCATAGTACCAATTTTCAGCAATATAGCTTAAAATTATAGATAGTTATAGGTTCCCCCTTCAAAATAGGCTACATCCCTATTTTCAACCCCTAAATGAATTTTCAAAAAAATGCCGAGGCATTATATTATTTTATTAATGAAACCTTTATCACAATTTTTAGACTTCCACCAGTTTTAGGTTATACAGAAATTCCTGTAAAATTTATCATTTGGGGTTTATTTTCAAAAATCCCTTTTTAGTGGAGAAGACATTCTCGAAATTTCATGATTCGGGAATTAGGGGTTTAGATCGGTTGATGACATTTTATATAATAGTATAGATTATTGAAGGCATTTTCTCATAACTCAAAGGTTTTTTTATATCCTATAGCATGCATAGGTACATTATAAACAACGATGATGTATGGGTGTTTCTACGTTAAGAGGTATATTGTCGATGGCAATAACAAAAAACAGCATTTTTTTCCAAAATTTGTTACCAATAACATAATTATCCCCCTCCCCTGGTCTGTCCCTTCATTGTATTTTAAGTAAATCGATATTTTAAAATACATCTAAATTTATTAAAATAGTTCAATAATATTAATTTTATAAACTAGAATAATTAATATTTGAAATCTAATTAGTTAAATTACCAAACATTGTCTTTTTCGTATAAAAATGCAAGACAAATTTTGTCCCGCATATTTCGCGTCTCCTCCCCTGGCATTTTGTAATCCCTTAAAATTTACGCATATGCTTTCCGCTGCAAGTTTAAACTTGTAAATGGTTGGCGGTTGACGTGAAGTTAACAGTAAGCGTCGCGTGGCCTATCGGAGGACTCTCCTTACCGGTCATTTTAATCGCGCCACTTGGCAGTGCTGGTTGTGAACAGTGAATGCAATATCTCCCCTGGTAAGTTTTAATTTGTAATTATTTATCTAAATATTTATATAATTATGTATATTTACTCTAATATGTGTGTAGATTATCATGTTTCTTCGCTATTTCTTTAATATGTATACTTTTAAGGTTATCTTGGTTTTCTCATGAAAAAATCTCTCCCCTGCCATATCTCCCCTGGTTCTTAAGACGCCAGGGGAGAGACGAAGCGTGCAGGGGAGATATGAATACATCAGAGGAGAATATAAATGCAGTTTATATATTCACTGTAGTAGCTACAGTTTTTGCATCTCACATGAAACTGTTCAAATTGGTATTTTCTTATTAGGTATAAAAAATTACGGCGGTGTGATGACGCAGATATCCTAGCGAAAGAAGCACAACTTGGATCAGCTGAAAACATAAAAACTTTTTCAGGTACATTGCAGGTTCACCAAGTTACTGGAAGCATCTTTCTTCCCAATCGCCTAATAATGAAAACTTTAAGCTGCTTCTGCAACCTTGATGTCTGCAATCATTTTGTAATGGTTACTGTGGAATATTCGGCCAGTGTATCAAAACCTCGTCTTCATGTTGAGGACGTATATGGATCAGATTCTGATTCTGAAGTTGAACCACTGGCATCACTAATATCTCGCCGAAATATGGAGAAGTCCAACAAAACGCCACAGCCCTCTAACGACTCAACTTGCAATAAGACAAGACATGATGATGATGAACCGCAACTATCAACATTTAGGAAAGAGATACTGGGAAAGGGCGATTTTGTGTTGGTCAAACTTTTACACAAAAAAATAGAATACCGTTACGTCGCAATGTGCACTGGCGTTAAAGAAGAAGGTGAACTTCAAGTGATATTCTGTAAGATCTGTGATGATTCTGCACAGAACTTTAAAATTGACGATAATGATATTTCTTTTATTTTGTGGGAACAAATCATAGAAGAACTACCAACTCCAGATATAAGAATGAAAGGGCAGCGGATGTTTTATGCTTTTAATAAAAGTATTAATGTCTTTGAGCAAGCATAAGCTTAAGAAGTAGGTCCTTATCTTTTTGTATTTTATTGTTGATTTTGTTTTTAGTATTATATTTCCTATTTTGAAATGCCAAAAAGCTTATGCTAAGAAAATTATGTTTAAGGTAAACGCTGGAACTGAATCTTAAGATTGTTTGTCAATTATTTTAGTGTTAAGAGTTTAGTTAAGTATAACAATATTATAGTAATTAGGTATTGTTAAAGAAATACTGTTTGTTAATAAGTAAAGTCTGAGTTAATAATTTATAAAAATGTTTAATTAAAGTTAATTTCTCAAAAAAATAAGGTGTTTCTTTATAAACCAACACTCAAGTCTCTCCACTGTTCATATTGTACCCTACTCTGTACACCATGTATCTCCCCTGCATATAGTATCTCCCCTGGTCTCTACTAAACTAAGAAAAAATTAAATAAATTTCTGGACATCTTACAGATATGCACAAAGTAGCTGCCTAAATAAAGAAATACTATTATGAGATCAAATTAAAAAAAAATTGTCTTGCCGCATCTCCTATTAATTGATTACCTCTTAACATAGAATCACCCGTATGTAGCTCTAAGACTAGAAACATTACCGATTTCTTTTTACAGTTTTTAAAATAAATTAGAAACAAGAACTTTAAAAATCGATTGAAAATTACATAACAAATATATAGTTACCAATATAGTGCCTCAGATCTATATTTGTCGTCTTGTAAAAAATGTTCTGCAGCTCAGAAGTAGGATCAACATCAATATTTTTCAAAATTCTTAAAACATTAAGAATCAGTTTTCTATTCAAGAGTTCGTCAACCCATATAAGAACCTAGAGAAAAGAAAATACATTGACCATATTCTGGTAAAAAATATTAAAAATTTAAATTATAAAAAAATACTAGAAACTTCAAGTTAAGCATACTGTAAGTATATAGGTAGGTATAGCTAACGTAATGTAAAAAACAAGGAATCTCTTAACAAAATATTAGTTTCCGGATCTTTAGTACTTAAGAGCAAACACTAGTGAGGTTTTCACCATTTCTTTATTTTATCAATATTTCGTTACTTTTCGTTTTATCCAAAAATTGGCCAAATATCCCTCTTAGGACTACAACTAGGTACCTATAGTTTTAAATTAAAAAAGGTTGGATTTATAAATTAATAAAAGCAGAAAAAGAAATACATATTATATTTTTGCGCAAATTTTATTAATTATTAATTTATCAATTACATTTTTTTAATTTAAAACTGTAGGTAACTGCTACCCCAACACATATAGTTGGCTGCTTTTTGGAGAAAAATAAAATAATAATTGATAAGAACATTGTGTTCTCAAAACAGGTCGTAATGTAAAAGATAAATGGGCAATACTTAAATATAAAAGATTTTCCAAGAAAAAAAGAAAATTATGGAAAAGTGGTGATGGGGGCAAAAAATGTATGTTGAGGGTGGAAAATTTAAAAAAAGATTTGTTTCAAATCCGTTTTTAAAGTAAAAAACGATATGGTGACTGCGCCACTAGTTTTGCTCTGTAGAGAATTGCGAGGAGAATTGGATTAAAAATAGGCCAGTAACATTTTTATTTTAATGAAAACGTTTTTACTTATTTCCTTTTCTTTAAAAAAATTAGTAGGTTAATTGAGTATTGAGTATTGAGTAATTGAAAATAAATGTATTTTTCTAAAGTAACATGTATTGTCTTCTTCCCTAGAAAGGATTTGTTTGGTTTTATGAATTACTCAAAAAACATGTCCTATAAAAATAAATATACCAGCCGAAACACTACTGACATAAGCACTATAGTAGCGCACCGAGAATCTTCCTCTGGGAGGAGTTTACTCAATGCGCTGATACATTCATAAACCAAGATAAAACCGGGGATAAAACCTTTTATACAGAACTTACATTTAAAAAAGCAATTTTCTTAATTTTCAGTCATACTAAATTTGTAAACTTTGAGTTATTTAACTGTTGTTTCGCCAGGGCCTGGGAAGGGTTCTAACCCCCAAAACCATCCCCCTCGGTGCGCCACTGATAAGCAGAAGAATAAATGTTATTTATTTAAGTATTATAAATAAATAAAATTATTATATTATGATATAAGTAGGTACTTAGGTATTTATGTAAGAAATAGATAATTACACTTGGTAAATTTATAGAAAACTTACTGGCACTGAACTTAAATTGTAAAGTGTTTGTTCATTATCATATAGAAATATTAGATACTTACCTCCTCTTTAATAAACTTGGTAATTTGATCAGGGGCCACATCTTTTCTAAGACTAAGAAATTGGCCAGCCAGTGGGACCTGTCCCTTAGATGCAGCTTCTCTAATCACTTCTCTGTCACTCTTGAATGTCCAGCCAATCCATAACCCTAGGTTTTCATTGGATATGTTTCTGGGAGGAGGGGGATCTATGTCCTAAAAAAAATTATAAATTCAAATTCAATTCAATTCAAATTTCTTTATTCATCGTAAAAATAAGAGAATATACAATTTATAAGACTAGTCATAAAAGTAGATAGCATGAGGAAATATAAATGACAAATAAACACAGCAGTTACATACAGTATATATCACAGTAATTACATAAATGCTGCCCTACCCTGACGTGCCCAAGAGCTGGGAGTCAGGTTTAGGTATATTCGATAAATTCCTGAACAGAGTAAAATACTTGATTACATAAAAATTCTTGTGCTTTATTTAAAAACATCTTTGTGTTTAATTCACCGGTTATAACAGATTTCATTTTGTTTAAACACTTGACGCCCATTAATTATATAATAATATCTTTACCTAAATATACTGGGGCATTTGCACCTAATGTTGTGGTGGGACAGTTCTCAGTAGGTCAATTTTTAAATAATTTATTCAATACCTACTACTTATGGAGCCACTATAATCATGTATCTACTTATATCATTTTAGACAAATAAAGAGGTAAATACTACACTAGAGTTATAAGATATAACAGTCAGGGTCGTAAGTATTGCTAAAGTATTAAAATGTGGAACTACATTTTGTATGTACTTCCTTATTTATATCAGGTATACCTAATCATTTTTATTCATAAATAATCTCATGCTTTAGCATAGGCCTTAGTTATTAGACTTATAATAGGAATCTAAAAAATTTGGCATTTAGAGATTATGTACCAAGGTAAAAAGTATTTAAAATCTATAGTTTCCAAGTCACAAGTGGTATAGATTCACCACAATCATACCTAAAACGCTGGGGTGGATTTCGAATATTTATTGTCTAACAATTCAAAACATTTCGTCCAAAACTGAATTTTTTAAGCTTAATTCTAGTTACCTGTGACTGTGAATTAGACGATTTGATAGAAGTAGGACCTAAGGCAGCCACTGTCTTATTAGAACTATTAGATTGATCTTCGGATGGTGATGTATCGAGACTTGAAAGCTCTTTGGAAATATTAATTTTATCTTTCGTTTTAGCACGCGATAGAATATATTTCTGGTATTTTATATTATGCATCTTTACAGTGATCTCACTAAATTTGTTGCAAATCAAACTCCATAGGAAGTAACATTAACCTATCACCTAAAATTAATTAGTTATACAAAAATTAACCAATAAGAGTAGGTACCTGATAGCTTTGTTTCGATGCCATATCAGCTAATTATTTAGATGTTTATTTTTATGAATCATTATACGATAAATTTTTATTAGGATAAACAACAAAATTACATTTCCGTGAATTTCTCTTGAAGAAAAATATAAACATATTATAAACAACATAAGATGATAAAAACGATAAAAACCTTGACTTTTGACTTGACATTGACAATTAATATTTGACATTTTCAATGACAGGATCAGCTGCATAGTAGTAAGCAGAGCCATATCGATACACAAGCGTCTAAGAACACGCTATTCTATCGATTTTAAGCTGCTGATATGGGCTAGGCCTTTATAACCATAAAGCTAGTTTCATATAGACGTGAATTGCGAATTTTATTGTTATTGGTTGATTTCAAATAAATTTAGTGAATCGGCCAATGACAATAATATTCGCAATAATCGCCATTCGCGATAGATTACACTCCGAATGCCGATTTGCTATGGATTACTAAAGGTGGACCAGTCTGCGATTCTTAAGCAGCAGCACAGAACTCCAATAAAGAGAAACGCTATAAACGTGCTAATTGGTCGATGCCGCCGTGACTTTGAAATGACATCAGATAGATGCGAATGTGGCGCCATGTGTAGTGGGTCTGAACTAATAAAGGCGGAAGGGGGGTAGGGGGAAGCAATCATATGTTTTCATTTTTTAAAGGTCAAATTAATATTTTGAAATTCAAAATTTGTTGTAAGTAATTTTATAAAAAATACGTTTTCATTACCAATAAATACAATTAGCACTGCACGATTTGTAATAAAAACGTATTTTTATTAAAAATTATTTATAACAAAGTTTAAATGCCAAAATATTAAATTACCTTGATATCGAAATTCTTGAGCCTTAGTTTTAGTAAAACAAACTTTAGTGTAACTTTTTTATTGCACAAAATCATTTAAATATAGGTAGGTACATATTTTAATAAGTATATAAAATAAATAAAATAATATTACAGTTTTTTTCATTCGATTTGTATAAATCAACACCTGAAATCAAAAAGAATAAAGAGTTGTGTATTTCATCAATTTCATACCAGGTCACAGAAAGATGTTAAAGGAAAATTAGCTAACCACACAACTTAAACAATATCACTTCTACGAATGTTATTTTATTAGTCGTAAAATTCTTCAGGTAGTCAATCAACAATGAGCTAACCGAATAACTTCAGTTGTATATAAGCCATACAATGCCCTAAAAAGTATTCTTAAATATAAACTTTGAAGATCCTTTATGTGATAATATAATGTTAGGTTTAAAAAGCTCGAGTCTTCTCTCCAGACTTGCCAAAAGTTCTCGATACAAACTCATGATATGATATGACATAAAGCATTATTTACATTAATCAGTGAAGAACTACATTCCAAGATAATTCAATTACTTCTGCCAGAGATAAAAGAAAAAAATTGCACAACTTATTTTAAAATAAAAATTTAGGGTCATTGACCTTTACCTGATGGAAAATTGGAACCCTATTATTTTTAGATCCTTAAAAATAGGTATAATGTAAAATATATTAATCCAAAACTTACCCAGACAGGTAATTACATTTTCTTTTTTATTCTCATTCTCAGCAAGATCTTGAAAACTACCGAGAAAATTACAAAAAAATTCATCGGCGAACCGCCATGATACTCCATTAAAAAGACTGCAAGGAGCAAGGACGAACACAAATAGGTTGGTTAAGAAATGGAGCAATGTGATTGGTTGCCATTGGCATATGTATTTTAATTTGAGTCAACCTTGTTTATTTCCTTGAAAGAGACGCCATCTTTTGTAGTGCGTGACCATGGTAACCATTGACTTTAATGACAAGTGACAGCTGCGACTTTTTGCATCTCGGTTTCATACCCGTGAGCAGCAGCAGTGACACAGAGACTGCTCCGGTTGTGTCACTGTGTGACAAGTAGCAGCGACCCAGCGACTTGCCGAAACGCCCGAAACGGTTCTCTATGGCAGCAAAGCGCATTTGCGCAACGTAAAACGGAAGTCCTAGTCCTATGATTGTTTATGTTTATAATAATTTGATGAGGAGTGTTAGCTTGGCTTATAAGAAGATGGAAATAGATGGCAGTCAGTCATCATTGTAAATTTCATTATTGGGTGACAATGCATGTATTTCTATCTACTCTTGAATGTAAAAGAGAATGAAATACATTTTTTCTCCGTTCACTTAAATTTCAACGGCAGACAGACTACGTTGCATGCTTGCGTCCAGGGACCCGGACCGGAACCGTTAACTGCAAAGAACAGATATTATTTTTGAACCGGAATCAGAACCGAACACACATTTTACTAGCAAAACAATTTTAGGTGCAAAACCGGAACCTCTAAAAATTATAACGGTTTTTTGAGTTTTTTTCGATTTTCAGAGTGATACTTGGGATATTGTTTAATTTTGAGTTTGTTCCGTGACTTCTGTTCTGTGGGGAACACTAACCTTAACCTAATTTTTTTTATTATCTGTGATCAGGGACCCGGACCGAAATGAAATAACGGTTCCGTTCCGGTTTCGATTCCAGATGAAATAAATAATTTGAGTTCCGTTACAGTTCCGGTCCCGAAATACTTATTTCGATTCGGTTCTTATCAATTTTTAGGGCCGGGTTCCGATATCCGGTTCCATACAAACTAGGAAATTTCGATTCCGATTCGGTTCCGAAAAATCAAAGGCAAATAAATAAATACCTGTTGTATTTGTATAGTTGTATTCCTAGTACTTAAAGTGGCTTGAAGAAGTAAGTTCGAAGAAAATCAAAAAAGACAAGTAAACCAACGGTAAAACTTATTGTCAAAGACACTCATCACAGATAACAAAAATAATTAGGTTAAGGTTAGTGTTCCCCACAGAACAGAAGTCACGGAATAAACTCAAAATTAAACAATTTCCGGCCAAGGCCAAGTATCACCCTGAAAACCGAAAAAAACCCAAAAAACCGTTATAATTTTTAGAGGTTCCGGTTTTGCACCTAAAATTGTTTTGCTAGTAAAATATGTGTTCGGTTCCGATTCCGGTCCAAAAATAATATCTGTTCCGGTCCGGTTCTTTGCAATTAACGGTTCCGGTCCGGGTCCCTGTCTGTTATGAGTGTCTTTGACAATAATTTTTACCGTTGCTTTACTTGTCTTTTTTGATTTTTTACGAACTTACTTCTTCAAGCCACTTCAAGTACTAGGAATACAACTATACAATACAACAGGTATTTATTTATTTGCCTTTAATTTTTCGGAACCGAATCGGAATCGAAATTTCCTAGTTTGTATGGAACCGGATCGGAACCCCTAAAAATTGGTAAGAACCGAATCGAAGTAATTATTTCGGGACCGGAACTGTAACGGAACCCAAATTATTTATTTCATCTGGAATCGAAACCGGAACGGAACCGTTATTTCATTTCGGTCCGGGTCCCTGCTTGCGTCTGCTTATTTTCTTGCATGCGACGCATGATACAAAGACAGAATTTGAGGAAAGAATGTATCATGCATGCGACGTAAATTTCTCTCACTGTTCCGAAGTATCACTGCGATTTTTACGAAAGCGGAATAGAACATGACTGTAACAAGAAGGGCGGAGCGGGAGCACTAACAAAGTAGCAGTCTGTGAAATCTCAACCCTTCTCTATAGAGAACTGTCAATTTTTGAAGTTTCAGGAGTGGCGTATCTACATCAATATTTATACAGGGTCCTGCAATAGTGCGTCAGGCTTCCATAACTCGTATACGAATGGGGTTAGGAATTTTGTTAATATGCCGACTTAAACCGCATAGTACGGGGTACTTCCGGAAAATATTTTCTCATATACAGGGTGGCCCAAAAAAGTGTGGTCACATAAAGTTGTGATTTTTTAAATGGAATACCCTGTATATTATTAAATTTTCACATTCTACGTAAAATTATAATAATTTTTTTATAAATGCATTACTGGTCTATATTTAATAGTTTCCGAGATATCGATATTTGAAAAATGACATTTTTGAACTTTGACAGCTTTTAGCTTTCTAACTGTACGTCTTAGAGCAAAACGGCTTACATGTTCCTATCTTCGATTTTTATTATCTTTCCAATAGGGTCAACTTCCAGTCAAACCGGATGTAACGCGAAAGCAGGAAATATAGTACTTCCGGTTTGACCGGAAGTTAACATTTCTGGGAAGATAACAAAAATCGAAGATAGGAACATGTAAGCCGTTTTACTCTAAGACGTACAGTTAGAAAGCTAGAAGCTGTCAAAGTTCAAAAACGTCATTTTTCAAATATCGATATCTCGGAAACTCTTAAGTATAGACCAGTCATGCATTTATAAAAAAAATATTATAATTTTATGTAGAATGTGATAATTTAATAATATACAGGGTATTCCATTTAAAAAATCACAACTTTATGTGACCACACTTTTTTGGGCCACCCTGTATATGAGAAAATATTTTCCGGAAGTACCCCGTACTATGCGGTTTAAGTCGGCATATTAATAAAATTCGTAACCCCATTCGTATAGGAGCTATGGAAGCCTGACGCACTATTGCAGGACCCTGTATATGAATTTATGAATTTAATAATTTTACTGTAAAATTTACAACTTTTGAACCAGTATTGCAGTGAAATAATAATGGCTGGTGAAGCGAGCCATAAGAAAAAAGGGAAAGTGTCCCGGCAAGAATCAAATAGGTCTGCAAAAGACTCTGATATCGAAGTCGACAGACCAGCAGTTGGAGTAAGCAATAATCAAAATAAATCAAGAACTGGAATTAGAGTTTATAAAATAGTTGTCCTGGGAGATGGAGGCGTTGGAAAATCAGGTAACAAGTAAGCAAATGTAATAATATACAGTGTTTATCCTATTTTTTTGCAGCTGTTACACTGCAATTTGTAAGCCATAGTTTTTTGGATTACCATGATCCTACCATTGGTAAGTATTTTTATTCTTAAAACCTACTATACATTTTGCATGATATTGGGTAATTATGCGTAAATGATATAATATTAGTACGGCTGCTATAATCGTTTATTATTGTCGGACTGACTAGCTAAAAAAGCCACCTCTCTTTCATGTCGAGGCTATCTAGGGAAAATTAAGTAAATACCTACAGGCGTGGGGGAGGGGGGTAGGGCCGTGTTATTGTATAGGTATATTATGTCATGCCCAAGAAACATTCAACTTAAAAACATTTAATTTTAGGTGTAATTGCCAGAGGTAATTTTTCTAAACAAATTCGCATAAGTATCCCATTTAAAACTGACTGAAACTTCCAACAAACCAAAAATTACAAAAAGGTTTTTTCCTTTAAATTTTGGTTTGTATTTTTTTAAAATCAACTAAGTACTTAGTTACATGTTTTTGTATACAGATAAAGCAGGCGAAGAAAGTTTCGTTTTTAAAATACTTAATCAGAAAATTTAATCATTTTGAGTTGTGACAGTTTTGAACCTGATGTGTGTACTTATGTTTAAGTTCTAGGAAGCCTACTAGAATATTTTTCAAATTATTTTTGATTTTACAGAGGATTCCTACCAACAACAAGCAGTTATTGATGGAGAGCCAGCTCTTTTAGACATTTTGGATACAGCCGGCCAGGTAAAACATGTATACTTACTTACCCTAAGATATGTTTAAATTTTAACAGGCAGAATGCCATACCTACCTACTTACCATATGTTCAGGTGTATCACTGGATTTTAGTGTTTTCTAAAGTATGTACCTAAATATTTTCTTGTAAAAATCGACACAGATAATGAACAGGTTTTAACTTTCCTCGCTCAACCCTCAGCTTCTTGAAAGTATGGTTTTTGTCTTGCAGGACATTTTTATTTGTATAATATTGTCAAATCAATTTCAAAATTATTAAACTCATATTGTCAAATGATCCTGTATCAATTAAATACTAGAACGCATAATATAACCCCCATTGTGGGTGCTTCTTTGCCAATAGCATTATGTAGTATACAATGTCACCAGTAAAGTCCGCATCATATGGGATTTTTTTTTATTAATAGCTTTATTCAAAATTTGACTTTGGCATCAAGTTCTGCTTCGACCGAGATGAAAATTAAGCAAAAAAATAATAGTCACATGATTCGAATTATCTGTCAAATTTTAATTTTTTCAAATAATTGAAAAGTGAGGCTATTTCTGAAAATATCGAAAAAAGTTATTAAAAAAAGTTTTTAGAATGCAGTTTTTAGCCCACGTGCAAAATTTCAGTTGCATAAGATAATTTTGATTTTTTACCTATACTTTGTAAATTGCTCCACTTTTGCAAAATAACACTCAACGCAACCTACATAAAACTTGTTAGTTTTAACAATGCTTTATTTCAGATACATTTTCTTTAAAGTAGCGCCATATTAAATGTGTGTTTTTCTACAAAATCAAAATTGGGCTATTAAAATTTGGTCGCATGTGATGCAAAGTTTATTTGTTTTGGACCCTGTATAAGGTAACTTCATAAAATAAGTATTTTTGATAACGTAGTTTGTGTCTGAAAGGAATACACCTTAATATTAAGACAAAAAAGAACACAGTGTCATCAGTAAACTGTTTATTAAGTGGAAAATAAATTTTAGTTTAAGTAGTTTTAGTAAAGTTTATCTATTTTCAATGATTTAATTTAAAACCCCTTTATTTTATTTTTTATTTTTTTACTTTCAGGCACAAACAACGTTTTCAAAAATACCTACTTATTTTATGAAGTTACAAGGTCAAAAACAAATAAACTTTGCATCACATGCGACCAAATTTTAATAGCCCAATTAAGTAGTTTGAGTAAAGTTTATCTATTTTCAACGATTTAATTTAAAACCCCTTTATTTTATTTTTTATTTTTTTACTTTCAGGCACAAACTACGTTTTCAAAAATACTTATTTTATGAAGTTACCTTATACAAGGTCAAAAACAAATAAACTTTGCATCACATGCGACCAAATTTTAATAGCCCAATTTTGATTTTGTAGAAAAACATACATTTAATATGGCGCTACTTTAAAGAAAATGTATCTGAAATAAAGCATTGTCAAAACTAAGAAGTTTTATGTAGGTTGCATTGAGTCTTATTTTGCAAAAGTGGTGTAATTTACAAAATATAAGTAAAAAATCAAAATTATCTTATGCAGCTGAAATTTTGCATGTGGGCCAGAAACTGCATTTTAAAAAACGTTTTCTAATCCCTTTTTTGATATTTTCAGAAATAACCCCACTTTTAAATTATTTTTTGGAAAAACTTAAAATTTGACAGATAATGCGAATCACGTGGCTACTATTTTTTTGCTTCATTTTCATCTCGATCAAAGCACAACTTGATGCCAAAGTCAAATTTCTAATAAAGCTATTAATAAAAAAAAATCCCATATGATGCGGACTTTACTGGTGACACTGTATACTAGCCAAAACTACCACAGAATATATAGCTTACTATATATTCTGTGCTATTACTATTCAAGTAAGTATCCTGATACCATACCTACCAAAGTTTTTTTTTATTTTTTATTTTCTTTATTTTATTTCTGACCCCTAAACAGTACAGTGGTACTGGCACCGAGGCCTAGTAATAAGTAAATTATTATCATTCTGCTTAATTAATTACGAATCATTTTCCTTTTTTTTTTTCTTAAATCATAACTTAACATTTTTAATTCAGCAAGTCTAGTTCATATCTGTAATAAAATATATAATTATACAATATCTAATAGATCACAGTTTATATTTTACCGCCGAATCTCTGGATTTTATAAACCTTTTAAGTTTTTTGCATTATAGATACACATAATATAGATACTGATATACTACTAAATCGATTAGAAAATAATCAATGGCGCACTGTTTTATGGTGCAAACCTACAGCTATTTAATTAGCTAGGCGTCGTCAATTAAAGTATTTTGAATATGTTATTATATACAGGGTGATTCATTAAGGGTGGCGACCGGCTATATCTCGAAAACTACTAGGCATAGAAACTTGGAGAAAAAAAATTATGATTAAAGCGGTCATGAGAAAATTCTGGAACTTACTTTTAAGTTCCTCATTTCGCCGCAAGGGGGCACAATTACATTTTTTTTTTAAATTCTAAATTTCTCCGAAATTTCCCATATTAAGGTATACCTCTGATTACATCATCGAAAAGCTTAGACAATTCTGCATCATTTTGGTTTAAGGCTCATTGGCGTACCGGCCTTGATAAGAGTGGGGGAAGCTATTGAATGTGCAAACATTAAAATCGCTGTAACTTGTAAACGACTTATCCGATTTTACTAAATTTAAGCTTGTTTGGAAGGGAAAGGTAAGTATCTTCAATCGCCGTATCCAATAGTACACGATAGTGTTTAATAAAATTGCTAGAGGGCGCAATTTGTAATAATAACAGTTTTTTCGATTTTATCCCGGAAATTCAAATCATACGGTATAACTATGACATACTAATCGAAAAGAAGATGAAATTTGCAAGAAAAGATGTGAAGGCCGCAGTTCGATATCTTTATTCGTTTCGAGTTATTGCCAAAACAATAATTTTTAATACAAATTGCGCCCTCTAGCAATTTTATTAGAAACTATCTTGTACCACTAGATACGACAATTGAAGGTTCTTCCAAACAAGCTTAAATTTAGTAAAATCGGATAAGTCGTTTAGAAGTTACAGCGATTTTAATGTTTACACTTTCAATAGCTTCTTCCACTCTTATCAAGTGAAACTGTAAACATTAAAATCGCTGTAACTTCTAAACGACTTATCCGATTTTACTAAATTTAAGCTTGTTTGGAAGAACCTTCAATTGTCGTATCTAGTGGTAGAAGATAGTTTCTAATAAAATTGCTAGAGGGCGCAATTTGTATTAAAAATTTTTTTTTGGCAATAACTCTGAAACGAACAAAGATATCGAACTGCGGTCTTCACATCTTTTCTTGCAAATTTCATCTACTTTTCGATTATGATGTCATAGTTATACCGTATGATTTGAATTTCCGGAATAAAATCGAAAAAACTGTTATTATTACAAATTGCGCCCTCTAGCAATTTTATTAAACACTATCGTGTACTATTGGATACGGCGATTGAAGATACTTACCTTTCCCTTCCAAACAAGCTTAAATTTAGTAAAATCGGATAAGTCGTTTACAAGTTACAGCGATTTTAATGTTTGCACATTCAATAGCTTCCCCCACTCTTATCAAGGCCGGTACGCCAATGAGCCTTAAACCAAAATGATGCAGAATTGTCTAAGCTTTTCGATGATGTAATGAGAGTTATACCTTAATATGGGAAATTTCGGAGAAATTTAGAATTAAAAAAAAAAAATTAATTGTGCCCCCTTGCGGGCGAAATGAGGAACTTAAAAGTAATTTCCAGAATTTTCTCATGACCGCTTTAATCATAATTTTTTTTTCTCCAAGTTTCTATGCCTATAGTAGTTTCCGAGATATGGCCGGTCGCCACCCTTAATGAATCACCCTGTATATAGGTAGTTTAAGTAAAAAAAATCACTAACAAACAAATAAATAAATAAATAAAAAATTACATTTTAATCCAAAAAGGTTAAAAACCCAGATGTCCACTGATGCGCGTTTAAACGATTGCGACGACACGGCGCGTAGACAGTTCTCTTTGGGTTTGCATTAGCGCCTTTTTGTGGATGGATAGCACGAGTCGCGCCTAGTAACGCAATGTTGTAATATTTTTTTCCACTTTAGGTTGAATTTACGGCAATGAGAGACCAATATATGCGTTGTGGCGAGGGTTTTATGATCTGCTATAGTGTAACTGACCGGCACAGTTTTCAGGAAGCTTCTGAATACAAGAAACTCATACAGAAAGTACGAGCATCAGAAGACACTCCTATGGTTTTGGTAGGCAACAAATTTGATCTTCACATGCAACGAAAAGTATCTACCGAGGAAGGTATGTATCAGGTTTTCTTTATTTATAACTACATTTTTTTATTTTACCGATTTTCGAGATACTTATTAAAAAAACTATCAAATAATAGGTATGTCATAATTCCTTTATGAGATATCCTATACTATGTTATTATGTATGTGTATTAAAATGCGTTATTAAAAATACAAATTGATGGGTCTTTTTTGGAATTTTTTTTGTTTCAATTAACATTGAAATAAGTGCGAATGGTGTTTACTAATTATATTTTAAATTAAATAAAAATAAATAATATTACTATAACAATAATTTGGCGTTTAAACTGACAGCATTTTATAGAACTATTGAAAGCACGTTGCACACCTTTAGGTGTGTAATATTGAAGACAATTTCCGACCTGTCAATGTCAAATACTAAATATCCATTATTTCCGTAATAGACCAGGGTCGATAATTTTTGAAACCAAAAAAAATTATAGTAGGATGAAAACCATTGGAAAAGGAAGAGAATATAACAAGAATGAAAGGAAAAATAATTTACGGGCGATCCGAGGTCGGGAAGTGGAAGGGGGTGAGTTTTTAAGGGTAGAAAACGATTTATCTCGATTTCCGGCAAAACTACAAGTCCTATGGAAAAACGTTAAATGGCAAAGTTGTAGGTAATAAAAAGATCTACAACTTTTGTATTCACACCTTTATTCACATAACCTCAAAATTCATGTGAAAAATTCAAATAACCAAGTTTTTGGTTTTTTATTTTTATGTTTTACAAACAAAATTTTTTTTTCACGAAATTTGGTGAAAACTTACCTTTTTATGTCTTAAACACACTGTAATTTTTTTGATTTAAAATATTTATTTTTTCACCTTATTTTGACTTAATATCGAAAAAGCACCCTAATTTTCAATCGAAAATTGTCACGTCAAAATATCTGCTTTTTAAAAAGTCGGTGGGCTTTTTGTTCGTTGAAATCTTTACTTTCCGATTGTCTAAAAAAATATACATTACTATGGCTATTTAACGTTTTTCCATAGGACTTGTAGTTTTGCCGGAAATCGAGATAAATCGTTTTCTACCCTTAAAACTCACCCCTTTCCGCTTCCCGACCTCGGATCGCCCGTAATTTATTTTTCCTTTCATTTTTGTTATATTCTAATTCTTTTCCAATGGGTTTCATCCCACTATTATTTTTTTTCACTTTTTACCATTTGCAAATGCTTCAGCCCTGGTCTATTACTGTAAGCATTGAATATCAAACTATAAGAAGGCCATATGAGCCGATTTCCTAAATCTGCTACGTCAAATTCATAGATGGCACAATGAGTTCACAACAAGAAGAAAACATTGTTGCCGCCTGTCTGTTTGACTTGCTGCATGAGTTTTTTAAATTTATTTTTATAGCTTATCGTAAAACTTGATTTTACATAAGTACCTACACCTATCCACGTCTAGACCTAAAAATGTACCTATTTTTAATTGCTTTGTAGCATATAATATTTTCAACCTTTTGACGTCCCAACGTTATTTACATGAAAACATATTGACCGCCATGTATTCTATTTCTAACAGAACTAAATGACGACTCTCACTATTCAATACCTACCTAGGCTACAACGTATATGTTGGGTAAAATATGAATGATGTGCGGTTTGTATAACTTGGTTTTTATTTGCAATTATTACTACTTTTCAAAATGTTTAAAATAAGTAGGTTTTACTTTCTTACTTAAGAAACATTCAGTTTGTTTGTATTAGTGTATTACGTATTTTGCTATTTTTCGACGAAATAAAACCTATTTTAGTTATACTTGCTGTCGCTTTTTATCTACTTTTATTTGTTTAACATTTAACACCTAATGCAACGGTAAAATCATTATGAAAGTCGGTCCAATTACCTCGGTGTAATCAGCGTACATATTATTATCAAAAACATACATTCGGCTGGAATTAAGAACCTCCTATTTTATTGTCTGTTAAAAATGCTTGAATTCTTAAAAATTCCAATAAAATACGATATGCGGCAACACCACGACATCACATCAGTGAATTTGAGACTCTGTTGCCGAGGCGCTGCATTATAACGACAGACAGGCGACAGATTTAAGGTTAGAGTTACGATCAGCTCCACAATGGCGGCCAAACCAGCTCCAATACGTCAAAAAATGGGTTGTCAACTTTACTCGGACATCCGTCATTCTTATATAGTTTGATATTCAATGCTGTAAGTTAGAAATGGTACGTCATCGTCAGGATGCCGTTTCAGAAAATGACATATCTACATAAGAAACCAGAAATTTTGCACATTTTTTTAATCGAATATGACCGTTTGAAAGCTATACCCATTCTAGTCTTTATTGTTTCTACAGGTAAATCTCTGGCACGCCAATTCGGCTGCCCATTCTACGAAACATCAGCCTGTCTACGCACCTACGTAGACGACGCGTTTCATACATTAGTCCGGGAAATCAGGGCCAAGGAACGTAAGCGACTGGGGTTACCAGGCGACGAACGAAAACTACGACGGCACAGTAAGTGGTGGCGATTGCGAAGTATTTTCGCTCTAGTTTTTAAACGTAAGCGGCAGACGAGTTTTAGTTCCTAAGTTTTTGTCTTTGCGTAGTATATTAGCCAAGATATACCCCATTTTTGTAAAGTTCAATTCAGACTGCATTTTAATTAAAATGGCGTTGTTGTCATTTTGTCCTGCTTATACATTTTTTAGCACAAAAATAATGGCAAATTAAATAAACATGCGAACAGGTTAACAGATGGTAGTGACGTTTGCAAATGACATATTTTGGCGTTAAGGTTGAATTCTCAACGTCATTCAATCTATTGCCAACCTATAACCTATTTCCCGTTGATTTTTTGAGTTTATTATTTTAATAACTAACATTTAAAGAAAATCAATATCGTCGGTACATTATTTAGCTAGTATCCGATATATTACAAAAATATCAATTTATTTCATTGCTAATTTTGGGAGAATTGTATAGTGAAAGAACAATGAGTGACAATGATATAATAATGTTAAAAAAAATCTTACCCGATATTTTTCGCTATACAATACTCCTAAAATAAGTTATGAAATTCCTTGATGTTTATTAAATATGTCAATTATTACCTATAGAATATCAAGTCGATACTGATTTTCTTTAAATTTTGTATAAAAGCTAGAAAACATAAATAAATCTACGCGAAATAGGTTATAGGTTGGCAAGCATGTTGATACTGCCGCCTTAAGAACAAACATTAATGACGAATTCTCCATTTCATTTTCTTATCAATATTTAATTTTTTTCAAAAAACGGGTAAATACCCGTGTTTGGGTAGCAGTTATTTACAGTTGTAAGTTAAAAAAATTTAATTTATAAATAAAAGAAAAAACGAAATTTTGTCAAATTTGCTCATATTTATTTTTCTGCTTTTATCAATTGATAAATCCAACCTTTTTTAACGTGAAACTGTACTCCAAAGAGGGGTATGTTACAATTTTAGGACCATTATTTTTTAATATTTATATTAACGACCTATTTAGTATAAATTGCGATGGACAAATTCATAGTTTTGCAGATAATACTACAATTTTTTAATAAAATTAAAAAAGATTTTAAAATTATAAAAAATTGGTTTGATAAAAATTTATTAACAATTAATTTTAATAAAACAAATTATATTCCTTTTACTCTAAACCTAAATAAACTACCACGAAATATGGATAGTATTCAGATAAAGGAAGACATTCAAATTTTTAAAGTTAATTAAAATAAAATGTTTAGGAATTATTTTTGACAGTAAATTAAATTGGAATTTTCACTTAGAATACTTAATTAAAAAATTAAGAAGCTTACTCCCGATTTTTAAAAAACATTTAAATCGGCGTTGTGGTCTAGTGGTCAGTGCAGCGGCCTCACAGATCGAGGTCCCGGGTTCGATCCCCGGTGCCGGCAACATCGATGTTAAATTTGGAATTTGGTTTAAGAGCTCTTTCGGAAGAGACGTTAAACTGTGGGTCCTGTGTCATGGATGTTGGCACGTTAAAGAACCCTACTCTCGACAAAGAGGGATTCGGCAAAATTACCAGATAGTGTGTGACAAATTCCCTGGCGTCGGTGATTGGCCTCGTTGCGGAAATAGGCCGACGTAAAAAAAAAAAAAAAAAAAAACATTTCAAAAATTTTAAATGTAAGACATGGAAATATTATATTACGCGTTAGTTAAAACTCATTTAAATTACGGAATTTTAGGTTGGGGAGGAATCCGAATAAATAGAACTTTAGTTAAAAAATTAGAAATATTACAAAAAAGGTTTCTAAAAATTATATTCAATAAAGATTATGTTTATCCTTCAAAAGAATTATATTCAGAAACAAAAAAGTTGAACATAAGACAACTTTACATTTATAACATGTTAATATATAATATTTAAAAATAAAAACATTATACAATTTAAAAACCATAATCATAATCCACGTCATAAAAATGAAATAACCATAAAACCTAAAATAAATATAAGTCCATAGGACAAAAAAAAATTTCAAATATTTATGTTTTTATTTAAACGGTTATTTATCAACAAAAATTAAAAAAATTATTTCACTAAAAAAATTTAAAGTCGAAATAAAAACATGGATATTAAAAACAGACAATTTGAAAATATTTTTAGAAATGCTTTAATTAATTAATATTGTTCTTAATAAATAATATATAATAAATTTATATAAGTAATATTTTTTACTTAAAAATTATAAATTAATAATTTTATTATAGGTAATAAATTTCTTCAAAAAAACTGCGTTTATACTATATAAATTAACATTTTTACTTTAAAACTTGATTTCTAATACATATTTATGATTTATGATTTTACATACTAAAACAAAAAATAAGATTTGCCCCTAACAAGCTCAGCTTCGAATAATAAGTTCATAGAAGACAACATAAACATATTCATTTTATTATATTATTAAATTTTTAAATAAACTTATTTTTATTATTATTATTATTATTTATTATTATTTGGCCTATTTTTGGATAAAACGGATAAGTAACGAAATATTGATGAAAAAACGAAATGGGGAAGACGTCGCTAGTGTTTGTTCTTAAGGCCAAAACTTAATTTAAAAAAGTTGAAGAATTATTTAGAACACCCAAAAATAATAAGAAAAGAAGGTAATTTCATGTAAGTTTTAAAGTGACTGGTTATAGGGACTAGTTTTAAGGTTAAAATACCAAATTGTTCATAACAGGGACCATTTTAAAAAGAAAATTGTCATATCTTAGCATTTTTTCAGTAATTTTCAATTTGACTGTTTTTACTTTTATCCCTTTCTCTCTATTACGTCTCTTTATACGTCTTTCTTTGTCATAATGAATATAGAGTGCTTACTTTACTTTAAAAACTTTTTTCCTGTTGTTATTTCTATTGTTATTTTACGTTTTGATATCTCGGTTCATATTTGTCAGGTTGTCACGTATAGACCTGATAAATCAGCGTAGGCAAAAAAATGATATGTTTAGCATTAGACGGACTCCCTCTGCAGCAGAAATTTAGGGTTTGTAAAATGTTTAACCTATGTAGCAAAGTTACCAATTGTAAAGCCTAGCAAATGATTTTTTAGGTTTATTTGAATCGTTTATTTCAAGCTTCTGTAAGTCCTTATATAAAAGTTCCGAGCTTTCTTTGTTTTAATGAATTGATATTTATATACTAATTATATTTTATTGCACGTTTTATCCTATCATTTAATGGCCTAGTAATTTATACTTTGAAAAAAGTAAGTCGGATTATTTTTGAAATAAATGTTTAAAAAATTATAAAAATGTTAAATTATAATAACTATAAAATGGGGTATTTTTTGGCAAATTATAATTCTTATTAGTTTGAACATTGAATTGATTAAGAATATAAAATATGAACATTCCTAAAACATTTTTACCGAACTGCCAATTTTGTTTGTCATATAGTTGCCATATTTATAAATTGTTTGCTCATAACAATCTTTACAGAGTATGTTTAGGCAATCCTATTTATTTGTGTTGTTTTGTAACAGTATTTATTGGTAGATAGTGTGAAAGTTATTGATGGCACGAAGCACAGAGAGGAGAGAGTATTTATACTCTCCCTGCTTCGTACTCCATCCTAATCATTTTTAATAAGGTGGGAACAGTTAGGTCAATATGGTATGAAATAGGTGGTTCTATTAACTTTCATTAAAAGTGAGATCTACAGTGTCTACATTCTTTTAATAATAAGATTAATTAATTAATAAGAGAACTATCATTGTAGATAATATTCTAACTTTTGGCATTTTTAACAATTATTCGGCATCCAAGAGAATTTTCGTTTTTTTATAGCTTAGTTATTAAATTCGAAATTGTCTTTTAATAATGGCGTAATATAAAGAAATCGTCATAATGAAAAATTGCATTTAAATTGTTATTGTTAAACTTATTATTTCTGTGGAGATATAACGAGGTCTTTCAACTTTTCAGATGTATTTCTCATTTGAAAAATGAAATACCTATGTGACGTCTATGGGTTAAAATTGTTAAATTATGATAACTTTGTATCACCATTGTCAAATCTTTCTGCACCTAATTCTATATTTCTAAAGAAAAAAAATAAGCATGTAAATGCGAAAATGAATTTAAAAAAATATTTCATACTGTTTGACCTAGCTGTCTTAGATTTTTAGTTTATAGGCTGTTTTTGTTGTTGTGTTAGTACATACCTATGGAAAAGAAAGTTAATGTGATTTCTGTTTATTATTTGCAACTAGTGTATGTAAAAAAAACTGGGTAAAAACTGTATTAACGTTGTAATATTATTTATCAAAATTAGTGGTCGTGGCGATGACAGATACGGTGTTTTTATAGCTGTTTCTTACCAGACGCATATAGTTCCAGATATTCTAGAACCTCATCGCCCTATGTTGGTCCCATCAGTATTTATCAATTTTTTAGCGCAAAGGTTGGTGCTTTACTTACATGGACGAGTTGTTTACAGGACTCTAAATATGTAGGACTTAAGTCTATAGATTCCATTTGCTTTCTATTCGATATTGTGTATGTACTGTTAATAGCGAATTTCTACGTATGAGATTTTTTATTCTACCAAAATCATGAAACTATATGTTACCAGTGATCAGAAAAAAGTTCTGAGACCAAAAGTGTTGCATTTATATTTGTGTAAAAAATTAGATTTGGTATTATTATTTTTAGGCGCTGTTGTTCATTGATATATTTTATCAGTAGCGAAATAATTACAAAAAAAGCTTTAATTATTAGGCATGTATAATAAGTAATCGGAAGGTGTTACGTCACACTAAAAACGTCTCATGTTTGCAATATCTTCTCCATTTGACTTTCTTTTTACAAAAAAGATCTGTCGGGTATTTATGCAAAGCAAGATCTAGAGATTTGTTGTAAACCTTTAAAAGTTATGTCCGAATACAAAGTCACGGCTTTCAATTCAAAAAACGAAACAAATACTTATTTTTTTTTGTCTTACACAGAATTTATAGAGGCCAGATTGAAGAGATCAAATTATTTTTAAAAGTTCTTTTTAACCTTTACTTTAAGAATATTGGCCAAACTTAAAATTTCTCGTTATTTCCAATTTTTCCAAAAAAATTATGCCAAACTTCGGTTATTTTTGGAGCGATTACGTTGAAACCAAAGTTAATGTTTGACAATACAGGGTGAGTCGGGAGGAACGGACCAAATTTCAGGAGCGTAATATACACGCAAAAACAATTTGAAAAAACCCATATTTTATGTTCTTATTCGATAATCATTTGTTTTCAAGTTATAGCGTAATACCAAATAAAGAAAAGTTCATATATTAACGGTTTCCTAATCATAGCGTTCTTTTAATAAATGTTCAAAAATATCGCCATTGACTTCTAAACATTTTCTGGTTCGTCTAATTGCTTCATGTCTTTCTTCTTTAAAATTGGCTCCTATTGTAATACGTCGAATTAGTGCATCCCGAGTGTCCACTTATACTTTGTACCTACACTTAATTTTTAAACCAGCCCCATAAACAATAATCTAGTGCTGTGAGGTTTGGAGATCTTGGAGGCCAATTAATAGGACCACCGCGACCAATCCAAAGCCCTGGAAATGTTTCGTCTAAATTTTGCTTGACCTGACTAGCAAAATGTGCAGGAGCTCCATCGTGCTGGTAATACATTTGCCTTCTGATATTTACAGGAACATCCTCTAGTAGTCCTTGTAACACATGTTATAAAAAATTTAGGTAGTTGTCTCCTGTGAGGCGATTCTCCAAAATGAAAGGGTCAATTAAATAGCTATCGAGCATACCACACCACTAGTTAACCGAAAACTTATGTTGAAAATTACTTTCAACTTTTGCGTTATAGAGTTTGACTAGTATTTTTTAACCTAAACATTAAAAAGAACTTTTCAAAATAATTCGATCTCTTTAATCCGGTCTCTATACCGTGTAAGACAAAAAAAACGTATTTTTTTCGTTTTTTAAATTGAACGCCATAATATCGTATTAGGAAACGAAACATAAGAGTACTTTACTCTTAGGCAATTTAAAAAAAAACGAATCTCCTTCATATGCTCTACAGTCGGTCGCTGTATGTGTACCTACCAGTTTATATTTAAAAAAATGTCAAACTTTAAGATAAGAAAAAAATTTTAAATATATTATATTATTGAAAAAAGTTATATACTATTAATCAATTTGTTGATAATCGGTTATTATTATTTGCATTTTTTATTCCAATATTAACGAAAAGCTTTGTCGATAAAGATTTCATACTTTCAGACAACAAAATGGTAATAAAAATTAATGATAAGCAAATAGGAGATGCTGTTTTTGGAGTGACTTATTACCTTCTTTACACTAAGCAAATATAGGAAGTTTTAAACATTTGTAATATATAAATTTGTTATTGCTAGGAATATTTACGGATAGTTTTACTTTGGCTTTTTACAGAAATTTTATTTACATGTACACTATATTAGGTATAATGAAAAGTATAACACAAATTAATTTTCTAGTCATATTTAAATAATTTATGAGCTACAAATAGAGGTTTTTTATTGTTGTTAAAAGGAAAAGCTAATTTTATCAAAAACATGTATATAATTTAGTACTAACAGAATATGCACAAAACAGAGAAAGAAAGCGAAGTAGCTTTTTAGAAATTTTAAAACTACAATCGACAAGTATTTAGGTTCCAGAAATACCCTAACATTTTTTCGTTTAAAGACTTTTTTACCGGTATCGGATTGAAGTCTTTTGATGATTTTGTGCTCTTATAAGCAATTGTCAACCGATTTTCAATTTTTCTCTGCGCATGCATGGTTGGAAATTTTTTGCTTTGCGTTTAAGTTACAATTTGGCTCCTGTGAAGGTCGGATTTTCTGTCAGCGGTTTGGGATTTGGCATTTGTCGTGTGCGAACGCTTTTAAAACAATTTGCGGACGGTTTCTGGCCGCTCTTCGAACGAAGCTTATATTATTTTTACAAATTTGAGAAATGGTAGATATCGTATCCAAAATGTTTTTCTTATCAAAACGTAGACGTTTCATTTTTTTATTGGTTTCAATATGTTTTACAGATTTCGAAAAAACATATTGATGGTACTAATTTAATAATATAATACAATATTTGAGGGTATCAAAATTTACATGGGATTTACCATGCCAGTCTGACAGGGTACCACCCGGTACATTATCTTCAATATATATTTTCATAAAAGCAAAATGTGAAAAGTACCATTGTGCTAAAAAAAACTGGGACAACAAAATTTTCTTTATATTCTAGCTCTTGGACTATAATAATTAAAATTATTAGCGCTGCTGTGGAAATTGATATATTCCTGTTAATTTCATTATTGTGAGAATTTCACCTTGATAATTAAATAGGTGATTTCTAAATTGCGGTGTTAGAAAATAAATAATATAACTTTTTTGACTTAGTTTTCAGATAGTTATCCTCTAAAGTAAAACAACGTATAAAGTGTGTAACCAAACAGTTTACTTAATTATGTGACATATTTTTGTCGAGAAAATATCAAAAATAACAAAAAAAAACCATTAAATATATTATTTTTTACATTTTAATAATTTAGTCATAGAACCATTATTAATAATGATTTTTTGAAGTCGTCGAGGCATACTGAGAACTAAATTTCTTATAATATAATTCTCAGATATCAGACCCCATGATTCTCTTATTTTTCTAGTAGTTCCTGTTGATTTCTGGGTCTGAAGCACAGACCTCTCTTCTCTTTTTAAGAGGCATGTGGTCTGAAGTCATGTTTATATTTGGTCATTTCACCCCAAACATTTTCTATGGGGTTGAGATCGGGACTTTTAGATGGCCAAGGTAAAACATTTATTTCATTTTCTTGCAGATATTGCTAGACTAGTCGAGATGTATGAATTGTGGAATTGTCATGCTGAAATATGATTTTTTTTCCGTATACTGCCATAACTGTTGGTAACATGGTGTGTCTTTATATATTGCAGTATACAGGGGCAGTGAGCCTTTCTTGCACTATTTCGCAAACTCCTAGACCTCTGCTACTGATCCATGCCCAAATGTTTACAGAGAACCGACCACTCATACTTGCTTTATGGGTATACTATACTGCTCATCATACGTCGCTCCTGTGGGTCTGTATACACGAATTTTTCCGTTGTTACAAGACTGAAATGTCTTTTCATCGGAAAAAATTACTGTTTCCCATATATTATTTTGATTGACATAGTTTGGTGCAAAATCTAGCCTTCTGTCTTTATTTATTTACCTCTAATAAGTAACGACTCCTGATATCTGAGCCCCGAATCCTTCGACGAGCAGTATTCGTTGAACCAGGGAAATTGGTTTCTTGAGCAGCTGTTATTGCTGTTTCAAATGTGTTATCGCGCAAATAGTTAATAACTTCCCTATCTTGAACTTCTGTTGAAATTTTTGGGCGGCCGGAACCTTGCTTTCTTCCAATAGTTCCAGTCTCGAGTATTTTACTTTTACACAAAAGCACGGTACTTTTACTTATATGTAATTCTTCAGCAATATCTCTTATAGGAACATGTTCTCTCACTCGCGTATATATAATAGCTTTTTGTTCCACACTTAACGAAGGCATGTTTAACACTTTATAATATTTATTTAGTATTACCACTTTGACAACAAATAAAAAATTTTGATATACCTATTGTCAAAATGACATTTAAATATCAAAGCTAAAAATTTGTAATAGGCTGGTAGATAAAATTGCGTGTTCCAGTTTTTTTTGGGCGCAATGGTACTTTAATATTTTCTAATTAATTTATAAAAATTATTATTTATTTAAAAGATTAGTGTTGTATGAAGAATATTTTTGTACAAATAATATTACTCAAAAAAAACAAAATCAAATCTCCACTTACTTCTTTGGATTTAATAATTACTCCATGGCCAAATATTTATAACAGCACAATTTGCAAGATGCCGAAATGGAAAAATAAATTTATTTTTATGATGTCCATGCATGTGAAAAAGTTATATCTTCCATACCCGTTACGAAAATTACTACTTACCTCTACACCTGCGTGACTTGTGGGTATTTCTAGAACTGTTAGAAATAGTGTAACTGTTATTTTTGACCAATTAATAACGCGCAAAATACACAGGATATTGTAAAATTTTAACTTTTTAAAACTTATTTTTGTTTACAAAGTATACAGGGTTGCAACTTCTTCATTGCTCATTTCGGGATCTAAAAAATAGGGGGCCGTAACTAGAGCAATTTTTTTAGTGGAAATATTTTAATTTCTTTGTTTTATTTGCCTGTAAATATTAATCAAAAAATGAAATGGCGAATATATAGACCGGGTAGCGTATTTTCAAAACCTACTCGAGCACAGCACCAATAGTTATTTCAAAATATACTTGAGCGTAACGCCATCATTCAAAACACGCGGTTACAGCGCATTCCAAATGATTGCACTAACATAGCGCTGTTTTTGGCCAAATCAAAATTCGTGACTTTTAATAGGCTAAGAGCGAAAAGAAAAAGTTTAACGCCATTCGTTAAATACTACCGCAATATAATTTTTATTTCTTGGTCAAAAAATATTTACAACATAAATCAACATCAATAAACCCGTCCAACAAGATTCAAATCTTGTTTTTATTCCAAAATTTTGCGCCTTACCATTCAAGCTAATCGTCCTTGCCAGAAATTGCAGTAAATATACTTCAGTAACGTGTAAAAGGGAGGGAGAGCCTAGACTCCAAGACAACAAGCAACGCTGTTCTCATTGGGCTATCTTTGGTCTTTTTTATTTTGTTAGGAGTGAATGGTGTTGTGCTTAAGTATGTTTTATAAATAAGCGTCCGGGTATCTGGTTCTGTTTAGCCGGGCGCGAGGTATATGATATCATATTGGAGCTTTCACATTAGTCCGGACAGGGTAACCGGCAGGTCTACTGTTTGAATCTTGGATATTTAAGTAATTTTTAAACTAACAGATAGACCGACATAATACTAATATCGTCTTTTTGGATGTCAAATTATCATATTGCTAAAATGGTTAGTTTGTTGTTTTCAATATTTTTATTTTACTTTTTTAGATCCCTTATTTGAACACTTTACAACTTTTATAAAATATGAGGTAGTTACAATTATATTTTTAAAAAGGACAATCAGTTTAATCTATATTTTAGTATAGGTAGTTGAAAATTACCGCAAGTTTTTAAAGCGATTAGATCAAAAGTGCGTTGGATTCGTGTGGATCACTCTATTAATACTAGTAAGAATTCTAAGTGAATTTATTTAGGATTGTCGATTTGGGATTGACGCGGTTTTAAATTTACGGAATTTCTACGTTAGCAGTGGGAAAACAAATATTTTTTTTACTAAAGGTAATTAGTTGTGACGTCAAATCAAATCTCACACTCGCATGCTGTTTGAATTCTTTGAAAAATATCCAGTATTGAGTTTCACGCGTTACCAAATTCCCCACAAAGCAGGGAGAAAGTGTAAATACCTATAATTTAAAACGAAATTGAAGCTGTTTGCTCTTATACCTGCCTTTGTTAAACTATGATTTATCAGTTATCACGTTTATTTAAACATTGTGGGGAATCCTTAAAAGACGATGAACGTACTGACAGACCAAGTAACTTAACACACGAAATGAACATAAAACTAGTCTTATCGAAAATGATCGACTAAAATTAAAGTTCGCAGAAATGTTCAACATTTCCAAAACAACTGTTTTCAAAAAACCAATTGTTTGTTGTAAGCGATTTTTACACCTCTGTAATGACAATTGGGCCAATGTTACAAGCAGGATTGTGACTGGAGATGTAACATGGGTTTTATGAACCTGAATCAAATAAGTCGAAGTAATAACATGTGTAGGGCGGACCAGCCTTAAAGAAATTTAAAATCTAGCAATAGTATGGCAAAGTGATGCCGACACAAAAATGGTCAAACGTTTTCTTGCGGGAATGACAGGGGGATGAAATGCGAAATCCAATGATAAATGACGAATATGAATTCGTTCGTATTTGAACTGATTCACATTAAAAACTTGCGGATTTTAAAAGAATAGTTCATTTTTTTCATATGCTTTTCGGGGATGAACAAACAAATTGATACCTTTAAGATGACCAGGTTGCTTCGTTCGTAGATTCACTATATTCACCATAGTTCCACTTTAAAAAAAAATTTGAAAACACTTTTTTTGTCAATTCAGACTTTTTGATCAATAGCTGTACGTAATATTGTGCACGAATTGCTATATTGAACTGCTGATTTGCAAAAAACACCTGTCCTGGTTGCAAAATAGTGTGTGTGGGACTCGTTTCGAGGCGGAGAACACTCATGGATCCATTTCATGAACTGCTAAGTTTATTTTCTTATCCCAATGATATACCCCGGTCTCATTGCATCAATATCTTGGAGAAAAGTCAGGGTTTTTTATCCAAGAATTTCAAATCATTTAAGAAACTAATGTCTCAGCAATTCTTGTTGCAAACCTCTTCATAAAACACAAATTAATGAAAGAATTGACATGTCATTTGACACACAAATCACCATCATTGGCCTTTCAAAGCCCATTCCTGAACGGTTTTCTCGCCATTTCGGCTTTGTGCTACCCCAGACCACGTCAGTCCTGTGAGTCTTTATGTCATCTGTCCAACGCATCGGATCCTTCATCCGAGATATGATCTCCCTCTTTGTCGGATACAATATGTCCGGTCAGAATGCATTGATCAGAGTCTTGATGCTCATTTATATATTTTTATTTCTTATTTGGAAAGCCAAACGCGCTCCAGGCGAGTCGCCTCAGTCTGTTTAGTTCGATAGTCAGGTTCCTTTTAACCGATCTTTAATTGCGTGGAAACAAATTGATGCATACAAGGCATTAGATTAGGACTGTACGGAGGATGATCTAATATCCCTAAAGGACCAACCAACTGACGACAGTCGCGGGGTGGCGAGGCAGACTGGAACCTACTAGTTGTTGATATAGAATTAGTTTTTTTACGTTTTTTAGATTAGTCTTTCTTCTTGTAAAATGTTTGCTTCTGACCTTCGTACACCTACTCTTGGTTTTAAACATAGTTTTAAGGTTTCATATTGTTTGTTCATTACAGCACATGCGACTTGGAAAAATCCAACCCGTTGACTGGCCATGCTAAAAAAATTCTCGTCTTTCATTGTATAGTAATTTTTTTAGTAGTATAATAATATAGTAATAATAAAGAAAAAAAATGTTAAGCAATAATAGATGAATGTTACAGGTGAGCCGGACTAGGTTAGCACGAAAATTTGCGTACAGGGCGGTATTTTTTTAACATTTCTTGTTAATAGAAAGATGATAAATTGACATTGGTTTCTATGGCAATTTTCTAAAGGGTTATACTTTTAGGACACCCTGTTACAACATTTCGTGATTACCTAGTACCGTTTTCTAAACTAAAAACCTAGAAAGTAAAAGGATTTTGCAGTTTAGAAAAAAATTAACAAATAGTATGTTTAATATAAGATGTTAGTAGCTTTATAATATAGTATATATATATATTTTTGAAAACATTTTCTGCATTGCATTGATTATTTTGTGATTTGCTTTGCTTCTGAACTTTAGATTTTATTTTTTTCGACAAGCGTGTGTAAAATAATTTCTTACATTGCTCATTTGTGTGAGAGATAAGCACGACCCTCCTGTTTGTGAGGTCTTGCGATAATTGCTTCTTTTCACCACAATAAGTATAATCATTGCCTCTTTATTATAATCCTTCTTTGGCATTAGACTAATGTCACAAAAACATCGATTAATTGCTTTAGTACTGTTTGTTTCGTTTGTATCCTCAAGTTTATTTAAAGTTAATACCGTTAAATTATTACCAAGTATATAAGAATTGCTGTCAGTGAGGCGTTAGTTATTTTATAAAAAATTGATATATATAGCGTAATTCTCGTCAAAGAATTTTATAATCTTTTACGTTAGTATGAAACTTTCCTTGTTCAAATATAAAATCGATTATTAGTTATTTTTATAATTAGAAAGTTTTTAAATGGGTTTAATTGGTTCCAAAACGAACAACAGAAAATGCGAAATATTAATCAAAAATAAAATAAATAGTCTATAAAAAATCTAAAATTCCTGTTTACGTTTCTGTTATAACCTCCGGAAGTATGATCAATTCGGGTTGGCTAAACATTGAAGAACATTTCATGTTATTTTGTTTAATTGACTAAAACTGTTTTTAAAATTACCGATAATGGTTCTCCATCCTATCTACTAACATTTTTACTAAATGCAGTGATACACATAACCTACATACTAGACAGAGAACTGTTTAGTGTACCTCGTCACAGGAACTGTTTAAGGGATTGTTCTCCCACAGTGCAATCGCCCTTTGTAATTCCCTTTCACTCCAAATTAAGACCTCCCAATCAATTTCTGTGTTTATTAGATTAGTCAAAAAGGAGATATTGGAGAGCAGAGATCCGACTTTGAGATGATCATTGATATAACTAATGGTTGTTTTTATGTTTGAAACATATTTTATTTAAACACGTGTTTGTTCTTTCTTCGTTTTTTTATTTCATATATTTTATTATGACCTACTGTGCGGTTGTATCGAGCAACGTTTATGGATACCGCCACTCCTATTCTAAATTTTATGTAACTACTGTATATTTACCAAAATAAAAGCATTTTGATTGATTGATTGATTGAAAATAAATAACCAGCGCAACTTGACTAAGCATTCTTATTTTTTAGTTCTGTGGTTATAACTTAATAAATTCTAGCGTTCAGTTATCTGCCGATGAAGCAAAATACTACATTGCCGTTTTCACTTAATTAAGATCATTCGTGTCTACTCATTCAAAACACCATTTCAAAGAAAAAGTGTATCGAATCGCCAAAACATTAAAACTTCTGAGCAATCAGTACCTCGGCTCTTAAAAAAATTAGGTATTTTCGAATATTACTGCAATTTTTGTATGCTTAGTTTGTATTGTGTAAATAATATATTATACAGTTATTTTTTAAAAATTAACAGGTATTGTTAAAAGTTTTGTTATGCACTGTATCTAGTCTTGATATCAATCACAAAATATCTAGTTTTACAAAAATGTATCCGCTACCATTTATTTAAACTATTGTAATGCATTCACAGTAGTTATTTCTTTTCTAGCATAATTATTAATTACAAAAATACAATGTCTTACCGTACTTTTATTGGTTTCAAGTAGTACGAATATTAACTAGTTCAATTTTTCATTTTCAGAATCTTTATGAATATGTTTTTAAATGGTGTTATTTACGTGTACAGTAACGGTGGCCTCTAGGCAGTGTGCAGCATTAGGAAACATTTTATTTTTGGATTTAATAAATTATAATAAAATAATACCCTTCAGATCTAATAAAAGTCAATAATTTACTAGGGAGCCCATTTATTAGACTAACTAA
Organism: Polydrusus pterygomalis; assembly: GCA_963969555.1. NCBI lineage: Eukaryota > Metazoa > Arthropoda > Insecta > Coleoptera > Curculionidae > Polydrusus > Polydrusus pterygomalis. Next base: position 159,217,196 of record OZ018375.1, on the reverse strand, counting down.
GATTAGAGTAACCGGTTTGACAATCTAGTCGCTTGCGATCGAATTGCAAGCGATATTTTGGTTGCCGAGCGATTATATGCGCTTTGACTATTTTTAAAATAAAAACTGATTACAGATAGATGAATTGGTTGACAACCAATTTGCTAAGAAAGTCGCCTAATGAATGGACAATTTTTGAGCAACCAGATTGCCGGGAAATATTTAAGCAATTTGCTCAGAGGACTTGATTGCTCGGTAATCTCCTTTAAATATTGGACATTGCTTTAAAAAAAGTACTTGTTTTTCACTTTAGAAATACATTTGTAAACAAAGGTTAAATAGGAATTGAGAAATATGAATTAATCGTTTTTTTTGTGAATAATTACCGTGTAAAAAGTAGAACGTAATCAGACCAGTACGCAAGTCCTATATATCGAAATAAAATAAATTTATTAAATTCAAAACTAACATTTTTTCCCAAATGCTCAACACTTTTTGGTGATCACTATATATCCGATTCTTCCTTTTCTAAACTAAACTACACAACTGAACCACCATGTACTAATAATATTAGTAGATGGTAACTGAAAGATGAATTAAATTTTTTTTTTTTGGAACTGGTTAGAGTTGTATTTTTTGAAGTAAATAATTAAGTACATTTTACAATAGACAACTGCTTATTTCTATTGGATATGTAATGCTGGTTGACATAGAAGACTGAAAATATTTTTTAGTAATATTTTGTTTGACTAAAACCATTGCAGAATATAATTCTTTATATGTTTGTTTCTTATTTAGTGATATACATTTTAATACGAATTTGTAATAAAACATGTTGTAATCGTTTTAAGCATATTAACTTATTATTTTTAATAAATTATAATTATTAATATAGATTGTATTTCAATTTAAACAAGACACAGTGATGAAAACTGAGTTAAACCATACCTCGTAGAGGAAAAAAAAATTCTGTGATTTCAGTTTTAAAAATTATTGATTTTTCTTTTTAAGAAATAAACGAAATAAGTGCATTAGATAGAAAACACACTGTAAACAGTCATCAACTGGCTGATGTCTTCAGTTGTGCCCAAAATAGCTGTTCTTTCTCAAAAAATTAAGATAATTCTTGCCCTGGGACATTAACTAAAAAATACCGAAATGTCCCGTGATACTGACTGAGGTTATAAAGCAGCTTTATAATATAACATAAAAAGCCTTACTAACCGCTGTAATATCCGCAATGTTCTTTTCGAACGACAGTTATGTAAAGGTATAAAAACAATTTATCGAACTTTCTTATATATACCGTGCGAGCAAAAATTATTTGCATCAAAGAGGGATTGGATTAAAAAACGTAGGGCTTGGTTTAGATCACAATGATATGGGGACGATATATCTAACCTAATCTAGGTTAAAATTTTGTCAAATTCATATTATGACATGATATGCCAAACAAATAAGTAATAAAATAAGTAGACAAATACAAATTTATTTTTGTTGTTTACATACAGAAAGAAAAATAATTACATAAATTGCTGAAATTGGCCACCGTCCTGTTGAAAATATCCAAAACGTAGTTCGTCAAGTAATTGCTCCACAAATGGATTTAAAATATTGTCTCTATACCGCTGTGCTGTAAGTAACTGTGTCATGGAAAAAAATAGGACCAACAATTCTTCGGGAAACAGCTAACCAGACACCAATTTTTTGAGGGTGCAATGTGGACTCTACAAAAAAATGGGGATTTTCACTACTCCACATGCGTGTATTCTGAGAATTCACATAACCGGAGAGGTGGAAACAGGCTTCATCCGAAAAAAATGTCAGGTCTAATAAATTATTTCTTTCCAATAACTTTTGGATAAAGCATCGACAGTAATTTCTGCGTCTTTCAAAATCTGATGTGGTTTGTATTTCTTGGAATACTTGCACTTTATAAGGAAATAAATTTAACTGCTTCTTAAGAATAGTCCTGCATATTCCATAAGATCTTCCCACTTCTTGGGACAGGCGTCTTATACAATTTGTTGGCGTATTTCGCATTATTTCACGTTTGCAACAAGGTCTTCTGTTCTTACAGGTGGTCTTCCTGCTCCTTTTTTGTGTTGTATAGAACCTGTTTCCCTAAACACAGCCACGGTTCTTTTCAGGCAATGATAAAAATCCCCAGCAATAAAAGCAATAATGTTTGTGAAAATCGTCCATGCACAAACCCGGATTGTATTGCCACTCACCATTTACTCTAACCCCGTTTCGAAAATACGCTTCAACCATGAATGTTTTGTGCTGTTCCGTAAATCCCATTGTGTGAATTGTTCAAGAAATTGGAAAAATGAGCGATGAATCAAATTACTTGTAACGACTGTCAAAGATGACGGAATAACTGATTGATTGTTAATTCAGGTAGTTACTGACACCCAACAAGTATTAAGCTCTACGGCTAAGCATTACATCCTTAGATGCAAGGCCCTCTTTGATGCAAATAATTTTTGCTCGCACGGTATAACATAAAAAAAACCTTAGAGGAAAGTCTCCTAATATGGGGTAGTTCACTTTTGAGACAGTACTAGTTCCGACATCTATTGTGTGTATTTCGTACTAAAGCACGACTTGCCAGAAAGCGACCATTATTTTTTTGACGCCAAGCATATGTTCGGTTTTGACTTTTGAGGTTATTATAATTTTGTTCTGTGTTAAAAGTTTTTTCAGTGGTATAGATTTTGCCCGATTAAGGAGGCTAAAGCTGGATTTATAGTTGCCGTAACGTAAGCTTTAAGCAATAACATAAGCGATAAGAAAAATGAACATTATTATCAGTAACACATCCATTTATAGTTCATAAAAACTTAAGCAGTAAGAATTAGTCCCAAATCGTAAGCAGTAAGAAATGGTTTATTTTCATTTCTTACGTTACTGCTTACTGAATCGGCCGGGAACGGTCATACTCGTACATAACCGTCTTGTTTACAACCATACGATATAACCTTACTTTTTATTTAAATACTTGCATTTTCCCTTTTTTAATAAATAAATAAAATAAATAACGACACAATATTGTTCCAGCTATAACAACTATGTCTTGCTATCAGTTAAATCCATTTTTAATCAGATTTGAAACAAAAGCAAACATTTTAAATTATAACCTAACTTTGTTCTTAATTCTTAACTAATTAGAATCTATAAATGGGTTTCTCGTTACGGCTTAATTTTTACGTCTTACCGACTACTGCTTACTTCTTACGGCAACTATAAATGCAGCTTTAAAGGTAAGTTTTAAAAGTTTTACTAATATAATTCTATACAAAATTATGCGTAGTTTATGAAAATGGTTTTGTTTTTTTAAAACACACCACATTTTTTTGCAAAAAGTCGCCCCTCTCAATAATTTAATTCGCTCCTAATATGGGGTACCAATCAATTCCTAATTTGGGGTACCCCATATTAGGATTATAATTTTAATTAAAATTTTTGTTTTTTATTTTGTGTAATACCAAAATATTTTCTTTTAGATGCCTAAAAAACGAAAAGTTTGAAGTAAGGAAGAAATGATTTCCGCAATTTTAGCTGTTCGGCAAGGAGAAATTGGTTAGGTTAGAAAATCATTTTTTTGGTTAGGTTAGAATACCTAACATTTTTTGGTTAGGTTAGAATGTCGTTTTTTGTAAGATTTAGTTTTTATATTTTCATTTTAAAAATAAATAGTTTTTATACAAACCTAAAAGAGTTTTAGATATATATTTTTAAATTTTACATATTAAATTTGTAATCCCCATATTAGGATACCATATGCCCCTAATATGGGGTAGGTAACTTTTTTTTCAATGCTGCATATTTTTTACAACATTTTTTTTCAAACTTGTTTCTTCTTATTAAATGCTTAAAAAGCGTCCAAGGAAACATGAAATTTAGAAATAGTTTCCAAAATTCAATTCGTTTTTTTATTATAGTGTTTTAAAAAAAGTACCCCATATTAGGAGACTTTCCTCTACTAACCGCTGTAATATCCGCAATGTTCTTTTCGAACGACAGTTATGTAAAGGTATAAAAACGATTTATCGAACTTTCTGATATATCTATATTTAAAACTGATGTTAACGGTTTCGAGGGAATTTTTTATTAAATAGCCATGTCCAGAAAGGCCGGGGACCTTTTCTAGACGGGAATATAAAGCATTAAAATGAAAAAATTAAAACACATGGCCATAAAACTGATTTTATTCAAATATTTTCGTTTTTCCATTCCTCCAATCTAATTTTTAATATCTCCTTTTCTTCTACACTTGCAAAAGAATAGGCAATCGAATTTTTTGAAATCGTCCATAGATCCAGTTTGTTGAGGTTAAAATATGCTTGAACATATTGAAATTCTTTGGAAAGGGTTGTGTTCATAACTCCTGAATCATCGGTCTATAAAAAAATAGTACACTTTTATTCTTTTTTTTTATCAACTTAAACATAATAAAGAAATTGTACCGACACAAAAAAGGGGACAGCCATAAGTTAAAAAAAATACCTTACTTGCAAGAAATAACCCTCTTATGTTTTACATACCGCCAAACAAAATGGTAGAGAATTCTTGATCCATTCCTGAACATGATGCTCTATGTATGATTTTGACGTCAAACATATTATGTTCGAAGTGAGGCAACATTCTGTAACAAAATTATGGCTATGAAAAAAAAGCGAACTACCTAATATTACCGATATAATCACACATTCATAGATTCTTATTATTTTTTCTTGCCTACAGGAATATTAAATTTCTTATATAGTTCCCAGTTTTCGGGACAGCCACCATAATTTGGGTGCAGAAATGTTCCATGACCAATTCTATCGGGTTTAAAATTTAAAATGCGTCTAACTTCCTCGTCGTTTTTTATTTCAGCACAATGAATAGCTAAAAAAATTAATAACCAGTTAATTATTCGTTGTTTCCTTTGTAACTAAAACATCACGTATCCATCAAAGCTGTAGTAGAATCTAAAATGAGAAACAGCAACTTATGACTTCTAGAAATATTTCTTACCAAAAAATTGTTGCGTGTTAAAAAGTGGAATTTTTTGATAAATTTTTTTGTGGTATATCGCCACCTTAGAGTTATACTGTGGTATGTGCAGTAAACCAAGTTTTGAGAAAAAGCGTTATGAAAAATTGGCTTTTTTTTACAGTGCTATGGACAGACCTACACTTAAGAAAATTTGTACTTAGTTAGTTTCATTATAATTATTGCGGCTTTTTAGAAAAAATATACACATATACATTGTTTTTTCTATATTTTGGGCACTAGAAAAAACACATACTCGTAACTCCATTTTTTTATTAATTATGAAAACACAACTCTGTAACGTTACAAAAAAACAAAATAACTACAAACAAGAATAAAATCCAGAACTAGAGAAATAAATATGTTTGGCATTATCATTTTTGGGAAGTATGGCCATATAGTATGCCTTATCCACCTCAGGAATCCACTAGCACACTAACTCAACGACCCAACCAAATAAAAACAAAGTTGTATGTGTATTATTTGTGACCATAGGAATAAAATATAAAATTACAAAGGTGTATGTGACACAATATACAACTATGAGACTCTAAAAATCGCAATTCACGTTGATACAACAATGTATTTATGGTTGCCAATGACATATGGTGCAGTGGCGGCTCGTGGGGTAGAGCCACAGTGCCATGGCACTACCTGTCCTCCTGTCTAGCGTCCTGCCCTTTACAAATTACCAAAACCTATTAAAATTAATATTCTCGTTTTTAAAGCAATTAGCAAAATAATTTAAAAATGGAACACAGTCGGGTGCAAATTTCCATCTTAAAGGAAGCGATTATGCGTAAAACGGTAACGTAGCTTCCGCGCCAAGCGCGACAAGGCACACGGGAGGTGACGAAACGCCATCACCTCAATAAAAAAACGTTGGAAAATGACCTTGAATGCAAGCAGACAAAAATTTCGGCGGCGTAGCCAGGCTCTCTTCGTTTGACCGTTTGATGTTAGACGTTTCAAACAGCTCACAGCTGATGTTCGCGTCGCGTCACGATTTGTTTTCGTTCGGCCGGCTGATTTAATGTAGGGTTAACGAACTTTTTATTTTAGAAATACATAAGTAATGAATACTATTAGATTTTTAAAGGAAACTCCATTTTCTACCATTTCCTTAGAACAGAAATTGGAAATTAAGGAATTAGGACGACCGTTACCAGATTTAAATATAGAAAAAACTCAGGGCGGACAGAAAGTGCGTTTGCGTTAATTTAATAGAAATATTTATGGAAAAAATACTTGGGTGTGCGGTTGTGATGAATCTAATAGACTATTTTGTTTTATGTGTGTTTTATTTGGTGGGAAGCAAACTTGGTCCCAAAAAGGTACAGATGATTTGGTCCATATCTGGGACAAAATGAAGACACATGAAAAATCGAAGGTACATTTAAACAATATATTTAATTTCAGTATGCTTGGAAAAATTAACAATAAAACTCAATTAAATTCTGCATATCACGATGAAATAATGAAGAAAAACGAACAAATTGATAAAAACAGATACCTACATATTAAACCAAATTATAAACTGCGTTCGGTTTTGTGGTGCATTTGAGTTGACTTTGAGAGGTCATGACGAAAAAGAGACGTCGGAAAATAGGGGCATATTTCGTGAATTAATAAATTTCAGCTCAGAATTAGACAAAACTCTTAAAGATCATATTGAAAAATCGAAAGTATTTAAAGGAACATCAAAAACCATACAAAATGAACTTCTGGACTGTATGTTAGATGTGTATCATGATGAAGTCATAAAATAAATAAAGGACTTTCCGTTTATCGCTGTTATCGCAGATGAAACCACTGACATTGCTTGTGTGTTTCAACTTGTTATCGTGTTTAGGTATATTCAAGATATGATTGTAAATTCATAAATTAAATTAGGTGCCATTTTGCTTATTTTTCCTACTTCAAAAGCAAGAACTATTAACAAAAAAGGGCGTGGCACCCAAAATTTTTTTGCCTGCGGCGCTAAGGGTTTACCTGGCTCTACTTCACTAAAATGGCACGAGCCGCCACTGATATGGTGTAACATACAACATTGTAATTCTCTAAAAGGCAAGTTTGAGATACATACAACTTATTAACACCAAAAAGTCAATTTCAGAAAAAATGCGACATACAACAGTATAACTCTAAGGTGACGATATGGTAATTTGTAATAAAAGTACAATTCTTTTGCATTGATCAAGGTGATAGCAAGTGTTAAGTTATTTCTGTTCGGCATCATATCCCTATTGATCTTATTTGACGTTATAGTAATTTCTTCAGTATAGCCGCAGATGACCGCCTATAACAGTGCGCTGTATTATACTATTCTGGATTAGGCAATTTTATATATATTATGCTGCAACTTCCGATGGTATTTTCCCAAATTAATACCAATGCATTGAACAGTGCATCTTCCATTTTGGTAGTTAACGAATAATCTTTGATGAAGGATACATATTTGCGGGTCGTAACGATACATGGTTTCTTATTAAATTCATGTTTTTGCCACCAGTGAACAATGCTTCTGCTGCGATGAGTTTTGTTGTTTGAGATTTTAAAAACAACAACAGAATCTTCTTGGATATTGTCTAACGTTAGATTTATTAATTCTTCGCGTCTGCATGCTCCCTCAACCCCGATGATTGTAGCAACTTTCACTTACAGGTAAACATGATCGGAAGCTAATGTCAAAAACTTGTTAATGTTATCTTCGGTCAAAATTTTAGGGTTTTCGGGCGGAAACCTACGCTTTTTTTTTTAGAAAAGCGGTTACTTTAAAGTATTTGGTCATATCAATGTTGTTTTTAACTTAAAACGTTGTTTTTAGCATCGAAAAACTCGATCGTAGAGTGGATGGTTAGCACGTTTTCGAAAGCTCTGATAAATAAACTAAAGTCACCTGCTCCTTTTCACGATTGCCTATTTTCGACACCATTGGTTGAAGGTTTCATTATCTTTAAGGTAGCTTTTTCCGATTTTTCTGGTTAAAAACTAAACTTGACGAAAATACTTGGATTCAAATTGAACTTTCACATCTAGTAATGTTTAATAATAAAAAAAAAATAACGACTTATATACATGGGTAGTAATTATAAGGTAATTAATAAAATAATTGAAAGTCACAATAACATAATGTGTTATGTTGATACAATTTTCCGCACGTGCTGAAAAACAAATTTTCCACACGCTTGAAGAAAAATGTTGCCTGTTGATTGTATGAAATTCATTTTCGCTCACTCGTGTAAAAATGTTGCTTTCAACACTTGTCATGTAATATACTACCGTGCGAGCAAAAATTATTTGCATCAAAGAGGGCCTTGCATTTAAGGACGTAATACTTAGCCGTAGGGCTTAATACCTGTTGGGTGTCAGTAGCTACCTGAATTAACAATCAATCAGTTATTCCGTCATCTTTGACAGTCGTTACAAGTAATTTGATTCATCGCTCAGTTTTCCAATTTCTTGAACAATTCACACAATGGGCTTTACGGAACAGCACAAAACATTCATGGTTGAAGCGTATTTTCGAAACGGGGTTAGAGTAAATGGTGAGTGCCAATACAATCCGGGTTTGTGCATGGACGATTTTCACGAACATTTTCCTAACGTTGCTTTTATTGCTGGGGATTTTTATCATTGCCTGAAAAGAACCGTGGCTGCGTTTAGGGAAACGAGTTCTATACAACACAAAAAAGGAGCAGGAAGACCATCTGTAAGAACAGAAGAACTTGTTGCAAACGTTTGTGAAATAATGCAAAATACGCCAACAAATTGTATAAGACGCCTGTCCCAAGAAGTGGGAAGATCTTATGGAACATGCAGGACTATTCATTCTTAAGGAGCAGCTTAATTTATTTCCTTATAAGGTGCAAGTATTCCAAGAAATACAAGCCGCATATTTTGAAAGACGCAGGAATTACTCTGAATGGTTTACCCAAAATTTATTGGAAATAAATGATTTATTAGACCTGACTTTTTTTCGGATGAAGCCAGGTTCCACCTCTCCGGTTATGTGAATTCTCAGAATGCACGCATTTTTTTTGTAGAGTCCACATTGCACCCTCAAAAAATTGGTGTCTGGTTAGCTGTTTCCCGAAGAAGAATTGTTGGTCCTATTTTTTTCCATGACACAGTTACAGCACAGCGGTATAGAGACAATATTTTGAATCCATTTGTGGAGAAATTACTTGACGACGAACTACGTTTTGGATATTTTCAACAGGACGGTGCAACCGCCCATACAGCCGCCGAAACTATTAACTACTTACGCAATTTTTTCGACGACAGATTGATCAGTTTTCGATCAGACATTGAATTCCCACCGAGATCACCTTGTTTAACGGTTATGGATTACTTCGTTTTTCCTAATTTAAAGAACACTATTTTTAAAACACCAGTTGCAAATTTAGAACAATTACAAGAAAGGATTATCCAAGAATGTGATAACATTTCTTCAGAGATGCTGGTCAACACTTTCGAAAATATGAAGAGACGTGTGAATTTATGGTTGGAGCATGGCGGCGGCCAATTTCAGCAATTTATGTAATTATTTTTCTTTTTCTTTCTGCATATTCTTACTTTGTTAATTTTGTAAACAACAAAAATAAGTTTGTATTTGTCTACCTATTTTATTACTCATTAGTTTGGCATATCATGTCATAATATGAATTTGACAAAATTTTAACCTAGATTTGGTTAGATATAGGTATCGTCCCCATATCATTGTGATCTAAACCAAGCCCTACGTTTTTTAATCCAAGCCCTCTTTGATGCAAATAATTTTTGCTCGCACGGTATTTACCTACTTTCTAATAAAATTATCTTACCTGTGAACAATCCATTTTCTCTAGCTTTTTCATAAAGGTCTACAAAGAACTCCCCCTTTGCTGGATCACCACTAAGATCAACTCCCCTTATTATATCAGGATAAAGTTTCTTATACTTAATAATTATATCTAAAGTTGTGGCTTGAACTTCATACGTCATTCGTCTGTTCAACGACAAGAGAAGTTTAACTATAATTTTGTTACAATCACTGTCAACTATTGCTTTTATTACAGTTTCCACATACTCTTCTTCAGACATACATTCTTCTTTTCTTGGCGTTGTTCTTAATTCCAAATACACAACATTGTCGTCTGCAAATTCTTCAATTACATTTTTCGCAGCTACGTAAAGATTTTCTTTGGTGCGAGTGGCCTCGTAAGCTACATCAAACTGTTTGAATATTTCTTTAAGGTTTGTCTCCGCCCTTTGGTATTTTGATACAGAGTCGTCAAGACATCCTAGCTTTTTCAGCGTTGCTTTGCTAAGAGATCCATTCAGGTGGGCATGAAGTTCCTTATGGGAAAAATATTTTTGTTTTAGATAGATATAGATAGATCTTTGTAACTTGAAGAAATAGTCCATACTTTGAGTAGAGTGTAAATTTAAAACAAAAGAAATGAGAGTTACTTTTAGGTCTTTCTCCATTTAATTAAGAAGTTTAAGTGATGGTAAATTCTGTTTATGTTTCAATTGTATATTATACATGTAGGTATAAACATTCATCTTCAGTAGTAAACAAACATTAGAAATATAAAAGGCGCATACAGTCCTAACGGACCTTTAAGAGGACGAAAATGTTCGACGAGCGATCCTTGATTAAGTGGGCGGTATTCTATATAAGAGGCTGATCCGTTTCTTTCAACTACGAGTGACATTAAAATTTTAAAAAATTATGAATTAATTATCCTTAAGGTGGCCCCATTGCACCTGTCTCCCCTAAATATGTTTTCATGTTTAACTAAAAATGATCAGTTGGTCTGTTAAACACGGATGCAGACTAGGTATGCGACCGAAATTTTTATAATTTGTCAATAAAGTATCTATTATCATTAATAAGATGTAAATTTTTAACGGTTTTTCGTTTTTTAACTAGGAATTTGAAAAAAAGGATCTGTTTCTCTAGAATCGCTATTATAAGTTGAGTATATCAAAATTATAAACCCGTTTGGTGTTTATTGGTGAAATAATAGTATATTAACGTACACGTTTTATAAAGCATCATTTTACAGCACGCGTCCATGTTAAAAAACGAGCCGCTTGCGGCGAGTTTTATAACGGGACAAGTGCTTAAAACTGCTTTGTATAACACATACGTTATACTATTTTTTCTAATTTGTAGTTTTTTCAATAAAAAACACACACTTAAAAAGAAAATAAATCCTTCAAATTTTGTAAATTTTTATGTCTAAATTTTATGTTGGTAATACTATTTTTTATCATAGTAGCCTCTGGACAACAAAATTTATTTTGGGAACTGTCATTTTTTGATTTATTGACCCATTTTTACCACGAGATTCTAAAGTTATTTTAGCGATATAAGATTTGAAATTGGACGGAATACGTTGTGTGATCCTTGTACATTCGGTACATATACAGAGCGTTCGGAAATTCGGGCGATTTTGCTACTTTTTTCGAATTTCAAAAGACGTGATTTTACGTCACGGCATTGCAATTTAGTATAGGGAAGATGGAAAATTCAAATAAATGATAGCTTGAAGCATCTACAAAAGATTGATTTATAGATTTATGCAACCAACATACATGACTGTTATCCACACAGAATAAAAAAGTAGGTTATCAAGCTATTTTTCCTCCCCGAAAAATTGGTTTTCTCGTACCTAAATCACAAAGGCCGCGCAAGTCAATGAAATAAAACATTTAAATGTTATCAACATCAAATAAAGAAAAAACGCGTATCGAAATAGCTTCATTACGATACGCAAATGCGTATCGTAATAGATTTGTTATGATGCAAAATTAGAAAAAATACTTTCTTATTTTAAAGTTGCCATCCGTACAAAGCACAATTATTTGTCGAGATCGCTTTTAACCTCGCAGATGAGACCGCAAAGCAAGAAATGAACTTTGCTGCAATTACCAGAATATTGGGGATTTCCGTGCCATTTACAAACTCTATAAAATAGATAATGATAGCTTTGATCGGAAAATAGCGAAAGTATTTAGACTTTTCCGAAGAAAATTTACTCAAGACTAAAATACCAATACCTTATGGCGTTTATAGTCTCTTGACAAACAAAATGTACTTAATATTGATGTACGTCACAAATAAAGAGTTTGGAGAAATTGTCTTGGCCACGGCAATCAACTGATTCTACCTGATATGACCTGTGCTCTATTGGCAAATGATCAATGTTCCCCCACTATCGTCAAAGTGAAACTGGGAAATTGTATTCACACTAAAATCAGATCAGTTTTTGTTTTGTTTACTTAATGGTTTTGGAAGTTATAGTTCCGTTCTGTCCCTGTCTTTGGATTTTCGTTTGGTATTTATTAGTAGGAAGTAGGTACCTACCTAATCTTTGATTTTTTAAGAAAATTAACTGTGATGTAAGAGTAGAAATGGATGGAATTACGACTTTTTGAACCCATCTAGGTAAATCCTATGTCCTTCCTACGTGAATGAGAAGACTGGATCGTCAATTCAAACAAAATCGGGTAAGTTTCACTTTCACAAATTGAAATAACGTTATAGGCTTGGCGAAATTCACGAAAAGTGAGCTTATTTTTAAATATTCATATCTTATTAAACAATTTCCCGCCTTTTGAAAATTGCCTCTTAAAAATTGGCCGAAATTCTCCGATGAAAAATATGTACCTACTTCCAGTTGCTCACCGACATGATAAATTAATGGAATTTAGAATGTTCAGATTTCCTCTGTCCTCATTATACAAACGGGGCGGAGCAATCCGACCAATCTATAATGATAAAACCGAACTCGCCTATGCTTAAAATGAAATGTCGAAACGTGTACAACAACGCAACCGATAAAACTAATTCCACTTTTGTGTAAAGACAGATTAAATTTGATTTGCTTTTTTAGATCGTTTTAATTTAACAACATTAAACGTGGATTTTAAATACATCACAGCCTACTTACAATTTTGGGAAGTTCACGACAAAATGACTCCATTTTACTTTGAGACCCTGCATGCGACACAAACAAAAGCTACCTACTGGCACTGGCAGACTGGCAGCGGCTCAGTGTTGCCAGGTCCAAATTTTTTTTTTCCCTATATAATTTCCTAAAAATTCCCCAGATTTTCCCCAGACCATTTAATTTAAAAACGAAGAAAAAATATACTTGAAAACAAAACATATCCCTATTTAATAATAAATATTTTTCTACAAATAAAAATCAAACCACTTATGGTTCATTTTGCATTCAAAAAATAATACATTTTTTATTCAACAATAAACAATAATACATTTAATACAAAATAAATACATAGAAAATAAACTGGTCATAGCTATTATTTGAATTATTGAAATTAACGCAAAAAATTAAAAAAATGCGTGGTTCCCTTTGTGTGATTCCCCTTAAAATATCAGCGAACGGAGACTTGGGATTTACCTCATTTACCGAGTTTCTCGTTGTTTATATCTTGAGAGTAAGGTTTATAGTAAATTCGACCTGCCTCACTGCCTCAGATTCTGAGTTGCTAATAGTGAATCGGACTTAGGATAGATAGCGTTTTTGCCATGGGTCAATCGATTGCTAATAATTTTTTAAGTGATTGCTTAATATATTTTTTACAAATATCACAAAATCAAAGAAGTATAGAAATTCCCTAAATTATAGAAAATTTCCCTTTTTCCCTTTTGATTGCAGATTTTCTCCAGATTTAGGGAAATTTCCCTAGCAATGGCAACCCTGCAGCGGCTACGGCGCTGACGGTTTGCTTGCTTGCTCTCGTTTTTAGACAGGTAGGTACTCAGACCAAGTCTTGGTCTGAGGGTAGGTATCTGCATGTGTTTGACCTCAGACCAAGCACTATAGACAAAGTTATTTACATTGGGCCATAAAAACATTTTTATGTTCACAGTATAAGAATTTACGCACTGTAGTAGCAATACGGCTGTGATCGCAAAGCGATGTTGTCGACCTGCACTAAATTATATAAAAATAAGTAGGTAAACGAGAACAAAAATAAATAGAAAACATAATTATAGTAAATACTTTAGTTCCTCTCGCAAGATGGATTCCAAGTCACGTAACGCCAGGTTAGTTCTGGTCTGTTGAATTTTTATAAGTTTGTATGAAATTTATACATGTAATCATTATGATCCCTTCTAAAACAATTGATGCAATAGTCTCATCGGCTCTACCGCTTATTATTGCCAAGCAACTTTCTCACAAACGTACGAAACTAAACCAATTGGTTAATAAAAGAGCAGTTATTCTAAAAGTATATATAATATACATCCTTATGGCAAAAAGAAACCACTATTTTTACATCTCAACGTGACAACGTCGCCTTTGAAACGATGACGATATTCCGGTTGCGCACGCAGCTTACGCTATCTGACGGTCTGTCAGTTCATTCACAAATTTCTGGCGATCAGGTGTTTATCGTTAGAACGTTCTGTATATAAAGTGAGTTTTTGTGTTTTGTGAGTTTATTTCAAGTGTTTCATTACTAAATATCCTTTAAATTGGGGTTAGATGGTACGGCAGTGTGAAGTGTGCCAGAAATTGAGCCATTTAAGCCAGGAAATAACATTTCACAGGTAAGATTAAAAACAGCCATGTTTTTTTACAGGGGCGTAGCGCCGAGTCCGTTTTAAGGGTCTAATTACGATTTCCTGTAATATTTAGGAGGAAAGCATAAAAAATAAATAAAATTGGGGCATGCGAACAGAAAGGACTATAATAAATGTCACTTGAACCGTAATAATAAACTTTATTTGTAGTTTTCCTACTAATCTCCAAAGAAGATATATGTGGTTCTTCCTGTTGGAGCTGAAATATGTTCCAATCATTTTACTAAAAGTGATTTTGAGTATGGTATAGTAATGGAGTAAAATATTTGAAGAAGATGCTCTTCCAAAATCATTTCATCCAGAGCTTTTTTAATCTTCATAATTAAGGTGAGTAGGTACCTATTTATTTATACCAAAAACTTGAAAATACCTAGCCCAAAGCTTCTGTAAAGTTATAGTGCCTTAAGAGTACAGTATTTTATTGCTGATTCAATAGCGTGGTATTTTTTAGTTTAAATTAGTTGGTCAAATTTGATCTTTGGGTCATCATATTTCAATATAATAATAAACTATATAGTATTTTTGACGCACTTGGTTTATAGGTGACAAGGTATCATAGATTTTATTATATGCTTTTGTTTTAGCTCTGATTCTACAGTTGGAGGAACTCCACCAAAGAAAAGGTATGTATTCGATAAGATAGATAAAAAATTTAATCATATTTTAACATACAAGGGATCTTTTCTGATTTTTAAACTTTCTACTTTTTAGATTGCCAAGCATGCAAGACAGTGTAGCTCTTGCGTACGATGCAGAAAATCAGCTTACATCAAGCATTTCCTGTGGTTCTCATTGTCGGTAAGTAAATAGAGGAAAATGTGCTATATTCACTAATATTCAGTGTCATAACCAAAATTCTTTATTTTTAAAGGGTGCGGTAAAAACTTGCATTGCTGCCGACAACTTACATTTAAGCACCTTTTTTTTGTAGAAAATCAGAACCTACTAAAGAAATAAGGAGCGACGATTTTGGTACCCCAAAAAAAGCGGAAAATGAATGTCCAGAAAGTTAACAGTACCATATTTGATTTCAAAGGAATTAGTTTTATTATTGTTATTATTATTATTATTATTATTATTATTATTGTTTGGCAATAGTAAGGGTAAAATAAACTATTTACCATTACTTATATTAGCCCATATAGTAGTTCTGTTGTAAAAGGTAACCATATTAATATGTAATAGGATAGCGAACAAATATATAATTCTATTTTCTGGGTCTACGTACCTTATATAAGTGAAATTATTATTAGATATTACTGATATTATTGTTTGTATGGCAATAAAATAACGTTTTTAACATTAAGTTAGCCTAAGTACAACTTTAGAAATGTAACCGTATCAATAAATTACATTTTAACGAACACATTCCATAAAAACCACTTTTGGGTTTACGTACCTCACGTAAGTCAAAAACTGTTAAGGTAGGATTTTCATTGACAGAAAAAATTAATCCCTGGCTAAATTGAAGCTTTTAACTTTATGTTAGCTCATATACAAGTTTAGAAATGTAACTGTATCATTACCAACAAATTCCATAAAAACCACTTGTGGAACCCTACGTTTTAAAATTATTACGAAGTTAAGCTAGGAGGCCCAGCCTTAACTTCGCTTTTTGTAAATTTTCCATACAATAAAGTATTTTAAAAAGATAAGGCATAGAACAAATTATTTTTTGAAATAAAACCATTTATTTTATAAGATTTTTGAATACTAGTGGATTAAACCATTAGTATGTTAAGTTGCTACGACTTTTAAATATTGACATTTGAAAATAACTTTTTTATCATGAAACAGAAAAAGGGCTTGCAACTTCCTCTCGTAGCTTTTAATTCTTTATCGAAAAACTATAACTTCCAACCTTAAAAGTTTAAACTTTTTGTTTATCCTAAAATAGATTTGCTAAGGTATTAATTATTAAACTGAACTAGCACTTTCGAAACGAGAATGAAAACCTAAAATAGGAATGCGCATGATATTTGTTATACCGTAAGGAGTGCCAGTCTTGTCAATTTTGGAATAATATTGTTTAGATTGTCAATAATCGACAAAAAGTTACCTCTAGCCTCTTCACATTTTATTAAAATCGTTTAATCAATCTTTATTATAATACAATATTTTTGTTTATCTCACGGTATTTGAGGTTTTATAAATATCGTACGCCTATGGACCGTTCGACACTCCTTGTCGAAGCGCTTTACAAGACTTATCCCCTCCATGTTGTCCTCTTCTCCGCGCGCCCCGATTGATCACCCCTTATAGTGGTGGGGGACTTACTTGTATCGCTGTTGCATCGCAATGTGACTTGAAAATTGTCAACACAACAACCCCTCTTTTATGAATGGCAATGAATAGCATGCTTTGTCTATAGTGCTTGGTCTGAGTGTTTGACAGTGTCCTTATTTTGACCGTTTTTGCGGTGTTGCCAGCACGTTGGGACATAAAAAGTAAGTACGTAAAATAAACGCAGGTTATTACCTACTTTTACTGACAAAAAAGTAAGAAATAACTTTATAATTTATGATACAAAATTATCTACAGGGCCGGGCCTGGTGCACTTAGGATATATACAGGGTTAGTTAAAATAACCGGAACGGCTAATTTTCTTCAAAACTACCAAGGCAAATAAATGAATTTTGGTACAGGGGGATAACTTAAAAAATTGAATTGTAAATTGACAATTGCGACATTGCCAGATTTTCAGTTTTTTCTGTAACTCAAGGAATGTTTTTTTTTTCAAATGTAACACTACTCTTTTTTTTATTGAATTCGATTCCTCTCATCAACGTTACCATTTCCTGATAGTATCAAATTTTTATCTCAAATAGTTCTATGGGAAAAAAAGTTAATTAGTTAGGTACAACTCTAAAAAAATCCAATCTATTTCCATTTAAAAACGTTTCAAATAATAAGAAAATGAAGGTTGGTAGTAAGTACTTAATAGTATCGATAACGATAACGATAATAACAACAAACAACTACTAACAATAACATAGCTAGTAAAAATTACTTACATACAGGGCCGAATAAAGGTCGTTTGACGCCCTAGGCCAGACAAATTTTGGCGCCTATTTTTTTCAATTTCGAAATGGATTTTTAAAAAATTGAGCGTGAGTCATGATACGGATGATCAAATTTGTGCCTAAACGCAATCTCGTAAAAAATATGTTTTTCAAGCGGAAATGTGCACGTTTTGTTGAAGAAAAAACTCATAGATTAATTTAATTGTAATAATTGTATAATACATGTAAGTACTCGGGGAAAATTATAAAACAAAAAATAGAAGTATAAACAAACAACTTAACATTAATGAATAATGTTTACAAAATGTGAAATGAATAAAACAATTAACTCAAAATATCATAACCTAATAGTTTGGTAGTTTCCAAAGTTCAAAAAAACTAATCGACTAATCCAACTAATTAGGATACAAAAATATAAAACACATAAAAAACACAAATTCAGCGCTAAGAATCAAATGATATTGGTAGATTGGTTCCTTATAAATACACAAAATGATATAAACTAAAGTATAGGGATTACTTCTATAACATCATTTTAATAACGACGAGATCAATGACTATCAACAAATAAAATAATATAAGTAAATGTTTTGAGCAAAAAATATAAAGGTAATAAAGGAACAGTTTTCGTGGCCCAATGCCCAAAAACTTTTATTAAAGGTAATTTTAAAAGTAACGACATATTTTTAAGAGTATTAAGATACTAGAAATGTTGTTTTCGACATTTTTTACTCGAGAAATTTTGAATAATGTCGTCGAAGGAAGTTGATTTCACAAGATCTGATAACTAAATAGTCTTATTACTTTAATTTAGAATATTTTTCTTTAGATTGGAATGTGAAATGTTCTTTATACTTTATAGGTATGATAATTAGCAATTATGCCATAGTTTAAATAGTGATTTAAATGTATAAAATATGTATATAATAATCATTATTGTAGGTACATTGAAATTCGTTAAAAAGCCGCGGCGCCTATTGCGTTCGTGGCGCCTTAGGCCATGGCCTATTTGGCCTAGTGGTTAATCCGGCCCTGCTTACATATTATAGTAGGTACACTACATTTCTCAAAAACTGATAGAGTAGGATACAAAACCTTTTAATAAAAGGTATTGGAAATGAAGAAAGTAACGCAAAAAATATATATGATACACAGGGTGTTTCATGTAAATTAAGCAAGTTTAAGACAACTCGTATGGTCGCTGCTAGTTTATTTAAAGAGAGCGAGCTTTTCCGATAACCACCACCCATTATCCAAATTTGCAGAATTCAAATCGCATACTTTCCGAAATATTCTAATGATGGACGGTTACATAGGAAACCATAGATGCATGTATTATATCGACTACATCAAGGGCGCCGGAAGGGGGGGAGGGCAAAGCAGGGCACTTGCCCCCCCCCCTAAAAAAATTAGTATCATATCATATTTTGATTTATTATAACAAAATACTATACTGATTAAAAAAAATCATATAACCACATCTGATAAACTGATACTAAAATTTTAATAACATCCAATAGCTAAAATTTCGAATTTCTTTTAAAATAAAAGAGTGTTTTAAAGTCTGGCATATTGCCGCAGATTAAGCTTTACGGTTATTTTACCCAAAAAAGGGCGTGGCACCCAAAAATTTTTCGCCTGCGACGCAAAAGAGCGCCTTCGGCGCAAATCATTTTTTTCGTTTTTTTTTTTCAACATATCTGGCAACCCTAATCTTGACTTGCCCCCCCCCCCTATATTTGACTCTTCCGGCGCCACTGGACTACATCAATGGAAAAACTAACATTTTTGTATATGTACAATGTACAGGGTCATTCCCTATATATTGACCCATATGCTAGCCGCTTTATTAATAGAGATATCAAAAAACTAAAATGAGGAAAGTTGTAGATCTTGATCTTAACTTTTTTTAACAATTATTAGAAAAAACAAAAGATTGTTGGAACTTTAAAATTTTAGCACAAATTTTGTTTTTTAAATGGGACACCCTGTATATTATTACATTTTTAAATTCCACATAAAATTATAATTATTTTTTATTAAATGCATTATTAGTCTATACTTCATAGTTTCCGAGATATTGACTCTCGAAAAGTGACATTTTTAAACTTTGACAGCTTATCTGCCCTGCATTGGCAAAAAGCCGTAAATGAAATTTTATAGTTTTGAGAAAACTCCACTTAAAGTTGAAATCAGTGTTCTTTTGCACCATTTTTGTGTTTTGGCAACGGAACAATTTTAAACTCTCCGGTAAAGGATATAGATAGTAAGTTTTATTTTTTTAGGTAGGTACTTGTTTTTTTTTTGTAGTTTTAAGCAAAACCTGTTGCTTACGTCTTTTATCCATTTTTTTTAAATAATGGTTTAGTTCTCATACTAACAAAAAAAAAAGACTTAAGTGCGTTTAAGTCTATTTGCCATTGTTAAAAGTTTCAATTTTTAAAGCAGAAATTAATGGCTGACCAATGTAAAGTACTTATACTTTTTTTCCAATATAGTTTATTGCTCAAAAGCTTTATGGTGCTATGAATTTAAATACAATAATTACTAATATTTATTAATTAAAATAAACAGATTAGAAAGTAATATCATTTTTATCATTTAAATCTTCAGAAGTTGAACTTTCTGGTAAATTCATCCAAAATCTTCTGCGGCTTTCTGGCATTTTTGTTACCAATTTTTTAATAATGTCTTCCTTCTTCTTTGACAATACACCTCGATGAACCGATCGCTTCTCAGGTAAAATTCCGACATCAACTTTTCTTTTAATTATGTTTTTAGTTTTTTTAAATTCATCATCAAAACTTAGTTTGTAGAAAAAATCGTGGGATCCTTTTTGAAATTTTGCCTCTACCACATCTTTTAAGTAAGGCAAACATATCTTCCTTATCTTTTGACTTTCTTGGTCTGATTATAGTCTCTTTAAGTCGCTAAAATCTTCTATTTTCATATTAACCACTTTGTTTCTTTTAGAGGCTGATTGACAAACTTCTATAAAATCTTCCATATCGTAAACATTTTTCTTACGTCTCATATACTTCGTGCGCAATACAGTGAAAAACTAACGTATACGATTTATACGTTATATTGCAATTGCATAAAGAAAATAAAAGTTTAAGGAAAACCATACCACAAACACGTATGACTTTTATAAGGTTTTTTGCCTTTTTTGTAAACTTTAGAAATTAAGAAAAGGAGATATGGTATAAAATGGTATAAAAGCATACATTCTTTTGCCAATGTATAAATATTTCTATTTTGCTGGAGAAAAACCTTATAAATTGTATAAGTCTTTTTGACACAGGAATTGTATTTAAAACATGTCGGATAAGGTTTTTTGACATTGTAAATTTAAATTTTTTAGCGCTTACATCATTTGGCCAATGTATGTAAACAAGAAACTACAAGGGCTATTTAAAATGTAATTATAGAGTTCGAAAGAGAATAAAAAGTTACGGGGGAAAATTGAAAAAACGCAAAACGTAAAATTTGCATATATGGCTTTTTACCATTGTAGGGCAGTTATAACCTTCTAACAGTACGTCTTAGAGCAAAACGGCTTACATGTCCCTATCTTCAATTTTTATTATCTTCCCAAAAAAATCAACTTCCAGTTAAACCGGAACAACTATATTTCCTGCTTTCGAGTTACATCCGGTTTAACCGGAAGTTGATTTTTTTGGGAAGATAATAAAAATTGAAGATAGGGACATGTAAGCCGTTTTGCTCTAAGACGTACTGTTAGAAGGTTATAAGCTGTCAAAGTTCAAAAATGTCACTTTTCGAGAGTCAATATCTCGGAAACTATGAAGTATAGACTAATAATGCATTTAATAAAAAATAAATATAATTTTATGTGGAATTTAAAAATGTAATAGTATACAGGGTGTCAACAAAATTTGTGCTAAAATTTTAAAGTTCCAACAGTCTTTTGTTTTTTCTAATAATTGTTAAAAAAGTTAAGATCAAGATCTACAACTTTCCTCATTTTAGTTTTTTGATATCTCTATTAATAAAGCGGCTAGCATATGGGTCAATATATAGGGAATGACCCTGTACAGGGTGTCCCAAATTCGAGCCTCATCATGGGGATCTCGGAAACTATAAGAGATACAGCATCGGTCAAATTGTGGCAAAATTGCGCAATTTCGTACTGAGCAATATCGCAAAAAAATATCTGAGCTATCTTTTTTAGTTTTTGAAATTTGTGCAAAAAACTAAAATTTTGAGTTTTTGTTTTTTTAAATTGCTCGACTTATTTTATCCGCTACAGAAAAACAAGCACAACATTGTCAAGGCAACTTTTTACGCTCCACATTGTTAGATTTTTAGAATTTCGTTACAACGTTTCGTTTTTGTGGAACTATTATCTACTTTAATTTTTTAAATACGGACTTCCATTTTTTATTTTATTTTTTGATAGCCCTTTAAGCCCTGAATTCAACCATGTACCACACTTAATTATATTTAGACGTTTTGATGTCATTATTACATCTTCAGGAATGTGATAATTATTTTTAAATACGGCCCTGTTGTTAGTTACTTAATCTTTTTACCACATACAACATGTAAATGGATCCAGAATTTTATACAAATAATTTACTATATTTATGTTTTTATATAAATTGTAACAAAGTAAAAATAAAACCAAACAAAACAAAGGTGGCTATGACAAGAACTTTTACTTGATTGTTTGGCTTAATTATCTTGACAACTGCAGTCACCATTTATACTGAATATTTCAGCAAAATTATGTACTCTGCTTTAGAAAAGCGCGACATGTTACTAGTTTATTATTCTTTCAATAGGAATTCACAAATTTCTTGTGACCGTTATTTACAGGACTATCCTGAACGCTTGCAGCCTCATTATAGTTATTTTGCTACGCTTGATACTAATTTAGCCCAGTATGGTAGTTTTAATAAACCAAGAGTCAAATATGGTACACGAATGGAGCCGGAAGAACAACAAAATATTTTAGATTCTGTAACCCACCAAAATCCCGCTAAACGATATTTCAATCTAACAACTAACACCAGGGCCGTATTTAAAAATAATTATCACATTCCTGAAGATGTAATAATGACATCAAAACGTCTAAATATATTTAAGTGTGGTACATGGTTAAATTGAGGGCTTAAGGGGCTATCAAAAAATAAAATAAAAAATGCAGGTCCGTATTTAAAAAATTAAAGTTGATAATAGTTCCACAAAAACGAAACGTTGTAACGAAATTCTAAAAATGTCACAATATGGAGCGTAAAAAGTTGCCTTGACAATGTTGTGCTTGTTTTTCTGTAGCGGATAAAATAAGTCGAGCAATTTAAAAAAACAAAAACTCAAAATTTTAGTTTTTTGCAAAAATTTCAAAAACTAAAAAAGATAGCTCAGATATTTTTTTGCGATATTGCTCAGTACAAAATTGCGCAACTTTGCCACAATTTGACCGATGCTGTATCTCTTATAGTTTCCGAGATCCCAATGATGAGGCTCGAATTTGGGACACCCTGTACATATCTTACATAGTAGGTATTATTATTATAATAAGGTTTTAGAAAAATGTTCTTAGTGTGCTTAACTCACGGTCTTATTATTTAAGAAGTCCGTGACTTTAAACTGCTGTCACGGCAAATCTGGCAACAATGCTGTTAAAGTTAAAATAGGCTGAGGGCTAAACGGCCGAGGCTTATTTTTTCCATTTCCTTTCTGAATGGAATCCTAAGTCGCCCTTTATAATCGAGTAACACACGTTGAATATAAATAGGTGTGTTAAGACATATTGCGTGTGTAATGCAATGAATAGGCCCAGAAAAGTTGTGAAAATTAAACTGCCTGCTATATAATCCTACAGTAGTAGGGCTAAAATATCATATCAAAAAAATTGGTACCAGCCGATTGGTACTAGTCGGCTAGACATAATGAAAAAATGCCAATCGCGGCCTGATTTGGGGATCTGGCAAAAGCACAAAATTTCTTATGAACCGGTAAGAGACGGAGATATATTTATTGTGGAACAACTTTTTCCTTCCTAACTACATTTTGTACAACGGTACCTACCTATATCGTTGTTAAAATTTTTCGCACCGACGACTTTCGTGATTTCAAGCAGTTGTCAAAAGATTTAAGAATTTTATCTATAAGATCCAGTGATTCAGGATATAATGTAGAATTGACCGTGTATAACCGTAGAATTGAACGTAAAAAAAAGAAGATCCATGTCGCTTGTAAAAATTTAAAAAATGGTATCCCCAAATTGGGCGACTTTCCTCTGCCTATTTGACATCAATTAACAAAATGCAAATTTCTAACCAAAATTTATTTTTTACAACAGGCTTTTCGGAGAAGAAATCAGTGTCGGATTAAAAAATTTGTAACTCTAATTTTAATTGACATAGTCTTAAAAATATACTTACTAATAACAGGTGTCCTAACTAATTTTATAAAACTAAGAAACAAACTAATACATAACTAATTCTCGTTCACTGTCGTCATTTAGGTTAATAACAATGGGTTGTATATTAGTTTATACCTATAAATATACGAATCTTCGACTTTTAAAATATGCTTTACTGAATTTTTCCAGCTTTCGGCCGGTATATTATTTGTAACAGTTTTCATTAACTTTATGACACTCGCACTTAGGATAGGGGAAACATTTTTGCTCTCACCTTTGATTTTACTTGGTGCCACATATACGCTATACTCATATCCTACAATGATACGATGGAAGACGTAAGACAGTATGACCCATCTGTTCCGCCAAGTTATCACATACGTATTGTTGTTTAATGCTAAGGGTATTTAAGATTTCTAAAAGTTGTTCTTATACTTATATAACATATATATTTCTTCTTAAGATTTCTGTGGACGTTCTTCCAAACGATGATGTTAAATATCATTGCGTTATTTAGTGTTTGTAGTTTCTGTAAGGGTTAATTTTATAGACGACATTAACGTTTTTGTAAGTACCTAAACAAGTTTCCTTCCAAGCATCTTGCTTGATGAATCCTCTATTTATTAATGATTCATTCACATTCTTAACAATTTGTTTTGCATCCAATGATAAGTGATTTCGTATTCTACTAAATGCAGAGCGATAATTTGCCCTCAGGCGTCACCTAATAAAAAAACTAGTTGAACACTAATATTTCTATGCATCATAGAATTAACACTTACCTACACAGGCTTTTTCAGGACTGACTATACAGGGTGTTTCAATAAAAACTCCCACGCCAATTATTTCGAAAAATAAAAAAGACATGTAAATTCTGTAAACGCCAGTTTTTAGCCTCTATATATGATTGGCTTCACAACTGTGTAAAAAATGTGCTTGAATAATACAGGATGTAGGTGGCGCCACGAAGTAAAGAAATTTTTCAATAACAGCAGGAACTTTTAAATGTTGTCGATCTTAAAGATAAGTAATTAATTTTTTGCCAAATTATGTCCCATAAAAAATTTTGATAAATCCAACATGAAAGGAGATATTTGGGGTTAAGTTTTTTTAAAAATAATTTTAACGAGTATTTTAATTATATAGTAAGTATATTAAAGTATAAGTGGATATTAAGGTCTTTAAAACACGCGCGATTTTGCAAATAGAGCAAGTGTTTTAAATACCAGTTATCCACGAATAACATTTTTTTTATTGGTACACTTATTGGTATTTATATTACAAAAAATGAAAATAATAACTTAGTAAGTAAGTGAAATGGTCG
This sequence comes from Polydrusus pterygomalis, assembly GCA_963969555.1. Taxonomy (NCBI): domain Eukaryota; kingdom Metazoa; phylum Arthropoda; class Insecta; order Coleoptera; family Curculionidae; genus Polydrusus; species Polydrusus pterygomalis. The sequence continues at coordinate 159,191,823 of OZ018375.1, read as the reverse complement.
AACTCGTGGTGTGACATACCTGTCGTTGTCATGAAAATGAGGAGAACAAAAAATAACTTCAAATCTGTCACATAAGATTCATTGTTGTCACCGTTCACATTGGTTGTGTATTGCTTAAAAAAATATTTTTTCCAATTTGGTATCATAACAACTCTATTACGATACGCATTTGCGTATCGTAATGAAGCTATTTCGATACGCGTTTTTTCTTTATTTGATGTTGGTAACATTTAAATGTTTTATTTTATTGACTTGCGCGGCCTTTGCGATTTACGAGAAAACACATTTTTCGCAGAGGAAAAATAGCTTGATAACCTACTTTTTTATTCTGTGTGGATAACAGTCATGTATGTTGGTTGCATAAATCTATAAATCAATCTTTTGTAGATGCTTCAAGCTATCATTTTCTGCCAAATCCTGTCCAAAATTCAATCTACTAACCTTCCAATGTCGATTTTAACTTCAACTTTATTTGAATTTTCCATCTTCCCTATACTAAATTGCAATGCCGTGACGTAAAATCACTTCTTTTGAAATTCAAAAAAATAGTAGCAAAATCGCCCGAATTTCCGAACGTTCTGTATATGTACCGAATGTACAGGGATCACACAACGTATTCCGGCCAATTTCAAATCTCATATTGCTAAAATAACTTTAGAATCTCGTGGTGAAAATGGGTCAATAAATCAAAAAATGACAGTTCGCAAAATAATTTGTGTTGTCCAGAGGCTACTATGATAAAAAATAGTATTACCAACATAAAATTTAGACATAAAAATTTACAAAATTTGAAGGATTTATTTTCTTTTTAAATACTTATGTGTTTTTTATTGAAGAAACTACAAATTAGAAAAAATAGTATAACGTACGTGTTATATAAAGCAGTTTTAAGCACTTGTCCCGTTATAAAACTCGCCGCAAGCGGCTCGTTTTTTAACATGGACGCGTGCTATAAAATGATGCTTTATAAAACGTGTACGTTAATATACTATTATTTGACGTAAAAAGGTAATTCTGTCAAATCAATAATTAAAAAGTTGACATATTTAGACTTCACGTTTCACGGGTTGTTGGTGCCATGGTAACTTTAAAACACGCGCGTTTTTGTGGGATTTAAACACGCTGAGGCGTACTTTAAATTAAGCGAAATAGGATAGGTATTAATAAAAAAAAAATTTAATATCCTTTAGCAGGATTTTAATTTAATTTTGGTAATGATAATTTTAGTGATAAAACGCTCGTGTAGAGCTAAATTATTACGACCAGTGACGTCTCAGGGGGCGCCTTAACAAATAATATTGGCAAAAAATAAGACGCCACGGAGTTTTTGGTAATTTTTATATCTTTTTCGGATTAAGCAACTAAAAATATCCTCTTCTTGTCTATTAAATTGTTTTCATATGCTTCCTTTTCGAGAAATAAAAATAAAAACAATTTTATTGCATATCTCTGGAAAACAAAAATCATTAAATAATTAGTACATTGTATTTTTTGTTTAAAAGCATTAAAATATGAAAGCATTATAAAATAAAAATAAAAGATGTTTTAAATTTTATGAAAGAACTGATGAGAAATTATACAAAATTATTAATGAAAATTAGAACAATACCAAAAACTATTTAATGGGGTCGAATAATAAGGTGTTCAAAATTATGGCCGTTTTCATTTATACACACATAGCAAATCGATATAATAATTCGGTTCTGCAAACTCTCAATATAGTGTATTTCAATTAATAGCAAAAGATACAACGTATTAATTATTTAATGATTTTTGTTTTCCAGAGATATGCAATAAAATTGTTTTTATTTTTATTTCTCGAAAACCAAGCAAGATAAGAAAACAATTTATCAGACAAGAAAAGAATATTTTTAGTTGATTAATCCGAAAAAAATATAAAAATTACCAAAACTCAGTGGCGTCTTATTTTTTGCCAATATTATTTGTTAAGTCGTCCCCTGAGACGTCACTGAACGTAATAATTTAGCGCTACACGAGCAAACGCTTATCATTACCAAAATTAAATTAAAATCTGCTAAAGGATATTAAAAATATTTATAATGAAAATACTCGATAAGATTATTTTAAAAAAAACCTAACCCCAAATATCACCTTTCATCTTGGATTTATCAAAATTTTTTATGGGACATAATTCGACCAAAAATTAATTATCTTTAAGAACGACACCATTTAAAAGTTCCTGTCATCGAAAAATTTCTTTGCACCGTGGCGCCACCTACATCTTGCATTGTTCAAATACATTTTTTTACACAGTTGTGAAGCCAATCATAGAGGCTAAAAATTGGCGTTGACAGAATTTACATGTCGCTGTTAGTTTTCGAAATAATTGGCCTGGGAATTTTTATTGAAACACCCTGTATATCCTAATTGCACAAGGCCCGGCCCTGGGGTTAATTAACAACCTAAATAACAATTGCAAATGCTATAAACTTATCGAGTACGTGGTGGTGGTGGACCTACCTGCTCTTGATAACAACGATAACATTTCTATGCAAAATAATAGTAAACAAGTGACATTATTAAAGTTATAAATATATCACCCTGTAGACCTTTTAGGTATATAACAATGATGTTTTATTAAAATAAATGCCAGGTAGGAAAAGCCAAAACGGTATACTTATATGACATGTACCTTACCTAGGATAAATTTGGGTGTACATTCAAATCGTGAAAATTATACATGCAAATTCCTTTATTTGTGTAACTCCCACCGTTAATTCTCTGTTTAAATAATGAACGCTTATCAGCGAAGCGCCACACGCTCAAAATAAATTCACTTCCCCAACTTTTATAGAGTTTGAGTTTAGAGCGCGCTTTCAGTTCTAACTCAACTCCTGCAAGCTTCACCCGGCAGCAGGATAGGTCCGGCGGTTGTTCCGATTGCGCGATGTTCGCGATGTAGTTGTTACGCTGGTTGAAATTTATTAGGTGACAATTTTTTATTACTTTTAAATTAGTTTGATTGATTCAGGAAAATATTTCAGAGCTGCAGGATTTATAATTTATCTTATGGTCAAATCATATGTAAACTGTGATTTTATCTAGAGCAGAGCCATGACAAAAGGCGCAAAATTAAATAATTTTTGACTTGTTCGAATTGGCTAAAAATGTAATTTTTTCCCCTTTGAATATTTAAATACGCGCGGGGCCATATTCACCGCTTACAAAAATATAGTTCAAAGGCATGTCAAAAAATATCGGTTTTTTAAAAAAGTGAGCCTACAGACTAGCCAGCTTTGTTCGACGAGCAGCTTGACGAACATTTTATTTGATAACAATCAGTGTGTTTCAGTATAAACAGCAGTTGCGTAGTAGCCCACAGACTGTAGGTTTTATATTAGGTAACGTAATTATTGTTAATTGGCACCCGAGAGTGCCGATAATATTACTACCTACCTTAAAAATTAATTGAAACCTTTTTTCGTTTTTAATTTTAAATTTTTTTTTAATTGTTATCCCAGTCCTCCGGAATGTGCTTAGGAAACATATCGCTCAAATTGTCAAAATGTAACAAAAAATATATACAGTGTGTCCCCGGATCGACGCAACGATAGGTGAAAAAGGCTGAAATTTTTTGAGTTGAAACTTTATCTTTTGGGGTTCAGCCCTGCTTGGATAGAAACTAATTTGTGCCATAATTTTAATTTCGAAAAATCAAGTGTGCTTTGGAAATTTTCAAAAACCTTTTTTTTCTCACCAGTAAAGTGCTTGATTTCTAGGAGATACGAAAAAATGTTATTAAGAAAAGATGTTCAGAAATAATAAATGAGTAAGAATACAAAATTTTACTTTGATGTTTTGCATTATTATAATTTGTATTTATTATTATTAATAGACATTTAGATAAATAAACAAATGCGAACATAAAAATAACAAGCAATTCACTTCGTTCAAAATATGAATAAATATGCTATTTATGCTATTCGGTGCTATTCAGAAAAAAATAGTATGCCATGGAAGGAAAAAGAATAAAATAATATTTTGACAGTTTGTTGACAAAAATAGATTGGTATTTTTAATATTGTTGTAGTGTTCTGTGCTCTAAAACTGATACGAACTTTCGAAAACATTACTGTAAAATATCAATTATGTTTACTATACCAGAACGGATCTACCTAATTCAATGTTATGGTATAGGTGAATTATCTTTGCCAGAGGTTATCGGGCGATTTAATATGAAATTTCCGAACACAGTTTTAGTCAAAAATTGGTTACTACCGGGACTGTACTGTACGTAGATACTAAAAAAGAAGAAGAACTTTGATGAAGATGATGTAGATACTGTGTTAGCAATGGATTCAGTACGCGAAAATCCAAAGCTGTCACTAAGAAAGAGGTAGGAGGAGACTTTATTGCATATCGCATTTATGAAGCAAATAAGGTAAAACCATATAAAGTGAGATTTCGTCACACGTTAGAAGAAGGGGATGAATCCCGAAGTTTGGAGTTTTGCCTAACTTTAGGTGAGAAGATTCTAGAAGATCGAAATTTCCATAAAAATATTATTTTCTCAGACGAATCGACTTTTACCACTGTGGCGTAATTGGGCCACATTCTATTGGGGGAAGACTTAATCAACATACTTATTTAAATATCCTAAATCAGTTTTTTGATGAACTACCATACGAACAAAGATACTTTTCATATTTTCAACAACGACGGCTGCCCTGCCCACTCGACATTTCGGGTATGTGAATGGCTCAATGAGCATTTTCAAGAAAGATGGATAGCCAATGCTGGTCCCATTTTGTGGCCGCCTAGATCTCCGGATCTAACCATAATGGATTTTTATTTTTGGGGTCGAATAAAACAAATTGTATATTTGAATAGGCTTCCAAATGACGTAGAAGTATTAAAAAATAGCATTACAGATGCAATAAACTCTATTCTCCTGGAGGAGATAAGAGCAGCTTTCACTGCATTTCGGGAAAACATTGAGGAATGTGCGAATAAAGACGGCGAACTTATTGAATAAATAAATCTTTCAGTTGATGTTAGTATTGAAATCAATTAATTTTTTCATGTAGATATTGTATAAACATAAACCGTCGTTAATGTTACTATTGAAATAAATTCTATTTTTTGATGTATCTTATAAACCGATCGTATTTAATTTATTATTTTAAACAACTTTTCTTAATAAAATTTTTTCGTATCTCCTAGAAATCAAGCACTTTACTGGTGGGAAAAAAGAGTTTTTTGAAAATTTCCAAAGCACACTTGATTTCTCGAAATTAAAATTATGGCACAAATTAGTTTCTATCGAAGCAGGGCTGGACCCCAGAAGATAAAGTTTCAACTCAAAAAATTTCAGCCTTTTTCACCTATCGTTGCGTCGATCACGGGACACACTGTATATTTATTTTTAATTAAATGATATCAACTCACAACAACAACAACAAAATATTTTGTTAATAAATCCTCTATATTGTGCCATTGTATATCACTAGAAACCAGATGTTTCCAATTTTTAATAATGGCCAGCTTCCAAGCACAATACGCTAAAATCTCAATAAAATTATTAGGGCGAAAAACGCAATTTTGACCTTATTTTGACATATCATAATAATTAATTATTTAAAGTAAAGAAAAACACAAAATCACAAAATTTAATAGAATAAAATTCGTATTTCAAGGGTCTTCTACATGTTTTGAACGTAGAAACGTTCATCCTCAGGAGACAGAATTTTTTAAATTTTATGCTGATGTTGTTAGAAAAAGAGAAAATTGAAAATTAGAACCTTAAGAGCTTTTATGGACTTAAAAATAATCGAACGTAGATAAGTCTTTGAGACATTATGAGGGTAATTGCAGTATCACAATCTGTAAAAAATAGAAATCGAAATTAAAATCAAAGAGTGAAGGAGTACAGAAGTTTTAAAAATATTTTAGAGAAATTTTTTGTAATTTTTTTTTAAATAAAAAAGTACTTACAATATTTTTACGTAAACAGCATTTTTGGGGTACTGAGGATTAAACCTCAGTAACCCCGCGAGAGGTTAAAAGTCAAAAGGTTATTTACGTCCACGTGCTGGGGTAAATTGAAAATGTTTAACTTTTTAAACGATTTGATTGTTTTCAAATTAACCTCTCGCGGGGTTACTGAGGTTTAATCCTCAGTACCCCAAAAATGCTGTTTACGTAATAATATTGTAAGTACTTTTTTATTTAAAAAAAAAATTACAAAAAATGTCTCTAAAATATTTCAAAAACTTCTGTACTCCTTCACTCTTTGATTTTATTTTCAATTTCTTTTTTTTACAGATTGTGATAGTACAATTACCCTCATAATGTCTCAAAGACATATGTTCGATAATTTTTTAAGAAATTTTTAAATAATCTTCGACTCCTTTTTAGAAAGGTTTTCTTCTTCCCTATTTTATTTGGCTGGTTTGCACCCCTTTTAATAACGTTTTAAAATACTCAGTTTTTAAGTCCATAAAAGCTCCATTAAGGTTCTAGTTTTCAATTTTCTCTTTTGCTAACAACATCAGCGTAAAATAAAAAAAAATTCTGTCTCCTGAGGATGAACGTTTCTACGTTCGAAACATGTAGAGACCCTTGAAATAATAATTTTATTCTATTAAATTTTGTGGAGGAAGACTTTGTGTTTTTCTTTCCATTTAATACTTTCAACTCCACTTTAAGTACTTTTAACAAATTGTCACAAGCAAATTGCGGATAAAATTGCATATCATTTAAAATTAAAAATTCAAATATCAGATATACCTATAACGCGTTTTTTTTTTGGTCAAAACAGAAACTTAAGTTCTAAAAAATTATTTACATATTACGAAAAAGTTCAGAACGTTAAAATAACGTTAACTGAAGACGAAATACACCAATTTTACCTAATTTTAACAGCTCATTTAAGTTCAATCGAATCGATACGAAAATAAAAAACAAATCTACATTGTTTAATCAGGCGCGGATATGGAGTTGGGAGTTGATCTTTAGGGGGGGGGGGGGGTGTAGGGATTCGTAGGGATTCTGGTGGGGGGCATGAATAATTTTTTTAATCATAAAGTTTTTTTTTACAAGAAAATCAATCAAAATCTATTGCTTTCGATTTCCACCTGTCCAATTTAAAAAAAAAATGTAAGCAAAAAATAATGGCTCATGGGGGAGAGGTTACTACCCCCATTACCCCCCTCAAATAATGTGTTTATTGGTTGGCGACATTTTTTTTGTTCTGTCCCTTACGTCCCAAATGCCTGCGGAAAACTGTCCGATAAGATATCCACAATAAAAATGATTTAGGCAATTTAAATGGCAATTTTTGTACTTACCTTTAAATACTCCTTGTTTAAAATATAATAAATTGTGTTAAAGGTATCTAGTATAAATTTTTACCCAAAGATTGAGGCGATTATGTTAACCAAAAATTTTAAATATTTGTAACTTCTGCCTGTAGTAAGGATTCTTATCGTTGTTGCAATTTTCGCTCATGTGGTTTGTTCATCGAGCGGTTCGTCGAACAAATCCGTCAACAAAGCCTTAGTCTGTGGGCTACTTTACCATTATGGTATCCCGATAATTCCATAAAATAAATAATATACAAAATATTTAGAAGTTTACAAAATGCCCGGTAGAGGGCGCAATTAATATAATTAAAAATTCAAATTTTTGGCAAATAATCGCTGTTAAGGTCCTAATTTAATAAAACATATAAAAAGATCCTTAATATTTACGATAGTGTATTCCTAAGCCTTTTTTCGTATTGTCGCTAATAAGTATTTTTTTTTAATTGCTGTAAATTTGATTATTTATTATTAATTTGACCCCTAATCCGTTTAAAACAGTGGTTCTTAACCTTTTAGTGATAAGGGACCATTTGACTAAATTTTTGTCTTGCCTTGGACCACAAACCGTCTGTCGGTAATACAAATAATTCCACATGACATAGAAATGTCATGTGGTTCTATAAATAAAACACTTATAAAATTATTCGAAACTAAGAGTTTCATTTTTGATAACATTTTTCAATAACATATATTATTTTAGTGCGATTTTTGGGACTGCATACTGTTTACCATTTGCTGAATCCTTGGTTCAGTGCTACTCAAAGCCAAAGAAATTGGTTTTTGAGCCCAAAAATGTTCAAGTTTAATTTCTGCCTCGAATACATCCTTGCAGTTACTATCGTGTTGCATTTCAATTATTTCTTCTTGAATTGCATTAGGCACCTTAGAAATATTGACAAGGAAAGGATTGCGGATCAGTTTTCGAATACCTTTGAAAAGAAAATAGCGATTAAATTTATTTTTTAAGTTTTTCAAATGTAGTGTAATTTAAATTTAGGATATTGCCAAATAGTGAATGGTCAACATTTATTTTTTTATTTCTTTTTGTGTGTGTAATATTTGATAAATAACAAGGAATCAAAATTTGAAATTTAGTACTTACTTTACCTACTTATATATATTATAATATGCAGTTTAAAAATCTTAACATAGTATAAAATAAAGTCGCTGTAGCCCGTCTGTCCCCTTTCATACGTGCTTAAATATTTAAAACTACGCAACGGATTTTGAAGCGGTTTTTTTTAATAGATAGAGTGATTCAAGAGGAAGGTTTTTATGTATAATACACGCATAATATTGTAGAGAAACACTGATAAATTTAGAGGTTTGTTCGGGTTTGTATTTATAAATCTTGACGTGATGGTGAACTCGCCTTATTATCCCAGAGAAATCGCTGCAACGCAGGCCGGGAAGACGCTAGTAGTCAATAAATAAACTAGGGTTGCCATTTAAAAAAAATTATCGATATCGTTTTAACTCTAATGTGGGACACACTGTATAAATATTTTTATAAAATAGACCACAACTTAAAATGTTAACCCTAGCCCAAGAATTTTTCAAAAAAAAACTGTAATGGAGTTACTGAATTTATTCCAAGTTAGAAACTCACCGTCACTGTATAATAATATATTAGACAAATCTTACACCTACTTTATATGGATTGATTTACTTTTTTGGTTGTTAAAACGATCCACATTATGTATATTTTTGATAGTATTGTATTATACATAATATAAGGTGTGGATCTTCCAAATATCTAATTTTTCTTTAGTCATGGAATAGATATTCGACTGAAACGTCAATAAAATGGAAATAAATTGGCAAGGCAATAATAATAGATTTTCCGATTTTCCATTTCCATTAGCCCAAGAAAAATATTTATAGCATCATTCTTTGTATTTATTTTAGGTATTGCAGATTAAGTATCTCGTTTCAAAAATAAATAACAATAAGAAGTAACTATAGAAAAGATAAGTGGTATTTTCGATTTGCGGAATTGGTCTGTTTTAGTTACTCCAATTTTTAAAATTTGTTGTTATACAGCGTGTTTGTGGATTTGCTTGCCAAATGGAAAACTTCTTTATTATCAATTATTCGAAAAAAAGTTATTCTTTATAAAAAGTTTTGCTTTGAAAATTATTAAGATTGGCATTTCTTTTTAATGTTGTACATGGTGTCTCAAAAAACGAAAAACTTTAATTCTAAATGTGAAAAAACTTTATACCAATATTTATTATCCGGCAAATTGGAAAGCGCGAAAAGCGCATTAAATCGGCAACTAATTGTAATATACAAGGGCAATGATAAAGTTTTTTTTTAAATAGTTTTACTTAAGATTTTTGATAAACAATATGGATAAATACCATCGCAATATTTATTATTAAGCCATCAATGTACTATTTGCCGGTTCATTTAGTATACAGAGTGATTAAAATATTTAGATAATTTACTTATTTATCCATATTGTTTATCAAAACTATTAAGTAAGTATTTAAAAAAATCTTTATCATTGCCCTGTATACTACAAATTAGTTGACGATTAACATAATGCACTTTTCGCGCTTTCCAATTTGCCGGATAATAAATATTGGTATAAAGTTTTTTCACATTTAGAATTTAAGTTTTTCGTTTTTTAAGACACCATGTACAACATTAAAAAGATATTCTAATGCCAATCTTAATAATTTTCAAAGCAAAACTTTTTATAAAGAATAACTTTTTTTCGAAAAATTGATGAAAGAAGTTTTCCATTTGGCAAGCAAATCCACAAACACGCTGCACTTATAATGCTAGTAATTATTAAATAGACTAAACTAAGAAATACGGCGTAGAGAGCACAATGATTTTGGGGTGCGTCAAATGTAGAAAGAATGTGATTATAGTGAACATAAAAGAAAATTTAAACGCGCCTGCGCCGATATAAAGAAGTTAATATAAGAATGACTTCCAGTTAGATTTAAAATATTATATGTTTGTAAATTGTAGTATTTCACCAATGTTATAAGAAGTTATTGTTGTTAAGCTATAAAATCATAACCAATAGAATTTTAGTGAGTCAGTAGTACCTAGTACTGAGCAGTATTCAGCAAAGTTACTGTGTTGGTTGCAGTCATGGTAGTGAAAATCTTAAACTTACTGATCTAATTTTCAAAATATAATAATGCTTAATTGGAAAGGACTGCAATGCAGCTTCTATATATTTTTTAAAGTCTTGTTATATTAACATAGTTTTTGTTCTCTATATACATCATGAATAAACAAATAATAATCTGACCTACAATAATAATTACCCAATATTTAGAAGGCAATGAATAAAATTTATTATATTTTGCCAAATTATGAATGGGGTTTATCATAAAGTAACGGACATATTTTCAACAGTCAAAGTTGCTGGTTACTTAATTCTTGTTTAAAATCTTTTTGCAAACCGACATAACATTTTTATATTAAAATAGCAGAAATAATAGATACGAGTAAATTAAAAACGAATTGAGATGTGATTTTTTTACAAAATTAAATATACACGAGATACATCCTTAAATACATCAAAATGAAGTGAAGATATAGTTTAAAGTCGTTAAAACAGTGATCAAAACTTTACAAACTTTTGTAGAAAATGAACGAAATAAGACACTTTCAGTATTTCCCCATCAAAGTAGTTATGAAATATTAAAATCTTAACATGTTCACATCACATATTTGTATTGTAGAATAGAGAAGAGTCAACTTTTTCTAAAAACAAAGCGTTTCGACAGTCGACACCCACATGTGACATTAACGGCCGATACTGGTTTCTTTCTAAAAGTTCCCAGTTCAATAGTTAGCCGTAGCAAGCTCTCACATCAGGTTTCAGAGACTAAATTTTCTTAGTTCTTATTATTTAAGTTAAACTGTAAGTAGAGTAAACAGTGTAGGTTAATTAACTATCCTCTTTCCAATTACAAACATTTCATTTATCATCATTTGCTATTATAAATTTATTATTATTAGTTTATCTATTTTTAATTATGGTACAATAGTTGCCAAACATTGTGCACACTGAGATCTAATCCAGCTGTTTGTATTTTAAAAACACATGCCATTTTGGCGGCTTTGTGCTACGCCGCGAACAAAAGTTATTATATGGCAATGCAGCATTGAACGCGAAACATACTCAGACGTACCGCTTGATTGGCTCGTAGCTACAATATTTGGGCGGCGAAAGTCTGGTATGTTTTAAGAGTTATTCTGTGTTGAAGGTGAGATTAGGTTAAAAAAAAACAGTGAAGAGAAGAGAACTACAGTTTTTGACATGAAATATTGTATTAAAAAGGGCCAAAAGAGGTACATATTATGTAAGCGAAAGTAAGAAAATATTATAATGGAGAAGTTTATAGAACGACTAAAAATGTCTTATTTCTTTCATATAGTGTGAATTTGTACTTCAAGTAAATTCAGTATATCAAGTACAGATTTTTTTTTGGAAAAATATTTGAGCACGGGTTTTAACATTTTAAGTTGTGGCCTTTTTATAAAAAAAATTATTTATATAGTTTGTACCAAATATATGATAACATCGATCAATTTTTTAAATGGCAACCCTCGTTTTTTATTGACAATAGTCAATAGTCATAGTTAAAGTGCCTATTAAGTTATACAATTAGTTATAGTTATGTAATTTGATAGTGGGTTGAGAGCAAGGGCGTCCGAAGGAACTTTTTCAAGGGGGGGCAAATCATAATTGGAATTATTTTTGTTTCTAGCACTTCAACAAACCTTCAATAAAAGAATAGAGCAGAACACCTAATACGTATATTAAATAACAAAAAATAGCTAAACAAAATATTTAAAAATGTTTTTGTATATCTATCTGTATATTGGTATTATGACTAGCTGTGTAAATTAAAATAAAGCTTTATTTATTCTATTTTAATATTTTTCCTTCGCTATTTAGTAAAGATTTTTGAATTCCACATTTCATTTTATACAATAAGAGTTCGTTTTACCAATTTTGTCAATTGAATTGTATCTTAATAAATATGTATATCCCAGTTAAACAAAAAAAAACTCAAATCTACTTGGGCCAGGGGGGGGGGGGGGGGCAAGCGCACCCCCTTGCCCCCCCCCCCCCCCCCTTCGGACGCCCTTGGTTGAGAGGTCCCAAGAGCTCTAGCTCCCCTACCCCCATTAGACAATGTTTTTGTTTAGAAAAGAAATTAAATACCACCTTATGGATATGAGTCATATTTTACACCTATTTTAACATATTTTAGGAACTAAAAAAAATGTCGGCAACAGAACCGAGAGACAATAAAATAGCGCCAAAAGGTGCCAAGTTACCAATTCACCAGCTTAATCCGAGTTATACAGTGCGGGTAATATGTTGTGTGTTTTTTATTTTTATTACCGAAATATTTTTGGCCCATTATATTTATAGGTAAGTCAGATTATAGTACTTAGTAGTGGTTAGCAAAGAGGTAAAATAATATCAGCAATTTATTCTTTCAAACATTCGGCACCAAACCGTTAAGCTGTACTTGACATTTACATTTTATGGGAATTGGTGCAGTTTCTCTATACGGGTTCTCCATTTAAAACGAAACAGGCTAAATATCTGGTTCCACGTTAATTAAAAAAAAAACGCTCAGACCCGTCGACTTTTATTTTGAGGGGGACATCTTTTGCGTGTATTGTCAATCTTGTTACTTCAAGCCCCTGGGAGGGGGGGGGGGTAAGATCTAAATATTAGTCTATACTAAACAGTTTCCGAGATATTGACTCTTGAAAAATGAGATTTTTGAACTTTGACAGCGTCTAGCTTTCTAACTGTACGTCTTTAGAGTAAAACGGCTTACATGTCCCTATCTTCGATTTTTATTATCTTTCCAATAGTGTCAACTTCCGGTTAAACCGGTTGTAAGAAATATAGTACTTCCGGTTTAACCGGAAGTTGACACTATTGAAAAGATAATAAAAATCGAAGATAGGGACATATGTAAGCCGTTTTACTCTAAGACGTACAGTTAGAAAGCTAGACGCTGTCAAAGTTCAAAAATCTCATTTTTCAAGAGTCAATATCTCGGAACTGTTTAGTATAGACTAATAATGCTTTTATTAAAAAATGTTCAGAATTTTATGAAGAATCCAAAAAAATTATATAAAATAGGGGTATCCATTTAAAATTTAGATCTTACCCCCCTCCCTCCTGGGGGCTTGAAGTAACAAGATTGACAATATACGCAAAATATGTCCCCCTCGAAATAAAAATCGACGGGTCCGAGCGTTTTTTTTTTTAATAACGTGGAACCAGATATTTAGCCTGTTTCGTTTTAAATGGGGAACCCTGTATGAATAAGATTTACGCTTTTTGTGGAGCGTTTTCAAAACTGAATGTTGCAATCTCCGACAACCTAATTTCAACCTTAACCAACTCTTTTATTTTATAATCCAAAATAATTATATAGAGTTGTTAAAAAAAAACCGGAATTTTGTTTTTTTATAATAACTTTTTTATTTATTGACGGATTTTATTGATTTTGTCTTGTTTGAGAGATAAACATACCTCTAATCTTAAACTTTTGACATTTGTTAAAAAACAAAATGGAGGATATACCTCAACTTGGTTAAACTTGAAAGCTTGCTGTAACTTTTTTGAATATCACTATATCTTTATGTGCAAGATTCTAAAATTATAAACATTTCCGAACAGAATAAGGGGTCGCACGTGCAAATATGGTAAAAAATAGCTGACGTATGACAATATAAAGACATATAAGTTTTAACATGTTGATTCCGATTTTTCTTTTGTTATTTTTCAAAATCAAATCGGCAGTTAGTAGTGATAGATTGGGGTTTCTGCATCAATTTGCGCAGGTCCCTTCTGCGCATGCGCTAGCAGTGCGCAGGTTCAAAGCTGTTTAAAGCTGTTTCTTAGTCGTTCAAAGCTTTAAGCAGCCAATGAACAGCTTTAAACAGCTAATAAACAGTTTTGAACGACTAATGAACAGCTTTGAACAGCTAATGAACAGCTTTGAACGACTAATAAACAGCTTTGAACAGCTTTTGAACAGCTTTGAACGGCTAATGAACAGCTTTGAACCTGCGCATTGCTGGCGCATGCGCAGAAGGGATCTGTGCAAATTGATGCAGAAACCTTCATCTATCACTACTGTCGGGTTTGTTCGTTTTCATCTATCATTACTGTCGCGTTTGTTCGGGTTTGTTTGACAAACATCGCTTATTTTATGTTTGTCTTTGCTATTTGATTTTTTTGACAGTTGTGAAATTCCACTTATTTTTATTATCAAACTGTTTAAAATGGCATACTTCATACGAAGTCAGTTGAGACAACATAAATATTTATATACGATCAAACTGAAACTACAATACAAATATAACAACATTTGTATTGATCGCTCCCTATACAGATGTTCGAAGATAGTCCACGTGGACTTGACAAGTCTGTCATCAAATTTTTTTTAGTTTTTTTGTCTGTCTCAACTAAGATCGTATACAATTCCTAACGATAAAATTTTTAAATAAAATTTAATTTTAAGAGGAATCAAAGTTAGTGAAATTTTCTTGCTGTATAGTAGTTCGTAGAACGGATAATAAAGGAAGGTTTGAGACTTTAAGTGAAAATATTCTTTTAAACTTACTCCTGAAGTCAAAGCCAGAAGATTGTTAAGATGCAGATATTTTTTTAATAAAATTAGAGCTAGAGGAGATATTTCAAAAAAATTGGTTTGCTGATGAAAATATTTTTGCAATAAATCCCTTGAAAATTGCCCAAAATGATGCACAACAACGAAAATGGGAAACACCCTAATCACCAACCATCTATTTAGGGAAAGACATAAATTTATTAATTATTTAGGTAAAAGTGTCTCCATAAATTTCAAGACTCTCAAAAATATTTGTTTTAGTTATCTTTTAAGCAAGTGAGAAGACCAATGCCAATGTCATGTTGATTTTGAAAAGTAACAATAGAAAAATTAAAATCTATCTGTTTAAACATACCTATCTTTATTTTGTCATACATCAGCTATTTTTTTAACATATTTGCATGTATGATCCCATATTCTATTCAGAAAGGTTTATGATTTGAGAATCTTACCCTTTTAAGAATATACAGTGCCCTTCAAAAAAGTCACAGCAAGTTTTATAATTTAACCAATTTGAGGTGTGTCCCCCGTTTTTCCACAAATGTCATAAATATAAGATTAGCGGCCTGTCTTGATCCATCCTTTCTCAAACAAGAGAAGAATCAATAAAATCAGTCCATAAATAAAAAAGTTATTATATAAATAAAAACAAAATTCGGTTATTTTTTGAACAACCATTTATACTGATCAGCTTTTCTTTACCTTGTTTTGTTTGTTTTCTGTTTAGCATTATCAGCAAAAACAAATTCTTCAGTCCATAAAGAAATATTTAATTCGATTTATTTATTTCCTGTAACATTAATCAACCATTGCATCAATAAAATCTTTGAAAAATTATTTCTTTAAATTTTATTAAAACCTTAAATTTTTAAAGTCAGTATACCAAATTTTATATTTCTAGCTACTAAAAGTTCAATCTCAAATACGTTTTTTGGTTCCCGAGTAAATTCGGTATCCACGCTTAGTTTATTGAAGATTCTCATCGAAAAAAAAAAATTACATGTTACTTTAAACCTTGAAAACGAAGCGTTACAGCGCGCGGCGGTGAGAAAGCATGTGTTCATCTTATATTAGCACGGTCACGTTCAAAGGTAAATGCAGCTTAATCCCCACTCCCGGTCCCATCCGACTCTTCGCCTCCTCTCTCCTACAAACGATGTTATCAACAGATTTTAATAACATTTATGAATGACATGTGCCATCTATAGGTAACAGATCGTTGGTGCCAGTTTATAATAAAATATCAGTTTATTTGAGATGCAGGATCAACTCGTGATATAAATAAATAATATATTATGTAGGTTCAGCTTGGTGTGTTTGGTCTTCGATATTTATAACGATACCTGTTTTTTTTTAAATTTTTTTTAGACTTATAATCTCCGAAATCCGAGAAAATTATCTCAGTAAGAACAGCTTTCGGCAAAATTTTCAAAACGAAATTCGCACCGAATCCTTTAGAGAGGAAGTGCTGCGGATTCACACATATCTCGACATAAAAAAAGAGCATGGAATTCCAAAAACCGAAGACAAGCCCACATTGGATTCGGTAAAAATACAACAACGAGAAAGAAGAAGCGTAGGGAGAAATAGAGAGTACAACTTTTTGGCACCTGCGAATACCGAAGAGCCTCACGTCGAATTTTTCAATCCAAAAATGAGGTCACTTTTGGAAGAAAAAGATGAAGAAATAAGGAGAAAAACTGGGGCAAAAGGGGCAGCGCCTGGAGACGATCAATGGATTTGGGTGACAAGTTCTAGTAGAATACCGGTAAGTATGTTTTTTTTTTTAGTAAAGTAGTGGGAGACAATGTATTTTGTATGAACCAGTTGCGACTCTTCCGATTTTGGCCCCCTTATTTTTCCTTATTTATATTAATTCTATGTTTAAATTAAAATTGAAAGGGACAATTAGATTGTTTGCTGAAGATACAACTATTTTATACATCGCTGATTCATATGAAATTATACAAAATTTTATAAATCGTGATAGGAAAATCATTAAATTATGGATGTGTAGTCATAAATTAACATTAAATTTGGAAAAATCCTCTTTTTTATGTATAGGAAGAAACCCAATTTATACAGAAGTAATTAAAAATTAAAAGTCGGGCATTTAAAACAATCAAATTAAATTAAATTTTTGGGGTTGATAGTAGATGAAGCTATTAATTGGAGTAAACACATTGAATATATTAAATAGAAAATAGTTGCACCGTGGGGATTTAAAAAAAAAAAACTAAGTTTTTTGACTCCAAATTATATGTTACGTCCTATTTATTTTGCTATTATTCGCTCTCATTTACAATATTTAACTTTAAGGTTGAATTCTCAACGTCATTCAATCTATTGCCAACCTATAACCTAATTCGCGTTGATTTTTTGAGTTTATTATTTTAATAACTAACATTTAAAGAAAATCAATATCGTCGGTACATTATTTAGGTAGTATCTGATATATTACAAAAATATCAATTTATTTCATTGCTAATTTTGGGAGAATTGTATAGTGAAAGAACAATGAATGACAATGACATAATAATGTTAAAAAAAATCTTACCCGATATTTTTCGTTATACAATTCTCCTAAAATGAGTTATGAAATTCCTTGATATTTATTAAATATGTCAATTATTACCTATACAATATCAAGTCGATACTGATTTTCTTTAAATTTTGTATAAAAGCTAGAAAACATAAATAAATCTACGCGAAATAGGTTATAGGTTGGCAAGCATGTTGATACTCCCACCTTAATATGGGGATCAACTTTTCAAAATTTACTTAACCCTTTACAAGTTTTACAAAATAAAGCAATTAAAGATATAAATATTGCTTGGAAAGACAATATTCAACTAAACTTTTATATAAAAATTTTAATATTATGTCAATTAAGTATATTCACCTAATGCAAAATATTGTTTTTGTTCACCAAATTATATCAAAAAATAAACATTCAAATATAAAGTTCAATTACAGACGTGAGGTACCTATACATGATCATTTAACTAGAACTGTTTTCAATATTGATTTGCCTTTAATACACACTAGGGCAGGTCAAAACTCCATTTATTATCAAGGTATGAAATTTTACAACGAAATTGCCTAAGAATTAAAATTTTTAAATATAAAACGTTTTAAAATGATAACTAAGAAAATACTTAAAAAAGGGGAAGCTAAATTTTAAACTAAAAAATATTTAAACGTGCACTTATTTAATGATTAAGTATTCTTTTCGAAATTATTTATAAATGATATCTAAACGATATTATTACCTAGTTATATTATTTTATTAAAATAAATTGAATAATTTTATACTGCATATTTAAATATTTTTATTTTTTTTTATTGAAAAAAATAAATAAATAAATAAATAAGGTCATTTGGTTAATGACCTCCCTCAATTATTCTCTTCTTATGTAACTTAATCTTTATTAAGTTTAAATTAGGTTTAAAATAGGTTTAAAATTTATATTATCAGCCAAACTTCGTTTGATTCGATATTATTACTATTACCTCTAAAATATGGCTCGTAATGCTCGTATTTTACGAGAATTTTATGATAACAACTATCGCTAGTTATCGTACGTCCCTGTAGTATATTGGGTCCAAGCGAGCCGCGACCACGGCTCTGCTATTTCCTGTACCAGGCAAATTTTAATGCGTAAGCGTGCAAGAGATAAATCTACTCTAGGTGCCGTCTCCGCTACGAAGGTTGGCAATCATCAGGGCGATTCTTATTTTTGAAACCGCAGCTCTAAATACTTCATTGTTACTCCATAGAAACCATTCCCTAAGATTCTTCAGTCAGGAGTTTCGTCTCCTTCCTATAGATCTCTTTCCTTAGATTTTTCCCTGCATAACGATTTGCAACATTCTATATTTTTCTCCCCTCATGACATGTCCCATAATATACAGTAGTTTTCTTCTTTTAATTGTTGGAATTACTTCTCTCTCTTTGTGCATACGCCTCGTTACTTCAACGTTGGTTACTCTCTCCACCCAAAAAATCCTCAGTATTCTCCGGTATATCCACATCTCAAATGCCTCTAGCCTCCTCATATCAGCCACCCTCAGTGTCCACGACGCCATCCCATAATATAGTACAGACAGCACATAGCATCTCATCAGTCGTATTTTTAATTCAAGGTTTAGATCTCGGGAGCAGAAAAGTCTCTTCATTCTTGTAAATGTGTTTCTGGCTTGTTCGATTCTGATTCGTATTTCTTGGGAGCTGTCATTGTTTTCATTAATGGTTGTGCCTAGGTATTTGTATTCTCTTACTCTTTTAATAGGTTGATTCTTCACATATATCCTATGAATGTCCTGAGTTGTTTTTGTTATCAGCATATATTTTGTTTTGCTTATGTTCAGTGATAGTCCATAATCTTTGCTTACTGTGACCATTCTATTAATAAATTAGCGTCTGTAGGTCTTCATGTCTTCATAGAGATAAATAAATGTATGCTACTACTGAGAGGAAAGACAAAGAAAAATAATCTGTTGCGACTAAAAGCGAAACAAAATTTCGATGAAGTTCCGACGAACGTTTTGCAGAAACGTGTGAGCCTGCGAGTTACACTTTTTCAGTTAAGAAAAAACTTTGTCTACACATCGCTAAACATTATTCAGTTATAATATTTAATAGCAACACAAAAAAACTTTGATTAATAAATTCTAAAACAAAAACGAAATTTTCTTTGTAAGTACATGTTTCTGCTATGATTACTTTCTAAATCAAAACTTTTTTAACTGGAAACTGCAGATAGCAGGAAATTGTTCTTCAAATATAGGCCATTATATGAATAAATCCAAACATTGATCAAACAGCGACTTTCAAGGATATCAGTATTTAAAATTTAATGGGGACTATACTATTGGTACATTCCTTCTTTTAGTCCATACCATAGTCGTTAATATCAGAACATCCCTTATAAGAGTATAAGGGAAAACTGATAAACTCATCAGTCTTTATTATTAATAGCAGGTGTAGCAGGAAAGATTTAGAGGTCTGGATAATAAATTATGTTGTTATTCTCAGTATTATGTTTTCATATTAGTTACATATTATAAATTAAGTGAAGTCATAATAGAACATTACAGCAGGAGCATGGAAAGTAAGATTTAAGGGCAATCTATCCCAAGGGCATTAAAATTCAATTTTATGCAAATTTCTGCTTTAAAATCAAAAAATTGCCACCATCAGCTTTTGAGGATATTGCCTATTATAGAGTGGACCGAAAACAGGCAAAAAAAAATTTCAAATGTAGAACCGGCCAGATTGAATAAAATTAAAAATTAAAGTTTTGAATTCAATTATCCAAGGTAAGCTAATTCGCAAAATATCGATATTATTACTGTAATATCAATAGACCTTTAGACACGTAATATTTATTTCGAGCGCAAACAATATTTACGGATTTCTAGTTCCAAGATATTAATGAATTGTGTGAGTGATACTTATTAAGTTTGATATTAAATTAACCCAGAACCCATCACTGCACCTCAAGTTTAGCTCGTATGTAGCCATCCCTGGACTTTTCACAGCGCACTTTTGTTGAGGTGTTCGCAGGGTTGGACAAAATTTGATTTTTGTTAGAAAAATCAAAATTCATTGATTTTTTTTTAACATAATGTTTTTTATTTTAATTTTAACCAGAAATTTAGTTATCTGGCTTTTTTAAATTAATACAAATTATTTTAAGGTCACTCCAAAGTATACCGGGTGTCCACGGAAGTTGGCTCGCCCCTCTAACTTTTTTGTTTTTCAAGATAATGAAATAAAATTCGGGGGATTTGTATACGACATAAAACTGCATTATTTGACAGGTGACTCAACATTATGGAACTTCCGGTTTAACCGGAAGTTACACAAACTTTCGATTTTTAAATGGGACACCTGGTGTATTTTTCCTTTTTTTGACTCCATATGACATTCTAAATATAACGATGTGTCACTTGTCACTTTTTGTCACCAAGAAAATATTTTTTTTCCAAATTTATTGTTTTATCTAGAGGGCTATGAATACCTTAAAATCACTTATTTCAGTTCTCTAATCTTGGGAAAAATACAATTTTACTATTTTTGATCCAATGCTATGTGCTATGCAAAATTTAATTTTTAAAGTTGTATAACTCATTTTTTTTTAAATGGCAACATGGTGGCTCGTCGGGTTAAGAAAAAAGAGGATTTTATTACGATTATACACTATTAGATTTTAGAAAAGCTGCCATTAAAAAACTTTAAAAAGTTAACTTTCCTAAAATGAAGCATCTTTGGAGAATAAATTTAGATTTAAATGCATCAAGTAGCCTGTGACCAGCAAAGCTGATAAAACAAAATCATGCCTTGAAGAAAATTGAAATGCCAAGAGCTTCTGCCAAAGTAAATTAGATTGTTGTTTAAAAAACATGGAAAATAATAGTTTTACAAAGAGTGAAAAAGTTTATATGTTATTAGTGTTAGTAGAATGTAGAAATAATTCAACCAATGCTGCACGACTTTACGCACAAAGATATTTTAACCCGGCACTATTAGTTGTTATGTTATTATTGTCAGGCTCATTTCGCATTTTCGGAACCAGTACCTAATAGTGCCGGATTGAAATATCTTTCTGCGTAAAGTCGTGTAACATCGATTGAATTATTTCTACATTCTCCAAACACTAATAACATATCAACTTTTTCACTCCTTGTAAAACTATTATTTTCCATGTTTTTAAACAAATTTATTTTGGCAGAAGCACTGTTGGCACTTCAATTTTCTTCAAGGCATGATTTTGTTTTATCAGTTTTGCTGGTCACAGTCACAGGCTACTTGATGCATTTAAATCTAAATTTATTCTCCAAAGATGCTTTATTTTAGGAAAGTTCTAAGTTAACTTTTTAAAGTTTTTTAATGGCAGCTTTTCTAAAACCTAATAGTGTAGGGTACCAAATAATCGTAATAAAATCCTCGTTTTTCTTAACCCGACGAGCTACCATGTTGCCATTTAAAAAAAAATTAGTTATACAACTTTAAAAATTAAATTTTACATAGCACATGGCATTGGATCAGAAATAGTAAAATTGTATTTTTCTCAAGATTAGAGAACTGAAATAAGTGATTTTAAGGTATTCATAGCCCTCTAGATAAAACAATAAATTTGGAAAAAAAATATTTTCTTGGTAACAAAAAGTGACAAGTGACACATCGTTGTATTTAGAATGTCATATGGAGTCAAAAAAAGGAAAAATATACCAGGTTTCCCATTTAAAAATCGAAAGTTTATGTCACTTTCGGTTAAACCGAAAGTTCCATAATGTTGAGTCACCTGTCAAATAATGCAGTTTTATGTCGTATACAAATCCCCCGAAGTTTATTTCATTATCTTGAAAAACAAAAAAGTTAGAGGGGCGAGCCACCTTCCGTGGACACCCGGTATAGTATAAATTACAGCTAAAATATTTGTCAGAAAATGCTTCATACAAGAAAATTTCTGTGGCGACTTGTTTCTTTCCCGATCTATAAATTGCCATTGCCCAAGAAGTCTTGCGTATTTTAATAGTAGTTATGCCATGGAGGGGAAGTAAATAATATGTAGTTTTAATTTTGTCTTTGATATTAAATAAAAACATATAAATGACTGGAAGAAAAGAAGGCAACATACGGCAGTTATAAGCAGTGGCGGCTCGTGCCATTTTAGTGAAGTAGGGCCAGGTAAACCCTTATTGCCGCAGGCAAAAAATGTTTGGGTGCCACGCCCTTTTTTGTTAATAGTTCTTGCTTTTGAAGTAGGAAAAATAAGCAAAAAGGCACCTAATTTAATTTATGAATTTACAATCATATCTTGAATAGGTATACCTAAACACGATAACAAGTTGAAACACACAAGCAATGTCAGTGGTTTCATCTGCGATAACAGCAATAAACGGAGAGTCCTTTATTTCTTTTATGACTTCATCATGATAGTCATGATACACATCTAACATACAGTCCAGAAGTTCATTTTGTATGGTTTTTGATGTTCCTTTAAATACTTTTGATTTTTCAATATGATCTTTAACACATTGACGACCGACAGTCAAAATACGAAACTTCCTGAGAAACCATCGAAAACGGGGGGTAATAACAAAAAACTAATATTTGTTATGGGTTGTAGGGCTATTATAGATAATTTTTTTCGCATTCAAAATTTTCCAAAATGCCGTCCAGTCAACTGGACGTCGGTATCTGGAAAGAAATTTTACCATCAGGCACCAACGTCCAGTTAACTGGACGCTGTTTTTTTTATTTTTTTACACAAAAAACAACATTTAGCTATAAACTTTTTATTTAAAAAAAAATGCTCTTTTGCCACAAAGCACGTGTATAATATAACGAATGACAGAAACAAAGCATATACGTCTATAAACGGGTTTCTCGCCCACCTGCAATAAATACGTCAAAAGCCCAGTTTACACTGACGCTTATATATGCAGATTTTGCATTTTTTCTTATCTTGGGAACCAACGAAATAAATCAGTCGAGCCTGAGGGACCGCGCGAAATTTTAAACTCATTTAAATGCATTATATTATGTGTCCAGTATACTGGACGCGGTCTCCACGGAAAGAACGACATGTCCAGTATACTGGACGGTGGTCGTCAATGTGTTAAGAGTTTTGTCTAATTCTGAGCTGAAATTTATTAATTCACGAAATATGCCCCTATTTTCCGACGTCTCTTTTTCGTCATGACCTCTCAAAGCCAACTCAAATGCACCACAAACCCGAACGCAGTTTATAATAATTATAAACTGCGTTCTAATACCAAATTATTTGGTTTAATATGTATCTGTTTTTATCAATTTGTTCGTTTTTCTTCATTATTTCATTGTGATATGCAGAATTTAATTGAGTTTTAATGTTAATTTTACCAAGCATACTGAAATTAAATATATTGTTTAAATGTACCTTCGATTTTTCATGTGTCTTCATTTTGTCCCAGATATGGACCAAATCATCTGTACCTTTTTGGGACCAAGTTTGCTCCCCACCAAATAAAACACACATAAAACAAAATAGTCTATTAGATTCATCACAACCGCACACCCAAGTATTTTTTCCATAAGTATTTCTATTAAATTAACGAAAACGCACTGTCTGTCCGCCCTGAGTTTTTTCTATATTTAAATCTGGTAACGGTCGTCCTAATTCCTTAATTTACAATTTCTGTTCTAAGGAAATGGTAGAAAATGGAGTTTCCTTTAAAAATCTAATAGTATTCATTACTTATGTATTTCTAAAATAAAAAGTTCGTTAACCCTACATTAAATCAGCTGGCCAAACGAAAACAAATCGGGACGCGACGCGAACATCAGCTGTTTGAAACGTCTAACATCAAATGGTCAAACGAAGAGAGCCAGGCTACGTCGCCGAGATTTTTGCCTGCTTGAATTCAAGGTCATTTTCCAATGTTTTTTTTATTGAGGTGATGGCGTTTCGTCACCTCCCGTGTGCCTCGTCGCGCTTGGCGCGGAAGCTACGTTACCGTTTTACGCATAATCGCTTCCTTTTAGATGGAAATTTGCACCCGACTGTGTTCCATTTTTAAATTATTTTGCTAATTGCTTTAAAAACGAGAATATTAATTTTAATAGGTTTTGGTAATTTGTAAAGGGCAGGACGCTAGACAGGAGGGCAGGTAGTGCCATGGCACTGTGGCTCTACCCCACGAGCCGCCACTGGTTATAAGTTATATTGCTCTGAACAAAAAAAAATTGTTTCAATTAAATCACGATTTAAAAAAAAAATCAAATGGTTTAAATCACTTGAATAAACTATCCCAACCCTGGTCCTCCGTGATTATCTGAACACACCTTTCAACTGCCCGAGTTGAACAAGAAAATCAATCAAAATTTTGTTTTGTTGGTTTGTCACGATATTCGACAATTTTTCTTCTTTTTCACATATCCTGTGTTAGAGGAGGTTCTGTGTCAGTACAACTAAGCCAACCCATGAGGTCAATAATAGTCTTCAGTCACTTCAGCGTTTTAAAATCTGCTTTCTCTTCTTGCTTTCTCTTTGTTTTCCATAAAAGTCTAGCACCATTTTCTAATCGGGGCTGAGTTTTTATCTAAAACAACTCGCGAATACACTTTAATCACAAACTCGGCAAGTATTTTTAAATTTCCCGGATTTTCTATTGTTGCCACATATTAGAATCTAAAAATTCCTTCACTCTTGAATGAACCAATAATATCTTCTGCTAAATTTTTAGAACACACTCCATCTTCGATAGCTTTAGAAATCTTATACAAATAGTGATGTTCTGTGTTGTTCGAATCATTTTCGTCTACGTTAACCAAATCAGCTTTTATTAGCTGAAATTTGGCAGGAGTAATTTTTTCGCAGATATGCTATACGCCATGCTTTGAAAAAATTATGAGAATTTTTGTTCCCGTTATGAAAATGTACCCCAGAAAAAATAATCTGGACAATTTAAAGCGGGCGATCTTGGGGTTTACCTCGACCTATCCAACGGTTGTTTTATTGTTGATTTAAAAACCACCTTACATTCAAACTGAAAGGTGTCGGTGCACCATCATGCATAAATAACAATTATGGGTTTCATAGTTAAGTACCACTTCTAAAAGGAACCAGAAGTTTCTCTTCTAAAAATTGACGATAATATTGCCGATTCAACTACATTTTTTTAAATTTTGTTTCTTCGATAATTATTATTATTCTTGGTTTGCCTTGACATCTATTTTTGCAAATAACTAGAAAACCATGATAGATACGATGCAAATGTAAGGAACGAAAAAGTATAAGAAAAGAACGGGGAGCCAAACTATGATATTCGTATTTATACAGGGTATTTCAAAAAAAGTACAGGAAAGTGGAATTGTCGGTAGCGCAAAAAATAAAACACCCTGTATACTGCAGTTTGACATTTTCTTGAAGATAATTCATAAGCTAATAAGTGTAGCAAATTGGAAATAATTATCTCGGAATATGTGTGAGAAAAACCAAAAATAACAAAAAAAAAATAAAAACTTTGACACTCTGTATATCAAAAATGAAGCCTTTTTGGCCGCATGTTTATAAGTATTTTCTTTCTATCTTGAGGACCACTATCACTCCCTTAAATATTAACGTGCCATTCATTTAATGTGGTATAAAGGGATATTTTTTAATTATAAATTGTTATAAATATTAAATATTTGACGTATTTATAAGTTTTTAAACAATATTTTATAAAAATTACATGCATATAACAATAAAACTCCAAAAACATATTGTTTCGGAAAATATTTACAATTTTTCATGTTATAGATGAATTTTCATAATTATAACATTGATTCATTACTTTCCAAATTACATTTTTAATACCAATAAAAATAATTATTTTCCCATTGAACAGTAGTGGAAAATGACAAATGATAACTTATTATTACTAATCCAACCTACATACCTATGAAACTATAAAAACAATAATTTCTTCTATAAAAGTGTTAAAAATTATTATTTTGGCAATAACTCTGAAACGAACAAAGATATCGAACTGCGGTCTTCACATTTTTTCTTGCAAATTTAATCTGCCTTCCGATTAGTTATATTTATACCGTATGATTTGAATTTTCGGAATAAAATAAAATAAAACTGTTATTATTACAAATTGCGCCCTCTAGCAATTTTATTAGAAACTATCGTGTACCGTTGTATGCGACAATTAAAAGTATTTACCTTTCTCTGCCAAACCAGCTTAAATTTAGTAAAATCGGATAAGTCGTTTAGAAGTTACAGCGATTTAAATGATTGCACTTTCAATAACTTCCCCCACTCTTATTAAGGTCGGTACGCCAATAAGCCCTAAACTAAAATGATGCAAAATTGTCTTAGCTTTCTAATGATGTAATCAGAGATATACCTTAATATTGGAATCTCCGGAGAAATTTAGAATTTTAAAAATAAATTTTCAATTGTGCCCCCTTGAAATTAAAAATAATTTCCAAAATTTTCTCATAGCCCTTTTAATAGTAATTTTTTTTCCCAATTTTCTTTGCTTAGTAGTTTTCCCTTAATAAAACACCCTGTATATGCCAGTCAATAACAGTTATTTTGTCATGAGACCAACGCCGAGGATAGGTGCCATGATACTCTACAAATTATAAAATAGCAACTTTTATACCCATATACCGGGTGGTCAACTAAGAATGGCCGCCGGCTATATCTCAGAAACTAATAAACATAGAAACTTGGGGAAAAAAAATTATGATTAAAGCGATCATGAGAAAATTCTGGAAATTACTTTCAAGTTCCTCATTTCGCCGCAAGGGGGCACAATTAAAAATAATTTTTTTTCATTTTAAATTTCTCCGAAAATCCCCATATTAAGGTATAAGTCTGATTACATCATTGGAAAGCTTAGACAATTCTTCATCATTTTGGTTTAAGGCTCGTTGACGTACCGACCTTGATAAGAGTGGGGGAAGCTATTGAATGTGTAAACATTAAAATCGCTGTAACTTCTAAACGCCCTATCCGATTTTACTTAATTTAAGCTTGTTTGGAAGGGAGCTACACCAAGCCACACAAACACCAACAATTTTTCAATATATTCAAGACATAAGTACAAAATTCTATGAAAATCGAATACAAAATTCAATACTGACGCAAGACATTACCCAAATTAGACATAATGACAACCCTACACACAAACCCTTGTATGCAAGACTACCGATTTATTTCCAGCAAAATAATCCACCCTAACAAATCCAAAAAGTTTCGAGAATAAGTGCATCAAACACAAAAATGCAATGAAAATTAACTCCGCCCCAAAAGAGAGGGGACACGACCAAGGAATACATTCAAGTCGAAAGACAAATGCATGCTACCTTGTACCTGACAATACTAAGCTGGTTTTTGTTTTCTTTTCCAGTAGTCGCATATTTTCTTGTAAATTTCATCTACTTTCCAATTATGATGTCATAAGTATACTGTATCATTTGAATTTTCGGGATAAAATAAAAAAAAACTGTTATTATTACAAATTGCGCCCTCTAGCAATTTTATTAGAAACTATTGTGTATCATTGGATACGACGATTGAAGATACTTACCTTTCCCTTCCAAATAAGCTTAAATTTAGTAAAATCGGATAAGTCGTTTAGAAGTTACAGCGATTTTATTGTTTACACTTTCAATAGCTTCCCCCACTCTTATCAAGATCGGTACGTCAACAAGCCTTGAACCAAAATGATGCAGAATTGTCTAAGCTTTCCAATGATGCAATCAGACTTATACCTTAATATGGGAATTTTCAGAGAAATTTAAAATTAAAAAAAATAATTTTCATTGCGGCGAAATGAGGAACTTGAAAGTAATTTTCAGAATTTTCTCATGTCCGCTTTAATAATAATTTTTTTTCCCAAGTTTCTATGTTTAGTAGTTTCTGAGATATATCCGGCGGCCATTCTTAGTTGACCACCCGGTACACTGGACCACAAAATTAACCGGACGGAAAAAAATTGGCGTCAATTCAATATTAAATAACTTTTAAGTTTTTTTACTAAGTTCGATAATTTTTTGACATGTTGCAGATGCTATCGTCTTCAACGCGTTCTGATATCGTTTTTACGGACAGTATAAAAGGATATGTTGACATACACGGTAGCACAAAAAATTGCATTTTAATTAAGTTTAAAAGTCACTTCTCTCTTTACTTATATTATATAAAAGAAAAAAGTGAATACCTAGATAGTAGATATGTTTATATTATTCCAAGGGTGAAAGTATTCCACCGGTCAAGTTTTCGGCCAAAACCTTTTTTAAATTTTTGAACAAGAAATTGTTCTTGAAAATGTTTTACATGTAGTTTTTGCCAAATTGTAAAAATTAATACAAGTTATATACCAAATCAAATTTAAGTTGAGGTTAGGTACGCGATAACATCGAAGATTGGTTATTTTCCTGGTTTTGTTTTTTTTTATATTCGATTTTATAAGACTAATTTAATTGACTTGTTCTCTTCCTTTTCGAACTACAAACACGACGGCGAATCGTTTTTAAACAAATTTTAGAAACAAAACCTTAAAATCAATTTTCTATCCTCAAAATCTAATAGGTTTGCAACTACTAAAAATGCCAGAAATTACTACCTTTTTTCCCAACTTGATCAAAAACTAAGAAGAAATTCTAATTTTTTGGCAAGAATTTGAGGCAAATTTTACCTGTTTACACGTAAAAATAAATTGAAAGTTAAGTTTAGTTTCTCATTCGTCACTGTTGAGGATATAGGTATAGGGCAAGATTTATAAAAAATGTCTAGAACTGATTGTAGAACATAAAAATTTAAAAATATTTAATGTTTCATTAAAAAAATTAAAGTTCATACACAATCCCAATGTACCGTGCGAGCAAAAATAATTTGCATCAAAGAGGGCCTTGCATCTAAGGACGTAATGCTTAGCCGTAGAGCTTAATACCTGTTGGGTGTCAGTAACTACCTGAATTATTAACACTCAATCAGTTATTCCGTCATCTTTGACAGTCGTTACAAGTAATTTGATTCATCGCTAATTTTTCCAATTTCTTGAACAATTCACATAATGGGCTTTACGGAACAGCACAAAACATTTATGGTTGAAGCGTCTTTTCAAAACGGGGTTAGAGTAAATGGTGAGTGGCAATACAATCCGGGTTTGTGCATGGACGATTTTCACGAAAATTTTCCTAACGTTGCTTTTATTGCTGGGGATTTTTATCATTGCCTAAAAAGAATCCGGCTGTGTTTAGGGAAACAGGTTCTATACAACACAAAAAAGGAGCAGGAAGACCATCTGTAAGAACAGAAGAACACTATTTTTAAAACACCAGTTGCAAATTTAGAACAATAATTACAAGAATGTGGTAACATTTCTCCAGAGATGCTGGTCAACACTTTCGAATATATGAAGAGGCGTGTGAATTTATGCTTGGAGCATGGCGGTGGCTAATTTCAGCAATTTATGTAATTATTTTTCTTTTTCTTTCTGTATATTCTTACTTTGTGAATTTTGTAAATAACAAAAATAAATTAGTATTTGCCTACTTATTTTATTACTCATTATTTTGGCATATCATCTCATAATATGAATTTGACAAAATTTTAACCTAGATTTGGTTAGATATATTGTCCCCATATTATTGTGATATAAACCAAGCCCTACGTTTTTTAATCCAAGCCCTCTTTGATGCAAATAATTTTTGCTCGCACGGTACTATATATTTTTTCTAAAATTAATGCATTTAAAAAAATCAATTTTATGGATCCCAGCGATTCTTGATTAAGTGGGCGATATTCTATATTTCTTTATCAAAACGCTGCATATTGATAAAGTCCTTTGGGAGGAAATAATAAACCAACAAAATACACAAAAAGAAAACTGCTCATTTAACGCTCTTCAAACTTTGTGTAGAATGTTCAGCATTAATTTACTTATTTACTTCTTGAAAAGTAAAATATTTGACATCAGAACTTTCTTGTTAAAGTGTTGATGCCATTATTTACTGGAGGCTCCTCACTTGCTGTATAATTAAGGGTATTCAAAGACAAATCAAAACGTAATTTAATTATTCATTAAATTAGTTAAAGTTTTCCCCTCCATAAAATTTATATAAAAATATATTTCCACAGATAAAAACAATTCGTTTAATTTAATATATAATCTATCAACTTATCCAGGGTGACTTTTAACAGCTATATTTTCTACACTAAAGAAGATATCAAAAAACCCAAATTAGCAGTTGTTCAAAAACACCTAGCCTAAAAATTTTTATCGCCATATTTTTGAATACTTTTTCAATAAACAAACTAACACATGAAAATTAGGAACTTATCGTAAATGTTTTTACCAATTCAAAACTACCTAAAGATAATAATACAATATGTTGGTTGTGTGTTTACCAACGATAAAACTAGTTTTATCTTAAAATTTTTTAGAGCTTGTTGCGCCAAATAAAGTAAAACAGTTACTAGTCCTGCTAGGGTTGAGTAGAGTAGAACAGGCTAGCCTTAAGGGACATTCTACTACCGAACTTCGCCTTTTTTACATTACACTTACACTTAATACAATATAATAAATGTTAACATTAAAACCTTTGAATGATGAAAGTTTTGGACTTCCATTGTTTTTATTTGTTTTAAATCACAATGTTTCAACTGGTAAGTATTTCCAGTCGTCTTCAGGTGAATACTAAATAAGTAAAGTAACTACAGGACTATTTATACTAGCTAGGTGCACTAAAGCATAACTGAGGTGGGTGCAGTCATGCGTTCAGTTGGCACGCGATCTTATCCTAAGATTACATCTATCTAACAAAGGTTTCCAGATATTTCTTATGTCTAAGGATGGTTTACTAAAGCAGCCTGGGTTCTGGTGAATAGCAGCAGCTTCCTTGAACTTTCTTTTCCTCCAGTATGGTTCCTTATGTAGGATTTCAGCTTCTGATCACATGATATGGTGACCATGTTTCCAGGCATGGTCAGCTGCACCTGACTTTTCGGTCTCTCCATTTAACGTATTGTTTTTGTGTACTTTAATCCTTGTTTCTAATGGTCTTAATGTCTCACCTATAATAGGATTGGCCGCATTCGCAGGGGATCTGGTAGACGCAGTTTTTCCTATCTTTTTGACTTGTGAGCTTTGTCTTCGTCAGGTGGCTTCTTAGGGTGTCCCTCGAGTTGAATACGGTGTTGATGTTATATCGTTGTCCTAGTCTTCTTATTTTCTCAGATACTCCTTTGACATACGAAATATTGAGTGTTGGTTGTGCCTCTCTGTTTGCTTCTTGAGCGTTGGGTCGATTCCTACGATTTTCCAATATTGTGTCGACTAATCTTGTGGGGTAGCCATTTTTGTTGAGATCGGTCTTGGTGTGGTCAGTTTCTTTTTTAAGTGCTTCTTCCGAGTTACAGATTGTAATTGCTCTATCTACGAGGGTTTTAACTATGCCATGTTTCGTACTGTTTGAGTGATTTGATCTAAAATTGAGATACTGACCTGTATGTGTGGGTTTTCTGTATACTGACGTTTGGATGCTGTTGCCATTTTTCTTCACGTTGACATTTAGGAACGGTAATTGGTAGTAGGGTAAGAAGGCCGGTGCTCACTGCTCCCCCCACCACTTTTTTGATCCGCCCACTTGTGGTTATCTTTACATTGAGGGTAAATTAACAAAAGATGATGGCAGCATTTCAAGAACATTAAAATTAATTAATAATGGAATTTCATTTCTTTTCAAAGAAATTCGATACCAATTAAATGGTGTCACTATTGATTCCGTTAGAGATGTTGGATTAACTTCAACAATAAAAGGATTTCTATCCTATAATAAAAATGAATGTAATAAACTTAAAAACGCTGGTTGGTTTCCCATGGAAAACTCACAAGTTGTTAACGCTGAAACAGGTTTTTTTAATGTTTGCATTCCACTTAAATTTTTAATGGGTTTTTTTGAAGACTATAAAAAAATAATTTTAAATGGTAAACAAGAACTTATTTTGGTTCGAGATAATTCAGACAAAAATGCTACCGTCAATACCGTAGATGAGAATCCAAAAATTCAGCTTACCAAACTAACTTGGAATATACCACACATATCAGTAGCTATTCCACAAGAATTGGCTTTAACTAAAATAATTGATAAAAATGTGGATATAATAATTGCGTTTAGAAGTTGGGAATTAATAGAATATCCTGAGTTATTAAAAACAAATCGTCATAATTGGCCTGTCAAGACCTCTACAAAGATCAATACCCCAAGACATATAGGGATTTGCTTTCAGACAGATCATAGGGATAAGGCAATATCTGATATGTCAAACTTTTCCAATATTAAATTGCGAAACATCAAAGTATTTTTAAATTCTGAAAGATATCCCTACAATGATCTCTATTTAGACTTTGAAAAAAATAAATTTGCAACATTATATGAAATGTTTGCAAGTTTCCAAAAATCCTATTATGGGTTAACGCCTGAACCAATTTTTTCTCCCAAAGAATTTATTGATAATGCGCCTATTGTATATATTGATTGTTCACATCAAAAAGAAACAATTGATTCTGGACCAATTGTCATGAGAGTTGAATTTGAATTACATGAGGACCTTACAGAAAAAATCTCGGCTTATTGTCTTATAATGCATGATAAAATCTTCAGCTATAATCCCTTAACCAAAAATGTTCGACAACTCTAAAACGCATGCGCATATATTTCTATATAATCCATTAGTTTTTTATTTTATTTTAGTATTGTATAGATAGCTATGAAAAATGTATACTTACGACGTTTGCTTAAACACATTAAACATTTAAATAATCTAAGAAATAAAATTAATAATTATTGCCTTAAACGAAAAGTTTTTAAAAAATTTGAATACTTGAAGATTTAAGCATGAATATTGTTATTGATATCCAAGGATTTAAAATAGAAAAAAATAAATTCATTGCAAAGGAGTTTGCAGCATATGATGGATATCATATTAGTCACTATATTTTTAAACAACCATTTCCTATGAATCTACTACCGCCGGAATTACAAAAAAGTAATCTATGGTTGACAAGGAATCATCACTGCATTCCATGGAATGAAGGTTTTACACCTCTCCACAAATTTTCCGATATTATTAAATCTTTAACAACCAACAGCGGTTCAGTCTACGTAAAAGGAGCAGAAAAGGCTGAAATAATTCGCAAGTATAGCTACAAGCCAGTGATTGAACTAGATATCCATCCACCTCTACAACCTGAACGAGTGCACTGTTTTTTTCATAATAAAGAAAATTGTATTTGTGCACTGACAAATGTTTTTAATTTATATAATAATTTCCTAATGGATGATAAATAAAACAAAATAGCTCCTATAAATGTGTTTTATTAACCTTTTTTATTCATATAATTCGATCACAAACATATCACAATCATTTTTGTGTTGAAATTCATTTTTAAATTCAACGGATAATCGTTGAAACATAAAAATCAATTTCCAGTTTAATTTATTTTTAAACATTCTAATAAACTCTTCAGATAGTTTTTGACTACTAGAAACCCATTTCCAGTCAACTTTGTCTGCAAACTCTCTTATAAAATCTTCAGACAAATTTTGATAACGGGAAATCCGCTTCCAATATACTCTATCTTCAAATTCAGCTATAATATCTTCGGTGAGTTTTTGACAAGCAGATATTCTTGCCCAGTCAACCCTATGTTTAAATTTTCTTATAAGGTTTTCAGATAGTTCTTGACGAATAGATATCCAGTCCCAATGAAGATACTCTTGAAATTCTTCAAGAAATTTTTCACACAGTCCTTTATGTTTAGATACGCGTTTCCAATCAATAAGTCTTCTATGAAGATATTCACTTATTATTTTATTCGTTGTATGATGTTTGTATAGTCTACATAGCTCATTTATTTCTAAGCGTTCCAAAAGCTCATCGTAGTTCATTATAAAAATATATTATAAGCGGTGAAAAGATACTTCTAAACTAAGGATTGTTTTCACTTTTAAACGTTATATAATATTATTTCTTTCGCTGGTGGGGGAATATTTTTGATTGTGGTGGGAGTGAAAATAAAATCAATAGAATACTTAATATTCGCATTGTTTATACATTTTCTGGAATAATTTTCAACATTTCGATGGATAGTGGTGTAACCAAAGAATTAAATTTATTGTTTTTGCCTCCTGTTGCACAACATAAAACAGAATGCGAACTTATTAGAGGGTGTGGATTTAATTCTCCTTTTATCAATCCGTTTTTAATTCCATTCCACCACAGCTTTCCACATACTACATACAATTCTTCATTAACTATACTATGAGAAATATTTCTTAACGATAAATATGTCACTATGTTTATAGTCTTTTCAATTTTTTTTACTGTAACAAAAATTATAGATAACACCATTATTATTAGGACAATGTTTACACATCTTAATATCCTTAAAACCTATTAAAGAACTTATTGTTTATATAACCATTTAACTCCTCAGTTACTTCTTCAATCGTCTTTTCTTTATTTATTAATGAGTAGAGCAGGGTTGCTGGAAATATTCTTTCACACCCCACAGACTGTAGATCTTTCATAACACCATTAGTGCACAGGATATAATTATCGGTCACTGAGTCGCACAGCTTAATTCCATCCAATAGCTTATCAAATTTAACTTGATAATTATAATAAAAATGCGTGTAATAATCATTCCAATATTTAAAAGTTGTGCGTTCTTCAAAATATTTGCGTTGCAAATTAGAGTGTTCCTCTAAAAGGTGCAATCTTATCAAGCTTATAACTTTATGAACAAATATAACCACTTCAGAGTTACAAACACCACACACGTTCATAATATTACACTGATAACTACTAACTTTAAAACTAAACTAAAGATCTTCAGTTTTTATGCGACTCTCCTTTCTCTTTTTCCCTCTCCTACTACTTATCGAAGTGGGAGTAATATTGGTGGGGGGAGCTTGGGTAGAAATGGAGGCGTGACCAGGAGAGGGGATAGTTAATCATAGGCGGAGCCAAGAGTGGGAGACAGCCAATCAGCGTAGAGGTGGGCGGTGTCAGGAGTGGGGGTTGACCAATCAAATATGTTGAGGGAGGTGCGGAAGTGGGACGGGGGTGTGGCCTATATGAAATGGAGGGGGGTCGACCAATAACAAGGTGGCCGGTGCTCAATGCACCCCCCACCACAAGTGGGCGGATCAAAAAAGTGGTGGGGGGAGCAGTGTGGTGGGGGGAGCAGTGAGCACCGGCCTTCTTACCCTACTATTGGTTATTTTCTTCTTTCTCCATGGTGAATTTGATTGTTGGTGTTAAGCTATTAAGGTGATTTAGAAAATCTCTTAGTTCCTCATCGGTTCCATTCCAAATAATGAAGGTGTCATCCACATATCTCAGCCACATTTTTGGTTTCTTCTTTGCCTGTTCCATTGCTTTGGATTCAAACCATTCCATATAAATGTTAGCGATTATTGGCGAGAGAGATGAGCCCATCGGTAGTCCGTCTACTTGTTTGAAGAATCTATATCCTTTTCTTGAAAGTAGGAATTGTTGAGGCAGCATTCTAATAGTTCCAAGATGGCATTAATGGGAAGCGTTGTTCTTTCCTGTAGAGTATGGTCTTCCTCAAGTTTGTTTTTGATATCTTTTAGGGCGTCTTTTACGGGAACGTTGGTGTTAAGACTTTCGACGTCAACGCTTACCAGCTGATCTCCTGGCTGTACTTTCTTTCCTCCTATTATTTGTACGAAGTGTTGTGAGTTCTTAACAAATGATGTGCCAATTCCTTGGAGAGGTTTGAGTAGAGGGAGTAGAAATCTAGCTAGTTCGTATGTTGGAGAATTACGGGAGCTCGTAATGGGTCTTAGAGGCATGTTGTGTTTGTGTATCTTTGGCAGGCCATAGAGATGTGGAGGCTTACTGTGGTGTGGTGTCAGGCGTGTCCGTGTCTTTTCTGGTAAATATCGTTCATATTTCGTGAGTGTTCGGTAGATTCTTTTCTCGATGGTAGAGGTCGGATCCTTGGCAGTAAGAGAGCCGTTTCCTTTCTGCAGGACTTCTTCGATTTTCTGATCGTAGGTCTGAACATCCATAATGACGGTCGATTTTCCCTTTTCGGCTGGTAGAATCTTGATAGTGAAGTCTTTGCGAAGGTTTGCAAGGGAGATTTTTTCTTTCTTACTGATATTTTGTTTTGGAGGCTTCGATTTTTCTAGAACTTCCCTAATTTTCCATCTAAATTCCTCTCCTTGTGTCTCTCCTATGGTTGTTGAGTCGACGGCGCTAATAATGTCCAGTATTGGTATCTCTTTTGGAGCGATAGTAAAGTTTAAACCCTTGGCCAATAAGTTTTCTTCATTGCTTGTTAATTCTTTAGATGGTCCTTTGATTCTGCGTTATTGGTGTTTCTTGACTAACATGTTTTCCCAATTTTTTCTTATGATTATTTTGATAAGCTGTTCTTACGTCAAACAGTCATTAAAACCTTTGTAATGTGGAAATAAAAAACATTATTATTATTATTATTAAAAATGAGTTATTCTGCCGACTACCCTTACCAACTTTAAAATATTAAATGACACTACCTTACTTGTGCCACCTCTCTGAAAAGCTAATCAAAAATGTTTTTCAGCGATACCAACATTAATGATTTTTAAGGACGAAATGTTATCGAAACTTTGAGAAAATGTTTTAAAACTAGCTTTTGCAAAATTGCAGGAAAAATTAGAAAATAAACATAAATGATGAAAAATTATCCTATGCCTAACTTAAAATACTATTCACTCATAAAAAGTCTTCTATTCCTTATAAGAATTTACATACTCCTTATACAACTGTTTAATATTATATTACGTTTACGTATATTATACGTTAAATTTTAAACCATATGCTTTGTCAACGAGATTATGTTCTTGTGATAATAAAGCTGTATTTGACTTTGACTTTGACTTATTATGTGACAGCAACGCGCTTTCCTACTGTGACATCAAAAATTGCTAGATCGTTGTGTAGTGATAATATCACGGTAATTTAACCAATAGGAAATAAGAGTTATTGCTATCATAGAATGGTTTATAGCCATTATTGTTCTAAATACTCACAGTAATTATCAAGTTCTATTGGGGGTGTGATCTGGTTTTATATACTATCTACTATAATAATATATGAAGGAAGATTAAACTCAAAGTCGTATTTGTTTATTACAGTTAATAAAGCATATACTTACCACTAAAAATCAGTACTGTAGTTCATAAAAATTTAAATAGTTTCTAGTGTCATATTGTTTTTGTTGTTTAACATTGCAAATGATTATCTATTATGCAACATGATTAACGAAAATGATAAAATTCGTCCATAGCTTATAAAGTCCAATACTATAATGATGGGTTGTGCGAAAAAAAAATCTTTTATTGCTTTATCTGACATGCAAAGCATAAAAAACGTAAATACAAAGTAAAAATAAATTAGTTAAAATTGGTTTAATAAAGTTCAAATTCAATAAGGACAGCTAAAAGATTCCGAACAACGATGTAACTCGCAAATACAAATACATTAAAACTAATACAACGGCGCGCGGCGATTGCCGATCGCTACAAACCTCCCACCAACGTCTTGTGGATTATAGGTTCTAACAGATACAATTAGTTTTGGGAACGCTGTTTTGTTTCCTTAATTGTAGAGAAAACGATTTACTGGGAACAAGGTGCGTTGCATTGTGAAGATACAATTTATTTCGTAACAAAATTGCTGTATTAAAAGTAGTTCATTATTCAACAAGACTGTGCTGCTAATGGAACAGATTACTACCAATAAAAACACTGTTCTAGTTTCTAGTAAATCTGGAATTGATATAACACTAAAGAGGGATTGATACACTAGCAATAATTTATTTAATGTGGGTTAATAAAAAAATATGCTATCAATACAAACTATGTCTTAGCAAATCTGTTGTATTAGATAATTTTCCTCAGTGTTATTGTGCTAAAACTTTTTTTGCAATACCGCAAATACTTGCTTTTTGCTATTTTATGTGTTAAATGGAAATAAAGTCGATTTTCAAATTCTTTCTTTACTTTCCGAAACATGTCATTCGGCATACTTTGACAAGCATGAATTATTATGATTTGGCGCAATTCTTCCAGAGAAGCCAGCTCTATTTTGTAAACTAGTGATTTAATGTAACCCCATAAAAAAAGTTCGTAAGGGTAAGATCAGGTGATCTTGTCGGCCACTCAATTGTACCTTTTTTGCCATGAACGAATAATGCCGAAATTTTTTTGTACCTACTGTATCACTGTGTCATATATTTTAAGCTCTATATACTCTATTCAGATTTCATTCTCTCCATGGTAAACACGCCTTTGCCAATAACAGTCCGAGTTTCAAATTCCTTCTGCTGTTATATGGAGCGAAACTGTAATAATAGACAGCGTCTTGCGAGAATGAGACGTGACTAGACGAGAGTGAAACACTACCCACCAGTTTAAAATAACTTAACAAGATAGCAAACACGATTTTATCTTACGACTACCGAATAATTTTAGATATAAAGGAAACTACATAAAATTATAAAACTTTACAAGAACCAGCTGGAATATTCCTATGTTCGTTGAAGATGGAAGTTTACAACTTTCCGTCGACAGTGAAATAACAAAATGTTTTATCAAAAGACTAAGATCTTGTCAGACTTTTATTGTCTTTATTTTTGCATTTATAGCTGGGCCTTACTTAGTACTTACACAATTTTCAAATGTACTATGTAAACGGCCTTTCAATATTACTTTTTACTGATAATAAACAAATATCACCAGTAGGTACTTATGTGGTGACTAAAACCAGTTTTACAATTATTTTCTTCATACATTACCATGCAATTTTTACTTGATTTCAGTGAAAATTTCACACCCACATTTTGTGGTCAATTAAATCATGTTTTTTAGAACGTGACCATGACAATGAAACCAATTTCCGAATTTTTTTTTCTTGGTAGGTGCCCTGAGTGAAATATTACTGGCATTATTTTACGTTAAGGTGGAAGTGTCAACATGCTTGTGAACCCATAACCTATTTTGGGTAAATTTATTTATTTTTTCTTGCTTTTACACAAAATTTAAATAAAATCAATATCGACTGCATATATTCTATAGGTAATAATTGACATATTAAATAAATATCACGGAATTTTATAAATTATTTTAGGAGAATTTTATTGTATATCAAATAATATCGGTTAAGATTTTTTTAAAGATTATTATGTCATTGTTCTATACAATTCTTTCAAAATTAGCTTGATGCTTTTGTAATATGTCAGATGTCAGATATTACCTAAATAATGTGCAGACGATATTGATTTTATTTAAATGAGGGGTAATAAAAAATAAACTAAAAAAATAACAAGGCGAAATACCGTGTGAGCAAAAAGTATTTGCATCAAAGAGGGCATGGATTAAAAACGTAGGGCTTGGTTTAGATCCCAATGATATGGGGACGATATATCTAACCAAATTTAGGTTAAAATTTTGTCAAATTCATATTATGACATGATAAGTATGCCAAACTAATGAGTAATAAAGTAAGTAGACAAATACAAATTTATTTTTGTTGTTTACAAAATTAACAAAGTAAGAATATACTTACAGAAAGAAAAAGAAAAATAATTACATAAATTGCTGACTAACCAGACACCAATTTTTGAGGGTGCAATGTGGACTCTACAAAAAAATGGGGATTTTCACTACTCCACATGCGTGTATTCTGAGAATTCACATAACCGGAGAGGTGAACCCAGGCTTCATCCGAAAAAAATATCAGGTCTAATAAATCATTTCTTTCCCATAAATTTTGGGTAAACCATTGAAAGTAATTCCTGATGCGTCTTTCAAAATCTGCGGCTTGTATTTCTTGGAATACTTGCACTTTATAAGGAAATAAATTTAGCTGCTTCTTAAGAATAGTCCTGTATGTTCCATAAGGTCTTCCCACTTCTTGGGACAGGCGTCTTATACAATTTGTTGGCGTATTTTGCATTAATTCACAAACGTTTGCAACAAGTTCTTCTGTTCTTACAGATGGTCTTCCTGCTTCGTTTTTGTGTTGTATAGAACCTGTTTCCCTAAACACAGCCACGGCTCTTTTCAGGCAATGATAAAAATCCCCAGCAATAAAAGCAACGTTAGGAAAATGTTCGTGAAAATCGTCCATGCACAAACTCGGATTGTATTGCCACTCACCATTTACTCTAACCCCCTTTCGAAAATACGCTCAACCATAAATGCTTTGTGCTGTTCCGTAAAGCCCATTGTGTGAATTGTTCAAGAAATTGGAAAAATTAGCGATGAATCGATACTTGTAACGACTGTCAAATATGACGGAATAACTGATTGATTGTTAATTCAGGTAGTTACTGACACCCAACAGGAATTAAGCTCTACGGCTAAGCATTACGTCCTTAGATGCAAGGCCCTCTTTGATGCAAATAATTTTTGATCGCACGGCATAGGTTGGCAATAAACTAAAATAAATGACGTTGAGAATTACACCTTAAGAGCAGTAACCCCCTTTACCACAATGAAAATTGCCGAACGTTTTGCTGGTCAAACGAAAAGAAAAAATAAAAATTGATATTTAGTAGTTTTAGTTTAAAGTAGAATTTATTTTCTAAATACCAATTTTTATTTTTTCTTTTCGTTTGACCAGCAAAACGTTCGGCAATTTTCATTGTGGTAAAGGGGTTACTTCCTCTTAAGTGACATTTTATGACATTATTGTAATTTAAAAATGCAATTCATATAATTATTTGTATTTTTACCAAACTTCAGTACGTTAAACATGTTAAAAAATGATTGGATGTTCTATAACCATATTATATTATAATTTTGATCAATCTATTTTATTTAAGGTAACGTTGTCTTCGACATTTCTATATAATATGACTTAAGAAGGTGCAATAAAAGTTAGGAACTCACCCGCTTTCTTCATGTGTCACTTTTCTTCTTAAGCCGACATTGTTTATTATATTACTATAAAGCCGACGATAACGGTCTTCAGTAGTAAACACTCCAGTAATTCCTGCAGTCCTGCTGTCGGACATTCATTTTAAGAAAAACCCTTCACATCGTTTTATATGTACACGGATGAAAACAACCATCACCGTCTTATGTGCATATGCATATTATATTATAAATTAATGTTCTACAGGCAACATCATACCAAATCATTATACATTAACACTTTCCGATAACTTTACTATAATGTCACCTACAATATTATCTTTATTTAACCCTCTCTCATTTCTTTACCTAGCATTCCAAATTATTATTAACTTTACTCATAAGGTAGTGTTATTACCCAGTAATAACATGTCCAACCATTGTTTTCAAGTACCCCATAATAAAAATACACCTAGGGAGACATCAACATGTGTGGTACCACAACGGTCCTTATAGGACTACGTGTGACTTTTTGGACAATGCCAGAGGTCTGCCACTCTAACCTAACCCAACCTAGGGAGACAAACATCTGAACATGTAACACCGCACTTGACCCATATTTTACGACTCCTGGAAAGCAAAAGTGTATTGATTTTTTTGTTTCCTAATGGTACCGTTATGGTTTGATCACTTTCTTTTATTTTAAAATAATTACAAGCCAACTTTGTTTTGTAGACGTTTTGGCTGGACTTTATTTGCATTTTATTGACCTGCGGTGAATCCCTTGATGATTTTATGATTAAGATTCCTAATAGTAATGTTTGTAATAATGAAATTGAAATAGGAGAATATTTAGATTTTTATAGGGTTCGGCCTTGAAATAATGACGATTTTAAAATTGTGACTATATCGTCAGTTTGGAACAAGAGAGTCATATCTCAAAAAATTACCATTTTCAGGAGAGCTAGTTAAAGTTTTATAAATAATAATGGTGGAAATATTAGTGGAAAAATAACTCCTAACAAGTTTTGGTTCTAGAAAGCGATTTATCTTACAGTATTTAGTATGTATAATAGCATTTATTGTCTGTCTTGCTTTTTGGGTTTTTGTTATTGCTAATTTTTATAAATAATTTTGAGTTGTGACACTTTAGCATATTTTTTAATAAGTTTTTAAGTTTAGTTCGTTAGATCGTTTTGTTCAAGCGAGTCATATCTCAAAATGTAACAGTTTATCTTATAGAATAAGAATAAAAAAAGTACCTACATACCTTTTAAGAAAAACTGGTCCAATTAGGATTGTAACGGTATTGCACATAAACAAAAACCAACTCCCTTCTATATTACTTAACTATTTTGAGTTGTGACACTCTTTTAGAAACTTTGTGCACCTAACCTCTATAAGTGTCAAAACTCGACTGACTTGTAACAGTCTTTCTTAAAGAGAGAATCAGATATTCAAGATATGACATTTCGACGCAGCGCGCTCTAGCGGTAACCAAGCAGAGTTGGGTTATAACGGTTTTACACATAAAAATATAAAACATTTGAATTTGATATAACAATAAATCTCAAAAATGAAAATTTTTTAGAATTGACTCTCTTCTTCCAAACTGACGATATATTAACGGCTATCGTCGGGTTTTTCTACTTTGAATTGTCGACGTTACGCACCGTGGGCTAACGTCCGAAACCGTAGGGCTAGCTGGGCGCCGAGTTTCTTCTAGTCAAGTCGTAGTTTTTTCCAACGAACTGTCAATACCTACACTAATTAAGCGTTAGGATTTATTTCGGTTACCCAAAATTGCTAACGCTCCGTTAATCGACTTCCGGGACGGTAGAATCGATCCGACGCATGAAAGAAATCTAGGATAAGTAAAAGAAAATCCGATAATTGTATCAAGAATAAATTGCCGAAACCAAAGAACTAATTGGCAGCGTAACGACCTTATATTTTGACTGTTCTTTGTACGCATTTTTTCAGCTGCTTTTATAGGCGCACCCCTGCCTTCGTTAGTGGTAGCGCATCACGTGGCCATGTGTTTTTTCTAAAACTAAATAATGTGACCTATTTTAATCGTTTTGCTTATAACAGGATAACATTTTTCACTTTTTGTGGCCTTTGAGCTCTTTTAAAACGAGGGTTCCTCTATTTTACTGAAAATAAATATGTTAGTTATTTTGTTTTAACCTCAACCTTGTCAACATTTTTAAGCGAAAAATGGCCACGGGCCAGGGGCGTTTTAATACAGGTGGCGCCAGTGCGGTAAACTTGACATACATATTTTGTTTAATTATTCACATTTTTTTTTGAAATGCTTTATTACACTATCTACCGTGCGAGCAACAATTATTTGCATCAAAGAGGGCCTTGCATCTAAGGACGTAATGCTTAGCCGTAGAGCTTAACACTGGGTGTCAGTAGCTACCTGAATTAACAATCAATCAGTTATTCCGTCATCTTTGATAGTCGTTATAAGTAATTTTGATTCATCGCTAATTTTTCCAATTTCTTGAACAATTCACACAATGGGCTTTACGGAACAGCACAAAACATTCATAGTTGAAGCGTATTTTCGAAACGGGGTTAG
Organism: Polydrusus pterygomalis; assembly: GCA_963969555.1. Taxonomy (NCBI): domain Eukaryota; kingdom Metazoa; phylum Arthropoda; class Insecta; order Coleoptera; family Curculionidae; genus Polydrusus; species Polydrusus pterygomalis. The sequence goes on along the minus strand of OZ018375.1, from coordinate 159,147,828 downwards.
AGTAAAAGGTGAGTGGCAATACAATCCGGGTTTGTGCATGGATGATTTTCACGAACATTTTCCTAACGTTGGTTTTATTGCCGGGGATTTTTATCATTGCCTGAAAAGAACCGTGGCTGTGTTTAGAGAAACAGATTCTATACAACACAAAAAAGGAGCAGGAAGACCATCTGTAAAAACAGAAGAACTTGTTGCAAACGTTCGTGAAATAATGCAAAATACGCCAACAAATTGTATCAGACGCCTGTCCCAAGAAGTGAGAAGATCTTATGGAACATGCTGGACTATTCTTATATACGAAGCAGCTAAATTTATTTCCTTATAAAGTGCAAGTATTATAATTTTGTAAACAACAAAAATAATTTGTATTTGTCTACTTATTTTATTACTCATTAGTTTGGCATGTCATGTCATAATATGAATTTGACAAAATTTTAACCTAGATTTGATTAAATATATCGTCCCCATATCATTGTGATCTAAACCAAGCCCTACGTTTTTTAATCCAAGCCCTCTTTGATGCAAATAATTTTTGCTCGCACGGTATGTACTTATTTATTATTCCATCCACCAGTGCTGGATTTCCATTAGGCTGAGTAGGCTGGAGCCTAGGGCGGCAGATTTTAGGGGGCGGCAAATTTGGCCCAAAATTTTTTTTTTCTTACAGAAATAAATGGTACAATTTTTATTCATGGTTGACGGGTAGTATTTTTTTAAAATAAACTATATTGTTGGCCATGTCTGTTAATGGGGAAAAGAAGGTAGTTGGAACTTTACTGGCTTTGCAGAAAGAAATTTCATTTTCAATAAAATAAGTAGGTAATCATAACTTTTTAAAATATTTTCTAAAAAATATTGACCAAATTTGGGCGTGGCCTTAAAAAAATTTCGTCTGCGGCGCATTTCGCCTGCAGCGGGCTTTTTCTTTCCCGAACACTTCACCCGCTTCACAACTTACGAGCCGTCACTGGTAGGGGGCGGCAAAAATTGAATAGCCTACTAGCGGCAAATTTGTAAATCCGCCACTGACCAACACCTGATTAGAGTTATTAATTCTGGCAAAAACATTTCCTGCGTTGATACGCCAATGTCTTAAACCACAACACTAACAAGCACTAATCCAATTAATTAAAACGCTGTAGCTTTTAGTTGCTCTGTTGGCCAGTCCAGAAAGTTAGCTGTCATTATTTATTTGAAATATATGCGACCGGCTCAGTTGTATTCAGATGCCTAATATTTAGGAAGCTGGTCGATACACCATCTGTATATGCATGGTTACATTTACAGTTCTGTCCTTATATATTACGTCCAGACCTTTTTTTTGGAAAAAATTTGCTTCCGATTAACCAAGAAGGGTCAAATTTTAGACCAACAATATTAAGTTATACAGTGTTATTCGACACGATATATTGTTGTTAATTTATTTGTTTTTGGTAAAAAAAAATTGGGATTGATAGGAGCTTGTTGTAGGTATGTTTTAAAATTATTTTTATAATGTACAAGTTGTCCCAAAATCTCGAAACCTATGACAGTTATATTTTTTTTTAAATAGAAATGCCCTTTACAAGATTTTCCAACTAGGACTAAACAGTTGTCTATTTTTTGAGTTTCCCTGTATTTTTATTAAAACCAATATAGCGGTATATTGGTTATGTTTTACCGTAGAATCTAAATTGCCATTTAAAAAGCAACTTGGCTTAACACAGAGGATCTGTGGCGTAAAGTTGTTGTTTTTTCAATGGAACATTCTGTATAATATTTAATTTTATGAAGGGTATTTCTTTTCTGATTCCATAAATTTAATTTTGTATTTACATATGCTCAAACCGTTTTTAAGATATGAGCGATCAAATTTTTAAAGCTCTATATTCATTTGAGTTTAGGTTTAAAATAACTTGGAAAATGAAAGACTTGTAATGGTGAACTAATTTTTATTTTGATCGTAGAAACCGAATATAAAGTAATATACAGGGCATTCCGTTTAAAAAATACAACTGTAGTTAGTTTTGTCTTTTTGGGACAACCTGTACATTATAAAAATAATGTCTAATGTTCCTCTAACTTCGACCCCGGCATTTATTAGCTATATTATGTCGTCTCCAATAGCTTAAATAACCATGTATGATAGTGAATGTAAAAAAAAATGTCTTTGGAACCTTAAGGACGTTTAAAAATTGCTCAGATATTTTCTTATAACCGAAAAATGCGATGTCTATAATACACATATTATAACATCACCTTTTAATCACAGTAAAATAAGTCCACTTGTTTGCTTATATTTAAATGATTCTGTACTTTAATAATAGCGATATTTCTAATGGTACGCACAAAATATGTATCGCCCTGTAAATAACTAAACCAAGATAAATTCCCACTTAACTTAACAACAAATACTTTTGGGTCAAGCACAAACACTCTTGGCTCAAACACAAACACTCTTGGTTCAAGAATAAACACTCTGGGGTTAAGAACAACCACTTCTGGGTCAAGAACAAACACTATTGGTTCAAGAAAAGTGCTTTTGAGTCGAAATCAAATGTCTTAAAATCCAGAGATCTTGTTATTCTGACTAAAACCCCAAACTAAAAACACAGAATTTGCCTTAACAGAAATAAGTATAATTTGACTCGATAAATATCGTATATTTTAGTTATTGTGTCAAGAATATTTTTACGTAGGGGTCTTGAGTCAAGTAGTCAAGTATAAAATGCCTTTCAAGAAAGAGACTAAATATTCAACTATGTAATAGAAGTCGCTTTGTACTTATTTTAAAGCACAAGGCTATGGGAATACAGATTAACTTTTTCCATTGTTTGAATCCTTGCTTCCACTTGCGCATTGTATTTTTACCGTTTATTAAAAAACAATTATTTGTAGGAATTCAGTTACAGCAAAGACTAGAAAAATGGGTTTATTTTCTATTTAGCGAAATTCATGTTGTTGAGCGAGAAAATAATGGCTGAATTCCAGCTGCGAAATATTTTGTATTTTCAGTTTTGTTTAGGCCTATATGACAGCAGGAAAAAATTAATTTTATATACAATCATTTAATAATATACAGTCTCCGCGGAAAAGTCTGAATCATATGAAAAACTTTTTATGTGTTATTTTTTGCGAATCTGTTTTTGGCATTAGGTTCTGCATGACCCAAAACTATGGAGAACTAGAGGGTAGGAGGCCGATCGACAATGGCAGGATTTTCAATTTCTGTCCCGGTTTTTTGGTTAGTTCGCTAGTTGGCCGATAGATGCTCTCGCTTAGCAGGTGGGCTGGTGTCGTCTTCTTCGTTTTTGACTTTTACTTTTGACAATTGACATTTTATTTTCGAAATAACAAATAACGTTTAAAGACAAGACAAATAACGTTGCATAGTAATTGTTTCCCATTTTTTTAATGAATAATGGTACAATTTATAAAAGTACATTTTGCTTTGTGTCGGGGTGTAAGACAGGATCTTCTTCAGAGAGGAAATGCAGCCAAATAAGTCTCTTTCTAGCTCCAAAGGTAATATTTTAATAATTTATTTATTAGCCTCTTATAAAAACCAAGCATCGCTGGAACTTTATACAGGCCGAGTTTACTAATAAGTAAGTATAACAAAATAAGTGTAAATTCATATAAAAGTCCTTATTTGTTCCTTAAAGAACTAATTTAAACAAAAATAGTTATCGCGTCCATAATAAACCATTTATTTGATAGCCCACTTAGAACACGAGCGCCATCTTACGGCGACTCGTAAAGCTGAATTATTACCGATGATAATTTGGGACCGAATCCAATGCATTGCGATCGGCCTCCTACCTCAAGTCCTTCATACCCAAAACAAAACAAAAGCTTAAAATTTTTGACTTGTGACGTGCGTTTTATACCTGTCAAATGTCATTTAAAAGTTCCAAACTGGCGAAAGTGTAATTTTCTATAGAGATACGAAAAAAAGTTATAAGAAGAATATATTGCTTCTTCTCATATTTTGAGTCTATACCCAAATTTTAGTTTAGAAAATTATATAAATTTTTATTTTTTTTTGGAAAATAAACTTATTGTCACTTTTTTTTTACTCTTCTTTTTTATTTAAAATACTTATATTGAATTAGGCTAACTGCATTTTAAAACTTAGTTATCGCATAAACCCATTTTTAGCAAAAAAAAAATGCCTTCAAAAACTTTTTACGGCGACTCTGGACTTGTTTGCTTGGGACAAATTTTAATTTAAACAAAACTCTGTACTAAATAAAGGCTATTATGTATGGAAAAAAAATTTAAATTAATTTCTCTTTTAAATACTTTAATTCTATTAACTTCAGACCTAACAGTAGCATGATCCAGAGATGCCTTTACATTATTGTATTGCTAAAACTTCAAATTTTTTCTGCAATAACGCAACCACTTATTTTTGTTAACATATCGTTATATTTCTTCTAATCAAAATACTAAATTTGGTTTCCATTGATACGTCACTGTCTAAAACCACAGCACTAATCAATTTAATTAGAACGATGTAGCTTTGAGTTGCATAATTTTATTGTCCAGTTAAAAGTTCAGTTCAATTATTTATTTGAAATATTTGCGACTGGTTGTACGTCCAGTGTGCTGCATAATATCCAGAAAGCGCAAAACTTTTAACAAATTCATTTAGTACAGCGGGACTATAGGAATCGCCGAACTCCAAGCGCGAAGTTTTTATATTTTTAATGTATATTAAAGCAGTCGAGGGTATTTTATTATCTAGGAATTTATTAAAAAAATATCAAATGCTAAAGTATTTGGAAGGCAATAAATCGCAGCGATAAAAACAGAAATAAAATAAACCTATTTAAATATTTTTCGTCAAAATAACTTGCAGCAAAAAGATGCCAGGCATTAAGGCTCCTTTTTTACTGGGATTCTGAATGCGAGATTCAATATCTGGGATTCAGAGTCTCACGTAAATTCTAACCAGGGGCGGATGGGACACCTCGGACCGGCGCGAGAAGTCAATTGCAACGCCGCGGCGCCGCGTCGCGTCGTGTCGATCCAATAAAAAAATGAAAAGACATAAATATGTATTTTTTCATCCTCTTACGACATATTTTTTATAATAAGTCATAAATAAAAAAACAAACTTCATTTTTTACATTTAAAACACATTTAGGTGAAAAAAATATTTATTATTCATATAAAAATTAAATATATTCTGGTTTTTGATTATTTTCAAAATTAATTAAAATTAGAAAAAAGAAAAGCACAAAGTCTTTCTCAACAATTTTTATTGGAATAACTAGGCGAACCTAGAATAATTCATAATAATTCAAATCGACATGTTTCGAGTGTAGAAACACTCATCATCAGGAAAACAAAGTGAAAGATACAATGCTGATGTTGTCAGCAATAGAGAAAATAATACTGGGATTGAGCCGTAATGGAGCTTTTAATAAGAGGTGTAAAATTGAATAGTCAAAAGACCGACAATCAAGACTTCAGCATACTGAAAAGTCAAGGGTTAGTGAAAGGTACTGTCCTGGGCAGAAAAATGAGGAGAGCAAAAGAAAAATTAGGGAGTTTTAAAAAGACTTGTGACTGTGAAAATCATTATTAAGTAGTGAAAAATCTTGAGTTTTATTCAGCTTTGTCAGAGACGTGAAAGTATTGAAGGAAGATGGAAAGAAAAAAAAAAAAAGTTGTTTTTCATAAAAGTCGAAGCATCATTTAGCTTAAAGTAAAACACTGTTGCAGTACCAGGGTTTTTACGGCCCAGTTACCCCAACAGTATTTTACTTTAAGTTAAATGATGCTTCGACTTTTATGAAAAACAACTTTTTTTTCTTTTTCTTTCCATCTTACTTCAATACTTTCACATGTCTCTGACAAAGCTGAATAAAACTCAAGATTTTTCACTACTTATTAATGATTTTCACAAGTCTTTTTAAAACTCCATATCTTTTTTTGTTTTCCTCATTTTTCTGCTCAGGACAGTACCTTCGCACTAACCCTTGACTTTTCAGTATGTTGAAGTATTAAATGTCGGTCTTTCGACTATTCAATTTTACACCTCTTGTACACCATTAAAGCTCCATTACGGCACAATCCCACTATTATTTTTTCCATTGCTAACAACATCAGCATTGTACCTTTCACTTTGTTTTCCTGATGATGAGTGTTTCTACACTCGAAACATGTCGATTTGAATTATTATGAATTATTCTAGGTTCGCCTTGTTATTCTAATAAAAATTGTGGAAAAATACTTTGTGCTTTTCTTTTTTCTATATCATTTAACTCCACTTTGAGTATGGACTACTTCTTCAAAATTAATTCAAATCGCTAAAAAAGAAAAGAAAAAAGTTCGCAAAAAGCGGCGGCGCCTATCGGCGCCTGAGGCACCGGCGCACCGGGAAATCTCCCGGTTTCCCGGTGGGCCCATCCGCCCCTGATTCTAACGAGATTCAGAATGTATACTTTTTTAATCTTGCGCGGTTTCGACAATTTTGTAAAGAGGCGATTAATTCTAAGGCCGCACGCTTCTGTTCAGTTTTAAAATGAATGCAATAGAAGAAGCGCTGTTGCTATATTATTACCAGATCGTGTGTAAAAAAAAGAAAAAAACTTAGGAAACGTAGAATGTGGGTTCATCCAATAATCAGCGAACGTAATACAGCAAGAGGATACGTTTAACTGTATAAAAACTTAAGAGAACACTCTGAGACATTTTTTAACTGTTTCAGAATGTCAATTCGGTCTTTTGATGAGCTACCCAATATTTTAAAAGACAAAATCTCTTTAGCGACTTCCACCCAGTGTGCCTGTTTTATTGTTTTATTCGAATACTCTTCTGCCGAAGTATCCCATAAGCTTGGACGTGCCTGTATTGACGATATGAACTTGTCAGTGTTGAAAAGGGTTTTTAAAACATCCATATTAATTCTTTATTCGTAAACCTAACAGAAACGACCCTTAATACGGAGCTAGCAAGAGACTACTGAACGAGAATCGCAGTGAAAATGCTTAGGGGAAGGTTGCCTCTATTGAACCCCTACCTAAATTGGACCACAGTACATTTCTCCGAAACTAAACAAGTGCCATATCATCTGGGAACCCTGTAACATACTTCCACCCAGAACCTTTGATCGGCAACAAACTCAACTAGTTGGCCATTAGTGCTTGGCGTGTACAGAGCAAAACGTAATTTACACAATTTTAATGTAATATTTTTAGGATTTTTCTAAGAATTTACCTTAGAACCATAAAACTCTAAGCAAAATCTTTTTTATGGAAGTTATCAAGTAAGTTTTTCTCTTTCTATTTCTCCTATTACCATGCCATATTTGTTTTTTCTTGCTTCTTTCCTGGGTGGTTTTGTAAAACACGTGGTAGTTGCTTAAATTGGACCACTGGGTGATTGCCAAAATTGAACCGGTCCAATTTAGGCAATTTTTCCAAATTAAGCAAAAATAATTTTTCTCTTTAAATAAGTTAATGTCATAAACTAACACCACTTCAATATTGCTAAAATCTTTTTTCTTTGAATTAAAAAATGAAACTATGACTGGTCCATTATAGGAAACTAATAAAAAAAAACGAAATTTTAATTGTAAATTTGATGTTTTTTTGAAAAAAAGTATAAAACTTCCTATACCAACAATTTTATTTTTATTTATTTATTTACACCTAAGCTTCCAATTTAAATCATGTGGTCCAATTTTGGAACCCCCAGGTGCAATTTAGGCAACCGGTTTTCTATATTGAACCACTTGCAGATGTTTTTTTATAGCCTGGTATATCATAGATACTTTGAAATAAAATTCTGCAAAAAATCCTGCAGTTAAACAACATACTAAAGTATACTAAGGTATAGCTTCAAGATCGATTTTGCGTTATTATCAGGATCTATGATAAGAAATCTGGAAATTGGTCCAATATAGACAACCCCTGCATATAAACCAATGCTAGACCTGTCGCCAATTCGAATCCCGTAGCCGGGCGGCTGAAATCAGTGCGATTCCGAAATTTAGAATCGCGATTCTGTTTCCGATAAGACGCCCGTCTAAACGCTTTGCCGAGATTCCGGAATCCGAGATTCAGAATCCCAGTATAAAAGGAGCTTAAAAGATTAATGATAATTTCTTGTTTTTCTGTTTGTAACCTCCACTGGTCAGCTACTTTCTTTTAAAATCACCTGGTATCGGTTGCATGTCCCACGGTGACCGTCCATTGGAATATCATATTATGCGACTTCCGGGTATTCCGGAAGTTGTCTCAAAATTGCTTATTTTAAATGAAGCACCCTGTATAATATATATATTTTTTGTTTCTTTCTTCATTTCCAATAACCTTAATAAAAAGTCTTTGCATGTATCCGTTTCTCCAATTTTGATTTTTAACAGGGTGTCACGTAAAATTAAATACCTTTCCAAGGATAAAAGAATTTTAGATACAGGGAAGTGGAAAAGTAACAATTTTTGACCTCTACCAAAAAATTTAATTTTTTTTTTATAAACGATGCTACGTTGCTAGTTCATTCAATGGATAGGCAAGAAAATTTCCATCTATCCATGTATAGTATTCCTGTACCTAGCTAGAATAGTTTTCAAATTATCTACGGTTTATCGCAAAATATCAATGAATCTTATTGATTTTTGGCAAAAAGGTCATAATAAACAAAGTAATAAATGCAACAGACAATGACATTAATCTATTGAGAAAAACAATTTTTTTTTGTCAAAAACGGATAGAGTAGGATACCGACTCGAACTTTTAATAACGTTATTGGAAAGAAACAAAAAAAAAACTTTAGCCTAACAAGAAAAAAATAATTTAATTAAAAATATAAAATTATACATTTTTTTTAGTATAATGCAGTATATTTTTCTTTGTAGTTTCGTCCAAATATATTATACAGGGTGTTCCATTTAAAATAAGCAAGTTTGAGATAACGTCCGGTATAACTGGAAGTCGCATATTATGATGGTCGCCCTTATTTCATTTGAAAAGAGCGTCTTCCAGAACTCCATTATCCAAATTTGCCCGATTCAAGTCGCTTTACAAAATATTCTAACCAACTGTCACCGTGAGACAACCTGTATAATATAATATGCTACTTATTAGGCCTAAGAAGCAATTAAAAATAACTTTGAAGTGTAGTGATATTATGAAATTGATAATATTGGAACTTCTAAAAATATTGGATTATTTCACGCTTTAAGGCGACATAAAATAGTGAATTACTTTTAGTTTAAGCGAAAAAGAACGCGCTTGTAGACAGAATGTCAAATATAACCATTCAAAAATAAAAACGGATAGTAACCTAGGCACTAAACACAAACTGTGATTGGTCAAGTTCATATCCTAATAAGGGTGGATATGATGTGAATTACTACTCAGAGGCAAGGGTATATGACACCCGGTGCGAGCATCAACGTCAGCAATTATAGGGAAAAAAAAATTGTGTGTGTTTAAGACCACACGACAGAAGTGAAAACTTCAACAAGGTTAATTCAGTGCCCACAAAAAAGTGCTAAACGCGCCTAAAGAAGTTTTCACTTTACCTTACTTCACCCTACGTAAATATATAATTTAAAAAATGCCAGAACATACCTGAGACGCAACAAGTGTCGCACACTGTTTCCACGTCGACTGATGCGGCAGCGGAGTCGAATTCGAGCGTAACACAGCCGAACCTGACGCCTGACGGCTCAGTTTAATTCAGTGCCCACAAAGAGTGCTAAATGCGCCTAAAGAAGTTTTCACTTCAAAAAAGACGTAACATTTCTATTTTATTAAATTTTTTTTGTTGATTCTCTTACGTTGGTTGGCACAAAGGATTTTACTAATAACTAATTTACCAGGCAATTTTTTCTTTTAAGCACACTAAGAAAAAAGCCTTCCATTCCTTATAAGAATTCACCTACTCTTTATAATACAACTGTTTAATATTATATGTGACAGCAACTCGCTTTCCTACTTTAAGACAACGAAAATTGATAGACCGTTGTGTAGTGATAATATCACGACAATTTAGCCAATAGAAAATAGGAGTTATTGCTACCATAGAATGATTTATAGCCATTATGGCTTTGAGTAATTATCAAGTCTTTTTGGTGGTGTAATTTGGTTTTATATAAGTAAGGTGGGGCAAGTGCGTTTCCGGGGCAAGTGCAGAACATGGCCGTAAAAAATATATTAGTTTTGAAATAAGTGTTGCGATCTATTATTTGATATCCTTCATACGTGTGCCATCTATCTAAAACTGAGTCTAAAATAATACAGAGTTCATTTATTTGATTTCACTGTCTCTGCAAGTGGGGAAGTGTCACATGTGTTTTGTAACGTCTTAAGAAAGGTCAGCGTGAAGAAGTAATCCGTTCATATTTATTGCACCCTAAAAGACCTTTATACGATTTTTGGTAAGTAAACACAGTAGGTACAGTAGTTTACATTCAACATAATATTTTTTTAAATAATTACCTTTTTAATTTGAAGAAATAGTCCATACTTAAAGTGGAGTTGAAAGTATTAAAAGGAAAGAAAAACACAAAGTCTTCCTCCACAAAGTTTATTAGAAAAATTATTAAATCACGGGTCTCTACATGTTTCGAACGTAGAAACGTTCATCCTCAGGAGACAGAAAATTTTATTTTGTGCTGTTGTTGTTAGCAAAAGAGAAACTTAAAAATAGAACTTTAATGGAGCTTTCATGGACTCAAAAATTGAAGTGTAGAAGAAACACGATAATAATAAATTCATTGAATGATGAAAGAGTTTTGGACTTTCATTGTCTTTATTTGTTTTCAACTGGTAAGTATCTCCAGTCGTCTTCAGGTGAATACTAAATTAGTAAAGTAACTACAAGACTATTTATACTAGCTAGGTGCACCGAAGCACAACTGAGGTGGGTGCAGTCATGCGTTCAGTTGATGCGCGATCTTATCCTAAGCTTGCACCCATCTAACAAGGGTTTCCAGATATTTCTTATGTCTAAGGATGGTTTCCTAAAGCAGCCCGGGTTCTGGTGAATAGCAGCAGCTTCCTTGAACTTTCTTTTCCTCCAGTGTGATTCCTTATGTAGGATTTCAGCTTCTGACCACATGATATGGTGACCATGTTTCCAGGCATGGTCAGCTGCACCTGACTTTTCGGTCTCTCCTTTTAACGTATTGTTTTTGTGTTCTTTAATCCTTGTTTCTAATGGTCTTAATGTCTCACCTATATAAGATTGGCCGCATTCGCAGGGGATCAGGTAGACGCAGTTTTTCCTATCTTTTTGACTTGTGGGCTTTGTCTTAGTATTCACCTAAAGACGACTGGAGATACTTACCAGTGGAAACGTGTGATTTAAAACAAATAAAGACAATGGAAGTCCAAAACTCTTTCATCATTCAAGAAACATCATTGTCTCCAACCTTCAAACAGTCAATAAATTCATTATCGTGTTTCTTCTAAACTTCAATTTTTGAGTCTATGAAAGCTCCATTAAGGTTCTATTTTTAAGTTTCTCTTTTGCTAACAACAACAGCACAAAATAAAATTTTCTGTCCCCTGAGGATGAACGTTTCTACGTTCGAAACATGTAGAGACCCGTGATTTAATAATTTTTCTATTAAACTTTGTGGAGGAAGACTTTGTGTTTTTCTTTCCTTTTAATTACCTTTTTGACAGTTTTTTTGATTATACCGCTCTTGCCCCTGTATTTTTGAGCTCGGGGTTAGTGCGGAACAAAACGCGGGGACAAAAGCGATACACTGTCTTGGCACAGCGATTCAAGTGAAGAAAGAATTATTGTTGAATTTAACGAGCTAAGTAAAAGTGATTTGGACGAGTTCGATAAAAACGAAACAACTGACGAACCTAGAATGTTTACCAAAATACAAATTGGTCATTTTGTGTTAGTAACTTTTCCTGGAAAAAAAAAGTGTACAAATATGTTTGTTTGGTAAAACAACTTATTAATGTTGATAAAGCGGAAGTAACAGGCTTAAGAAGGCTCACAAATAAGTGCCATTTTATTTTAATGCAAAACGATGCCTGCTCTATACTACTGTCGGACATAGAAAAAAAACTACCTGTCACAAAAATAGCAATAACGGCTGATTACGAAAAGTATGTTTTTGAGACTGTGACATTAATTGCTCACTGCATAGGAAGAAAAACTAATAACTACTTGTTATGTTTCACAAATTTATTCAGTGTCTTGACACGTGTTTCGACCCTTGTGGGTAATTATCAAAGGAGTACAAGAAGGTACTAAATTCTACGTGACATTACAAAGGTATTTATATCATATTATGGTAATTATCAACATGTCATAAAATTATAATTAGAAGATTGAATGGTCAACTGTGGGTTTTCCTAACTTTTAAAGGTATAATACATATTTAGTCCTAAGTTAGTGTGCTATTAAGAATTAGGGAAGCGCCTGCAGGTATTTCGGTTTGATTATATATTAACAGCATTACATTTGTTTTTTATGGCTTTTTTGATAGCTATTGTTTCTAGTAAATTTACTTTTCTGCTTTTATTTTGTATGTATCCCTTTGACAATGGCCCGCAAGGGCCGAAACACGTGTCAGAAAACTGATTAAATTTGTGAAACATAAAATTTGTTATTATTTTTTCTTCCTGTGCAATGGAACAACAGTTTCACCAAGCATGTAGCCCAACACAAATTAATTATTAATTACTTACAATTTAAGTTGCCTGATTAGTAATCCGGGCCACCCTGATTTTGAAAAAATAATTTCTGTCAATGTCATTTAAGTTATTTATGTGCATGTGCAACATTCGACTTTTTAAATAAAAGAAAATTAGAATAGGCATTAAAAAAATTATTGCTATTAAACTATTTGGCCTGGGGTCCCCTAGGTACGAGTTTAAGCCTAATGCTGATGGCACCTCTCTTGGTAAAATAGTTCCCTGGCGGAAATATTTTGCTACGCCGCTGGCTTAACTTATTATAAATTTCGCGCTTAATGCGAGATGTAAAATGCCAGCAACCACAGACAAAAAGTTAAAGTCTTTTGTTCTTGGAGATGACAGAAGCATTTTTAGCTTTGTAAATATCCTGTACAAACGTAAATAAATAGTCGAGTGTGAAAAATGTAAGTCCTTTTTGAAACTCTCCTACCGGAAAACTTTATTTGTTTGAAATAACGTGGACGGATTAAAGATTTAAGTTCTCGAAGTTTTAAAGTAAAACAAAATAAATTTTTTTTCTGCACTACAGATTTACTATCTTTGATGTCGACACCTTTGTTTTATTAAAAAACAAACCCCAGTTTTTTTTTACTCCGTGTACAAGGGTGCTGGGTTTATGTTGGACAAGACCAATCCAGGTGGCGACCGCATAAAACCATACGTTATCTAAAATTCGTTTGTATTATACAGAGTGTCAAAAAAAAGTAGGTCAATCCATTAACCATATATTCCTTGAGCAAAAATAATACCGTGCGAGCAAAAATTATTTGCATCAAAGAGGGCCTTGCATCTAAAGACATAATGCTTAGCCGTAGAGCTTAATACCTGTTGGGTGTCAGTAACTACCTGAATTAACAATCAATTAGTTATTCCGTCATCTTTGATAGTCATTACAAGTAAATTGATTCATCGCTAATTTTTCCAATTTCTTAAAAAATTCACACAATGGGCTTTACGGAACAGCACAAAACATTCATGGTTGAAGCGTATTTTCCAAACGGAGTTAGAGTAAATGGTTAGCGGCAATACAATCCGAGTTTGTGCATGGACGATTTTCACGAACATTTTGCTAATGTTGCTTTTATTGCTGGGGATTTTTATCATTGCCTGAAAAGAACCGTGGCTGTGTTTAGGAAAACAGGTTACATACAACACAAAAAAGGAGCAGGAAGACCATCTGTAAGAGCAGAAGAACTTGTTGCCAACGTTCGTGAAATAATGCAAAATACGCCAACAAATTGTATAAGACGCATGTCCCAAGAAATGGGAAGATCTTATGGAACATGCAGGACTATTCGTAGGAAGCAGCTAAATTTATTTCCTTATAAAGTGCAAGTATTCCAAGAAATACAAGCCGGAGATTTTGAAAGACACAGGAATTACTCTCAATGGTTTACCCAAAATTTATTGGAAATAAATGATTTATTAGACCTGACATTTTTTTCGGATGAAGCCTGGTTCCACCTCTCCGGTTATGTGAATTCTCAAAATACACGCATGAGGAGTAGTGAAAATCAATTTCAGCAATTTATGTAATTACTTTTCCTGCTGTATATTCTTACTTTGTTAATTTTGTAAACAACAAAAATAAATTTGTATTTGTCTACTTATTTTATTACTCATTAGTTTGGCATACTTATCATGTCATAATATGAATTTGACAAAATTTTAACCTAGATTTGGTTAGATATATCGTCCCCATATCATTGTGATCTAAACCAAGCCCTACGTTTTTTAATCCAAGCCCTCTTTGATGCAAATAATTTTTGCTGGCATGGTATTATTCAATGTGAAAAAATTGGATCATTTCCTTTAAAGGCCCTATACTCTATACTTAACTATTTTTTATTACTCAATAATTAAATAAAGTAAAACAAGGATATAAAACATTCTTCCCGCTTAGCAGTTTTTCTTTATGACTTCTTTTCATATTTATTTTCCGAACAAAGGAGACCCCCATAAAGTGTACGTTGTTAAAGAGAACAAAAACTAACACGCTGCTGGCGGATTTAATGTGCTAACAAGCTGTTGCCGTATATAGTAACAACTTTTGAAAGTAAGAAGATAAATTTAAAAATAGTTTAATTGTTCGCAATAAAAATTCGGAACCGATACGGGTTCAGCTCAAATAATGTCGTTCGCGATTGACAAAATTCCAAATTCTAATTACAGTTCTGTGTTACCGAAGAAGTACCATTCGGTTCCAGATTCATTCATAACTAATTCTTTCGGTTCTGCAGATTTAACAAAAACTGTTAGTTTGGATCATAGACAATTTACCTTTAGATAAGCAAACAATAATCACGAAAGTGGCAGATTTATGGCCTCGCGCATGTAAACAAAGCTAGACACTATTAGACATGCGCACTGCAACATTATCGTTTGACGAATGGGGAAAATAGACAGGGTCGGGCTTTAAAATTTAAATTCTTGCCAAAAAATAGGACTTTCTTCTAAATTTTTGATCAAGTTGGGAAAAAAGGTAGTGACTTCTGGCATTTTTAGTAGTAGCAAACCTATCAGTTTTGTTTTTAAAATTTGTTTAAAAATGATTCGTCGTCGTGTTTTTAGTTCGAAAAGGAAGAGCACAAGAACAAGTGAATTAAACTAGTCTTATAAAATCGAATATAAAAACAAACAAAACAAGCAAAATAACCAATCTATGGTGTTATCGCGTGCCTAACCTTAAGTCAAATATTAGTTGGTATATAACTTGTATTGATTTTTACAATTTGGCAAAAACTTGGGTACGTGTAAAACATTTTCAAGCAAAATTTCTTGTTCAAGAATTTGAAAAGTGTTTGCCCGAGAACTTGACCCGTGGAATATTGGCCTTATTAAAAGCCTAATATCGGGGTGTACGGATTTTAACCAAAAAATTAACCAACCAGCAACTTTGACAGAATTAATTTTCTCACAATCAGACACACAATTCACTAAACTACACAAAAACTAGAAATCCGTAAATATTAAACACCCAGAATCCACAATAGCTAAGGAAACTAAAGGAATCCACAGAGAAACCTTAAAACACAACAACAAAAATGGCGGCGGAGCCGGTTCTGGAGTATATTTTGAGCATGTCGCAGGGCAGGAGATAAGCTGTACGTATCTAAAAGTAAATTGTCTATGGTTTGGATACGCCTCCTTTTAAATTTAACTGTCATGAAAATTTTTGTTAGGTTAGGTTTTATGTTTTGTTTTGAATTTTGTACTTCCGAGACTAAAGTAGGTACTTTAGTCTCGCCAAACGGAGACTAAAATGGGTCATTTAATCCCAAGGGACTAAAATACATTCTAGCATGTATTTTTTTTTAGTCAAGCACTCAGCAGCGATATACATGGTGTTAATTAAGTACGTAGACAAACTTTAAGGGATAATTCCTTGTATAATTTTAAGATAAAAAGTTCATATAAACGTATATCCTAAAATGCTTGGTTTTCGATATACAGGGTGATAAAGTTTTTTTTTTGGTTTTCTTAATATTCCTTCGAATCTTTAGGAATAATGAATTCAAATTTTGCACAAATAATAGATTTACCAGTATCTACGAACTAACATTATCAATATGTAAATTAATCTACAGGGTCCTCGTTTTTTTGTGGTCATGACCCCTTTACGCCCGTCCAATTTACTTAATACGACATCACTGACTAATTTTAAGAACAAAATCTAATTTGTCATTTTATTCTCTAACATTTACCTATCTTGAAGTTTTTTACTATCTCTTACGGCTTAGAAGATTTCTTGAGAAAAATAAAATAATGCATTGTTAATATTGGATAATTTGCAAATGGTGAGTTGGCAGCGTCCTTAAGCCAAAAATAACAAAGTCGGCTTTGACAAACAATAAAAATAATAAAATCAACAATTATTACAGTTTAGTTATCAAAACTTGGTACACATTTTTATTTTTGCACTTTGTCAACTTAAGTAAGAGATTTTTCAGTTTTGTTTTTGTTAAAATGGTTGAATTTACAAACGCTGAAATGGCAGATATGCATTTTGTGTATGGAATGGCTAATAGTAGGGCTCGTGCAGCAAGACTACTGTATCAAGAAAGATTTCCTGAATGTCGTGTGTCTAACAAACAAGCTTTTACTAATATTAACTCCAGACGTGAGACAGGTAGTTTTAGAAGACCCAGAACAGTAAGGACAGTTCAATTAGAGGAAGCTGTTCTTAATATTATAGGAGAAAATTCTGCAACAAGTACACGAAAAATTGCCGCTGAGTTAAATATTACACATGTTTTGGCATGGCAAATTTTACAGGAACAGCAACTTTATCCATATCATATACAGCGTGTGCAAGCCCTTCTACCGCGAGATTTTCCCCAGAGAGTAGTACTTGGATACAAAATAAGCTAGTGAGAAATGTGAGGTTTTTTATCAAAGGTATTGTTTACGGATGAGGCATGTTTTTCCCGAAACGCCATAATAAATTCTCACGATAATCACATTTGAGCAAAAGATAACCTACACGCTATAGTTGAAAATAATTTTCAAGAGAAATTTTCAGTAAATGTTTGGGTTGGAATTGGCAAAATAGCAATTTCCTCATTGGGCCATATTTTCTGCCTCCCAGACTTAATGGCGACAATTATCGACAATTTCTGGAGTATGTTTTACCCGAACTATTAGAAGATGTCCCAATAGGAGAAAGAGCTCGAATTTGGCTTATGCATGATGGTGCTCCTCCATACTTTAGTTTAGTTGCACGACAGTATTTAGATGAAAATTATGCCGATCGATGGATCGGGCGTGGAGGACCTCAACCTTGGCCACCCAGGTCGCCCGATCTTAATCCAATTGATTTCTTTCTTTGGGGGCACCTAAAATCGATAGTATACATAACTCCAGTTCTGAATGAAGGAGATCTAAGAAACAGGATACATCAGTCGTGCGAAATTATACGGAATTCTCCTGGTATTTTCGAGAGGGTCCGCCAGTCGATGGTGAGGCGCACCAATGCATGTGTTGAAGTCGGAGGGGGCCATTTCCAGCAGTTGCTTTAGGTTAAGTTTATTTCTTAGCTTAAGTTTTAATTCAGTGCACCATAATTTTGTTTTTAAAATGTATCAAATAACGTTGTCTCATGCACAAAACAATACTTATTAAATTATCCAATATTAACAATGCATTATTTTATTTTTCTCAAGATATCTTCTAAGCCGTAAGAGATAGTAAAAAACTTTAAGAAAGGTAAATGTTAGAGAATAAAATGACAAATTAGATTTTGTTCTTAAAATTAGTCAGTGACGTCATATTAAGTAAATTGGACGGGCGTAAAGGGGTCATGACCACAATAAAACGAGGACCCTGTAGATTAATTTAAATATTAATAATGTTAGTTCGTAGATACTGGTAAATCTATTATTTGTGCAAAATTTGAATTAATTATTCCTAAAGATTCCAAAGGAATATTAAGAAAACCAAAAAAAAATTAAAATTTTAGCACCCTGTATATCGAAAACCAAGCATTTTAGGATATACGTTTATATGAACTTTTTATCTTAAAATTATACAAGGAATTATCCCTTAAAGTTTGTCTACGTACTTAATTAACACCCTGTATAGGTATAGGCAATTTGTTTCAGCAGCATTAAATACATATTTGGCACTCAGCGGCGAGTTACCTTGTGTTGGAATATTTTGTGACCTCATTAGGGCTTTTCATTGTGTTAGTGACAATATCCTCCTTCAGAAGTTGGGGAATTATGGAATATGCGGAGTTGCGTTGGAGTTGGTACAATCTTTTGTAAGTGAAAGGAGACAGTTTGTTAGCATCAGTGACTTTAACGGAGTCAAGTCAAGTCAAGGAAGTACATAAACTCGTCAATCCTAGACATTAATATAGGGGTTCCTCAGGGTTCCATTCTGGCCCTGTTTTGTTTTTGTTGTACTTGAACGATATTGACCGGATAGGACAAACCGCACATCGAACAGCGCGCAGCGTTTGCCGACGACGTGTCATTTTTGATCTCAAACTTGTTTTCAGGCAATTTAGAGCAGATGTCAAAAAATGGTGTTCTCTTTCTCTGTTTGATTGGTTTTGCGATAATTCTATGTACATAAACGTGGACAAGACACAGTTCATCAGATTTCATGCCAGACAAAAAACGGTTGACAATTCTACATATTAATGACAAACCCCTATGCCAGGTTCAAAGTGCTAAGTTTCTTGATATTTACCTGGATTAATGTTTAAATTGAAAAGATCATTGTCAACACGTATTGGATAAACTTAATTCGTCATATTATTTGTTGATAAATGTAAGATCAGTCTTAGACACGAAACAATTACTAATGTTGTACTATGCATATTATGTTGTATAATATCTTACCTCTTCCTCTTCCTATTTATATAATATAATGAATTGGCTTTATTTGGTTTTTGTAATAAAAGTGAGTTTGTTAAAAACGAAGACATACACAGCTTTAATACTAGGAATATGGAACAATTCAGTATTCAGCATTCTCGCGGTAACATAGCGCTTAATTCTTCTATAGAATTCTTGGTGCTAACATTTTTAACGTACTGCCGGATGAAATAAAAAAGTGTGATAAAATAACAAATTTTTAAAAAAAGTTAAAAAAACATTTTTAATCTTAAATTGTTGCTACAGGTACTCTTTTATGCAAATAATTTTTGCTCGCACTAATGACTTCCTCAGAAGTTGCGAAGATATAGAAGAGGAGTGAAGTATTCAGCATTTCTTGTGCGAATGCCCATTGCCCAGGCCTCCCGAGAATAAGGTTCAATGCCTTGGGCGAACCATTCTTTAATGATTACAACTGGGTCGACTCACTAAGTTTTTAATTGCTGTAATGGCTGTTTTGAGTGAGCTGCCAAGATTGTTCTATATTTTACGTCGCGTTAACCATAAGTGATTACTCTATTTTATCAAAATATTATTACATTTTCAATAACACCATCTAATTTTCCAATTTAATTATAAAGAACTTTTAATTAGAGACAGCCACCTTTGAGTTAATTATAAACTTTCGTTAATTAATATCGAATCGATGATTTTAGGAATTTAATTAATTTAATGCATCGTAAAGTTATTTCGTTTATGTATGTAATTAAAATTAAAGTTCAACTTATAACTGTATTTCTTCTTATATGGTTATGGTTACATTAAAATTTTAAGGCATCTATTACAATTTTACATATTATATAGTTCTTCCTGACTCAAATTTAAAACGAAACAATAAGTTATATCTATGTATCTACAGTGAACGGCAGAAAGTTCGCAGCATATGCAAACATTTTTTATCTATGATTTCGGTAATAGTTATTTATTGTACAAGACGATAAAATTGTTCTTTATCATTAAGAGTGTTTTTTAACGCTCGAGAAGATAATGCGATTTTATCGTCGTGTGCAATAGGACATTTTTTCTATAGCAAGACTTCAACTTTAGGTGAAAAATAAAATTTCAAAGAAAATTGTAATTTTTGGCGCAAAAATCGCAACTGTGTTGCTCCGTTACTAGGGATATGAATTACTCTGTCAACAAATGTCAAACAAATTTTACATTCTGGTTTTTGTGGAGTGTTTTGTATTTTTGCGTGTTGTGTACGAAGTGAATACGAAATGTACGGAAAAGAATTAACACAAGAAGAAGAAAGATAGATGTTTATAATAATGTTAATTGTAAAATTACACTTGTTGTTAATCCTTCGAGTTAATGTGTTTGAATTATTTTGGACACAAAAAAATTATTTAATCGATTTTTTGGAATTACCCTGTATAAAAAGTAAATCGCAACCATACAGTACGTAAATAGTATTTCTGTAGCCTTTATTAGAGATAACCGTAAATAATATATCAAATTAGTTTGTTTTACCAATATTATGGTCTATTCAAATAAAAACATAAAAATATTAAACTGATTAATAAGTACACCCCTATATCCAATAAATTATATTTCAAGGATAATTGAATAATAATTCCAGGATTTCCAGGATAACCCTTTCCACCAAATTTATATAGTAATTCCAGGATTATAGATACCCAATGCAAAATGTCGCAAAGAACCTACCGAAGGCATTAGCGTCAATGAAAAATTAATCCTAATCCTTGGCAGTATCGGGTATAATGGAAATATTCGCTTGGGTTGATGCTATTTTAATATTATTCTATTTTCTCCTTGTACTACTAAGATAGTTTAAGTCAGCAAGGATAAAGAGATTACGTTAGAGTCAAATATTGCATTTATACACTGAGGAAAATGATCTATTACAACAGGTTTGCTAAGACATGGTTTGTATTGATAGCTTATTTTGTATTCACCAATAAATAAATTGCTAGTGTATCAAATCTGCTTTAATGTTATATCAATTGCAGTTACGCTAGAACAGTGTTTTTATTGGTGGTAATCAGTTCCAGTAGCAGCACAGTCTTGTTGAATAAGGAACTACTTTTAATACAGCAATTTTGTTAAGAAATTAATTGTATCTTCTCAATACGACGCATTTTGTTCCCAATAAAGCGCTTTCTCTACACTACGAGAAAGAAACCAGAACAGCATCTTCCAAAACGAATTGTATCTATTAAAACCTATTATCCACAAGACGTTGGTGGGGATTCGTAGTTATCGGCAATCGCCGCGCGCCGTAGTATTAGTTTTATCGTATTTATTGCGCAGGTCACATCGTCGTTCGGAGTCTTCTAGCTGTCCTGTCTGAATTTGAACTTTATTGATCGTACCAATCCTGTTTCAATTTATTTATTTTTACTTCGTATTTAAGTTTTTTTAAACATTGCATGTCAGATAAAGCAATATAAGATTCTTATTTCGCCCAACCCATTAATAGTATTGGACTTTATAATCTATGGACAAATTTAACTATCTCAGTAAACCCTGTTGCATAATAGATAATCATATGCAATTTTAATCAACAAGAACAATATCACACTAGAAGCTATACAGTGTCCGCAAGAAAGTCCGCATCAAATAGCATTTTTTTTTATTATTAGGTATAGGAAAAAATTGAAAAAGGAGTTAGTTTTTGCTTACCTAAAAAACAAAAATTACGTATACTGAAGCAGCTGCACGACTTGCGTTACCTGTCAAATTTGACATCTTTAATAAAATAGGTTCAAAAATGCCCTTATTTATAAAAATATCGAAAAACTTTATTCGAGAAAGTTGTTTATTTAAGCATTTTTAACCTCTGTACAAAATTTTGACAGTCTAATACAATTTTTATTTTTTGCCAGATTCTTAAAAATTTTGATCAACCCTCGTAGATTAACTTTTATACATCGATGTACAACCATTTGCCTTTACTTTATTTGTAATCCTAATGCAATTTTGTGTAAAATTTTTGTTTCCAATTATTTATTTTGCTTCAAAAACTGAAACTGACATTGATCAGTATGTAATGTTTGATGCAAAGTTCATCTAATTACACCAGTTTTGTCAAAACCGACGTTTTTCATTTTTCTTAAGTTAGTAAACAGATGTACAAAAAGAAAATATTAGGAAGCTTTCGTTGAAATTTTACTTAATTATTATTATTAAATTAAATTAATTATATTAAACTATATTTTTGTTGAATAAAATGTTTCGAGCGATTAATATTTATTCTTTTTGATCCAATATTAATTAAGTAAAATTTCAACGAAAGCTTTCTGATATTTTCTTTTTGTACATCTGTTAACTAACTTAAGAAAAATAAGAAACGTCGGTTTTGGCAAAACTGATGTAATTAGATAAACTTTGCATCAAACATTACATACTGCTCAATAAAAATTTCAGTTTTTAAAGCAAAATAAATAATTGGAAACAAAAATTTTACACAAAATTGCATTAAGATTACAAATGAAGTAAAGGCAAATGGTTTTACATGTATAAAAGTTAATCTACGAGGGTTGATCAAAATTTTCAAGAATCTGGCAAAAAATAAAAATTGTATTAGACTGTCAAAATTTCGGACAGAGGCTAAAAATGCCTAAATAAACAACTTTCTCGAATAAAGTTTTTCGACATTTTTATAACTAAGGGCATTTTTGAACCTATTTATTATACTATTAACTATTAAAAATGTCAAATTTGACAGGTAACGCAAGTCGTGCAGCTGCTTCAGTATACGTCATTTTTGGTTTTTAGGTAAGCAAAAACTAACTGCTTTTTCAATTTTTACCTATACCTAATAATAATAAAAAATCCCATTTGATGCGGACTTTCTTGCGGACACTGTATACATTTTTGAGTACTCAGTACTGATTTTTAATGGTAAGTATATACTTAATTAACCGTAGCAAGCACATATTATTATGAATAATGTTAAGTTTCATTACAACTGCCAGTCGGAACTAATACAGTATTTAAAAACAGATTACACCCCCAATAGAACTTGATAATTACTGTGAGTATTCAGAGCAATAATTCAAAAATTCTTTGAGAATCGAATGCATTCTACCTCCCTCCCCCTTCCTTCCCGCCAAAAATAAAATTTCTCGCTACGGCCCTGTTTTAATTGTTGTCTTTAACTTATTTCGAATTTCTCCCTATTCGTTCTTTGCGAACGAATCGATATATTTTAATATTTTAGCTTTGTCTTTCATATTTAAATTAAACCGAGGAAAATTGGGATTAAAATACTTTTTACTCCGCAAAAAATATAATTTATATTCTAAAGCCATAATAAACAATCAAGGACAGACGAAACCGACATATAATTTCCGTTCCAATGCTTATCACCGCATTTGTCGACTTATCGGAAAACCTGCTGGAAATAATAAGGCTTTACGATGGAAATCCCTTTCCTTATTTGAAGCCACATATCGCTGCTAGTTTATTTAAAACTAGCGGTTACGAATTTTTACACCGCTACCATGGTAACTATAAAATTGTTATTACAAGATTGATAGAGGATAGTACAGAGAAAGATTATGAAAAATTAAGTCCTGACTACATTGCATCGAAAATATTGGTAGAAATGAAAGATTTAATATCAGAGCAGATAGCGAATACTGAATTAAAAACCTAATAGAGTTGGGCGTTGGTAACTTTACAGTTCTAGCATGCATGGCTTTGGAGATACCTACATCATTTTGCCACCCTTATTGAATAACCCTGTACCGATTTCATCTTTTTTTGAAACTGATTTTAAATTAAAAATCTATGACGCCAATAACCCTCTCACAGATATTTAGGCCAAAATACCTTTTTCTACGATCGTTCAAAAAATGTCATTTTGTGTATGTATTTCTAATGACAAAAGTAGGTCTTTATTGCATACTATGCAATAAAGTACTTTTTCTATTTCACGTTCATAATAAGCTCAGTATGATACGCATTTGCGTATCGTAATGAAGCTATTTCGATACGCGTTTTTCTTTATTTGATGTTGGTAACATTTAAATGTTTTAATTCATTGACTTGCGCGGCCTTTGTGATTTACGAGAAAACCCATTTTTCGCAGAGGAAAAATAGCTTGATAACTTACTTTTTTATCCTGTGTGGATAACAGTTATGTATGTTGGTTGCATAAGTCTATAACTCAGTCTTTTGTAGATGCTTTAACCTATCATTTTCTGCCAAATCCTATCCAAAATTCAATCTACTAACCTTCCAATGTCGATTTTAACTTCAACTTTATTTGAATTTTCCATCTTCCATATACTAAATTGCAATGCCGTGACGTAAAATCACGTCTTTTGAAATTCGAAAAAAAGTGGCAAAATCTCCCGAATTTCCGAACACTTTGTATATGTACCGAATATACAAGGATCACACAATGTATCCCGTCCAATTTCAAATCCCATATCGCTAAAATTACTTTAGAATCTCGTGGTGAAAATGGGTCAGTAAATCAAAAAATGACAGTTTGCAAAATAATTTTTGTTGTCCAGAGGCTACTATGATAAAAAAATAGTAGGTATTACCAACATAAAATTTAGACATAAAAATTTACAAAATTTGAAGAATTTATTTTCTTTTTAAAATGTATCTTTCTTGATTATAAAAGGTGAAATAAAAAAAAAATGTATAAAGCACATGTTTCATAAGGCGTTTTAGCGCACGTATCAATAAAAAAACTCGCCACTTTGTGGCTCGTTTTTTAAAATAGACGCGTGCGCTAAAACCGCTTCTTATGAAACGTGTACTTTAATATACTATTTTGTCCTAGTGCAATAAAGTAAATTACCTAGGAAACGAACAATTTGTTTATAGTATTGTGTGTTGCAATGCACACCGTCGATACTCTATCGAAATATAATTCACATTGACAGGGCGCCATTATTTTATTATGTTGAAGTCAAAGGTATCTATGATCCATTGTCAAATTTAAATTACAACTTTTGCAAAGAAGAGGTAATACAGAAAAATTTTAAACTTTTTTGTTAAATAAAAAAACGATCGTAGAAAAGATTGTGTATGTAACATGTGCAAAAAGTGTGTTTATTGCATATGGCA
The DNA here is from genome assembly GCA_963969555.1 of Polydrusus pterygomalis. Taxonomy (NCBI): domain Eukaryota; kingdom Metazoa; phylum Arthropoda; class Insecta; order Coleoptera; family Curculionidae; genus Polydrusus; species Polydrusus pterygomalis. The sequence goes on along the minus strand of OZ018375.1, from coordinate 159,122,726 downwards.
TATTATTACCTCGACGTCTCGGTGAATAGCTTCTATGCCGTGTGCAATAAACATACACTTTTTGCACTAGTTGCATAAATAACTATTATCTATGATCCACACGATAATTGCGTATTACATAATTTACTTTGGCTTATTTGAGTTATGTATTAAGCATCACTACGTAACGGGACGAACGATCACCTCCAAGTTCTAAAAAATCTTATAGAAAAGTCTATCGAGTACAATAAACCGCTCGTTTTAATATTCGTGGATTATGAAAAGGCCTTCGACACCATAGACCAATACAAGATGCTAAATTCACTATCTGACAGTAGAATAGATTACAGATATAACCAAATGATCAAGTCTATCTACGAGAATGCTACAGCCAACGTAAGAATACAGGAGAGTACGAACAGATTTAAAATAAACAAAGGCGTTCGACAAGGCGATACTATCTCGCCAAAGCTGTTCACGAATCTGCTCGAATATATGTTCAAAAGTATAAATTTGGAAAATATGGGTATAAACATAAACGGCGAAAACCTAACACATCTAAGATTTGCAGACGACATAATTTTAATAGCAGACCGTGTTGACCACGCAATGACCATGCTACATCAATTGAATACTGCTTCTCAAAACGTCGGATTAAAGATTAATGTGTCAAAAACTCAGCTAATGACTAACCTCGTCCTCAGCGAAGCTGCGTACGTAAATGGCATTCCAATCGAGGAAACTACCTCATACAAATATCTCGGCCATGAAATCCGTATAGACAGAGATAATCAAACGTGCGAACTGCTTAGAAGAATAGGACTGACGTGGGCCGCATTTGGAAGTCTGAAGCACATATTCAAATCAAATCTACCAACTTGCCTAAAAAGAAAAGTATTCAACCAATGCGTTTTGCCTGTTCTGACATATGGTGCGGATCCTTAACTCTAACAAAAAAAGCTGTACAGAAGATACGAGTGGCACAACACGCAATGGAAAGATCAATGCTAGGATTGACCCTTAGAGACTGAGACGAGAATGCAGGACGATAGATGGACCAAGCGAATTGTGGAATGGAGGCCTAGACAGGAGGCATACAGGAACAGAGGTCGTCCACCGACTAGATGGTCAGACGACATAAAACGTGTCCACACAAACTGGATACAGGTGGCACAAGATAGAAGAATGTGGAGGCAAACAAGGGAGGCTTACGTCCAGCAGTGGACAGATATGGGCTGATTGATGATGATGATGATGATGACGTAACTAGTGAGCAACAATGGTTTAAATATTATTCGAGAAAATATTTTCCTAACCACCTGAACCCTGAACCGTTACCTACCTGACAAGTAGACTGTCTATTATATATACAGGGTGGCGCACCGAAAACTTTCCACCCAGGTTTATTTTCTTCTCTCTTTAAAAATGCTTGAAGTTGCGTATACTTGCTGACTTACATCTAAATTTTGGTTCATAGAAATGGTGGCCCTTAGCAGAGAATAGAAAGTCCAAAGCAGAGAACTCAAAGCCAACGAGAAGCGACAGCTCGGCGTTTTGTGTGTCCTGTTTTGGTAGGCGCATGTAAGTTGTGTATCGCTAAAAACCATGTGCTCGTCTAAAGGTGCGTCCAGACTACTCGTACTCGTGCTCGTGCTCGCGCTACTTGCAGGACCCCCGAGTAGTGTAGACGTAAATGTAAGTCACGAGACAAGCCACGCGAGCAGCGCGAGCCATTAACTCGAGAGGATCCGCCCGGTGTCGGTACATCAAAGGGACTGACGTCCAGTGAGCAACTTAAGTCCGTCTGGACACTAATCAGACGAGTACAACCTGAAGCTTGACAAGTTTCTAGATCATTGCGAGTGCAGCGAGCACGAGCACGAGTACAAGTAGTCTGGACGCACCTTAAGATGTGTTTAGTCTGCGAGCTGACGTTGCGCCTAGCTAATTGTGATATTATTTTGTTTTCGTTCTGTTGCATTTGCATCTGTACTAAAAAGTAAGGTCGCTCAGTGTAGAAAATAAACAAGTTTTCTCGGAGTATCAAGCTGTGGATTGACCGTTATCGTTGTGTGAAGGTCACTGAAAAACGACCAGTCGATATCAAAGGTACCGACAGGTATTGTCGCTTCTGGTTTGCTGTAATATTCTGTGGTCCAAAGACTGAAAGAACTGTATTTGTTTGCCAGGCCTTAAAAATAAGCAACAAATACCTTCTCTTGCAATTGATTTGCTACATTTTTATGGCAAATTACTTTTTCGTATTTTGTCCGGGATTTGGACGGCAACAGCGAAAACATTATTGGCCGCAGACATTGTAAAAGAATGCGAAGACTTTTTTTACAAAACAAAAAAAATATCCAAACTGGTCCAGTAATTAACGAAAAATCGGTGGACATAAGAACACATGCATATTGCAACACCCACCCACCCACACATACCGGACGAATTAAGAATTTTTTTTTATGTGGTTTAAAATATCATTTAGTTTTTAAAACATCGTTTTTAATTGCCAAAATAGCAAAAAGGTCTAACTTAAATTTGTTTTTCTACTCCTTACTCGGTAAGTACTTCATTTTGATACTGATTTGAGGGAGGTAAGTACGTTTTACCTCCCTAGGGAGGTAAGTAAATACTTACCTCCCTAGGGAAGTACAAAGTACGTCAGCATAGAATTCTCGGTGACTCTTTCATCACTTGCATTAATACTGCACCAATCCTTGAAGTCCTTGTAACATCGATTGTACCGTTCCTTCGATTTCTGAGGTAATAGAGCAGCGCAAGCTGCATTCGCAACTCCATCGATATCCATTTTTTCGATTTCTTAAAAAACTGACACTGACAGAACGTTTGTTTGATTATGAACATTATAAATTCAATAGCAATCAACGTGTCAACACTAGGAAACCTGTCATATATACAGGGTATTTCAGTTGGATAGCTCAAATAATAAAATTAAAAAACATTTTTTTTGAAATTTGAGGGAACTGGAGTAGAAAAAATATAATACAAAACTCGGGAGGCAGTATTCTTGACCAGTCTTGGACTATTTTGCAAGCCATTGCTATAACTATTTTCTCCAAACGTCAGTAAAAGTATATTAATCTATAACGCATGCTGTCAGTGTCTAAAATGTCATTTTAAGGCACTGATGTTAAATGTTAAATGTAATTTACTTTTTCTACTCATTTGCGTGTCGTAAATAGTACTTGACCGCACTCAGTGCTGTAATAACATATATAATGATGCTAACTATGACTAATCGCGAATAAGTATCACACAACTATACTTACCTATTTTTTCCTTCTACTTCTACATATAAGTAGATGGAAATCCATCTCTTTAGAACAGTCGTACATAGAAGATTCCTTGCAAAATAAAAAAATGATGGCTCAGAACATTCTGCAAAGCCCTAGTCCCCACATAGAAGCACTGATCAACGGTAGTAGCAGTGACAGAGGTTCTAGAGGATGTTCCTAGTCTACCAATACGAAACAGCACATAGCCTATATCTATCTCTAGTCATTGTCAGATCATACCAATCTACTATACTATACATGGCGCAAGAAAAAACTCTTCTGTAATTTACGGAAACTGCTCAACTACCACTGATAAACAAAATAAAGTCCACACACTGTATTGCGCTACAAATTGCAGATTTAATTTTAATATAATTATATCGGTAGCTGTTTTTTCATGTGATGCTTATTAATAGATCTTTCAAGAAACATTTTTTAAATATTTTTTCGCTGTTGATTTGAATTTTGTAATATATTATATTTTCTTCAAACATACAACATACCATGGCATACCATGGCATACCATGTCATGCTTCAATCACACTTGACATTTCCTAAATTTTGCTTTTAATTTTCAATACCTTTTTTTTACAGCACTGCGTGTGGTAAATATTCGTTACAGCACTGTATTAGAAATTTAAAAGAAGATGCTAATGTACTTTCATTCGCACGATGCATAAAATAAAATTTTTTAAAGTTTTTCACAATCAATATTTGCTACTTTTTATTAATTTTTTCTTTTAAATTTGATTTTTCTTAAATTATTTGCCTGAAGAAAAAATCTTCTACCTAATACGTGCGGAAAGTGCCTTTACCGGCTTTGCTCTTAACGGCTTTGGTAAACTGTAGCACTGGTGCTAAAAGTAAAATACGTTAACTATTTTTAACAGCGGTGCGAAAATAAAATAAAATTAAGAAATTTTAAATTAACGAATTATTTATTTACTTAATTAACTGTACAATTAGACAATTACAATTATTATAACAAGTAATTCTATGGCCATTAGAAGCTTTCGTGGTAATTTTTTCTGTGAAATTTGTACCAGTGTATGGAGAAATATTATCCACCAATGTTTTAGGCAAAGTTTGATCCGCGACGTTCTGCGTGTTTTGTAATGAGTCTTCTATAATACCCTTTTCTTCCATTTTACGTCTCTCTTAATTATAGTAAGATTAACACAACAGTCAATAAACTAGCCGAAGATCGTCGAAAACAATGTCCAGTATAGAGGTGAGAATCAGGCCAATTTAAAAATTCAGCAATAGTGTCAGGCATGTTACCAAATGTGTTGATTCCAAGTGGATTCATAGCACATCTATTCTTAATGTATTTTTTGAAAATTAAATGATTAGTGTTCAATGGACGAAGGGCTATGTACTTTTTAATAATAGTTTAAATATAATGTATCAGTAATAATGAAAGTTCGTTGGACATTCGTTTTTGTGTCTGGTACTAGTGAAGCTTGTACTATTTGCTTATGTCCTGATTATTTATGTTTATCATCGATTTCAACATGGAGTAATTTGACCAAAGCGTTGACGATTTCCATGTTTTGGACTTATATACGTAATTTTTCTGGAAATATTATCCCATACGATTTTTTCAAGCAAAAAGGCGGATTAAATTCCCCCCATTCTTCTGCATGAATGGTCGGATTCCCATCGATTGAAAATATCTTGGATTATGAAATATTTGTTGGACTAAAGGCGATAAATTTTATGCGATGGAGATAAGTTTAAAGTTGAGTCGGAGTTATATCAGGAAGTTTTTCGAGATGATTTAGTGTATAGGTAACCGATAGAGGTGGTAAAAATCCTTCCATAAATAATGGGGCTCTTACTAAATTTAGATTTTTACCCTACCGCATACAGGAAGAAAAAACAAAAGTTTTGAATTATTATTAAGGTACTGAGAAAATAATTAAACCAGCGATCAACGTCATGCCAAATTAACCAGTCGCATGCACTTGAAGTAAAGGTCCACCCGCTCAAAATCTTCAAATACTGAGGTTGTCTCATGCCATGCTGACCTACCTCAACGCTTAACTATTCATGATGTAAATTGTGTTTAAAAAGCACTAAAGTTAATTTTTGTTCCAAAATTATTTGCTTGAAGAAAAAAATCTTCTATCTAACACGTATAAAAGAGCCTTTACCGCCCTTAACGAGTTAACCAAAGCAGTAAATAAGCAAATTAAGTAATAAATAAATTTATCAGCTAATGGAAAAAAACTAAAACAAGTTTTAATGATATTAAATAATATTGCTATTTATACAATACGTTCTATTGTTTTTACACATACCTAACAGCTATTTTTATTAATGCGATTTAAGAATGTATAACTAAATGTTTTTCCAAACTGTTCGTGGTAAAATTATGTCTTCTGTCTGTTAGAATATTTTTGTACACAGAAAAACTATGTTGTATAATATCTACACTGGGTATTAATGCATATTTGAATAATTGCTGGATCTATTTCAAAATCGATATCTTGCCCACCGCTCAAAATAGTATAAGTATATTTTTTACCCTTTATTCTTTGAGAACTTTTTAGTCTGAACCAATTTTTCTGTTATTTTTTGACCAATATATCCTGAAAAACTATTTGCTGCAGCTTTAAAATTTTTAATAACATTTACGGATTCCGCTAACGGAAGCTGCTGTCTTTCTAAAAATTGAATATTTTGCCTGACAAATTTAAAATTACTTTTAATGTAAGCCAAATTGTGTGCAAGGTTGACATTTTTGAATGGATTTGCTTTCTGTACCATCAAATTTAAGTATGGAAGCTTTTAAATTCTCTAAAGCTATGGTAAATATACGCAATAAGGACGAAGGGAAAAAAGCAAAAAACAGCTATCGCAATATGCTTAGTTTTGCCTACTTCGTGTAGAAATTAAACATGGTTGCTTATTAAATTCAACAATAACCATAATACCTAAAATCCTGTCTCTAGTTAGAACCAGAGAACTCAAAGCCAACGAGAAACGACAATACCTGTCGGTACCTTTGATATCGACTGGTCGTTTTTCAGTGACCTTCACACAACTATAACGGTCGATCCACAGCTTGATACTCCGAGAAAACTTGCTTATTTTCTACACTGAGCGACCTTACTTTTTAGTACAGATGCAAATGCAACAGAACGCAAACAAAATAATATCACAATTAGCTAGGCGCAACGTCAGCTCGCGGACTAAACGCAACTTAGACGAGCACATAATAATATACACAACTTATTTGCCACATGCGCCAACCAAAACAGGACACGCAAGACGCCGAGCTGTCGCTTCTGGTTTGCTGTAATATTCTGTGGTTAGAACCATATCATAAACTATTTCGAACAAACTCAAAAAAGTTAAAGAAGTATCCATATACACTTATTTCGAAAAAAATACGATGGCATGTCAGCGAGATTTATTAATTTTGATAAATACAAATCATATTTCTTAAGAAATAAAGTTTCTGGGAAAATAATAAACTATTTTTGAGAATTATTCGAGAATAAATCATTAGGGCGGCGCGGCGCCATCGGTGATTGTAAAAATATGTTTCCCATTTTCATTGGTCTGTTTGTTTATTTGCTCGAAATATCAGAAACTACTTGGCGGAAAAGGGCGAAATTTTGTATGTCGGTTATACCGGATATACTTTAAGGTCGATATATACAAAGGTAAGTATAAGAATGCTAAAATCGTGTGTAACTTAAACTACACAAAAATTTTCATTACCTAGCCCAAGCAGCATTTTTAGACACATTTTGTTAAATGTTTCCGACAAAAAAGGAAACTGTTGGCTACAAATTTCGAAACCTTTTCAAATCGTATACATTTTAAATGTGTTTGTGATTTTAGATAATAATAGCTATATAAAATAAAATTATGTAATGTAATGTAAATGTTACATATTATACTTGCCACACCGAAGAAAGAATTTCCATTTTGTTAAAAAGAAAATTCTTTTAAAATGGCCGGGGAGGTATAATATGGTAACACCCAGTATTAGGTATATTTTATAATTGTTAATATCGCAATGATGCGTATTCATAATAATAAATTGTTATGAATACTCAGCACTATATACGTCGACCTAGTTAGGCATCGACTAGAAATGTAATATAGAAAAAAAATTATTAGATATTAATAAAACATAGATTGGTTTAACAGGATCAATGATTGATTATTTAGGCATATATCCTATGGGCCGAACCTGTACATATAAAACCAACAAGTAAAATTATTACATGCACGTGTTTCCGAGTGGTTGGTACTAGCTGTGACTGACGCATAATCGAAATATTTATAGAAAATGGGTCAAAAATATTTCAAAACTGTTATATCAAATGTGTTTATTCTTAATGTTAGAGGGCGCTGTTTGAAGATGTCAAAATGGACACAATAAGGGAACAAATATTTCTAATTACATGCAGGTTGTTAAATAGAAGAAAAAAAATATAAATACGAAATTAGTTAGCCATAATGTATTGGCCACAAGTGTATTTTCGGGGGTAAGTGCACAAGTGCATCAAAATTACCGATAATTTTTGAATGAAATGTATTTTTTTATAATTGCAAGAGTTTGTTTTCATATTTTCGCGAAAAAGCCCGACTCCGCAGGAGGAGGGCATTTTCGTAAAATATGAAAACAAACGATTGCAATTTGTAAAAAAACACATTGAATAAAAAATTATCTGGTTATTTTTATGCACGAGTGTAATTTATTTGAATATTTCCCAAATTAATTAAGAACTCGAATCAAGTAAATTTAAATATTTTATTTAACAGAAAATACTAACAATAAAATTAAAATGCTTAAAAATTACAAGAATTGCAATGAAAAGTACAATTATTGTAATTAACAATATTTTGCTTTGAATTCGTAGACATGGTGGTTGATGCAGTCAACGAGCGAGAGCTTATTTCGGCGGGGGACTCTCTTGAGCTTGACGGTTGGTCATTGTCCCGCATTTTTTCAATCAAAAGCATATGGTGGTTCTCATCCATCTGAATGTAAGGCGTCAGTGACTTGGTATTTGAGTGTCCACTTAGTTTAATTAACTGTTGTTCTCCAACACCTTTTTTGGCAAGTTTTGACACGGCGGTTGCTCGTATAATAATAAATAAGATGACGTTAATTGTCAGAATATTACATTTTTTGACGTTTGTTAACAATAAAATCCCGCTGTGACGTTTCGTCAACAATATAAACTTGCGATGCAATTTTCGATTTCTGGCAGTGCTGTTTGCGCTGTAATTTTGCGAAAATTGCATTTCTCTTATGGGAACTTTAACATATGATGGAAATATTCAGTCTAAGCCATGATTTATTTTACTTACTCATCGCAAAAGGGAAACAAAAAGCATTGACGGAATAAATTTTATTATATAATTAAGTAATTTAGCATTATATTTTTAAACGCTCTGAGTTTATTTGCATTTAAAGAAAAATTATAATTTGCGAAAAAATACGATTGATTTAAAAAATTTTCTCTACTTATTTCTTTTTTAAATTGAATTAGCTAGCAAAATGGAAATAATGTGACAACTTAACTACTTTTCAAAAGATGCAGGAATTTAATTAAAACCAAACATAGATACATTATCGAAACAGAAACACTTTTTCGATTATCTATTAAAAATAATGTGAAACAAACGTAGGTAAAGTAAAATCGACCTACATAACCTAAAACAGGAAGTATCCACAGAAATATTTTATAAAGGTTACAACAAATAATGTAAAATGGTTGATAAGGTGATTTAAAACAAATAAAATTAGTATTATTGAGGGTAGATATTACAGTCCTGTTTTCCTTCTTAAAAATAATAGGTTATGGTTAGTATAATTTGCCCCAATCGACGAGCAGGTAGTGCGTGTGAGTGTACGTTGCTGAAAGTTTTCAAAATTATTTCCTTCGTAGTAGTAGATGAAGACACCATTGTTTGCTAAATATTTCTAAACAGAAAAATATCAATTTGTTGCAATTCACTTAAATCGAAAATGTGTCGCTACAATTTAGGAACGCATGTGTCATACATAACGTCACAATTTTATCTAAAAATGTTTCGAAACATATTTGTTTCTTTGTAGGTTAAATGTATCGACATTGCGCTTCGTAAAATTTTTCGGAAACAGACAATAGTAGACAACCTAGTCGTTTATACATTTTGCCACCCGGTGGTCTTCTGTTCTTGATGTCTTTTTAAGGTATCGAAACATAGATAACGATATAATCGACCTCAAGACTCAGTAGTGGCAAATAAACGAATTAAGCATTAGCTCGTGACGTCACACACAACCAAATTTTCGAGGTGGGGGACAAGGAAATCGTTTTAACATTGTTCACAAGTTAATGTGATTGTTATTTCGAGTTTTGCGGAATTTTTGGAACTTTTTTGATATAATAATATATAAAGGTCTTCTTGTTTCGCCAATGCATGATTCGCCACACTCGCAAGGGATTTGATAGATACAAGTTTTTGTGTTTTCATTACGGGGGTTTTACTTTTATAAGAAAGCTTCTAAGCGTATCTCGAATTTGAAACCGATTAGAGTTACTAACTAACCGTGTTAAGTAACAAAATAAAGACAATGGACAAAGTAATTTATTTTATAGTAATTAAATGATTATAGAAATATATTTTAAAGTTGATATTTCGACGGGGAAAACCGTATTCAATTCAGCTGTCATCTGGTATCTGCTAGTGGTAGCAAAGACAAGGGACTAACCCGATTGGTACTAACCGGCTAGACAAACTAAAGTACATGAAAATCCGCCAATCGCGGTCTGATCTGGGGGATTTGGCCAAGGCACAAAATTCCTTATGCGCCAGTAAGAGAGGGAGATATATTTATTATGATTTATCTGTTTTATAATAACATTCTTTATGCGATTAACATCCTAGACAAATAGAATTTTCCGGCACGGTGCAACATCAGGAGTCTTCGCGGCGCCAGGATGTTTTCGCATCGTTAGCCGTTAGACTTTTTTCGACATCAACGTTTTGTTTTAAATTATTTACATGCAAAAGAATTAAGCGTAGCGAGGTAATATAATAATTATGAGAGTGAATGCGAGTAAATAAAAAGCTTGAATGGGTAAATAGGGTCATGGCACTATGGCCTACTGTATGAGTCGCCGCTGTCTGTAACACTATGTAATTAAAATTAATTACGCACAAATTTTATAATTAATTTTATTCTAAAAGCAATAATTTCCATTAAAATAATAATGTTGTTTATTTAGGTAGAACTCCAAGTTTTTCTTTAAATTATAATAATTATTATAATTTATTTATAATTTATAATTTAGTAATTGTTCGGCCAGAATTAATAAAAGTAGTCAACAGTGGCGGCTGGTTAATGAAGGGCTCTGGGGCGCTGCCCTCCCTGCAATTATTTTAAACAGAATCCAAAAATACTTTACTTAAAAAACCAATAACGCAATGTATGTAAGCAATCAATTAAAATAATTCAAACCGAACGTAGCCCTATTCTAACGGGCAGGCTATACTCATAGACAAGCGAGTGGAGCGCTCTCAAGGTTGTACTCAGCGCGGGCGGCGGCGGGCGACCGATTATCCGTCCCGATTCAACGCGCCTTCTCGATGGGTTGTCATGACGACGGAGGCCTGACGTCACCTACACATCGCACAACGAGCGGCCACGGAGAGCTCCAATTTTCCGTGCCCACTGTTCGCGAATTGCGATGCGACCTGCCGTCTGTCGATGCCGCTGACTCGCTGACGTTTTGTTTATTTGTTTTGAGTTATTTATTAATTACGTTATAAGAGTGGAAAATGTCGTGTAATATGAAGGTCAGTGATTTACAGAAGCTTGCGTTTAGTTCTCTGAGCTTAAGTGAAAAACTTGAACTTGAAAAATGCTATAAATTGAACATAGTACAAGTGCAATCAAAATGTAAAAGTAAGGCACAGTTTACGCGTAAGTTTGACAAAGAAATATATAATAAAACATCCTGGATATGCGATTGTGAGGACAAAAAAATTGTGTGTGCTTAAGACCACACGACAGAAGTGAAAACTTCAACAAGGTTAATTCAGTGCCCACAAAAAAGTGCTAAACGCGCCTAAAGAAGTTTTCACTTCAAAAATAACATAAACTTGGAATACGGGATAATTTTACTGCATACGAAAAAAGATATTTCCTAAAATTGAACAACCCTTGAATTTTTACGGAATAAGCAATTACGGTAAAACTAATTTCCTTACTTCACCATACGTAAATATATAATTAAAAAAATCCCAGAACATACCTGAAACGCAACAAGTGTGTATACAACGCACACTGTTTCCACGTCGATACTGAATGCGACTAATGGCGGCATGCTCTTTCATATAACGTTCATTCGGGTCAGGGTCAGTTCGGATTGAATATAGGAGTCGAATTCGAGCGTAACACAGCAAAAATTATTTTTGAAGTGAAAACTTCTTTAGGCGCGTTTAGCACTTTTTTGTGGGCACTGAATTAACCTTGTTGACGTTTTCACTTCTGTCGTGAGGTCTTAAGCACACACAATTTTTTTTTTGTTTCGCGTGTCTTCTTTTTGACGGGGATGATAATTGGACTATAAATGGGGTGCAGGACTTAAAACGTCTTTCAGAGAAAATAAAAAAATATGAAAATAGTGCAAAACATCGTCATAATGTGGTAAGTTTTGAGATGTTAGGACAAACTAATATTTTAACTTGTTTAAGTAGTGCTTATGCTAATGAAATTAAAATTCACAACGAGAAAGTTAGAAAAAACTTCGGAAAAGACAGACACGTACTTTCGAAAATAATAGACATTTAAAAATTTTTTATTTAAAGCCAGCGCCCCCCCTGACTCGCTAGTCACGAGCCGCCACTAGTAGTCAACTATAAAAAGTAGATCATGAAATAATATATTATGTAGTAGCAGTAGTAGTAGTAACAAATATATTTATTTAGCAAGCGGTTTCCGCAGCCGTCCAAGAGGTTGCGATTGATGAAACCGCTGCCGAATCGAACGGGTTTACCAATTATTAAAATATATTAAACAAATATCATCGCTTGCACAGGGTGTTTGAAGCTAAGGTAAAATATAACGGTATATGATTTATATTATTTAAAGCTTAAATTAATTTCGGATGTACAGTAATGTCCGGTTATAACAAACCTCATGGGATCCACGAAAACGGTTCGTTAAAAGCGAAGTTCGCAATAAACGATAAATACTGATACATATTAAAAATGTGGTATTTTTATTAATATACATATGTTTATATAAATTATATATTGTACATGTAAAGGTACATAAAACATGTTTTGTAATAAGTAGAAGAGTCTAATTTAGAAAAATCTTTTATTTTAGTTTATTTTATTTTTGTAAAATGAATATCATTAATAATAATATGTAATTCTACTTCAGCTAATCGATTAATAACACTTTGCGGAATATTTTGAGACTGAAGGAAATGACGAACGTTGTCAATATGTTGAAGTGTTTCTGATGTGGTTAGAACTTGCCTTAATTCTGTACTCACAGATTCTTCATCCATCTTCCGCCTCTTCATCGTCATCAAAACAAACTGAAGAAGACACAGAAGCGGCAATGGCATCAACATTCAAGTATTCGACACTTACAAGATTATCATCAATATGGACTAATTCATTGAACTCATTTTTAGAACAAGGAAGATTGTCTAGGATATTGTTATCATCTTCTTGTCTTACTTTTTTCAGCCATTCGGCTAATGGCAGGTCATCGTCTGAATCAAAATCATTTTCTACCTTCAGGAAACCACCATGTTGAAAACAATTAAAAATTGTTAAGGTTCGTTTTAACCGAAAGTTCGTTATAAAAGGGTTCGTTATTTGCGAAAAAATTGACACACGTCTAGTGATACTGAAGTTACTGTATTTATTAAATGTGTTTTTTTATTAGAACCTTAAGAATAAACACTAGTGGTTAACTTCGCCATTTCGTTTTTTGATCAATATTTCGTTACTTTCTTGTTTTAACCAAAAATCGGCTATTTACCCATTTTCGGAGTACAATTATTGTACAGTTTTAGGATAAATAAGGTTGGATTTTTAAATTAAAAAAATTATAAAAAGAAATATGCGCAAATTTGACAGAATTTCATTTTATGCTTTTATTAATTTATAAAAATTTTTTTCTTAAACCTGCGGGTAACTGTTACCCAAACACGGATATTTGGCCCCTTTTTTGGTAAAAAGGAAAAGAAAGGAAATATTAATCCAAAACCGAAATGGCGAAAGCGTAATCAGTTTGGCTATTGAATCAAAGATATAACAGAAAAAAACATGTGTTTAAGTTAAAGAAAAAACTTCTGAATACGAACACTGTGATGTTAAAAATATGCTTTTTTAATAGCTGTATTTAAAAGCTCGATCCGCGAAGCTTTACAAAACAGCCTAACCCAGTTCGCCGGTATTAAAGGAAATCTTTGGGATAAAAGCTTTAACTCGCTTAAAACAAAAATTAATTGTCTTTTCCTATTCCCCACTATTCTTTTACCAAAAAGGCACAAGAATTTTTCAATGCAATAAGCATTCCTTTTGCATCAATGACTTTTCATCGATCTAGAATATCTTGGATAAGTTATGGAATATTAGCTGGAATAAAGACGATAAATCTTGAATTGGCAGGATAAGGCAAGATTTAAAGTTAAAGTTTAATGAGGAGTTAGGTCATTGGTTTTAAAGGTCTTTTTATGATAACCTTTTATCCGTGAATTTCTATGATTCCGATTTAAAAATAAAAATTCATTATTTTAGAAATTCGACAAATAAGTACACATATCATAAATATCATCAATTACAAAATAAAAAGTGCTATTTTCACAACTTTGCAGGAAATAGAAAAAGCCCCAAATATCTTTGATAAATGTGGATCTTTCTAATGTGTCTAAGGTAATACAGGATCATAGCTTGAAACTTAGTGAAAACAAAACAAGTTTACTTATATTCGGTCGATTCAAAAATATAAATTGATTTCAAAGTTATTATTAATGATTATAAGATACCGTTAGTAACGTCAACTAGAAACATTGGTATAATTTTTGAACAATATTTGACCTTTACATACACCACAATCGGTTCTAAAGTTTTTGTTAGTTAATTTTTATTTTAAAAGTGAATAATTGCAGGTACTGCAGTACAAACTACTTAAAGAATATTTTCAAAAACCCCTCCACCAACTTCAATACATTTTTCGGCACGTTTGTTAATCGCTCGGGTAGCACATTGGATTGAGTGGGGATTGTTTTTTTTATAAAAGCTGCAGCATTGAAAATTTGATCGCGGAGTGATTTTCTCGTTTCTACTCGTGCATGTTTCATATACTAGCGATTTCATTCATCCCCAAAAGCAATAATCGAGCGGGTTTAAGTCTGGTGACCTCGGTGGCCAAACTTGCGGACCTCCTCTGCCAATCCAGCGATTAAGAAAACGATACTTCAAGACATTTCGCACACGTAGACTAAAATGAGGTGGGGCTCCATCATGTTGGAAGTACATTCGTTGTCGAACATTTAACGGAACATCATCCAAAATATGTATCAAATGGTCTTCCAAAAACCGTAAATATCCTTCTGCAGTAAGACGCCCATCCATTTCAAACGGACCAAACAACTGGTCGTTGAGCATTCCACACCAGACATTAGTACTAAATCGATGTTAAAAGTTTCGTTCAAATTTAGCATGAGGGTTTTCATCTGACCACCGATCTTCATTGTGGCAATTATTAATTCCATCACAAGAGCTTCATCGCTAAATAAAATGTATTTGTGCAGACTTCGATTTTGATGGATCCATTCACAAAATTGTACCCTTGAAGCAGGATCACTATCTAGAAGATGTTGAACGGGTTGAACGTGAAAAGGTTTTAAACTGTTTTTTCTAAGTGACTCCCATACGGCTAGATGTGATGGTATATGAAGTTCCTTTTTTTCCTGAACACTTGAAAATACTTTTTGAAAAAATATTTTATTAGGAACTCTTCGATTTGGAAAACGACGTCGATATTCATTAACTGCGCGCATCGCACTACAGTTACAGTAACCATACACGAATATTATGGGGTCATACCCTTGTGACTAAATGTGTGGGGCATTGTAAGTATGAAAATCTTCGTTCAAGTCGATACGCTCAACTGACAACTACTATGCATGTCAAAACTATCAATGAAAATGTATCGGACGTTTAAAACTAAAGCCTCCTTTATTATTTCAATATAAAAAAAATTCAGAACCGTTTATTTCAGAAATGGTTGAGAATCGAACTAATGGGTTTATTTCTCTTATTTTCACCCTCTGAACACATTCCTAAAATATTGCCCTTTCCTCCCAAACATCCTTTATAACAATTATAGGAAAAAATACTTTATTACATTATAAACTAAATTTTATTAAAAGCGAATAATTGTGGCATATCTGACAAGTGTGTAACTGTTTTTATATTGGAATACGCATCGATCCAAGCGCAATGGATACCCTGAGGCGGGTAGACCACGACGGCCGTTTCGTCCTTGTTAGGACTCTACGGACAGCCATAACCCAAGTAAACCCAACAACAGCGCTAAGCTGTATTAAAAGCCTTTTACAAAAGTAAAGCGGCCATCAATACACCGTAGTTCTATCCCAGCGGAATTAACTCCAATACAAAAGGCAGTCACACTGGTAATATCGAAAGGTAGACAATTAAATAAACCACGAAGTGCATCACAATCCAGTGTAGGGAACGCTATTTGCGTTTTCACCGAAACAATATGCAGTTTTGCAGATTAGAAACAGATCAACGCACGGCACCCACTAGAATGCGCGCAATCCGTGTAAGAAAAGTCATAAAAAATCGAAAATTAGACAACTAAATAAACCACTATCCAAATCCATTACAAATACCATCAATAAAACATTAAATACTTATACTCAAAATTGATCACCCCCTATTCTCGAAAATATGCATATGTGTAGTAATAAATGGATGCCATTTGTTTTCTTCTTATTCACCGGAGTTAAAAATGCATTCTAATATATCCGACTGACAGATAACATAAAGGAAAATGAAAATCCGCAAAACGATTTTTCCCAAGAAATTGTTTTATGTAATATTTCTTATACTCAGTAAAAGGGTCTTAAGCAAATTATTAGATGAAGAAATATTTGTTATTAAAATAAAATTATCTTTGTTTAAAGGTGGTAGACAATGTAACATTATTAAAAAATTACCTTGTCGGACTTCCATTGTCTTCATTTTGTTACTTAACACAACGTTTCGGATAGTTAGTATCTCTAACCGTTTTCAAGTGTTTTGTGTTTGTGTTTTTACACTATCCGAAACGTTGTGTTAAGTAACGAAATAAAGACAATAGAAGTCCGACAAGGTAATTTTTTTGAAATTAAAATTAAATTGTGGAAATTTAAAAAATTAAATTTATGGAGGTAAAGTCTGTTAAATGATCGCTCACCGTTACGTCACGACTATTTCTAACATTCGTGAACGATGTGAGATAGTAAATTTGCGTCAATAATGTATGTCGTATAATTTTAGCCACCAAAAAAATTTTATTGTCATTTTTGACAGTGATATTTTTAATTAACATTATTTCAAAAATGTCACGGTATTGTGAAAACGAACAAGCATTAATTTTAAAATTATTTGATTATTTTCAAAGAGAGAGTGATGCCGGAAAGACTCTTTTGCCCTTTAACGCAGTTTACGAGGTAAGTAGATATATTAAAGCAGGAATTATAAAAGCATAAATAATAAACATATATGGCAATGTTTTATTAATTACCTATCTGTTTTAGAGAGTTTCTAATGCTTTGGGAGTTTCGTGTTCCACAATACAACGAATTAAGGCAAAGGGGATAGAGAAGGATGTAGATTTTAAAAATAGCAATAATGTAGCTATTTAGTCATCCCGTGGTCGACAACTTCACGAAATTCATGAACATACCAGAAAAGAGCGTATTTATGAGATCTATAGAGCATGTGAACACATTACCATTGGTTTAATACAACTAAACCTTAACATCACTGATGGTGTTGAAATATCAGCTGGTTCACTAGGGGATTGTTTTATAAATGTACTGTATCAAACAGGCGTTTTTTAATAAAGCAACGCCATATAACAAAAACATGTAAAATTTTTAAGATAATATAAGAAAAACGGCAACTCTCAATTTTCCTTAAAACCTGTTTTTCTGGATGAAACCTGGATATACAGTAAAGGAGCTTTTAGGCGAAGTTGGCAATTTGATACTCTTCATACAGTTATAAAAAGATCGCCAGAGTGTGTCGGTATATTATTTCACATGCTGATTTGATACTAAAAAATATGGAGAGATAATAGCGGCATACGGAATCCCTAACAAAAAAAAATATGATCTTTACTGTACATGTTTAAGCAGGGCCGAATTAAGGTCGTTTGACGCCTTAGGCCAGACAAATTTGAGCGCCTATTTTTTTCACTTTCGAAATGGATTTTAAAAAAATTGAGCGAGTCATGATACGGATGATCAAATTTGTGCCTAAACGTAATTTCGTAAAAATACGTTTTGCAAGCGGAAATTTGCACGTTTTGTTGAAAAAAACTCATAGATTAATAATAAATAGATTAATAATTAAACATATAATACATGTAAGTACTCAGGGAAAATTATAAACCAAAAAATAGAAGTATAAACAAACACTTAACATTAATGATTATCTAATGTTTATAAAATGTGAAATGAATAAAACAATTAACTTAAAATATCATGACCTAATATGAGTTTGGTAGTTTCCAAAGTTCAAAAAAACTAATCGACTAATCCAGCTAATTAAGATGCAAAAAATAAAACTCATAAAAACACAAATTCAGCGCTAAGAGTCAAATGATAGTGGTAGATTGGTTCCTTATAAATACACAAAATGACATATTTTCCGTATATTGTCAATCTTGTTACTTCAAGCCCCTAGGAGGGAGGGGGGTAAGATCTAAATTTTAAATGGATACCCCTATTTTATATAATTTTTTTGGATTCTGCATAAAATTCTGAACTTTTTTAATAAAAGCATTATTAGTCTATACATAACAGTTTCCGAGATATTGACTCTTGAAAAATGACATTTTTGAACTTTGACAGCGTCTAGCTTTCTAACTGTACGTCTTAGAGCAAAACGGCTTACATGTCCCTATCTTCGATTTTTATTATCTTTTCAATAGTGTCAACTTCCGGTCAAACCGGAAGTACTATATTTCTTACATTTTTTCTTACAGTTAGAAAAGATGCTGTCAAAGTTCAAAAATGTCATTTTTCAAGAGTAAATATCTCGGAAACTGTTAAGTATAGACTAATAATGCTTTCATTAAAATAGTTCAGAATTTTATGCAGAATCCAAAAAAATTATATAAAATAGGGGTATCCATTTAAGATTAAGATCTTACCCCCCCCCCTCCCTCCAAGGGGCTTGAAGTAACAAGATTGACAAAATATACGCAAAAGATGTCCTCCTCGAAATAAAAATCGACGGGTCCGAGCCATTTTCCACATTTTCATTTTAAAGCAGGAAAATCGAGGTGGGAAGTTTTCAAATGTAAATGTTTTGAGCAAAAAATATAAAGGTAATAAAGGAACAGTTTTCGTGGCCCAATGCCCAAAAACTTTTATTAAAGGTAATTTTAAAAATAACGACATATTTTTAAGTGTATTAAGATACTAGAAATGTTTTGTTCGACATTTTTGACTCGAGAAATTTTGAATACTCTGTCGTCGAAGGAAGTTGATTTCACGAGATCTGATAACTAAATAGTCTCAATACTTTAATTTAGAATATTTTTGTTTAGATTGGAATGAGGAATGTTCTTTATAGGATATATTATGTTCTGTATAGATAGGTATGATAATTAGCAATTATGCCATAGTGATTTAAATGTATAAAATAATTATTATTTTAGGTACACTGAAATTCGTTAAAAAGCCGCGGCGCCTATTTCGTTCGTGGCGCCTTAGGCCATGGCCTATTTGGCCTAGTGGTTAATACGGCCCTGTGTTTAAGTATATAAAAGGCATATTGGATATAAAGAATTTACGCATTTTGTACTTTGGTCTAGTCCAGTCTCATTTATCATATGGATTAATTGCTTACGAAAATACATAAAAAACTTTAGAAATTGTTTAAAAACACATTTTGAAAATAATTTACTCTTTGAATATACGTTTCCCCACCGATTAGCTCTTTCAATATTCCAATGTGTTAACCCATAAATATAAACATTTTCCCATGCGGGTGCGTAATCGTCTGCTTTCTGTATTACTGGCCACTATTTAGTCCGCAAGTGGTTAAAGTAAACGTAATTTGTACCGCATATAGTAAAAGGCTAAATAATAAGAGTGTAGTTTTTTTCGTTTGCAAATTTTGATATTTTTATGTGAGTTTTGAGTTTTTTTCTAATAATATATTAATAAAATGAAGATATTTGAATATGGAGTTTTTTCTTTAGTTTGATAAGTTGTAAATAAAAGATTTAAAGTTCGTAAATTTTCATTTTTGTTTATTATAAGTTTTGATGGAATAATTAGGAGGACGCCATTTGGCGTTATCCGCATGTATTTAAAAAAAAATCAAAATAGGTGGATGATGCCATTTGGCGTAAGCAAAAAACACTTGTTTTATATACATTTTATGTAAAATATAAGAAAAACAACTCATAGAAACTCACTAAATCACATTTTATCAGGAATACAAAAAAAAAGTTCGCACCAGGCGATAATAGAATATTTTTAATACGCAGCGAATGGGTTAAGTATTAGAAATCTTCATTACAACTCTATTACAACTGATAAAAGATAGTACACTTGTCAACAGTATCACAACCCAATTTATCAAATACTTTTTCAAGTAGATGACAACATTGTATTACCCAGGATGCAAAAAGCAATAGGCCAACGAGCTCATATCTATATTGGTAAAAAAATGTACCGGGTGATTCAATAAGAAAGGCAGCCGGCTATATCTCGGAAACTACTAAACGTAGAAACTTGGGATAAAAAAATTATGATTAAAGCGGTCCTGAGAAAATTCTGGAAATAATTTTTAAGTTCCGCATTTTGCCGCAAGAGGGCGTAATTGAAAAGAAAATTTAAAAATTTTACATAACTCCTAAAATTCCGCATTATGGTATATGTTTGATAACACCATTTTAAAGCTTGGAAAATTATACATCATTTTGGTCTTATGCTCATTGGCGTACCGACTTTAATAAGAGTGGAAAGCTGTTGAAAGTGTAAACATTTAAATCGCTGTAACTTCTAAACGACCTATCCGATTTTAGCAAACTAAAGACTGTTTGGAAGAGAAATGTATGCACTTTCACCAATCGTATTTAGTTATCCATAATAGTTCTCAATAAAATTGCTAGAGGGCGCAATTTGTAATAATAATAGTTTTTTTTGATTTTATCCCGAAAATTCAAATCATACGGTATAATTATGATACCATAATTGAAAAGTAGATTAAGTTTGCTAGAAAAAATATTTAAACCGCAGCTCGATATCTTTGTTCGTTTCAGAGTTATTGCCAAAACATTAATTTTTAATACAAATTGCGCCTTCTAGCAATTTTATTTGAAACTATTGTGTACCATTGGATAGAGCAATTAAAGGTACTTACCTTTGTCTTCCAAACAAGCTTAAATTTAGTAAAATCGGTTAAGTCGTTTAGAAGTTACAGCGATTTTAATGTTTACACTTTCAATAGCTTCTCCCACTCTTATCAAGTGAAAGTGAAAACATTAAAATCGCTGTAACTTCTAAACGACTTATCCGATTTCACTCAATTTAAGCTTATTTGGAAGAAAAAGGTAAGTACCTTTAATTGTCATATTCAATGGTACACAATAGTTTCGAATAAAATTGCTAGAGGGCGCAATTTGTATTAAAAATTAATGTCTTGGCAATAACTCTGAAACAAACAAAGATATCGAGCTGCGGTTTTAATATTTTTTCTAGCAAATTTAATCTACTTTTCGATTATGGTATCATAATTATACCGTATGGTTTGAATTTTCGGGATAAAATCAAAAAAACTATTATTATTACAAATTGCGCCCTCTAGCAATTTTATTGAGAACTATTATGGACAACTAAATACGACTGGTGAAAGTGCATACATTTCTCTTCCAAACAGTCTTTAGTGTGCTAAAATCGGATAAGTCGTTTAGAAGTTACAGCGATTTAATGTTTACACTTTCAACAGCTTCCCCCACTCTTATTAAAGTCGGTACGCCAATGAGCATAAAACCAAAATGATGCATAATTGTCCAAGCTTTAAAATGGTGTTATCAAACATATACCTTAATGTGGAATTTTCGGAGTTATGTAAAATTTTAAAATTTACTTTTCAATTACGCCCTCTTGCGGCAAAATGCGGAACTTAAAAATTATTTCCAGAATTTTCTCATGACCGCTTTAATCATAATTTTTGTATCCCAAGTTTCTACGTTTAGTAGTTTCCGAGATACAGTCGGCTGCCTTTCTTATTGAATCACCCGGTATAATGCAATTCCTCGACTTTTGAAAAATAAACTAAAAACCAGAAACTTTAAAAAACTATTTATGGAATGGCTTATTGCGGAGGCTCATGTACCTACTGCTAGAAAAAAAAAATAAATGTAAGTTTATTGTGTATGATTATTGTTGAGTTTTATTGATTTTTTATGGATTTCTTTTCTCTCTGTCTCTACGTGATATTTATTTAATTTTTGTTAATTCTTTTTTTTTCTTTTTCTATTGATATAGAGGGTTAAAAACGAATGCTATTTATTTGATTTGATTCTATGTTTTATTTTTTATTTTTTGCTTGGGGTGAAGTTTAAAAATATTCTGTGGTAGGGTATATTTGACGAAGAATGAATTTACACTGCATACAAAACAGACATTCAAGTTTGCAGACAAGCTTTGTGAGCTTGAATAATTTCTGTTTTCCTTCCTTCCTTTTTTTTTGCTTAATTCATTGTGGGTACAACAACATCCGGAATACGAGAAGGAGCTTAAGGTGGGAGTATCAACATCTTGCTAACCTATAACCTATTTTGCGTAGATTTATTTATTTTTCTAGCTTTTACACAAAATTTAAATAAAATCAATATCGACTGCATATTCTATGGGTAATAATTGACATATTAAATAAATATTAAGGAATTTTATAAATTTTTTTAGGAGAATTGTAGAGCGAAAAATATCGGGTAAGATTATTTTTAACATTATTATGTCATTGTTGTTTCAATATACAATTCTCCCAAAATTAGCAATGAAATAAATTGATATTTTTGTAGTATATCAGATACTATCTAAATAATGTACCGACGATATTGTTTTTCTTTAAATGTTAGTCATTAAAATAATAAACTCAAAAAATCAACGCGAAATAGGTTATAGGTTGATTGATTGATTGATTGATATGTTTCATTCTGATTACACACTGGTTGTGCGTATGGCTATTGTGGAACATATTTGAACCTCGAGGGGCAAACCAGTCGATCCGTGTACGGGTAGCCTTAATTAATAGGCTTTTAGTTTCCTAAAATACCTGCTGTAAATTTTTTTTTAATTATTCATCTGCAGCGTAATTCCTTTTTGCTTATACATTAAAAATTGAGAGCAGTTTTACTAGTTTTTCGTACATAATATAACACGATGAGTTGTAAAATGCCTGTTTTCATTTTGCTTTTAAAATCCACTTACGGCTTAAATTAAAATTTCTTTCAACATTATTTTAAAGGAGAGGTAGTTTAGAGTTTTGTTGTTTTATTGGACCGATACACATCCGAGTACTCTAAATGATGTATAATTAATTTTTCTGTGATTAAAAATACCATCAGGATCATATAAGAAATGCTTCAATGATGACCAGATGTAATAAAATATATGTAGATCAGATCACTTATGACATGTAATCATGTAAATTACTATGCAGAGAAAAAACTGCCAAAAACATTATGGTACACCAAATCTTTATTTAGGAAGAAACTAAAGTGAGAATGGCATGAATTAGGTAGTAGCAACTCATTAGTGTGTGCTATGGAGTAAGATTTTTTCGTCAGTCACCTGTCAGTCGAATTGAGGGAATTCGCGACATTTCCAAAATAACAAAATTAGTGTTTCCCCAGACAAGAAATCTCTGACTTTTAAAAAACTCTTGTCTCGCGGGAGTCTGTAAATTTGCCACAGATAAAAGACCAAAACTAGAAATTGCGGTTGTGGAATAAGATATTATTGTGCTCGGTCATGAATAATTGTCGGAAAATAAAATTTTGTATATAGGAAAGTGGAAAAGTGGGTACTAATTTAATTGTAAAACCATCAATTATTATTCTCTGACGCAATTCTTTCAGAGAAATCGGCTGGATTTTGTAAACTAGCGATTTAATGTAACCCCATAAAAATAAATTTATAGGGGTAAGATCAGGTAGTCTTGACGGCCACTCAATTATATATACAGTGTGTCCACGGATAGATTTGGGAAGAGGAAAAACTTTTTTATTAGTAGGTATAGAAGAAAAAGTCATTCTTTATAAAAAAAAGTCTGCTTATGCTAAAACTACAATTTCGAATATCAGATTTGCGATTACTATTTTTTTGTTTTTCAAAAACAAAATTTTTACTTTTTAGGATTTTTTTTCTATTCTAATTTTCAATTCCTTGATTTATTAAATGAATTTTGCATGTGCTGAAACTACAATTTCGAATATCACATTTGCGATTACTATACAGGGTTCGTCAGAAACAACATTTTTAGTTTTTTTGGATTTCGTTTAAAATAAATTTACGTAAAAACAAACAACTATTGTTGCTTTCTTACTTCGAATATTATTTTATATCTGGCCGAGTAACGATTTTGTTGTAAGAAATCCATTTTTTAATTGCCTACTTTGGAAGTATTTTAATTTTTGCATGTCATATTTTTTCATTCATTCAATTATAAATTATAAAACTTTTATTCAAACGTGGTACCACCGAGTTAGCACATAGTTCAACTCGGCATCTAAATTCCCGATAACAGTTCCTAACGTGCTGTATTAGAATATATGCAAAAACTACTCTTATTTTTCTTTCAAGAGATCTAAGTTATTATTGAAATTGGTTTTATACACATGTGGCTTCAGATATTCTCATAAATAAAAGTTGATATTTGTGATATCGGGACTTCTACGTGCCAACTGATTGGACCAAAGGTACCTTCCATTTGCTTCCAAAGTGATGATTTAGCCAATCTTCAAAAGGAATTGAAAATTATAATTGAAAAAAAACAAACACTGTTGTCTCTGACGAACCCTGTATAGTAAACGCAAATCTACTAGAAATTGAAATTGTAGTTTCACCAATACCAACCAACATTTCTTTAATAAATTAAGGAATTGAAAATAAAAAGATCCAAAAAATTTAAAATATTGTTTGTGACAAACACTGTGTAGTAATCGCAAATCTGATATTCGAAATTGTAGTTTTAGCACAAGCAGGCGTTTTTATAAAGAATGATTTTTCCTCTATACCTACTGATAAAAAAGTTTCTCCTCTTCCAAACTCTATCCGTGGACACACTATAATATATAATACCTCTTCTGCCAATGTTTGAATAATTTTAGTCCTACAGCTCTCTTAACACAGCAGCATAGTATGGGGTGCAACTTGTTGGAAGTGTAAAAGTTGTTCGTTCAAATTTCATTTATATTGCTTTGTAAGTCTCTTTTGTTTTCAAGTTCAACAATTGAGGGCTCTATAATTTGGTTGAGCATTTTAGCGTTAACTTGGCCAATTAAATTTCCATTAATAAAAAAGTTACCTATTGTCTCCCAATATGCCCGCCCAAAGGTTGATTTTTGGTGGATATTGAGTGTGTCCCTCCAAAAAAATATGTTAATTCCATGTTGGGGAAACGCTGCGAAATGTGAACTAAATAAACTTCAACAGACTCAGAACAAAGCCATTAAATCTATATACTCATTAAACCGATACACACCCAGTGTAGATCTGTACAAAAATAATAAAATCTGGAAATTAAATAAAATCGAAACATGTGAAAAAGTGAAGCTAATTTATTCAATTAAAAATAAAATTCAAAAAACAAATACAGAAATAAATCAAGTTAGATTAACACACAGCCATAACATAAGAACTAAAAATCAATTGAGAAATGAATACGTAAGAACTAAAACTGCACAGGACTCGCCAATTTTTAGAAGCATTCAAACATTTAACTACATCCCAGAAATTATAATAGCATTATCAACCAACGAAAGCATGCGTCGTAATCTCAGAAAGTACCTACAATCAAAGACTTAAACCTAAAATAGTTCCTATTTGAATAATTTACAATATGTATATTTTATAATACTTTGTTGTAAGTACAATAAATTGTAAATTTAAGGCCCTGGTACCAGTAAACACATTACTGTTTAGGGGTCAGTTATAAATAAAAAAAAAAATTACCACTCTAGTAGCGTGTATTTATTCACATGACCATTTAGAAAAAATTAATACGGACCACTGAATCAAATGTTTTTGGGGTTTTGCAGTAATTCTCCCTATTAAGGTTTTACAAAACTGAATTCTTCTGTCCGGATAATCGTCGCCAAATTGTTGCAAAATTCTGTAAGAGTGACATTTTTACATTTTTAGTACTTGCAGAATCTCTAGAAACGCCGGTAACTGTTGCTAAATGACGCGTTAACACCTTTGGATTTATAGAAACTTGGCCAATAACCTCAATCTGCATATCTTCATCTAAAACTCAAGGTTGTCTTTTTTTATTTCCAACAGTTTCTGGACATTTTGAAACCAAATCTCTTATGTAGATGTGGCTAGTGCTTTTTAGGATGCCTTTCAAATAACACAGAATTCCCATTCCCTCGGAATACACCATTTCTGGATTATATTAAATTCGCAGAAAAATTACAGACACAAGTGATGGCAAAAGCAAGGATGTTAAATTTTAAAAGATTTAACAGATGAAAATTTTATAGATGTTTTTATAAAAAACAAGTATTTGCTAGAGTGTAAGCACTACTAGACCAGGGCTGAAGCCTTTGCAAATGGTAAAAAGAAAAAAAAAATAATAGTGGGATGAAACCCATTGGAAAAGGAGAATATAACAAAAATGAAAGGAAAAATAAATTACGGGCGATCCGAGGTCGGGAAGTGGGGGGCGGTGAGTTTTTAAGGTTAGAAAACGATTTATCTCGATTTTCGGCAAAACCACAAGTCCTATGGAAAAATGTTAGATGGCAAAGTTGTAGGTAATAAAAAGATCTACAACTTTTGTATTTACACTTTTTTTACATAACCTCAAAATTTATGTGAAAAATTCAAATAACCAAGTTTTTGGTTTTTTATTTTTATCTTTTACAAGAAAATTTTTTTTTACAAAATTTGGTGAAAACTTACCTTTTTATGTCCCAAAGACACTGTAATTTTTTTGATTTAAAATATTTATTTTTTCACCTTATTTTGACTTAATATCGAAAAAGCACCCTACTTTTCAATCGAAAATTCTTACGTCAAAATATCTGCTTTTTTAAAAAAGTTGGTGGCCTTTTTGTTCGTTGAAATCCCTACTTTCTGATGGTGTAAAAAAATATACATTACTATGGTAAATGTGATGAAATCCCCTTTAAATCCTACCTTTAATTATATTTGGAACAACTATTTTCGCATATTTTTTGCGATCATTATGTTTTATGGATTTTTAATTTTTTGTTTATCAACGTAGCATGGAGTCTTACGATTTTTGAGTAATTAAAGTATACATTTTAATAAATAGCTCAAAATTGTACATAATGATTAAAAAAAAAATTCGGATTCGATTTTTTTCGTTTCTTTGCATTTTTTGAGAATATTTGCCATATTAATGTTTTTTTTACACCATCAGAAAGTAGAGATTTCAACGAACAGGAAGCCCACCGACTTTTTAAAAAAAGCAGATATTTTGACGTGAGAATTTTCGATTGAAAATTAGGGTGCTTTTTCGATATTAAGTCAAAATAAGGTGAAAAAATAAATATTTTAAATCAAAAAAATACAGTGTGTTTGGGACATAAAAAGGTAAGTTTTCACCAAATTTTGTGTATAAAAAATTTTTTTTGTAAAAGATAAAAATTAAAAACCAAATACTTGGTTATTTCAATTTTTCACATAAATTTTGAGGTTATGTGAAAAAAGTGAAAATACAAAAGTTGTAGATCTTTTTATTACCTACAACTTTACCATTTAACGTTTTTCCATAGGACTTGTAGTTTTGCCGAAAATTGAGATAAATCGTTTTCTAACCTTAAAAACTCACCGCCCCCCACTTCCCGACCTCGGATCGCCCGTAATTTATTTTTCCCTTCATTTTTGTTATATTCTCTTCCTTTTCCAATGGGTTTCATCCTACTATTATTTTTTTTTATTTCAAAAATTATCGACCCTGGTCTATACAAAGTAATTTAATTTATGGTTGGGATAATTTTTCATCATTTACGCTTATTTTCTATTTTTTCCAAAATCCAGTTTTAAAACTTTTTCTCAAAATTTTGCTAGTTAAGATTTTATACTTAAATCTCATTAATTTTGCCATCGCTAAAAAGCATTTCTAATACGTTTTTCAGAGAGGTCCCACAAGTGGGAAGTGCCGTTTACGATTTTAAAGTAGATAAGGGGAAAAATACCTCATTTTTATTCCCCCGGATTTTTGTAGATATGGTTTTTTTGATATCTTCATTAGTGTAGAAAATAAAGTCACCCTGTATAATATACAAAAAGTACATATCGTTTATAAGCGAGGTTATGCCTCAAAATAGATCCTTGAGGCACGCCACAGTAAACTTTCATAAAATACAAATCGGAGCTAAAGAAGTGAATCGTCTAGTTTCCACCAGTTGGTCGCCGCATTCCAGTACATTAATTTAACATATTATTATTGAAGAAAAGTCTATCATATTGTTTGTTAAAAAAAACAAATATATAGTAGATAGCTCCGCATTTAAATCAGGTTTAAAGAGATTTAACTTCAGCCAGCGTGACAGAAATAGTGCATGGCTACATTTTTATTTTAGAACAGAAATATCTTAAAAATACACAACTAAAGGGCGGATTATATGCACTTAAATTCAGCCAAAATATGCAGTTATTTGCATTTTTTTAACAAATATGCATACTAGTATGCAATATTTCCTAATTTATATAGTAAAATAAGGTAAAGAAACACATTGGGTTCTAAAAAAAAATATGTTTATTTTAAAAAATGCAAAAAAAGAAGAAAAATAAAAGTAAACAGTTTTTTAATTAAAATCATATAAAAAGCATTTCTTATTAAATATTTTTCAAAATTTTAACTAAAACGGATTGTCTTCTATTAGTAAAAATATGTTTTAACAAGGGGAAGCTTCTTTTAACATCTACCGATGTAATCGGACAATACAGTGACATACTCAAATGGGTGTAGGTAGCAAAATATAAGGCCAAGATACAACTTCGTTGGATAGTTTACCCTCATAAATGCTTAAATCTTTTGACAAAATAAAACATAAGTATGTATTACAAATCGATATAAATACAGTTTTTTAAGCTGGTAATAATAACGCATTATTAAGTGACAATAAACAACGCCTAAGAACAAAATACCTGCAAAACCCGGAAACCTCCAATAAATACCTTTTGTATAACCAAAATGTAAATAATATTATTGTAATCTTCAGAATGGAAAATCCCTGAAATAAGTACCGAACTGGACATTAAACCTTTAACGTTTTAAATTATTTGATAAAGCCGAAAACATAAAAATATGCTATTAAAATAATAATTTATGAAAAAATGTTATAAAATTGACAAAATATGAAAAAAAAGCATATGCATTTTGCATATATTCCGCTCTTTATACATAACCCAATTGACAGGTAATAATTTATTATCAACATTTTACATGACGGCTAAAAAAAGTATAAATATTTAGGAAAATTTATCTTTCTTTGCATAAATTCATAAAAAAATATATTTGTATTGTCAAGCGTTTAAAAATAAATTATTTCAAACATATTAACTTTACACCCACACATAGGTATGAGTATGTCACGGTAGTGGAGAAAATATTTTACGTTCGATAAAGTGCTACAACATAAATTCCATTTCGCAGGGAACGTATAGAGAGCTCTTTAACCTTTAAAATATTTACTCTGGTAGGTAAGTAATCTTTATCATTTACCTAGCTTAGAGTTAAAAGCATAAAGATTAATGAAAGCTGGATAAATTGATCGCGAAACTGGGATTTTTCTTTCGAGCTGTAAGGCGTAGTCTCCCCCATCTAACATTTTTACACAGTAATAAAGACGTGGCCGTTTTTCACCTTTTTAATGTTTGGTACTAAAATGGGAAAACTTCGAATCCAATTAATATCTGTCTGTCTTTCACAGTCTGTTTTCTCAGATATTGTTTGACATATTATGTAGCTGCAATTTGACAATAATCTTATAGTAGGTCAATTATTATTATTATTAATATTCAAGATTATGGTCATATAGCGATAAATGCAATTTGTTCCAGCAGCATTAAATCAACACTAGTAAGGCGCTGTCGCAACAATCTTTGCGTACTTGATACCAGCATCGTCATCGAGTAACTCTGTATTGGGTCCCTGGCCGGGTCCGTTACATTAGCCCCCCCCCGGTGCCCATAACTGCGTAAAATTTTAGCACCCTATAGACCATACCTAGCACTACCTAGCACCCAAATTATAGAGCTAGCACCATAGTCGTTACGGAGTTATTAAGCACTTTTACCGGGGGGGGCTAATGTAACGCTAGCCCCCCCCGGTGCCCATAACTGCGTAAAATTTTAGCACCATATAGACCATACCTAGCACTACCTAGCACCCAAATTATAGAGCTAGCACCATAGCCGTTACGAAGTTATTAAGCATTTTTACCGGGGGGGCTAATGTAACGTTAGCCCCCCGGTGCCCATAACTGCGTAAAATTTTAGCACCATATAGACTATACCTAGCACTACCTAGCACCCAAATTATAGAGCTAGCACCATAGTCGTTACGGAGTTATTAACCTAATTTAAAAATGGCATCGATAACGTTGCCGCTAAGCGATTTGAGAATGAATTGGAAGACTTTCAGATAGCATAAGCTGCGTGCGCATCCGGAATATCGCCAACGTACCAAATGCGACGTTGTCACGTTGAGTAGGGTAGAAAATAATAGTTTTTTTGCCATAAGGATGACAGTAAATACTTTTAAAATAACTTCTTGTATAGTAAACGGCACGAATTTTCTCGTTTTAAAACAGATGACAGCAGTTATTTGTCATCGATCAGCGGACATATGGAAATCAAAACTTTCCAGATTATAGTGAGCCGTAATTAGCCTGTCACGTTCGGAATTGTTCTTGTTGCTTTATATTACTTTTTTAAAATGTTTAGTGGTTTTAGTGGATTTTATTTTGAGTTTAATCGACGTTTATTAACTTTTGTGTTTACGGTAAAGCCCATGTAAGTACAATTCACCAAACAAAAAATTTGTAGGCTATCATTTTATTATTCTTTTCTCAGACCTTAAATCATGATGGACCTGTGCTTGTAAATCAACAATGGAATATACAATATGTACTCTTCTCGTTAGTTTTAATAATAGTACTAAAATCTATTTGTTCCTATGTTTTATCTAACAATATTAATAGTATAACATTTTTACAGATTTAATATAAAAAAAATTTGCTGTCTATTAAGTTAGGCCTTCATTTCTGTTTTGATTGGGCAAAAGTGCTGGACAAGCTAATAAGATGTTTTTACACAAAGTATGTTTTTTTTATTAGGTGCATAGCTCTTTATAAGCATGCCAAATTTCATCTTTTTAACCATTATAGTGTTGGATCTAATATTTCCATATGACAGACGGGCGATTTCTTGAGAATGAAGTTTTAAGGATACATAATATGGAATGCTAAAAGTAAGCAAATGTGTTCCTGGTACCAGCTAGTACCTGTAAAATAAATATAATAACTGTAATTTAGATAACCAGAGAAATTTTTTCTTATATTGATTTAATATTATATCCTGTGATCAAAAAATAAAAAGGTGAATGCGCCACTAACTTTTTCTAGCATAAAAGTGTTGATGAAGTACCTACTTGTATTTTATATTTTCGTATAAATAAAAACAAAGAAGTAAGGTTTGTGTGTTTTATTTATTGGTAGTTTTTAACTCTGTTTTGAGACTTTATCGTCTAACCATAAAAACTTATGTTTATTATTAGGTTCTTTTAAAATATTATACTATTTACAAAATAAAATTTTTAAAATATATACAAAATTTTCAAGTCTGATTCTGGAATTCATACCAACCTATCAAAATTAAATAGGCCAAATTTGACAGAGTGTCATGTGACTTTGCCTCCATCTTGCGAGACTATTTAAAATATCTACTATATTAACCAACTGGTTAAAAAAAGGTGTTGTATATGTTTACTGTTTTATAGATAAAAATAATAATTTTCATATAATTTAGTGCAGGTCGGCAACATCGCGGTGAGATCACAGCCATATTACTACTACAGTGCATAAATTCTTGTACTGTAAATATAAAAGTGTTTTTATGGCCAACTGTAAATAGCTTTTTCTCTGGTAATTGGTCTGAGGCGGCAACGTTGTTGATGTCATTTTTAAATTAGGTTAATAACTCCGTAACGACTATGGTGCTAGCTCTATAATTTGGGTGCTAGGTAGTGCTAGGTATGTTCTATATGGTGCTAAAATTTTACGCAGTTATGGGCACCGGGGGGGGCTAGCGTTACATTAGCCCCCCCCGGTAAAAGTGCCTAATAACTCAGTAACGACTATGGTGCTAGCTCTATAATTTGGGTGCTAGGTAGTGCTAGGTATGGTCTATATGGTGCTAAAATTTTACGCAGTTATGGGCACCGGGGGGGGGGGGGCTAGCGTTACATTAGCCCCCCCGGTAAAAATGCTTAATAACTTCGTAACGGCTATGGTGCTAGCTCTATAATTTGGGTGCTAGGTAGTGCTAGGTATGGTCTATATGGTGCTAAAATTTTACGCAGTTATGGGCACCGGGGGGGGGCTAATGTAACGGACCCTCCCTGGCCATTACAATATAGACAGCAATAAGGCTGCTGATGCGCTCGCATTTCTGCTGAATTAGCAGATTACAGTCTAGCTAGAGTACCACTGGGATCGGGCAAGGAGGAGATAGATCGTATATATAGTTAAACAACTTGTAGAAAACAGATGGATAGCTCTAACAAACTGTAGCCTCTACTTGATGACACTTCTGCAGATTTTGCAGAGATAAAGATGAGGAGGAAAGTTTATCTCATTATCCTGATCAAGATCGCCGGAATTAAATCATTTCCTTACAGATCCTCTGTATAAGAGTGAGAGAGATAGAGCTCTCCGTATGCGCATGCGTACTATCTACCTACTTTCCGGCTCGAGCACTCGGCTTAATAGTGTTGGTACATTTTTTCGCTATCAGTTGGTTCGTTGGCTGAGCGGGTTTGTGAATCCAATGCTTTAAATCTAGCCATTTAAAAAATTTAAAATATATACATAGTTTAAAAAAACTAAAAAAACACGCTTTATTAATTAATCAAACTAAAAAGCGGAAAATAAATATACTTAGTTTAAAATAATTCTTGAAATTATTAATATAGGCAGAAAATAATAATGAACGATAAACATTAGTATTATTGTGAAAAAAGCGTGGGGCGCTTTGTGCTATATTTTTCGTATATCGAGCACCCCATGCTTTTTTCACAATAATACTAATGTTTATCGTTCATTATTATTTTTTGCATATATTAAGAATTTCAAGAATTATTTTAAACTATATATAATTTTGCCAAAATGTTATTGATTTATGTTCTGGGGAAACAAAATACTACTAAAAGTAATATTTGAATTTTAGGTCCGTATTTAAAAATTTTGATGTGAAGGTGATAACTGAAAACCGAAACGCCTGTTTATAAAATAAAAACTGTTTTCAAATGCGTCGTAAAAAAGTGCCTGTGAAAAGTTCTTTCCGTTTTTTAATATGTTAAATAACGTCACAGATGAACATACAGTGTGGTTGTTTAAGTGTGCAACATATGGGCATTTTTTTTATTACCGATTTCTCAGAAAATTTTATTCTTGATAAAAGTTGGTGCATGTTCGATTATCATATTTGGTGTACTTGGAATGGTTGCAAGTCAAACGGCGTACAGGGTAGGCCAAAAAATAAAAAACTTGCACAAGAATAACGTTTTTTAATAAACATTTAAAATAAAAATTTTGCAAGTTAAATAATAGTTTTTTAATTAGCATATTATCATTACTAATGTTTTATCTTGTTAAAAAGAATTTTTAGGGTATTTTAAAGTTCTGTTTAATATCGTTGCAACAAACATGAAGTTTGTGATTCCTTAATAAATTAAAAATGCAAGTAAATTTTATAAATATGCTTGAATTTGAACAAAGATATGTGAAATTGATTTGATTTTGATTAATTTATGAAGGTCTTTATGGTGAATATTAAAAAAAAAATTGGGAAATTATTAATGTTTTTTAAAAAAAATATATTTTTTTATTTTACGAGGTCACGTTTTTAAATCTATGCATAACTTTTAATTCTAAACATCTTTTCTTAATAACATTTTGCTGAATTTTCTGAAATAGGGGTACTTTATTTTTGTACAAGTTTTATATTTTTTGGCCTATACCCTGTACGCCGTTTCACTTGGAACCATTCCAAGTGCACCTTGATGATTATCGAACATGCACCAACTTTTATCAGGAATAAAATTTTCTGAGAAATCGGTAATAAAAAAAATTACCATATGTTGCACACTTAAACAACCACACTGTATGTTCAGCGTCCTGCCAGCAGTACTAAAAAGACGCGATGTAGGACGATCTTTCAATACGAATTTCGAGCACTATGCGTCCTTCTGGCAGGACCTATTTTTTACATGTCGTTGTAGAGCAAATTTCAAATTTTCTGCGCATTTTTTGACTGATGTTGTACGATTGTAAATAAGAAAGATGTAACCGTTGCAAGTTTGAGGTTTTCAGTCGCCAAAATCAAGGAGCGGCTGTGGGTAGAATGATCCGACGTTGCCAGATATCTTCATATTTGAATTTCCTTTGTCAGTTTTCCCGCTAAAAACGTTTACACAAGAACACGAGTGTGTGTCGTGACGGCCGTGTGGTGGTCTGTGCTATCGTTAGTAACCAATATTATAATTTTTTGGCTTTTGCAAAATTGCTCTTTACGCTTTTTATATATGATTGATGCTCTTCGATTTTCCTCCTAAAGTATTTATCTGTGCGCCGATTGTATTCGTGTACTTTAATAGGTTCATATCTATTTTAAAATTGCCTTGTTCTTTACTATGGCGTTTAGTTGCTATTACTGTGAAAAGTCCTATTCTTCTCGAAGTAATTTACATAGACATTTAAAAGAAGTCCATATCATAAACAAAAACCATTAAAAAAAACTCTAAAAAAAGTAAATCTTCCCTAACGAAAGCTGACCCAAGTGAGTTTTCGAATTTTAAAAATGCATTATTAAATAAAGAATAATTAATATCTCAAAGTAGTTTAGAAGATCACAATTATTTGGGAATTTTTACAAAAATGAACGTGAGCGGTATCAATTTGAGTAGTTCCAGTAGGTACATATCCCACGTCCTAGATACGTACTTGGCTCTACTTTTTTAAATTATAATTTTTTTAAAGAAATCAATCCCGTTAAAGCATACATACATAAACCACATAACTTCAAATTTGAATGTTAACCTAGGGAGTGGATAGGTCCGAATAGGATATACTGTAGTTTTCGTTGTTCAATAAATGTATTTAAATATGGTTTTTAAATTTTTTTTTATAAAATTGCATAGTAGGGTTTTGTAATGGATTATTATACCTATATAATTTACCGAGAAACATAAAACAATCAAAAACCTATACCTAAAACTAAAAAATATTTCCCAAAATATTTCTTTTCAATAATTAAATTTAATTTCACTGCATATGAGTATCAGAATTTAAAATAATACTTCACCGAGTATGAGCAGGCATGAGATTTTATATCATAGGTTGCAGAACTTTTATATTTCTAACTCCTGAATGAAGTTTTACTTTATATGTAATAAACTTTGGTTGGGTTCACTAAAGAAAAAACATGGTATAATTATTAAAGAGTCCGATTTTAGTAAAATATTTTTGATCTTTTATTTCCTTAGTTCCCATTCCTTTGCCTTATTTTTATTATTTAATCCAGAAATAGAAACGTGCCATTAAATTTAGGCAATCATAATTTTTTTTGTTATTCAGGTCTTCGATCCGAATGCAACCCACCTATCGAGAATATGTAATGTTGGTTGCATATAAACCTGTCTCAATAAAATAATTCGGTATATATGGCAACATCGGATTGTTCTACCCACAGCCGCTCCTCAAAATCATGCAAGTGGGAGCGCGCGTGGCCGTTCCGGCCAACTATTTTGATCGGAAAAGAGACAATGCATGGGGTTTTTCCCATTTTGGTGAAAACTGGTCGAGTGCTAAATGTTCTGGTACTATTTTAAGTGTTATAGCATCCAAAAATATAGCAAAAGTGAAATGGGATGTTGATGGAGAGACCACTAATGCACAACTATCTATTTTAGAAAACCTTTCCGAGAATAACGGTAAGTACATTATATTTTTTGGGTATTAGTGATATTTTGCAGTTAAGTTGTAAAGCAGTTATTCAAGGTGGTTCTATAAAATATTTTTTTCAAAAATTTAGAGAAAGAAGGGTCAGAATCCTAAAAACAATAAAAAAAAATAAAAACTACAATAAAGGAGGAAACAGATTACATTATAGTATTTTTTTATCTTTTTAGAGCCACGCAGCAGTGAGGTTAGTACACATATCCTTTCATCCAAGAATACTGAAACTTTTAAGAGGCCAAATAAATGCAAGTCATATATTTTTGATTCTTCATCAGATAGTGAGTCTTCAAACACTTCCTCCGATCCAGAAACGGATGAAAATCTACCTAGCACTGAAAATAACGGACACGTGGATAAAACAATTATTGATGGCACAAGCCAAATAGCTGAAGTAATTGAAAATGAGGTAACCGTACATGAAACAGTGTGGAAATTTGGAGATCAAGTTACTATCAACGCCTATAAAGATATGTGTTTTAAACCAAAGCTAATATATTTCTACAAAAGTTCCTACAAGGTTGTGCTTAGGATATATTTCTTTTGTTTCTGATTGTTTACATTTGATTTGTAAAATCTTTTTTTATTAAATATGGATTTGCCTTGTCTATTATGACTTTAATTATTTTTATTATTACGCCAGTCTTATTTTTTGATCGACGGTCGGACAGCTGCATAGTAGGTCTGACATTTTTGGGTCTGCAAATTTGTCTTCTTTGGAATATCTCATCAAAACAATGTACGCTGTCGTGCAGCTACCGGCAGTCCCAAAATACGTCCTGCTGGAGAGACTGCCCTATTTGCGGGCGAACGTCCTGCCCGCAGTACAAAGCCTCTGCACAAATGTACTTCTGGAAGGGCTTCCACCAGGACTATGGTCTGTGCAATCTATCATTAAACAACCACACTGTATACGGAAAATGAAGTCTTCGGTTTTTTTCCGTTTTTTCTATAGTTTCCGAGATTCCAATGGTGAGCATCGAAATTAAGACACCCTGTAGACCGTTCCGACTTTTCCATTACAAAATGTCATATAAAAAAGGAGAGGAAATATAACTTCTAAACTTAAAAATCAACCGCTGAAGTAAGTTCCGAAAAATAAATTATATAACAAACTTAAACAGTTACTATAAATTTCATTTCATGCTTTGGTAAGTTTATTATCAAATGTTCTGACAAAAGAAAATGTAAAAACTTTGTTTCTTATTTCACGTTGGTGATGAAGTTGAGTTGCCCGTTAAAAAGTACTAAATCAAAACTGTTTGTCGTTTTGAAAATATAAATAGCAAAACAGGTGCGACCTCAGAGGGTTAACATTTTTCCTACAAAACAGACATTTTTTATTTGTAGATGTAGAGCAAGAAAATCACCGAAAGAAAAACTGTAAACATAATCATCGTCTTTAAAAACAATAATAAAAAAGTCGTAACTGCTCTCCAGATACGACATAATTACATTAAAAGGAAAAAATAAATTCTTAAGACTAATATAATATACAGGGTCCTGCAATAGCGCGTTCGGCTTTTATAGCCTCTATGTGAAATAAATTAGGAATATTATTCTTGGACTGAAATACACTGTTTAACAGTTGGCCCAAAACACCCTGTATTTTTTTTGCATTTTTAGGTTTTTTAATAATAATTTAAAATGTTATTGAATTGCTTTGGTATTTGAAATTGCAATTAAAAACTAAAAAAAAAATGTTCTGCAGCCCTGAAAAGCCCTTTAGATAAGCAAACAATAATTACGAAAGTGGCAAATTTATGGCCTCGCGT
Source organism: Polydrusus pterygomalis (assembly GCA_963969555.1). Lineage (NCBI taxonomy): Eukaryota > Metazoa > Arthropoda > Insecta > Coleoptera > Curculionidae > Polydrusus > Polydrusus pterygomalis. The sequence continues at coordinate 159,084,933 of OZ018375.1, read as the reverse complement.
ATGTAAGCAAAGCTACACGAATTAGGCATGCGCACTGCAACATTATCATTGGACGAATAGGAAAATAGACATGTCCGGGCTTTAAAATTTAAGTTCTTGCTCCTAAAATTGTAAAAGTTGACCTTCAATTTATTTTTACGTCTAAACAACTAAAATTTGCCCCAAATTCTTGCCAAAAAATTGGAATTTCTTTTCAATTTTTGATCAAGTTGGGAAAAAAGGTAGTGATTTCTGACATTTTTAGTAGTTACAAACCTATAAGATTTTGAGAAGAGAAAATTATTTTTAAGGTTTTGTTTCTAAAATTTGTTTAAAAATGATTCGTGGTCGTGCTTTTAGTTCGAAAAAAAAATAGAACACGTCAATAAAACTGACAAAAATATAAAAACAAACAAAACCAACAAAATAACCAATCTTCGATGTTATCGCGTACCTTACCTCAAGTCAAATATTAGTTGGTTTATAACTTGTATTGATTTTTACAAATTGTCAAAAACTTGGGGACTTGTAAAACACTTTCAAGCACAATTTCTTGTTCAAGAATTTGAAAAAGTTTTTGGCCGCTAATGATCTCTATAATAATCATTTCAAATAATATACTAATTTATTAACCATTGGATGAATATAAACCTACCTAGGTACTTACTTTTTTTTATATAATATAAGTATAGAGAAAAGTATCTGAAGCAATATATTTCCCGAAAAAGAGGCGTAAGTAATTAGATTGTAAAAAATATACCAAAATATGCATCGGGATAATCTGTCTTCGTGTGTTTTTCTGTTTAATTTTATACCTTGTTTCTGTAGCTGCTTAGGCCTAGTGAGATGTGTTTAAATTCATCATAATAACATAAAGTTATATTATATCAAGATGCATGCATCACTACTCCATACTTACTAAAAATACGAAATACCCGGTATTTTACCCATATTTGGGCATATTAAAATCCTACAACGGTTTTTACTAGTAATTGTTTATATTCCAATCCGAGTATCCCAGTCACTAAAAATACAAACACAATTCAATAAACTACACAAAAACTAGAAATCCGTAAATATTAAACACCCACAATAAACAATAAGGAATCCTCAGAGAAACACAACAACAAAAATGGCGCCGAGCCGGTTCTGGAGTGTATTTTAAGCATGTCGCTAAAGAAGGACAGGCCGATAACAAGAGGTTTGCGCGCATGCCCAATGCTGCTGGGAGGGAAGGCATCTGACCGGCGAGCCGTGCGCTCAGACGTATTTTTTCACCCACAAAACTTAACTTTTGTTTGTTTGCGCACGAGATAAGCTGTAGTAGGTACGTATCTAAAGGTAAATGTCTACAGATACACCCTTAAGCTTTGTTGAATTGTGTGTATTTAGTTTTAATATAATTCTCTAGCTTAGAAAGTTTTTCCTAGATTAGTAGAAATGCCAAAATGTTAAAAGTTTTTATTTATTTTTTCTCTCCAAGTTGATTGCACATTTTTATTCGTTAGTTTGTTAAAACATAGGGGAAGGTGGGGCACAGAGTTACAAAAAAAACATTTCGATTTATAATTTTTTTATTTGTCAAATTAAAATATCAATTTAATTTTGCATAGGTTTAGTGATGTTTAGGAACTGATTTTCGGAGCGTCTGTTGCCCTAAGTACATAGGTTAGCAATTCATAAAAAAATAATTATCTCTACACGTGTCGAATGTAACACTGTACCCCACTAGCGGGACACTCTGTTACACAAGGGGGGAACAATGTTATGTTTCAAATAAGTTTAGATTACCTTTACTAATAGTGCTTTTTTTATTCAGAACATTGACAATTACAAAAAAATAACAAGTAAAAAAATAAACATCACTCTAAACAATAAAAATCAAGTCAAAACTCAGACAGAATCTGAACATGTAATGATTCAAAAATTAAAAACTGAAATCTTTTAATTCAGAATATTTAAATGAGTATCAAATAACAAAGAAGTGTACACATTAAACACTATTTTATTTCATTATAGCATAATATGTGCAAATCAACAGGAACAATTAACATTTCTGATCTTCTATTTGTGCCTCCAGGTAGCCTTGGAATAGGTAATTTAGCAATAATTTTTGTGATTTTAAAGATATATTATTCTTCATTAGTATAAATAAATTTAAAAGGAAACAGTCGTTTAATATACTGAATTAATTTCGGACTTAAATTTTGCCAAGATTTTTCCTATTGACATAATATCGTGTACCTTGGTTTTCCCTTCGTTGATCAGAACATAGTCTCCAATGAAAATTTCTCTAAAATTCGTATCTATCTCTTCATCACTTATAGGTCCAACGCTGCTTCAACGCATAATTTTAAGTTAATAACATTTTCAGAAAGAGCGGGGCACAGTGTTACATGTAACACCGTTCCCCCAGTATATAGTGTAACTCTATGCCCCAATCGAAATTTTACCAAAAATATGCTAGTTTTTAGAAAATAAAATATTTCTAGGTTATGTTTTACCTACATGGCATGCTAATCTACAAACATGCTCCTTAAACACGATACCATAAAGTTTACGATATATTATTGTCAAGAAACACAAGACAATTGTAAAACTGTATAAAAAAATTCCTTTTGACTAAAAAAATATAAAAAACTTACTTGGGTGGTATAAACAATTCACATTTTACCACGCGTTCGGATAACTGAAGGTAATAGTCTTAAATGGAAGTGGCAATTATTTCAGCGCCGTGTTGCTTCGCGTAAGTTTTTAATTCCTGATATAACACTGTGCCCCTCCTTCCCCTACAATACGAAACGAAAGAAAAAGTTTTCTAATTTATCTTGGACGTAGATTAATTTGTTTGGTTAACCAGCATTCACAATAAACTACTGAACCATTAATATTTCTATATGTGAATAGATAGCAGACCCCGCACCACGGGGGACCCACATTGACGGCCCCTTCAAAAGTTGCTGCCAGCTTTGCTTTTCATAGGTATTTCATTTCATAATTAATTTTATTTTTTTATATCCTAAGAATTTAATTTCGTTAAGTGAAGAATAGAAAGAAAAGAAATACGTGAAAGCGCGGAATTTACAAACGATATACCATGAATACTTGTCCATTGACTTTCCTAATCAAATTTTAAGCTTTAGAAAGAAACTTGGATATGGTATTTCAAAATTAAAAACAGTGTATCAACTTGCGGATCATTTATTAATAAAAAATCAGTGTGTTTCTTCAAATTTTCCAGATGTATCTAGTGCAGTAATGTTATTTCTAACTTTACCAGTTAGTGTGGCATCAGCGGAACGATCTTTTTCCAAACTTAAATTAGTAAAAACCTATGTACGTAACACCATGCGACAACAATGCCTTTCGGATTTATCCCTAATCAGTATCGAAAACGAGTTTGTTAAAACATTAAATATCGACGAAATTATAAAATGGTAATGCCGCAACTGCTGACTTGATTTAGCATTTGAAAATTATGAGATTACCCATTGCATTGAATATCAAACTATAAGAATAGCAGATCTTCGAGAACTTGACAACCCTGTTTTAGACTTTATTGGAGACGGTTTGGCCGCCATTGTGGAGTTGATCGTAAATATATAGTTATAAATGCAGCGCCTCGGCAACAGATGTCTCAAATTCACTGATGTGATGTCGTGATGTTGCCGCATATCGTATTTTATTGGAATTTTTAAGGATTTAAGCATTTTTAACAGACAATAAAATAGGAGGTTCTCAATTCCAGCAGAATGTATGTTTTTGATAATAATATGTACGCTGATTACTCCGGGGTAATTGGACCGATTTTCACAATGATTTTACCGTTGCATTAGGTGTTAAATGTTAAACAAATAAAAGTAGATAAAAAGCGACAGCAGGTATAACTAAAATAGGTTTTATTTCGTCGAAAAATAGCAATATAAAAATTAGACTAAGTCATTTTAGCTATTTGTAGTTGGGTCGAAAACTCACTAAGTCACTTAATGAATTATGCATATAATAAATACTATTTAGTAAAAATATATTGAAAAAAATTTGTACATGTGCACATGTCATTTTCGTAGGCATAAAATTATGACACATTTTTTTTATAAATCACTTTAAACTCCGCCGTTTCTTAAAACTTGGTTTTACTCAAAACTGTCAATTTTGACTTAGGTAATGTATTTTTGCACTAAGCCGACGATATATTATGGCAGTGCTAGGCAATCCAAGCACCGCGCGTGACGGTATGGTTATGGTAGTGGGGAGAGAATCAGGCAGCAAGTCAAACAGACAGGCGGCAACAATGTTTTAATTTAGCAGTGAAAAGGCTTGTCGTTAGTGGCTGCATCAACACGCTTTATTGTTGGTGACTCATTGTGCCATCTATGAATTCAACGTAGCAGATTTAGGAAATCTACTTATATGGCCTTCTTATAGTTTGATATTCAATGCCCATTGGCATCCGTTAAGGACCCATGCTTTTCAAATTATCTTCAAAACTTCTAATTTTATTGAATTTTTATAGGATACAAAAAATAATCACAAATAAATGATTACCTACCTAAAAAAATATAGTTCGGAAGTCACTAGTCCACGTACTAAAAAATAAGGAGGGTCAGCGGGTACTGGACCCCCTCTATTTTAAATATTTGACAATTATTTTTTGTTTTGTTTTTTGCAAAAGATGTAACTTTTATGTTAAACCAATGTACCAAATTTGAAATTAATATTTTATTAAATACTTGAATTATTCAAAAAAATTCGTTTTTAATTTCAACTTTCACGAACAGGAGAGTCAAAAATGAAAAATTGCATCATAAAAGTCATATTATATTGCTCAAGGAATATATTATGGTTAATGGATTGACCTCCCTTTTCCGAACATCCTGTTATATTACCTAATTTTTGCACTTTCTGACCTCAACTGGATTTGCAATAATCACATTGACGTAAACATCTGTCTGAAGTATTGTTGTAACACTGCACAGCGGGTAGTTTCTATGGAATTATAAAACTGTATACAAGGGCGTCGGCAAGGAAGGGCAGGGGAGGGGTGCTGCCCCCTCCTAAAGATTCCAAAAATATAAATAAATAGATGGAAATAACTAGGTTGTAAATGAAATAAAAAGTGATCAATGACCTTAATACTCTTCCTGAAATTCGAAACACCGTGGGAACCATTAAAGATATAATTTAATTTTTTCGGGAATCAGTTTTGAGAAGAAAGTTGATACCAAATATTTCCAAGTTCTGCGAAACGAGATGGAGCGAGAAACACAAAACCATAAGAGTTTTTAAGGACAATTTTAATGTAATAATGGAGGCCTTAGAAATATTATCTCTTGAAGGAAATAGTGCGACCAGAAAAAATGCTTTTCAACTGTATGCGGCAGCTTCTTAAGTCACGTTTATTCTTAGCTTTATTTTGATTGCCAAATACTCAGCTATAATGGAACCAGTTGTAAACGTGCTCCAGTCCATATCTTTGGATGCGGTTAAAGTTTCGCAGCATATCAAACGCATTTTGACTCTGCTCAGAAGTCACCGTGAAAATTCCGCAAATGTCACAGAAGTAATTAATAGGGATTCTACTACCGTTGAGGAAAAACTTGGACTGGAGGAAGAGATGAAATCAGTGCCTCGCACTGTTCAGAGACAACATCATCGAAGCAACCACCCAGCAGGAAGCCATTCAGAATTCTGGAAAAGATCTTTAATAATACCATATTTGGACTCCATTATTAGTTCTCTTGAAGTACGATTTCCTGAAGAAAACACTCCTTCATTCGCATTAACGAAATTACACCCAGCGCAAATGTTAACCATGTCAGTGGAAAGTCTAATAGAAGCCTGCGAAACCTTCGCCTAATTTTACGACTTAACAAATATAAAAAATAAAATCGAACTTTAGCGAAAATTGTGGCAGGATAAACCTAATCTAACAGAACTTACCGTTGCAGTTGTCCTAAAGGAGACGGAAAACTTCTTCCCCGAAACAAGAAAGGCTTTAGACATTTTAATTGCTCTACCATGCACAACGTGTACTGTGGAGCGATCCTTTAGCAGCTTAAGAAGAATTAAAACCTGGCTGAGGAGCACTATGGCAGAAAATCGGCTAAATGGCCTAGCAATGATGAGTATTCACAGGAAGCTGATTTTTGACAACCTAGAAGATTTTATAAAAACCTACTTTAAAAATTGTAGTTGCTATTTAGAGGCTATAAGTCGTATTTTCCACATCCGCTCTCTTATCTTGCCCCCCTCTGTCCCATTGGCTGGCGACGCCCTTGACTATATACCTACCGAAGCAGGAATGATGCTGCGCATATACACGATCGGTCAGCCTGGCAGTATCCTTCTTATACTCGCCAAGACTAATGCTAAAATCAAAACTCACATCGTCTTGCCATTTATCCTTAAAATTTTCCTCTTGACGATCAGTATTACTGATCAGTGGTTCCGAGGTCAAGCCCTATACATTATGAACTCAATAATATTGAGTAAAAAGTAAATATATTATATTTTTATCCCGAATACAATAACCTTTCTGTAATGAGTCAGAAATGAAACAATTAATAACAAATAAAATCGTTTTATTTAATAACAGAACTCCGCTTTTCTGAACTTTATTACGAAGCACGACGACAAGGGAAAATATAAAAAGT